>JAHLJT010008756.1:68427295-69892537 GCA_031308135.1 Acheta domesticus
AATAGCGTGTATGTCATCTCTTAAAGTACCATTCGCAATATCATACCAATTAGTTTAAAGGAAAAAAAATGGAGCCGATTTGAAAAAACCTTGCTTTGTTATCGTTTAAAGTTGCATATATGCACACAAGATTGCGCCAAAAACTACTCAAAATTGTTTTAAAAAAATTTCATGACCTTAATGAAAGAATCTAATTATGTACAACAAATTTCTAGAAGGAAAAGTCTCTAGCGCATATTGTAATTGTAGGAAACGCCGCAAAAAATCAATCTTTTGCAATTTGCGAAAATTCAGTTATTCAGTGACAATCGGACCTAAGCCATGTGTATTTTATTCCATTTTTACGAGAAATATAAAGAAAAAATTTGGAGCCATATTTGAGCAATTACTTAAAATATCCGGGGGGATTCGTGTAATGTATCTCCAAAAAGTAATGCACGTTTTTGAAAATTGCAGAGCTTCGACTGACAGTAGATCGACAGCAGTTTTTTTTTCCAGTTTGGAAAATTTGTACGCAGTGTAAACGCTAATGTTGTTCACATACACCAGAGAGACTGACGGACGTTTTTCCGTCAATCAATTTTTCGGTATTAAGGACCCACAAAACATGGATTCTGGCTACACCACGAGTTACAGGAAGTAATTTGCTATACAACAACAGGATTTATCCACATTTTCATTACCAGGACTCGGCCTTCGAGAGTTTTTCCTGCGCACGATATAACTTTCTCTTCGTATGAAGATTGAGAAGAGAGATAAAGTAAAATAAATGTTCACCAATTTGAAATTCCATTAATAAAATATAAGTATATCGAATTTAAAGTAACTACTTTTTCTGCCTACTGTTTTTCTTTATTTCTCTCTATCAGCATGAAAACAAAGAGATGCACGTATAAAACTCAGAGACGAACAGAAAATCTTTTGAAGCACTCTGTTCGAAATCTTTATGTGCAGCACATAGGAATGTCAGCAATTCTGAATTAGTATTAGACAAAATACGCTCATTGCTAAAATATAAACACACATTTAAATAAAAACTATTTTTCAAAATTAATTAAATATATGTTCGGAAATAATTTCAAGAAAAATTTTGTAGATTGTGAAAATATCTTAATAATTAATAAATAATAATATACTGTTAAGCAGATATTAAATGATCAGCAAAATATGTAAAATACGTAATACAGTATAAAATTTGTAACGAAAAATTTAAATATTTTGTTAGGATTGCAACAGTTCGCCAAGATTACAAAATGAGAACACTAGACAAAACATATGTAATCAAATTAGATCCGGACTTTAGCCATGAGATCGTCAAGCAGTACCGCGAAACAGAATTTTGACGTTACTGAAGATCATTTTTTTACATGACTAGAGAAGTCTATTTATCCGATTTCAGTGTATGATATGGCGTTAGATTCAGGGTGCATCTCACCAGCGCGCTATTTTACCACTTTTTCAAATATGTCCGCAAGTATAAAAACATTTTAAAAATTCGATTCGGCTGTTTTTCTTGGAAGAGGGAATTAACCAGGTGAATTCTATCAAGGTGACAAACGCCGTTTTGAAATGATCAATCGAATCGTAGGATAAAAGAGCTCTTGCGTTATCTCTGAAGATAGAGATTTTTTCTTCAAATAAAATTTGTTCTGCATATTGAGTTCTTTAATAAAGGTATGTAAATGTTTTTCACAATTTTGGTAGTTTGCGTGCAATATGTGCAATTTAAAAAATTACAAAAACAAAATTTTCTCAAAAAATGGCTCCAAAATTTTTTCTTTAAACTTTTGGTAGGGATAGTGGTAAATGTACTCTATCAATGACATAAAAGCCATTTTGGTCTATCGGTTGGTTTTTTCAAAAATTACCAAAAATGTAAATTTTTTTACTTGTCTCTCACGTCGTTAATATTTACATTATCGGCGATTTTTTTACATTATTATATTTACGAGTATATATGCTTTAAATAATGTCAAGTAAAGTTTCTCGAAAACACTACCGTTTTCTGTGAAAAGTAGCTCAAATTTCGGCATTTTCAGAAATGCTCAAACGTCATTTTCTCGTATATGGCTGCAAGTTTTTTCTTGAAACTTTTGTAACGGATAGTGCTAATTACACTCATTAGTATAGCGTGAAGTTTATTTTGAGTTTTTTTTTGTTTTTTTCAAAAATTATATAAATGTAAATTTTTGAAAGGTCTCTCACATCTTTAATATGCACATTATCCGCAATTTGTAAAGATGATTATATTTGTGAGTGTAAGTGCTTCAAATAACTTCAAATAAAGTATTTTGAAAACTCAAAAATGTTCTGTGAAAATGAGCTTCAAATTTCGCATTTTTAGTAGTGCTAAAACGCCATTTTCTCTTAAACGGCACATAATTTTTAAAAGAAAATTGCCATTTACGGCTAGGTTTTTTGTGTTCTTTAATATTCTAAAATTAATGTTTCTGTTCTACCAATAGGAAACCGAAAAATTAAGAAAATGACAAAAAAATGTACTTTTGGCGATGATAGATGGTAGCTGGCAAGAAAGAGTATGTGGTAATTCCGAATAGCTAGCGAAGAGCCAGGAAAATAGAAAACTAATACGGGAAAGTCTGTGCCATTCTGTTTCTGTTTTTTGACAAATAAATAAATAAAATAAATACGGTCATGCCTAATTTTTTCAAAATACGAGTAGTTTTTCTTTAATTTTGTGACAAACGTAATAGGCCGCTGTAAATTTACTGCGCTTCGGACAGCTGGATGCGTCGTAAATTAGAATGTGCAATTTTGTATATTATTTCTTTCTTCGTTTTTTACATTCGAACTTTGTTATAGACTTACACATTAATATTTTAGAAATTGTTTATTTTGAAATATTTGAAATAAGTAAAAGAATTAATAGCTCTCTGAATAGCGACAATGCAGGGTCTGCAACAATGGAATTCACTTTGCGCTCGCGAATATCTGTGAATTAGTGTCATTGTTGTGACCTAATGGAGCTGTATGAAAAGGAGTTATAATTGTCTAATTTATGTTGATATTTGCAGGCAAATATTTAGTTTTGCACCAAATGCTGTACCATTTGTAGTGAGTAGAGAATTTGTTGCATCGTGCCCGTTTCGATCCCGTCGCCGCGCCGGCTCGCCCGTGCCGGCTTCGCCGCGCCGCCCGGCCCACAAGGGGCGGATGTCCCGTCGGCGTGGAAAGGGAAAGGGAAGGGGGAGTGGGGTGAGGTGTTTTTCGAAATTTCACTTACCGTCGCTCCTATTTATCCGATTTGCATGTTTGACACGGCGTTGGATTCTGGAATCGTGTCGCCATCGCGCTATAAGCCCACATTTTTTGAAATTGTTCTCGGAAGTACGAGAAAAATTTTAAAAAATCGAGTTTCTGCTAGTTTTTTTGGAAAAAGGGCTTCGTAGCGTAAATTCTATTATAAACAGGAGTCAAATGCCGTTTACAGATCGAAAATCGGATCATTTGTTCAGACGTTATCGGTAAAGTAAATTCCTGCTGATGGTGCTGCGATCTATTGAATTTTCCTACAAGTTTTTTCGGTACATTTAGCCTTAATATGAATATCAGTATAATGGATGGTACATGAAGATTTAAGTAGCTGCGAATGTTACCGACATTGTTATTGATAATCTCAACATTCGTTACTAACATGACCCTAAGAATCAGTACATTATTACCCTTCACTTCATTTTTTGTAGCCCCAGCTACAATTAATTAGAATTTAATATTCCCGTTTTTTTCTGAGAAGTATCACTTGATTTGATAGAGTTGTTGGTGGTTATTAAGTTTTTCTCGAAACTCGTCCCTCAGCGAGCGACGTTGGAGGTATCAGAAGCAACAGCAGTAGCCCAGGCTCTCCCCAATAAAACAAAACGAGCAGGAATCGATGACATTGCTTCCTACGCTGGTTCTCCCACCACGTGGTGGCCGCTCGGCACTTAGTATTTCACCGGCGTCCCCGAACGCCTTCGGCCCGCTCGCTCGCGCGCGGTGAGGCTCGCATCCCGGAGCGAGTATGTTAATTGCATCAAATCTGAGTCCATAAAATATTGAAATTATTCCTCCGGAACCATTAAGCACACATGAATTATATTATAATCGCCCCTGAGGGGAGAGGAGGAAGGTGGGAGGTGGGTGGGAGGACACAGGGAGCAGGGGGAGGGGAGGGAGGGAGGGAGAGACAAGTTTGAGGCGACGCACGGCGCGAGTCGAGCGATCTACATAACCAAACAAAACGAGACGCGTCCCGTTAGTCAGCTGTCTGCTGGCGGGTGGCGCGTGCGTGTCGGGCAGGTAGATGCAGGAGGCGTTAGATTCGATGGGTGGTCAAGATCGCTGCTCAATGGGTGGGTTTGTGAGCAGAGAGAGTTGCTCTTAAAGAGATAATAGTTCGGGGACCATTCTTGTGGTTTTACAGTTTCACTTTTTGTACAGTTTCACTTTTAGCCGACCTTTGTGGAAATATTTTACTTCAAATTGCTAATAGAATTCAGTTTTCCTTCGACAATGTTTCTTCTTCTCTGATTACGGTTTAATGATTTCAGTTGTTCCTGAAACAAGGTTGTCAAACCATCTCTTGGTGATCTTCTTCTTCGTTCTGTTCTTCTTATTCCTCTTCTTCTTCTGAAAATACGTCAAAACTGAAGTCGATGTCATTTTAAATTTTTGCATTTCCTTCAATTAGCAACTAAACTTTAAGCGCAGTTTATCATCTGAACGAAGGTATGTCAGAAAATTAAAGTTAAAGTAAATTTTCAAAAATGAAATTTTTATTGTTAAAACTAGTACACAAGAAAATAACCTCCCTACGTCTTCTCTCTCAACTTCTCTACCCTTGGTCCATCACTTGACAAGCTTCATGATCCAGCCAGGGCAAGCTTTGTGGCATCGTGCGCAGCCACTAATGTACCACTTCCACAACCTTTTTGTCCATCTACAACTTTGATGCACATCGGCTCATTATACAATCATCAAGGTGAAAATAAAAAAAACTGTACTGGTGGTAGCGTCACCAGTTCAAAAATATTTTGAATGAATTGTATCTATTTCCAAGTTGTTCTGGCAGTTAAGAAGTCAAATGACATGGTACTCGATGAGCAGTAATGTAAAAATTTAGCGTTTTTGTGTAATATTCCACAAAAACGCTAACTGTGAATTAGGCGCAAATTCATGAATTCTGATACACTTTCTTCATTAATCATTCGATCAAATGTCTGGATGTCCCTGTTCTTCTTCGAAATGGATGGTGTACCAGAATAATATTCATCATACGTTACGAAACGTTTATAATCTAAAACCGTGCTAAATGATTGTTCAATTAAGACCTCGCTGCACTGGCACTGCCCTGTCCTTCACTTTACTGCACTGCACCTCAGTTCACTTTACTGAACTATAAAACTATAACACTTCCTTCGTTGCATGGAAACAGTGAAATATTTTGATGGGTATAAACTGTAATGTGAGATCTTCTCCTTCATACCTAATTAAAGAATGATTTCTATTTACGCATATTACAATAATTTTCCTACTCTTTGGCTCCGGAACCAGTAATCAATTTGGAATTGGTATTGCCAAGAAAATGCCAGTGGCAATCAATCATTTATATTTGATTTGATGCATTTTGTGAAAGAATGATAATCAGAAATAGTATTCCCTCTATTGTTGCAACAATTTTAAGTAAAATCTTTATGGACGATATGGGTAAATCATGAATTTATCATGAAGCACAATATGTCGAGAAATGAGGGATTTGCAATCTACAGAAACAGAGAAATACCTAACTTTGACTCTCCTCACTTCCATTACTAGAGTAGTCGCTCAAATCAGGATGCCCAGTGATAAAGAAATCAACATCAATAGTAGAAATATGTGGCACAAAATACACTCAAATTCAATCTGTTTGCAATGCAATGTGAATACTAATCTGAAACATATTTTATGTGAGTGCCCAATATACAAAGGGCTTAGAGGATCATACCATAATGATATATTATCCTTTCCAAATTGTCTCATTAAACTAAACTCTGAAAGATATAATACTCTGTACATTGTTATTTCATCAATTCTTAAATTACAAGCATTTATTATAAATGGATAGTTCAAGCTAAATTCTACGTGCACTCCATTGTTTCAATTATTAGTACCTTATCATATCTGTTACAGATCAAGCGTCACTTATATTTGTATGTTCCGTTGTCTCAGTTATTTTTAATCTTATGTTATTGTATTATTTTGTTATTGTGTTGTATTTGTTGTCTTATTTATATTGTATCATGTGCTAAATACCTATTTTATCAGAAGTTCTTTGTAATGAAATTGTTTATGATTGAGCTGTGAATATACACAACAATTTGTAATAGGATAATCCTGTAAGCAAATTTCTAATAACATGGAAATTGAAATAACAGCTGCATGTGACGAATGGGAGAGAAGTACAATCTGCGCATATTTTCTTGAGCTCTGGAATACCTTACCCGCCTTTTCACCCGAAATAAGTAAAACGATGACAGTACCAAGAAATGAAGGTTATAACATTTGAAAATGGATATTTTCGCCTTGAGTTAGAGAAAATGGTTTACATTGGTAAACTAACTAGAGAACTGAGTTGCTAGTAAATATTTGTTAGAAAATAATATCCCATATCCCCGACTCTACTCCTATCACAACTAGCGAAAGAAAAGTTCAACTGAACGTGCCCGTAGTGAAGCTACATTTATATCCAGAACAATACAATGGGGCTATCTCAGCATTCGCTCAATGGATCAGGGTAAACGGAGAAAAACTGATCGAGATGGGGGCCATTGACCCAGAAGCCGATGTAAATTACTTGATACAGCTGTATTTAAGTATTTCTGGAAATTGAATATTGAATATTTATTTTTGCCGCTATAATGACTAGTATAATGTAGTTGCTATGACTTATGGAATGACCTTTCTATCTTTATCAACCTCCCAAGAAAAGGGTTGAATGAAGACGTTTTCAAATTTCCCCCGACTCGCACGTCGCACCCATCGTACAAATTACCCGTCCAGTGCAGCCTTGCACAAAAACTCTCAGCGCCCACGTTTCTTAAAGTCCATCACGTGAGCGGCAAACGCCTTCGTGAACCCGTCCGTCGCCGTCGACATGTCGATCGTCGGCGCTTCTCGAGTTTCCGCGCCCCGCCGCTCCGCTTCGCGTCAAGCGCTGTCTGTAGTCACTGCCGCCGTCGACAAAAAACGGACGAGGTAATAAAGAGCTGCCTCAAGGGAAATGAGCGATTTTGTAATTTATGGAGTGCGATCGTCGAAGAAAGCATGACGTATATGAGGTTTGGTTTATGTATTTTTTTATTCCTGTACGGTACTTTGTTTACTTCATTGGTGATCACATGGCACTACACAGCAACGTTCTAAGAATTAACTCATATTTTGTTTTCTCTCTTATTTTTTTAAATTCTTCTTTTACTAGCTCCGTTAAGATAATTGCCAGCTAGAAGGCTTCTCGTCTAGTTTTAGTTCGGCTATTTGTCCCCTTTTTTCATTCTTTCCAATTTCTTTTCATCCTTTCACTGTTTGTCCCCCTCGTCTCTCTCTCGTTGGATAATTTCAAACCGATTTTCCCGTTTTATTTTCTCTTCTGCTTTGGAAGGCTTCCACCTTTAATACTCTCTTTCCAAAAATTGTTTTCCATAGTTTTTTTCTTTTATTCTATTTGTGACTTTTATACCATGTGGTCATTATGATAATTAAGAAGTTTATTGCCCGATTAATTTTTTTAGATTATTAGATTCAAATTTAAAATTAATTTTTTGCAGGTAATAAGTGCTGTGTGTAGTTACATAGTGTGGTGGTCCAGTTAATGCAATTTATGTTCTTGAATGTTATCATTCAAAGAAAATAAACGAGCAGCGGAACTTAAATGTGTGGCTCATCAAAATATTTGGCCTCAAACATTGCATGGAAGTGTCAGGAACGTGTGAATTTATGTGAAAGAAGATCAAGCAAACAGAGTTTTAAATATAGGGTGGCAAAATGAAAAAGTGTTGCGAGACTTTTGAATTAGACTGATGTGAAAACAGGTTAAAAACCTGTTACTATAATGAATGCAGCAAAATTAGAGCCCTAAATTTGCATAATTTTGTGCCAATGCTCTAGATAATATGTAATCTGTTCATAAATTCCACCCATTAGGTGGGAATGCTGTTATAATTTTTTTGCGTTGTTTGTGAGCTTGCGACATCTTTGATCTTTCCGAAAATACCGAGCTACACAACGATATTCTCTCATTTTCGCGCTTTCGAACAAAATCTCTTTATCCTATTACATGTAATTCTATAACCGGTTTGTATTTTTGTTACCTCCTACTAACAATTCATAGAAAACAGCTTGTTACAAAAGGAAATGCCCAAACATTGTAGATACGTTGCGGATATTACTACAATTCTTTCATTTTTTGATCATTGGTATTAGAAGTTGCCTACATCTACACGTTGTTGCTACATTCATAACATTCAGAAAAAAAATTATGTTCATTTTAATGAAACAATAAGGTAATTCAACGAATATCGATTACATGTTAAATTTTTAGTTCCTTAATAAGCGATGTCCTCCAGTTTAACATAAACTAAGTACATCGTCTAATATACTTATCTTTTCTTATGCTACTTTAAATTATTAGACAATAAATAAACTTTTTAATCAGATGTCAATTACACTAAATTTATTTTTATCTAAATATTTTCTCTATCATTGTATAGCGAGTCATCTCTATCTATATTTTATTGACTTATTAATATTCGGTTTATATCATTTTATTTTTCTTCAACAAAATCGTTTTTTTCCTTTCCTCGTCAAGAGGGTGGAACCTCCGCGACATTTCTTTGATCTTCCCGCAACGGCAGTGCTACACAAAGGTGTCCGCGCGGCTGTTACACGACGCGAGAACACAACGCTGGCCGGGCTCATTCTTACGCGGCGGACGTTCGCCTTCCAAAAATCCATCACGGACAATTCAGGGAAACATATCACTGGCGCGGTGCGATCACAGGGCGATCCCCGCGCCCGGCGCGCGCCGGCCCGCCATTTTCCCACGCGCGCCGCCCGCCGCCTGTTTTACAACTTTGGCAGTCGGCGCGTTTGGAACACACTCGCCGCACGATGCAGCCGTGGCGTGGGTGGATGGGTGGGGGTGGCCGCGAGGCGTAGCCAAAGGCGGGGCCTGAAAAAAATCTCGATTCTGCTCAGAATGTCGATCAAACGCGTGGCTCGATGTGGAGAGAGGATGGAGGTGCGGTGAAGAATGGTGCGGGCGGAGCGGGGCGGGGCGGGGCGGGGCGGGACGGAGCGGGGCGGAGCGGGATGGGACGGGGTGGGACGGAGTGAGGCTATAGAAGCCGAGAGAAACGTGACTGAGCGGGCCAGAGGGAGGGAGAGTGGAGCGGAGAAGCAGCACTTTGTGGGGATGAGACTGATGTCGCGAGGCGGGATGAGGCATCACTTGAGGCGAGGCGAGGCGAGGGGAGACTTGGTGTGGCGTGGTGTGGCGTGGCGTGGCGTGGTTTGGCATGGCGTGGCGTGGTGTGGCGTGGCGTGGTGCGGCGTGACATGGCGGGACGTGGCGGGGCATTGGGGACGTGGCCGGACATGGGGGAGGCGTGGCAGGGCATGGAGTGGGGGCGTGGCGGGGATTGGGGGAGCGTGGCGGGGATGGGAGTGGGCGGGATGGGGAAGAGAGTGGCAGGACGGGCCGAGGCGAGGCGAGGCGGATTGAAGTGGGATGGAGCGAGATGACGTAAGGCTGGAGGGGCAGAGGGAAGCTTGGCTGTGTGGCGTGGCGTGGTGTGGCGTGGAGTGGCGTGGTGTGGCGTGGCGTGGTTTGGCATGGCATGGCATGGCGTGGCGTGGTGTGGTGTGGCGTGGCGTGGCGTGGTGCGGCGTGACATGGCGGGACGTGGCGGGGCATTGGGGACGTGGCCGGATATGGGGGAGGCGTGGCAGAGCATGGAGTGGGGCGTGGCGGGGATTGGGGGAGCGTGGCGGGGATGGGAGTGGGCGCGATGGGGAAGAGAGTGGCAGGACGGGCCGAGGCGAGGCGAGGCGGATTGAAGTGGGATGGAGCGAGATGACGTAAGGCTGGAGGGGCAGAGGGAAGCTTGGCTGTGTGGTGAGGTGAGGTGTGGCGAGGCGCGGGGTGGGCATGGGTGGATGTTTGAGGGACGTGGAGGGATGGAGAGGGGATGGGTGGGGCGGGGTGGATCGTGACGGAGTGGAGTGGGGGCGGTATTGAACGACGCCAGATGAAGCAAAACACCTTGCTTGGCCTTAAGGCGTTGACTTACCCTCAGCCGTAAGTGAAGCCCAACTGAAGAATATGCGATACCTGATTCAACAAGATACTTTGCCAGCAATGGACAAGTATACCGGAGACTTGTACTGTTTCCTGGCAGCAAATAGGGGAGTAAAAATGAGGTGGTAAATCTGGAGCCCTCATAGTACCATGCAACAAAATCGTGTTCATATAGTTAACCTCGAGAGTGAACTTTGGGAACGTATTTGGAAGTCTCTGATAAGATCCAACAGCAGCCGCAGCAGCTGTAGAAGCATAAAATACAAAACCATACGTGTTCTACAATCGTTCATTTAAAAGTGTCTGCTAGAATTTTATATCATTAGAACTGACCGTGGGCGGTCACGTATACCAGCTAACAATGGGTTTTGTACACTTATGGCGAATCCCAGTATTTTCTGTGAAGGAGACATAACTCTCTACAACAGAAAGCAACAAAAATAGAAAATATGTTTACAATTCTTTCATTATTTTTTTTATTTTTTCTACCCACACAACAAAACTATCAAGAGAAAACCTCTGAGTGTATAGAATTTAAAAAATGCATGCAGTGCCAATAGTAGCTCCGAAATACATCCCTTGTCCTGAGTGCATCAACGACGTTCTGAAGACCCCTTGCACCAGATATTTTTCTTCTTTTTGACGCAACCAATATTTCACTGCATTTCAGTATTTTCTCAGGCGTGTAGTCTGTGATCTTATCCGCGAGTGTACCTACGAGGAAGGCGGCGGCAACACGGGCGGCGGTGCGGGAGCCTGTCGATTCTTCCAGGAACGACGGGCGCTCTGCCTGAGCCGCTGACCCAAATTTCTCGACTTAATTACAAGCTGTACGCTCGCCTGTACAGTCCTCTTCAGGATTCGGCGGTGCACGCACCGCCTGGATGGGATTCCTTCGTTGGGAATAGACTCTTAAGTTCAGGGTGGAACAGTGTTCTTCAGTATTCGTCTTCTGGTAAACACCGTCGTTTACGACCAAATAACTGGCTGAGATGGCTCAGAACAGAAAGTGATGTCACTGCAGTACCTTTGACCGTGAAGTCGTAGGGTTCGAGTCCCGTCGATTGCAAGATTTTCGACACTAGCCAAAAAGCTAATCCGAATTCTACCGCAGTCTGGAGAAAAATTCTAGTGGACAGCTGCTCTAATTGGTAGTTTTACGTGTTTTTTCGATCAAAATCAGGTGAATTCCAGAGCAGTGCCCTAACTAACCGGTCACGGACAGCTCGCGATCGTTACTTTCGCTTCCATGTTCTGTCCTCACCCCTTACGTTTATACTTCCAAGGACTACACTACCACACATGTAGGGAGGCCAGTCAAGAGTTAGAGCTTGTCCTGGTTGGGTCGGTGCCCCGCTGCTAGGAGATACTTGGATGGGGAAAACCATAAGTCGAGTTGTAGGCTGGCGCCGGATCTCACTTTCCACCGGGGGAAGCGCACCGCCACCTCACGTAATAAAGCATGCACGACACTCACGGGAATCACAGTCATTAATGCGTCCGCAGACACAAAATATTCGTATTCTTGATGTGCATGTTCAGAAGGTTGTTTGAACGAAGAAAACACAAGACTTTGGAGTTTAAGTAAAATGAGTAATCACGTGGCTATCACTTCGTATTTTTGTAAGGATTTATTTATTTATTTTGTCAAAATAACAGTAAAAACTGTATATAACGTGTGGGGAAAGAAATTTATCTGCGCACATTTCTTGAGGGCCAGAATTTTATTTAAAAAAAAAACGAAAACGAAAAAATTAATTTAGAAAATAATTATTTTAGAAAAATAAAGATATTTGAAAAATGTTTTTTCCCGAGTTACAGAAAATCAATTTCAACTGTAAATGAACTACAAGCAAAAGGAGTGCTCAACAAAACGTGCGCACAGTGAAGCTACATTTACGTTCAGAAGCAAAACAAGGGGCCATCTCAGCATTTGCTCAATGGATCAGGGAAACTGGACAAAAACCTGATCGAGATGGGGGTCATTGACCCGGAAGCTGAAGTACATTACTTGTTACAGGCGTATTAAATATTTTTTTAAATGTATACAATGCAAACATAAACTAATTCATTATATATCTTTGTTTTGTTACATTATTTTTCTTTTTCACGATCAGTATAGTCTCTAATTGTATAGAAACAGTTTTGCAGCAGAAAAGATTTTACTTTTAACTTAAATTTGTATACCGACTTTAATTGTTTTATGTCATCTGGCAATGCGTTGTAAAGTAACGTACATGTATTGTATGTTGATTTCTTGTACTGAGCTGTTGATACTGACACTTGATGCACGTGATTTCTACGGCGTGTGTTGTAATTATAAATATCAATATTGCATGAAAATATGTTCCCTCCGTTAAGTAGGTCATTTTTGACAAATATTAGAGATTCGTAAATAAATAGACAAGGCAATGGTAGGATTCCCAGCTCAATGAAAAGAGGCTTGCAGGAATCACGTGGAAGGCATTTTTTCATTATTCGAATATATTTTTAGGATATATTTTTATGGTTTATTGCATTGTTTATTCTTTATTGGTTATATCTTTTTGCTTTAAAACACGATATTGACTCAAATTTTAATTGTTTTGAAATTAATCTGAGAAGAAATTACGTTTACCATAAAAGGCAGAAACTATTCTTCAAATTTTTAAGTAAACATTTGATGCGCTATGATGTTGGTGGCTTGAAGTTGGGTGAAAGAGACTGTCACTGTTGCGACCAATTGACGAAACAAGGAAATATTTTATTCGTGAACAAATATAGTCTTTGCTTTTAAATTTAGAATCACACGGTTTAGCAATTTTATATATTTCCTGTAATGAAGAAAAGTTATTTAAAATTTTTGTACATATAAATGATGTAATGCAATTAAGTGACTTAAAATATATTTAATAAAAACTTGATCGACTTTGACAGTTAAAACCAGCCATCAAATACTTATATTTTTTGAGAAAGCATAGATAACACCAGTCCACTCAGACTTTTTCTCATTACTTTAATCGATGACGCAGATGGGTATAAAGTGCTAATGGCTTCTACTGATACTCACAAAGAGTAGAGGATATCCCAAGACATCTTTTTGTGCTAGAAAAACGACGCAGGCAACATCCGTGTTTACATGCTTTTAAATTATCACCTGAACCTAGAGAACCCAGTTCCTTATTCCAGTGCTTACACAGATATCGTTTAGAAATTCAACCAACTCCTCATATTTTACTCTCAACGATCGTTTAATAACAAAATTGATGATAAATAAGAATGCAAGAATACTTCCCCGAAAAAAAGGGATATTCAAATAGTTTGATGAATGTGTTAATTATTGTAAATTAAGGTATTGTAACTTCATTGCGTACATTCATGACAATTTACTTTTAATTTCTCTTACTCTTTGTCTTTTCCCAGTACGTTTCTTTTGGGACTTAATGTTCTCAATTCTTCTCCATCTTCAATCATTACCTTACATACTTTTGACAAAAAAACGTTATATTCTTCAATTCTTTTCTCATCTTTTTATTTTCTAAACTCAATAATTTTCATCTCTTTTTGATATTGGAGGGGCATCCAGAAAGACAGTTTCCCTAGGTTGTCAACAAAAAAAACAATTTCATTGAAAAACTTGAATGTAGCAGATACAGGATATGTTCCGTTAGTTTACCACATTTTCTCCATCTGATTTGGGACATTACACCGTGCAATCAACGTTTGTATCCCTGTAATGTATACGTCTACAGCCTGGAATAGGTATCAGTGTTTGACATCCACATCCAGACTGTAGGGTGAATGGTCTTAAGGTCGGCCATACACAGCGTGGGTCACAACAGATCTTCTGCAGCAACACTTGTGTGATGCAGTTGACTGTCTGCCCTTCAGTTCGGAGCTTCTCCCCCAGCGATTACCATTTTTACTTTCCCGTATACGTACGTATACACGGAGTGATATACGTAGTATAGGGAAAGTTATGTAATGCTGCGCGAAAAAATGGCCAATTTTCGGCGGAAAAAAATTCATTGCCGGGCCGTGAAAACGAATAAGTGGATAAAACCAGTTGCTAAATTAAGAAAAAAAATCCCCTAACACGTGGTGTAGCCAGAAACCCGGTTTTCTAGGTTCTTGATATCGAAAACCCAATTGAAAGGAAAACGTCCGTCCGTCCGTCCGTCCGTCCGTCCGTCCGTCCGTCCGTCCGTCCGTCCGTCCGTCCGTCCGTCCGTCCGTCCGTCCGTCCGTCTGTCCGTCTGTCCGTCTGTGAACACTGCTAGCGCCTAAACCATACGTACGATTTCTTCCAAAATGGATATTACCCGGTCGATCTGATTCTAGTCAAAGCTTTGAGATTTTGAAAAGATTCTTTAAAATTTGGGGGTACTTTTTATGAAGCCCCCTGGGGATGTTCAAAATTTTCTCAAAAACGGCTCCAACTTTTTTCTTTAAATTTCTTGTATGAATAGAGTAAAATACACGTTTTAACATGGCATAGGTCCGATATTCACGTACAGCTCTGAATTTTCGAAAATTGTGAAAGTTCGACTTTTTTTCGGCGTCTTTCTCCAACTACCAAATTGAAGATATAGATTTTTTCTTCATATAAATTTGTTCTGCATATTGAGTTCTTTCATAAAGGTCATGTAAATGTTTCTCAAAATTTTAGTATTTTTCGCGCAATATTGCGTGCAATATGTGCAATTTTAAAAAATTACAAAAACCAGATTTTCTCAAAAACAGCTCCAAATTTCTTTCTTTAAACTTTCGGTAGGGATAGTGGTAAATGTACTCTGTTGGATGACATAAAAGCCATGCTGGTCTATGGGTTGTTTTTTTCTAAAATTACAAAAATGTAATTTTTTTAATAGTCTCTCACGTCGTTAATATTTACATTATCGGCGATTTTTTCACATTATTATATTTATGAGTATATGTGCTTTAAATAATGTCAAGTAAAGTTTCTCGAAAACACAACCGTTTTCTGTGAAAAGTAGCTCAAATTTCGGCATTTTCAGAAATGCTCAAACGCCATTTTCTCGTATATGGCTGCAAATGTTTTCTTCAAACTTTTGTAAAGGATAGTGCTAATAACGCTCTTTAGTATAGCGTAAAGTTTATTTTCAGTTATATTTTTTATTAAAGTATTTTGAACACTCAATCATTTTCTGTGAAAATGAGCTTCAAATTTCGCATGTTTAGTAGCGCTAAAACGCCATTTTCTCTTGAACGGCACATCTTTTTTTAAAAGAATCTTACCATTTATGACTAGGGTTTATTGTTCTTTAATATTCTAAAATTAATGTTTCCGCTCTACCAATAAGATACCGAAAAATTAAGAAAATTACAAAAAAATGTACTTTTGGCGGTGATAGATGACTGCTGGCAAGAAAGAGTTTGTGACAATTCTGAATAGCTAGCGAAGACCAAAGGAAATAGAAAACTAATACGGGAAAGTCTGTGCCATTCTGTAGCACCACTAGTGAAATACCGGGACCTTTCCCAGGCGGTAGACTTCTATGACATATGAATATAAATATTGCCACAGTAAGGCAAATGTTTCAATTCTGGTGGTAATTAAGTGAAAAAATTGTGTGTTGAATCTGCTACAATGATTTTTTTTCACGAAACCATTTTTACTTTTTTTGACGATCTAGTGCAGTGTTATCAAGGTCTTCTACTGGTGGCAGTGCCATACCACGCGCTTCTCTGCGCCACTAGCGTCGGGAGAAGGAACTATTACTAACCCCGCCATTTTACAATTGGGATGGAGTTGTCTCTTGGGGCGGGGTTATGAACTGCGTGGAGATGCGATTTCGGCGTGGCACTCGTGCCACAGAATCCCGCTCATGGCATCGACCTTGACAACGCTGATCTGGTGAAACATACTTTCGAAATGGGTTTCGTATTATGTTGGCCTAGATTCCAATTCTGACGTTTAACACCGCTGTTTCCACTGTTTTCCTATTATGAATATGCTTTCTAAAGAAATAATTCTTCCCATATTTTATATGTCTAATAACACACACACACACACACACATATATATATATATATATATATATATATATATATATATATATATATATATATATAAGAGTATGTTTCTGTTCTCTTTTCGGGTGGAATTAACATCGTGTTTGCCCAGCGCTCTTCCTGGCTCCCATCTATCGGCACCTGAGTGGTCTAAAAGGTCAACCCACAATGAACTACCACTTTTCTTGAAACATCTGCCACTGAGATGCCTCCTTGTGCTCTCCGAACGTCTTGCCGAGAGAACCCTCAGACCCATCTTGGTGCCTGTAATGCGTAATATAATATTGGTTGGTGATAACAATGACCGTATGTCAATTATTGCGCTTCGCTGGGGGTGAGTGGTTAGTTTACTCACCTCTGAACCCCAAGTGTGTGAGGTCGAACCCGGATAGGGCGCGAGGATTTTCGAAGGGCAGAAAATCCCAAATGTAGCATGTCTTACTTGTGGCATGTAAAAGAACCCTGGCAGGTGCCTGGAAAAATTACATTCTACCGCAATTCCCCTTCGTAAAGAGACTTCTCGTTCTCCCAACCAGAGACTAGCATTTGGTGGAGAAAGCAAGAATCAAAGAGTTTTATATGGTCCAGTATATCTGAGACTGTCAATTTAAGAATAATAACAATTTAATTCCTTTACTGTACAACGTTTCAGAAACTCAAATACTACAAACAAATACATATGTATATGTAGATACATTATTATATAATTAAATTAATATTTTTTTATAAATTCGTAGCAGGTAATGATGGTGCTCACCTCTATGTTCACAATTTTCTTTTTCTTGGTTTCAAATAATTATTTTTATAAAATGTATAATTCATATGCAATATCAGCTATATGTAGTTGACTGTCTCAAATATATTGGACCATATGAAACTCTTAATCAACCATATACATAAACATATAACATCATAACATAAACAAAAAGCAAGAATCAAACCCACGCGTCTAAGGGGACGCCCACAGTGTGCGCCTGTTCAAAGAAGGTCCGCTAGACCGGTGCTGGGGATTTAAAGGATTTAAGGAATTAAAGATTTAAAGGAAGCGTGGGTCTAATACAGAGGTGGGGAATTAGGACCAGTGCTCTTTTGTCCGCAAAATAATCCGTGTGATAAATACATGGGATTATTTTTATTAAATTATTTTAATAATAATAATAATTAGTATTTATTATATTTTCGTGTTTTCTTCTCTTTACTCACATTTTTTTTAGTTTTTCTTTCACCTAGTTTATTGCCAACTTGGTGCTCTCTTGTGGGAATGGGAAAAGCCTTCAGGCGAGGATATCTGCACCTGGGGGGGCTCCCACGTCGGTCGGCCCGGCCCGAGCGCAACCCGCGACCCGGGGCCCGGCCGCCCCAGCGACCGAGACAAATCTCCCGGAGGGGCTGTGGGCTGCGGAGCAAGACATTAGCGGCGATGTATTAATTGCCGGCGGCCTGGCCTGGCCGGGTCGGGCCGGGCCGAGCAGCGCATCTCCGGCCTCGCTTGTCACCCCGGGTCAGCGCGCCGCCCATTTGTTTCATGCAAATGTCTGTTCGTTCAGCGCTGGGCCGCTCGTTCACTCGTTCGCTCGTCCACCCGTTCGGGCGGCCGTTCGCTGTCTGGTGGACAGTGGTTCTGCATCCGCGATCGTTCGGAGTAGTAGTAATGCGTGATGATTTTCGTATTTTCGGTTCAGCGTTTACGCGTTTCCTTGGTTGATAGCTGCTTGGAGGGCAGCGCTATGTGTCTAAACTTTCTAAACTGTCTAAACAAAGTGATGCCTAATTATTGATCATGAAAATGAGGGCAAAGTTTGTTGCTGTGCGTGTGTGAGGGAGAAGCCTACCTCCTTGCGTCCTCCCTTTTCTAGAGCTGATGAAAGATTGCAGATCTGTGGTACACTGTTACCGTGCGTATTTACCTTTGCATTTCATCGGTGCGTGTGATGATAGGAATGACAGTTGAGCGATGAGAAGATATGAATGACTATGTCCAACGCAGGGGCTTAGGGCGTTGTGTGATATCTCTGAAGTTCCTCTGAACAGGAGGAAAATCCTGTTTTGACGGTGACAGGATGACACTAGATAAATAGCTAGGAAGTCGAATGCAGACGCTGTCTGGGTAGGAAAATCCCCGCAAACAAATGTGTAGAGCCGCAACGGATATCACAATTCAGTGGGGGAAGTACATCGCCTTCTCGCGTTATAAAACTTGCACTACTCTTACGGGACAGAGCAGTTGACGCTGCCGGTATCACGAAATAATCAATCAATAATTATGATGGTTCAAACAAATTGCATAACGATACCGTATCAGGGCAAAAAACAAATCCACGTGGTTAAAAACACCCATGCCTTTTGCAGGACTCGCATATGCAGTCTTCGGCTTCGTGTTTTGCCACACGGAAACGCTAATCCTCCCACGCCTCTCAAAACCTCCTTCGGCGCCGGCCCCAAGCGTTCACTGCCAACGACCGCGATATTAGCCCAGTCTTCGGTTGCGGTTTTTTTTGCGGTTTGCGGTTCCTAGTGGGATAACGCGGCCCGAGAAAGTCATTTCTCAGCCGGAGGGAGGCGGGGGCGGCAGCTGCGCGCGTAGCGGGGTGACCTGCGCAGCGCAGGTGTTGAGTCCGCGTTGAGCCGGTGTTGCGGCGGGCGCTGACGCGAAGTGCGGAAGCTAATATTTTCAATTCCCAGCGGATAAGCGGCTGCTGACAGCAGCGAGGTTTCAGGTTTGAGGTGGGCTGCCGCAAGTTGGATGACTGCCGGTTTTGATTTCGAATAAATGGCATCTTATGGGGTTTCTAGTTTTTGAAGTTTTCTATAGCGTGCTTTTCCAGTTCTGTTCTCTTTAATGTAAAATTTCTATTGCGACGACATAATTACATTTAATAATACGACATAAGTACTCGTAATAATAAGTAGCGATAGAAATAAGGAGATTTTTCATTATTGTTCGATTTTCAATGTGTAATTCTGTATAGAAATGAACAGAATTTGCTATTTTTTATTTCTATTCGTGGTTTTTGCCTAATGAATAAACCGCCAGTTTGATAAATGAATTAAGACATTGGTAGGCAATGAAGTATTTTCTTAGAGTTGCCAAACTAGCTCTTCTTTTTAGACCGGGAGCCAGCAAGAAAATCGACGTACGATAAGCTGAAAGCTAAACTTTTTGAGAAGTTAGGCCAGTGTTATGAGGGACAAGGAAACGCAAAGAATTTTTTACCATAAGACCACAAAAATAGCTTTGAGCTCGTAATCCAAGCGGGCATAAAAATGACACTTTCAATTCAGTATGGAGGACAGTTCGAGACGCCGCGTCGGTATGACATAAAAGTCCTTCACACTTTGGGTATCTGACGAAACAATATACAACAAGAATTAGCTATGTACTCGTTCCCTAATGGCCGATTTTTCGACATATTTAAAAAATTGTGCAGCGCAATGTCGACACCTACAGGCCGCCATACTTGCGTTTCCTTGTCCCTCATAACACTGGCTAACTTCTCAAAAAGTTAGAGCTTTGAGCTTATCATATATCGATTTTCTTGCTAGCTCCCGGTCTATTTTTCTCGATGCGTTCCAAACATGGCAGATCTAATTTCGCATAGCTTGTTAGGCTTCACTTCCGGTGATTTTGACAGATTGTATTAGGGCCTATTCTGAAAGTACACGGAGAGATAATATTTGGTCAGAGGTACGTGTATATTGTTTGCTCGTACAAGTTAAATATTTTTCTTAGTTAAATTAACAAACAGTAGTTTTAAGTACATGCCGGAATTTACTTTTGAAAAATTTGTATCAATTAATAGTAATTTCAAAACATTTCTGTAAGCTTTATTATTTTTCTGATTATTCTACAATATAAGTTAGTATAGACAATACCATTTGCAGAATATTTACCAACGTACAAAAGAATCGCTATTCTACAGAGTTCAGATATATATTGAAAATAATTTTCATTAATTACCCGTATTCGAAATAATAAGTGCAAGATACGCATTCACAGATCAGATGTGAATCCGAATGTCACTAAATATTTAATTTTTTTGCGTTATGTTCGTAATGCAAAATTATGAAGTCTTTCAGCTGCTCAATCAAAGTAAATATGTTACAAGGAACATAACTGCACGGTGTTACGCCTGCGAATAATACTAACAGATTTTCAGAAATTGCAAATTTCATGGGCTGCTTTTGACGCACCGCAAAATGGCGGCGATATGGAGGGATGGAATTCTTAGATTTCTTATTATTGTTGAAGGTCATGATGATTGTATGGTGCAGATATGCATGTATGAATGATGCATTATGAATGTGTATTATGTATTATGAATAGTGTGATATATTAAATACGTTGTAAATGTGTGATGTAAGTATATTCTAATGAAAGTACATATATTTCAGAAACGTAATAGATTTAGAAGTAACAAATACACTTCTTTTACTTTAGAAAGTTTTGATCGCTGATTATAGTATTAAAAAATTGCAAGCACACTCGATGTAAGCAAGGAAAATTTATGTCTTTTTCTTGCTTTTCAGTACAGTGTGTTGCAAATACTGTAACACTTAAATTTCTTAACGTCCGTTTTATTTGTAAAAGTAAGAAATTACTACTACTCTTGACTATTGAAATAAATGCAGAACCACAAGCGCTTCGTTTAAATTGATTAAATTCATTGAAAAATAAAGTTATAGCTGAGGTGATTGTCGGGCAGAAATTGGAACATTACAGTATTAGATAAGTTTCAATAATGCGAAAAAACATGTGCTGTTGTCGTACCTCTTTTTATATAGTGCAATGAAAATTGGAGAAATTCTTAGGACAAACATCTATTCATCACTCTAGACCGACCTCCGTTTCCTCATGGTAGACGTCCAAGAGCAACAAGTCGCCCACCAAGTGATCACAGGCTGCAGAAACGAGACCACCACAAATCAAAGGCCATCGGGTGGCTGCTAAGGCGCGGCATGTAGCCCGCAAACTGGCGCGGGCTGTTGTGTGGGAGCGGCGTGGGCGGGGGCGCTGGCGGGACCGCATGCAGGCGGGAGCAGTGGCGGGGATGCAGGCGCGACCGCGACCGCGAACTCGAGCGGGACGTGAGCAGGGACGTGGGTGGCGATGCGAGTGGAGCGTGGGCGGGAGACGGGCGGGGGAGTGGGCGTGAACGCGAACTGGAACGTGATCGGGGTCGTGAACGGGGTCTTGAGCGGGGACGTGAGCGGGGACGTGAGCGGGGACGTGAGCGGGGACGTGAGCGGGACGTGAGCGGGGACGTGAGCGGGGACGTGAGCGGGGACGTGAGCGGGAATGTCAGCGGGGACGTGAGCGGGGACGTGAGCGGGGACGTGAGCGGAGACAGGAGCGGGGACGCGAACGGGGGACGCGAACGGGGGACGCGGGCGGGGACGCGGGCGGGGACGCGGGCGGGGACGCGGGCGGGGACGCGGGCGGGGACGCGGGCGGGGACGCGGGCGGGGACGCGGGCGGGGGCGCGGGTGGGGCGCGGGGAGCGGGTAAGGCTCTAACTCTGCCGATAAGTGAACGATCCCGAAGCGCGGGGGCGGGCGAGGCGACGGCTAGCGCGGCTGAGGCGGTGACACAGATCCACGCGCGAGCGCGAGCCGCCGACCGCTGTGGGCGGTCACGAGCGGCACTTGACACCGCCCCCCGGCCGCCCACGCCGCCGCTTGCCATTGAGAAATCGCGTTGTTTGGGATTGTACGATCGACCCTGGGAAGTCATCATAATCTATTGCGGTTATAATTCACACTTTGTCAACAACTGTGTGGGTTAGTAGTAGAGCATTTGGCTTTCGCTAATCCGGTGCTATATTTGGATTAGATATGGTCATATTAGCGAAATCGCCATTACAGTGAGCGATGAGAAAAAATGTAATTAGAACATACGTAGAATGGACGTGATTGGGTAATGCATGTAGATAATGGGTATACATGCGTATAGATACTGCAATGAAAAAGCGGCGCTCTCTTGACTTGTTCTGCTTTATGCGTGTATTGTTGAGCTCTCATAATTGCACTCCAGAGACAAACGAACTAACTTGACACAAGTTCCCAAACATTTTAAGAAAATCTGACTTTACATTGAATATTAACCTCACGTCTTTTGAATTTCCGAACATGACACCACACTATTTGATAACCACGCACTTCAAAGCAAGCAAATTCACAACGCAAGTGCGTGGATTTCAACGGCACACTCGCACACAAGTTTCCGGTTGATGGCAGCTTGACACTACGCAAGGCCGGATTAAAGAGAGAGTATTACCACGCCAGTGGATTTCCTAAACTTGGTAATACCTTCATGAATTAATAACCGCCAAGTACTTTTGTGAATTTGTACGAAGGTGGTTATGAAATTGTACAAAAGTGGAACAATAATTGATCTGAAATGTAGTCACACTGAAATGTAGTCCCATCATTCTGGATGGGATTGGATTACAATGAAATAATTATAGATAACACAAACTCCTATTTCAACTTTCACACCTTAATTAACACCATGTTCGCGAGTACCACTGACCAAATTCGGTTACATTCCGAAGACGTCAAGCTGTTTTTCTGCACTTTTCTCCTCTTGCTCTATCGCTGAAATCCCTAACGCCAAGTATGTTACATGTACTATATAATAGTTCTTAACGCATTTTTCGAGTCTTTGGGTTTTGTATGATCTTTCTTGGTATGTAGTATTTTTTCTTGTACATCCGCCTGCTTTCTGTTTCCGTTTTCTTTCTTCTGTTACAGATTATGTTCTAGTCATCAGCCATTTTTCTGTGTCATCTAGAAACATTTATGTAGCGAAAAACTTTGTACTAATATTATCATCGTTCCCACCTTCCCACTCTCCTTATCTCATAATCAACTCTAAACTCCCTCTCTCTTTCTCTCTCTGCTTCTCTTTGCCTGTCACCCTTTACTCCCTCTAACGCACTCTACTTTCCTTTTGCCATTTACCCTTTTCCTTAATCTTTCCATTTTTTCACACTGATTTTTTTTTCTGTGTGTTACGGCCCTAAGCCGCCATCTTGATTGAGGTTTTCCTGGGTTTACTCAATCGATTAAGGCGTATGCCGGGATGGTCCCTAGTCTTGCATCCCAGATTTACATGTAAATCTGTCCTCCTTTCTTCTTGAAATTTGTCAACAATGAGGCATTCGGGTGTAGGTAATGATTTCTGACATTTTGCGAAAGTAAAATTATTAACATTCCACATCCTTCTTGAAAGTAAGAAACATGGGCTCTCATGGGCATGTTAGTTTTAGAGTCCTAAAAATACCAACGAAAATATATTCATATTTTGTTTCATTAGTTGTGTGCAGTACATTTCTATTACGTAATACGATCATTGCACTTTCGTAATTACGTGAAATGTCAGCTATCATTGTTTCCACCCGAACTCCTCAATTGGTACTTATTGTAAATGTAAATATTTTAGTGGTTAGGCGGAAGAGCAGGCCTTATGGCCTGAGCCTCGCCAGAAATAAAGACATTTTATTATTATTATTATTATTATTATTATTATTATTATCATTCTGCTTATTTCTTTTCTAAATACGCGATTCTTTATTCCCTGCCTTAAGCGGCACAATTCCATCAGACCTACACCTCGCTGCTGGGTTATCCCTGAATCGTTGACAATGTAACGTTGTGTCCTCTCGGCTTCCGTTTTACTATATTGCGGCGCTTCTTCGATAAAACTTCAAAGCAAACCAGTGCGCCGACCAAGTGTCTTAATGTCCAAAATATGCATCATCAAAATATGCAGCAGCAAGACAAAAGCCAGTCATCGCTAATCTTATTACCCAAAAAAGAGTAAGATATACTGCTGTACTCCTTCAGAATGTGCATTGCTAAAAATGCTTTCTTCTAACTATACAACGCGGAACTGTTTCGGTAACAATGTGTGATTGCGTATAACCCTTCGTTCCCCATTCTGTTCCCATTGCCATTCTCAGACCCGCACAAAACGTTACCATGTCGAGATAATGATTGAAAATGAGTAATTATCGATGAGATGATGGCTCATTATTGGGTATGTGGTGGTAAGGAAATGCAAGATTCCACGAACAAGATGAAAACACCTATACCTTACTCAGGACTGAAACCCACAGATTTCGGCGCTTATCCAAAACGTTTGGCAGGAGGAGAATTTGCGAATGTTAATGCCAACGTTAGAACAAACATTAAAAGTTGAATTCCACCAAGTCGTGAATTGTAAAGAATTTTGGCTGATTTTGATATATTTGAGGAAGCAAAATTTCGCAGAAATGTGATTGATGGCGAGTTATATTTTTTGTATAAGTACGTGACATTGCATACAAAAGGACTATACAAATGCTTTTTATGTCACCTTTCCTAATTTCGTCAACTTCATTGTCATTTAATTTCTATTGATTATGTTTTTTGTATCTTCGTATTCTCGTGCTTAACCTCCCCTCCTCAGTACGGTTTCCTATTAAAAATGTTTCCCCCTGCTTGTTGCTTTTTACGCATGTTTTTGCTAGTCTCCTTCTGACAGTATTTTCGTATGTGATTTGTGATTCCATATCACTCTTGCATCATCTTCTTTGGAATATCACAGTGATCTCACTTCTTGGTGCCTTCTTTCAGCACTTCTTTCGGTTCTGACAGTGACACACTGGTTGTGGAGTCATGGAATTCCCGCAAATTGTGGTTAGCATAAGTAACAAATACGATTCAAACAAGTGACTGCTCCTTACCTAGAAGATTCAATGATGATCTTCCTCGGAATAGCAAGTGGATGCCTGGCAACTGCTTTGAAGACACTCATATTTGGAAATATGTGACAGTTCACGTGAGAAACACGTTTTTGCTAGAGTAATATGAATTGGAGTTAGGTGTGTACGCAGCTGTTTAGATCTCCCTTCGCCGAGAGTAAGAAATGTGTGAATAGAAAGAGTACATAATCCACTACTACTAAGACATTTCTACGCGATTCGCACGCAAGGACGTAAGACTTCTTTGGCAAACACTCACGTAAATGCATTTATTTACTTTAGTATTTCTATCCGTTATTCTACGCAACATTAACAAGGAAACGTCGACTCACTACTGCATGCAAAACGTTTTCTATTGATTTAGTTTGGAAGTGAAGTTTTATAGACTGGTGGGTGTACTTCGTCTTGCAATGATAGTGGAATCATTTCCAAAATTCTAGTTTTTCAAATCATGTATCTGTAGAATTACGAATAGTATTTATCTTAATAAATATGAATTAAATGATAATTTGGTAGATGAATTATGTACAATATGAGTTTTTAAGTTATAGTAGTCACATATGACCCTTATGAGACACAGGCATACTGTAACGGTTTCTCCATAAGTATTCCACTTCCAATTCTCTAATTCCAAATTCTTAATTCTAATAACTTTTATCACGTTCGCGCGCTCTTGTATCGGTTCCGCCCACTTCTTATTTCTTATTCATTTACTTTACTTAATTTATTTCTTACGCGCACGCACGCATCCCCAAATTACTTATCTCTTATCTATGAATTAATTTATTACTAATTTTTAATATTGGATAAGGCCGATTAAATATTGGATAAGTCATAGGTTCGGTGCAAGTTTCCAATACTGGATGAAGACCTGCTTTCATTTGTAATACTACCCGGTATTTCCAAAAACTACAATAATAACTCCAATTCAGTTTGAAAACAAAATAATAAACACCCCTCAACATCATCAAAAATTAAAAACAACAGAAAATAAACACTCATTCACACAATATTTACAATACATTCATACTACGTCGAGACATGCGCATTCTCCCTTGATGGCCATTTTTTTGTAATTAAGCTTAACTTAATAAATTATCCATATGCTTGGCCTTGAACATAAAGAAACTTTTGTCACATTTATCATATGCGTGTGCAGTTCACTTCCCTTTTGTGGCAATGTTGCAACTGCGCCTGTCTTCTGCATTGTCCAAGACCGCTTCACCAATTGCAGGTTGCGCCGACCACTATGTAATTAAACACGACTTCGAGACTGAATCATCTATCACTACTAAAAAACTCGCAATATGTTTGCCTCCACGACCGAAAATCATATGACGGCATATCAAAACCTGCGTTCCGCTCACCTCCAAGACTGGAAATCATCTGACGAAAAGTATTGTTGAGATTTTTCAGCAAAACTCTTCTTCAACAAACACGCTCTCTCCTTCATTTGTCCTTCTTTATTGATACCTAATATTTCTAATTTGCGCTTCTGCTTACTTAATGGTCCCCTTACATAATGGTATTTGCCAAAAATTCCCAAAATTCCCGGTTTAGCTGTTTATTCCTCCGAAACACCCAAATTTCCCATTATTCAGTCCGAATTTCGTAATTTCCTAACTTACTCGCACCAGCGATTCTCCGTCAATTGTCTTTTGACAACAGGCGGAATACAGTCACTCTGTTTAATCGAAAAACACACACGTGCCGCCTTATAAAATACGTGTGTCCATGTACAAAATTCTTATTAATTTTTCCTTAAGCTATTTATGGTCTTGAACTAATATTTATTTATCGCGGCATTCCATACACAGAACATGTCCGCACGCCATTTTGCAGTCATTTGTTGAATTTACTATCGTCCGTTCTCGCACCAATGCGTCCGCCTCCTAAGTCGCCTTCCTCTGCGACGGTTTTTCATTGAATAAAGATACAAATCATTACAATACACAGCCTAAAACAGAGGCTGGCAACTGCATATCTTGGCCCTCTTTTCAATGAAATATTTTTATTTACAAATGACATATTCTTCTAGAAAATAAATAAAAAATCAATGGCTGTTGAATTTTAACGCTAATACAATTAATGAACATTATTTTGGGTTAAACCATTTACCAGGTTGTCAGATTGTGTGGAAAACCTCGCCCAAAAATGTAGTGTAGCAATTACAAAATTGTCTGGTTAAAAAAGTGGAAAGTTAAGAACTGAAGATATTTACGAATATTCTGTGTTTTATTATGACAGTCCTGAGAGCCTCTTTGGAAATTTTCAGGGGTGTCTTTGAGAAAAATGGACGAATATAATTTGTTTTATTATGAATCACTTAGAAAATAGAACACTACAAAGGTTTTTACATGTTGAGAGAATGTCGGACACAAGAAACAGACGGCCGCACAAGATCTTAAAGTGGCAACCACCTGAGAAGAAAAGAACAGGAAGACCAGTTTTAGAATGGGAAAAATACAATCCAGGAAGCTTGAAGGACAGACGTCTCAAACCAGGAGATAGGGAGGACCAAGAGTTGTGAAGGGTGAAAACGACTAGCTCCTAAGGCGAAAATGCCGAAGAAGAAGAAAGTCAGCGGTCTGGATATCGGTAGACCCTTCGCGACTTTCTCCCGGACGTCCCAGTCCGTCGGGCGTCCGCGGCGTGGCGGCGCGCTTCGCCCAGGTTCTCCGCCGCCCTTTTGCGGAGGCTGTCGCCGTGTTGAGGGTTGTTCACGCGTCCGCGCTTGAGAGATGTGTATCGCCGCGCGACGCCGCTGCTCTTCTCGGGCAGACCCGTTGCTTTATTCAAATGACGCCTCGCGCCGCGCCGCTGTTCCCCAGACGGCGCGCGCGCTCCACTTTTCCGCAGACACCTCGACGGCGCGAAGACCGGCTCAGGGCCGCGATGGAAATGCACTGGCTTCGAGTGGAATGTCTGATGGTTCGAGTTCCGACCGCCGCAGGATTTTCAACGCGTAGCAGGGTAATTCAGTCGCTGTCTGGAGGAGAACTCAAGCGGCCGCCTGCTCTGATGGGTAGTTTTCGTGGTTTCTCCGATGAAACTGGACGAATTCCGGAGCAGTTCCCTAACAAAAGGTCATCCTGCGCCGATATTTTCTTACTAATTCTTGTTCTATCCTCACCCCTTACTTACACACACACACCACACACACACACACACACACACACACACACACACACACACACACACCACACACACACACTAACGTGCATTACACCACCATGCCGGGAGACAAGTTGGGAGATTATTAGAGCTTGTGTCAGCTAGAGGACGGTCATCGCTGGTGGGAGATACCTGTGTGGAGAAAACCCTGATAGCCGACGTGTAGATCGGCACCAGACCTCGCCTTTCAAGAGACAATGATCACCGCTATCTCTCGCGATAGAAACGTGCACTAAACGAACGTGATCAACGACCTTAGCAGTTACATGCCCGGAAACACAAATAAGTCAATCAATTATTCGACTAGACGAGCAGTCGCCTACGAACAGATATAGACTGGGAGACGGAGGGGGGATGTAATGGTGCTACACCAGCACATACTTTCTCACTTTATATGTATGTATGTATGTATGTATGTATGTATGTAGGTATCCGGCATTTTTGGGCCGGATTAATCCCGAACTTTTGGTAGCTATCGGTGTTCTCAGGCGCGGGCCCTGTTGAATGAATAATCATAAATAATGAACATGAATAATTACAGTGGTCATCGCCCCCACAGGCAAAACCTATTCTAACCACCTTCCTTCTCTGCTCTTCTCTTCCCTTACCTTCCAACAACCTCACCTGCCCAGCATTCCTAGACGGCATTTGGCATTTTTGCGCGCACTATTGCCAGCCATTTCTCATGCCGTAGCGACTACGACTTTCTCGGAGCCGAGATAGATAAATCTGCCAGCCTTTCACACCTAGGAAGTTCTTAGGAGGTGGGAGTGGTTGAGGAGTTTGTGAGAATGACTGCGGGGTGTGGAGGCGAGGAAGTGCTGCTTTTAGATGCGCGGGGTGTGTAAAGAATGAATAGCGAGGGTGATGCATATTGGTTTTGTTTTTGTTGTCCTTCGACCGGTATTACGACGGTGCTGGGTAGCAAATGTAGCCTAGGAATGACAACTGCACATTATATAATTAAAATAATTTTAATATCTTTCGAAATAAACATGGATGATATTCTCCCCTCTATTTCGAGATATAGTTAGAAAACTCGAGTTCCCCTTACCCTATTATTGATTGACGATATTGTGAAAACCTTTAAAATATTTTTAGTTTTGTAAAATATATTACATCGTACAGTAATTTTAAAATTTTAATGCTACAGAATTACGCGAACTTTCCCGTATTTGTTTTCTATTTCCTTGGGTCTGGGCTAGCTATTCGGAATTGCCACATACTCTTGCCAGCTGCAATATTTTGCCACCCAAGGTACGGTTTTTTTTTTAATTTTCGTAATTTTAAGGTTTTCTAATGGTAGAACGGAAATAATATCTTAAGAATATTAAACAACACTAAAACGTCGTTCTAAATGGCAATTTTCTTTTAAAACTTTGGAGCCGTTTTTAGAAAATGGCGTTTAAGGACTACTGAAAACTCGAAATTTGAAGCTCTTTTTCAGAGAACATTTTTGAGTTTTCAAAAAACTTCATTTGAAGTAATTTGAAGCACTTACACTCACAAATACAATAATGTTTATAAATTGTTGGAATTGTGGATAATAAAGATGTGAGAAATCTTTAAAAAAATTACATTTGTGTAATTTTTGAAAAAAGCTAAAAAATACCCTAAATTGAACTTTATGTCATATTAAAGAGTGCAATTAGCACTATCCGTTCCAAAAGTTTGAAGAACAAATATTGAGCCATCTTTGAAAAAATGGCGTTTAAGCGTTTCTGAAAATGCTGAATTACGAGCTAGCTTTTCACAGAAAACGGTTGAACTTTCGAGAAACTTTATATGACATTATTTAAAGCACATGTATTCATTAATGTGAACAAATCTCCACTAATGTAAATGTTAACAACGTGAGATATAAGTAAAAAAAATTGTAATTTTTGGAAAAACAAAAAATTGAGCAACACGGCGTTCATGTCATCTCATAGAGTACATCTAGTGTTATCCCTACCAAAAGTGTAAAGAAAAAATATTGAGCCGTTCTTGAGAAAATGTTTTATTTTCTGCAATTTTTAAACATGCACTTTATTGCACGCAATATTGCAAAAAAAACTACTAATATTTTCAAAAAATGTACAGGAATTTAATGAAAAAACTCACATTGGAAAACAAATTTTATTTGAAGGAGAAATCTCGAGCTTCAATTTTGTAGTTGTAGGAAGTACGCCGACAAAATATCAAACTTTTGCAATATCCGAAAATTCAGAGTTATCAACCAACCTGAGACCTGCACCATTCTCTTAAATGACCTTCGGACTATACAGCAAGAAAATTGGGTCAAAATTGTTGGCACCATTTTTTTGAAAATTTTAAAAATGTCCCTGTGAATACGGTGAGGATGCTTTGAGGATGACGTAAGGACAGTGATAATGATGGGACAATGAGGATGGTGTGAACGTTGAAGCTAATCATGACGGTGATATCGAGTCTAGTGAGGTTGTTAACGGTGTCCCCGGAGCAGCAACGAAGAGATGAGAAATAACAAGGCACGACCACGATCAAACGGCAATGAGATAGAGCCGGTGGCGGAGGCACGGCATAGGTTATTGCGTTATGCTCACATCAGCAAACGCGGCGTCGCGCTTGAATCTAATCCTAAAGCTGAGCTTTATCTTCCCAGGTCGAGAAGAATGTCGATAGCAAAGGTAACAGAGGGAGCTGCATAGCAGGGATGACAATGAGGATTGTGATAACAATGAAGATGGTATTGAGGAGGCGTGAGGATGTGACAACAAAGAGAAGAATGCGAGTGGCAACGTGGACCTTATTCAGAATAGTGAAAACTATGTTCGTAATAAAGATGAATGTCAGAATGGTGTAGCGATGACGCGACGGGAATAGCGCCTCTCTTGAAGGATATAGCTGGTGGAGGGAGACTGGTGAAGAAACGAAAATGCGAGCGGTAACGTGGCGATCGATGCCGGCGATCAAATGACAATGCGATAGAGTTGGCGATGGAGACGGCTTGATTGTTTGGCGATGGCGACGGCTTGATTACGGTCGCGTTAACGGCGAAGTTCATTAGTACCGTGAGTGTAGCGCATGTTTTTTTCATCGTGAGATGGTGGTGATTTTCCCGCGCTGGATGGCGAGTTCCGCCGGCGACCTACCATCGGTTAGCGGGGTTTCCCCAACCAGGTATCTCCCATCTGCTGCCACAACCCAAGTCGGGACGAGCTGTATGTTCCCGGCTGGTCTTCTGACAAGTATGAGTGTGTATTACATGTGTGTGTGTGTGTGTGTGTAAGCAAGAGGTGAGGCTAGGAGAAGGAAGAAGTAGGAAAGATCGCGCGCGGTCGCGACCCGTTTGTTAGGCTTCTGCCCCGGCATTCGCCTGGTGTTGATCGGAGAAACCACAGAAATCTGAGCAACTGGCTAGAGCGGCTGAATTCCATCTGGCTGACAAACCAATATCGAAAATCCTGACATCGTCGTGACTCGAATTCTAGGACTTCCCGGACAGAGACACTTCAGTGACATCAGTTGATGCCCTGAGCCACCTCTCTGTGTGGCGGTGGAGGCACGTCAGAGGCTGTTGCCGGGGTTAACGAATGCATTATGCGTCCATCAGCCACCGCGGTGCTGCGCGGCGTCGCGCTTCAACTTTTCCAGAGGTGTAGCCTTCAAGAGAAGTCATTCGGGAGTCATCCTGAAGCTTAGCTTTATCTGACTGGGGGTGACAAGAATGTGGATAGCAAAGCCATCACAGGAGTCTACGATTCCAGGGAGCAATAAGAGAACGGTGACCACAATGAAAGCGACGATTATATTGAAGATCATGAGGACCATGGGAACGGGTAGAACGGGGTGAGTACGGAGACCTTAATTATCAGAATGATGCGGTAAATAGTGATGAATGTGAGGTTAGTGTGATGATGAGGTGATAGAGAGGCGGGTAGGGGTCTGTAGCCGAGGACCGGAGCAACTATGAAGAGGCGAGAAGTAAAAAGGCACGCCAGCGATCAACTGACTGTGCGATAGAGCTGGCGGCGGCGGCACGGCAGAGATAGAATTTTTATTTTAGATGGCATCAACCGCTTGCGATATTAACAACCTCATTCTCAACACATTTACAAAATATTACAAAACCACACATGTACAAATACCTTACAAATACATTATCCTTATTTTACATTGTTTTAATTAATGCCGTCCATTAATGGCTGGTTGAGCTCAGTTCTTGATTACAGTTACAGTAGGATTTTACTCTACACATTATTTCAGAAAAATAATATACATGTCTGTTAAATTTGTTTTCTTTAAGGAATTAATATTTTTTTACATAATTCCCTATCTTTTAGCACTATCGCTGGGGCACGACAGACAGCATTACCTGAGTCAACGATTGTATTATGTCCACATCAGACATTGTGGCGCGGTGCGGACTTTAGAAAAGTCATTCAGGAGTCATCCTGAAGCTAAGCTAGATCTTCCCAGAGCTAGACAAATGTGGATTGCAAAGGCATCAGAGCTGGCTACTATAGGAGGGAGGTCATTGATGACGGTGATCACAATGTAAACGATGATGTAGAAGATCGTAAGTACAGTGGGAACAGGGAGAATGAGGGCGAGAACGGAGACCTGAATCAGGATAATGATGATGTTGATGGAAATGGTGATGAATGTAAGGATGGTGAGGAGATAACGCGGAGACAGCGATGCCGGTAGGGTCTATAACTGGGGACTTGCGCAACCGTGAAGATGCGAGAAATAACAAGACACGCCAGCGATCAAACGACAAAGCGATAGAGCTGGCGGCGACGGCGTCGCGGCGGGGACTATTGCCTGCGCCAGCGCATGCATTACGCGCACGCCAGCCGCCGCGGCGCGGCGTCTCGCTTCATCTGGGCGGCGGGCGGCGCCCGGCCGCTCCCTGCGCCCGCGACGCGACGCGACGCGTCGCCCCTGTCGAGGGCGGGGGGAGCTTGCGATTCCGCGGGGCACGCGCGCGCGCGCCGGCGATATCACGCGCGTGACGCTATGCGCGCACCCGCGCCCGCACCCACGCCTGCTCCCGAATACACGCGCGCGTTCCGACGACGGCCGCGCCCGTCGCTGCCTTTATCACGCGGCGATCCTCGCGCTGGCCAGTGGCGACGCGTGGTGCTTTGTGGCGAGATTGTTCTTTGGTGTAATTTTTCTCCTTTTACGTTTTCTTCGCGCGTTTTCTTTGCGTTTCTTCCCTTCTCGCGACTGAGACGCATTACATCAGGTGCAGTCACTGTGGAACTTACTATCCCCCGCGCCGTTTGTCTTTTGACCTCAAAACAGCATGCTGTACACTTGAACAGAGCGTAACTCGTGAGTTCATCGACAATCGCGCTTACCCTATTAGAGGAAGAGAGCTAGACCTCATCTAGACGACGCCGACGTTGCGGAACGTAAATCCTCACGCCGCGCAACTGGTCTCACCTGAACTCGCAAACTTAACGGAGGAGGCGAAGGAATTAAGGGTAGGATTTCAGGATCAAGGGCGACATATGGTATGCTAGGAATAACATCAACCAAGAACACACTACATCTTATTTATTTCACATACAATTTTAAATAATTATTTGCCTACTCAAATTCATTCTCTGTTACTATGTAAACATCACACAGAGGACATACGCTGTGTTAACTTTGGTAGTGGATGTAGGAAAGTCTGGGCTTAATTAAAAAATTGTGAACACCAACGTGAAGCGAGCAGGGTATGCCCAAGTGTCTCCAGACCTCACTGCGCTGCCGCCTGACGAACCCCTGGAACTTGGTTCTATAAATAAATAAACAACAATAATAATTCATCACGCGAGATTAGACCCCACAGCCCAGATATGACGAGTTCTTTGACGTACATGATGTGAGTTGCTGTACCACTCAAGCCGTCTAGAAAAGGAAAATAGAGAGCATGATTTTTCTGTTTTGCTTTTTTCTGATGATTTTTTAAATTAAGTTTTCACTGTTGTCCATGAAATTTTTATTTGTATTAGGTCGATGAAACCTTTTGTTCAGAAGCCGACCTCCCCCCCTCCACACACACACATCGATTTTTCCTTCTTTCTCTATGGATTCCCGGGACTCACTACCCCATCGCCATTCCACATTTCTCATAACCCCCCCAATCGGGTTAGGATCTTCACCTTCTCGTGGGCTGACAGAGGTGCCCACGTTCTCTGGTAGTTATTTATGTCATCTTTTGGCTGAGGTATTTCATATCCTGATTTGCGTAAGGGTCTTTCATCTGCTAAAGGAAGGAGCCAAAAAATCAACCGGAGCGAGAATAATGCGGGTAGTGAAGATTGAGATAGCAGATAGAGGACGGTGATAACTATCAAGACGATTGTGAAGAATGAGGATGGGGTGAAGAGAGAATGAAGTTTCGTGTTTCAACACTTAAGGGAACACCTATATCTGAGGCGGGATTAGAATTCGTGACCCTTTGAATTGAGAACGTGCCGACGGATCTGAAAACAGATAGCTAATTTTACTACGAGCTAGAGCTTAAAATATTCTGTGTCGGTACATCTATGACGACAATTTGTGATGCCATTCTCGAAAAAGTTAAGTTTCAGATTTTTTTCTTTCAGACTGATTTTGAATTATTATATGCGATTTCCTTGTTAACTCATAATTTAAGTACATTTGTTCAATGAATTAATATTTTCAAATTTATTTGATGAGTCTTCAGATGTGAATTGAATTTCCACAGTTTTGAAGCCTATTTTACAACGTTGGATTCAATGAGGGAATGAGTGAATATTTGAAGAAATTGACTTTTCGTTGAGAAAAATGTTACGCTAATAATGGAATGAATTAGAAAGAGAAAACTTTGAGAAATGCTGCTACAAACGCTCCTTCTTCCCTTTGAATTCCATGTGGTCCCGCAAATCACATTCACTTTCTCGTAAATAAAATCATCAAGCACGAAAACAATTAATGGTTGAGATTTCAAAGTGACGGTTATTGAGATTCCCTACAACCAATTCCTATCATAGTTGTCACGTGTCGTCTTCTCCTCGTACATCACACACGTGCCCTTCCCTGCTGACGCATGATCTGGCAGTGCTGGGCTGCCTGTGGCACACCGCAAACGTGTCGCGCCGTGTCTTTAAATCACATGTGTCGATTTTACGTCGCTGTCTGTACGTGCTGTGAACTGTTGATTCCTGGCTACGTGCTTCCCAGACTGAGACATTCTTGAGATTCCGCACAGGGCAATTTTCTGTGATATATGGGAATGTGTGGTTAAGCCATAAGTTTTGATTTGCGACACTGGAGACTCATTTATTGTTATTTATATCTTTCAAGATTCCCTACTTTGATCGGTAAAACGCTGTCGTATTTTAAGAAGTTGCTTACACTAAAATACGTATTTTGTATTTACTGAATTTTACTTGGCTATCAGATATTAAATAATCTGTTCATAATTTATTATATTACTTATTAGATACCTTTTAATTTGTAACGTAGGATAATCAATTCTTTTTCGTGCACTTCATATTCTGTTTTCTCTATTTCGTTATATTTCGTAAAATGTGGTCCGAACCGAGAGTGTTATTATTTTTTTCTTAAAACGAATGTTTTGAAGAATATTACATTTTAATAAGATCTGTACTAAATGTTGTAGTAGATAATGATCAACGGCAAGAGCATTTTAATCCGATTTATTACTTGTACGTAACAAACACTGCGTAGTTATTTTGCAAGCATTAAAATGAATAATTATTCTAAACATCACTTATTTATTGTATGAGCATAATTTGTTTGTGTTCCTTTAGGTATTACTTAAATTGGAGAAAGAATAAATGTTGGAAATATAAATTATTTAGATTATCACATGATATTTATAATGTCTTAAATCCTAAAATATTAAGTCTGACTCTTTTTGATTTAATCGTGCAGATTATTAATGAAACTATATCTTTACTGGTAGCCCTTTTCGTTAGGAATAGGAATTCTGTGAAATTCATTGTTATCTAAAAATGTGGAAACGAAGTGAGGTTTTCAATGGTCAGATGATACTTTCATTTGACAAATCACCAGCTATTGCTGTCAGACCGATGTTCCAAGAACAGTGTTCCAGGAAGAGCTAGTCCATGAGAATTACACTTTGACATTTCTCCTTCACAATCAACACGCACATCAGAATCGTCTTCATCTTCTTCTTGGTGAGTTGTGAAACAATGTTCCATAATATTTATTTTACCTTTTACAATACCGGTACTAGTTAGATTTCATCACGGTTTTCAACATATTAATGCACACTCCTTTGTGGAAGTTAAATGTGTACTTCACGAATTACAGCAAGTATAGAGAGAATAGGAAGATACCATCTGCGTTAATGTGTGGTTGTATTTCACGGTACAAGCGCTTATATCTCGTTGATCACCTTAGCGGAATGGAGTGCAGCTCACGCTTTCTACTGCATTTTCCCCTCTGCAATGGAGTGCGCTATTACATATGTTCTTTCAGTACGTAGCACACTCATACTTAAATCGTTGTAGGGGTAGGACGAGATGTTGTCGACTTATCCCTCCAATATATATTGAATATCTAATTTAAAAGAACTGTTGTATCAAAGGCCTAGAATTATGCTACTTTAATAATTTAAAATTCTCCCATAAAGTGACAAATATAATTAAAGATGTACTACTTGATATTAAAACAAAATGTATAAAAATCTAGCGTTCATGATAAACATGAAATATTATTTCATGTTGTCTTTTAAAATAATACTATCAATTGGGACTCTGAAATGTTTTATTTTATTTTCTTATTTAGCATATGTATTTAATCCTCTTTTTATGACAAAAGGAAAATGTTCGGTCCTAACGGAATTCAAAAATAATTTTGAAGACCTTGTCTTGGCAGTGTAGCGATTAGCGCCCTCGTCTGTATACTTCATTGCTTTCTTTGCTATCATATCAGCTTATCCTACCAGTCAAAGACGGATAGAATCACAATAGCAAACTACTCACAAAATCGTTATTTTAACTAGTGTCGTGAATGTTAGGAACTATTATTTTTATCGACATGTTTCAGTTTACACCAGTCACAATGCGTGCTGAAGTATGGGTATATAAGTATGCAGATAATCAAACGTATTTTCACAATTATGATCCAAAGCTATAGATGGTTTTGATTGAGAAATCTATGTTACTGAGAATATAGCAAAAGAAAATGAGGGAAAATGATCAAAATATCTTTTTTCGCTACATGCATTTCACAAACAGAAGATGATATTCCTTACGTTTAATTTTAACACAGAACTCTAATTATAACACGAATATTAATAATAGTTATTGCCAATTTTTAATACTGGTTGAAAAGAACGGCATAATCGGAGTGAAAATGGTCAAATTATATTTTTTCGGTACACGCATTTCACAAACACAAAGTGATGATTATTATGTTAAATGTTAACACAGAGAACTCTTATCGAAATACAATATTTTAATAGTTATTACCAATTTTTAATAATGATTGAAAAGAAGGACATAATTGGAGTGTCAGATTCGAAGTATGTGGGCCAACGCCCTCTTCCTCCTGCCCTTGCTCTCGCCACTCGCTCCCACTCACTCCCACACCCACGCTCACTCCTACGCTTGCAGCTGGAGGGCCGGTCCGCGTTCCCGCGTGCCGCCCGGGGCACGGCCATAAGTTAAGCGGGGGCCACGTGTGCCAGCACGTGTGTGCATGTGTGAGTATGTATGTGTATGTGTGTGTGTGTGTGTGTGTGTGCGGGGAGCGAGCGCCGGTATTGAATGTTGCAGTAGTGGGTGGTGCCGGGCCTCGCACGCGATCCCCCAACTTCTCATCCGGAGACTAATTAACTGCGCTCTGATGCGGAGGTCGGCGCGGCGCCGACCCGGCGCCGGCGGAGGCGGGGAACAGAGAGACGGAGAGGGTGGTGGTGGTGGTGGTGGCTGTGAATGAGGTGCTGGAGGCAATGGAGACGATGATGGAAGCGACGGAGTTGATGAAGATGATGGCAGTGGAGAGGGTGGATGCAAAAGTAGGAGATGAAGGCGGTGGAGGCAGTGGAAGGAGTCGGAGCAGTGATGGTGGTGGAGAGGCGATCAAGGCGAAGTAGATAAAGGCGGTGGAGGTGGTGGAGTCAGTGGGTGTGGTGGAGTCGGAGCTGGCACTGGAGGTGATGGATGGGATAAAGGCAAAGTAGGTGGTTACTGTGGAAGTAGGAACGGTTGCGGGATAAGGGCCGGGACGAGTTGAGAGCGGGGGTGGAAGTGGGGGTGTTCATGCAACAGAGGCGGTAACGGTGGTGGTGGACGTGTAGAGAGGAGAGAGCTCACAGTGGGAGAGACGCAATTCAATGCAGTGACCTGTGGCATCCTGAGCAAATAGCTAGTCTTGCGCTTCTAGGTACCCGGTTTCAAATCCAGGTCAGTTCATGTAGAATTTGGGGTGGTGAAAATAGGTTTATGGCACGTGATCCTGGGGTATCTATATTTGCTTTCTCTCATTACAACTTTTTCCTATCCTATCTATTGCGAAATATATCTTTCAATATTCTCCTTCTATTTTTCTTATAAATGGAATTGTATTTATATTTTTTAAAAGATTTTTTTTAAATATAATTTCATCAGTTCAGCAAACTTAGATAAAAATCATCTGTTCTCTCCTGCTTAAGGTTCTAATTTTAATATTTCTATAAAGTTAAACTGAGGAAGGCTAAAATAGCGGACTTCTGTGACATAAAAACAGATAAAAAACATAAATATTTAATAGCGTGATCAACTTCCGATAAGTATTCTATCCGGCTTGACTACATCGCTCTCTGCACAGTCGGCAACTCTCTGCACTACCCTCGCCGTCTGAACAGTCAACAACGCAGGAATTCATGAGTCATTAATTTCCTAACCTGGAGAAATATATTGAAATCTCCACCTTTTTGTTTTTGCCCACTGATTAGGACTGTGCTCACACAAGGAACATGCAGTCGCTGAGTGTCAGTCATTCGATCTGAAAACTTCATGGAGGCGAGCGGAGTCGCAATTACAGCACAGGCGTTCGCTCTCCGCCCTCAACACGGTGCCCGCGCCGTCCTCGGCACGGACGACTGCGAGGATTCTCTGAATGGCCGACCATTTAAGGGAATATGAGACCTCTTCCAAATAAATCTATCGATCTCTGCGATTATAATGGAATAATTATTCCCGACAGGTGTTGGGCTGAATGACGAATGGGCAGTGTTCGGGCTAGATGAGGCTCGATTTATCTTCGCAGCGGTGCGTTGAAAATAATACGATTTATCGCTTGAAATATATTTGTTTCATGCTACGTCACTTTGGGAATAGAAGTTCCCAGGGAGCCGTGGTGCGTCCACATAATTGAGTCGTCTAAGTTGAGGTCAGGTGATTTTTTTTTCTTTCTCCGAACGCGTCGTTTGAATTCTAAGCTGTGGCTTTCGAGAGAATACGAAGTATCAGGTCACTAGGAGGTCGTGTCTTGGTGAACTTTGCGTTTGCTTGGGTGTCTGGGATATTAGTTGAGGCTCTTGTCTAGAATATGTTGAGTGGACTCGTTGAAATACTGCGAGGAACCTTAAGTGTGTTATTCTATGTAAGCGGGTGGCCGAACCTGTGTTTCTGTGAAAACTACTGGGGATTTTGTGTTTGAATATTCGTTGAACGTAAATAAGATTCAATGCATATTTTTTTAAATTCTGGCTCTCAAGAAAATGTGCGCAGATAAATTTATTTCCCCACACGTCATATACAGTTTTTTACTGTTCTTTGACAAATAAATAAATAAATAATAAATACATCGCCAAATTTTCTTACTTGAAGCATAGAATTATTAACCTATTGACATATCATTAATATACGCTTTTTTAGAATTTTATAAACGATTTTAGGCCTTTTGAAAAGGTTTGATCATGTTTTCTAATAATATTATCAGAGCGAACAAGGCAATAATAACATATTTTAATTATAACTCACTTTCTTAACTATTTCTACTTCTGAACTGGAGGAAAGTTCTTAAAAACATAAATTTGAGAACAATTTTTCAACTTCTTTAAAATTCCCTTGGAAAGTAACATGTATAGCACAAAGTCACTTTCTTTATGATAAACTGTTACAAGGAACAACCGTGAAAATCACAAAATATATTTTGTCAAGGTTGTTCTCGCACATGAAACGCATTTGAAACGCAGCGCATTTGAAACGTCAGAATGATCGCTTTATGCTACATGAAGCTAATGATCCTTACTTCATAAATGCCATTGCTCTCGGTCTACAAAGTTATTCCCCAGTTGCTTTTCCTCCTAGTCCTCCTTCATTTACAGTCCCTGGTACTTCCTTCTTCGAAATATCTTAAATAATGTTTATCACTTAGTTTAGTAGCAGAAATGCACCTTCTCCCTTTTGGCAAAAAAAATTAGTAACAATAGAGTACATAATTCACGTTAGATGCTGAGTCTAGGCTACCTTAAAATTCTGATTACCCGTAACGAAGAAATGTGCTTTCTTAATCCAACTTTTACTACTTTTTTATAAATTCCGATTTGCCTGTGTTTGGGCTACTGATTTTAACTGCTTTTAGGTTCTAAAGAATTTATTCATTTTGAATTTATATATTATTTTATTAAAAGAGTACAGAAGTACGTTTAATATGTATATTAAAATAATAACGTCAAGAAGTGAGGAATAAAATAGTATAAAACATGCGGGAACATGAACAGAATGCGGGCCGCACCTATTATATTTCACATACCATTTCTTATTCAGGTCAAAAACATATTCCGAGTAATAACCCGTTGAAGAGTTGGCAAGCGTCCGTTGTGGGTCGCCGGAAGTGGCGCGCCGGAGTTCGCGATGGCCGTCGACGCCGCCCGCGCCTCGCGAGCGCACGTCCGCCCCTCGCACGGACGCGGCGCCCACGCGTACAGAGGCGGCTGCGGCAATGGCCACAAATCACCAAAGCGGTCACAATTATTTTATTCATTTATTAAAAGCAAAGAAGATTGCTTGGTATGTTGAAGGACTGTACTACATTCAGGATATTTGAAGACGAAATATCCATTCATTTTAAAATAAATATTTTATTACAATCAACAGGGCCGAATTTCGAAATAGGCTGAGTAGGCTGCAGCAATAGCGGCAAATTTTTAGGGACGGCAGTTTGGCAAGCTTACCAGTCTAATTGAACCCGGATCTTCAATTACGCAAAACATAGTCATTAACATTAAAGTATAAAAATATGTTTAAAAAAGTTATCTCTGATCTCTATGAACTAATTAATTCAGCTCGAAACCCATTTTATTTTTTCAATAAATATTGAAAGAGTAGAAAAACAAGTAGAAGAACTAATGTTATTATGTAATTTATTGTGTAAACCACTCGAATTGTAATTTATCTAACCTAAAGAAAGCTTTTGTGCTTTAACGTTTAAAAGGGATGAAATCAAGAACAAACTATGAACAATAAAGGGGGCGGCAAATGGTCTTTAGCCTACAGGTGGCATTTTATTAAATCCGGTCCAGACAATCAAATGCATACCTCAACGTTTAGCAACACAATATGTCCACATCACCTACGAGCTGTCGGACTACTTGATAATGCGGATCATATGGTGTCAAAGTTAAGCATTCATCCATCACAATGTTTAATTAGTTTTCAATTTACTGTAAATATAGCAAATCGAGCATTCTGAACTTCAATGTTTCGAGAACATCTTTCAATTCAATAAACCCAAAACATGTGAAATTATTAATAAAAAAATATTCAACGCACGAAATCAAAATTCAATGTCGTTTGAAATACTTGATCACATTCCTGAAACCAAGTTCCAACCCTTGTATTTATTGCTAAAGAGTTCGTCGTCGTCGCCCCACTGTGCTGGCGGGCGGGCGCCGAGGCCGGCGGGGCCCGGAGCGCTCGCGTGCTCGTAAGTCAAGACGGGCGGGCGGGCGGCGCGCGCTTCGACCCCCGGCCTGGCCCGCGGCGCGGGGCGGCGCGGCGCGGCGCGACGCGGCGGGGCGGGCGCCCGCGACGGGCCCACGCGTGTGTGGGATGCCCTCCCACCCTCCCCGCCCGCGGTGGGGTTGTGGCCGCGCACGCCTCCTCCCCTTGCGGTGTGTTGGCGACGACGCCCCGCCACAAGGCGCGGAAGCCGGATAATGTGGATTGTGGACCAGGGCGTGAGATGAAATGGTTGCCACGCGATCTTAGACGTGGGTTGGAATGGGATGGGGTGGGGATGGGAAGGTGAGGGATGGACCTGGGAATGAGGATGGGGTGCGATGAGATGGGTTGGGTTCGAACGATATGTGATGTTATGCATTTACGGGCGTGTTCTTGAAGAGTCTGTATGTAAAAGCTTAGATTTCCGTGGCTGGAGTTAGTAGCTCTTTTTCTGCGACCTTTCTCAGGGCATTTCGCGGCCGAAATGTTGGCACCTGTGCCTAGGACACGCCATGTAGCAACTGTCTATTTAGTTTGTTTTGGGTTGAGCTTTGTTCAGCCACGTTCCCGGGACGATTTCCTTTAGGTTTCCTCAAAAATACCGAAGGAAATTTTCTTATTCAAGGATACTCTTTCATTGCCACTTGAAAAAAATATTTTCTTATATATCTTAATTTTCCATTCATATCATAGTTCATTGTAAACGATTATTACAATTCATTCTTTCTACAATTACATTTAGATAGCTGCTTCTTGGGAGCTAGGAGATGCTGTTTCTTTGAAGCATGTGGATGCTCACTGGAATCATCTCAAAGACAAAGAATATGTTTCCATCACTGTTTCTGACTAAAATGTCACTGTACTTCTGAGAACTTTCTGTCTTTCAAATAATGGAAATTAGATAATATACCGTATGTTTCACTAATCCTGAAGATATAGTGCTTTAAAACACCCTTCAGCAAGTATGGATGAAATGTAACAGTGTTTGACGTACCGTGTTGGAAAGAAAGCATTTCCTGTCGTAAGATAAAGCGGGGTGATGTGTACCAGACATGGTGTTGGACTTATAAATTTCAAAACTGACTGCGATGACATTAAGCCCATCTTCTTCAATAGTGCCTTTCTTTTGACGCCCAACACTCACTTCTAGATAACAGAGCATGTATATCGACTTGAAGAGTTCCAATTTCTTCTCCTCGAACCAGTCAGGTAACTAATGGAACCAGTCACAACGCTTGATATGCGTGAGATCTAATCATCTTCTTCGATTTCTAAACATTCATTTTGTGGATGGTAATTTAGCTCCCCGATAGTTAGAAAAAATATGCGTTTTTGGAAATCAAAATGGGAGCATAGGACTTTTTTCCGTAAATATTTTGTATTTTGAAAAGGGATTCCAGCTGCAAATATTCGAAATTCTCATTCGGATGTTAATGCATTCTTAAAATTCTGAAATATTCTATTTTATTCTCCGTGATGTAGGCTGAAATTTAAGGTGATTAATAAGAATAAAATGAATAATAATTATTACTTTAAATTGTTCAAAACAATAGTCAATCGCAACGAAGAATAGAAAATCTCTCTCCTGGTTTGCGCTCAGATGCTCTGACTACTAAACTATCAAGACGAACGTGCTTCAAAACAATAGGTTTTAAGACTGATTGTTTGCCTGTTATACGAGGGAATGCCTTTATTTTCACTTATCCAAGTTGCTAGTATAGTGGTAATTATTATTACATCAGTAATCATAGAAATCGCTCACACGCTTTCTGGCATGTTTTATCCATTGAATTATTGTTATTGATGTTGTCAAGTAACATGATTAGGAGAAATATTTTATTACGAAGAAAATAATATCATGATTTACAAAAACAAAAATCTCAAAATGTAAATGTATTTCTGTTTTTCGTTGTATTCGACCCAGGCAAAGGCCCAAGGGTTTTGAATTGGCTGTTGCTTGTAAATTTGAATCTCTGGCAACTCCTATATAATGAAAGAAATACAAGACAAAAACTAATTGAAATATGAATTTTGCAAAGGAATGATAAATGAGTGATTAGTGAAAATAAACTAGTGTACTTTAAAAAAACATTTACTTGAATACACTATTTGATATTTCCTAACCTAGAACACGTGCTTCTAAACTGTAACTTATAATTAATACAAAGTAAAGAATTGACAGTAATTTACATGATGTTGAATAATTTCAAATTAATAAACAATTTCTAATCACTGCAGTTGTATGTTATTTGCTAATGTTTGCTGATTTTGAGAATTTAATTTGCTTTTAGTCTTGCTTCATGTCTCGTAAATGTAATGAGGAATGTACAGTACCTTTTATTATGTTTGCATAGAAATATAACTTTTCGTTCAACCGTGCTTCTCCTGAGTTTTATCCAGAAAGGTATATACAGGAAATGAAATATAGTTAATTTTAATTGCAAATTAAAGTTCATATTTTAGAATTGTAGGTCATAAATACATATTTTTTAAAGCATATTTCAAGATTTTTTAGGGATAAAAATCCACTCCCTACTGATCACTGTTCGCGCAGAGCGTTCTGTAGGAGGAACCGTCGCCGACTCCACTGCCACCACCGACGGCCGCGGCGTTGCGTGGTTTCTGCTAGGTGAGCGTTGTCGCTTAGCGTTTTGCAACAATATCAAATAAATGAATATTTAACTTTCAATTTTTAAACGAGTAGAAAGTTCTCAAATCCTTGTTACGCAGTCGCCCTTCTCCACTCAGGGATGCGGCACGACTTACAGGTTGTCGTGAAATGATGACCTCAGTTGCTAGAGAGCATTCGTATGCCGGGCGGATTCGGGGCAAGTTGGGCGTTGCGCCGATGCAGAGCCTCACTCGCGGTGCAGAGGGTTGCGCAGGCGGGGCGGGCAGTCTGGCACGCGGACGGACAGTGCAGGCAGAGCGGCGGGCGGCGCGGTCCAAGCGTCAAAGCATGCACGCGCTACCTACGAAGATCACGCGCCATCACACCTAGTGCTCAGTTCACACCCAGTGACATTTCAAAGCTACGCCCCGAGTCCCGTACCGCGCGAGCGGACGGTGGGCACGATCACACGGTATAAGCTAATACAATGAAACCAAGGGTAACCCTTCAAAAATGATGGGATGGAATGAAACTCCCTAATGAATAAAGACACAACTTGAATGTATTTAACCTGTCGTTACCAGCGCTTTTCTTTACGGTATTACTCGCCTTTTAGGTTCTATATAACAATTGTTAATATTATATTAATTATTTTATTATGGTTCAAATTTCTTTATTGGTTTTATGATAAAATTGTCGTTTAGTTCTGTAAATAGATGAGTTACAATATATTGCAAAAAGATGGCTGGCTGTCTCAACAACTTTTTATAATAGAACACAAATACTTAGATATTAAAATCAGTTATCAAATATAATTTAAAAAATATTATAATTAAAAATATATTGGAAAAAAAGAAGGAACTTTGAATTCGTAGGAGGGAACACAGACGTCACGATAACTGTCGAAACGCGCTTTCTCACTTGTGAGAAGTTAGCACTTCCAGGACGCCTCACATTAATCAGAGTCTTGTCAGTTTCTTTCCTTTCGCAGCACTGATGAGAATTAGCAACGGATACAGAGCTGACGAGTGTAAGAAAGCCCTGACCTTAAATTCGCTCAAACTATCAAAGAGTGACCCGGGAAAACTACAAAATTGTACCGCAAAATGTCATTCCATTAGCTTAAAATTTTGTCATGTTTCTACAGTGACTAGATCGTTATTTTAATAATTTATTTCTTATGAGACTGTCCTACCAAATAATATTTTTTCGCATCATATCCTTAAACTATAAGTAATAGTATGCACAAAAACATTTCTATCTTTCTCCAGTTGCTGAAACTTTTAGACATAGTCGCGGGGATGCAGGAAATTATTGTAGATTAGTGGCATGTCACTCCAAAGGATACTCATCTATTGGTAGGCACATCAAGAATACTATTTTTAATCGAAACGAGCAAAATTGACGAAACGGGCGAAATTGACAAAAGGGCGAAATTGATGAAACTGGCGAAATTGACGAAACGGGCGAAGTTGATGAAACGCACGAAGTTGACGAAGCGAACACACAAGGAAGCTGACGCCACTGGTGAAGGCCGACGAGGATGAAATGGACGAAACGAACGGGAAAGAACTGGGCAGTCGGTCGTTTGGGCGTTCCGGAGCGGGGCAGGCGGGCGCTGGCTGCAAACCAGAGCGGCGTGCTTGGCAGGCCGGCGTGCGAGCCGTCGGGCGGTGCGGGACGGGCGGCGCAGGGCGGGCAGTGCGGCCGGGGCATCACGCGCGCACGCGCTGCGCACGATGATCGCCCGCGATCACGCGCGCCCGGGTTTCACACCCTCGTAAATAACGACGCCCGCAGCGCCGCGGACGGGCAGCACGCTGCTCGCGAGGCCCGGGCGGCACTGGTTTGGTGGGCGGGGCGGACGGGCGGGCGGGGAGGGCAGTGCGGGCGGGGCGGGGGCGGGCGGGTGGCGGGCGGGGCGGGGGCGGGCGGGTGGCGGGCGGGGGGCGGGCGGGGCGGGCAGGGTGGGCAGGGCGGTCGGAGGGCGGGCGGGGCGCGGGGAGCGGGCGGGTGGAGCGGGGAGGGGCGGGTGGAGCGGGGAGAGGGCGGCAGGGGCGGGGAGAGGGTGGGCGGGGCGGGGCGGGCTGTGCAGTAGGGCGAGCTGGGCTGGCGGGGCGAGGCGGTGCCGTGGGTTAGGGACAGGATGACTGGGCGGGGAAGCGCGGGGAGGGATAAGTGACCGGGCGAGGACGGATGGCGCGGGGTGGGCCTGATGGCGCACCACGGGTCGGGGAGGTGCGGGTGGGATGAGTGGGGCGATAGTGGGTCGCTAGGGGGAGAAGGGGGAGGAGGAGAGGGGAAAGGAGGGCGAGGAGGAATGGCGCGTTGCGATGAAACTGGATAGGACGGCGCGGCACGCATGAAACGGTACGGGGCTGGGAGGAACAAGAAGGGAATGTTAGTGTGGCGTATATGGTTCGTGGTGTGGGCGAGAAGTGAGGGGGCGTGCAGCGGGTGTGCGGGGCTGATGCCACCCGCTCGTCCCACTTGCGGCATCAGGTGCGGGCGCCGCGCCGGCGGAGGGTGCTCGTAACATGGTGTTCCATACTGCAGACAGAACCGGCCTTAGTGACGATTTGTGCGTTTTCAGTACGTTGCTGGTTCAGCCTAGTACTAGGAGCCGCAGGCTGTGTGTTTTGAGTCCCACTTAGAGAAATGTGTTGGATGATTTCAGCATGTAGATGTGGTATGATTGGTTTCGCAAATCAACAAGTGTTTGAAACTGAAATATAACCCGTTCGTTATCATATATCTCTCATTAACATTCACTCTTCATGATCACTTCCATTTCTTCTCATGCAGTAAGAAGTAACGGTGAACACCTATCTGGAAATAGGGAGTTCAGAAAGATGTATGGCACTTACGCTCTGTAACGAGTATGGCACTTCGGGTAACCTGCGCCCGTCCGTCCGTCTGTCGAACTGTCAGTCCGTCACCCACCGTTAGACCCCTTCCAGACCACCAATCGAGACAAACGGGGCATCATTGCACGCGTCTAGATCTCCTGGTGGCATCTCTTGGTGCGCATTTTTTAAACAATTATTTTCTCAAAAACGGCTCCAAAGTTTTTCTTTAATGTTTTTCCTCGTATGTAGCATACAACAGAAAAGATGGTGATGTTGTCTAATTTTCGATGCACTTTCTGTATTTTTGAAAATTGCAAGAGTCGGATTTGTAAATTCGAATTTCGCGCGCTTTGTTTGATGCACTGTCAGTTCGCAATATGGCAACACAGTGGTTTCAAAATTCTTTCCATTGTTGTCGGTGATGATGATTGTATGATGTAGATAATATTCTTATGAAAGGAAATACATTGAAGGGAAGTAATAAATTTAACATAGAAATAAGAAACACACTTCTTTTACTTTAAGAAGTTGTGATCGCTGATTATGGTATTCAAAAACTTGAAGCTCACTTCAATGTAACCAAGGCGCGGTTGTGTGAAATTATTCTTGCTTTTCTGTATTCTGTGCTTCAAATACTTAACAGTTAAATTTAATGGAGTATTTGTTCTATTTGTAAAAACGAGAAATGACTACTGTTCCTGACAGTCGAAATACAAGCAGATACGCTCCGTTTGAATTTGTTGAATTGGATTTCTTCGAGTAACAGTTGAGGTGCTAGTAGGGCAGAAATTACAATATTTCGCTATTACGTAACTGTTTCCAATAGAGCGAGAAAGATATGATGTTGAAGCAGCGTTTTTCTTCTGAGAACACATGGGTATGTATTACAAATAAAATCAAGAATATGTTCATTATAACGAGAGTTTTAGAATACATTTACATTTTTTATTGTTTCTGAAAGACTAACCGTCTTGTGTAAAGTGGGTTTGATCAATTATCTTTCTTTCATTATTTTCACTCTCACTTCTTCACGTTGGAGATCATTTACAGAGAAATTTTACACATTTTCTGATGTTAATAAATTGTTTCCATATTTTGTTAGTTTTTATTTATTCTTCTGAACCACCGTATATGTTCCATGAAAGAAAAAAATGGATTTCACCTTTATTGTAAGGTATAACATTTTTGAAATGTAATAGGAATAACCTTTTCAACCATGAACGTTATCTAAATTACCGAATCTATCTAGTTCTCTAAATTACCGAAACATCGCATGAGAATGCACTCTTGTCTTTCCATATTGAACCACTTCATCGCCTCGCCTTACATTTAAGCTCAAAATTCTTCACATTACTGTAACGTCATCGGAGAGGCAACTGCAGCTATTGAGAAATCCGCTCCGGTATATAAATATATACATTTAGCCTATTCTCATAGCCCGTAATACCGCGCGTGGCACCTCGTGCACGTGGCGTACGGGCTGGAAGGGTGGGCGCGTCCTAGATGACCCCGCGGACCGAGAATCTGACCTTGGGGAACGCTCGTTCGAAATTTTCCTCGGCGAATTTATTTTAACAAGTATGGCGTCGCTGGCCCGCCGAAGCACGCGGTCTCGAGGGCGGCATGCCGGTCGGCGCGTGGGCGGATTATGTCTTGATGAAAGTCCTGCCCCACCTCCCCGCCTCTCGCGCGCCTCTTGAACCTGTTATTTCTGTCTTCTTCCCCTCCCGAACGCCCTAGCGCAGGGCGGATTCCGCCGGAGAATTTGTGAATGGCGCGCGGCCGTTCGCGGAGGTTATGGTCTTGTCCGACAAGCGCATCTTCCCAGGCACATGCGATCCAGCGGGTAATGAGGAAAACAGGATGTGGTATCCTGTAGTAGAAAGTACCGAGGCAAGGTGGGTTCAGTACAATTCTCGGCTCTCGTTGGCTGGTTTAGCCTGAGAACGTGACGGCTCGATATGGTCGTACAGAAGACGGAGACAGGCCAGAAGTTGTAAGAAAGTATCTTCTCCGGGACTGCTAACTTGCTTTAAGTGTGGTTCTTTAATCAAGTTCGAGAAAAGTTCAAATCGGAAAGGAAATGATTCGGGTAAGGAATGTTGGATAGCTGGACGAGAAACGAAAACATTCGAGTTAACATGTATTATGTGCAATCACAGTATTAGATTCTAAAGTTCTAATTAAAATGTAAAGTAATTAACCTTTCGTTAAAATTACGTTATACATTGAAGAATATATAAATCTAGAAGACTATTTCTGAACTCTTGCTGGTGGAGGTCATTAGTCTTATATGAGAATAAAAATTATCAGGGGAAAATAGTAATCGAATATTATTTCAAAGTATTATTTCGTCTTTTTCCGACTGCAACTTCGTTTTTGAGAAAACCCGTCTTCATTGCCTCCAGGAATCCATTTCAATTGCTTTGCCCTTCACCAGAACACGCCCTGCAGTTCCAGTGCGTTGTGGGGTAGAAGAGAGGGGTGAGATTGGCAGCTAGAATGTCTCGGCGCGGCGAACATAACACCCAGCGGAGAGTGCAGACCAAAAATCTTGGCGTACGGAGCACTACCCAACTCATATCGTTCTTCAATTCCTTCGTTGCGGTGCAACTGCCTAGGCGCATGTCTCCGAGCAAAAGTACGGCCGCAGAATATTTGAATTGGTCGCCCGCAAACAGCAATGCAGTCCAGTTTTCTCGAACATGAACTTTCGCTCAGAAATCGATTGCCCCAAACTTCCTCAAATAACATTTTGTCAGTGTAATTCAAATTAAACCAAGAAAGTAGCTATATGGAATAGCTAAAGTTAACACATATATATTATTATTATTATTTTAAAATTATTTCTTGAGTTGAAAGTTTCTTGAGTTAGTTTACCATTTTAAAATCCCAGAATAAAAATATTCACTCTTTGATAATAGACAATACGTCCTGATTTTCGTCACTTCAAAATCGCAATGTTTGTAAAGTAAACTAAACGATTTGTAAAGGTTAGTCATTGCATATTTACTATGGAGTCATTTATACACGGAATATATTAGTAACAGTAAGTTGAAAAAGCGTAATTACAAATACCTACTCATATGTAAATATTTTAATGTAATATTATATTAAGATGATATTGAAACAACTAAACAAGCGAATAGAAATATTTCAATTTTCTTGAAAAAAGAACGCATGACTTATCACCGTCAGAAATCAATAACCAAACCTTGAAAACCCAAATACAGCTTATTCGTTCGAAATTGCGCTCCACGATTTCTCACGCGGTGCTGCCGGGCGCAAAATTTGGATAATGGCGCGCGGTGGAAAGGTGAAGCGACGGCTACCGTTGCCGGGCTTGGGCCGTCCGGCTCGCTCCTCACGGTCCCCCAAGGCTCTCGAAGGGCGTTATTGATTCTCGGGCGGGCTGTCTCATTTGCGCGTCGGCCGCACCTCACGCCCGCGCCCCGCGCCGCCTCCGCCCCCGCCGCCGCCGCCGCCGCCGCCGCCCGGCTATCTCGCCCGCGCATCTGCGCTCGTAAATCTTTGGCGTGGCGGCACCGGCGTCGGCGTCGGCGTTGGTGACCGCATGGCGTTGGGATGGCGCGGCGCGCAGTGGGGAGGGGAGCGGAGCAGGCAACGGTGGTGGAGAACGATGTGGAGGGGATGGAGGCAGAAAAGGTTAGGGCATAGACTAAGGTTGTATAGACGGCTCACTGCGGGCAGCGGAGAGGCTATGCGGAAAAGGTAACTCATTCAGAGATGGCACCACCGTCGCATCTTTACTCATATACGCATATACATCTTTACTCTATGGTTAGGGCGGTGAAAGTGATGGAGGAGGAAGATGGAGAGGACGTGGAGGAGGAGACAGGGGAGGGGATGGAATGGGATGGGGAAGAAGAAAATGGAGATGGGATGTTGGAAAAGGAGATGAAGGTTGAGGAGGGGGAGATGGGGGATGAGGTGGAGTTGGTGGTGGTGGGAGGTCATGGAGATGGCAGAGGTGGGCAATACGGTGGGTATGTTGGAGGAGATGGAGGCGCAGAAAGCATGTACTACTACATAAGTGAAAATAAATTCTGTTGTATTTTGTATTTGTTTCCTATCATATTTCTTAATTCATTTCATAAGTGAAATGTATATTGCCGAAGAGAGGTTACTGCCAAAACGTGGTCGGTGGTGATGGTAATTGTTGACTGTCGGAGTCAGACGGAGAAGGAAGGAGAGAGGATAATGTTTCCAGTGGTAATAGTGGTAGTGCTGGAAATTGTGTTGTTTCAGGTACATTTATTTTGATGGTGATTATTGTAAAAGTTGTGTAGTATAAGTAGAGATCTCATTGACACGACTATTGTGAAAGTGATGTGGTTGTGATAGGTGCAATGTGTAATGTCACTAAATAAAATGCGCTTAGAAATTATATTTTCACAACGCATTCCCTTTTGTTTGGCAACTGAGTCTCCACCGTAACCATCGGCTACCGATGGGCAATTTCTCATCTGTTGTTTAGCAACGTGTCGACATACGTTTGGTATCGGTGACAGTTGAGGCTCTTCACGATTGATTTTTCCCCTACGCATCAAAGATGTCGCATCAATTGGCCATTGAGTACGTACTAACTCTGTTACACGCAATCACCAACTCGTCAATTCGTTGATGGGTAGAAAGCAGACGAAAATAACAATGGATCGCTTCCCCCACGTCTGGCGAAGCAGTCGACCTTCTGCACCCACCTGACTTGATTTAAATTAACTTTAAATCAACAGGACAATAACCTTTCAAAATGAATCTATATTACTTATTTCCATTGCACGAAAAAATTGCAAGAAAACAAGGGAACCTCTGGCCACGTGAGAGGATGGCATGTGTGTGAAAGATGTTATACTAGCAACTCGGAAAAAATTCAAAACAACGAAACATTTTCGAATTTGACTGTAAAATGTAAAGATTTGGTTGTGTTATTCCACTTGTTATCACATTGGGCGTACTGCCTTAATTTTCATACTCAGGGCGTCATGAGATAGGGAGATTTTAAGGAAGATACCGCGTGCATTAAATATTTTCTTTTCACGTGTTGCGTTTTAGAGCAGCAACATTTTTTTCAATGTTGGTTACTAAAGAACCGTTGTATACAGTGTACTCTACGAATGAATGGCTTTTTTCAGAAACAAATAAGTCACTGACTAGTCACTTTTCATTAGGGACAAAAAAACTTTTAATGCGGCAATATTTGCCATAAACACTGTGTCAATTTTTTTAGAAGTTCCTTTTTGTGAATTATACTCGTATATGTAGGAAGGTTCATATTTTGCGTCAATGCACACTGCAACCGTCCTGTAGAGTTAAAATCGATCAGCTGTTTGCACTCGAAAGAGGAGCCGCTTCTCGTGCTTTAATGCAGAAAGAACACGTCACTGACTTATGTTGTATCTGCGTTAATTCCCATTTACGTGCTCTTTCAAAAATTACCTTTAGAATTGCTTGATATACATTATATCTGTCTGAAACGATGCATATACATACAGAGAATATGATTGCTCTAAAAAGTCAAAATGGCAAAAAACCTGACTTATGTTGTTTCTGAAATAAACCATTCATATATCAAATTATGTTATACCAGTATTCGTGAAGACTTTCTTTAAATGTTTAATTTATTGCAGAGTTATTGCGAGTTTTATAATTGTTGTTCTTGAGTAATGTGTGTAATGGTTTTGGGAAACCATTTTGTGTAATTTTGTTCGGCAGTACTTCTATGACTACAACCATTTTTTTTGCTTTACGCTATTTTATTGTCATCTTTATTAATTTTGTTAGTTAAATGGCATTTTTCACACACTAAATTTAGAAGTAATGAGAAACATTGTGTCTAGTCATTCATGCCTAAGATGGTATGTATTTCACTGTCTTGTGACAATTACCAAACGTTGATGAAGTTTAATTAAACAAATGATAGCTTACTTGTTTGAAAAATGGTTGACAAAAATAACGCTGGAGCGTTAAAAGCAATCCAATTAGCTTGCGAAATGTCATATGGGAAAGCATATAATGCATTTTACTTTCAGCATCCTTGTACTTTGATGAAATTACTCCGAGTTGGTCGCTTGCAAACAGAGAGGTCAGGAAGATGTAAATTGGTAGAATGGTCGATCTGCTTTTGGGGTTCTTTAGACTGAGGTTAGCATAAATTAACTTAAAACTCGAGATTATTTCTGTGAAGTAACCTAGCCGACTAAGCTGCATTATATATTGAAACAGTCGTTAGTGATAAGCAGCCCTGATACTCCTTGTGATAGTGTTACATGCACATAATACTCTCGTTGAGATGGTTCGACTAGGAATCAAGATTATAGATAAGCACAATAAAATATCTGAAATTATTATCATTAAAGAAACAAATAGTCTCTTTTAGACTACAATGCTGAAATATACACTTACGGTTCCTTTAATATCGTAATGTATTCGTAGATTATTCTTCTCCCCCTCACGTCATGTTTTTCGACGAAAAGAAACCAAAATCAGATTCAAGTGTCCCCGCTGAAACAGTGAAAAAAAAAGGTATTTGTATTAAAAACCCGATGCATAGCTACCACTCACGGCGTGTGTGATGGGTCTGAAGCAGGACCACACGAACGAAGACGACGACGGAGACTGCAACTTCGCGGATGCCTTCCCGCACCGTGCATGGCAGCGGTGCGGCGGGGGAAGGGCGGGGGTGGGGGTGAGTGTGGGCGTGGCGCCCGGGGCGTCGCGCGCACCCGCGGATTAGCCGCAATTCCACCGCTGCCCCCCTCCCATCTGCCCCACCTGCTCCGCCGCACCCACCTCCTGCCGGCGATAGAGACCTCACGCCGCCGCCGTCGCCGCCGCCGCCCGCCGCGCCCGTCGTTGACGGCCGGGTCCGCCGCGCCGCTGCACGCTGCTGCGTCGCAATTTTCGGCCGCGCTCGCAGGTCGTGAGAGGCAGCGGGTTGGACCGAGTCCCACAGTGGTACCAAACAGAGCATTTCCGGTCCTATGGCTCGACAACCCGCTAGGGCCCTTGGCCGACCAGCGGTGACTCAGCCTCTTGGCCATGGGAGAAGGGGTTCGTGTGGTTAGCACGAAGACATCCCTTCACTTATATACTGGTCTTCGTAACCTTAGGGTGGGTTTTGGTATCGTCAAACAGCAATAGATACTGGCACGCACATTTATAATTTATCCGGTCGGGAATCGAACTCGGGGTTGCGCTGTGGAAAACTAACACGCTAGCCAATGACCCACCGAGTCGACCGAACAGGGCCATTCAGCTTCCATAAAAAAGATTTGCGACGCTTACTATAACGTTTGCACTTTCTGGCGGGAACTAAAAGGCAGATTGCAGCCAACGTCATTGAAGAGGAGTGTGGGTCAGACTGGGGCAAGGCAGGGGGTCAGTAAGGGGCCAGGCGGGGACGACACGAGGGTCGAACTGGGGTTAGACTGGAGCTAGGCTGGAGCTCACAAATAAGCGTGCCCGATGAACAAGATCGAGCTACATCATCTTAATCGATGCTTGATTCCATTGAATTTTATATTTCCCACCGATGTGTCAAATTTGTTTTTTTAATTTTTAATGTCAACTCATTTCTCACCTCAAGTCACGTAAAGCCAAGTTATGTCACGTTAAGTCAAGTTACATCACATTACGTCAAGAGCAGTAGCGTGACGTTTGGGCCAGCGATGCGCGTGGACCGAAGCAAAAGAGGGTCTATTGTTAAGCTGAAGGTTTGCGATTGTAACAAATATTGATTACTTGATACTTTCTCTGATACTTTGCAATAGTTGATTCAATAATAGATTAAAACCGCATCTACTAGAAGATTTTTTTTTCGCTTCGGTAGCTAATGTAACCCTGTTTTTAAATCAATAAAAGTAAGCTATTCATTTAGGTTTCATATAATTAAATAATAATGGAAGATTTTTCCATTATTGGTTTTAAGTACTTTACCGTTGTTAACAATTAACACGACACACAAACTGACTTTCCATTGTTGTTGTTTATGAAGATTGCCATTCATTTCATTGCCTATTCATTTCATTTGTGTATTAGAAGTTGTATTTGAAAAATTCTAAATAAAAGTGATAGGCTGAAGAATATGAAGTTGTTAAAATATATTTTTATTTTTAAGGTACTAACATTTCTTGTGTTTGCTGTACACGTTTATAAAGGGGGCCCGCATAAAAGTTTTGAAGGCGGGCCCGCACTCATTTCGATACACTACTGGTCACAAGTCTCATCACAATGCGTTACGTCACATCACACAGGTAAAATCTATCATGCTGTCCTCTTCGTTACGTTGCTGTCTTTCCAAGTCTCACCCACAGTGTTCTGCAGCATGGCCCTTTCCAGGCGCCGGAGTCGTGAGCGGGAACGCGTTGAAGATGCTCCCGCCGCGGCGCAGCTCGTGTTAGGCGCAGTGCGTGAGCCGCAATCCACTTTTTCGCGCCTTAACGACCCTGTCGTAGGTGTCAATTAGGAGTCATCAGCGTTAGGAGGCGTCCGATTATTTTCTCTGCGCCAGGAACGACGCTGTCGTTTTGCTTGGTTTGGGACGCTCCGTTACTTTTCGCATTTGATTTCCATGGTTATTTGACCTGTTTTGCACCCCAGTACGCGTACGTATTTCGTTGACGTAGAAACAGGAAATGGCGAATACCAGATTTCGAGACGGCAAAAATCTTGACTTTCGTGTACATTCAAGGATGTAAAAGAATCAACCGAACCGTTACTTAGTTTGGCTTACATGAATTTTCATTAGCTAAAAAGAATTAAAACCTGATTTCGTTTTTGTTAGAAACGTATACATTTTATAAAAGATTTTCTAGTTATTTTACTGCCAAAGGCCCTCCTGCATTTTTTCGGCGCTGGATCACTAGAACCAGTTCACTCCCGTACTACAGTCAAGATTTTATTTTTTACCTACTTTTAATGATTCAGATATATACTTATTTACTAATTAACTAGATGTTTACTTGACTCTGTCTTTATTAATTCAACATTTTAATTTTGCTCCGTCATGTTTGACGGATTATAAAAATAGTAGTAATAATTATCCAAAATAATTTGTCATAAGTGCCTGTTGCCGATGTTACACTGGTAACTTGGATTTCCTGTAAATCACAGAATGATATTGCTAAGGCTAATGTGTTTAATATGATTTTCGGTAATAAACTGCTCTCCAGTACGTCCATTAAAAATTAATCACTATACTTCCCCAATATCTAATCTTAGTGACAAACTGAAATGAGAATTCAACAATCTTTTTCATGAAAGAAGACCGAACTAAATTACTCACAAAATGCGAATGCAAAAAATACTAAGTATAAACCATGGACTTGTATTGGTTCACTAAATAAATTTCTTGAGCTGTTTCTATGTAAATGGGAGACCTTTGCACAAAAGCGGCAAGTCAGATATCTATTACACTACGTTATTGATGAAATACTCGTACAAACTCTTATTCACTGTTATCATGAAGTAGAATTCTATATGGAAAGAAATATTACTTTACACGCTTTGCACAACAGTGTATCATTCAGTTCTTTAATTTTAACTTTCTTTTATTCCTCAACCCGTTTTCAAAAAGTAATAATCGCGTAATAGCGCTTATATTATTATCAATGTACAAGGTTTTTTATTTTCAAGAGATCATAAACAAAAATATTATAAATAAATAAATGTCATTATTGGTGGTGTGGCCCTTATTACGTCGTGTATTACTGTTAAAGAGAATAATATATTCTAGTATTATTTGCCAGTAAGAATCCTTCTCCGCTTGTAGGGAATTCATCTCTTCACCTTTGGAAGTGTAATTACCCTGTGCTTTGCATTACTCACCCCAAATTACTGTACTCAATTGCCTAATCACCAATCCCGCTAAATATACGTAAGAAAATATAGTTTCGAGAAACGGTTTCCGGGTGATTTAGTCGATACCATCACCGCAGAGTCGAAGCTTTCAAGGTTCAAGCGGCGTCGGAAAGAACGCCGCCGTTGTGTTGGCACATGCTGTGAATAACAAGAGAAATAATGGATATCGTCGCCATCATTAACCGCGTGCAGAAATTGGAGAGATGGCGATTGGGTGGCGGGGAAGGCGAGATCTCGATCCTTCCCGAAGGTCGAACGCGTCGGACGCGATCTGTCACGGTCGGAGTTGGAACCGAAGGCTTCGGCCAGCGGGGGAGGGCTGGCGGACAGGGCGAAGGTCGCGGAGCCAAGTGGGGCGGAGCGGGCGGGGCCGGGGACCTCGGGCAGATGGCTGATAGCGCGCACCCTTATTAAGTCATTACGCCCGCCGTCTCTTCACGTGGAGGTCGTGACGTTCGCGGCCCCTGCGGGAAGGGGAGAGGAGAAGATAGAAGGGAGGGAGGCAGGGAAGTGATGGCCTCAAGCGATGGAGTCCCCCTTCGAGCGAAATGCAGGTGAGCAAGAAAGGGCGCAATCGGATTTGCGTGGAGGTGGTGGGGTTTGGAGGTGACAATGCGATGTGAAATGCATCAACACACCTGTCACTACATTCACATCTGGCGCCCGTCGTAAATCTGTTTGACTGCGAAAACCAGGAGCTTGTAGCCACAGTCACTCCGTTATTGATGCCACGAATAAAGGTGGGGGGGGGGGGAAATAGTTGGCTCATTCTCCAAGGCTCAATTTCTATCTCATTCGTTTTCAAAACGAAGTTTTCCAATCAAGGGTCATCGTGTGAAATTAAACCATTAAAAAAATCTTGAAATATGCTTTGAAAAATATGCATTTATAACCTAAAATTCTCAAATGTGCTCTTGAAATGCAATTAATTTGAGTAATATTTCATTTCCTGTATTTAAAAATTCACGAGAAGAATGTTTGGAATGAAAAGAAATATTTTTGTGGAAACGTAGGTTACTTGAAAAAATAGTAAAAAATGTTCACATTAGTGAAGTACATTGTACGTCTTGTTTCATTTTTTCTGCCTGGTTAAAAACAATATGTCAAGAAACCAGGCGCGTAGCGTCCTTGGATGTGGGTGATGTGTTACATACTCTAACAATAGCAGCTATTTTTATTTTAAAATAATTGTAAATCGTCCATTTGTTATCTTCTTTTTGTATTACAAAATACTTCATTATATTTCAAACATTGCGTCGTTGATGAACTCTGAAATGCCGCCTCGCCTGCGCTGTGAAACAGATGTACTGCAGTGAACCATTACATCCAACGTGCTTAAGAAATAGCTGCTGTATTACGAAACTTCATTGTTATGTTCGTGTTTGTCAGAGAACAACATAAATTAATTATCATCGTAGTTTTATTCAAGTGTTATTACCTTATTTTATTTTATTAATACATTTAGTAACTATATACGGACACATTTTTAACTTCCTGCAAACTCTGAAACAGAAGAGAGGTGTCATTATTCTCAAGAAGCCAGCAGCGAGTTACGGAATTCTGATGAAAATGCTATTTTCAGGTGAGGTTGAATTCTCTGTGAGTCCGTTATATTTAACTGCTGAGAGACTGAAAATGTTGGATTACACAGCAACTGTAGCTGCAGGTCCTTTTTGTTTGGTGATGAAACGAGCTCCATACTTCTCATTTGGAAGGGTTCTCCTCTCACCGTATCAGTCTGCTACATGGATGGCTTTGTTGCTGTCTTTTTTTGCTTTGGTAGGGACTTGGTATGTGGTGAAAGAACTTTACCTGACGCAGGTCAGAGACATGAAAAATTGGTCATGTGGCAGTGTGTCACTAGCATTATTAAATGTAATTCAAGTGGTACTGTGTAGTTTCGTGTGCGCGTATGATAAAAACAAATGCGCAAAGTGTAGCGTTGTCCACTGTTCTGTTGTTTGCCGTTGTGGTGAGCAACGCGTTCTCTGGCCAGCTGTTGGGTCTGCTCGCAAATCCACCGCGATACAAAGATCCTGAAACGTTGCAGGAGGCGGCTCGTATCGTGGAAACTGTGTACATTGCAAAAAATATCGAATCGCTTATCTTAATTGCAAATGAAAAGGGTTCATTAAACGAATTGATAAGTAAAATTAAATTACGAAATTATGGGCTCGTGCTCAATACATTTCGTAGAATGGTGAAGGACGGAAAAGAAAGTATATTTTACAATACGAGAGACTTTGATATTGTAGCTCATTATAAAGAACTGATGAACAATGGTGATCGAACACTGCACATTGTCGGCGACTGCTTATTAACACCCGGTCACTTAAGCTTCTTGATTCGTAAAAATTCCGCCTTCTCCTACGTTTTAAATAAGGTGGCTTTATTGGCTAGAAGGTGGTTTGTTCGATCATTGGTTTCGTTCGAATCGCCACCACATGAGTGTCAACGGTGTCACTGTTCCTGAAAATTTCTTTCTGAGTCACCCTCATTCGTTGACCTTTCAGCAACTGAGCGGTGCTTTCATAGTGATAAGTACTGGGTGGGGCATAAACCTTGTTATCTTTGCGATGGAGCTAGTATTGCTGAAGGTTTACAGAATCCGAAAATCACTTTGTTCGAGAAATTTCTTTTGAGGATTTTTTTGTAAAATTATTTAATGTTACAATGGCGTCTAGATTATTTATACGATTGTTTCTAGAACGAATATTTTCCCGATCGATCTGCCTTGAGTCGAAATTCTGATATTTTGAAATAATTTGTTAAGTTTTGGGGAGTATTTTACATTAAGGGGATATTTTCAATTATTTCTCAAAAATGGCTCCAAAATGGTTGTTTATATTTCTTGTAAGGTTAGAGAGATGTACTCTTATAAAGACGACAAAGGCGGATTCTCACTGTTTACTCTGAAGTTTCGAAAAGTGCAAAAGTTTGAATTTTTTTCGACGTCTACCTATAACAACAAAATTGAAGATAGAGAATTTTCATTCAAATAAAATTTCTTCTCCCTAATTAGTTTTTACGACTCTCTCCCGTCTAACCTGGAATTAGCTTCTTGGGAAAGAAAATCTATCGTGAACGGTAAATTAGAGAACACGAGTACAATCATATTTTGACTTGAATGTAATCAAACAAATGAGTGAATTTGAGTAAGCAATTTATTATGTTGAGATTAAACCATTTGATACTTGTAATTAATAGTAAGATAGCAATTTAACAATTTGAGTTTCGTAATTAATAAGCAAGTTAGCAATCAATATGTCAAGTTAATTTGAAACTCAATTTGACGAACAACGATTATTTAAGGTAGAATTGAAAAAATAAATTCAATACTATGTCATTAACAAATATTTGAAACATAAATAGAACAACTTACAGAAATCAGCCTTTGTAATAGTTTAACACGAAACAATGAAATACTTTGAGTATGAAATTAGATTGAGGGCGTTACAAATGGTAACAATATTAGAATTGACAGTGTTGACATTTGTAAGAGGTAAGCTTACGCAATTGAATTGGGGTTGCAAACCATGTGGCAATGAGCACAGCTGTTAAAACCTAAAATGTCAACACAGTAACATAGCAGTGGTTTATAATGCAACTAAATTGCATGTGACTTGATTGTTAAGTGAAGCATAAACCGTTGTAGTTCGTATATTCATAATGCAGTCACAGTATGTGATGTAACCAAGTTACGTACTGATCACTTGCAACTTACAGTTTTGTGGTGCAGTAAATGCGTAAATGTCCTGTGAAACCATTGCTAATAACATCTCTCTATGTTCTCTATATGTACTTGGGTTTTTATTCCTTGGTGCGTAAGGGCTGGTCTTCAGGATGGAATATCTCACGGTATTTCGCGTCGTTCTCGGTCGTGTCGCTACGAGTGGCATGATCACCACTGTATCGAGCAGTGCTGGCGATTATGCGACTCCTAGCGGCACGACCAAGAACGACGCGAAATACCGTGAGATATTTGTGAAGATTAGCCCCCACGCACGAAGAAATAAAACCCAAGTATACGTCTCACTAAATGTAATTCACCAGATACAGAACAGTTCAGAACAGGCTGCTAGATACTTCGTAGTACGAGCATCTTTCGTTTGATGTCTGTCAATCCGTCCATTTCTGCCTATTACGGAAAATCAACTTTGTAAGAGGGAAATTTGAATTTGAATGTAAATAATTGTATTTGAGTGTTTTTTTATGTTGTGGCGCTATGAAATTCTTGATTGTTTTTTTTGTTTGTGAACATTGAAATTAATAATTCATGTAAAAACGTACACTTTTCGTAATAATATTAATATTTAAAAATTAGTTATTCTGCAATTTTTCCATAGCGGCCTCTTAAGGCACGTCTTCACTATGGAATATATCACAGCATTTTGTTTGTTTGAAACCAATGCAACAATATGCTGGCAGTGACACTGTGCGTCTAATTGATGTCTACTAATAAATGACGTATTCTAAAATTACCTGTATTTACAGCCAATGTGATATTAAACACACATGTGCACGACAAAGACGTTAATTTTTAGAACACTCCCTATACTAGAGACCTAAAAACTAACATTACTCACTTCTCAAAGTAAATTTGAACGGCTTAACAAATTATTAATGAAAAATAATATATAAAGTAAAAAACTAAAACATCAAACTCATTGTTACAGTCGTTGTGATGGTATTTTTTGAAAATGTTTTCGTAATCTGAAATCCCACATAAAACTGCAGATATTTTGATGCATTCCCGCCCATTGAGCGGTATTCCACGAAGTCAATTTTTTTTCCCCAAGAGAGAACTGTTTTCCAGCCCAAAATGCGGAATTCCGCCTAATCTGGCAACCCTGATTCAGAAATGTGTATAAAAATGATTTTCAGTGAGAAACAGAGTAGCGGAGATGCCCACAGTTAAGTGGCTCATGGCCGAATGAATTAGGGTTGTCAGAGTGTTGTGAACTCTCTCCCCACCACTACTACAGAATTTCGCCAAATAACCTTTCCAATGGAACAAAATTTCCCCCGAACTTCTAAACGAACAATAATATTCTTTCCAAATAATGGATTAACGACATGACCTGTCCCTGACGATTCCATTGACTGTTCCCTTATCTCCAATAATTCAAATCAACCAATCATTGTCCTTTAAGCTGCTCGAAGTAGTATATCTTCGTTTTCCTCCTGTTTTCCTTTCTCTATGCCTCTTGTTTATTTTTCACCTTTTTAATACATGAAAATGGGAGATAATAATGTGTATTGTTTCTCTCTTATTCATAATCATTCTATCTCAACTAAAAATGAAAATTGTTTCCCCCCAAAATCTCTCTTCTTGTTTTTATTTTCCTTGGAACCATTGTGAAGAAGGCGATGCTGCCTAGTTGCCGTTTCTTTCACCATTGTGAAGACATGCCCTCACGCGCCAAGAAATAAAACCCAAGTATATTTTGGGGATGAAATTCCCCAATCTGCCAACTCTGCGTCTACGCTCCTACAGCGAGCGAAGCGTGACAAGTTTCGCTCACTTATCTGAGCTCAGCCAATCAGAGCGGGCTTGCGCAGATGTGTGTGTGTTTGAGTGTAGTGTGATTTAACAACTCAAATTAATTGAACAGGTAAAATTGTTAAAATCAATAGTTTGCCGAGAGCAGTATTTTACTGTAGTCTTCAATCATGAATTGTAGCAGAAAGTCTTATAACGTTTGCTCTTCTAGAAAGGCGTGGGTTGAAAGCAGTTGAGCAGTGGTACCTTCTGGAAGTTTCAGCGTATGGGATGACGTCACAAGCGGGGCAAATTTTCGCGAAGTGCGTAAGGTGCACATGCAAATCTGTGCAACCGTCTTCACATTTTATATTAAAATTATCTTAATAATCTGCATTAAAATATTTTTCGTAATATCATATCCCCTTTCCAGTGATAGCTTGCAAGAAATTGAATCAATACTGCATGGCACAAAATTTAATAATGTGAAATTTATTTGTTTTAATGGAATTTTCATACAAATAAATATAGGTGGTTCTTTGTAGGTAGATTTTACAATACAAATCTGGTTTTCGTTCAGAGGTAATCTCTCAATACCTTCTCGCCTGACTACGTAATTGGAAGAGTAGGAAGTATTGTATAATCGGGCGGCAGAAATCGACGACTTTTCATCAGACAAATACTTCTACCAGGTCCTGTGGATAAATCTTGATCCCATATGTAGGAAATTTCTTCCCCTTACACGTATTTTTTAAACAATTTTGTGTATGTTCTTGATACCAAAAAATCGATCAAAGGCCGAAATGTCTCATTAAAATTTTAAGTTTAATTACATTTTATTTATTTATGTTACAATTTTAGGTGTTTACATGTAATACTGAGTGAAATACGAAAAATATAAAAACAAAAACAATATCTTCTGAAAAACTGATTTTCTTGGCATATTTAGTGCGGATAGTGCTCTTTTTTTTTTTTTAATTTATTTTAAATAGGATTATTATACAAAGTTCAGTTTTTACAACTCTCCATTTGCTTTGTTGACTTACATCTAATACTATAAACTAAATCTATTGAACACTACAATTGACGAGGGGACTCACCGAGCACCTCTAAGAAGCATTAATATTTGCAAAAATGTTTAGGAATGAGTGGATAGGATATCTATTTTTTATTCTTGTTGGGGTTTCATTAAATTTACCTATGCTGATGTGTCTATCTTGGTTGATGAGGGTTAGGTTGGAATAGAAGTTATTGGCCAGGAATGCTATGTGGTGTGCGATGGGATTAAGGTTAAATTCGTGGTGTAACTGCTTATTGGAAATAAACCAAGGGGCTTGAGTGATGGTTCTTAGAAATTTATTTTGAATTATCTGTATTTTGTTGATGTTATATTTTGCTGCATTTGTCCAAATTGGACAAGCGTACAGAAGAAGAGGTCTAATGATGGTTTTATACAAGATGATGCTATTGCTTAGTGAGAGTTTCCTGTGATTTAAGAGTGGTTTTAACTGTATTAATTTTGCTTTGGCTTGCTGAACTTTGGTGTCTATGTGTATTTTCCAATTTAATGTGGTGTCCATATGGAGGCCAAGGTATTTAACGGCATTGTTATGGGGAGTCCAAGGGATTATGTTGTTGTTCATTTTAAACGGCGTAGGGAAGGAATATGGTCTGAAAGTGAAGACTTTAGCTGTAGATTTCGAGGGATTGATTTTGATTTTCCATTTCGCAGCCCAGGTTTCTATTTCATTTAAATGGGATTGAATTTCGTTGGCTATGTAATTAATTGAGGAGTGGGACATGTAGATTACCGTATCGTCTGCAAACTGGGCTATGTGAGTGAATCTTGATGTAGGCATATCTGCTGTATATAAGTTGTAGAGTAATGGAGAGAGAGGTGATCCTTGAGGTAGTCCTGCTGTAATGGGTCGGGGGTTAGAATTATGATTTTCTATTGCAACTGAGAAGGTTCTATTGGTTAGGAAGCTTTTGATTATTTTGAAGAGGTACGTAGGGGTGCCTATTGATAAGAGTTTATAGTTTAGTCCTTCATGCCATACCCTGTCAAATGCTTTAGCGATGTCCATGAAAACTGCTATTGAAAATTGTTTTTTTTGGAAGGAGGAGTGGAAATGTTCAGATATGCGCAAAAGTTGATGTGCTGTGGATAGTTTATTTGTGAACCCAAATTGATAGAATGGTATGAGGTGTATTTTTTTCAGGTATTGGTTTAATCTTGTTAGAATTAATTTCTCAAAAATTTTTGCTAATGTGGGGAGGAGACTTATGGGCCTATAGTTGTCAGGGATGCTATGATTTTTATTGGGTTTGGGGATAGGGAGGATGATAGAATGTTTCCAGGTATTAGGGTAGTAGCCAGTTCTTAAAGATGAGTTATATATGTTTACAATGAAAGCTATGGCAGAATTGGGTAGGTTTTTGAGAATTACATTGTTTATTTTATCGTGACCGGGGGCTTTTTTATTTGGAAGGGATTTGATAACTTTTAGAGTTTCTTGTGGAGTGATGTACTTAATTTGTTGTGGAACGTTAAAATTAGGGGAATTCGCGACGAGTTGAATTTGAGTGTGATCTGGGTGGGGAGATGTGAGGTTTGGTGTGAAAGTTGATGCGAAATGGTCGGCTAATACTTCCGTTTTATCAGCAGTTGCGTGTGTTTTCCCATTTGAAGTTGTTAGTGGGGGGATTATAGTTTTTTTTCTGAGTATTCTTTTCGTGAAGTTCCAGAGTGAGTTATTACTTGTATTTAATGAATGAATGATATTATTGTATTTAGTTTGTTTATAGTGTTCAAGTGCTTTTCTACTGATTTTGGTTAGAGTATTGAGTTCTTTTTTTAATGAAGGGATTCTAAGTGCCATCCATAGTCTCCTGGTTTTATTTTTAGTTTCTATGATTTTGATAATGCTTTGTGGTAGTTTGTCTGCTGTGTGTTTCCGAAGAGTGATCGGTCGTACGGGGTTGAGTTTGCCTATTGTGTTAATTATTATGTTATTTAGTTGACTTATTGTCTGGTCTATTTCCGCTGGGGAGTTAAGTATTTTAAAATTGGGTATTTGTTTTTGGATTAAATTTTTGAATTTTGTCCAGTTTAAATTGTAAGTATTTAAAGCAGGAGTGGGTGAATGGGGAGGGGGAATTTGATCTGTAGAAATTAACACTGGGATGTGATCAGAATCGAGTTCAAAATGCGGGGTTGAATGAAAATTGACATTAATGTTTGTTATTCCTATGTCTAGTATATCAGGAAGCCTGATTGGGTCATAGGGATAATAGGTTGGTTCTGGGGGTGAGATCACTTTAATTCCGTTAGTTACTACATATTTTAAGAGTTGGGCACCTGCTGCATTGGTGACTCTGCAGCCAAATTGTACATGTTTGGCATTTAGATCTCCTAAAAGAATATAAGATGATAAGCGCGAAAGTAAATTATTTAGATCTGTAAAATTTGTTCTTTTGTTGGGGGGTTTATACGCGGCAATGATAGTAAAATTCGGGTAGGTGTTGGTAAGTGAAACTGCTATTGTTTCGATGCCATTGATGGATGTTGTGTTTTCTTCGAAATAGGCGATAGTGTTTTTGATGAGTATGATCACTCCGCCGCCTGGGGAGTTGGCCCTATCCATTCTTGCTGTATTGTAACCTGGTAGCTTGAAAGTAGCTGGAGGTTTTAAATGAGTTTCTGTGATGCAAGCAATGTCAACATTATTGGTTTGGAGAAAATAATGGAGTTCGTTTTTTTATTACTGATGCCACATGCGTTCCAGTTCATTAGGATTAACCTATGATTTGAATTATTTTGTGCCATTGGGGAAACTAAAATTAGAAGTAATTGCTTGTTGAATGTTTTGAATAATAGTTGGGATGACTGAATTGATGATGTTGATTATATGAGTTATTATTTGATTGATAATATTATGAATAAAAGGAGTACTCAGAAAGTTTTGGGGGAGCCTGTTTTGTGGGTTGTGAGTTGGGATGTATGTCGGGATGTTATTTGGTGGGCGATTAAAAGCTGATTCATGGGTAAAATTTGGTATGTTAGCAGTTCTATGGAGTCCAGGGAAGTGGTAGGCGTTTTGAGGCGGGGGTGGAGGTGGGGGTGGGGGTGAGGTTGGTTTGCTGGTTCTAATGTTTGAAGTGGAGTTTTGGGAAGTTCTAGTTTTATTTTCTGATAGTTTTCTGAAATACTGACATTCATTGGTACGGATATCAGCACGGTGAGTCCCCTCACAGTTTCTGCATTTCGGGGGGTCATTCTTGCTGGGGCAATTTACTGAGTAATGATTCTCGGCACAATGTATACATGAGATTTTGTTGTAACAATTATTTTTAGTATGTCCAAAGTCTAGGCATCGGAGGCACTGGATTATTCCTTTAGTTTTTCGTCTTCTTTCGACTTTAACTTTTAAGTTGCAGATTTGAGTTGTTCGGAGAATTGATTCAATTGATTGTTGGCCCGAGAACTCAGCAGCTACAACTGGGATGGGCTCATTGTTTTTATGTAACCTAGTGACACTGTTAAGGGAAGAGTATTGTTCCTTTAGGTCATTGTATATTTCCTCTTGCGTGATGGAGGGATGAATGTTTTTAAAAACCACGGAAAACTTTTTGTTGGTTGGGTCCTTATACGTATGAAACTGTTTATTAGCTTTCACGAAATACTGAATTGCTTTTCTGAAGTCTTCTATTTTTTGGAAGTTAACTTTGGCTTTGTTATTATTGAATGTTACGGTGAACTGCGCACTGATTTGGGTTTTAATTTCCTGATTTAGTTCAATAATGTTCGTAATATTGTTAATGTGGATAGGTGGGATTCTAATATTTTCAGGCATAGTGGGGTCGGTGGGATTTGAATCATCATTATCAGGAAGGTTAGCTAGAATGCCGAAACTATTCTGAGTGGGAATAGCATAATTAGTATCCGAATTGGTAATTACTTTTTTAGATTGGTTTGGATTTTGGATAGGATCACTGTTTCCACGTTTGCCACTGTTCACTTGGGGGACTGGTACAGAGTTTGCATTGACATTGTCACTGCAGCTTGAAGACGAGGTCGCGCCTTCGGCTTGCGCGTAATGACTGACCTGATTTGGTTGAATGTTATTTTGCATAGGCTGCTGCATACTTGTTGTCTGCATTGAATACATTGCCGGTGCTGAATGCTGAGATATCTGCGCTTGTTGTGGTGGAGTTAGCAGATACGCTGGTGCGTATGAAGCTGAAATATCACGGCCGTCGCCTTCCACGACCTCCATTTGGCCGTCAGTTGGATAAACCAAGGCTAAGGCATCGGCGATGCACTGGCTCAGGCCAGCGTTGTTGAATGTTGATGAAGAATTAATAACTAGTTAATCACTGCACTTTCGTTTGAGATTGCACTGTGTAGACAACTATTCACTGATACACCTTAACACTTCGAATCGTAAACTGCTACTGACAGTAGCGCTGCGCTCAGAGGTCTGCACTGCTCGACTGCTCGCAGCGGAATGAGATAGTGCTCTATGCACTGTATCAGATAATGTACCATTTTACTGTATTCTTTGGTGTTTAAAAAACACAAAATTAATATTTAACGACGCTCATATATAAAATATGTAATTTGCGTACCTTATTGCATTTACGAGTACAAGTGATTCCGACCTTGTCTTATGACATTTATCGAAAAATAAAATAGTATCTGTGAAATGTAGCTGAAACGTTTTTCAATTTTTTTATTTGTGAGTTAAAGGGCATGAAATTACATCTGATAATTTTCTTGACTACTCCAAAATGTTGGACGATTTCAAAGGGTTGGTGAAAATGAGATTCAAAATGCTCAGTCTCAGAAACGCTGAAACCACAATTTGTTTTAAAAAATACTTACATAAAATCATTGTGATTATTAGAAGAAATATACTTTGTTATTTGTGTAGTATTTTCTTCGTGTGCTTAGAGTAATATGTTTTATCTATATTGATTTGTTAAAGTGTTTATCTATCCTGAAAAACATATTTCTATGTAGATAAAAATGTCTACAAATAAAACATTCTACAAACCCACTGTATTATTATACTTTTTTGTATTTAAAATCTCTCCCAATTCTTCAAAACAAATCATTCCTTTCAACCTTGTTGAAGAATATGATATAAAGTAATATTATCTAGAGTGATTTTTGTCATGTTTTTATTATTTTCATTTAATTTAACTTACAATTTCTTTTGGCTGTTTATCGAAGTAAGCAGCTCCACTTTTCTATGATAAAACAGTTCCTTATTAACTAATAAAATGTACAGTTTCCAAGTTGTAACCGACTAGTGCTGAAACAGCACATATTTTCAATCATAATTGCTAATTTTGGCATATTTCAATTACTCCGTCAGTTCAATGAAAATTGTTGTCACTAGTTTCCAAAGTAAAAAATCTACATGTGATGGATCACAGTTTTTATATTTGGTCCCACACAATACATTGTACAGATTCGTTAAACAACTTGTTAGCTTCATCAGGAAAACCATTTATCAATAGCTACGCGTTATAAATCTTTTACTTTTCTGTATATACAGAGTAATATACAAAGTATAGGGAATGTTATGTAATACTGCGAGAAGAAACGGAAAATTTTCGGCAAAAAAAATCATTGCCAAGCCCTGATGCGAAAAACTGGACAAAACCAGTTGCTAAATTAAGAAAAAAAATCCCCTAACACGTGGTGTAGCCAGCATACCTGTTTTGTGGGTCCTTGATACCGAAAAATCAATTGAAAGCTAAACGTCCGCCTGTCCTTCTCTGAAGTTTTCCAAATTGAAGAAACCGCTGTTCTTCTGGCTCTAGTCGAAGCTTTGAGATTTTGAAAACCTTCTTCAAAATTTGGGAGTACTTTACCTGAAACCCCCGGACATTCTCAAAATTCTCTCAATATCGGCTCCAAGTTTCTTTCTTAAAATTTCTTCTAACAATAGAGTAAAATACACATATTAAGGTGGCATAGGTCCGATTTTTGCCGTTAATGCTGAATTTTCAAGAATTGTAAAAGTTTGAATTCTTTTCGGCCTCTTCCAACAACTACAAAATTCAAGATAGAGATTTTTCCTTCAAATAAAACTTCTCTATAGAGAATTCTTTCATTAAGGTCATGTACATTTTTGTCAGAATTTTAGTAGTTTTATCGCAACAATGAGTGCAATATTTGCAATTTAAAAAAAATTACTAAACAAGATTTTCTCCAAAACGGCTCCAAATGTTTTCTTAAAATTTGGTTAGGATAGTTCTCACTGTACACTATGAGATGACATAAACGCCATACTGCTCTATCCTTTTGTTATTTTCAAAAATTACAAAAAATGTAATTTTCGTTGATTTGACTCTCACGTCGTTAATATTTACGTTAGCGGCAATTTGTTCACTTTATTATGTTCATGAGTATATGTGATTTAAATAATATCCTATGAAGTGTTTCGAAAACACAACCAATTTCTATGAAAACTAGCTCAAAATTCCGCATTTTCAGAAACGCTCAAACGCCGTTTTCTCATAAATGGCACACATTTTTTCTTCAAACTTTTGGAACAAAAAGTCCAAAATACAATCTTTATTATAAGAGAAAAGTTCATTTTAGGGAATTTTTTGTTTCTTCAAAAATTACACAAATGCAAATTTTTTTAATGATCTCTCACTCCGTTCATATGCCCATTTCCAGCAAATTGTAACTATTGTATTTCTGAGTTAAAGTGCTTCAAATGACTTCTAAAGAAAATTCTCGAAATCAGAAAAGATTCCTTTAAAAAAGAGATTTAATTTTCGTATTTACAGTAGCGCTTAAACGCCATTTTCTTAAAAAAGGCTCCAAATGTTTCAAAGAAAATGGCAATTTTTTACAAGGTTTTACTATTCTTTAATAAACGTCATTTTCTCAAAAGCGGTCCAATTTTTTCTTTAAATTCTCTTGCAAGAATAAATTATAATACAGTAATAAAGAATAAAAGACCCAAGCAAGATTGGAAAAACAAACATTACCACAATCTCACACTTCGCTGAACACTTAAATGTAAACAAACACACATTGGACCAACACACTAATTTCCATATTCTAGAAATTGAAAATTGGTACTGGCACAGAATAAAATTAGAATCCATTCATATACTCAATCGCCTAAAACAACATGAATTTTCTCAACCAACAAATCCCTGAACTCTCATCGCCCCTACTAAAATTAGCCCCTATCTGTACACCTCTAACTCCACCGTCCTTCGCCAGTCTAGTGGCCCCTCACGCCACCATCAGCCACCTGCTTGTCGCGCCCCGCCGGCCGTGCCACCCGACCCCGCCACATTTGATTCCGACCGGCCTTCTGCTCTCTTGAGATGCACGCAAAATTATTCGCAGAACTTATTTTTCCACCCAGACGCTGCGAGGTAACGATTCAGTTTGCTTAAACATCTGGCATCAACAATTTGTACATAAAACAATTTTGCAGATAATTTCTACAATCTATATTTCATATTTGCTTTTATGTAATTTTCAGGTAGATCTGAGGTTGATAGCTATGCTATCGAAAAGATCTTAAGTACAATACATATTTGATACCAGACAATACCCGTCTTTTATTAATTACTAAAAATGGTATTTATACCACCAGCAGTTATATTAACACTAATACAGGTGGCGGGTCATTCCATATTAAATCAACACAGTTTTAATTAAAATTTTACCTCACCATTTTAGATTCAGATGAAATTTGACACATAGGTAGTATGCATGGAGAATAAGAAAACTACAAATTTTGAGTAAAATATTTCCACCCGTTTCTGAAACACAGCCATGTACAATTTTGCAAAATTGGCTTCCCGAAAATTTTTAAATTGATGTAGAACCTCACCAAATTAAGATAGAGAGCTGGAACAGGTGCCATTTTGCAGCTTTCTTTATGGCCTTTTATATGATATATAACACAATAGGGGTTGCGTTCAAAAAAGTTTTCAAATTTGAATTTAAAAGTTTGATTTTGAGTTTTTTCAAAATGCTCATCTTAAAAAAAATTGAAAAAATCCTATAATAATCCTTGTATATTTCCAAACAGATGGTGCAAGTTTAATGGGACTGCAATGGTTCATATGGTTATCTTTATTTAAAATGCACAATATTTACTTTATTATTCAAAAAACACTAAATAATTTGTATATATTAGGTCTTATAATTTGAAATAAAATGCATTTTAAATCAGTAAAATCTAGAGTAAGTAAATATTGTGCATTTTAAATAAAGATAACCATATGAACCCATTGCAGTCCCATTTTTAAACTTGCACCATCTGTTTGGAAATATACAAGGATTATTATAGAATTTTTTCAATTTTTTTGAAGATGAGCATTTTGAAAAAACTCAAAATCAAACCTTTAAATTCAAATTTGAAAACCTTTTTGAACGCAACCCCTATTGAGTTATATATCATATAAAAGGCCATAAAGAAAGCTGCAAAATGACACCTGTTCCAGCTCTCTACCTTAATTTGGTGAGGTTCTACATCAATTTAAAAATTTTCGGGAAGCCAATTTTGCAAAATTCTACATGGCTGTATTTCAGAAACGGGTGGAAATATTTTACTCAAAATTTGTAGTTTTCTTATTCTACATTTATACTACATATGTGTCAAATTTCATTTGAATCTGAGATGGTGATGTAAAATGACTGTTGATTTAATATGGAATGACTCTGGCGTAGGTCCGATTTTCTGTGTTAACATTGAATTTTCAAAAATTGGAAAATTTTTATTTTTCCGGCGTCTTTCTACAACTACAGAACTGAAGGTAGCGATTTTCCGTTCAAATACTATTTGTTCTCCATTCGAGTTCTTTCATTAAGGTCATGTAAGTTGTTTTGAAAATTTTAGTAGTTTTCGTGCAATATTGCGTGCAATATGTGGAAGTTTAAAAAATTACAAAAATCAGATTTTCTCAAACACGACTCCAGATTTTTTCTTTAAGCTGTTAGTAGGGAGAGTGCTAAATGTACTCTATGACACGACATAAACATCATATTGCTCTATTTTTATTTTCCCGTATACTGTACATACATACGTACGTACGATCTGCAACATTGGAATTCCGTTTGCGCTAGCGAATTTTTGTGAATTACATGTCATTGCTGTGACCTGCTATGAAAAATATTTATAATTGTCTAATTTATTTTGGTATTTGCATGAAAATATTTAGTTTTCGCACCAAATGCTGTACCATTTGTAGTGAGTAGAGTATTTGTTGCATGGTTTTAGAAGACTCTTCTCTACTTATGGAGCTATGGAATGCATTTCTATATTCTCCAGTGTATCAGGCTTCTTTTTCCAATATAGGTTTACAAACCTTTTGTATTCTATTTTTGTGCACTTGTAGAATTAACATAGTTCTGACAATACTGCGATGGAAACAGTGAGTCGTTCGTTTCTTGGTTGAATTGGACGTTTTCAAATAGTTTTTTTCTTTTCAAAAATTAGAAAAATTTAATTGCTTCCCTCTCTCTCACATCATTGGCGGCGATTTGTTCACATTATTGTATTTATAAGTACATGTCAATAATTTAAAACATGTCAGTACCTTAAATAATGCCATAGAAAGTTTCTCGAAAACTCAATAGTTTTCTATTAACACTAGCTCGTAATTCATTGTTTTCAGAAACGCTCCAACGCCATTTTCTCGTAAATGGCTCCGAATTTTTTCTTCAAATTTTTCGAACGGATAGTGTCAATTGACCCTTTAATATAACGTGAAGTTCATTTTGAGTTTTTTTCAAAAATTACACAAAAGTAATTTTTTTAAATGATATTCCAGACAGTTAAAATAAACATTTCCCGCAATTTGCAAACACTATAGTATTTGTGAGTTTAAGTGCTTCAAATGACTTCTAATGACGTTTTTGGAAAACTCAAACATTTTCTGTGAAAAACAGCTTCAAATTTCGAATTTACCGTAGCGCGTAGACGCCATTTTCTTGCCCTTCAATTGCCCTTTTAGACGAGGTTTTACTGTTTTTTAATATGCTTAAAATAATATTTCCGTTCTACTATTAGGAAAATTTAGAGGGTTAGAAAATGCAATTTGGGTGGCGATAGATGGCAGGGGGCAAAAGTAAGTTTAAAGTCCGAATAGCTAGCCCAGACCAAAGGAAATAAAAAGCATATACCGGAGAGAGAGAGTTCCATTCCTCAGCATCGCTAGTTTCTCATTAGGCGGAATTAGACGGAATCATATACATATAACGGCGGAAGAATTTGTTAGCCCTATTCTGAACTGTTCTGGTGAGTTATATATTGAGATGTATTAAGTGAATATAGGGAGATATTATTAGCAATGGTTCCGCCAGAACATCATTTGTGACTGCAGCACAAAACTGTAAGCTGCAAATATTCATTACGTAACATGGTTATATCATGTACTATGACTATTATGAATCTTACAACGGTGTGCGTTGGGCTTATCAAGGCGCTCTGTTTAATTTACTTTTCTGCTTCATGACCTCATGAATAATTATATATGTGATGTCGTAAACTTGATTCCAGCTACTATTATGTGTTGGCTACAATGCTTGCCCATTTCTGAGAGCACGTTATGTGTTGGCTACAATGCTTCCCCAATTCTGAGAGTACGTTCTATTAAAAAATAGTATAATTCTTCATTCAAATTTATCTTTTACTTAACAATAAAGTAACATGCAAATCAGTTTCATTATAAGCAATTGCATTGCTACTGTGTTGAGTTTCTTGAGTTATAACAGCTGTGCTCATTGCCCATGGATTGCAACTGTAATTCAATTGCGTAAGCTTGCCTCTTATAATTGTCAATAATGTCAATCTTAACATTGTTTGTATTTGTAACGCCATCAATTTCTTTTGAACCTCGTGGTACATATTTCGTCGTTTCATGTTAAACCGTACATAGGCTAATCTAAGTTCTTCTATTAATGTTTCAAATATTTGTTTAATGACATGTTATTGAATTTATTTTTTCATTTGCACTTAAATAATGGTTGCTTCGTCAAATGTATTTTTAAATTAACCTGACATACTGATTGCTAACTTGCAAATTAATTAAAAAAATTACATTCTTTAATTACTATCTTACTAAGTTATTACAATGATCAAATGGTTTAATCAATACATAATCAGTTGCATACTCAAATTCACTTATTTGTTTAATTATATTGAAGTCAAAATACGATTGTATTCCTGATCTTTAATTTACTTTTACCGGTAGTTTCAACTTTCGTTTTCAAGAAGCTAATTACAGGTTTGATATGAGAGACAGGTCAAAAACTAGTTAGCGAGAACAAATTATTTTTGAAGGGAAAACTCTCTTTTCATTGATAAAGTTGAAGGAAAACGCTGAAAAAATCCAACATTTTCCACTTTTCGAAAACTTAGAGTAAAGAGTGACAAACCGACCATTGTTACCTTAATAAAAGTGTTTCACTCCACTCTTACAAGAAATATATATAAAAAATGGAACTTTTTTGACAAATAATTCAAATCGTCTACTAAAATAAAATACCTCCAAAAATTTGAGAAAGTATTTCATTATCACAGTGCTTTGAGTCAAGGAAAAGGGTTCGGGGAATATTCGTTCTGGAAACAATCGTACAAATAGTCTAGACGCCATTGTAACTTAAATAAAATTACAAAAAAATTATCAAAAGAAATTTCACGAACGAAGTAATTTTCGTATTCTGTTAAACCTTAGCCACACAAGTTCCATTGCAAAGATCACAATAGCTATGCCCCAGGCAGTCCCTATAACTGCGAAAGCACCGCTTAGTTGCTCTATGGTCAGCGAATGAGGGTAGGGCAGAAAGTCATTTTCAGGAACAGTAACACCGTTGACATCCATGTGATGGCGATTCAATCGAGACCAATGTTCGTACATACCACCTTCTGTTGCCAACAAAGCCAGCTTATTTAAAACAAAGGAAAAGGTGGAATTTTTATGAAATAGGAAGCTTAGGTGACCGGGTGTTATGATGCAGTCGCGGACCATGTGCAATGTTCGATCACCATTGCTCATTAATTCCTTATAATGAGCTGCAGTATCAAAGTTATTCTTATTATAAAATACACTTTCTTTTCCGTCCTTCGTCATTCTATGAAATATATTAAGTCCGAGCCCATAATTTCGTAATTTAATTTTACTTATCAATTCGTTTAATACACCGTTTTCGTTTGAATTTAACAGAAGCGGTATGTGAGTTTTGTCAACATACACCGTTTCGACGATACGAGCCGCCTCCTGCAACGTTTCAGGATCTTTGTGTCGCGGTGGATTTGCGAGCAGACCCAACAGCTGGCCAGAGTACGCGTTGCTCACCACAACGGCAAACAACAGAACGGTGGACAACGCTAGTTTTTGCGCATTTGTTTGCGCCATACGCGTACAGGAACCACACAGTACCACTTGAATCATGTCTAAGAATGCGAGCGACACACTGACACATGACCAATTCTTGATGTCCTTGGCCTGCACGTAATAAAAGCCTTGCACAAAATGCCAAGTCCCTACCAAAGCAAAAGAAGACAGCAACAAAGCCATCCATGTAGGAGATTGATACGGTGAGAGGAGAACCCTTCCAAATGAGAAATATGGAGCTCGTTTCACCACCAAACGTCAGAGTTGCTGTGTAATCCAACATTTTCAGTCTCTCAGGAGTTAAATATAATGGAATCACAGAGAAGTCAACCTCACTTGAAAGCAGCATTTTTATCAGCATTCCGAAATTAGCTGCACGCTTCTTGTAAATAATAATCCCTGTCTTCTGTTTCAGAGTTTGCATAGAGTTAAAAATGTGGCCGCCGTAGATTGTATTTCCTTCTCGATCCTTCCACGAATATCCCGGCAAACCATCCAGAAAGGCCATGGTGAAATTATGTCCTCTGAATCCATCAGTCATTGAAAGTGGATGTGCGGGTGTTTCATTGCTTCTTTGTTCGGATTTATTCGGAAAATGAGGCAGCAGGTCTAAGCAGTTCGCCAGAACCCGGCCATTCCGAAGTATTATCAGGATTGTCAAATAAAATTCCACGATGTGATATCGTACCATGATTATTGGATATTCCTATTGCATAATATCCGAGACCGTACAGCTGTATATTGCAGAGTACACTCTAACGTACTTCAAACTGTTAGTTTGTTTTGCGTATTTCTGTTAGGAAAATCGAAAAAGCTTATTTCTCATAGTCTCCTCAATCCAGTGATAGGTTGACGACTTTATTGCGTGTAATACTGGGAAGTCAAAAACTTTTCATTTTTATATGAAATTGTATGTAAATATTTTAGAACATGCATGCTTATAAAACGGCCTCGACAGAGACAATATTCAGTGGCAAAAGAAAAAGTGTTTAAGTTTCAATTAATAATATAATAATTGAAATTAAAACTGCTACAAATAGCACGGATAATCTCGACCTAGTTTGTTACTTTCCCGTACAATGTTATGTAATGCTTCGCGAGAAAATAGCGAATTTTCGACAGAAAAAAATTCATTGCCAGACCGGGATTACGAAAAGGAGAATAAAACCAGTTGCTAAATTAAGAAAAAAAATCTAACAGGTGTTGTAGCCAGAATCAGATTTGTGGGTTCTTGATACCGAAAAACCAATTGAAAGCAAAACGTCCGTCTGTCCGTCTGTTTGTGAACACTTCTAGCGCCTAAACCATACGTAGGACTATTTTTTAAATTAAAGAAACCCTTGTCGACGTGGCTCGTGTCCAAGCTTTGACATTTTGAAAAAAATTCTATGAAATTTGGGGTACTTTAGATGAAGTTCCCCGGACATCAAATTTTTTTCAGAAAGGTTCCAAATTTGTTCTTTAAATTTCTTCTAAGAATGGACTAAAATAATGTTATTGGTGGTTCTATTCTCACGGTTAACGTCCGATTTTCGAAAATTGCAAAAGTTTGACTTTTTTTGGCCTCTTTCAGCAAGTACAAATCTAAAGATAGGCATTTTTTTCTTCAAGTAAAATTTGTTTTCTCTAGTAAGTTCTTTTATTAAGGTCATGCAATTTTTTTCATATTATGGTACTTTTCGCGCAACATTGCGTGCAATGTGTGCAATTTAGAATAACAAAAACAATATTATCTCAAAAATGGCTCCAATTCTTCTCTTTAAACTTTTGGTAAAGATAGTTCCTAATGTTCTCTATGAGATGACAAACACCATATTGCTCTAGTCTGTTGTTTTTTCAAAACGTACAAAATTGTAATTTTTTGACTAGTCTCTCACGTCGTTAATATTTACTTTAGTGGCGATTTGATTTATGAGTAAATGTCCTTTAAATAATGTAAGCATCTTAAGTTTTTTCGTATTGAAGTATTTTACTTTCCCGTATACATGGAGTGATATACGTAGTATAGGAAAAGTTATGTAATGCTGCGCGAAAAAAATGGCCAATTTTCGGCGGAAAAAATGAATTGCCGGGCCGTGAAAAGAAAAAAAGTGGATAAAAACAGTTGCTAAATTAAGAAAAAAAATCCCCTAACACGTGCTGTAGCCAGAATCCCTGTTTTGTGGGTCCTTGATACCGAAAAACCAATTGAAAGGAAAACGTCCGTCTGTCTGTCCGACCGTCCGTCTGTGAACACTGGTAGCGCCTAAACCATACTTATAATTTCTTCCAAAATGGATATATCCCGATCAATCTGCTTCTAGTCAAAGCTTTTGAGATTTTGAAAAAGATTCTTCACAATTTGGGGGTACTTTATATGAAGCCCCCCGGGGATTTTCAAAATTTTCTCAAAAAGGCTCCAAATTTTTTCTTTAAATTTCTTGCATGAATAGAGTAAAATACACTAATTAACATGGCATAGGTCCGATTTTTACGGATAACTCTGAATGTTCGAAAATTTTGAACGTTTGAATTTTCTTCGGCGTCTTTCTCCAGCTACAAAATTGAAGATAGATATTTTTTCTTCAAATAAAATTTTTTCTGCATATTAAGTTCTTTCATAAAGATCATGTAAATGTTTTTTAAAATTTTAGTAGTTTTCGTGTAATATTGCGTGCAATATTTGTAACATTAAAAAATTACAAAAACAAGATTTCCTCAAAAACGGCTTCAAATTTTTTCTTTAAACTTTTGGTATGGATAGTGGTAAATTTACTCTATCAGATGACATAGTAGCCATATTGGTCTATCGGTTGGTTTTTTCAAAAATTAAAAATATTTAAATTTTTTCACATATATCTCACGTCGACAATATTTACATTAGCGGTGATTTTTTTACATTATTATATTTATGAGTACATGTGCTTTAAATAATGTCAAGTAAAGTTTCTCGAAAACACTACTGTTTTCTGTGAAAAGTAGGTCGAATTTCGGCATTTTTGGAAATGCTCAAACGCCATTTTCATGGCTGCAAATGTTTTCTTGATACTTTTGTGACGGATAGTGATCATTACACTCTTTAGTATAGCGTAAAGTTTATTTTGAGTTATTTTTTGTTTTTTCAAAAATTACGTAATTATAATTTTTTTGAAAGATCTTTCACATCTTTAATATGCACATTACCAGCAATTAGTAAACATTATTATATTTGCGTGTGTATGTGCTTCAAATAACTTCAAATAAAGTATTTTGAAAACTCTATCATTTTCTGTGAAAATGAGCTTCAAATTTTGCATTTTTAGTAGCGCTAAAATGCCATTTTCTCTTAAACGGCACATAATTTTTAAAAGAAAATTGCCATTTATGACTAGGTTTTTGTGTTCTTTAATATTCTAAAATTGATGTTTCTGTTCTATCTATTGCTTCTACCCGGTGGTTCTACCTATTGGTAGAACGGAAACATTAATTTTAGAATATTAAAGAACACAAAAACCTAGTCATAAATGGCAATTTTGAAAACCGAAAAATTAAGAAAATGACAAAAAAATGTACTTTTGGCGGTGATAGATGACAGCTGGCAAGAAAGAGTTTGTGGCAATTCTGAATAGCTTGCGAAGACCCAAGGAAATAGAAAACTAATACGGGGAAGTCTGTGCCTTTCTGTAGCACCACTAGTTACATTTTATTAATTTTGCTGTTTCTTAATAGTGGAACTGAAGTATTATTTAAAAAATATTAAACAACAGTTAAATTCGTTCTAAATAGCAATTTTCGTGGGAAAATTTGAATCAGTTTTTAAGACAATGGCGTTTAAGTGCTACCCGTAAATTCGAAATTTGAATCTCTTTTCACATAAAATTATTGAGTTTTCGAAATACTTTATTAGAAGTCATTTTAAGCACTTTTACTCTCGCAATCAATAGTGTTTACAAATTGCTGGAAATGTACATATTCACGGCGTGAGAAATCTTAAAAAAATAATTTGTGCAATTAAAAAAAAATAATACCTCAAAATGCTCTTACGTCTGGGAAACCAATACCATGACTAAACAAAATATTTTAACTACAAGCGATTCAAAAATAATGAACGCAAATTATAGTTTAATCATTCATTGTCAAATTTCACGAACATTTTTCAAATACCTATACTTTTTTGCTATTTTACTTTCGGCAATTTAAATTGAACTCACAACAAAAGTAATACACTACGACGACACTTAAACCACAACACCAATATGGATTGCGACTGACACTCACGCATGTATATAATATTCTTTCTAAATTTCAGTGATAACTTTTCTATCGTGTCAATTTGTCTGAATTGAAACAAAAACACACACTGTTTAATGAGAACTTTGTCATGTAACCAATTCAATTTCAAAATCACTGTCCCTTTTTCATACAACAGGTGGAAAAAACATTTGTGGGAATATTTACAATATTTCGAGAAAATGTTATGAAATATTTAGAAAACTTTTCAATTGACGTGATGGTTTACTTTTCAATTCGGTGTAATGGATAGTTTTCAATTTGTGATTAAAAAACATTTTTTAACATTATTTTCATTTTTGGGACCCAAATAACTTGGCCGAAATCAAGCGTTGAATATGGGAGAGAATTGAACTCTTTTCCATTGTTGAGAATTTCGGAGAAACATTTTCAAGAGTTTTTGAGAAAATTTGGTTCGAACATTTCAGAAAATTTGCCAATTTTGTTCCTTTATTATGGACCACTTATGGACATTTCAAAAACCATCATTAGAGATACTTCGAAGCTTATGTGTAAAGAAACGCACCCAACAATAAAAAGCATCTATAATGTAAATTTTGACGTGAGAGACAAGTCAAAAAATTTCAATTTTTGTAATTTTAGAAAAAACCATCGAATAGACCAATATGCCGTTATTGTCATCTGTTAGAGTATATTTAGCAACATTCCTGCCAAAAGTTTAAAGATAAAATTTGGAGCCGTTTTTGAGAAAATCTTGTTCGTGTAATTTTTTTTTAAAATCCCACATATTCCACGCAAAGTCGTGGGAAAACGACTAAAATTTTCGAAAAAAATGTACATGACCTTAAAGAAAGAACTCACTTTGGAGAACACATTTTATTTAAAGAAAAAATCTCTATCATTAATTTTGTAACTGTCACAAGAAGCCGAAAAAAAATCAAACTTTTGCAATTTCCGTAAATCCAGTGTTAACCGTGAAATTCGGACCTATGCCATCTTAATAAGTGTATTTTACTCTGTAGTTACAAAAAATTTAATAAAAAAATGTGGATCAGTTTTTGAGAAAATTTTTTAAAGAATGGAGGGTCTTCATGTGAAGTATCTCCAAATTTTACAGAATCTTTTATTAAAATCTGAAAGCTTTGACTCGAACCAGATCGACCGGGGAATATGCATTTTGGAAGAAATCCTACGTATGGCTTAGGCTCTAGCAGTGTTCACAGACTGAGGGAGAGACGGACACAGGTAGACGGACAGACGGACGTTTTCCTTTCAATTGGTTGTTCGGGCCCACAATAGAGGGATTCTGTTTACACCTCGTTTTAGGGGATTTTTTCTTAATTAAGCAACTGGTTTTATCCACTTTTTGCTTTCCAGTATACGTACGTATACACAGAGGGATATACATAGTAGAGGGAAAGTTATGTAATGCTGCGCGAAAAAAATGGCCAATTTTTGGCGGAAAAAAATCATTGCCGGGCCGTGATAACAAAAAAGTGGATAAAACCGATTGCTAAATTAAGAACAAAATCCCCTACCATATGATGTAGCCAGAAACCCTCTTTTGTGGGTCCTTGATATCGAAAAACCAATTGTAAGGAAAACGTCCGTCCGTCTGTCTGTCTGTCCGTCTGTGAACACTGCTAGCGCCTTAACCATTCGTACGATTACTTCCAAAATGGATATCTTCCCGTCGATCTGATTCTAGTCGAAGCTTTGAGATTTTAAAAAAGATTCTTTAAAATTTGGGAGTACTTTACATGAAGACTCGCCGACATTTTCAAAATTTCCTCAAAAACGGCTCCAATTCTTTTTTTTTAAATTTCTTGTATCAATAGAGTAAAATACACTTATTAAGATGGCAAAGGTTGTAATTTCATGGATAATTCTAAACTTTCGAAAATTGCAAAAGTTTAAAAAATTTTCGGCGTCTTTCTGGAACAACAAAATTGAAGATAGAGATTTTTCTTTGATATAAAATTTGTTCTCCAAAGTGAGTTCTTTCATTAAGGTCATGTGCATTGTTTTGAAAATTTTAGTAGTTTTTCGCGCAATATGTGCAATTTGAAAAAATTACAAAAACAAGATTTTCTCAAAAACGGCTCCAAATTTTATCTTTAAACTTTTGGCAGGAATGTTGCTAAATATACTCTAACAGATGACAATAACGGCATATTGGTCTACTCGATGGTTTTTTTCCAAAATTACAAAAATTGAAATTTTTTGACTTGTCTCTCACGTCAAAATTTACATTATAGATGCTTTTTATTGTTGGGTGCGTTTCTTTACACATAAGCTTCGAAGTATCTCTAATGATGGTTTTTGAAATGTCCATAAGTGGTCCATAATAAAGGAACAAAATTGGCAAATTTTCTGAAATGTTCGAACCAAATTTTCTCAAAAACTCTTGAAAATGTTTCTCCGAAATTCTCAACAATGGAAAAGAGTTCAATTCTCTCCCATATTCAACGCTTGATTTCGGCCAAGTTATTTGGGTCCCAAAAATGAAAATAATGTTAAAAAATGTTTTTTAATCACAAATTGAAAACTATCCATTACACCGAATTGAAAAGTAAACCATCACGTCAATTGAAAAGTTTTCTAAATATTTCATAACATTTTCTCGAAATATTGTAAATATTCCCACAAATGTTTTTTCCACCTGTTGTATGAAAAAGGGACAGTGATTTTGAAATTGAATTGGTTACATGACAAAGTTCTCATTAAACAGTGTGTGTTTTTGTTTCAATTCAGACAAATTGACACGATAGAAAAGTTATCACTGAAATTTAGAAAGAATATTATATACATGCGTGAGTGTCAGTCGCAATCCATATTGGTGTTGTGGTTTAAGTGTCGTCGTAGTGTATTACTTTTGTTGTGAGTTCAATTTAAATTGCCGAAAGTAAAATAGCAAAAAAGTATAGGTATTTGAAAAATGTTCGTGAAATTTGACAATGAATGATTAAACTATAATTTGCGTTCATTATTTTTGAATCGCTTGTAGTTAAAATATTTTGTTTAGTCATGGTATTGGTTTCCCAGACGTAAGAGCATTTTGAGGTATTATTTTTTTTAATTGCACAAATTATTTTTTTAAGATTTCTCACGCCGTGAATATGTACATTTCCAGCAATTTGTAAACACTATTGATTGCGAGAGTAAAAGTGCTTAAAATGACTTCTAATAAAGTATTTCGAAAACTCAATAATTTTATGTGAAAAGAGATTCAAATTTCGAATTTACGGGTAGCACTTAAACGCCATTGTCTTAAAAACTGATTCAAATTTTCCCACGAAAATTGCTATTTAGAACGAATTTAACTGTTGTTTAATATTTTTTAAATAATACTTCAGTTCCACTATTAAGAAACAGCAAAATTAATAAAATGTAACTAGTGGTGCTACAGAAAGGCACAGACTTCCCCGTATTAGTTTTCTATTTCCTTGGGTCTTCGCAAGCTATTCAGAATTGCCACAAACTCTTTCTTGCCAGCTGTCATCTATCACCGCCAAAAGTACATTTTTTTGTCATTTTCTTAATTTTTCGGTTTTCAAAATTGCCATTTATGACTAGGTTTTTGTGTTCTTTAATATTCTAAAATTAATGTTTCCGTTCTACCAATAGGTAGAACCACCGGGTAGAAGCAATAGATAGAACAGAAACATCAATTTTAGAATATTAAAGAACACAAAAACCTAGTCATAAATGGCAATTTTCTTTTAAAAATTATGTGCCGTTTAAGAGAAAATGGCATTTTAGCGCTACTAAAAATGCAAAATTTGAAGCTCATTTTCACAGAAAATGATAGAGTTTTCAAAATACTTTATTTGAAGTTATTTGAAGCACATACACACGCAAATATAATAATGTTTACTAATTGCTGGTAATGTGCATATTAAAGATGTGAAAGATCTTTCAAAAAAATTATAATTACGTAATTTTTGAAAAAACAAAAAATAACTCAAAATAAACTTTACGCTATACTAAAGAGTGTAATGATCACTATCCGTCACAAAAGTATCAAGAAAACATTTGCAGCCATGAAAATGGCGTTTGAGCATTTCCAAAAATGCCGAAATTCGACCTACTTTTCACAGAAAACAGTAGTGTTTTCGAGAAACTTTACTTGACATTATTTAAAGCACATGTACTCATAAATATAATAATGTAAAAAAATCACCGCTAATGTAAATATTGTCGACGTGAGATATATGTGAAAAAATTTAAATATTTTTAATTTTTGAAAAAACCAACCGAGAGACCAATATGGCTACTATGTCATCTGATAGAGTAAATTTACCACTATCCATACCAAAAGTTTAAAGAAAAAATTTGAAGCCGTTTTTGAGGAAATCTTGTTTTTGTAATTTTTTAATGTTACAAATATTGCACGCAATATTACACGAAAACTACTAAAATTTTAAAAAACATTTACATGATCTTTATGAAAGAACTTAATATATATCTTTAAACTTTTGTTAGGGATAGTGCTTAATGTGCTCTATGAGATGGCATGAACTCCATTTCACTCTATCCTTTTGGTTTTTCAAAAATTGGAAAAATGTAATTTGTTTGACCTGTCTCTCACGTCGTTAATATTTACATTAGCGACGATTTTTTCACATTACTATATTTACAAATACATGAGCTTTAAATAATGTCAAGTAAAGTTTCTCGACAACACAACCGTTTTCTATGAATAGAAGCTCAAAATTCCGCATTTTCAGAAAGGTTCAAACACCAATTTTTAATATGTGTCTGCAAATGCTTTCTTCAAACATTTGTAATAAACAGTGCTAATCACACTCTTTAATATGACGTACATTTTATTTTGAGTTATTTGTTTGTTTTTTCAAAAATTACATAAAAGTAATTTTTTTGTAACATATCTCACATCTTTAATATGCACATTACCAGTAATTTGTAAAAATTATTATATTTGTTAGTGTAAGAGCTTTAAATAACTTCCAATAAAGTATTTTGAATTCTCAAACTTTTCTGTGAAAATGAGCTTCAAATTTCGCATTTTTAGTACCGCTAAAACGCAATTTTCTTTAAAACGGCACATAATTTTTAAAAGAAAATTGGCAAGTTTTTGTGTTCTTTAATATTCTAAAATTAATTTTTCTTTCCTACCAGTAGGATACCGAACAATTAAGAAAATGACAAAAAAATGTACCTTTGGCGGTGATAGATGCCAGGTGGCAAGAAAGAGTACGTGGCAATTTTAAATACCTAGCGAAGACCCAAGGAAATAGAAACCTAATACGGGAAAGTCTGTGCCATTGTGTTGCACCACTAGTTCGTTATCAGCTTTAGGTAATACATTTTTTCTCGCCGAAAATTGCCATTTTTTCGCGCAGCATTACATAACTTTCCCTATACTACGTATATCACTCCGTGTATACGTACGTATATGGGAAAGTAAATAAATAGTTTAGAGGAAATTAACGCCTCTGTTTCATTTGGTACAAATGGCACCACGAGAAAGGAATGATCTGAAAACGAAGTAATTTGTTAATGTGTATTAAATGTGTTAAAGTGTATTAGATTTATTAATGTGTATTAAAATTTCCTTCATTCCAAATCTAAGGAAATTAATAGGATAATATTGAATATTTTCTGTTTGACGTCGGAAAAGAAAAGTGTATTTGAACTTTGTCTAGATATCTTTGACTGCTACCGAGACCTCTGGCCAGAATGATGAATTAGAATTTTGAAAGTTTTCTCCCAAATATTCAATTTCAAAATAAATGAATACGAAAATTATGAATAATGTCCATGTTTGTCGTCGGACAAGAAAACTGTATTGGAACTTTCTGTAGAACTCTTTGAGCGCTCCCCAGTGCTATGGTCAGAACTGATGAATTAGAATTTTGAAAATACTTTTTTCAAATCTCCATTTTCCAAAAAATGAACATGAAAATATTGAATAATTCTCGTGGTTAACAGCGGACATGAAAAGTATATTGGAACTTTCTTTAGAAGTATTTGACCGCTACCTTGTAATGTGGTCAGAACTGATGAAATAGAATGTTGATAATGATTTCTCCGAAATTTTCAAAAAATAAACTTAAAAATGGTGAGTAATTCCTGTGTTTAACGTCGGATGTGGAAAGTGTATTTGAATTTTCTTTGCGCTTAGCTACCGAGCACCGTGGTCAGATTTGGAGAAATATAATTTTGTGATTTTTTTGGAGAAAATGAGTTAATTTTTTCCATAATTTAATTTTTGTTGACTTTTTTGTTTTAATTTTTTTGCGAACTGTAGAACTCTTTGACCGAAATAAGGACTTATTAGAAAATTTTGACGATTCCGACTTTTGCCTCCAGCTCTTCTTTGGTTTTGAATGAAATAGTTTGCGATAATTTTTGAAATTTTGCAGAATTTTTTTTCGAAATGTTCCGAAAACTGTAGAACTCCTTGCTACTCTTTTCTACTTCTCTACTCCAAACTTTCAAAATATTTGTGTTTTTCAAAATTCAGCCCGCCAACTTCACATACCCAGTAAATTGAGAACGGGCGACTTGAATTTCTCACCGAATTTCACAAAAAATTACAATTTTTTCAAAAAAATCTACGTGATCTTATTTGAAGATGTTTTTGATGAACACATTTCATTTAAAAAAATATATCATAATTGTAGCTGTAATTCAAACCAGATAGAATCCGTGGATTTTTCAGTTAAAAAAAAATCCTTTGTAAGCCTTCCTTCGGGGGGGGGGGAGCAAAGCCGGCTGTTCCATGTTAGTAGATTTACTGTATGTAAAATATCCTCAAGCCTCTGAGCTAAGTTCCAATCGCCTGTTTCGTCGCCCAAGTAATAGCTTCTTTCTCCGCTAGTTGGCGAAAAGAGCGTAGCAAAATTTGTGTAGTCAGACGGAAGAGTAGGCCCATTGCCTGAGTCTCGCCACGTGAAATAAGGCATTAATACAATACATGTATTATGGCTACACATATTAAAGGATTTTTTTCTAAATTTAGCATCTAGATTTGTCCACTTTTTCGTTGCCAGGATCCCTTAAAAAAAAGTATGTGTGTAGAAAATTCCCCGTTTTCTCGCGCAACATTACAACAATTTCTTCTTGAATTGACGTTTAAGCGCTACTGTGCATTCGAAATTTGAAGCTTTTTTTACAGATTTTTTTAATTTTCGAAAAGCTTCCTTAGAAGTCAATTGAAACATATTAACTCAAAATTACAATAGTGTTTAGAATTGGTTGGAAATGTTCATATTAACGGTGAGAGAGCTCTGTCAAAAAATTACATTTGTGTAATTTTTGAAAATACAAATACCCCAAAATGAACTTTACGTCATATTAAATAATTAAATTAGTACTACTCGTTCGAAACGTTTGAAGAAATAATTTGGAGCCGTTTATGAGAAAATGGTTTTTAAGCGTTTCTGAAAATGAATTTTGAAGTAGTTTCCACAGAAAACAGATGAGTTTCCACAAAGAACAGATGACATTATATAAAGCACATGCACTCAGAAATGTAATATTGTGAACAAATTGCCGGTAGTGTAAATATTAACAACGTAAGAGAAAATTCAAAAAAATACATTTATGGTTTACTAGTTAATTGCTGTGTGTTTATAGACCTGAAACAAAACACGTAATGGTATACTTAATATCCTTGCGGACCTTTCTGATTCTGTATGCCCTCGGGCCTTTTCAATACTTTTATGGCCCGCTCTGATACCAACACAACACACGGAACATAGTTATGAATTCGATTTTTTAAAGTTAAACTGCAAGGAAATTCAATAAATTAACGGCATAATGCTCAAATAAATAAAATAATTCGTTATAATCCTTAATTTGCTTAATTGATATGAAAATTGCAATTTTGGAATGTTCCCGTGAATTTGTAATTGCCATCAGCCATACATTTCACTGTAACATATCACCTTTTTTAGAGACATAATTTTATTCTTCAGAAGCAGTAATAAGATATACAAAGCACATCGGCTAACGTCCTCGAAATGTTATTTTTTGGTGTTATGACATATTCTAAATAACGTTTGACAATAGACAATTATGACCTAAAAGTACCGTTTCATCAGCGCAATTTACACTGTTATTCACACTAGTAAATCGCAAATACACCATAAACAGTTTCATATGCTTCTCAAGGTTTTAATGGAAACCACTGTTCGTAGTTTTGTTAGCTATTGCGAGAATTTCCGCAGGAACTTCACAATATTCTTTCATTTTGTACAAACAAATCAGTCCAATAACGATTATGCAATATAAATTAGATATACACTCTAATTTGTTTATCTGATGTCATATTGACAAATGATTATTAGAATGCGACTTTTCACTTTAGATGCAAGAAATATAATAAAATGTTTCGATTTCTCGTTTTATTCAACAACGAACTAGTAAACCATAAAGTTTTGTGTGCATCACGGGCATTACTAGATGTTTTTGCCCCTCAGGCGACTTCCAACCCCTCGGGCCAGAGGCCCTCGGGCTGGGAAGTCGCCCTCGGGGCACAAACATCGACTTAGCGCCCATGATAAATAAATAACTATTTTGTAATGTTTGAAAAAAAGAACAGAGCAAAGTGATGCTTTTGTCATATCATAGAGTACATTTAGTGTTATTCTACCTAAAGTTTTAAGAACTTTTTCGTTTTCGTAATTTTTTTAAATTGCAGATATTGCACTCAACATTGCGCGAAAACTACTAAAATATTTTAAATCATTTACATGAACTTATTGAAAGAACTCACGATGGAGAACAAATTTTATTTGAAAGGAATATCTGTATCTCCAATTTTGTAGTTGTAGAAAGACATCGAAAAAAATTCAAGCTTAAGCAAATTTCGAAATTTAATCGAGAGTTAATCGTGAAAATCGAACCTTTGCCACGTTTATAAGTGTATTTTACTCAAATGCACGGCACTAACAATTTCGTGGAGATGGTTTCTTCTTTGACTTTCGATAGCACACTGTACCTCATTTCGTGACTTTTCAACATAGCATAAGGACTTGCAGTGAATCAATACTTTTCTGTAAAAATTAGCACAATTTTCGCATTTGTCGAAACGGTGTGTCGCCGATTTCTCGAAAATGGTTCACATTTTTTTGTGCGGAATGTTCTAAAGTAACAGAATAATATGGCATCAATGCTACTATGATTTATTCTTCAGTTTCTTCTTAGAATTACACAAATATCTTTTAAAATGTCTATAACGTCATTTATATATACAATACGGGTATTTCTTATCCATTATTGTCTTTGTGAGAGAGTGCTTCAAAATATTTCTCTCGAATTTTGTTGACTACTACACAGTTTCGGATGAAAATGAGATCCAAAGTACGCAGTCTCAGAAACTCTGAATTTACAATTTCTTAAAAACACATTCAAATTTTTAATGCAAATTGGAATATCAGTCGAGATCATACTCTTCTGTAATACTCTTGAATTCATATTTCAGTTCTACTGTTAAATGTCCAAACAATTGAAGAAACATGAGAATGTGTTTTAAGAGGGATCACTATAGAAGAAATAGCCCAGACTGAATTGGTAATTACAGTAACTTGTACAAAAATGTCTGTACTATTTTTGTGGCACAATTTGTCTTATTTCAATTATTAAATTTTGGATTTAATTGAAAAAGATTTTGTTTGTCTCTCATTGTTGCCCCTCTCGAGACATTCTTGTTTAGAACACACTCTTGTACTACTTTACATGAAATTTCATAAGGAAAAACGAAGTTATGGGTTCCTAGCTATAAGAGCCGTTATCCCTAAGTCAGTAAATTGGGAAAGAGCGTGTTACAGTTTTCATCATAAATAAACTTAGCCAACAAACAGTTCACAATGTAATTTGCTTCCTATAAAACCTTGGCTCTGGTCATTATACAATTGCGATCATGCGACTTCTAACGGTACGTTGGAGCCAGACGCGAAATGCCGTGTGATATTCCATCGTGTTCTTAGGGGCTTCAGGGGCAGAGTTAGAAAAATCGTATTATACACACAATGAATTCGTTAACTCTATAATTCAGTGAATTGAGGTGATGGAGAATATAGATTCAGAGAATAAGCGTGAAAAATTTTCAAGTGAGGTTGACTTCTCTGTGATTCTATTATATTTAACTCCTGAGAGACTGAAAATGTTGGATTACACAACAACTCTGACGGCAAGTCCTTTGTGTTTGGTGGTGAAACGAGCTCCATATTTCTCATTTGGAAGGGATCTCCTCTCACCGTATCAATCTCCTACATGGATGGCTTTGTTGCTGTCTTTTTTGCTTTGGTATGGACTTGGCATTTTGTGCAAGGCTTTTATTACGTGCAGACCTAGGACATCAAGAATTGGTCATGTGTCAGTGTGTCGCTCGCATTCTTAGACATGATTCAAGTGGTACTGTGTGGTTCCTGTACGCGTATGGCGCAAACAAATGTGCAAAAAGTAGCGTTGTCCGCCGTTCTGCTGTTTGCTGTCGTGGTGAGCAACGCGTACTCTGGCCAGCTCTTAGGACTGCTCGCTAATCCACCTCGGCACAAGGATCCCCAAACATTGCAGGAGGCCGCTGGTTACGTGGAAACAGTGTATCTTCCCAACAGTCTCAAGGCGCTTGCTGTATCTGCAAATGAAAACGGTTCATTAAACGAATTCATAAGTAAAACTAAGCTAATAACTTATGGGTTCGAACTTAGTATATTTCGTAGAATGGCGAAGGGCGGAAAAGAAAGTTTATTTTACAATAAGAAATACATTGATACTGTAACTCATTACAAAGAATTGATGAACAATGGTGATCGGACATTGCATATCGTCCGCGACTGCTTCTTAGCACCCGGTCACCAAAGCTTCCTGATTCGAAGGAAATCCACCTTTTACACTGCGTTAAATAAGGTGACTTTGTTAGCTACAGAAGGGGGTTTGTTCGATCATTGGTCTCGATTGAATCGCCATCACATAGATGTCAATGGTGTCACTGTTCCTGAAAATTTCTTTCTAAGCTACCCTCATTCGCTGACCCTCGAGCAACTGAGCGGTTCTTTTGCAGTGATAAGTACTGCCTGGGTCATAGCTCTTGTGATCTTTGTGATGGAACTAGTATTGATGAGATTTTACAGAATTCGTAAACCGATATGATCGTGTTATTTCTTTTAATTTAATATTATTATTTTTTCATTCGGCTATGTGATTTTGGTTTTAATGCCCGGTGCCAGTTCGTCTGACACAATGGGCATGAGCGTAACTTTGTGGTCCATTGCTTGGTTGGGGTTTTCCAAACACCACCGTATCTCCTAAGAAAATGACCATTTTCTTCTTTCTCCTCCTCCGGTCCAATAGTACTTGTAAGAACGAGTATGACTGTCATGAAAGAGATGGAGGACGCACGTGTATGTGTCTAGATGGAATATTTGACAAGATATTTCTTCTTCTCCTATCTCCTCCCAATATAGATCTCTAATATTTTTGGTATTGCTATATGTTGTAACTGTCAGTGCCTTATATTTGAAGACGAACATTTCTCATCAATCTAATTCGCCCTAATTTGTAGTAATTGGCAATATGTTTTTACAACAGTTTCAACCCAAACGAAATTCGAGAGCAAGTCAATAGATAAGTTGCAAAACGGAATTGGGGCAAAAATAATCAAAGTAACTTTCTAACATTTATTTCACTTTTCCACATAATCATCCTGTACATTCAGGCACTTATCCCTTCTAATTTCAAGATCTTGAAAGCGAGCAGCGAAAAAGTCCTTTAGTTCTTGTCGCAGCCAACGTGTAACTTCATAGATTACGGCATCATTTGTATCAAAATGACGACCACCCGAATGATTTTTTAGGGGCCCAAAAAGATGAAAATCACTGTGGGTGTCTGGGCTGTACGGTGGATGTTCCAAGCGTTCCCAATGAAATGTCCATAACAGCTCCTCCGTTGGTCTTGCTGTGTGAGGGCGGGCATTGTCATCCAGAAGAATCACACCCTGTGATAGGAGTCCAGATCGCTTGTGGCGAATGGCCTGTCGGAGTTCCCGCAGAGTGGTGCAGTACAATGCAGCACTCACAGTTCCACCATGAGGCATTCACAGTTTCACCATATTCAATGAGGTTACACGTTGGCTGTTACAGCAACCAAAGTTCTTCTTTGTAGCAGGCTTTCGAGGACTTGAAATGAAATGGGATAAGTGCCTGATTGTGCAGGGAGGTTATGTGGAAATGTCAACTAAATGTCAGAAAGTTACTTTGATTATTTTTGCCTCAATTCCGTTTCGCGATTTATTTATTGACTTGCCCTCGTTTATAAGGAAGTTTTGGAATGTTAGATGTTGATTTAGTTGATATCTCTTAGGTTTGTTTTTCCCTATTAGCATAATATTATGTGATTTATTTTAGTACCTTTGAATAAATATTTAATAATAATCTACCACACTTGGAACGCAACTGAAATATATTTTAACATCCTTCCAGGAATAACTGATAAATAGTAATTTATTTTATACTTGCCCACTGTTAATCACAATGATGTTACTATGTTCTTGACAAATTCTTTTTTCCTGGGTTCGAACATGTAGTTTGCTAACTCCCAGTATTTGCTGAATATTGACGAACATACGATCATCACGAACATTGGCGTTCATACGAAGCGACAAATTGCTGGAGATTTATTACCTGTCGAATGTATAATGATTGCATGCAATAGTCTATCGAATAACCAGCGTAGTATTCATAATAAGAATATAACATTAATTACATTGTATAACACGGTAATAAACGAGTTTATGTATGTAACAACGTAATAAATGAATTTATATTGATGTGGCTGCAAAAAAGCTGTTTAAATTCTCTTAGGCTTTTTTTAGTCCAGAAAATGAATAATAATGCATGGTATCTTACTGCAATATCTTCTCGTGCCCTTAATTTTTTAGATGACTCCGTTTCGTGATGATTCTTATTTATTTATTTAAATTTATTCTATATCGCTGTGAAACTTCTTGGTTATAAGCGATCAAAATCTATTTTATAATTTTACATAATTAAATGTACATTTTTGTTTACAATGCAATATTTCTTTACATTATCTTCTAACAATATAAAAAATTCAACAATGTCGGGCCCATGGCCGAGATCGCTAAAGCTGTAGTGCCATAGTGATCTTGGACCATGGGGTCGCGGGATCGAGTCCCGTCTTGGGCGTGGTTGTATGTGTTCGTCTTTTCACCCACTATCATCACCATATCGTTTCATTCTGATACTATAACGTTACATCCAATATGGTTCGTTAATGACCTAGTAGTTGATGCGACCTTAAATATAAAAAAATGAACAATGATTACATTCGATATTGCAAATATGTGAATTTGTTTTGTAACAAAAAAAGAATTATATAATATATATATATATATATATATATATATATATATATATATATATTTGTGCCACATTGGAATTTCATAACTTTTTTACACCCTGAGGTAGAATTTAATAGCTAATGGGTATTAGTTTCAAGTTTTAAATTCTTGCTGAGATCACTTGTAAAAGGACAATCGACTAATAAATTCGATGAAGACATACTTTCACCACAATTTGGACATGGATCTGGAATTGTCTTTTTGAATATAGTGTAACAGTGAATCAAATTGAAATGCCCAGTTCGGGGTCTTGATAAAATTATTTAATTTCCTAACTTGATGTAATTTTGAATATTTTAATTTCCATTTCAAATCCCATTTTTTAATGTTAATAACAGGAGTAGTTTTTCGAATACGTACGTATATACGTAGTATAGGGAAAGTTATGTAATGCTGCACAAAATCAACTTCGAGATTTTAACGGAATAACACGTTTTCGGGTCCCCTTATACCGAAAAAGTGTTTTTTTCAAAACGTCCTTTCGTCCGTGTCTGTCCGTCCATCTGTCAACAACACTAGCGCTTAACCATCCATGCGATTTCTTCCAAAATTTATATTCCGCGATCAATCTGCTTTGACTCGAGGCGCCGCAGTTTTGAAAAACTTTCTACAAAATTTGGGGGTACTTTGTACGAAAACTCCGGACATTTTAAAAATTTTCTCAAAAACGGTTCCAAATTTTTCTTTAAGAGTTTGGTAGGTTTAGTGCCTAATGTACTCTATGAGTTGGCATAAACGCCATAGTGCTCTTTTCTTTTCTTTTTTTTTTCAAAAATTAAAAAATTAAAAATATATTTTTGGCTGGTCTCCCACGTTGTTAATATTTACTTTAGCGGTCAATTGTTCAAATTGTTACATTTACGAGTATATCTCTTTTAAATAATGTTAAGTAAAGTTTCTCAAGAACTCAACCATTTTTTGTGAAAACTAGCTCAAAATTTCGCATTTTCGGAAACGGTCAAACGCCATTTTCTCATAAGTTGCTCCAAATATTTTTTTTAAACTTTTGGAACGGATAGTGCTTATTGCACTCTTTAATATGACGTTAAGTTCATTTTGAGGTACATTTTGTTTTATTCAAAAATTGCACAAATGTAATTTTTTTAAAGATCTCTCACATTTTTATTATGCACATTACCAGCAAATTGTAAACATTATTATATTTGTTAGTGTAAGTGCTTTAAATGACTTCCAGTGAGGTTTTTTGAAAGCTCAAAATTTTCTGTGAAAAAGAGCTTCAAATTTCGCATTTTTAGAGGCGCTTAAACGCCATTTTCTTAAAAACAGCTACAAATTTGTGAAAGAATATTGCCATTTAGCACATGGTTTGTGAGTTTTTGATTATTTTATATTTAATATCTCCGTTCTACCATGATGAAACTGAAAAATTAAAAAAAAAGGTCAAAAACGTTTTTGGGTGGCGATAGATGGGAGCTGGCACGAGTATGTGGCAATTCCAAATAGGTAGCCTAGACTTAAGGATTTAGAAAACTAATACGGGAGTATTAGTCTGTCCATTCTCCACTAGTTCGTGATCACGGCCCGACAACTAATTTTTTTCTGCCGAGAATTCGCCATATTACATAACTTTCCCTATACTACGTATAATATTCCTTATATAATTTGTTTACGGGAAAGTAAAAATTGCAAAACGAGAAATAAAATATTGACGCGCATTATCAAGTGTGACCACTAGGGTTTTTCTTATTTCCCGATCTCGAAATTTTTGAACGCTCACCCTCCAATTTTATTCGAATGACCTTAAAACATGCATATACAAACTTTTGTTGAGATCGGAGCATGCTAACCCGTGCCGACTTGAGCACGAACTCGCATGACGGACAAGTCCAGACCTACCACAGAGCTTTGAGTCACGCTTGAGCCTAACGGTTCAATATTTTAATCGATCTGTCACATGTGTTTACAGGTCGCTAATGTGAAGTAGTCATATGTTAGTGCGATATGCTATATGTTAGTGTTATTTTAATAGGAGATAATATTAATTTTTAATATTGAGATACTCCCTTTACCCAACTATCTCTTTTTAATTACTTGTGTATTTAGATTTAACTTTGGCTAGCTCAGGTTTTTTTACAATAACGAGCAACTATACTTACTTCTTAAGGTCTGAATACCTGGTATTCTTCTTCGTGGCCCTGAATATAACCGCTCGTACGATTTCACTGCTGTCAATATTTTGTATGATTATAAGAAATTGGATTTGGAGTTTTTATTACCAAGAACTGCCTGAAAAATAAAAACAATTTATCTTTGTACTGAAATTACAGAAGCGTGTGAGGTACGACTGCTACTGTTACTTTGATAAATCTCATGATAATTTTGATGCAAACAAATGAATTATTTATCTTTACTGTTTTTTCCTGATTATGATGGTCATCATTGCATTACGTCTGATCATTTTTAAAGTTAAATTAAATGATTTCTAACTGAACATTTTTGGCCTTGATCATTTATGCCTTTAATGTCTTTAAAATTTCTTATTTTTAAAACTTCCCTTTCGTCGAAAATCAGCACAATTGGCGATGCGTCGAAAAACTCCGTCTTGGACACCGTCTGCTTTCTTCTCATCGTCCAAATCCCATTCTGGTCGTCCGTATAGCTCAAGACTTGCCCGTCCGAAAATTATCTGTCGTTACTATTGCCCGACATTCAAACCGCCGCGAATTTGTATGTTGGCGTTTTTTATCGATTAACGTTGACTTATTAAACCTTTCTTTACACTCGCTTATTTCCGCCGCTTACCAGGACTTAAATCGTTCCAACTTAAAATTTTACAAAAATTATTTCTGTTTGCAGCCTACATCCGCTGTCTGTCAAGTCACGACTTATTCTGATGAAACTTTTACTTTTCGAAGCTCATTTTGGACACGCTCGTGTCTAGTTTTCATTGTTTCATTCGCTATTCCGATGCTAATCTGTCCTTCTGCTACTGAATCATATACTGAAATCACATACATATCACAATCATATACATCAAATACTGAATCATATGAGTTCTTTTGTCTATGTTATGCTTTGTCATTAAATTTTTTTATTTACTAGCTTGTACCCGGCGCATTGCTGCCGCAGAAGAAATAATTGAGGAAATATTCCTCGCCCCCTCTCTCTTTCTTTCCCCACTCTCTCTTCCCCTCTCTCTTTTTACCACTCTCTTTTTCCCCTCTCTCTCTTCCCCTCTGCTTTTTCCCCCTCTCTCATTTTCCTCACTCTGTCTCTCTTTTGCCATCTCTGTGTCTCTGTGTCTCTTTTCCCGCTCTGTGTCTCTTTCCCTCCTCAGTGTCTCTTTCCCTCCTCAGTGTCTCTTTCCCCATCTGTGTATCGTTTCCCCATCTGTGTATCGTTTCCCCATCTGTGTTTCTTTTCCCCTTTTGTGTCTCGTTTCCCCCTATGTATCTCTTTCACTCTCTGTGTCTCTTTTCCCCTCTGTGTCTCTTTTCTTCCTCCGTGACTCTTTTACCCCTCTGTTTCTCTTTCCTTCGTCAGTGTCTCCTTTCCCCATCTGTGCCTCTATTCCCCTCTTGTCTCTTTTCCCCTTTTGGGTCTCAATTCCTCTCTTTGTGTCTCTTTGCCCGCTCTGTGTCTTTTTTCCTCTTCAGTGTCTCTTTTCCCCATATGTATCTCTTTTCCCCTGAGTCTCGTTACCCCCCTGTGTCTCTTTTCCCCCTCTGTGTCTCTGTTCCCCTCTGTGTCTCTTTACTCCCACTCTCTGACTCTCTTTTTCCCTCTCTCTTTCTTTTCACGCTGTTTGTTTTGCTTCACTTTCTCTATTTTCCCCCTCTATCTGTTTTCCCACTCGCTTTGTCTTCTCTTTCTCTATTTTCCTTCTCTCCCTATTTTCCCTCTCTCTATTTTTCCCTCTCTATATTTGCCCTCTCTCTTTCCCTTTCTCATTTCCCCCATCTCCTTTTCCCTCTCGATTTGCCCCTCTTTCTCTATTTCCCTCTTTTTCCCTTTCCTCTCATGAACTTGCGCCGCCTGCTCCTCCTGTTCTCATCGACCTCGCCCCACGGCACACGGCAGCGCCCAGCAATAATGAAGCTCAAGTGAATTGGAAATTGCATTTAACTGAAGCGCCATCTTGTGCTCAAGCGCCATCCAGTGGAGTTACAATAATTGTACTATGCCTATGTTCTTCCCGCAAGTTCAAGCAATATGAAGAATTTTTCCGATATTTTAATAGTTATTCTGCTATTGGGGGCGGCGATGAATCAAGAAAATAGGAGATAGTTAAAAATTGGTCCTTTCGTTCTTGAGTTATAAATAATGTAATTAACCCGTCTTCGTTTTATTTACTTAATTCTGCGCAAGAGCAGCAAAAATTTAATAGAATGTTCAAAAAGATCTCATCCTGTAGATAACAGCGTGAAAAACATTTCTTTGAGGCCTTAGGCCTCAAAATTTCAATTTTTGAAGCCCTAAACGCTTTGTTTAAGAGTTATTTAATGATATATATTCTAACTGTATAGCGGGCTGCATTAGCATGAATATCTAGTTTTTATTCTTCGGCGCCATGTAGTGCCATTTTTTCTATATTTTATTAGTTACTCTGTTATTCGGGACGAAGATGAATCCAACAAAGAGAATTAAAATTGGTCCAGTCGTTTCTGAGTTATAAGTGGTGTAACATATATATATATATATATATATATATATATATATATATATATATATATATTGTAACAGTACATCGATTTGAGCCCGTGGAAGAACCGCACTTTGCCGCTACCGCCACCGGCGCCCGCGCCCGCGACCGCGCCCGCGCCGTCCCGGCGCCCGCGCCCACTAGAGATTTCTTTGTCACAGTCCTAAGACCTTTCACTAGTTTCAAAAGGGTAGAGCCCGTCGACGGATTAGGCCTCTTAGCGCAGCCGGGGCCGGATGTTGCAGATTTGCGCTTCCCAGAAATACATCAAGGGAAACTTATTCCGGGAATTTTCACACCCCCAAATGTTATTTCCAACAGGGCATGCGCCGATAATTCTATTGGCCAAAGAGAGGTCTCACTCCCACACCTTTCATTTAAAATAAAGAATCAGAGGATAACCTCGCAGGGGGATGCTGGGAGACAGAAGTTTGGTGGTGAGCGTAGCTGTAGGCAAATTGATAGAATCCGAGATTTTTCTGACGAGTTAACGTCAAAACGGCCTCTCCGGCTCTTGAAGGGGAGCGAGGCATCTGCCGCATATCGCGAAGTAGACTTGCGCTTGATTTTATCATCTCATGTAGTGGAGCAAGCAATAATGTTACGCTCTCCACACTTCAAGTCTGGCGGAGTTATATGGTAACGGATGGTTGCGTGGATGCCACTCGCCAGCAGTGCCCGAGTTTAGCAGATTCACATGACAAATTCGGCGGTCAACATCCATCCGCGTCAACGTGGATGAGGTATCCCTGCCGCCGGCGTACCCCGCGCTGCCGTAGCCGCCGCCGCGACTGCCGCCACCGCCGCCACCCCCTTTGTGCGGCCACCAACATTGCAGACCAGGGCGAAAGGGCGTTCGGTTACCTGCCATTTGAGGACGATCTCAAAAAAAAAGGGTGTGATGAACTCTTGCGTCAGCGATACGCACTGTTTGTAGTTTTTGTTTGTTTGTTTGTTATTGCGAGGCGGGCCGCGCGTTGGCCGTGTAACGTAAATTGTAATAATAATGTTACCAGTAGAATGAATAATGTGTTTCTTGGCAATTCCTTTCCGCATCCCGCGAAGTTGGAAGAACAGGAATAAATTCGTTAATAATCTTCCTCCATAAATGCTTGGGTGGGGGATTATTACAATATATATATATATATAAAATTATTTAAAATACACAATAGAATTTAATACTATTTAACTCTTCACAATCTCAAAGTCACGATCCTGATCATATTTACTCGGAATTGTATGATTTACTTCACAAAATTGGGCCAAATGTTTTCATTTATCTTTAACCAAATATCATTAGATATGCATTTTCAATTAAACACCAAAAAACTGGACGCAATTCACCATCAAATAAACAAGTGCTTGAAGTTTTATTTTATAACCTACGAGAAGTAAAATTAAAAGTTAGTAGAAGAGCTAAACGTGTTTTACGTGAGAGCATCTTTTTTCCTGCTACATGGACGGCCTTGTTGCTATCACTGAGTACTTTGGCAGTTACTTGGTAAGTGGTGCAAGATTTTCGCCTGGTTCTGGCCAGGCGCATCAAGAATTCGTTGCGAGACAATTTGGTGCACGCACTGTTCGACGTGATTCAACTAGTGCTCGCTGGTTCCTGTACGTGTGTGGTTCAAACTAATGCACAGAGAGTAGCGATCACTGCAGTTATGTTGTTTGCCATCGTGGTTAGCAATGCATACTCCGACCAGCTGTTCGGGCTGCTCGCAAACCCACCGCGACACAAGGACCCCGAAAATTTGCAGGAGACTGCTCGTTTCGTCAAAATTGTCTACGTTTCAAAATATGTAGAGGCACTGATAATAGGTGCGAATGAAAATGGATTGTTAAACGAATTTATAAATAAAATTACTCCAGCAAGCTATGGGTTTGATCTAGGTGTTCTGAGAATCACTAACGAAGGAAAAGAAAGTGTATTTTACAGTTCGTCAGACTTTAAGGTTGTTGGCACATACATTTCATATTTGGCGCCGTGGCGGAAGATTGGTTTTTAATAACCATCTTTGGCCCTTTATTGCTAGCTCAGAATTTGCATTTTGAACGTACCGCGTCGGACTTCCCTCCAAAACCGCGCGCTAGGGACTAAAAGAGCGGGTATATAAAATTCCTTTGTTTTCTGTCGAAATTGCATTCGTCCTAGTCTTTGGTCGTAATAGTTTCATCTGTCTTCGACAGGGGGCAGCACTTGCTGGGGTTCCGTCCCAGGCCATCTGAGGCAGAGGAAATTATTAAGGACACACTCAAGCTCCGTTTTAACCAATAACAGCATTCCATTCACACAAATTCAAACAGCGAAACAGGTTTTTCAAAGTAGTCGCTCCTCCCAGTGAACGATCTTCAGTGCGCTCGCATTAACGTTCCATGAGAACAGTTTAACTTAGCAAGGTTGGCATACCTGTCGCCTTTTAGAAAGCCTTTCAAAGAGAAGCCATATTTTCGCGGGAAACTGCGCCTTGCATGAGCAAATTTGTGTAATACAGATTAAAAGAAGGCATTGCTTTTCGTGTGAGACTCAGGTAACGGGTTGAACGATTTATTCCCTGATTGCTTATTTACTTATTATACTATCTTCTAATAAGAAGGGTATACTGTGTCTTTTCAGAGATCAAACGAGCGAGCGAGCATAGCAGAGCATTTCGTCTAGCCGTAACCAAAATTATGACCGCTCTCCCAAAAAATTGAACAATAACCCAAATCTGAAAAAGGAGCTATATCGCCGCCTTAACAAAGGTATTTGGCTACTATAAAGAATTTATGGAAAAGGGGGATAGAAAGTTGCACAGTGTGCCGGAGTGCTTCTTCATGCCTGGTCATAAAAGTTTCGTGATTCGTAAAAATTCAACATTTTGTGTTTAACAAGATGACATTGTTTGCATCAGAGGGTGGTTTGTTCATCCATTGGAATCGATTGCAACGCCATCATATGGATGTCGAAGGTGTCACCGATCCTGAACATTTCTTTCTAAGAAAACCACATCAGCTTTCCCTTGAGCAACTAAGTGCTTTATTCACAGTGATTAGTACTTCCTAGGGCATAATTGCTATAATCTTCATGTTGGAACTTCTATTGCCTAATTGTCTATTGCCTATTGTCTAATGTGTAACTGGATGTCATCGCCATAGAAACCGTTGCACCTATATTGCTATGATTTTGTGGAGGTTCATGGTTCCGACACATACGAAATGTTTTCATTTTCTCCTTTGTTGAGTTATCATTTATTGCGGGTTTGTTAGTAAGGGATATGGCTGCCATGTTGGCAATCCCAAGTGTCTAGTCGTTGCAGAATAGAATTGCACATATTTGGAGGATCACGCAGTCCAATGATCGTCCAACACATCTGATTCCAACTGAGCACGCAGTTCTTACAAATTCGTCGCCCGTCATGAATCCTAAAACGTGTTCGATCGATTAGGCTGATGACGACAGAGGATGTACAGTTTCAAAACACACTGTGGAGGATGTTACGGTCTGAGGATGGGCGTTGCCTTGCGAGAAAGTGTCGTGGTATGGTTGGCAATTTACCATATTTCACTATGCAACTCACTATGAAATAACAAAACCAATCTTTTTCTTTTCTCTCCTTCCCAAATTGCATGTACGAGAGAGCAAATTATGGCAGAGAGCATACACTTAAACAAATCAACAAATACGGGCCTACAGATGTGACTGTGGCATATGTCAGCCACTGTACCTTTTGGTAGATCCCAAGCAAGAACAGTCTGTCACATCTGCTTGGGAGTACGGGAGACGCCGAGCCTTAGGTACAGATGCCAACGTCTCGGCAGCCATGCTGCGACGTTCGTTAGTGTGAATTGTCAGGAAGATCGCAGTATAGCAGCCAACGCGTAGGCCCCTGTGCCTATGATGCAGGGTCTCTCATGGGACCAAGATACTGAGTAGATACTGATTCCGGCCGCAGGAGATATTTTATTAGCCTCTTATGGTGCTAAAGTGTCGGGACTGGTTGACCATCCTTGTCGTCGTATAATCACCCACCCAAAGTATGAGTCCTCGTACATTCTTCGAACATCGTTACCCCATCCTCCCAGGTATTAGATTTCGAAATCTTCTCCGGGAATTAAATGTCGAACTTCCCATCCCTGTGAAACCCACAAGTGACCCGATTCCCCCTTGGAAACTCCTCCTTCCCAGTATTGACTTCAGACTCTCCAATCTATTCAAACAAACTACAAGTCCTCTGGTTTACCAGAAGCAGTTTCAGGATATGAGAGAATCCTATTAGGATCATTTATTCTTATACACGGATGGTTCATCGTGCAGCGACGTGGTGGCATGTGGTTTTTACTGTATCAGGGCCAACAAATCATTTCAGCTTCACTCCAAGTGCAATATATTCACTGCCGAAATGTATGCAATTTTTGAGGTCCTAAAATACATTGAATCAGCGACGTTGCGGCGAGTAGTTATCTGTTCTGATTCTCTCAGCTCTCTTCAAGCTGTCTCCCGTCCTTCGTCAGACTACCTGACTTTATCCGTTCAAAGCCTGATTCATCGTCTACTGTCCCGCCGCTATGATCTGGTACTTAGTTGGGTCCCAGGCCACGTGAGTATAAGAGGGAACGAACTGGCCGACCAGGCGGCGAAATCAGCGACTCGTAAAACTCAAATCGACTTTCCTTCTGTACCATTGTCCGATGTTCAGGCTTTCTTGAAACGATCCGTGCTTAGAGCGTGGTAAACAGAGTGGCACAATAGCACTTTCAAACTAAGTGCGATAAAGAATTCTAGGTATCCCTGGTGCTCCTCATCACGGACCTCTAGGCGCGAGGAAGTTATTTTAACCCGTCTTCGTATCGGACACTGCCACTTTTCTCACGGTTTTCTTCTGTGACATGAAACTCCTCCCATCTGTGACTCGTACAAGACTGTTCTTTCCGTGGAACACGTCCTCCTGTACTGCAGAAAATTTGTTGGCAACCGACGAAGAGATGACCTGGGCACCTTCGCAACAAGTGGTGCTCGACGATGACGATTCTTCGCTCTCAAAACTTTTTTGTTTTTTGAGAGAAAGCGGAATATATAATTTTATTTGAAAGATAACAATGGTTTATGTTGTTTTTTGGCCCCTTTTAAGATAAATTTTACGCGCCCTTTTTCCTTCTGCCTTTCTACATGTATGCTTGAAGCAGAACTCAAGCCCTCTTTTTAGCCAATGTACATGCCTTTAAACAGTGGGTAAGTTGCATATGCAACACTGAATAATTTTTCTCCAAATACTCAGGCATGGGCGCAAGTGACCACAGTATTTGAACTGCCCTCTAAACCCTATTCAATCAATCAACGAACGTCGAAACGAACAATTCTCTCCAAATTATGGATTAACGACATGACCTGTCCCTGACGATTCCATTGGCAGTCCCCTTATCTCCAAATAATTCATATCAACCAATCATTGTCCTTTAAGCTGCTCGAAGTAGTATATCTTCGTTTTCCTCCTGTTTTCCTTTCTCTATGCCTCTTGTTTATTTTTCACCTTTTTAATACATGAAAATGGGAGATAATAATCTGTATTGTTTCTCTCTTATTCATAATCATTCTATCTCATCTAAAAATGGAAATTGTTTCCCTAAAATATCCCTATACTTGTTTTTTACTTTCTCGCCTTACGAATACGTCGTAAGAAGAGAAAATTATGTAATCGTGCGGCGGAAAAAGGGGGAATTTTTTGCCAGAAAAACTCATATAGCAGGGGTCTGGTAACCAAAAAGTGGATCAAACCTGTTGCTAAATTTAGAAAATAAAATCTCGTGGTGTACTCAAAATCCATGATTTGTTGCTTCTTCATACTGCAAAATCGATTGACGGCAAAACGTCCGTCTGTCCGTCTGTGGTCAACGCTAACGCCTAAACCGTTCGGCCGATTTTCTTCAAAATTGATATTCCCCCATCGTTTTTACTCGTCTCAAGGCCTCTTGAATTTGAAACCGATATTTTAGTATTTGAGGCTACTTTACATGAAGCCCATTTTGAGATTTTCTAAGTTGAAAGAAAATGGCTCTAATTTTTTTCATTACAATATGTTGTTGAATAGTGCAAAGAACGTTGAAGGGAATGACGTAAGTATCATTTTCGTTGGTAGGCCCAATTTTTCGAAAATTGCAAAAAACTTTTTAAAAACTGCAAAATTGAAGATAGAGATTTTTGCCTCAGACAAAGTCGGTTGTACAAAATTAGCACTTTAAATAAGGTCATGTACTATTCTTTGGAAAAACGAGTAGTTTTTGCGTAAATTGCGATTCAAATTTACAAAAAAAAGCTTTCTCAAAAACTGCTCCAAATTTTTCCTATACATTTTCTGCACGTGTGTAATACGGGACGGTAAATATATAAATAAATATAGTGGTGCTATAGAATAAATAAATAAATATAAATAAATAAATGTCTTTATTTGTGGCGAGGCTCAGGCCATTTAGCCTGCTCTTCCGCCTAACCACTTTCAAAATTGTATTACATTAGTGCATACTATAAGGAGGTCATTCAATGAAAAATACGTACGCAATTTGAATGAAAGTTTTCTCACATAGAAAACAGGAATGAAAGCGAGGGAGGAAAGAGTTGGTGGAGGAGGAATGCTGTCACAGCATTTGTATGTTTAAAGTTATCAATTTCGAGTTAGGAATGTAATTTAAGAATTGATCCCAAATATATAAAGTTAAACACTACGAGATTTACTCAAAATTTAGAGAAATTATCTTTCTGTGACTAGGCAAGTTACATATTGAAGTGGATTTGATAGAGATTGTTTAAATCGGTGAAGTATTAATATGTACTTCTAATTGTTTCAAAGAGGTTTTAGTAGAAGCTATGATTGCGTACGTATTTCTGAAATACTCCTAAATGAAAAGTAGAAAGGGAGGGAGTCTCGTCACCGTACAAGCGAAAACACATCAAGTCAAAAGTTCAGGTCCTAAGAGAAACGGAGAACATTGAAAGAAAATGGTAAAATGATTTTACGTGTATTTCATAATAGTAATAATAAGAAAATTAGCAATAATAAAAGAATGTATTATCAATCTATTTAGTAAAAAATATAATTAAAAACGGGAAAAGATCAATTCAGTTTTAGGAAAATGTTTACAATATTAAGATATTTCCCAACCTAGAAAATTGTAAATTTTAATAATGTAGGAAAGTGTTAACCATTTAGAATATTCCCAAGACCTGAAAAACCGACCCGACATATCTCACCCGCAAGCCAACGATTTACGCTACATTTATTCCTAGAATGGCATATACTTTCTCGCAGTAGTTATTTTTCAAATGCCGATCAGCGGATAAATTATTTGGAGTAAGCCGTTCACCGCTGCCTTTCTTGGTCATGTTTGAAAGACATGTTTTTCGCATGTTGACAATTACCGGCTTCCTAATGATAGAACTGATACAATTACGTTTTGACTAAAATATAAGCAGATGGTCCGCATGTGGCTCCCGTAGCGCGGTTGGTTAAGGCACCTTCGGGTTGAGATCTTCAATAAGGAAGGTGCCGAGTTCGATCCCCCGAGGGGCATTTTTATTTGATGAATGTAATGTTGCAGGAAAAAACATTGAAGAGTGTAGATACTTTATCGAAAATCATTTGAAGTATTTCTACTCACGAATAGAATCAATGCAGATTAATAGACAGGACTTGTCTGTGTTTTCCCTAACTGCGTCTTTTAAACAATGTTTCAACTCTGTTATTCGATTTCTGAAGCGTATGACATGTCAAATCAACCGTTGTCTAGTATATATCTGTATGAACCAATTTAAGTAAAATTATGAGCATTTTAACGTTAAATTGCAATACAATATAACCAAAAGGCATGCGATGAACTTACAATCCCTAACCGTTCCGGAATTATTATTACTTTCTCGACTTACGAATACTTCCTAAAGCGGTTCACCGCTGCTTTTCTTGGTCATGTTTGAAAGACATGTTTTTCGCATGTTGACAATTACCGGCTTCAAATGATAGAACCGGTACAATTACATTTTGACTAAAATAAAAGTAATTGCGATAAATGTACTGGAAATGTTTGTGTATATTTGTTCAATTTTTAAGTTTTAACAATTTTTTACTTCTCTTCTTGGATTTGTAAAGCGTATGTACCATCGTATCAATTGTTTCTTTATCATGTATTTACCATTTTATAGGTCGGTTTTATTCTTTCACAACTTTGTTCGACACAGGCGGTGTTGTTGTGGCGTAGTGGTATAAGTGCCGGTTCGTTGACTTTGAGTATCGGATATCGGGTCTCGGTACGGAAAACGTTTGCTGGTATAATACACTTTTGCTATTTGCTATGAAGTAGTGGAATTGCTATAAGGACCGTATAGAAGCAGAGCGAGAAAGTGCGTTGGAAGCACCACTAGTTTTCCTTGGCGCCATTGTGAAGAAGGCAATGGCCCCTAGTTGCCATTTCTTTCACTATTGCGAAGACATGCTCTCACGCGCCAAGAAATAAAACCCAAGTATATTTTGGGGGTGAAATTCTCCCGGGCGGACAGTGCTCTACGCACTGTATCAGATAATATCCCATAGATAGATAGATAGATAGGTAGATAGATAGAGAGAGAGAGAGAGAAAGATACATACTACCGGTGATTTGCATACCTTATTGCATTTACAAGTGATTCCGACGTTGTCTTATAACGTTCATTGAAAAATAAAATGTATTTGTGAAAAGTAACTGAAACTTTTTTCACTTTTTATTTGTGAGTTAAAGGGCTTGAAATTACATCTGATAATTTTCTTGACTACTTCAAAATGTTGGATGATTCCAAAGAGTTTGTGGAAATGAGGTTCAAAACGTGCAGTATCAGAAACGCAGAAACAACAAATTCTTTAAAAAAATACTTATCTAAATTCATTCGAATTATTAGAAAAAACATGCTTTGTAATTTGTGTAGTATTTTCTTTGTGTGCTTAGAGATAACATGTTTTACCTACATTGATCTGTGAAAGTGTTTTTTCTTTCCTGAAAAACTTCCGTATTTCTATGTATATAAAAATGTCTACAAAAAAAATTCTACCAACGCACTGTATTACTAAACTTTTTTTGTTTAAATATCTCCCCATTCTCCAAAAACAACCATTCCTTTGAACTTTCTTGAAGAACATTATATAAAGTAATATTATCTGGAAAGATTTTAATCATGTTTTTATTATTTTTATTTAATTGAACGTATATTTTCTTTTGGGTGTTTATCTAGTAAGGAGCTTCACTTTTCTATGATAGAAGAGCCCCTTATTAATGAATAAAATGTACACGTTTTCAAGTTGTAAACTAGTGGTGCTAAAACAGCACATATTTTCAATCATGATTGCTAATTTTGGCAAATTTCAATAATTCAGTCAGTTCAATGAAAATTGTTGTCACTAGTTTCCAAAGTAATCATTTTACATGCGATGGATAACAATCTTTTATATTTGGTCCAACTTAATACATTGTACAGATTCGTCACTCAACGTGTTAGATTCATCAGGAAAACAATCTATCAATAGCTACGCGTTATATAGAAACACCTGTCTTTTATTTTCCTGTATAATTACGTATATACGGAGCAATATAGTAACGGGAAATTTACGTAATACTGCACGAAAATAAGCGAATTTTCGACAGAAAAATCAATCATTACCGGGCCCTAATACAAAATAGTGGACAGAGCCAGCTAATATAAATAAAGAAAATAAACCCCTAACACGTGGTGTAGCTAGCATACCTGTTTTGTGGGTCCTTGATAGCGAAAAACCAATTCAAAGCAAATCGTTCGTGTGCAAACACTACTATTCAAATTCAAACACTACTAGCGCCTAAACCACTCGTAGGATTTTTTTCCAAATTGAAGAAGCCGCTGTCCATCCGGCTCTAGTCGAAGGTTTAAGATTTTGAAAAACCTTCTTCAAAATTTGGGGGTACTTTACCCGAAACCCCTCCGGACATTTTCCAAATTTTCTCAAAAACGACTCCAAATTGTTTCTTAAAATTTCTTCTAATAATACAGTAAAATACATGTATAAAGGTGACATAGGTCCGACTTTTTCGGTTAATCGTGAATTTTTAAAAATTGAAAAGTTTGAATTTATTTCGGCCTCTTCCAATAAGTACAAAATTAAAGATGGAGATTTTTCCTTCAAATAAAATTTGTTATCCAAAGTGAGTTTTTTCATTAAGGTCCTGTACATTTTTTTTCATAATTTTAGTAGTTTTATCGCAACATCGTGTGCAATATTTGCAATTTAAAAAAAGTAACAAAACAAGATTTTCTCCTAAACGGCTACAATTTTTTTCTTTACACTTTTAGTAAGGATACTGCTTACTGTACAATATGAGATGACATAAACGCCATTCTGTTCTATTGTTTTGTTTTTTCAAAAATTACAAAAAATGTGATTTTGTTGACTTGTCTCCCACGTCGTTAATGTTTACTTTAGCGGCAGTTTGTATTATGTTTATGAGTACATGTGCTTTAAATAATGTCAAAAAGTTTTTCGAAAACTCAACCATTTTCTATGGAAACTAGCTCAAACTTCCGCATTTTCAGGAGAGATCAAACTCCCTTTTCTCATATATGGCTCCCAATTTTTTCTTCACACTTTTGGAACGGATAGTGTAAATTGTACTTTTTAATATGACACAAAGTTCATTTTGGGGTATTTTTTTGTTTTTTCAAAAATTAGACAAATGTAACTTTTTTGAAAGATCTCTCACACAGTTAAGATGCCCATTTCCAGCAATTTGTAACTATTGTATTTGTGAGTTGAAGTGTTTGAAATGACTTCTAAAGAAGTTTATCGAAATCAGAAAAGATTCCTGTGAATAAGAGATTTAATTTTCGTATTTACAGTAGCGCTTAAAAGCCATTTTCTTAAAAACGGCTCCCAAATGTTTCCAAGAAAATGGCCATTTTGGACGGGATTTTACTGTTTCTTAATAAACGCCTTTTTTTTCAAAAACGACACTCAATTTTTTCTTTAAATTTCTTGTAAGAATAAAGTAAAATACAGTAATAAAGAATAATAGACACGAGCAAGCTTGGAAACAACATTACCACAATCTCACAATTTGCTGAGCTCGTAAATCTAAAACAAACACTAATTTCACATTCTAGAAATTTAAAATAGGTACTGGCACAGCATAAAATTAGAGTCCATTCATATACACAGCCACCTAGAAAAACAGAACAAGAATTGTCTCAACAAACAGATCTCTGAATTCTCATCACCTGTGCTAAAATTAGCCCAATCTTAACACCCCTAACTCCACCCTCCTTCACCCGTGGCCCCTCACGCCACAACCAGCCACCTGCCCGCCGTAACATTAAAATTGAATTATACAAAAAACTATCAAAAGAAATTTCACGAACAAAGTAATTTTCTCATTCTGTAAAACTTCAGCAACACAAGTTCCATCGCAAAGATCACAATAGCTATGCCCCAGGCAGTCCCTATAACTTCGAAAGAACCGCTTAGTTGCTCCATGGTCAGCGAATGAGGGTAGGTCAAAAAGACATTTTCAGGAACAGTAACTCCATTGACATCCATGTGATGGCGATTCAATCGAGACCAATGATCGAACAAACCACCTTCTGTAGCCAACAATGCCACCTTCTTTAAAACAAAAGACAAGGTGGAATTTTTATGAAATAGGAAGCTTAGGTGACCGGGTGTTAAGATGCAGTCGCCGACAATGTGCAGTGTTCGATCACCATTGCCCATCAGTTCTTTATAATGAGCTACAATATCAAAGTCTTTCATACTGTAAAATATACTTTCTTTTCCGTCCTTCGCCATTCTATGAAATGTATTAAGTACGAGCCCATAATTTCGTAATTTAATTTTACTTATCAATTCGTTTAATGCACCGTTTTCATTTGAATTTAAAAGAACCGATTTGAGGGGTTTTGCAATGTACACCGTTTCGACGATACGAGCCGCCTCCTGCAACGTTGCAGGATCTTTGTGTCGCGGTGGATTTGCGAGCAGCCCCAACAGCTGGCCAGAGTACGCGTTGCTCACCACCACAGCAAACAGCAGAAGAGCGGTAAACGCTACCCTTTGCGCATTTGTTTGCATCATTCGCGCACATGAACTACACAGCACCACTTGAATTGCATTTAATAATGCTAGTGACACACTGCCACTTGACCAATTTTTGATGTCTCTGACCTGCACCAGGTAAAGTTCGTTCACCACATACCAAGTTCCTACCAAAGCAATAAAGGACAGCAACAAAGCGACCCATGTAGCAGATTGATACGGCGAGAGGAGAACCCTTCCAAAAGAGAAATATGGAGCTCGTTTCACCACCAAACACAAGGGACTTGCAGTCACAGTTGCTGTGAAATCCAACATTTTCAGTCTCTCAGGAGTTAAATATATCGGAGTCACAGAGATTTCAACCTCACTTGAAAGTAGCATTTTTATCAGAATTCCGTAACTGGCTACAGGCTTCTTGTGAATAATGATCCCTGTCTTCTGTTTCAGAGTTTGCACAAAGTTAAAAATGGGTCCGCCGTGGATTGTATTTCCTTCTCGATCCTTCCACGAATATTCCGGCATATTGTCCACAAAGGCCATGGTGAAATTATGTCCTCTGAAACCATCTATCGTTGGAAGTGAATGTGTGGATGTTTCATGTCTTCTTTGTTCGGATTTATTTGGAAAATGAGGCATCAGGTCCAAGCAGTTCGCCAGAACCCGGCCATTCCGAAGTATTATCAGAATCGTCAAACACAATTCTTCCATGTGATATCGTACCATGATTACTGGATATTCCTATTGCGTAATGCCGGAGACCGTACAGCTGTACACGCTAACCTATTTGAAGCTGTTAGTTTGTTGTGTTTAGTTCTGGTAGGAAAATCTAAAAAGCTTATTTCTCATAGTCTCCTCAGTCCAGTAAAAGGTTGACGACTTTATTGCGTGTAATACTAGTAATTCAAAAACTTGTCATTTTCATACGAAATGTTGTGTAAATATTGTAGAACATGCGTGCTTAATGAAATGGCCTCGACAGAGACATTCTACCCATAGTACGGACGTTCTACCCATAGCACGGACAATTTCGAACTAGTTTGTTACTTTCCCATACAATGTAATAGTTCCCGTACGGAGTAACTTACCTAGGATAGGGAAAGTTATGTAATGCTTCGCGAGAAAATGGCGAATTTTAGCAGAAAAAAGTCGTTGCCGGATCCTGATAACGAAAAAGAAGATAAAACCAGTTGCTAGATTAAGAAAAAAACCTAACACGCTGTGTAACCAGAATCACATTTTTGTTTGTTCTTGATACCCAAAAACCAGTTGAAAGGAAAACTTGCTTCTTTCCATCTGTCGTGCGTTTGTGGACACTACTAGGGCCTAAACCATACGTAGAATTTTTTTAAATTAAAGAAACCGTTGTCGATGTGGCTCGAGTCGAAGCTTTGACATTTTGAAAAAGATTCTATGAAATGTTGTGGTACTTAACTTGAAGTTCCCCGGACATTTTCAAATTTTTTTCAGAAACGGATCCAAATTTTACTTTAAATTAATTTTAAGAATAGAGTAAAATACACTTTTTATGATGGCAGAGGTTTCATTTTTCACTATTACTGTCGATTTTTGAAAATTGCAAAAGGTAGAGTTTTTTTGGCTTCTTTCAACAACTATAAGCCAAAAGATAAACATTTTTCTTCAAATAAAATTTGTTCTCGATAGTAAGTTATATTATTATGATCATGCACTTTGTTTTTGAATATTATGGTACATTTTACGCAACATTGCGTGCAATTTGTGCAATTTAGAAAATTACAAAAACAAGATTTGATCAAAAATGGCTCCAAATTTTCTCTTTAAACTTTTGGTAAGGATAGTGCCTAATTTACTCTATGAGATGTCATAAACTTCATACTACTCGAATCTTTGTTGTTTCAAAACTTACAAAATTGTAATTTTTTGATTTGTCTCTCACGTCGTTATTATTTACTTTAGCGACGATTTGTTCACATTATTATAATTATGAGTACATGTGCATTAAATAATGTAATTAAGTTACGATTTTTCGTACTGAAATATTTTTATATTTCTACACTACTTTACTCATGTGCTGTGTAGCCGAAAAAAGTTTTGGTTTACACCTTAATTAATAACCGACGTATAACAGCACTAAATATTGATCATTCCTATCAAGGTAATTTACGTCGATTTGTAAAACTTAGAAAAAAATTAAATTTACATTGATAAAGTCTAGTTTAACAAATATATAATACATAAAAATATGAAAATTACCCTGAAAAATAAACAAAAATAAGTTTTAGAGGAAATTAACGCCTCTATTTCATTTGGTACAAATGGTACTATGAGAAAGAAAACATATGGAAATGAAGTAATTTATTAATGTCTATTAAATATGTTAATATGTATTAGAGTTATTAATGCGTATTAGAATATCCTTTATTCCAAATCTCAGGAAATTAACAGGATAATATTGAAAACTTTTCGTTTGACGTCGGAAAAGAAACGTGTATTTGAACCTTCTTTAGAACTCTTTGACCGCTTTCTGGAAATCTGATCAGAACTGATGAATTAGAATTTCGAAAATACTTTTTTCCAAGTCTCTATTTTCCAAAAAAATAACATGAAAATACTGAATAATTTCCGTGATTGACACGGGCAAGAAAAGTGTATTGGAACTTTCTTTAGAAGTCTTTGACCGCTACCTGGTATTCTGGTCACAACTGATGGAATGGAATTTTGAAAACTTTTTCTCCTACTTTTTAAAAATAATGAACACAAAATTACTGTATAATTGATGTTTGACGTCGGACGTGAAAAGCATATCCGAACTTTCTTTACATTCTTTACAACTTTTTCTTCGCTACCGAGAACCGTGGTCAGATTTGGAGAAATATAAGTTTGTAAATTTTTTGTAGAAAATGAAAGTTTTTTTAAAAATAATTTTGTGTTTTTTGACTTTTTTGTTTTAATTTTTTGGGGAACTATAGAACTCTTTGACCGCAATAAGGTCTTTTTTTAAAAAATGTTGATGATTCCGTCTTTTGGTCGCAGCCCATGTTTGGTTTTGAATTTAATATTTTGCGATCATTTTTAAAATTTTGCAGAACTTTTTTCGAAATTTTTCGTAAACTGTAGAACTCTTTGTTCGCTACTCAGAGCTTTCAATTTTTTTTTGTTTTTCAAAATTCAGCCCGCCAACTTCACATACCTAGTACATTGGGAGCGGGCGACTTGTATTGGTCACCGAATTTCACAAAAAAACAATGATTTTTTCAAAAAATTCTACATGACCTTATTTGAAGATGTTTTGATGAACACATTTCAGTTTTAAAAAATATATAATAATTGTAGTTGCAGAAAGACGCCCAAAAAATTAAGTTTTCTCAATTTTCGAAAAATCACGGTTTTTAACAAACATGAGACCTGCACCATTTTCTTAAATGTCCTTCAGACTACCCAACAACAAAATTTAATGAAAATCGATGGAGCTACTTTTTTAGAAATTTTGAAAATGACCCGGGGGCTTCTTGTAAATTACCTATCAAAATTAAAATATCGGTTTTAAATTCACGAGGCCGTGACATCAGCCGTATCGATTGAGGATTATGAATTTCGGAGGAAATTAGTTGAACGGTTTATCTCCTAGAGTTGTTCACAAACTGACAGGCGAACAGACGTTTTGCCGTCAATCGCTTTTTCAGTATCAGGGACCCACGGACCATGTGTCGTCGTTGGTGTAACGGTTAGCGTGACAAACTTTTATACCCAAGTTGGCGGGTTCAAACGCGATCGAAGACAGCCATCTAAAGCTAGCAGCGCCCACAAACCAATCTCAACCAAACCTATCCAAAATTGTACGCTTATTTTAGGCTAATTAAATGCTCTATTCCCGAATTTTAGGCTCCTCTGGATTTCCGAAAATCGTGGGCGGTGCTATCTTTAGAGTAAAGATAGCAGCGCCCACCCAGAATCAATCTCAAGATAAATTGTAAAATCTGAAGCCCATCCCAAAAGTTAAGAATAATTTTAGGCTCTTGGAAAAAAATTATCCCCGCCTTCAAATTCCAAAAATCAGGGTTGTACAAAGCAAAACAATTAACATTGGTTCTTACGGGTGAATAAACACCAAAATCTAAAAACCTTAGGAAAAATCTGAAACCCCTTCCAAAAGTTCAGAATAATTTTAGGCTCTTGGAAAAAAATTATCCCCGCCTTCAAATTCCAAAAATCAGGGCTCTACAAAGCGAAACAATTAACATTGGTTCTTACGGGCGAATAAACACCACTCACAATGAAAGAACTCACTATGAAGAAAAAATTATATTTGAAGGAAAAATCTCCATCTGCAATTTTGTAGTTGGAGGAAGACGTTGAATAAAATTCAAAATTTTCCAATTTTCGAAAATTTAGAGTTAACTGTGAACATCGTACCTATGTCACCTTAATAACTGCATTTTACTCTGTTCTTACAAGAAATTTAAAGAAAAATTTGGAGCCGTTTTTGAGAAAAGTTAAAAAACGTCCGGGGAGCTTCATGTAAAGTACCCCAAAATTTTATAGAATCTTTTTCCAAATCTCAAAGCTTTCACTCAAACCAGATCGTGCGGGGAATATCCATTTTGGAAGAAATCGTACGTATGGTTTTGGTGCTAGCAGTGTTGACGGACGGACGGGGACGGACAGATGGACGTTTTTCTTTCAGTTGGTTTTTGGGAATCAAGGACCAACAAAAAACGGGTTCTGGCTACACCACATGTTAAGGGATTTTTTTCTTAATTTAGCAACTGGATTGATCCACTTTTTCGTCATCACGACCAGGCAACTAATTTTTGCTGGCGAAAATTCGCCATTTTCCCCGTAGCATTATATAACTTTCCCTATACTACGTATATTACTCTGTATTTAAGTAGCGTTTATTGTCGACAGAACAATTTTTATACATGGTGGTAGTTTTGCACTACATAGCATGCATATATTGGATGGTTGGAGAGTTGAAGATTGCTTTGACCTTCCTTGCGTTATTTATAATAGTCTGAGGATTTTCCTCTCTTGCGTAACTGACGCACCTCTTTTGTATTATTTACACTATCATTACTTCAACAACCTACATCTAATTACAATTACTTCATAGGCGACTCTGTTGCGTTCTTATTGCTTTTATCTTAGCGAACTTCTCTTATCTTGAAATGACCTAACACTAAGCACAGGTGTCACTGTCACGTCCTTGTGCACTGATTACTATTTACACTATTTACATTTTAACTGCTCCATCACTGCACTATCTTCTTTGACAGGGTGTAGGGGCATCGAAGGGCTCCGGGTGGTGGCGCGGGAGTCTTCAGGTGCGAATTGGCCCCCGCCAGACGATCGGGCATCGGCCGAGGCGGCCCCCGCCGGGCACCGCTTTATTTATTTTCACACACGGCGGTACTCGGCAGGGACCAGGTCTGGGCGATGTGCTTGTAATAGCAGGCGCCACTACGTCGGTAAAGCTAGCACCCCCCACTTTCTCAAAACTCAAAAATTCTTGCGCCATAGTTTTGGGCTAATTTCAGCCCCCTTCCAAAAATTTTGGCTACCTCCCATCACTCCCAAATTACGATTTCAAATTTTGGCCAGTAAAGCTAGCACCCCCACTTACTTAAAATTCAAATTTTTTGCACGGTCAAAACAAGTGAATTTTGGGCTTCTGGGGGCCACTTTTCAAAATTTCGAAACTCACCCCTAAATACAAAAACAAAAATCAAAACCACCCTTCATTCTCAAATTTCAAAAATTCTTCCGCCATACGTTTAGGCGAATTTTGGGCTCCTCAATGACACCAAGAACATTATTTTTAGTACCCCACAACATCCCGAAATTAAGGTTTCAAAAACAGGGGTGGTAAAGCTAACACCCCCACTTCCTCAAAACTCAATTTTTTTACGGTCAAAGCAAGTGAATTTTGGGCTTCTCGGGGCCACTTTTCAAAATTTCGAAACACACCCCTAAATACGAAAACAAAAAATCAAAACCACCCCTAATTCTCAAATTTCAAAATTTCTCCAACCATACGTTTGGGATACTTTTGGGCTCTTCAGTGACACCAGAAACATTAATTTTGGTACCCTACAATCTCCGAAATTAAGGTTAAAAATTGTGGGTTGTTAATTTAACACCCACCCGTACTGAAAATTCGAAAATATTTGTGTGGTCGTAAACATGCGAAATTTTTGTTCCTTTTCAAAATTTCGACACTCACCCCTACGTACGATAACAAATATTTAAAACCATCCCAATAGCAACTCAACTGAAAAAATCTTGGGCCAAAATTTTGGGTCCTTTAGTGTCATCAAAAACGCCCCGAAATCAACTTAGCAAAAACGAGGATGGAGAAGCTAGAATCTCACTATCTCAAAACTAGGAAATCCGGAAAAACTTCACGTATATTCTGGGAGAATTATACCGTACACGTGTATTTCCAACATTAAAAAAGAAAAAAATGTATTTGTTGAGAGTTTTACCATTTATTCCGACAGGATCAATATCAAGCATTAAAATAATTACTTTGATTCATTCCTCTGTAAACATCCAATATGGACTTGTTAAATATTTCATACAAGAAAAATTCTCGCCAGTGACGAATTAAAAGATAAAATAGTTATTTAACTGTACATCTACAATTCTAAAATCACAATCAATAATAGAGAAATCCAAAAATGGGAAAAGAATAATGCCTAGTATAAAAGGCAAACTATTTTTTCTCAATCTTTCATTCGTCAAGAAAAAAAGAAAACAAACTTAACTAACAAATGTAAATATGGAATTTACTAACAATTGAACACATACCAGCAAATAAGATGCAATCTTGAAATAATTTCGGCATTGTCATGTTTTTCATGAAAAAGAAAAGCAAAGTAAAAAAACTGCCCGAAATACTTGCCGAACTCAAATATTTGTTGTTGTTTTTTTTCAAAACTAAACTACAGGTATTTCGCTTCAAGCAATCCAATGTTCTACAAATAACATGCACATTATGGGAAAAAATCGCGACACGCATATCATTTTGGGGTAGATGCATTCTTATTGAAAAGAATTCAATATTAATCAAAACACCCTATTTTCCTGCAAAATTCAATCTTTGTGTTGTTATAAAACCTAAACTACAAGGATTTCGTTCCTGGCAATTTAATGTCATATACAACACACAATAGGGAATACGGCTATACTCTCTAATAATTTTGGACTACTCACTTTGTTTTAAAATGATTGGAAAATTAGTGTGAAAACTATTATATAAATTTTGATCATATTTTGGTTTATCACTAAATAAACTCTAAAATACTGTACTAATTCAAAAGAGGAATTTATTTAGAATTGCTCATACATTGGCCATCAATATGTCAACTTCAAATAATTTTGGACTAGATTCGTTCTTATTGAAAATGAAAGGAATATTAATCAAAACAGTCCCAACTTTTTTCCGATATTCAATATTTGCGTTACCTTAACTACAGGTATTTCACGTTTGATAATATCATTTTCAAACACATGATAAGGAATATGGCTGTACTCAGAAAAAAATTTAGGCTCCTCTCTTTGTTTATCAAAAAATGGAAAATTCTCGTGAAAACTACAATATACTTCTTGACCAATTTCTCATTCCTCACAAAATAAACTCCAAAATACTTTACTCATTCAAAAAGAGAATTTATTTACATTTGCACATACATTGCTTCTCAATTTGCTAATCGCAAAAAAATTCGGACTAGACACGTTGTTATTGAAAAATAAAGGAATAATAATCAATAGAATAACTTTTGTTTTTGCTATCCAATATTTGCGATCTTATAAAACCTGAACTACAAGGATTTCGTTCCTGGCAATAAAGCGCCATATACAACACATGATTGGGAATACGGCTATACTCATGAATCATTTTGAACTTCGCGGTTTCTTCTCCAAGAAAAGAAAAATTCGCGTGAGAACTACAATATACATTTGACCACGTTTCCACTTCTGAAAAAGTAAACCCCAAAATTCTGTACCAATTCAAATAAAGAATTTATTAACAATTGCACATAAATTAGCTAATAATATTCAAATCTTCAATAATCTGGGCTATATTAGTTCGTGTTAAAAAAGGGATATTAGTCAAAACTAGTCCATATTTTTTTCCGATATTCAATATTTCCGTTCTTATAAAACCAGAAGTACTGGGATATGGCTCATGGCAGTGGCGTGTGACATACAACACGTATTAAGGAATACGGTTATACCCACAAATAATTTTGGGCTTCACTTTCTTTACCAAAAAGTGGAAAATTCTCGTGAGAAATACAGTATAACTTTTAACTAATTTTTCATTCCTCACAAAATTATTTCTGAAATACTTTAATAATTCAAATGAGGAACTGATTCACAATTGCTCATGCATTACCTATCAACATACCAATTTCAAATAAATTTGGGCTAGCACCGTTCTTATTGGAAAAAATTGGAATATTCATCAAAACACACCCAATTTTTTTCGATATTCAATATTTGAGTTTTTATAACACCTGAACTACAAGGATTTAGCATCCGAAGATTAAACGTCGCACATAGTATAAGCAATACGGTTACACTCACAAATAATTTTGGGCTTTTCTCTTTCTTTTACAAAAATGGAAAATTCTCGTGAGAACTACAACATACCTTTCGATTAATTCATCATTCCTCACAAAATAATCTCTGAAATACTTTACTAATTCAAATGAGAATTTTATTAACAATTACCCATACATTACCTATTAATATGTGAACTTTAAATAATTTTGGGCTAGCACCGTTCTGATTGAAAAAAAAACAATATTAATCAAAACACGCCCACTCTTTTCAATATTCAATATTTCCACTTCTTCCGTTCTTATAACACCCGAACTACAACGACTTAGTTTCTGAAAATTCAACGTCATATTCCACACAATATAGGAAATAGTATTGTACCCAAAAATAATTTTGGGCTTCTCTCTTTCTTTTCCAAAAAATGGGAAATTCTCGTGAAAACTACAACATACCTTTCGATTAATTTTTCATTTCTCACAAAATAATCTCTGAACTACTTTACTAATTAAAATGGGGAATATATTAGCAATTGCTCATATATTACATATCAATATACCAATCTCAAATAATTTTGGGATAGCATCGTTCTGATTGAAAAAAAGAATATTAATCAAAACACACCCACTTTTTTCGATATTCAATATTTGAGTTCTTATAACATCTGAACTACAACGACTTAGTTTCTGAAAATTCAACGTCATATTCCACACATATAGGAAATAGTATTATACCGAAAAATAATTTTGGGCTTCTCTCTTTCCTTTCCAAAAAATGGAAAATTCCCGTTAGGACTACAACATACCTTATTCACCAGTAAGAACCAATGATAATTGTTTCGCTTTCTACAGCCCTGATTTTTTGAATTTGAAGGCGGGGATAATTTTTTTCCAAGAGCCTAAAATTATTCTTAACTTTTGGGAGGGGTTTCAGATTTTTCCTAAGGTTTTTTGATTTTGGTGTTTATTCACCCGTAAGAACCAATGTTAACTGTTTGGCTTTGTACAGCCCTGATTTTTGGAATTTGAAGGCGGGGATAATTTTTTTCCAAGAGCCTAAAATTATTCTTAACTTTTGGGATGGGTTTCAGAATTTACAATTTATCTTGAGATTGATTCTGGGTGGGCGGAAATCCAGAGATTTTCGGAAATCCAGAGGAGCCTAAAATTCGGGAATAGAGCATTTAATTAGCCTAAAATTTTGGATATGGTTTGGTTGAGTTTGGTTCCTGGGCGCTGCTAACTTTAGATGACTACCGAAGACGCGGATTAAAAAAGTTCGAACAAATCCTTCATACGCCTTCTTTCAGAGAGGAAGTGTAGCCGGCTGTTCCATGTTAGAAGATTTACTGCATGTAGAAGATCCTCAAGCCCCTAAGCTGAGTTCAAGTCGCCTGTTTCGTCGCCCAAGTAATACCTTCTTTCTCCGCTAGTTAGTGAAAGGAGCACAGCGAAATTTAGGTAATCAGACTGCCCATATAGACCCATCAGAATAGGCCCATGGCTTGAGTCTACTCACGTAAAATAAGACATTAATAAAATACAATGCAATACAAAACATGTATTCTGGCTACACGTATTAGAGGATTTTTTTTTCAAATTTAGCACATGGATTTATCTACTTTTTCGTTGCCAGGACCCTTTACATAAGAGTTTGTGTGTCGAAAATTCCTCGTTTTTTCGCGCAGCATTACATAAATTTCTTCATGAACTGGTGTTTAAGCGATACTGTGCATTCAAAATTTCAAGCTTTTTTCCACAAAAAATTTTGAAATTTTCGAAAAGCTTAGTTAGAAGTCAATTCAAGCACAGTAACTCACAAATAAAATGGTGTTTAGAATTGGTTAGAAATGTGCATATTAACGGTGTGAGAGATACCCCAGAATGAACTTTACGTCATATTAAATAGTTGAATTAGTATTATTCATCCGAAAAATTTGAAGAAATAATTTGGAGCCGTTTATGAGAAAATGGCTTTTGAGCGTTTCTGAAAATGAAGAATTTTTAACTACTTTCCACAGAAAACGAATGAGGTTTTGAGAAACATATGACATTATTTAAAGCACATGTAAATATAATAATGTGAATAAATTGCCGTTAGTGTAAATATTAACGACATAAGAGCCAAGTCAGAAAATACATTTTTGTAATGTTTGAAAAAACAAAAGAATAGAGCAAAGTGATGCTTATATCATCTTCTAGCGTACATTTAGTACCATTCTACTTAAAGTTTAAAGAATTTTTTTGTTTTTGTAATTTTTTAAAATTGCAAATATTCCATTCAACATTGCGCGAACACTACTAATTTTTTTTTAATTTACATTAACTTATTGAAAGAACTCACAATGGAGAACAAATTTTATTTGAAGGGAAAATCTCTATCTTCAATTTTGTAGTTTAGGAACACACCGAAAAATTTTCAAGCTTTTGCAATTTTCGAAAATTCAGAGTTAATCGTGAAAATTGGAGCTTTCGCACCTTTAACCCATTATTGCCCATTGCCCCATTAATAAAAGTATTTATATTTTTGTTGTGAATAGTAATTTCTGAGAGCTTTCATTTTTAAATTTAAGAGTTGGCATTGTTGATTAGTCCAACGACATGTTTCGTCTGATGGTCATTTAACTGCCAGATGTAGCGTTGAGCTTCTGTGGAATTTTCTGTCATTAGGTCGCGCTCTGAGTGGTGCGTTATTTCTGTATTCTATTGTGTATTTTATTGAATCTTACCTATATCAATATTATTCTAAAATATGCTTTTCACGAATATTAACCTTATTTTTACGACATAAATATCCATATTTTGTACGCTAAGAATTTAATATAGATGCCCCATTAATGGGGCAATGAACACGAGTGGGGAGGGTATCGTTATGATCTTATTTTCTGCATTTAGGTTGACTGTTAATCAAATTGCGAACTTATTAGAAGCAGATGAGCAGTTAATAGAAACTGATATATACATTGAACCTCCTGAAAATGCTGATCAAAGCGAAGGTGATACCGACGATGAAGACTACCCTTCAGGTGACATAAATCATCTCTCTGGAAATCAGCTGAGAGGAACCGCCTCTTGGACTGCGGAAAGAATAAATGATCAAGGAATAACTAAAGAAAGATTTAGCCATGCAGACCCAGGTGAAGTAATACATTTAGAAAGTTCCGAAAATATTTGTGTTCGTTCAGATAATCCAAAACGCGGAAAACCGTCTTCAGTTGAATTCAATTGGAGGAAAACTGATATTCCTCGTCATCACGAGTGTGTCTGGTAACGTCTTCCTTATTCAGAGAATAATTCTGCTTGTAAGATTTTTGAACAATTTATCAATGATGAAATAATAACATTTGTTACAAATTCTACCAATAACTATGCAAAAGAAAAGGAAAACAAAAATGTCAATTTTATTGATAATGATCAAAATGTCAAAATATTGCTGCCTACAGAATTCATATTCGGAATACAAAATTGGTACTGGGCTCTGTATAACTTCTTACTGAACGTCACGGCAAGTGTACAGAAGAAGTGTACAATAACGCATGGCAAGTATAAATGTCGCCTAAAGAGAAGGGAAATTATATTGATTTACTTGCATTTACTCCACAGATCGTGGAGACATACCTCGCAAAATACACTGAAATTCGTCCTCGGCAAGAAAGAACTCCACAGTCATGCAAGAAGAGGGTGCGAATTGATGTGCATTTGAATAGGATAAACCACTATCTTATTAAAAATGAAACACAGATACGGTGCGCAAATTCTCACAAAAATATATTTAAAAAATGCATGAAGTGCAATATTGAATGTCACGTGAATTGCTTCCAAACGTTCCATACAGAATAGCACATTAGTTTATTTTTATTTTTCTTAAAATATATTTTATTGTACTATCTCTAATTCTATATAATCAGACTTTTCATTTTAATAACATTTATATAGCATTTTCTATTACTTTTTCAAAATAAAAATACCTTTCCCATCCATGCCCATTGCCCCATTAATGGGGCGTCAAAATTCTGAAAAATGAACACCGTAACTTTTCCAAATTTTCATGTAATGTCATTTTTAGAACAATAATATTTACATATTAAAACATTAAAGAAAAATTTCAAGAAAAAAAACATGGCCATTAATAGGTTAAACGTGTATTTTACTGGAACGCAAGACACTCTGGCATATTCGGGGAAATTGTTCCTTCCTTGTGTCTCGATTGCTCCATAGCACACTGTACATCATTTCGTCGACTTTTCATGATAGCATAAAGACTTGCAGTTATCAACGGCGTGTCGCCGGTTTCTCCAAAATGGTTAATTTGTTTTGTGCACATAGTTCTAAATTCACTGAATAACATGACATCAATGCAACTACAATTTATTCTTCTGTTTTTTTTTAGAATTAAACAGATATCATTTAAAATGCCTCTCCCGTCATTGATTTACATTACGGGTATTTCGTATCTATTATTGTCTTTGTGAGAGAGTGCTTCAAATTATTTCCCTCGAATTTTGTTGACTACTCCAGAGTATTGGATGAAAATGAGACTCAAAGTACGCAGTCTGAGAGACGCTGAATTGACAATTTCTTAAAAACGCCTAAAATTTTTTAATGCAATTTGGCATATCAGTCAAGATCATACCCTTATGTAATACTCTTGAATTCATATTTCAGTTTTACTATTAAATGTCCAAACGATTGGAGACACATGAGAATGTGTGTTTTAGGAGCTAATAGGTGGCAGCTGAGAAGAATGAGGGTCACAATAGAAGAGATAGTCCAGACTGAATTGGTAACTACACTAACTTGTACAAAAATGTATGTACTATTTTTGTAGCACCATTAATCTTATTTCAATTATTACATTATGGATTTAATATAAACAGATTTTGTTTGTCTCCGATTATTGCCCCTCTCAAGATATTCTTGATTAAACACTATTGTACTAAAATATTCACATGAAATTTCATAAGGAAATACGACGTTTTGGAATCCTAGTAATACACGCAATAAGAGCCGTTATCCCTAAAAATCAGTAAATTGGGAAAAAGCGTGTTAAATTTTCATCATAAATAAATACAGCAAAAAAACTGTTTACAATGTACATTGCTTCCAACAAAAGCGCGGTTCGGGGCATTATACAATAGAAATATCAAATAGTCAATGTAGGTTTTCACATCGAGGAATTACATATTATTATCCTGATAGGACTTTTGAATTGCTGGGTTCTGACAAACCGTATAGAAATGATTCCGAGGAGTCTCACAATATTTTAGCCTTCTACTACTACACGCAATAAAGTCGTTAACTGTATAATTCAGAAAATTGAGGAGATAGAAAATTCAGATTCAAAGAATGAGCGTGATAAATTTTCCTGCCGGAAATAAATGCAGTAATCTAGCAGTTTGAAGTAGGTGAGAACGTACACTGCTTTCTACAGATTTGCGGTCCTGGCCATTATACAATTGGAATATCATGTAATGATGGTACAATATCATATCGTGAAACTGCATTTGTGGATCCTGATAGGATTTTGGAATGGTTGGGTTCGCGCAACTCGTTTAGAACTTATTCCTCATAATCCAAATAAATCCTTAGAAAGAACCAATGAATTATCAGCACACAAACATCTAATGACAGATGGATTCAGAGGACATAATCTCACCGTGACTTTCCTAGACGGTATGCCGGAGTATTCGTGGAAGGACAGAGAGGGAAAGATAATCTACGGTGGGCCAGTGTTTAACTTTCTACAAACCCTGAAAGACAAGACAGTGTTCAATATTCATGAGAAACCTGTACCGAATTTTGTTATTCTGATGAAAATGCTTAGTACAGGCGAGGCCGATGTTTCTGTGACCACGTTATATTACACCGCCGAGAGACTGAAGCATTTTGATTACACATCAACTGTGGCTACAGGGCCTTTCTGCATGGTGATGAGACGAGCTCCGTTTTTCTCATTTGGAAGGGTTCTTCTCTCACCGTATCAGTCTGCTACATGGGCCGCCTTGTTGCTGTCCTTGATTGCTTTGGTAGGAACATGGCATGTTGTGCAAGGCTTTTACCACGTGCAGGTCAAGAACATCAAGAATTGGTCATGTGTCAGTGTGTCGCTCGCATTCTTAGACATGATTCAAGTGGTACTGTGTGGTTCCTGTACGCGTATGGCGCAAACAAATGCGCAAAAAGTAGCGTTGTCCGCCGTTCTGTTGTTTGCTGTCGTGGTGAGCAACGCGTACTCTGGCCAGCTCTTAGGACTGCTCGCTAATCCACCGCGGCACAAAGATCCCCAAACATTGCAGGAGGCCGCTGGTTTCCTGGAAACAGTGTACCTTCCCCAAATGCTCAAGGCGCTTGCTGTATCTGCAAATGAAGATGGTTCATTAAACGAATTTATAAGTAAAACTAAGCTAATAAATTATGGGTTCGAACTTAGTATATTTCGTAGAATGGCGAAGGGCGGAAAAGAAAGTTTATTTTACAATAAGAAATACATTGATACTGTAACTCATTACAAAGAATTGATGAACAATGGTGATCGGACATTGCATATCGTCCGCGACTGCTTCTTAGCACCCGGTCACCAAAGCTTCCTGATTCGAAGAAAATCCACCTTTTACACTGCGTTAAATAAGGTGACTTTGTTAGCTACAGAAGGTGGTTTGTTCGATCATTGGTCTCGATTGAATCGCCATCACATGGATGTGAATGGTGTCACTGTTCCTGAAAATTTCTTTCTGAGCTACCCTCATTCGCTGACCCTCGAGCAACTCAGTGGTTCTTTTGCAGTGATAAGTACTGCCTGGGTAGTAGCTCTTGTGATCTTTGTGATGGAACTAATATTGACGAGGTTTTACAGAAGGCGGAAACCTATATGATCGTTTCGTTTCTTGTAATTGAATTTTTTTCATGCGGCTTTGTAAATTTGGTTTTAATACCCGGCGCCAGTTCCGCCGCCATTGGCCTGAGCGTAGCTTCGTGGTCCATGGCTTGGTTGGGGTTTTCCATACACTGCCTTATCTCCTAACACAATAACCATTTTTTCTTCGTCCTCCACCGGTCCAATAGTAGTAGTAAGGGCGAGTATTACTGCCATCGAAGAGATGGAGCACGCACGTGAATGTGTCTAGATGGAGTATTTCATAACCACCCTTTTCAACCAACATTCGCACTAGGAAAAAACACTCATCCGCTCCTGAACCGCATACCATCAAGATTTCCCAAAGATAAATTCCGCCCGCCATAAATCCAACTGTACCCCCATATCATAAGCCTGATATAACATACATTTAACCAGCACCCAGCAAAAGTTTCTAAAATGCCCACCGCGATTTCCCATTGAGTAGCCCAGTGGGGTCATCCTCCTTCTTATTTATACTTTGTATTATATTGTGCATATATTTTGTATTATACTAATCAGTTCTGTAAAGCAGCTAAGTGCTCTGTACCAGAAAAAGATTCAATAAAAAAAAGATGAAGTATTTTACTAGATGTTGCGTCATTTCTACCTCCTACCTCTATACCAACTCTAATATTGGTGGTATAGATACAATGTTGCGCTCCATATTTGAAGACGATCATTTCTCATCATTTTAACTCGCCCTAATTCACCCAAATTTGCAGTCATTGGGGAATTTTTTGTTATCCTCAATATGCTTTTCACCCAAATGAAATACATAAGCGCGTTTTGCAATGTTAGATGTTGATTTAGCCGATATTTCTTTAGGCTTGTTTTTAGCTATTAGCATTATATTATGAGATGTATCTTAATACCCTTGAATAAATATTGAATAATAACTTACTACACTTATAACGCCACTAAAATATAATTTAACATCCTTCCAGGAATAACTGATAAATAGTAATTTATTTTATACTTGCCCTGCTTTGCTCATACCCAATCACAACCATGTTAATATGTTCTTGACAAATTCTAGTATCCTGGGCCCGAACATTTAGTTTGTTAACTCCCAATATTGCTGAATTGTGAAGAGCATATGTTCATGACGAACGTTGTCGTTCATACGAAGCGGCAAATTGCTAGAGATTTATTACTTGTCGAATATATTAGAATTTCATACATTGGATAATCAGCGTAGTATTCATGACAAGAATATAACATTAATTGCAATATATAACATGATAATAAACGCGTTTATGTGTGTTACATGGTAACAAAAGAATTTATATTAATGTGGCTGCCAAAAAACTGTTTAAATTGCCTTATTTTTTTTCAGGCCAGAAAATGAATACTAATGTATGATATCTTACTGCAATATCTTCTCGTGCTCTTAATTTTCTCATATGATTCCGTTTTGCGATGATTCTAATTTATTTATTTATTTTAATTTCTTTTGGATTGCTGTGAAAATTCTTGGTCGTAAGCGATCAATTTTTTTTTATTATTATTTTCTGTCTGCTCGATTTTACAAGTTTTACAGGGGTTTTAAAAATTTTAAAAAATGGCTTGTTAGAGTTGATCACTCGCACGTTAATTGTCCCTTATTGCGAGGGCAGAGTGAGTATTATAATTTATGATTATTGACAGAATGTGTTTATATTTGAATATTGTGAAGGTGTGGAAAAGAAGTAGTGTGTTGGTTGTGTGTCGTTGTTTGAAATGAGTATCTATGGAGATCTGAATCGGTCTTTGGGGAATCGGGCTTTAATTCTGTGTGGAAATGTGTATGACTGGCTAATATTAAAAGTAGTTTTATGTGGGAAATATTAAAGTAATTTGAAAAAGTTTGGTTCTGTAATTTTATCAAATGTGTCCTATTTTTTTCCTAAAATATTTTCTAAATTTAGTTCATGATGTAATTGATTATTTGGCATGAACCATAGTATGAACCATTGGCTTGTAGTGCTTTACGGATAAATTTAATTCAAAATTAAAATCAAAATCTATTTTACTATTTTACATAATAAGATTGACTTTCTTGTATACAATGCAACATTTCTTAATATTCTATTTAACTATAATTACATACGATATTACTAGGATGTGAATTTATTTTTTGTAACAAGAAAGGAACTATTATATAAATTTATATAATTTTGAGTCACATAGGAATTTAATATTTTTTCACACCCTGAAGTAGAATTTAATAAATAAATGAATAAATAAATAAATGTCTTTATTGGTGTCAAGGCCAAGGCCATTTAGCCTGCTCTTCCCCCTGACCACTTCCAAAAAATTGTTTTACAATTTATTTTATGATAAAGAGGAGATCATTCAATGAGAAATACGTACGCAATTTAGATGAAGGGTTTCTCACATGGGAAGCAGGAGTGAAAGCGAGGGAGGAACATGGTGATAGAACAGGAAACGCACTCACAACATTTTAAGTTTATTAATTTTAGGGAAGTATTAAAAATTAATCACAAATATATCAGATTGAAACACTTCGAGATTTTACTTAAATTTAGAGGTATTATTTTTGACTCGTAAGTTAGGTACAGAAGAAAATTAGAAGGAACTTGTTTAAAATAATGACATGTTAATAAGTACTACTAATTGTTTGAGAGAGCGTTTGAAGAAGCTAAAATTGCGTACGTATTTTCTAATTACCCGTAAAAAACAGAAAGGGAGGAAAACTCGTCAGCATACAAAGGAAAAAAATCAAGTAAAGAGTTCAAGTATTGAAAGAAAGAGAAAACAAATCTATTCTGTTATTAAATTAGGTAAATAAAAAAAGAAGAATAAAGAAATCATGAACGCGGATACGATCGATTTAAATCTAGGAAAAGTTTAGAATTTAAATTATTCCCCAAACTAAAAAAGTGCAAATTTTAAAAATCTATGAAATGTTTACCAATTGGAATATTCCCAAGACTTGAAAACCTGACCCAACATCTTTCACCCGTAAAACAACGATGTATGCTACATTTATTCCTGGGACTGCAAACAAAAGGACCATCCCGGCAGCATATAAGCAAACTGCACGTGTATTCGGCATCGGGCTTCCCTGATTGGCTAGCGGGCGAGAAGCGCGAAACCGCGCGAAATTCGTATCTCTCGCTACGGAGGCAGCGAGCGGATGTGCACATGGACTCGACTACTGTAGGCAAAACGGTCGACTCTGCGTTTTCAGGCGTTTTTCTCTGACAGCAGTTATATTAGTCTTTACCACTATGGGAACTATCTTAACAATCCAAAGTGTTTTTTTTCAGTAGATGCCTGTTTGGTTTTATGTTTACGAATATTTTGGTTTTATGTGAATAAATGCGAACCACGAAACTAAATATTTCTTTGCATGCGAATTACAGCCACCAAGTTTTAAAGCATACTGAAGAAGAAACTGTCATAAGAAGTGCAATATGTTCAATTGAATACATTAACAATTGGTAGAGAAATACGCGAAGATCACCCAAACGAAATGGAATGTCAGAACATCAAAATCTTCATAAAAACGATTTGTTTGTTCGTAAGTTGACAGAAATACATCTTATGTTTTTATTTTATTATAGAGATAGTAAACATTGTCCTTTTACTAATGCCATTATATTAAATACAGAAAAGTACCGTCGTAGGGGCGAAAAATATAAGACTTTCTAAAAATGCTGGCTGTCCAGCTACTTGTCTGTGAAAATAAAACGTAACACTGCAGACACAAGAAGAAAAGACTCCTTTATTAAGGTACGTAGGGTTTTTAATTAGTAAATTTATATTGCTTTTAAATTTGTTTACAGACGTCTTGATGCAGCTTCAAAACAAAACTTTATCACACATAGTATTAGTGAAGACATGAACATTAATTTTGAGTAATAATAGTTGTTCTAAAACGGATGTCCGCGATTCTCCAAGGAACTATGAAAGAATCAATTGATTAAAAATTCAGACTATTTGTGATTGTCGTTATTTGCATCGTCCCCTAGAGGAATTCAATTTAGTTTTTCTGAAACTTGGTTTGGTAGTTTATATTTGCGTTTTTATTTCTTGGCGCGTGAGAGCCTGTCTTCAGGATGGAATATCTCACGTTATTTCTCGTCTTTCTCGGTCGTGCCACTAGATGTCGCATGATGGCGACCGTATTGAGCAGTGCTGGCGACATCTAGGGACACGACCGAGAAAGACGCGAAATGCCGTGAGATATTTCATCGTGAAGACAGGCCCACACGCGCCAAGAAATAAAAACCCAAGTGCAGGCACACAGCATTCTCGAAATCAAACCGCATGTGCGAACAGATTTAGGACAACTGTATTCGTAGAAAAATCCCCCACGTTGTGACGCGTAATCAGGCGTTTCAGATTGCAAACATCCGGTGATCAACTAACTCTTGGAGCTCATCAAAGAATGAAACTGAGCTCGACTGACCATTTATAAATCCCCAACACCATTCCTGATGTTTCTTCAGTGCAGTGCAAGAAAATTGAGTTTACAATAATTTATCTTTCTTCTGCTTAGCAAACTAAACATTATAAGAAGTATAAAATTGACGTACACAAATAAGAATATTAATAAACAAATTTTCCTTTCAAAAATCCTACTTGGCAATTATGGAATAAATACGAGTAATTAAGTTAAAAATCATAAGTAAATACCCAAAAATTAGTAGAAATCAATAAAGATGAAAAAAATTCTTAAACATAAATTTAATGTACCTATTAATTAAATAATTAATAATGTAAAATTAACATTTTAATAATGCACTATCTATGGCTTCTTATAAAGTATAATAAAATCTTGAGAACGCTGTTGATTATTGTAATTTATAATCTGTAATACCACTAATTTTAATGTTAAAAATTAAACATAAGCTTAATAACCAATTAAATAACTTCTTTCTCAGAAAAGATAAGTTATAACAATGAAGAAAATTCGTAACCACAATGTAAGAACTGGTGAAATAGCGGTTCCTGCCTACTGATAAAGCTACAAGGGAAGCATTCCTTCAATATTTTAAAATGGGAATGTGTATTATCATACAAATATCGCTAGACCCTTCTTGAATATATTGAAGATATTTGTGAAGACGATTATGCCAGTGGTTGTAGAAATCCAACAGAAATAACTGTGCGCTACTGGCATGATCATACCGAGGGCGTAGGTCAGGTCAAAGTGAAGTTTCATAGTTAGTCATTGTGTATCATATTCAAATTATTGTCGTTTTTGCGTTTTTTTTTTTGTTTTTGGTCGTGTTCACTATGTAATGTAATTAATTCATTTCAATAGAATGAAAAACATGATAAATCGATTATAGTTGCCTCTTTTCATGTATATGTGCAGATTTTAAAGATTTCAGGCACTAAAACTATTATAAAATATGCCCTCAATAAATGGGTTCAAATTCATTTGACTGCAATAGAAAAATGTAAAAAAATGAGGTGGCAAAACCACTGAGAAATCTGAAAACCTACAACCCTTTCGATTACAATTTATTTATCCTCCTGAAATAAATCAAATTACCTTCAATAAAATTACAATATACCAGAATAATATAAAAATGTTTACAAAATGTGAAATGCAGTAGATATTTTAATAAAATTTTCAGTTTGCAACCTATGATAATTTTAATTTAATTTTGTTCATAATTGGAAATAAAAATGAGTAACTTTTGGTTTCTATCAACTCCTTCAGCCTTCTTTTTTTTTTAATTTGTTTATTTTAAGTCGCATCAACTGCTATGGTTATTAGCGACTACCAATTTGTACAATACATAATATTTTCTTTAGTTATAAAAACAATGATAATTGATGATACACAATGACAAAGATAATAACACAATGAAACAATACTCTCACAATGACAATGATAAATAAACAGGAAATAATAAACAGAAACAATAAACAGAAACAGAAACAACAAACAATAAATAAACAGAAAAATTATACAGAAAAATTTAACAGTTTTGAATCATATTTAAAAGGATTATATGTCATTTAGGAAATTACAAGATTTACAGAAATGTAGTATTTTTTTTTGATAATCCTCGGATGTTAGGATTAGTTCTTCATCATGTTCATCAATATTCTGCTCGCGTCTGTTGTCCTGAAATAGATTACAGTAGTATAGCAAATGATGGATGTTGAGAGAGGTATTGCAGGGCACACAGATGGGAGGGGGATCTCTGGTTAGAAGATGCTTGTGACTAAAATTACAATGACCTGTTCTTATTCGTGATAAGATCACCTGTTCTTGCTTAGAAAAGTCTTTGGAGGTTTTCAAGGAGTAAAAATTTCGAATTTTTTTGTGCAAATTGCTAGACTTGAATGTTCTCCAGTAGTTGTCCCATATCTTCTGCATTTTCTTTATGGAGTGTGACCACAGATCAGTCCATATGTGGGAAGTTGCTAAAACTCTTCCGATTTCTGGAGTTGTCATTTCTTCCTCAACGCTTATTATGTCATCTTCAGGTATCTCTTTGTAATTTGGGAGCCAGGTCATTACTAGAGTCTTGTTGGATTGCATGCCATAGTACAGTTCATGAATGTTGTCTATCATTGTTGCACTCGAGACACCATTGCATATTTTATTGATTGCTTCAATAGATGTGGAAAAGACGACAATTTTTTTTGCTGTTAGATTCCTTTGCAAGTTTGAAAGCTGTCAATATGGAGCACATTTCTGCAGTAGTTGGACTGGAGTAATAATGCAGTCTATTTTTAATTTCAATTTCTTGAGTGAATGTTATTGCATATTTATCCTCTTGATTTTTTATGAATTTTGTGAATATCATATAGTAATCTTTGTATTTGTTTACTAACTCAGTTGATTTTATCTTCCAGTCTTCATCTGATATTTTATCTTTTAGGATGGAGGTTAAAGATAGGTCTACTTCTATGTCAGGTATTATCCATGGTGGAATGTTTGGTTTTCTTTTCTCTCCATTGAAATTTTCCATGATATTTAACTTCCTGAATAAGTTTTTGATTTTGTTATATATTGGGGTAAATCGTTTATGATCTTTATAATAAACTTGAAGTTTTGGGTAGATGTCATGGTGAATTATTGGATTATTTACTTCAGCTGCTTTGATGGCATATTTGAGGGTTAGCAAATCTCTGCGATGTGATAGGTTTGTTTCTTTTGCTTCTATTAGAAGGCTACCAATAGGACTAGAATGAAAACAGCCTGTACATATTCTCAAGGCTTTATTATGAATAACTTCAAGTTTTCTTAGATCTTTTTTACTGGCAGAATCATATACTATGGCTCCGTAGTCAATCTTGGAACGGACTATTGCTTTGTATGTCATCAGAAGAAGAGATTTGTCAGCGCCCCAGTTTTTATGAGAAATGAATCTCAATATGTTTAACCTCTTTTTACATTCATACATTTCAATCTTGTCAATACGTGTGGTTGGTTGTAGGTACTGTTGGGAGTGTTGATGTTGATGAAGATAGGAAAATGATCGCTATCATGAAGATCTTCTAGAACATACCAGTTACATAGGGGAGTAATGGTTCTGGAACCAATTGTGAGGTCAATTACACTTGTACCTCCATTACTAACATTAAAGTGTGTGGGTTCACCATTATTTAGAAGACATAAATCACTTTCTTCAATTACATTTTCAATACGAAGGCCTCTTGAATCAGTTGCTTTGGAACCCCATAAGGTGCTATGACTGTTGAAATCACCAAGAATGATAAAAGGTTTGGGTAGCTGATTAATTATATGTTTGATTTCCTGTTCTTCAAATGAGTAGCTTCAGCCTTCTTTGTTTTGGCTGCATTTACCCTTTTCTCTAACTAAACATATTTTAATGGCGCATTACAAATATTGAGACATGAACAGAATGAAATCCTTGAGTTATCTATGTGACGATGAACAATTATGTGTACGTGAAGAGGAATTAAATAAAATAAAACTGAATAACAAAATACAAATAACAGAAAAACGGAATTAAAAATATGTATACATTGTAATAAAATGGCAGGCATTTTTGAAGTTTACAAAGTGACGAAACAGCGCTTAAAACAAATCTCCAACACTTCTAGTAAGAGAACGTAAACGAATTTCGCGCGGTTTCGCGCTCTTCGCCCGCTAGCCAATCAGGGAAGCCCGGTGCCGAATACATGTGCAGTTTGCTTATATGCATCCCGGCATGCGCCTTAAGCGATTGAGTAAACCCAGGTAAACTTCAGTCAGGATGGTGGCTGAAGGCAAAGACACAATACTCTACCAATATCACAATACAAGTAAAAAATTACAGTGCACACAAAATACAAAGTAGGAATGAAAATATTTTGAATGTGATATTATGTCTTAACGTATAGCAATAGTGGTCGGAAATGATGAACTGAAACAGAAAAATTGCAAATTAGTAAAACACACCTAGAGAAGAATTAAAAGCATAGAAATTATAATATTTTTAGTATATACACATGTGAGCGCATGGACGCATGCATATCACGTTGTACAATTAATCAAATGCACAAAGACGTACTCATAACTCATAGTTTAACTACTCCATAATCTAGCTATTTGTTTTTATAACCAATTTGTACTCTCCTTCAATCATTTTAAATAGCCTGTGAGGAACTAACCTTCAATCCATACTTCACTTTTACTACAGTACCCACATGTGTGCATACCTATGTTATTTATTGAGGGCATATTTTATAATAGTTTTAGTGCCTGAAATCTTTAAAATCTGCACATATACATGAAAAGAGGCAACTATAATCGATTTATCATGTTTTTCATTCTATTGAAATGAATTAATTACATTACATAGTGAACACGACCAAAAACAAAAAAAACGCAAAAACGACAATAATTTGAATATGATACACAATGACTAACTATGAAACTTCACTTTGACCTGACCTACGCCCTCGGTATGATCATGCCAGTAGCGCACAGTTATTTCTGTTGGATTTCTACAACCACTGGCATAATCGTCTTCACAAATATCTTCAATATATTCAAGAAGGGTCTAGCGATATTTGTATGATAATACACATTCCCATTTTAAAATATTGAAGGAATGCTTCCCTTGTAGCTTTATCAGTAGGCAGGAACCGCTATTTCACCAGTTCTTACATTGTGGTTACGAATTTTCTTCATTGTTATAACTTATCTTTTCTGAGAAAGAAGTTATTTAATTGGTTATTAAGCTTATGTTTAATTTTTAACATTAAAATTAGTGGTATTACAGATTATAAATTACAATAATCAACAGCGTTCTCAAGATTTTATTATACTTTATAAGAAGCCATAGATAGTGCATTATTAAAATGTTAATTTTACATTATTAATTATTTAATTAATAGGTACATTAAATTTATGTTTAAGAATTTTTTTCATCTTTATTGATTTCTACTAATTTTTGGGTATTTACTTATGATTTTTAACTTAATTACTCGTATTTATTCCATAATTGCCAAGTAGGATTTTTGAAAGGAAAATTTGTTTATTAATATTCTTATTTGTGTACGTCAATTTTATACTTCTTATAATGTTTAGTTTGCTAAGCAGAAGAAAGATAAATTATTGTAAACTCAATTTTCTTGCACTGCACTGAAGAAACATCAGGAATGGTGTTGGGGATTTATAAATGGTCAGTCGAGCTCAGTTTCATTCTTTGATGAGCTCCAAGAGTTAGTTGATCACCGGATGTTTGCAATCTGAAACGCCTGATTACGCGTCACAACGTGGGGGATTTTTCTACGAATACAGTTGTCCTAAATCTGTTCGCACATGCGGTTTGATTTCGAGAATGCTGTGTGCCTGCACTTGGGTTTTTATTTCTTGGCGCGTGTGGGCCTGTCTTCACGATGAAATATCTCACGGCATTTCGCGTCTTTCTCGGTCGTGTCCCTAGATGTCGCCAGCACTGCTCAATACGGTCGCCATCATGCGACATCTAGTGGCACGACCGAGAAAGACGAGAAATAACGTGAGATATTCCATCCTGAAGACAGGCTCTCACGCGCCAAGAAATAAAAACGCAAATATAAACTACCAAACCAAGTTTCAGAAAAACTAAATTGAATTCCTCTAGGGGACGATGCAAATAACGACAATCACAAATAGTCTGAATTTTTAATCAATTGATTCTTTCATAGTTCCTTGGAGAATCGCGGACATCCGTTTTAGAACAACTATTATTACTCAAAATTAATGTTCATGTCTTCACTAATACTATGTGTGATAAAGTTTTGTTTTGAAGCTGCATCAAGACGTCTGTAAACAAATTTAAAAGCAATATAAATTTACTAATTAAAAACCCTACGTACCTTAATAAAGGAGTCTTTTCTTCTTGTGTCTGCAGTGTTACGTTTTATTTTCACAGACAAGTAGCTGGACAGCCAGCATTTTTAGAAAGTCTTATATTTTTCGCCCCTACGACGGTACTTTTCTGTATTTAATATAATGGCATTAGTAAAAGGACAATGTTTACTATCTCTATAATAAAATAAAAACATAAGATGTATTTCTGTCAACTTACGAACAAACAAATCGTTTTTATGAAGATTTTGATGTTCTGACATTCCATTTCGTTTGGGTGATCTTCGCGTATTTCTCTACCAATTGTTAATGTATTCAATTGAACATATTGCACTTCTTATGACAGTTTCTTCTTCAGTATGCTTTAAAACTTGGTGGCTGTAATTCGCATGCAAAGAAATATTTAGTTTCGTGGTTCGCATTTATTCACATAAAACCAAAATATTCGTAAACATAAAACCAAACAGGCATCTACTGAAAAAAACACTTTGGATTGTTAAGATAGTTCCCATAGTGGTAAAGACTAATATAACTGCTGTCAGAGAAAAACGCCTGAAAACGCAGAGTCGACCGTTTTGCCTACAGTAGTCGAGTCCATGTGCACATCCGCTCGCTGCCTCCGTAGCGAGAGATACGAATTTCGCGCGGTTTCGCGCTTCTCGCCCGCTAGCCAATCAGGGAAGCCCGATGCCGAATACACGTGCAGTTTGCTTATATGCTGCCGGGATGGTCCTTTTGTTTGCAGTCCCAGGAATAAATGTAGCATACATCGTTGTTTTACGGGTGAAAGATGTTGGGTCAGGTTTTCAAGTCTTGGGAATATTCCAATTGGTAAACATTTCATAGATTTTTAAAATTTGCACTTTTTTAGTTTGGGGAATAATTTAAATTCTAAACTTTTCCTAGATTTAAATCGATCGTATCCGCGTTCATGATTTCTTTATTCTTCTTTTTTTATTTACCTAATTTAATAACAGAATAGATTTGTTTTCTCTTTCTTTCAATACTTGAACTCTTTACTTGATTTTTTTCCTTTGTATGCTGACGAGTTTTCCTCCCTTTCTGTTTTTTACGGGTAATTAGAAAATACGTACGCAATTTTAGCTTCTTCAAACGCTCTCTCAAACAATTAGTAGTACTTATTAACATGTCATTATTTTAAACAAGTTCCTTCTAATTTTCTTCTGTACCTAACTTACGAGTCAAAAATAATACCTCTAAATTTAAGTAAAATCTCGAAGTGTTTCAATCTGATATATTTGTGATTAATTTTTAATACTTCCCTAAAATTAATAAACTTAAAATGTTGTGAGTGCGTTTCCTGTTCTATCACCATGTTCCTCCCTCGCTTTCACTCCTGCTTCCCATGTGAGAAACCCTTCATCTAAATTGCGTACGTATTTCTCATTGAATGATCTCCTCTTTATCATAAAATAAATTGTAAAACAATTTTTTGGAAGTGGTCAGGGGGAAGAGCAGGCTAAATGGCCTTGGCCTTGACACCAATAAAGACATTTATTTATTTATTCATTTATTTATTAAATTCTACTTCAGGGTGTGAAAAAATATTAAATTCCTATGTGACTCAAAATTATATAAATTTATATAATAGTTCCTTTCTTGTTACAAAAAATAAATTCACATCCTAGTAATATCGTATGTAATTATAGTTAAATAGAATATTAAGAAATGTTGCATTGTATACAAGAAAGTCAATCTTATTATGTAAAATAGTAAAATAGATTTTGATTTTAATTTTGAATTAAATTTATCCGTAAAGCACTACAAGCCAATGGTTCATACTATGGTTCATGCCAAATAATCAATTACATCATGAACTAAATTTAGAAAATATTTTAGGAAAAAAATAGGACACATTTGATAAAATTACAGAACCAAACTTTTTCAAATTACTTTAATATTTCCCACATAAAACTACTTTTAATATTAGCCAGTCATACACATTTCCACACAGAATTAAAGCCCGATTCCCCAAAGACCGATTCAGATCTCCATAGATACTCATTTCAAACAACGACACACAACCAACACACTACTTCTTTTCCACACCTTCACAATATTCAAATATAAACACATTCTGTCAATAATCATAAATTATAATACTCACTCTGCCCTCGCAATAAGGGACAATTAACGTGCGAGTGATCAACTCTAACAAGCCATTTTTTAAAATTTTTAAAACCCCTGTAAAACTTGTAAAATCGAGCAGACAGAAAATAATAATAAAAAAAAATTGATCGCTTACGACCAAGAATTTTCACAGCAATCCAAAAGAAATTAAAATAAATAAATAAATTAGAATCATCGCAAAACGGAATCATATGAGAAAATTAAGAGCACGAGAAGATATTGCAGTAAGATATCATACATTAGTATTCATTTTCTGGCCTGAAAAGAAATAAGGCAATTTAAACAGTTTTTTGGCAGCCACATTAATATAAATTCTTTTGTTACCATGTAACACACATAAACGCGTTTATTATCATGTTATATATTGCAATTAATGTTATATTCTTGTCATGAATACTACGCTGATTATCCAATGTATGAAATTCTAATATATTCGACAAGTAATAAATCTCTAGCAATTTGCCGCTTCGTATGAACGACAACGTTCGTCATGAACATATGCTCTTCACAATTCAGCAATATTGGGAGTTAACAAACTAAATGTTCGGGCCCAGGATACTAGAATTTGTCAAGAACATATTAACATGGTTGTGATTGGGTATGAGCAAAGCAGGGCAAGTATAAAATAAATTACTATTTATCAGTTATTCCTGGAAGGATGTTAAATTATATTTTAGTGGCGTTATAAGTGTAGTAAGTTATTATTCAATATTTATTCAAGGGTATTAAGATACATCTCATAATATAATGCTAATAGCTAAAAACAAGCCTAAAGAAATATCGGCTAAATCAACATCTAACATTGCAAAACGCGCTTATGTATTTCATTTGGGTGAAAAGCATATTGAGGATAACAAAAAATTCCCCAATGACTGCAAATTTGGGTGAATTAGGGCGAGTTAAAATGATGAGAAATGATCGTCTTCAAATATGGAGCGCAACATTGTATCAATACCACCAATATTAGAGTTGGTATAGAGGTAGGAGGTAGAAATGACGCAACATCTAGTAAAATACTTCATCTTTTTTTTATTGAATCTTTTTCTGGTACAGAGCACTTAGCTGCTTTACAGAACTGATTAGTATAATACAAAATATATGCACAATATAATACAAAGTATAAATAAGAAGGAGGATGACCCCACTGGGCTACTCAATGGGAAATCGCGGTGGGCATTTTAGAAACTTTTGCTGGGTGCTGGTTAAATGTATGTTATATCAGGCTTATGATATGGGGGTACAGTTGGATTTATGGCGGGCGGAATTTATCTTTGGGAAATCTTGATGGTATGCGGTTCAGGAGCGGATGAGTGTTTTTTCCTAGTGCGAATGTTGGTTGAAAAGGGTGGTTATGAAATACTCCATCTAGACACATTCACGTGCGTGCTCCATCTCTTCGATGGCAGTAATACTCGCCCTTACTACTACTATTGGACCGGTGGAGGACGAAGAAAAAATGGTTATTGTGTTAGGAGATAAGGCAGTGTATGGAAAACCCCAACCAAGCCATGGACCACGAAGCTACGCTCAGGCCAATGGCGGCGGAACTGGCGCCGGGTATTAAAACCAAATTTACAAAGCCGCATGAAAAAAATTCAATTACAAGAAACGAAACGATCATATAGGTTTCCGCCTTCTGTAAAACCTCGTCAATATTAGTTCCATCACAAAGATCACAAGAGCTACTACCCAGGCAGTACTTATCACTGCAAAAGAACCACTGAGTTGCTCGAGGGTCAGCGAATGAGGGTAGCTCAGAAAGAAATTTTCAGGAACAGTGACACCATTCACATCCATGTGATGGCGATTCAATCGAGACCAATGATCGAACAAACCACCTTCTGTAGCTAACAAAGTCACCTTATTTAACGCAGTGTAAAAGGTGGATTTTCTTCGAATCAGGAAGCTTTGGTGACCGGGTGCTAAGAAGCAGTCGCGGACGATATGCAATGTCCGATCACCATTGTTCATCAATTCTTTGTAATGAGTTACAGTATCAATGTATTTCTTATTGTAAAATAAACTTTCTTTTCCGCCCTTCGCCATTCTACGAAATATACTAAGTTCGAACCCATAATTTATTAGCTTAGTTTTACTTATAAATTCGTTTAATGAACCATCTTCATTTGCAGATACAGCAAGCGCCTTGAGCATTTGGGGAAGGTACACTGTTTCCAGGAAACCAGCGGCCTCCTGCAATGTTTGGGGATCTTTGTGCCGCGGTGGATTAGCGAGCAGTCCTAAGAGCTGGCCAGAGTACGCGTTGCTCACCACGACAGCAAACAACAGAACGGCGGACAACGCTACTTTTTGCGCATTTGTTTGCGCCATACGCGTACAGGAACCACACAGTACCACTTGAATCATGTCTAAGAATGCGAGCGACACACTGACACATGACCAATTCTTGATGTTCTTGACCTGCACGTGGTAAAAGCCTTGCACAACATGCCATGTTCCTACCAAAGCAATCAAGGACAGCAACAAGGCGGCCCATGTAGCAGACTGATACGGTGAGAGAAGAACCCTTCCAAATGAGAAAAACGGAGCTCGTCTCATCACCATGCAGAAAGGCCCTGTAGCCACAGTTGATGTGTAATCAAAATGCTTCAGTCTCTCGGCGGTGTAATATAACGTGGTCACAGAAACATCGGCCTCGCCTGTACTAAGCATTTTCATCAGAATAACAAAATTCGGTACAGGTTTCTCATGAATATTGAACACTGTCTTGTCTTTCAGGGTTTGTAGAAAGTTAAACACTGGCCCACCGTAGATTATCTTTCCCTCTCTGTCCTTCCACGAATACTCCGGCATACCGTCTAGGAAAGTCACGGTGAGATTATGTCCTCTGAATCCATCTGTCATTAGATGTTTGTGTGCTGATAATTCATTGGTTCTTTCTAAGGATTTATTTGGATTATGAGGAATAAGTTCTAAACGAGTTGCGCGAACCCAACCATTCCAAAATCCTATCAGGATCCACAAATGCAGTTTCACGATATGATATTGTACCATCATTACATGATATTCCAATTGTATAATGGCCAGGACCGCAAATCTGTAGAAAGCAGTGTACGTTCTCACCTACTTCAAACTGCTAGATTACTGCATTTATTTCCGGCAGGAAAATTTATCACGCTCATTCTTTGAATCTGAATTTTCTATCTCCTCAATTTTCTGAATTATACAGTTAACGACTTTATTGCGTGTAGTAGTAGAAGGCTAAAATATTGTGAGACTCCTCGGAATCATTTCTATACGGTTTGTCAGAACCCAGCAATTCAAAAGTCCTATCAGGATAATAATATGTAATTCCTCGATGTGAAAACCTACATTGACTATTTGATATTTCTATTGTATAATGCCCCGAACCGCGCTTTTGTTGGAAGCAATGTACATTGTAAACAGTTTTTTTGCTGTATTTATTTATGATGAAAATTTAACACGCTTTTTCCCAATTTACTGATTTTTAGGGATAACGGCTCTTATTGCGTGTATTACTAGGATTCCAAAACGTCGTATTTCCTTATGAAATTTCATGTGAATATTTTAGTACAATAGTGTTTAATCAAGAATATCTTGAGAGGGGCAATAATCGGAGACAAACAAAATCTGTTTATATTAAATCCATAATGTAATAATTGAAATAAGATTAATGGTGCTACAAAAATAGTACATACATTTTTGTACAAGTTAGTGTAGTTACCAATTCAGTCTGGACTATCTCTTCTATTGTGACCCTCATTCTTCTCAGCTGCCACCTATTAGCTCCTAAAACACACATTCTCATGTGTCTCCAATCGTTTGGACATTTAATAGTAAAACTGAAATATGAATTCAAGAGTATTACATAAGGGTATGATCTTGACTGATATGCCAAATTGCATTAAAAAATTTTAGGCGTTTTTAAGAAATTGTCAATTCAGCGTCTCTCAGACTGCGTACTTTGAGTCTCATTTTCATCCAATACTCTGGAGTAGTCAACAAAATTCGAGGGAAATAATTTGAAGCACTCTCTCACAAAGACAATAATAGATACGAAATACCCGTAATGTAAATCAATGACGGGAGAGGCATTTTAAATGATATCTGTTTAATTCTAAAAAAAACAGAAGAATAAATTGTAGTTGCATTGATGTCATGTTATTCAGTGAATTTAGAACTATGTGCACAAAACAAATTAACCATTTTGGAGAAACCGGCGACACGCCGTTGATAACTGCAAGTCTTTATGCTATCATGAAAAGTCGACGAAATGATGTACAGTGTGCTATGGAGCAATCGAGACACAAGGAAGGAACAATTTCCCCGAATATGCCAGAGTGTCTTGCGTTCCAGTAAAATACACGTTTAACCTATTAATGGCCATGTTTTTTTTCTTGAAATTTTTCTTTAATGTTTTAATATGTAAATATTATTGTTCTAAAAATGACATTACATGAAAATTTGGAAAAGTTACGGTGTTCATTTTTCAGAATTTTGACGCCCCATTAATGGGGCAATGGGCATGGATGGGAAAGGTATTTTTATTTTGAAAAAGTAATAGAAAATGCTATATAAATGTTATTAAAATGAAAAGTCTGATTATATAGAATTAGAGATAGTACAATAAAATATATTTTAAGAAAAATAAAAATAAACTAATGTGCTATTCTGTATGGAACGTTTGGAAGCAATTCACGTGACATTCAATATTGCACTTCATGCATTTTTTAAATATATTTTTGTGAGAATTTGCGCACCGTATCTGTGTTTCATTTTTAATAAGATAGTGGTTTATCCTATTCAAATGCACATCAATTCGCACCCTCTTCTTGCATGACTGTGGAGTTCTTTCTTGCCGAGGACGAATTTCAGTGTATTTTGCGAGGTATGTCTCCACGATCTGTGGAGTAAATGCAAGTAAATCAATATAATTTCCCTTCTCTTTAGGCGACATTTATACTTGCCATGCGTTATTGTACACTTCTTCTGTACACTTGCCGTGACGTTCAGTAAGAAGTTATACAGAGCCCAGTACCAATTTTGTATTCCGAATATGAATTCTGTAGGCAGCAATATTTTGACATTTTGATCATTATCAATAAAATTGACATTTTTGTTTTCCTTTTCTTTTGCATAGTTATTGGTAGAATTTGTAACAAATGTTATTATTTCATCATTGATAAATTGTTCAAAAATCTTACAAGCAGAATTATTCTCTGAATAAGGAAGACGTTACCAGACACACTCGTGATGACGAGGAATATCAGTTTTCCTCCAATTGAATTCAACTGAAGACGGTTTTCCGCGTTTTGGATTATCTGAACGAACACAAATATTTTCGGAACTTTCTAAATGTATTACTTCACCTGGGTCTGCATGGCTAAATCTTTCTTTAGTTATTCCTTGATCATTTATTCTTTCCGCAGTCCAAGAGGCGGTTCCTCTCAGCTGATTTCCAGAGAGATGATTTATGTCACCTGAAGGGTAGTCTTCATCGTCGGTATCACCTTCGCTTTGATCAGCATTTTCAGGAGGTTCAATGTATATATCAGTTTCTATTAACTGCTCATCTGCTTCTAATAAGTTCGCAATTTGATTAACAGTCAACCTAAATGCAGAAAATAAGATCATAACGATACCCTCCCCACTCGTGTTCATTGCCCCATTAATGGGGCATCTATATTAAATTCTTAGCGTACAAAATATGGATATTTATGTCGTAAAAATAAGGTTAATATTCGTGAAAAGCATATTTTAGAATAATATTGATATAGGTAAGATTCAATAAAATACACAATAGAATACAGAAATAACGCACCACTCAGAGCGCGACCTAATGACAGAAAATTCCACAGAAGCTCAACGCTACATCTGGCAGTTAAATGACCATCAGACGAAACATGTCGTTGGACTAATCAACAATGCCAACTCTTAAATTTAAAAATGAAAGCTCTCAGAAATTACTATTCACAACAAAAATATAAATACTTTTATTAATGGGGCAATGGGCAATAATGGGTTAAAGGTGCGAAAGCTCCAATTTTCACGATTAACTCTGAATTTTCGAAAATTGCAAAAGCTTGAAAATTTTTCGGTGTGTTCCTAAACTACAAAATTGAAGATAGAGATTTTCCCTTCAAATAAAATTTGTTCTCCATTGTGAGTTCTTTCAATAAGTTAATGTAAATTTTAAAAAAAAATTAGTAGTGTTCGCGCAATTTATTCACATTATTATATTTACATGTGCTTTAAATAATGTCATATGTTTCTCAAAACCTCATTCGTTTTCTGTGGAAAGTAGTTAAAAATTCTTCATTTTCAGAAACGCTCAAAGCCATTTTCTCATAAACGGCTCCAAATCTTTCTTCAAATTTTTCGGATGAATAATACTAATTCAACTATTTAATATGACGTAAAGTTCATTCTGGGGTATCTCTCTCACAAAGACAATAATGGATATGAAATACCGGTAATGTAAATATCAATGACGCAAGACACATTTTAAATGACATTTGTTTAATTCTAAGAAGAAAGAGAACAATAAATCGTAGTAGCACTGATGCCATGTTATTCAGTAAATTTAGAACTATCCCTACAAAAAAATGAAAGGTGGCATAGGTCCGATTTCCACGGTTAACTCTGAATTTGCGAAAGATGTAAAGTTTTTATTTTTTACGGCGTCTTCGTACAACTCCAAAACTGAATATAGAGATTTTTCCTTCAAATACAATTTGTTGTCCGTTCGAGTTCTTTCATTAAGGTCATGTAAATTGTTTTGAGTATTTTGGTAGTTTTTGCGCAATATTGCGTGCAATAATAAGTTTAATACCTTACATAGCCAAGATTTTTCAAAATCAACTTCAGATTTTTTCTTTAAACTGTTGCCAAAGAGAGTGCAAAATATGCTCTATGACGTGACATAAAAACGTCATATTACTTTTTTTCCAAAAATTAGAAAAATGTATTTTTTACCAATTTCTTACGTCATTAATATTTACATTAGCGGCGATTTGTTCACATTATTGTATTTATGAGTACATGAACTTTAAGTCATGTTATAAAAATTTCTCGAAAATTCAATAGTTTTCTATGAAAACGTGCTCCTTATTCCGCTCAAACACCACTTTCCCATAAATAGCTCCGAATTTTTCCTTCAAGCTTTTCGAACGGATACTGCTTATTGCACCCTTCAATATGACGTAACGTAAAGTTCATTTTGGGGTATTTTTGTTGGTTTTTTCTTTCAAAAATTAGACAAAGATAAATTTATTATGCACATTTACCTCAATTTGTAAACATTATAGTATTTGTGAGTTAAAAGGCTTCAAACGGTTTCTAATAAAGCATTTAAAAAACTCTTTCTGTGAAAAAGAGCATCAAATTTCAAACTTACAGGAGCACGTGAATGTCATTTTCTTAAAAACGGCTCCAAATGTTTCAAATAAAATTGCCCCTTTAGACGAGGTTTTACACTTCTTTGATATGTTTAAAATAATATTTCCCTTCTACTATTAGGAAACCTAAAAATTTAGACAATGTTAGAAAATAATAAATAAATTGGGCGGCGATAGATGGCAGCTGCCAAGACTATGTGTCAAGTCCGAATAGCTAGCCGAGACCAAAGGAAATAAAAAGCATATACGGGAGTGAGTGTGCCATTCCGTAACACCACTAGTTTTTCATTAGGCTGGGAATTGGACGCAATTACAGACATATAACGACAAATATCAGGCCTAATTTGTACTTTTCTGTATCTAGGCGAATACAGTGAATGTAGGGAGACGTTATTAGCAATGATTTGGCCAGAACAACTTTTATTTGTGACTGCAGAACAAAACTGTAGTTGCAAGTCTTCATTTCGTAACTTGGTTATATCATGTACTGTGACTGCATTATGAATATTACAACGGTGTGATTTGAGCTTACCAAGGCGCTCTGTTAATTTACTTTTCTGCTTCATGACCTCACAAATAATTATTTCTGTGATGTCATAAATCTTATTCCCGCAATTATTATGTGTTGGTCACAATACTTGCCCATTTCTGAGAGCACGTTCTATTAAAAAAATAGTTTACATTTTCATTCAAATTTATGTTTTACTTAACAATCAAGAAACATGCAATTCAGTTTCATTATAAACAATTGCTTTGTTACTGTGTTGAGTTTCTTGGGTTATAACAGCTGTGCTCATTCCATGGTTTGCAATCGTAATTCAATTGCGCAAGCTTGCCTCTTACAATTGTCAATAATGTCAATCTTAACATTGTTTGTATTTGTAACGCCATCAATTTCTTTTCAACCTCATGGTACGTATTTCATTGTTTCATGTTAAAATATTACAAAGGCTGATTTCTGTAAGTTGTTCTATTTATGTTTCAATTAATGCCATGTTGTAAAATTTACTTTTTCATTTGCACCTTAAATAATGTTTGCTACGCCAAATGTATTTTCAAATTAACCTGACATATTGATTGCTAACTTGCTAATTAATTAAAAATTCAAATTGTTTAATTACTATCTTACTAATTAATTACAATGATCAAATGGGTTAATCTCTACCCGAACAGTTGCATACTCAAATTCACTTATTTGTTTAATTATATTCAAGTCAAAATACGATTGTATTCCTATTCTTTAATTTTACCGGTAGTTACAACTTTCCTTTTCAGGAAGCTTATTCCAGGTTTGACGTGAGAGACACGTCAAAAACTAATTAGCTAGAACAAAATTTATTTGAAGGAAAAATCTCCATTTTTAATTTTGTAGTTGGAGGAAAACGCCGAAAAAATTCAAACTTTTCCACTTTTCGAAAATGCAGAGTAAACAGTGAGAATCCGATCTTTATCGCCTTTATAAGAGTATTTCCCTCCACTCTTACAAGAAATATAAAAACAAATTTGAAGTCATTTTTGAGAAATAATTGAAAACGTCTACTTAAAATAAAAATGCCCCAAAATTTGAGAAAGTATTTCATAATCACTAGAGACCGGATTTTCATGTAATTATATATTTTTTGTCTTCCTACTTACTGTTCTCAAAATTGTAATCTTGTCGAATCATCGGTCTCCTAATACAATACCCAATTTTGTTACATATTTTTACATAACTAGTACTATATTACATATTTTACATACTTGGCTGTTTTCATAACATTTTCTTATTCTTTAAATTTACTTCAATTTTATTACGTATTTTTTATGAAAAGACGTAACCGCGTTTTGTGACCTGTAACCTTAATTTCCGAGAAAAAAACGCGAAGTCCTGGATTACAATAGATGAAGCTTTTACTACTGATGAGGAAGTTGTATGATGCAAAGTGTGCATCATCTTGTGCTTTCCAAAATGTTTTTAAAGCGTTTGTATTAATTTTAAAATTTATTTAGTACATTTTCTTCTAAATGTAATTTGGTTCTATGTAAATTTGTTTTAATTAGATAATTTTAATATATTACAAATTATAATCGATTTTACACATTTATTACATATTCTTACTCTTACTACTACTTATTTATGTACATTTTTGACGTTTAAACACTGCATATTTTTCCGGTCTCTAATAAAATCAGTGCATCGAGTCAAGGCAGAGCGATCGGGGAATATTCGCTCTGGAAAACATCCTACAAATAGTCTAGCCAGTGTAACATCGTCTTTGTAACATCGCCTCCTATATTATTTTTGTAGTATACCTTTCTGTTGCGGCTCTCACACGCAACCAATCTTCATAAATAAGGTCTCTAAAGAAATAATTTCACAGAGACGTGACGAATTGTGCTTTGACTTCAAAAATATGAAACATTTGTTTTAAAAAAACGCATATAAATATTTATGTCGAATGCAACCTGCAACACTTGCCAATGTTTTCGAATTTATATCGTCAAATAACTCCTAAACAAAGCGTAATAGGGCCTCAAAGACTAAAAGAGAAACGTTTTTCAAATTATAATCTACAGGATGAGATATTCTTGGACATTCGATGAGGACAAATGTCTCCAAAGTTTAGTCTTCAACGCTTTGTTTAGGAGTTATTTGATGATATAGATTCGAAAACATTGGCAAGTGTTGCGGGTTGCATTTAAAATGAATATTTATATGCGATTTTTGAAACAAATGCTTCATATTTTTGAAGTCAAAATGCATCGTTTTTCACATCATTATCTACAAGATGATACATTCTTGAACATACAATTAAATTTCGCTTCGGCGCTTTGATACCACCAATACCACATACATATTTGTCCCCTTGTTGACGGTAGCCATTTTTGTGACGACACGCTTAGAAGGCTTAGATTCCTCCACATTATTTTTAGACTTTCTGTATACACCGTGGTTTGTACATTCTGGCAAGTTTTATTTGCATAATCATTAATTCAAGATTTGCTCTCCAGCAACAACCATTTTTATAGTAGCTCGATACCTACGAAGATTCTTTATACGCGTGTAGTGAAACTTTTCAATTAATGTTTTGCCGTGATCTATAAGTGATGTGTACCTAATTGTGGAGGGATATGGGTGTACAGTGAAGAGTTAAGACTGTGTTTGTTGTTTTACCTGTACCAGTATTTTCGTTATCAGCAGTGATCCGATGAAATGTTCAAGTCAGCAGATTCAGACACGTAGCTTTCTCAAAAGTAAAAAGCTAATATTTTTTGTGACTATCACCAAAAGCTAAAGCTAACTGTCAAAGAATATTGAATAATTACTTCAAATGTTGTCTTAAAGAAAGTGTAGTGAATTGTTCCAAGAAAACTCTCCATGATACTGAATAAATATTGATTGAAAATTTCTTTTAAAAATCAACTGCATTGTTTTTTATATTGTGCTGATACATTGCAAGTTACCTTTATCGTCTCCTGTATTATTTCAGTAGGTTACCTTTCCTTTGCGTTTCTCACATGCAATAAATCTTTAAAAATGAGGTCACTAAAGATAGAGAATTTCTCAGAGACGTGGCGAATTGGATTTTGACTACAAAAATGTAAAGGATTTGTTGAAAAAAAAATAGCATCTAAATATTCATTTCAAATGCAACCCGCATCACACGATGGCATGTCGACATACATATAGTTAAACAACTCCTAAACGAAGCGTATTAGGGCCCAAAAAACGGAAATATTGAGGCCAAAAGCCTCAAAGAAACATTTCTCACACCGTAATATACAGAATTAGATACTTTTGGACATTATATTACAATTTTGTTGGTCTGGCTTTTACCGATAGTATCCAATACCAACTATATTACTCGGCGCTGGAGGCGATCTTGTTTTTTGTGACGTCATGTTTACAAGGCTTAGATTTCTCCATATTGTATGTATGCTTTTGTGTACATTATTTCACGATTCTGCAAATAAACGTAAATTCTCCCGCGGCAACAATTAGTAGTATTAAATATCGATGAAGATTGCATTTTATTTGTATAGTGCAACCGTTCATTAATCTAATATAAGTACCGACAGTCTTATTTCTGTGAAAACTTTGTGATATAACCTAGAGTACTCATGCACTTGGTATGGTTAATCACAAAACGCTCATGTTATTCTTATTCAAAATCTTTTTGACTGTTTTTATCGCTCACCCCTCAAAATTCAAACACCGCTAATTGAAGTCAATAAACATTCATGGACAGGGCTATTAGGGAGGGGATTTTTTAAAAATCATTAATTAAAAATAAATTTTGATGAAAGCTTAGGCCTATATTTCTTTCACAATATTGTTTACTTTTTCTGGTGTCATAAATCTGGTTTTCTGTTTTCATAAATCTTTCAATAGAAATATTTGTTTTACCGTGTTTATTCGATTTCATTTCTTTGAACGTGAGTGCAGTTCACTTTGATAAAAGCTAAATTTGCTGCAAGTCCTTACACTATGATAAAAAGTCACGAAAAGAGCTACAGTGTACTATGAGACGACTGAGACTCAAGGAAGGAACCACCTCCACGAAATTGCCAGAATATTCTGCGTGTGAATCCAAAAGAGAAGGCAGAAGGCTCAAGAAAATTTGAGAAGGGCATTATCAGAGAGCTTAGAAACTACGTCAAACTGTGATGGAAAGAGAATTCTTATATCGTTTGATGTTCTTTGTCAAAAAGAAGAAAGACACGATATTAGCAAAAAACTGCATGATTGTGTGTAGTGCAGAATCAATACTTTGTCTTGTTAGGATTCGATTCTGTTTTACCTATGCCAGTATTTTCTTTATCAGCAGTGCTTCAGTGAAATTTTCAAGTCAGCCTGTTCAGTCATCATATTGCGTTGAAAATTCTGGTATATAATACTTTCCCAAGAGTAATTAGTAATTTCAACAAGTTAATTTATATCTTGGACAAGTTGAAGCCTTTGCAAAAAATAGGACTATTCTCGTAGTACATTTAGTACTCTAATGCTCTTTTGAGCAGGTTAGTAATACATCTGGATCTAAATTTATTATTAAACAGATTGATATATTAATCATTGAAAATAGGTTTGCGTATAGTTGCAGCGTATTGTCCAGATGCACAAGACCAGATGCTTCTACTTCATCTCAGATTTTATTGTTTATATTATTTAACATCCTCTCCTATATGCCATGCCTCTCCTACATCCTAACATCCTCTCCTATGCCGATTCAATTCGGCGCTGTGGCACGCTCGCCACAACAACATCTGCGAGCATTACAAAGAGGCCACAGTGGCGAGCGGATGGAAGGTCCTTAAGGAAAACCAGGTAGTGGTGGATAGTGAGCGCCCGGATCTCGTTCTCGCGCGGGGGCTACACTCCATCATCGTAGATGCAACGGTAGTGGCGGCGCGCGCCGGTAAGCTGCAGGAGAGATACGAGGAAAAGAAAAGTAAGTACAGTGCCTCCCGCGCAGCTCTCCTCAGCGCCGGCTACGCCTCCGCCGAAATGATACCGCTGGTGGTGGGTGCCCTGGGCGAATGGTACCCCGGAAGCGACGCTGCGCTCCTAAAGGTCTCGAATGGCTATCAGCTGAAAAAACTAAGACAGCGTATCATAGCTGAAGCCATCACTGGTAGCGCGGCGTGCTACTTCGCCCACACAGCCAGGCCCTACCTCGCCCCGCGCGAGTACAGAGAGATTGTTGACAAGATCTGTGCCCCCCGCCCTCACCGCACCAACGGCAGCAGCAGCAGCAGCAGCAGTACCGGCGATGCACTCGCGTCAAAGGCGCCACACTCGTCCCTCACGGACTAGAACATTTTTCCTTAACATTTAAACTTTTTCTTTAGCTATTAACTCTTTTCTCTCTCTCTCTCTCTCTCTCTCTCTCTCTCTCTCTCTCTCTCTCTTTTCTTGAACCTTTAACTTTTTGTTATTTTTTATTATTTCTCTTTAATTGTTAACTATTGTATTAGAAATTGTATTTGAAAAAGTCTGAATAAAAATTTTTGTATTTCAATAGTATAGATGAGTTTTGCGCACACGCAACAGATCTTCATAAATGAGATCTCTAAAGAAAGAGAACTTCACGATACGTGACGATTTGCACTTTGACTTTGAAAATATGAAGTATTTGTTGAAAAATGAATCTACTCACGTCAAAAGCATCACACAACACTCTGGCCGCATTATTAATATCTATTTAGTTAAATAATTCCTAGACGAAGCGTTCTTGGACATTCAAATTTTTGAAGTCAAAGGCCAGAAAGAAACTTTCCTCGCGCCGAAATCTGTAGGATGAGAGTCTCATGTCGCGCTTGTCAGGCCGCGCATGACTTTTATAATTGGCGCGCGAGCGGCAAGACAGCGCGCTCTGTCGGGGAGCGGCGGCGGCAGTGGCAAGCCGTGGACAGGGCCTAGCAGGCTCGAGCCGTGAGAGCGAGTCTCACCGCCTAGCATCGGCCCTTTAAAGGGAGCTAGTCGGCACCGTGAGGGCTGTCCCGAGTACAGACATGAGTGAAGTCCAGTGAACCAGCAGTCGGTAGTCTATCGTCGTGGGGCGACGGTCACAGCCAGCAGTCGGCAGGAAACATCCAGGAGCAGGACGTGTGGAGAAGCAGGGAATTGAAGATTGCCAAGGACTGGCAATGTGGCGGCTAATGGTAGTTACCACCCGTCTGTCTAATGCCGTAGGAAGACGGCACAGCTCAGGGAGAGGCTACTCCCTAACCCTGTAATGGCTGGCAACTATGTAATTAAGGAACCAATAAGTTGTTGTTGAGTTAGCGGGCGACTTTCATGTATGGACATAACAGAGAGCTTCTTGAACATTCTATTATATTTTGCTGGTCCGGCGCTTCTCGATATCACCCCACTTGTTCAGAGACGTGCAGAATCTACAAGTGGATGTGAAATGAAACTAATTACTTGATATTATAGGCGATTAAATTGCACGGGTGTACCTTTCATTTCAGTAACAAAGTCATCATCATCATCATCATCGACAGCAAGGATTAGACAGTTTGATCTGTTCCGTCTCATTGCTCATGCCATCTCATTAAGGGTCTTCCTACACTTCTTTTTCCTTTTGTTACATTTTACTTAGCCTCTGTTCTGCTATTCTCAGAACATGATCTTTCCGTTTTTTTTCGAGATTTCTTTACAATTTCTACAACTGGTTCAATATTTAATTCTTCTCTGATATCTACTTTTTTGTGGTTTAATAGTGATACATCGTGATCGCTTACATAAAGCAATAATGGCAAAGCAATAACTTTGTAAAATCTATGCAGAGTTTCTTTTTGCACATTATGCTTTAGAGTTTGTTGTAACGTTCCACAGAAGAATGTGAAGTTGTTCAGTTTTATTTCCACAACTCTTGATTTAATATAATTAAAATGATATCCGAGATATTTAAATTTACTAATTTGTTCAATTATTTGTCCTCCTATAACTACCTTTGCTCTTAAAGGTTCAAGTCTCTTAAATGTAATCACTTTTGTTTTATTTGGTGAGATTTTCATTCCATTTTCATTAGCAATCTGACTTAACTTGTGAACTGCTATTTGAGTTTCAAGTTCAGATTTTCCTATGATAAGCTGGTCGTCGGCAAAAAGTAATGTTGGGATCTTTACATTATTAATCTTAAAAACTTAGTTTAAAGTCATCAACCATTTTTTAATGATCACAACCATATACATATTAAAAAGCGTGGACGAGAGCGGGAATCCCTGTCTTACTCCCTGGTTTATACAAGCTGATTCTCTTCCATTTCTTAGCATTCGGATGTTGATTTTATTATTTCTGTATAATGATTGAATTGCTGTAATAAGATGAGAAGGAAGAACAACATTTTTCGTAGTTTCTGATAATAATCTTTATTTAAGGCTGTCAAATGTATTTACGTAATCAATAAAGACGTAGTATGTTAGTAGTTTAAATCCTCTTCGCTTTTCAGTAAGTTGTGTCAATACAAAAATTCAAACTGAACATGATCTACCTTGTCTAAAACCATGTCTAAAACCAGTTTCAACAATGGGCAGTAACCTTTGGTTTATAATTTTTGCGTAGATTTTGTAACAATTTAGAAGGCTTATAGCTCTATAATTTGAATATTCAGATTTGTCGCCTTTTTACTTTCTCGCCTTACGAATACTCTCCAAGAAGAGAAAGTTATGTAATCGTGCGCCGGAAAACGGCTAATTTTCACCAGAAAATCTCTTATAGCTGGAGTCTGGTGAAAAAAAGTCGATAAGACCTGTTGCTATATTTAGGGGGAAAATGGTCTACCTCGTGGTGTAGTCAAAATCCAGGTTTTGTAGCTTCTTGATACTGTAAAATCAACTGACGTCAAAACGTCCGTCCGTCTGTGGTAAACGCTAGCGCATAAACCGTTCTGCCGATTTTCATCAAAATTGATATTCCCCAATCACTTTTACTGATCTCAAGGCTCCTGAAATTTGAAATCGATATTTTAATTTTTGGGGATACTTTACAAGCTTGTCGGAGATTTTCAAAGTTAAAAGACATGGCTCCAAATGTTTTGATTAAATTTTGTTGTTGAATAGTGCGAAGGACGTTTAAGGGAATGATGTAGGTATCATTTTCGTTGACATCCCCAATTTTTCGAAAATTGCAAAAATCTATTTAAAAACTGCAAAATTGAAGATAGAGAATATTGCCTCAGACAAATTCGGTTGTACAAAATTAGCACTTGAAATAAGATTATGTACCATTTTTTTGGGAAAACAAATAGTTTTTGCGTAAATTGCGCTTAAAATATACAAAAAAATTTTTCTCAAAAACCGCTCCAAATTTTTTTCTTTAAAATTTCTTCACTTGTGTAATGAGGGACGATAAAAATATGGCCTTAGTCCTACTTCTGGGAAAAACTTGTTTTTTTGAAAATTGCAAAAAAATCATTTTAAAACTACAAAATTGTAGATAGCGATTTTTACCTCAGACAAAGTCTCTTATACAAAACTAGCTCTTTAAAAAAGGTTAGGTAGAATATTCTGAAAAAATGAGTCGTTTTTGCGTAATCATCGCTTCAAATTTACAAAAAAATTTATCAAAAACCGCACCAATTTTTTTCTTTTCTCTCGTTACTTCAAGACAAATTGATTAATAGTCAAATTATTTCACAGATGGTTCAAAACAATAAGGTGGTACTGGATGTTCTATAATTTCTTATCACCCTAAACTTACTTATTTTACTCGTTTAGCAGACGTCTTTTCTATTTTCTTCTGTGAAGCCCGGGCAATTATTAAAGCCTTGGATCAGTTTTTACAAAATAGAATTTCTTCAGATTTGGTTATCTTCACAGATACATTATCAGTCATATCTGCTATTCAAAATAAACTATCAAAAAAATCCTCTTATTCAAGAAATTCAAGAACGTCTTCTATCTTTGTCACAAAATAATTCTAATGCCCTTCTTACATGGTTCCCTTCACATTGCGGAATGAAGGGAAATGAAGATGCCTATTACTCAGCAAAAAAGGGATCGAAGCTACCTTTACGCGATAAGTCTATCTCTGTTTCCCTTGAAGACTTCCAAACATTACTTCTGTTATCAACATATGGGATTTAAAATGGAAATTAAAATATTCAAGTTAGGAAATCAGTACTAGCTCCCCTCATTCCCTCCTCAACGTCAAAAGGAAATTACAAGTAATTTTATCAAGACTCAGAATTGAGGATTTTAATTTGAGTCACTGTTATACTCGTATATTCAAAAAGGCAAATACACATTCATATCCAAATTGTGGTGAAAGTATATCTATGTCGCATTTATTAGTTGATTGTCCTTTTACAAGTGATCTCAGGAAAAATTTAAAACTTAATACTAATATCCATTGCCTATTGGAAATATTCGAAATTCAACAGAAATAAATCTGTCACTTTAATCGCTGAATCAAGCTTTTGTTAAGCTTGCACAGCCAATTAATCCGTTCCTAAAATCTCAAACTTTATCCACGCTGCAAAGCAGAGAGATTAGTATTAAAGACACTTTCTACTTTGCGTCAGTAACACCAACCGACGTCACTAAAATCATTTTGAGTCTAAAATTAAACGCATCCGGCTCCGACGGAATCAACGCAAAGTTGCTGAAGCTCGGAGCGGAAGTAGCACTCCGCGCAATAGTGGACATAATTAGTTTCTCGCTAATGAGTGGCGAATATACCTTAACCTGGAAGACAGCACTGGTCCATCCTCTCCCTAAAAGCGCAAAACCTATGACGCCTGTTGATTACCGTCCCATCAGTATCTTCCCCACAATATCAAAAGTTCTTGAAAAGATCGCCAGGAAACAGATCGAACATCACCTTCAAAATTTCAGTATTTTGAATAAAAACCAGTCAGGCTTTAGACCCGGTAAAAGCACAGGGACTGCGCTCCTTAGTGTAATAGAAGATGCCCGAGATGCAATAGATAACGGTAAAATCACAATTCTCGTCCTTCTCGACTTAAGTAAGGCATTCGATTCTGTCGACCACGATTTTTTGTTAGCAAAATTAAGAAACATTAGATGTGCCACACCTACACTCAAATGGTTCTCCAGCTATCTATCTGAACGGCAACAAAATGTTGTGTGCGGTGACAGTGTGTCTTGTACCTTGCCATTAGTACGCGGCGTCACACAGGCCTCAGTGGTAGGACCCCTCGCTTTCCTAATTTATGTTAATGATATAGGCAAATCATTAAAAAATTGCTGTCATCACATGTATGCTGATGATCTCCAAATGTATATTTGCGGACCCTCCCGAACTTGCTAAAAAAATCAACGAAGATCTGCAGTCACTCTCTCTTGGTCATCATCAATGGGGCTACTGCTAAACCCCAATAAATCTCAGTGTCTTGTAGTCGACTCCAGAAACAACCTAAAAAAATTATCACTTTCCGCTCTCCCTGACATTTGCATAAATGGAACTCCTCAACCGTGGTGTAATGACGTGATAAATTTAGGTGTGCAAATAGATAATACTCTAACCTGGAATGTTCAAATTAATAAAATATGGCAAAAAGTATCCGACTGCATGTTTTAAAACGCATGCGTACTCTTTTACCTACAAAAACTTGCCAGACCCTTGTACAATCAATCCTTATGCCTCAATTTGATTACTGCAATTTTCTTTTGGCTGACATAAATTTAAAACAGCAACGCTAGATACAAGTAGCTCAAAATGCATATATTCGCTTTATTTTCGACCTTGAAAAATAAGACCGTATTTCAACTTTTTACGCACACAGTAAAATTCTTACCATTGATAAAAGGCGTTTATTTCACTGCCTTCTCCTCCTCTACAAGATTTTAAACAACACTCATCATTCTACACAACCATGCAGTTTTTTGCTAATATCGTGTCTTTCTTCTTTTTGACAAAGAACATCAAACGATATAAGAATTCTCTTTCCATCACAGTTTGACGTAGTTTCTAAGCTCTCTGATAATGCCCTTCTCAAATTTTCTTGAGCCTTCTGCCTTCTCTTTTGGATTCACACGCAGAATATTCTGGCAATTTCGTGGAGGTGGTTCCTTCCTTGAGTCTCAGTCGTCTCATAGTACACTGTAGCTCTTTTCGTGACTTTTTATCATAGTGTAAGGACTTGCAGCAAATTTAGCTTTTATCAAAGTGAACTGCACTCACGTTCAAAGAAATGAAATCGAATAAACACGGTAAAACAAATATTTCTATTGAAAGATTTATGAAAACAGAAAACCAGATTTATGACACCAGAAAAAGTAAACAATATTGTGAAAGAAATATAGGCCTAAGCTTTCATCAAAATTTATTTTTAATTAATGATTTTTAAAAAATCCCCTCCCTAATAGCCCTGTCCATGAATGTTTATTGACTTCAATTAGCGGTGTTTGAATTTTGAGGGGTGAGCGATAAAAACAGTCAAAAAGATTTTGAATAAGAATAACATGAGCGTTTTGTGATTAACCATACCAAGTGCATGAGTACTCTAGGTTATATCACAAAGTTTTCACAGAAATAAGACTGTCGGTACTTATATTAGATTAATGAACGGTTGCACTATACAAATAAAATGCAATCTTCATCGATATTTAATACTACTAATTGTTGCCGCGGGAGAATTTACGTTTATTTGCAGAATCGTGAAATAATGTACACAAAAGCATACATACAATATGGAGAAATCTAAGCCTTGTAAACATGACGTCACAAAAAACAAGATCGCCTCCAGCGCCGAGTAATATAGTTGGTATTGGATACTATCGGTAAAAGCCAGACCAACAAAATTGTAATATAATGTCCAAAAGTATCTAATTCTGTATATTACGGTGTGAGAAATGTTTCTTTGAGGCTTTTGGCCTCAATATTTCCGTTTTTTGGGCCCTAATACGCTTCGTTTAGGAGTTGTTTAACTATATGTATGTCGACATGCCATCGTGTGATGCGGGTTGCATTTGAAATGAATATTTAGATGCTATTTTTTTTTCAACAAATCCTTTACATTTTTGTAGTCAAAATCCAATTCGCCACGTCTCCGAGAAATTCTCTATCTTTAGTGACCTCATTTTTAAAGATTTATTGCATGTGAGAAACGCAAAGGAAAGGTAACCTACTGAAATAATACAGGAGACGATAAAGGTAACTTGCAATGTATCAGCACAATATAAAAAACAATGCAGTTGATTTTTAAAAGAAATTTTCAATCAATATTTATTCAGTATCATGGAGAGTTTTCTTGGAACAATTCACTACACTTTCTTTAAGACAACATTTGAAGTAATTATTCAATATTCTTTGACAGTTAGCTTTAGCTTTTGGTGATAGTCACAAAAAATATTAGCTTTTTACTTTTGAGAAAGCTACGTGTCTGAATCTGCTGACTTGAACATTTCATCGGATCACTGCTGATAACGAAAATACTGGTACAGGTAAAACAACAAACACAGTCTTAACTCTTCACTGTACACCCATATCCCTCCACAATTAGGTACACATCACTTATAGATCACGGCAAAACATTAATTGAAAAGTTTCACTACACGCGTATAAAGAATCTTCGTAGGTATCGAGCTACTATAAAAATGGTTGTTGCTGGAGAGCAAATCTTGAATTAATGATTATGCAAATAAAACTTGCCAGAATGTACAAACCACGGTGTATACAGAAAGTCTAAAAATAATGTGGAGGAATCTAAGCCTTCTAAGCGTGTCGTCACAAAAATGGCTACCGTCAACAAGGGGACAAATATGTATGTGGTATTGGTGGTATCAAAGCGCCGAAGCGAAATTTAATTGTATGTTCAAGAATGTATCATCTTGTAGATAATGATGTGAAAAACGATGCATTTTGACTTCAAAAATATGAAGCATTTGTTTCAAAAATCGCATATAAATATTCATTTTAAATGCAACCCGCAACACTTGCCAATGTTTTCGAATCTATATCATCAAATAACTCCTAAACAAAGCGTTGAAGACTAAACTTTGGAGACATTTGTCCTCATCGAATGTCCAAGAATATCTCATCCTGTAGATTATAATTTGAAAAAACGTTTCTCTTTTAGTCTTTGAGGCCCTATTACGCTTTGTTTAGGAGTTATTTGACGATATAAATTCGAAAACATTGGCAAGTGTTGCAGGTTGCATTCGACATAAATATTTATATGCGTTTTTTTAAAACAAATGTTTCATATTTTTGAAGTCAAAGCACAATTCGTCACGTCTCTGTGAAATTATTTCTTTAGAGACCTTATTTATGAAGATTGGTTGCGTGTGAGAGCCGCAACAGAAAGGTATACTACAAAAATAATATAGGAGGCGATGTTACAAAGACGATGTTACACTGGCTAGACTATTTGTAGGATGTTTTCCAGAGCGAATATTCCCCGATCGCTCTGCCTTGACTCGATGCACTGATTTTATTAGAGACCGGAAAAATATGCAGTGTTAAACGTCAAAAATGTACATAAATAAGTAGTAGTAAGAGTAAGAATATGTAATAAATGTGTAAAATCGATTATAATTTGTAATATATTAAAATTATCTAATTAAAACAAATTTACATAGAACCAAATTACATTTAGAAGAAAATGTACTAAATAAATTTTAAAATTAATACAAACGCTTTAAAAACATTTTGGAAAGCACAAGATGATGCACACTTTGCATCATACAACTTCCTCATCAGTAGTAAAAGCTTCATCTATTGTAATCCAGGACTTCGCGTTTTTTTCTCGGAAATTAAGGTTACAGGTCACAAAACGCGGTTACGTCTTTTCATAAAAAATACGTAATAAAATTGAAGTAAATTTAAAGAATAAGAAAATGTTATGAAAACAGCCAAGTATGTAAAATATGTAATATAGTACTAGTTATGTAAAAATATGTAACAAAATTGGGTATTGTATTAGGAGACCGATGATTCGACAAGATTACAATTTTGAGAACAGTAAGTAGGAAGACAAAAAATATATAATTACATGAAAATCCGGTCTCTAGTGATTATGAAATACTTTCTCAAATTTTGGGGCATTTTTATTTTAAGTAGACGTTTTCAATTATTTCTCAAAAATGACTTCAAATTTGTTTTTATATTTCTTGTAAGAGTGGAGGGAAATACTCTTATAAAGGCGATAAAGATCGGATTCTCACTGTTTACTCTGCATTTTCGAAAAGTGGAAAAGTTTGAATTTTTTCGGCGTTTTCCTCCAACTACAAAATTAAAAATGGAGATTTTTCCTTCAAATAAATTTTGTTCTAGCTAATTAGTTTTTGACGTGTCTCTCACGTCAAACCTGGAATAAGCTTCCTGAAAAGGAAAGTTGTAACTACCGGTAAAATTAAAGAATAGGAATACAATCGTATTTTGACTTGAATATAATTAAACAAATAAGTGAATTTGAGTATGCAACTGTTCGGGTAGAGATTAACCCATTTGATCATTGTAATTAATTAGTAAGATAGTAATTAAACAATTTGAATTTTAATTAATTAGCAAGTTAGCAATCAATATGTCAGGTTAATTTGAAAATACATTTGGCGTAGCAAACATTATTTAAGGTGCAAATGAAAAAGTAAATTTTACAACATGGCATTAATTGAAACATAAATAGAACAACTTACAGAAATCAGCCTTTGTAATATTTTAACATGAAACAATGAAATACGTACCATGAGGTTGAAAAGAAATTGATGGCGTTACAAATACAAACAATGTTAAGATTGACATTATTGACAATTGTAAGAGGCAAGCTTGCGCAATTGAATTACGATTGCAAACCATGGAATGAGCACAGCTGTTATAACCCAAGAAACTCAACACAGTAACAAAGCAATTGTTTATAATGAAACTGAATTGCATGTTTCTTGATTGTTAAGTAAAACATAAATTTGAATGAAAATGTAAACTATTTTTTTAATAGAACGTGCTCTCAGAAATGGGCAAGTATTGTGACCAACACATAATAATTGCGGGAATAAGATTTATGACATCACAGAAATAATTATTTGTGAGGTCATGAAGCAGAAAAGTAAATTAAACAGAGCGCCTTGGTAAGCTCAAATCACACCGTTGTAATATTCATAATGCAGTCACAGTACATGATATAACCAAGTTACGAAATGAAGACTTGCAACTACAGTTTTGTTCTGCAGTCACAAATAAAAGTTGTTCTGGCCAAATCATTGCTAATAACGTCTCCCTACATTCACTGTATTCGCCTAGATACAGAAAAGTACAAATTAGGCCTGATATTTGTCGTTATATGTCTGTAATTGCGTCCAATTCCCAGCCTAATGAAAAACTAGTGGTGTTACGGAATGGCACACTCACTCCCGTATATGCTTTTTATTTCCTTTGGTCTCGGCTAGCTATTCGGACTTGACACATAGTCTTGGCAGCTGCCATCTATCGCCGCCCAATTTATTTATTATTTTCTAACATTGTCTAAATTTTTAGGTTTCCTAATAGTAGAAGGGAAATATTATTTTAAACATATCAAAGAAGTGTAAAACCTCGTCTAAAGGGGCAATTTTATTTGAAACATTTGGAGCCGTTTTTAAGAAAATGACATTCACGTGCTCCTGTAAGTTTGAAATTTGATGCTCTTTTTCACAGAAAGAGTTTTTTAAATGCTTTATTAGAAACCGTTTGAAGCCTTTTAACTCACAAATACTATAATGTTTACAAATTGAGGTAAATGTGCATAATAAATTTATCTTTGTCTAATTTTTGAAAGAAAAAACCAACAAAAATACCCCAAAATGAACTTTACGTTACGTCATATTGAAGGGTGCAATAAGCAGTATCCGTTCGAAAAGCTTGAAGGAAAAATTCGGAGCTATTTATGGGAAAGTGGTGTTTGAGCGGAATAAGGAGCACGTTTTCATAGAAAACTATTGAATTTTCGAGAAATTTTTATAACATGACTTAAAGTTCATGTACTCATAAATACAATAATGTGAACAAATCGCCGCTAATGTAAATATTAATGACGTAAGAAATTGGTAAAAAATACATTTTTCTAATTTTTGGAAAAAAAGTAATATGACGTTTTTATGTCACGTCATAGAGCATATTTTGCACTCTCTTTGGCAACAGTTTAAAGAAAAAATCTGAAGTTGATTTTGAAAAATCTTGGCTATGTAAGGTATTAAACTTATTATTGCACGCAATATTGCGCAAAAACTACTAAAATACTCAAAACAATTTACATGACCTTAATGAAAGAACTCGAACGGACAACAAATTGTATTTGAAGGAAAAATCTCTATATTCAGTTTTGGAGTTGTACGAAGACGCCGTAAAAAATAAAAACTTTACATCTTTCGCAAATTCAGAGTTAACCGTGGAAATCGGACCTATGCCACCTTTCATTTTTTTGTAGGGATAGTTCTAAATTTACTGAATAACATGGCATCAGTGCTACTACGATTTATTGTTCTCTTTCTTCTTAGAATTAAACAAATGTCATTTAAAATGTGTCTTGCGTCATTGATATTTACATTACCGGTATTTCATATCCATTATTGTCTTTGTGAGAGAGTGCATCAAATTATTTCTCTCGAATTTGTTGACTACTCCACAGTTTTGAATGAAAATGAGACTCAAAGTACGCAGTCTCAAAAAACGATGAATTGACAATTTCATAAAAACACTTTTAAATTTTTTATGCAAATTGTCAGATAAGTCTAGATTGTACCCATCTGTAATATTCTTGACTTGATATTTCAGTTCTACTATTAAGTGTCCAAACAATTGGAGGAACATGACAATGTGTGTTTTAAGAGACAATAGATGGCAGCTGAGAAGAGTGTGGGCCACACTAGAGGAGATAGTCTAGACTGAATTGGTAACTAAACTAACTTGTACAAAAATGTCTGTACTATTTTTGTAGCACCATTAGTCTTATTTCAGTTATTAAAATTTGGTTTTAATAAAAACAGATTTTGTTTGTCTCTGATTGTTGCCCCTCTCGAGACATTCTTTTTTAAAACACTACAAACAATACTACAATATTTACATGAAAATTCATCAGGAAATACGAAGTTTTGGAATTCTACTAATACATGCAATAAGAGCCGTTATCCTTAAAAGTCAACAAATTGCGAAAGAGCATGTATAATTTTTATCATCCAGCAAACAAACAGTTTACAATGTACATTGCTTCCTACAAAAGCGCGGTTATGGGCATTATGTAATAGAAATATCAAATAGTCATTGTAAATTTTTACATCGTGTAATTACATATCATAATCCTGATAGGACTTTGGAATTGCTGGGTTCTGACAAACAGTATAGAACTGATTCCTAGGTAACTGACAATATTTTAGCTTCTTAGCTACTATATAGCGATTTTTCTAACTTAGCCCCTCAAGGCCCGTCTTCACGACGGAATGTCACGGAATTTCGCGACGTTCTCAGTCGGGCCGCGAGATATCGCATGATCGGTACCTAATCAAGCAGGGCTTGCGATCATGCGACTTCTAACGGTACGTTGGAGCCAGACGCGATATGCCGTGTAATATTCCATCGTGTTCATAGGGGCTTGAGGGACAGAGTTAGAAAACTCGTATTATACACGCAATGAATTCGTTAACTCTATAATTCAGTGAATTGTTGTGATGGAGAATATAGATTCAGAGAATAAGCGTGATCAATTTTCATGCCAGAAAGATACGCAATAATATAACAGTTTCAAGTAGATGAGAGCGTACACCGCTTTCTACAGATAAGCGGTGCTGGGTGTTATACAATAGGAATATGATATAATCATGGTACAATATCATATCGTGAAATTGCATTTGTGGATCCTGATAGGATTGTGGAATGGTTGGGTTCGCGCAACTCGTTTAGAACTTATTCCTCATAATCCAAATAAATCCTTAGAAAGAACCAATGAATTATCAGCACACAAACATCTAATGACAGATGGATTCAGAGGACATAATCTCACCGTGACTTTCCTAGACGGTATGCCGGAGTATTCGTGGAAGGACAGAGAGGGAAAGATAATCTACGGTGGGCCAGTGTTTAACTTTCTACAAACCCTGAAACATAAGACAGGGTTCATTATTCATGAGAAGCCTGCACCGAAGTTTGCTATTTTGATGAAAATGCTTAGTACAGGCGAGGCCGATGTTTCTGTGATCTCGTTATATTACACTGCTGAAAGAATGAAGCTTTTTGACTACACGTCAACTGTGGCTACAGGGCCTTTCTGCATGGTGATGAGACGAGCTCCATATTTCTCATTTGGAAGAGTTCTTCTCTCACCGTACCAGTCTGCTACATTGGCCGCCTTGTTGCTGTTCTTGATTGCTTTAGTAGGGACTTGGCATGTTGTGCAAGGCTTTTATTACGTGCAGGCCAAGGACATAAAGAATTGGTCATGTGTCAGTGTGACGCTCGCATTTTTAGACATGATTCAAGTGGTCCTGGGCAGTTCCTGTACGCGTATGGCGCAAACAAATGCGCAAAAAGTAGCGTTGTCCGCAGTTCTGTTGTTTGCTGTCGTGGTGAGCAACGCGTACTCTGGCCAGCTCTTAGGACTGCTCGCTAATCCACCTCGGCACAAGGATCCCCAAACATTGCAGGAGGCCGCTGGTTACGTGGAAACAGTGTATCTTCCCAACAGTCTCAAGGCGCTTGCTGTATCTGCAAATGAAAACGGTTCATTAAACGAATTTATAAGTAAAACTAAGCTAATAACTTATGGGTTAGAACTTAGTATATTTCGTAGAATGGCGAAGGGCGGAACAAAAAGTTTAGTCTACAATATGAAATACATTGATAGTGTATCTCATTATAAGGAATTGATGAACAATAGTGATCGAACACTGCACATCGTCCGCGACTGCTTCTTAACACCCGGTCACCTAAGTTTCGGGATTCGAAAAAATTCCACCTTTTCCTATGCGCTAAATAAAGTGACCTTGTTGGCTACAGAAGGTGGTTTGTTCGATCATTGGTCTCGATTGAATCGCCATCATATGGATGTCAATGGTGTCACTGTTCCTGAAAATTTCTTTCTGAGCTACCCTCATTCGCTGACTCTCAAGAAACTGAGCGGTTCTTTTGCAGTGATAAGTACTGCCTGGGTCGTAGCTCTTGTGATCTTTGTGATGGAACTAGTATTGACGAGGTTTTACAGAATGAGGAAACCGATATGGTCGTTTCATTTCTTGTAATTGATTTTTTTTTTTCATTCGGCTATGTAAATTTGGTTTTAATACCCGGCGCCACTTCGTCCGCCTTGGCCTGAGCGTAGCTTCGTGGTCCATGGCTTGGTTGGGGTTTTCTCAATACCACCGTATCTCCTAACAAAATGACCATTTTCTTCTTTCTCCTCCACCGGTTCAATAGTAGTAAAGACGAGTATGACTGCCATCGAAGTGATGGAGGACGCATGTGAATGTGTCTAAATGGAATAATTGACAAGATATTTCATGTCCTATCTCCTCCCGAATTACACCTCTAATATTGGCGGTATTGATATATGTTGTAACTGTCAGCGCCCTGAATGTGACGACGAACATTTCTCATCTATCGAATTCGCCCTAATTTGTAGAAATTGGCGAGTTTCTTGTGTTCCTTAGCAAGATTTTAACCCAAACTAAATACGTGTATCGAAGGGAGTTTTAGAATGTTAGATGTTTATTTAGCCGATATCTTTTCTGGTTTGTGTTTAGCTATTTAGCGTAGTATTATAAGATGTATTTTAAAACCTTTGAATAAATATTTAATAATCATCTACCACACTTCGAACGCATCTGAAATATATTTTAACATTCTTTCAGGAATAACTAATAAATAGTAATTTATTTTATACTTGCCCTGCTTTGCTGACAGTTAATCACTATGGTGTTACTATGTTCTTGACAAATTCTTTTTTCCTGGGTTCGAACACGTAGTTTGCTATCTCCCAGTGTTGCTGAATGTTGACGAACATACGTTCATGATGAACGTTTACGTTCAGACGAAGAGACAAATTTCTGGAAATTTATTACCTGTCGAATTTATTAGGATTGCACGCAATATTCTATTGAATAATCAGCGTAGTATTCATAACAAGAATATAACATTTATTACGTGTATAACATGGTAATAAACGAGTTTATGTACTACAACCGGCTCACTCTTTCTTTACCGCCAATCCGCATCCAATTCACAAATCTACAATTCCAAATCTAAAATCTTGTACCACATTTGCGCGACATTGCAACCAGTTCTACTCACTTCCTATTTACTTAATTTATTTCTTGCGCGCGCGGACGCGTTCTTAAATTATCTATCTTTTATCATAAGTAATATCACGAGAAGTGCTGTGCTAGCCGGTAAATTCACGATTCGCGTAGCGAGGACAGCACAGCACTTCGAGTGATATTTAGTGCGACTATTTCACGAATAAACACATTACATGATTTGAAAGGAACACTTCAATCACAGGATTTACGAAAAAGGGAAATATTACTCAAAATTAGAACCGAAAAATGAAAAACTTTCATTTAGCTCCGACTTATCACTGCCTCCTGGAATAACTTACAATCAAGTAACATTTGAATAACAGTTTAATGCAGAAAATTATTTCACATATGTATCAATTTTATGGTAATGAAACTTTCGAAAATCAATAATAACAAGGCCACTTAAAAGATCATTTATTAAAAGCACAATCATTAAAGTTATAGGAAGTTGTTTTCCAAGTCTTGCCCTTCCGTGGAAATATTTGAAATGGAAGATGTACAAGATGAATTAGCAGCGGAATTCGTCGATTTCGAATGGATTGAACACACGTGTGCACTCATTAAAGTACTTTCCTGGATAATTTTTGATGTAACGTTCCACATTGTTTTGATAGCATATTCTTTGTACTCTTCATCATATAATCTTCTTATATTAATTACCTAAAATAAGTGTAAATTCCTCATTTGTAGTTTGTGCTGTCCATTTGTATTTTTTTTCTTCACAAAATTCTTCAAATTGCTTCCACGCGCTTTCCTTGTTCCTTTCGCTGTTTTTCGGCACTGAATTTTTAATAATATATTCTATTTCAGAGTTTTAAACATAACCAAAACGACACATTTTAAAATTATTTTGATGCACACAAGCTATTTTGGAGCTGAAACAATTGCTATCGTTATCTTGAAAAGGTAAACAAAATTTTTACAGCGACTATTTCACTCATGTCTGTCCGCGTCGTAAGTAGCCAATGGTAAGCAAGGATATATTCAAATTAAACCAATCCTAAATGTTTATCGCCATCAGCTTGTTTACCTTTTTTTATCGCTGTAAAACCTTTGTTTACCTTTTTAAGATAACGATAGCAATTGTTTCACCTCCAAAATAGCTTGTGTGTATCAATATAATTTTAAAATGTGTCGTTTTGGTTATGTTTAAAACTCTGAAATAGAATATATTATTAAAAATTCAGTGCCGAAAAACAGCGAAAGAACAAGGAAAGCGCGTGGAAGCAATTTGAAGAATTTTGTGAAGAAAAAAAATACAAATGGACAGCACAAACTACAAATGAGGAATTTACACTTATTTTAGGTAATTAATATAAGAAGATTATATGATGAAGAGTACAAAGAATATGCTATCAAAACAATGTGGAACGTTACATCAAAAATTATCCAGGAAAGTACTTTAATGAGTGCACACGTGTGTTCAATCCATTCGAAATCGACGAATTCCGCTGCTAATTCATCTTGTACATCTTCCATTTCAAATACTTCCACGGAAGGGCAAGACTTGGAAAACAACTTCCTACAACTTTAATGTTTGTGCTTTTAATAAATGTTCTTTTAAGTAGCCTTGTTATTATTGTTTTTCGAAAGTTTTATTACCATAAAATTGAAACATATTTGAAATCATTTTCTGCATTAAACTGTTATTCAAATGTTACTTGATAATAAGTTATTTCAGGAGGCAGTGATAAGTCGGAGATGAATGAAAGGATTTCATTTTCGGTTGTAATTTTGAGTAATATTTCCCTTTTTCGTAATTCCTGTGATTTAAATTATCGTTTCAAATCATGTAATGTGTTTATTCGTGGAATAGTCATACTAAATATCACTCGAAGTGCTGTGCTAGCCGGTAAATTCACTCCTCGCTAGGCGAGTCGTGAATTTACTGGCTAGCACATCACTTCTCGTGATATTACTTACGATAAAAAAGGTAAACAAATTGATGGCGACAAACATCTAGGATTGGTTTAATTTGAATATATCCTTGCTTAGCATTGGCTACTTACGACGCGGACAGACGTGAGTGAAATAGTCTGTAAAATTAATTTATTAATGACTTTCTTTATCCTTGGATGCGGCCGTTTGCAAAAATGTATATGTCGTAGGTTCGGCGCAAGTTTCCAATACTGAATGAAGACCTGCGTTCCATTTTTGTAACACCACCCGATATTTTTTAAACTACAATAACAACTCGAAATTCAATTTTGATAACAAAAATAACAAACATACCATGTTTGTTGCTCTTCATTTCATTGCTTCTTGGTGTTACATACTCCGCTAACAAAACATAAACCCTGTGTTTCCTCTACATAAACAAAATTCAAAACAACAAACTAAAATAACACTCATACACACATTATTTACAATTCATTCATACCACGAGACTTGCACATTCTCCCTAGATGGCCATTTTCTTTGTAAATAAAAGTTAACTCAAGAAATTGTTTACATGCTTGGCCTTCAACAAAAAATAATAACACTCGTCGCATTTATAATGTTCATATGTCGTCACTTCCCTTTTTGAAGCGATGTTGCAACTGCGCCCGTCTTCTTCCACGTCCAAGACAGCATCACCAAGTACCAGTTACTCCAGCCGCCATGTAATTAGTCACAACTCACGACTGAATCGACCATCACTATTTAAAAAAAAATTCGCAACGTGCTTTTCTCCACGACTAAAATCATTTTACGGCATCACCAAAACATTAGGTCATCTTACCTCTGAGACTAGAATTCCTCTACAGTAAAGTTATTGTTGCGATTACTCAGAAAACTTTTCTCCGACAAAAGACGCTCTCTCAGTCATTTGTCCTTCTTTATTGATACCAAATAATTCTAATTTACGCCTCTCAGGCGTCACCTTATTTAATAGTATTTTCCAAAAATTCCTAAAATTCCCGTTTTAGATGCTGATTAGTCCAAAACACCCAATATCCCATTATTCAGTTCGAATTTTGTAATTATCTGTGCTTACACCAACAATTCTCTGTCGATTGTCTTTTGATAAAAGGCGGAACACAGTCACTCTGTTTAATAGAAAAAAACACACTTGCCGCCTTATAACTATGTGTGCTGATGTAGAAAATTGTTCTTAATTTTCCCTTAAGCTATTTATTGTCGTGGATTAAGATTTACTAGCGTACCCGTGCGAGAACTCTCGCATATTAAATCCCACCCTTTCCCTATCCATTTGTCTACCCTTTCCACAAAGGAGAGGAACTACTAATGTACTTAAAGAATATAAAACAAAATAACAATGCAATTAATGTTTGAAACAAATTTTCAATTAAAGTTTATTCAACATTATAGAGAGATGTTCGTGTACAGTGGGTTGACACCACATAGGCCACTTCCGGTCCTTATTTAAATTTTGAATTGTGACGCGGCGACGCCATATGCCCATGTCTGTTCGCCACTAACTCGCTCTGGCGATGAAGCTGTGAACTACTCAGTTGCACAGATCGCTGGCTCGGGTCAAGGCGGGTTCTGCATTTCCGTTGGCTTTCTGCCTCGATGAGCGTTGGGTGTGTGTGCTACGTGCAAAAGGCCATTAACGGTTTCTAGCGACCAGTTACTTTACGTTTAGGGAGGAAATTTAATGATATGCTGTTGAATAGAATTGTCTGAAGGGTGTATTGTCGCTACGAGAAGATGCTGGGTGCCAAATTGCACAAATTTGAAATGGAAATTAGCCATCGAAGCGCGCCATTTTGGTTTTCTTTGGAGCGAGAAAAAGGTGAGTCGTATCACGTTTTTATGCATGAAGTTTGTTGATTAATGCTGATATTTTTTTACTAGCATTTTTTAAAATAAATCTGTAAAATTAATATATTCGTTTTAGATGCAGAGAATGGCTAAAATGTATTCAGAACCAGCTCTAGCCAAATGCTCGTAGAAGCATTAGTAAGCCAATATGCAAAGAGCATTTTCTGGAACAGCATGTAACTGCGAATCAGAGACCATTGATAATGCTGATCCAATAAAATTTTCGGAATCACGAAATCCCCTTTGCGAGAAACCTGTACAGTAGAATGAAGTAAGTTCTCCATTTTCTTCGATGTGCATTCAGATATTTCAATACTGCGTCGTAAAGTGAATTTCTAATTTTTGTTTTGAATTTCAGATACCAGGATTGAAATTTACACCACAAATTTCAGATGTTGCTAGGTAAGAGTTATTTTCGGTAGTAATAAGATTTATTTGTTCGGAGAACAGTTAGTGGCAATATTAATTGCAATCAAATAATAATTTGAATGAAGTTTATCTCACCAGAAGTTCTTTCTTTGCAGAGCCTGCTGTAGAAGTGTCACACTGTACTCTTTGTCTGTCTGGAGTAATTATGCCCTATACATTTGGTGACAGTATTTGTGGTAAGCGTTTTCCTTGTAGGCGCATTTAAATAATTAAATTCTAAATTGTGGAATTTCTTGTTTATAATTATGTTCAATTTCAGATCCTTTGAACCAGTTGAGGTGACACCAACTGCAATGTCTGTAACTGGTAAGACCTTTTTAAATATAATTAATCTGTATCTGTAATAGAATTAATCTATATAGCACAGTTTAACTTTTTATTTTTTTTACATTTGTATACTGCGGTTTTCTTAACTGAGCTCCTGACGGGAATCAGCTTTTGACAGTTTCATCCAATTGGGAGCTTTAACGTCACCATAGTGGCATCACTTTGGAGACTACATGCTCCCGATTGGATTGCAGCGAAACTGCTGATTCCTGTCAGGGGAACAGTTAAATTCGCAGTGTAGTTCATCTCTCCCTGTTAGCAATAGAGCTTCAAACAGGGCAGATTTGTTTGAGGTAGCAAATGAGCATACGATTTTGTATTTTTGGATATTAATTTTGATTACACAATAGTAGTTAGTTTGAAGGGAGAGTTTCTACTAACATTTTTTTAAATTTTCAGATCCTTTTGCACAGGCAGTTGATCATACTGAAAAAGGTAAGTTTTTTGTATGGGTGTGAAATGCAAATAGAAGGATGCTATTGAAACCATTGTGTATTGGTAACAATTTATTCTTGATTGTTACAGGTACAACTGTCCTTCAGCATGCTGCTACACCAAGTAGCAGATACATTTGCTAGCCTTGTTTTTGCCCTTACTTTACTATTAGGGGATATTCATTACATTGGTAATGCAGGCAGACTGGTATGAAAAAAATGTGAAAAGTTATTGCTGATAATCTGAATTTTTGCAGTTAAAAAATGGAAATGATTCATAAGAGTGAAAATAATGTTGATCTATTATTTTTAATGTTAAAAGTATACCCCAATAATGTAAATTAACGTGAAGTGATCATTTTGTTTTTAAAAGTTTCTTTGAGAAGTCAGAGCACAAGAGAGAAAATTTTAAAGAATTATTGTTATGTGCTGTGAATGACTCTTAATTCTCAATAGAGTTTTTGCAGATACCTCTTCTAAGCTAACAGTTCGTAATGGTTTACATAAATAAAGAAGTATTAATTGCAGTGTGTACTTTGTCATTCAATTCAGGTCTATTGTATAAACTATTTTTCCCACGTGCTTTTGGAAAATTCTAACTAAATTGAACTTGATTTCAGGATTAAATTAATTCTGTAAAATATGGTCATTTTCACAAATTTGGAATTCTTATTTTACTATGACACTTTATTTGGTAATTATGAAAACAAAAGTTTTTACTACCTGTTTCAGGGCAAAGATGTGATAATGTTTTCATTTGTTTCTTTTAAGCACTGTTCATATTGTTCATGTACAGTGCTCTGTAATAAAGTAGTATTCACATTAATTTGGCATGTCTCCAAGCAAGCATATTTGCAAAATTGCATGTTCGGGCTGGTGTATTGTGTTTATTGCCTTTTGTAATACTATTGAAATTATAAATTGTGTAATGTCAATATGCTCAATAAATACTAGATTATACTACTATAATTTGTAATTTTCCTTCCATAAAATCCTTGCAACTATGTTTGTTGCTTTTGATAAGTTATGGTAAAAAGGAATGGGGAGTGAAATTTTAAAACTCCCGCGTAACTGTTTTTTTTTGTTAACTTCTACGCTATTGGCTGATCGTTTGCCTAATAGAAATCCAGACATGTGCATATGGCAGCACCGGAAGTCGGGCAAATAAGGGTTCTCCGTTTAACATTGAGTGCCGTCTCTGAGATATACTCTTTGTTCGTGTAGCAATTCATACTTCTTTAAAAACATTTGAAGAAATGTTTCAATCGTCCTTGAGAGTTAGCTTTTCGCTTTCCTTGATAGTCAAATAATAGAAAAGGTTTTAACTCTTGAGAAAGCCAAGTAAAGTAGTGCAAAAATACCGGATCGGGCAAGAACAGACCTACTCGTTGCAATATTATTTAACTTTCCTTGATTTGTTATGAAGAACCGAGTGGGTTTTGGAGAGTCAGGATGCCAGCTTGCTGGGGTGTGAAAATTGAAAAATTATTTGTGTACAAAAAAGTATTGAATTATTTTCTGCGTCCTTATGTACCTCAAGAAAAGCAATTCCGAGCCAAAAAATAATCAAACTAATGTTTTCACCTTTGAGTACTAAATACCATTTGTTAGCATTATAAACAATTTAGTAGGCATTAGTAAACCCACTTCGGTACGTGGGAATGTTGCTAAAACGATGTTTGCATTTTTAATATCTTAACGAACCGACACCTTGAGTTTAATATCAAACGGTGTTTTATTTACAATATGAGTTTGCAGCTGCGCGTTGGTATACCTACTTCCATATACCGCCAACATTTAAATCGTGCGTTTGGACTGCGATTGTGGCAGTTCTCGAGTGACTTGCACTATACTTTCTATAATTTTAAATTTAGTTGTTTTTTAATTGATTCATATAGTATTGTAGGATAGTGCGTTTGATTTGTGTTTTCCATTGATTTCAAGCTATTTTACTTTAGCTACTTTAAAAAGTTTGTTCTTTGTGTTGTTCCATAACACAAGTTTTCCCCCAATACCTCTGCGTACCCGTGCGAGAACTATCGCATGTTAGACACCACATTTACCCCTGTCCTTCTATTTTCATTCTAAGAGGGAAAGTAGTTAACGAAACGTGTTTATTTGTTTAAAGTCTATAAAGGTAACTTGCAATGTACTAACACAATTACAAATAAAAATAAAAAACAATGCAATTGATGTGTAAAAGAAATTTTCAATAAATATTTATTCAATATCATGGAGAATTTGCTTGGAACAATTCCCAACACTTACTTAACCCGTCGATGCACCGATGAAGAATATTACACTTAAACACTTAAGGGGCCTCTGAGGCCCCCCTCCTAAATTTACAACGCACGACGGAAAAAGTGAGGTAATTTTTAGTAGAATTAATGATAATGATATTTTATTCTTCGCGTAGTTTACAACAGTAAGACTTTGATTATGATGTAATTTTTATTTGCAATTATTCCAACTAATAATATATTTAGTGGTCTCCTCAAATATTTCTTTCACATTTTGTACAAACACAGTCTTTCAGCCCATTTTGTGCGGCCATAAATAAGAACAGGAAATTATATATAAATAATAATAAACCACAATATTTCTTTACATTTTTATTAATATTTAATTTAAAAACTCACTAACCTTTCCCGTTTACTTGTGGAAATTCTATTGCTGGCTCCTATCGATACACTTTTGTGAATTTCGAAAACATTTAAGCAGTTCAATGTTCTTTTCTGTGTTTTGGGATTGTTAATCATTGATTTTGTTTCGTTTTGAAAGTTTTTCGGTAGTTCATTTAGGAAAATCCGTCGCCACCAAGTGACATTTTCGTTCTAGTTTTTGGGCATCCTGGTGTAATAGATATTGCATCGGTGCTACAATATCGTTTACATTGTACGAGAGATACATTGGTCATCGGCATGTTTGAGGTCTTGACGTATATTAGTCATCAACTATCTGATCCATCACATCTACTCCAATTTTTGTTTTATTATATAAGATCATTTACGATTTCATGTTTTCAAGATTAAAAAACTGCTAATTGTGATGAACGGACATGTAAATAAATATATTTCCTTTTGCTTTGGAAGACAGTGAAAAATTATTAGTATTATCAGACAAGTGTAAAAGAAAAGTTGTTTATGTTTTCACCTCATTTGGAATCTCTTTTGTGTTTTGACATGAAATTCTTAGCAGTTTAAGTTTTTTTGTAATAGGAACTCTGCGAGTAAGAACGTAAAAAATGTCCACAGAAATGTTGTATCCTCCTTTCCTCAAGTGTTGGGTCCGTTTTTTCACATTTGCAGCCAAATCTTTTACCAAGGGCTCGTCCTTTTGCCTACCAAAATATACACTGCTGTTGAATGCAAACCCGTTCTGCACATCGCAAAGCCAGAATATTTTTATGCCATATTTATCAGGTTTATTCCTCATATACTTTCTGGAAGATCAGCGCCTTTCGTTTCTCATCAAAGTGCATGCACCTTCGAATGTTTTCAAAAATACAAATATTCATTGTTGCTGTGAAAAACGGATCCCATCTTTTACTAAAAAAAAATCCCTTCTGCATATAATCAAGCTCTTTTCAAAACTATTTTTCACACATATTCACTGAAGTGAGATTAATTTTTGAAGGTCGCTACTTCCCGCACAATTTAGAGAATGTATTCACACTTGTGGCAGATACAGAAATAAATTTTGTATTGAAGATATGCTAACTCAAAAAATATAGTGTCGAAGAGTGAAAGTATAAAGGAATTTCACTGTCTTAGTCCATTATCGATCGTGCAACATTTTTATAGAAATATTTTCAAAGAAGCCACAGAACACATAGGGGGCCTTTCAGGCCCCTTAAGTGGAAAGTGCGACTACCTACAGAAAAAGCTAGATTTCTAAAAACCGATTAGTTGCCGTCTCTTCTCCTTGTAGTATTAGTAACAAAAATGATTGTTTTAAGATGTCAAGAAATATTATTAGCCACAAGCACATCACAACAGAGCTACAGCGATGAGAAGATGTCAAGGGGCTTCCGAGGCCCCTTAAGTGCATCGACGGGTTAAAGACATTTGAAGTAATTATTCAATATTCTTTGTCGGTTAGGTTTTAGTTTTTCGTAATAGTCACAAAAATATTAGCTTTTTACTTTTGGGAAAGCTACGTGTCTGAACCTGTTGACTTGAAAATTTCATCGAATGATAACTCTAACGAAACTATTGGAACAACGGAACATCCGAACGAAACATTGGAACGAATATATTGGTACAGGTAAAACATACAGTCTTCACTCTTCACTGAACACCCACATCCCTCCACAATTAAGTACACAGCACTTACACACCATGAAAAAACGTTAATTGAATAGTTTCACTACACGCATAAGAAACTATCTACATAGGTATAGGTATCAAGCAACTATAATAGTACTTCTAGTTGTTGCTGGAGAGCAAATCTTGAATCAATGATTATGCAAATAAACCTCGTCAGACTGCACAAACAACGGTGTTAACAGAAAACGTAAATAAAAATTGTCGAAAAATTGTCAAAATTTTAAATAAAAATCGCCTTCTAAGCGTGTCGCCTCAAAAATTGCTACCACCAGGAAGGGCTGAAATATTGTGGCCTTGATAGTATTGAAGCGTGGAACAGAATAGTTAATTGAATGGATTGCAGAATATCTCATCTTGTAGATTATAGCGTGAAAAACGTTGGCCTAAAAATTTTACTTTTTAAGGCTCTAAAACTCTTTGTTTATGAGTTATTGGCCAATATAGGTTGACATGTGATGCGGGTTGCATTTTACATGAATATTTCGATGCGTTTTTTTTAAAGAAATCATCCAAATTTTTGAAGTCAAAGTGGAATTCGTCAAGTCTCCGTGAGATTCTCTTTCTGTAGAGCCCTCATTTATAAAGATTGGTTGTGTGTGAGAGCCGGAACCCAAAGGTATACTACTGAAATAATACAGGAGACGATTCATCGCGGCATTCCGTACACAATAAATATCCGCACGCCATTCTGCAGTCATTTGTTGAATCTATCGTCCGTTCTCGCACAAAAGCGTCCACCTCCTATAGTCATACTCTGCGGCGGTTCTTTTATTGTATAAAACACAAATCATTTCAGTACGCAACAAAGTAATAAATGAATTTATATTAATGGCGCTGCCCAAAAAATCTGTTTAAATTATCTAAGTGTTTTTTGGTCCAGAAAATGAATACTAATGCATGGTATCTTACTGCAATATCTTCTCGCGCTCTTAATTTTTTCAGATGTTTCCGTTTCGCGATGATTCTTATTTATTTAAATTAATTAATTCTATTGTAGATCAGTGTGAAACATCTTGGTCGTAAGCGATCAAAATCTATTTTACAATTTTACATAATAAAATTTTCATTTTTGTTTACAATGCAATATTTCTTTACATTATCTTTTAACAATATAAAGAATTCAACAATATCGGACCCATGGCCGGGATCGCTAAGCCAGTAGTGCCATAGTGATCTTGGACCGTGGAGTCCCGTCTCTGGCATGGTTGTAGGTGTTCGTCTTTTCTCCCACTATCATCACCATATCGTTTCATTCTAATACCATAACATTACATCCAATAGTGGTCGTTAATGACCTAGCAGTTGATGCGACCTTAAATACAAAAAAAAATGTTAAAAAATGATTACATTCCATATTACATACATGTGAATTTTTTTGTAATAAGAAAGGAACTATTATATATATTTATCTAATTTTGTGCCACATAGAAATTTAATAATTTTTTCACATTCTAAGGTAGAATTTAATAGGTCATGGATGTTAGTATCAAGACTTAAATTCTTTCTAAGATCACTTGTTAAAGGACAATCGACTAATAAATGTGATGTAGATATACTTTGTGATGTAGATGTACTTAATGTGATGTAGAGATGCACTTAAATGTGATGTAGATATACCTTGCAGGATCGTATTGCAGAGCGAAGGAATCAAATAAGGGCCCTGCTTACGGAGGTTCGTGTATTTACATAAGAAATTATATTGATTCTACCTTCTTGTCAGAATTCAATTTATATGCAGTTGAAAAAGTTTTTGAAACAACAGTAGTACATCTTACTACGCTCAAAATTATCTTACTTTGCATTTACAGACCTCCAACAAAGCGAGCTTCAGATTATTTCACTTTCTTGGAAAATCTAGAGATAATTCTGAACAAAATTAGTAAACTCTCTTGTAAATCCATTGTTGTATGTGGAGATTTCAATATTGATTTTCTGAGCGAATCCCACGAAAAAGAGAAGTTTCTCAATTTACTTCATTCTTTTAATTTAGACATTACAGTGAATGTACCTACACGGAATACGCTTAAATCACAAAAAGCATTAGATCAAATTATAATTAACAAAACCACAACTACATATGAAATAATAACGAATAATCTAGGATACAGTGACCACGATGCACAAATTCTTACAATTACTAAGAACATAAACACTGACACAATAAATAATACACGCATGTGCAGAGCATTCACTAAAGTTAATATAAAATTATTTACGGACTACTTGATGAAGGAATCATGGGACGAAGTTTATAACGCTGTTGACACAAATGAAAAATATAATTTATTTTTCTCCAAGCTTTCAATTCATTTTAACGCGTGCTTTCCTCTTAAAAAGAGAAAATTAAACATTTCAAGCAAAAGTAATACTTGGATCACACAAGGAATTAGAACATCGTGTAAAAACAAACGTACGCTTTACTTTATTTCTAAACATCATAACGTATCACCCGGTTTCCATATATACTTCCGAGAATATAAAAGAATTTTAAGAAAAGTAATAGTTCAGGCAAAATTAATGAAAAATAGTCAGGACATTTTGAGCGCTAGTAACAAAACTAAAGCAATGTGGGATATCGTAAAAAATACAACCACATCATCTCGATACCTTGTAGAGAATGTTATTTTAAAGGATAATGAAAGAGAAACGAGTAATCCGGAAAAAGTTGCCAATCTCTTCAACAAACACTTTTCCAGAATTGCGTCTGATCTCACGAAGGGACTAAAATCACAAAATTCAACATTTTACACTTCCCAAAAAATTTCAGATACAATGTTTATTCCCGAAACTTCTCCCAACGAAATCCTCAGAATAGTCAGTAAACTAAAAAATAAATATTCATCTGGTTTAGATGAATTTCCGGATTGTTTATTAAAAACTTGTGCACCTGCCTTTATACATCCGTTAACTCACATTTTCAATGCTTCTTTATGTACAGGAATATTTCCAGATATTTTCAAAACAGCAAAAATTAAGCCATTTTTTAAAAAAGGGAACAAAAATGATATTCAAAATTACCGGCCAATTTCTCTTTTGTCAGTTTTCTCAAAAATATTAGAAAGGCTTTTCTACTTACGAATGGAAACATTTCTCAGGAAAAACAGAGCGTTTTCAGACTCACAACACGGTTTTAGAAAATCAAAATCTACGGAAACTGCCATTTTTTCTTTTCTCAAAGATGTTGCTTCATCAATAGACCAAAATGAAGTACCCATTGGAATATTCTTAGATCTCTCGAAAGCTTTTGACGTTATTGACCATAAGATCTTGCTCTCAAAATTACCTTCGTATGGAATCCGTGGTATTGCCCTAGATTGGATAACTTCTTACCTTAAACATCGGACTCAAAGAGTAGAAATACCATACTGGCAGGAAAGGACATTACATACTTATATTTCCAATTCTTTGCCAATTGTGCATGGGGTCCCGCAAGGTTCGATCTTAGGTCCTATTCTCTTTCTGTTATATGTAAACGATATGCCCTCGTCTATTAAAAATGGAAGAACGGTTCTGTTTGCTGATGACACGAATGTTCTTTGCAAAAAAGAAGCAGTAAATAGTACAATTTCAGAAGTTTCAAATTGGTTTAATAATAACAAATTAATTGTTAACGAAAGAAAAACAGTTTCAATGCATTTTTGCATCTCAAATCGGAAATCGCATGTTCAATTGAAAATGAACAATATGCAATTAGCTGACGTTGAGGCAACAAAATTTTTAGGTCTTTCAATTCAATCAAATCTCAAATGGAATGTACATATATCAGAATTAAACACTAAATTAAGTTCATTATGCTATGCATTCAGAATTCTTTCAAATTCTGTCAGCCTTCATGCAGCTCGTTGCGTTTATTTTGCAAATGTGCATTCCCGCCTGAGATATGGCATAATATTCTGGGGAAGCTCATCCTGTAGTATTCAGACCTTCAGATTGCAAAAGAAAATTATTCGAATAATGAAAAAATGCCTTCCACGTGATTCCTGCAAGCCTCTTTTCATTGAGCTGGGAATCCTACCATTGCCTTGTCTATTTATTTACGAATCTGTACTATTTGTCAAAAATGACCTACTTAACGGAGGGAACATATTTTCATGCAATATTGATATTTATAATTACAACACACGCCGTAGAAATCACGTGCATCAAGTGTCAGTATCAACAGCTCAGTACAAGAAATCAACATACAATACATGTACGTTACTTTACAACGCATTGCCAGATGACATAAAACAATTAAAGTCGGTATACAAATTTAAGTTAAAAGTAAAATCTTTTCTGCTGCAAAACTGTTTCTATACAATTAGAGACTATACTGATCGTGAAAAAGAAAAATAATGTTTAATGTAACAAAACAAAGATATATAATGAATTAGTTTATGTTTGCATTGTATACATTTAAAAAAAATATTTAATACGCCTGTAACAAGTAATGTACTTCAGCTTCCGGGTCAATGACCCCCATCTCGATCAGGTTTTTGTCCAGTTTCCCTGATCCATTGAGCAAATGCTGAGATGGCCCCTTGTTTTGCTTCTGGACGTAAATGTAGCTTCACTGTGCGCACGTTTTGTTGAGCACTCCTTTTGCTTGTAGTTCATTTACAGTTGAAATTGATTTTCTATAACTCGGGAAAAAACATTTTTCAAATATCTTTATTTTTCTAAAATGATTATTTTCTAAATTCATTTTTTTTTTTTTAAATAAAATTTCTGGCCCTCAAGAAAATGTGCGCAGGTAAATTTCTTTCCCCACACGTCATATACAGTTTTTACTGTTTTTTTGACAAATAAATAAATAAATAAATAAATATACTTTCACCACAATTTGGACATGAATCTGGATTTGTCTTTTTGAATATATAACATTGAATCAAGTTAAAATGCCCAATTCGGGGTCATGATAAAATTACTTCATTTTCTAACTTGATGTAGTTTTGAATAATTTAATTTCCATTTCAATTCCCATTTTATTTTCGTAATGTTGATAACAGAAATAGTTTTTACTTTTTCGTACACGTACGTATATTCGTAGTACAGGGAAAGTTACGTAATGCTGCGGAAAATCGATTTCGAAATTTTAACGGAAATACACTTTTTGGGGTCCCCATATACCGAAAAAGTTTTTTTTTTCACAACGTCTCGAAATTTTTGAACGCTCATCCTCCAATTTTGTTTGAATGACCTTAAAACATGCATATACAAAATTTTGTTGAGATCGGAGCGTGCTAACCCATGCCGACTTGAGCACGAACTCGCATGACGTACGAGTCCAGACCTACCATCGAGCTTTGAGTCATACTCGAGCCTAACGATACATGTATTTTAATCGATCTGTCACACATGTTTACAGGTCGTTAATGTAACGAAGTCGTATGTTAGTGTCATATGTAGTGTAGGGGATTGTGTTATTTTAATGGGAGATAATATTAATTTTGAAAATTGAGATATTCCCTTTACCCAGCTACTTAATTTTACTATTTCATTTCTATCTCTTTTTAATTACTTATGTATTTACATTTAACTTTGGCTAGCTCAGGTTTTGTTACTATAACGAGCAACTATACTTACTTCTTGGGGTCTGAATACCTGGTATTCTTCTTCGTGGCCCTGAATATAACCGCTCGTAGTATTTCACGGCTGGCAATATTTTGTATGATTATAGGAAATTGGATTTGGAGTTTTTATTACCAAGCACTATCTCAATAATAAAAACAATTGATCTTTGTACTGAAATTACAGGAGCGTGTGAGGTACGACTGCTACTGTTACTTTGATAAATCTAATGATAATTTTGATGCAAACAAATGAATTATTTATCTTTACTGTTTTTTCTGATTATGATGGTCATCATTGCATTACTTCTGATCATTTTTAAACTTAAATTAAATGATTTCTAACTGAACATTTTTGGTCTTGATCCTTTATACCTTTAATGTCTTTAAAAATTCTTTTTAAACTTTTTAAAACTTCCCTTTCGTCGAAAACCAGCACACTTGGCGATGCGTCGAAAAACTCCGTCTTGGACACCGTCTGCTTTCTTCTCATCGTTCAAATTCCATTCTGGTCGTCCATATCGCTCAAGATTTGCTCGTCCGAAAATTATTTGTCGTTACTGTTACCCGACATTTAAACCGCTGCGAATTTGTATGTTCACGCTTTTTATCGATTAACGTTGACTTATTAAACCTTTCATTACACTCGCTTATTTCCGCCGCTTACCAAGACTTAAATCGTTCCAACTTAAAACTTTTACAACACTTATTTCTGTTTGCAGCCTGCATCCGCTGCCTGTCAAGTCCCGACTTATTCTGATGAAATTTTTACTTTCCGAAGCTCATCTTGCACACGCTTGTGTTTAGTGTTTATTTTTTCATTCGCTATTTCGAAGCTTTTCTGTCCTTCTGCTACTGAATCATCTGAATTCTTTTATCTAAGTCAAAAATGCCTTGTCATTAAATATTTATTTATTTAAAATATTTTGAAATTATTTTAAATACACAATAGAATTTACTTCTATTTAACTCTTCACAACCTCAATGTCAATGTCCTCAATGTCACGTTCCTGCTCATATTTACTCCGAATTGTATGATTTTCTATACGAAATTGACCATATGTTTTAATTTACCATTAACCAAATATTAGATACGCTTTTCAATAAAACACCAAATAACTGGACACAATTCACCATCAAAGAAACATGTGCTTGAAGTTTTATTTTGTAACATACGAGAAGTAAAATTCAAAGTTAGTAGAAGAGCTAAACGTGTGGTAGGTGAGAGCATCTTATTTTGAGAGAAAGTAGAAATTTCGACAAGGGATAATCAGAATAGTTCGCGTAAACTAATTTTCGAAGTATTCGAAGTAGAGAAAATTATATTAAAAAACGCAAACAAGTGTAAATCTATTTTTAAGCATCGTGAAGAGATGTTTAGAAATAATTCGGATAGTTTATTTGATATTGCTCATGCGAATGCTGTACAAATGATTACGTTGGAAGAAGACATGATGATTTTACTTCGGCAGAGAGAGCTAGGACGCAAAAGCTATCTTGCAGAAGTAGACCAAAATCTCCAATAAAGATGAGATAAAGAACATTACAATAAGAGAAAAGGAAAGAGAAACTACAGTATGCAGCGCCTACATCTGCTGTACCTCCTTCTTCATCTGAAGATTCAGATCACAAACTTCCATGTTAGGATGAAATAAACCTTTTTGAATTTTTAAGAGAGACTTCCGACAGTAAATTGGTAGCGTTGACACATTGGTAGCATTGTCAAAACAGCAATATCTTCCTTTGCATGTGTGATATAGAAAATGGAGGTTCAAACATTTGACGGTAAACGCCGGAGCTCGCTGTACATGGCGGATATGCGTTGCCAAGGGGTTGTTGATTTTTAGTAGTGGGAGAAAAACAAATGATATGTCACTTTCATATGCAGTGTAGTGAAAAAAAGCTCTCTCTTCATCCAGACACAGAGGCGGACAGATCGTCTGATAAGAACGCGGAATCTAACTTCGAATTTGTTTGATAGTAACGCTGTGCCGGAATACCGATACGGAATATTAGTCAAGAGATTGATTCGGGAAGTTAATTAATTGAATTAATTCTGTTGCAACTACTTATCATTTATTGAGAAAAACATTATTGGAAAAATAAGCTGGTTCGCCGCGCTGTACTGACGATACCACATTTCAGTTATTATAAATTGTTTCAGTGACAACAGCTTGTGATTAAGTAGAGAACTTTAATCGAATATAACCAGGATAGAGACTATAAAATATGTCCGTAGTGCCGTGGCGGAGCAAATTAGTTTGTGAATAGACTTGGCTACGAATATAGTTAGCAGAGACTTTTTTTCGATTTGTTGAGTTCGCGGGTAGGCGCACAACTGTTGCGCATTTTAGGGAAAAGTAACTGTAGATGCTAGGTTAGCTGCAGATGCTAGATAGAGACAGATACTAGAAGCAACGCTGGAGAATGAAGTAGATAACATCGGGTCCAGCCCAGCCGAACGAAGATCGAAAGACGTCGTGGAATTTCCAGGTTGGTTCTTCGGGCGCCATCCGACTGCACTAGTACCAACTTTGAGAGCTTAACCTGTTCTCATGGAATGTTAATGCACGCTCACTGAAGGCCGTTCCCTGGGCGGAGCAACTACTGTGAAGTGCCGGTTTCGGCGTTTGAATTTGGCGACAATGCTGTCATAGTTTAAAAACGGAGATCTAGTGTATCTAAATAATATTGTATGTACACGAGTGCTTGGCGACGGAGCCCGGTAGGAGCTGCCACATGACGAAGGGAGATAAACGAACAAGTAGGCCCGCCAGGTCCTATGCAAAGACGTCGAAAGGCAAAGAAGACACAAAAGTTTTATATACCCGCACTCTACGCAGCTAGCACGCGGTTTTGGAGGGAATTTTTTATAATTCCGACGCGGTACGTTTAAAATACATATTCTGAGCTGGTAATAAAGGCCAAAGATTGTTATTAAAAACCAATCTCCCGCCACGGCGCTAAATTTGAATCATTTTTGAAGCCAATGTGCCAACAAGGTGAGAGTGTACATTGCTTTCTACAGATCCGCGGTTCCGGGCATTATACAATAGGAATACCAAATAAACATTGTACAATATCATATCGTGGAATTGCACATGTGGATACTAATCGCACAGTCGAATGAATGGGTTTTGGCAAATCGATTAGACGTGATGCCTCATACACGAATTAAATCCCTAGAAAGAAGTAATGAAATATCCACATCCAGACTTTCAATGATAGATGGATTCAGAGGACAAAATTTCACGGTAGCGCTCCTAGACGGTACGCCCGAGTATTCGTGGAAGGGCAGAGAGGGAAAGATAATTTACAATGGATTCGTTGCTAATGGTTAAATTGCTAATTTCAGGTGAGGTTCAATTCTCTGTGACTCCGTTATATTTAACTGCTGGGAGACTGAAGATATTTGATTCCACGGCAACTGTGGCTGCAGGCCCTTTTTGCTTGATGATGAAACGAACTCCATATTTTTCATTTGGAAGAGTTCTTCTCTCCCCGTATCAGTCTGCTACATAGGTGGCTTTGTTGCTATCAAAGAGTGCTTTGGTTGGGACATGGTATGTGGTGCGAGATCTTTACCTGGTGCAGGCCAATAACATAAAGAACTGGTCAGGTGGCAGTGTGTCGCTCGCATTATTAAACGTGGGTCAAGTGGTACTGTGTAATTCCTGTACGCGTGTGGTGCAAACAAATGCACAGAGTAGCGATCATCACCGTTCTTCTGTTTGCCATCGTGGTGAGCAACGCGTACTGGCCAGCTCTTGGGGCTGCTCGCAAATCTACGAGTACCTCGACACAAAGACCCCGAAACATTGCGGGAGGTGGCTCGTATCGTGGAAACTGTGTATATTGCAAAAAATCTCGAATCGCCTTTTTTAAGTGCCAATGAAAAATGTTCATTAAACGAAATTATAAGTAAAATTATGAGTTCGGGTTCAATATACTTCATAGAATAGCGAAGGATGGAAAATAAAGTTTATACTATTATAGGATATACTATGATATTGTAAGTCATTATAAAGAATACATGAGCAAAGGTGATCGAAAATTCCATATCGTTCCTGATTCTTTCTTAACACCTGGTCACAAAGGCTACCTGGTTTGTAAAAATTCACTGTTCTCCTGTGTTTTAAATAAGGTGGATTTGTTGGCAAACTGAAGGTGTGTTACGTGTATCGTCTGCAAAATGTGATTTGGCAGTATAAAAAAACAAAAAAGAATACAAGGGAGATTAAATTATAATATATGAAAAGTAGAAGATGGAGGAATCCCTGATAGCTTTATATTTATATATTTGGGGGACCAGCAGACTGTAAATTAAATGATACACATGACACATAAAATTAATAGAGCTGTACGGTATTGCATAGATGGATGGAATATGATAGGGCAAAAAAGAACAACATTGTCTGTAATAAAAAATAACAAATATTTAATTACTAAAAAATTGAGTTGAAAAATTAGTAAACAAACAAAAAATATTAAAAACAGTAAGATAAACAATTAATGTGAAAAAAGTAATGAAAAGGAAATGAACAAAAGTGATTGAAAACAGTAATCTTGAAGTCAGAAGTTGCCAAAAATTAAAGTCTTTTCTTGCGTTAAATTTAAATGGATTAAAAAAAGTGCACTCATGTACAAATTCTGATGCATCAGAAAGAAGTTTGAAATAAGTAACCGGTCACTTATCCGTTGGAGCTCTGGTGGGTTTTTCTTGCAGCGGATGTCGGCCGAGAGGAGTTGCAGAAGCAGGAGATTGTTGACGAGGGTGGCGCCAGAGTTGCGACCCCAAATTAAATTGTTGTGCAGAGCAGCGTCTTCCAGCAGATTGCAGTAGGCAACTAGGCGTTGCACCGCATATGTTTAAGTAAATGCTGGAGAGCCGCGTCTTGCAATAGATTGCGGTAGGCAAAACAGATTTTTGCACCACATACAAAAATAGGTCACATCTCTGCGGAGGTCGCCACAAGACTCCTTGTTCTCGTCGGATGAAAAGTTTTTGAAAACTGGTCGGTCGAAATGTTGTCCTTTCGTCGCACACAGGGGCGCTAGTGTCAATTTGCGTGTGTGTCTGAGAGCTAGCGCTGTTGGGGAGATGGCGAAGCTTGTGCACGCACTCAGCGCGCACGCATGCCCTTGGAGCGGAGGGGCTCGGACAGGAAGTTGCCAAAAAAATGCGCCTCGAATAACACCCTCGGGGTCGCCACCCCAACGGTCACTCACAGACAGTTTCAACACACTTCACTGGTTCAAATAATTGAGTATAAAGAATTGTGCTACAAGAGTCCCCTGGGTGCAAGGAATTAAAAATTCAATAGTTTTAAATTGGGACGTAACAAGGTGGTTTGTTCGATCATTGATCTTGATCGAAACGCCACCACATGAATGCCAACTGTGTCACTGTTCTTGAATTTTATTTCTGAGCTACCCTCATTCGCTGACCCTTGAGCAACTGAGTGGTTCTTTCGCAATGATAAGTATTGCTTGGGTCGTAGCTATTGTGATCTTTGCGATGGAATTTGTATTGCTGAGGATTTATAGAATGCTGTAATCGATTTGGTCGTGATAAATATTATTTTTTATTATTTATATATTTATATGTTTTCATTCCGCGTAGTAAGTTGTGTTTCAATGTCGGGCGCTGTTTCAACTGTCACCATGGGCGTAGAGGTAGTTTTGTGTTCCGTGGCTTGTCTGAAATTTTGCAAGATCACTATTCTTCTCCTAACAAAATAATTATTCTTTCTCTTTCCTCCCCTTTGTCAAAATGGATCCTCTAGAGCGTATATATGAACGTATATGAACAGATAATGGACCCTCTAGGGCTTATATATCTATATATATAATATACTTATATATTTATATATATAATATACTTATATATTTATATATATAATATACTTATATATTTATATATATAATATACTTATATATTTATATATATATAATATACTTATATATTTATATATAATATACTTATATATTTATATATATATATAATATACTTATATATATATATGTCAATGGTTCTTCACAAGTGATATTTGTTTATACTCAACGCTAGATATGTGCCAGTTGCTTTGGCAGTGAGGCTATCTTGCTACATTTTGTACAGCAAACGTATTGCTGTTATCGCAGAAAGTAATATGTTGTTTTCTGTCATTTTATTAGTGTCAAATTACGCAACTTGTATAGGATTTCAAAATTATCTTATTCTTGGGTTACAAGATCACAATTACCTTTTTTGTCTGTAACTTATTGGAAGGGTAGGGAAAATTCCAAGGTGAATTAATTAAATCATAAAACGTACTGATTGTATTGATGGTATGAGAAAAGTTATTCCGAGTTGTATCAATTACACCTATATCTCCGAGAGTGCCACCCGTTACAAAGGAATTCCGAATTTAACCTGTATCACCTCGAAAATCAGTGGTAATTTTTAACGCATGAAGGCCCAGTGCCAGAAAGGCATTTTTTTATCAATCCAAATTTGTCTCTTTGCAACCAGTTTACGAATTTTGTACACCAAACAAAGATCCTAAACGAATATATAAACGACTTGATGTTGATTTTTCAGAGATTGCTAATGCATAGTTATTCTCTGTTGGTATAATAAATAGTTACGAAAATACAAAAAAAATATTGTTACAAAAGTTTGTTACAAAAGTAGAAACGCTATCATGGATGTATTAATGTCATAAACCGATGATTAGAAAAATACGTTTTTTTTAAAGAAAGATAAAGGCTTTAATGAATGGCTATATTTCATTTAAGCAATTTAGTTTCTTGTTCTGTTGTTCAATTTTTATTATTCATTTAAAGAACTAATTAATAAAATTCTATCCGTTGAACATAGATACTCATGGAACCTTTTTAAAGTAAAAGTTATTTCATTCAACAATCAGTGACCATTCTTTTCACATAAATGTTCAATGTTGTCCGTAAGAAGACATTTCAAAATTTTAAATCATGTCCTGAGAATTTGTGAATAAATAATGTCTATGGAGTGTATCAAGAGGAAGTCGTGAAAATTATTATTAAATTTTTCGGTACAAAACACATTTTCAAAATTTTGTCATGTGTTCCTTCTTTTTCTTATTAAATTCTCTCCAAAATTGCGTAGATGTAGCATAAAACAAAGTCTCAGGAATCATTTTCCTTGAAATCTCTTAATCTTCGAAAATTAAAGAAGCTAGAAATAATGCGAGAAAGTAAAATAAACACGTGGCAATGTAGCACCATCACTTAAGTTTGCCGCCGTATAGAGAGTTTAGTTGCAAAACACGCATGTACTATAACATGTATGTAAAATATCATAATAAAACGATAAACTTTGTAGTATTACACGCAATCAAGTCATTAACTTTATAATTCAAGGAAATGAGAATATCAGAGAATGAGCGTGTTTAATTTATTCGAAGATAAATAATCACTGCCAACTAACAGTTTCAACGAGGGTAGAGTGTAGACTGTTCTATGAAAGCACGGAGCTACCTAACAGGAATATCAAATAGTCATGGTACGATATCACATCGTGGAATTGCAAATGACGATCTTATTAATACTTTGCAGTGGCTGGGTTCTGGCAAACCGCTTAGACCTGCTGCCTTATTTTCCAAATAAATCCTCAGAAAGAAGCAATGAAATATCCATACCCCCAATGATAGATGGATTCAGAGGACATAATTTCAATGTGGCGCTCGTTGATGGTATGCCAGAGTATTCGTGGGAGAGCAGAGAAGGAAAAATAATCTACGACGGACCCGTTTTCAACTTCCTGCAAACTCTGAAACAGAAGACAGGGATCATTATTCACAAGAAGCTTGCGGCTAATTTTGGTGTTCTGATGCAAATGCTTTTTTCAGGCGAAGCCGAATTCTCCATGACCTCTTTATATTTAACTGCTGAGAGGCTGAAGATGTTGGACTACACGGCAACTGTGAGTGCAAGCCCTTATTGCTTGGTGATGAAACGAGCTCCGTATTTTTCATTTGGAAGGGTTCTTCTCTCACCCTATCAGTCTGCTACATGGGTGGCTTTGTTGCTGTCCTTGATTGCTTTGGCAGGGACTTGGTATGTGGTGCAAGATTTTTACCTGGTGCAGCGCAGGAACGTGAACAATTGGCCTGGTGGCAGTGTGGCGCACGCATTCTTAGATGTGATTCAATTGTCACTATGTAGTTCCTGTTCGCGTATGGTGGAAACAAATGCGCAGAGAGTAACGTTCACCGCAGTTCTGATATTTCCCGTCGTGGTGAGCAACGCCTACTCCGGCCAACTCTTGGGGATGCTCGCAAATCCACCACGACACAAGGATCCTCAAACTTTGCAGGAGGCCGCTCGTATTGTGGAAACTGTGTACCTTCCTAAAAGCCTCGAGGGGCTTGTAAGTGCAAATGAAAACCGTTCATTAAACGAATTTATAAGTAAAATTAAACTAATAACTTATGGGTTTATTCTTAATATACTTCGTCGAATGGTGAAGGACGGAAAAGAAAGTATATTTTACAGTACGAGAGACTTTGATATTGTAGCTCATTATAAAGAATTGATGGGCACAGGTGACCGAACACTTCATATCGTCCCGGACTGTTTCTTAACACCGGGTCATGAAAGCTTCCTGATTCGAAAAAATTCCACCTTCTACTATGTGTTAAATAAGGTGGCTTTGTTGGCAACAGAGGGTGGTTTGTTCGATCATTGGTCTCGATCGAATCGCGACCACATGAATGCCAACGGTGTCACTGTTCCTGAAAATTTCTTTCCAAGCCACCCACATTCGCTGACCCTTGAGCAACTAAGCGGTTCTTTCGCAATGATAAGCATTGGCTGGGGCATAGCTATTGTAATTTTTGCGATGGAACTACTATTGGTCAGGATTTACAAAATGAAAAAAATAATTTGTGTGTCACATTTCTTTTAAGGTATATGTTCTTTGTATTTATATTTAATATTTATATTTCTTCATTCCTCGCAGTAAATTTTATTTGAATCGCGAACGTTTGTTCGACTGCCACCATGGACATGTGTGTAGCTTTGTGTTATGTGGTTTGGTAATTGTTTGCCAAAACCATCGATCGTCTCCTAATAAAATAATAATTCCTGCTCGTTCCTCCCCCTGCCCAAATGTAACGTCGTGAGGGCGTGTATTACTGCCAGCGAATAGGTGGAGGATGCACGTCAGTGGGACTTCGCCAATGATATTTACATATACCATACCTGCCCCTAGATATATGACTGTTAATATGACGGTGATGCTACCTTTAGCATCATTTTTCGTGGAAAACACCTTGATGTTATCGCAAAAAGTGGTATGAATTGACGAATGCTCTGTTATTTAATGGGTGTTGAATTTTGTAACTTAAATAAGCTTTTATAAGTATACCATTTTTTAGTTGAGAATAACTATCTAAAGACTTTGTATTTTGTACAGAAAGACCCTGCAATGTATCACTTTCCTCTCTCTATATATACCTTGAGGTGGCAAAATTAATGTTGTACTTCTTGTTATTGTGTCAGACCTCATTTTGCCCGGCGACGTGCAGCATCTCAATGTGACGTGTACTCGAAAAGGCGTTTTACTTCCCCTGCACATATTGAGCCATGCTGCCTCTATAACCTTCCTTTATTGCGAACGTGTTGCCGGTGCAGGATTTTGTGCATGAACTGACCTTTCGATATACGCTCGATGGGATTCACGTCGGGCTATCAGGGTTGTTAAATCTTTCGCTCGAATTGTCCAGAATGTTCTTCAAATCAAACGCGAACAATTGCGGCGCGTTGACAAATCGCATTATGATCCTTAAAATTCCATTGGTGTTTGGAAACATGAAGACTATGAATGCATGCAAGTGGTGTCAAAGTAGCTGAACAGAACCATTTCCAAACAATGATCAGTTCTGTTGGATTAGTCCACTCCATGTGAAAACAACCTCCGCTATTTTGGAGCTTCCAACTTCTACAGTGCCTTGTTCATAACTTGGATCCATGTCTTCATGGGGTCTGTGCCACTCTACAACTATCAGCTCCACCATCACCCTTACCATCAGCTCTTACCAACTTAAATCGGGACTCGTCTATCTAAGGCACAGAGTTCCATCCGTCTCGGTTCCAATCGATATGGTCACGAGCGCAGGAGAAAAGCTGCAGGCTATTTCAAGCTGTTAGCAAAAGCACTCGAGTCGTTCTTCAGTTGCCAAAGCCCATTAAAGTACTGCACAAACGGATTCGTTCGTCGTACGTCCCACATTGGTTTTTGCGGTTATTTCACGCAGTGTTTCTTGTCTGGTAACAGTAACAACTCTGCTCTTAAACACAAACAGAAACCTTTTCACATAAATCAATTCAGTACAAATGAAAGCTCTGCCAATGCTCTGCTCTTTTACACCTTTTGTACGAGATACTACTGCCATTTCTGTATTTGAAAATTGCTATTTCATTATATTTGTCACCTCAGTATACTACTTTAGATATACACGTATATTTAGTTTTCCACCGCACCCTTCCAGAACGATGAGAAAGGATTGCAGGGTAACACGTCTTATAGAATTGATTTTATCAAGAATAAAAGTCTCAATATTCAAAATTTTAGTTTTTGGAAGACGCCGGAAAAATGTGGAACGGTTCCAATTTTCGAAGACTTAGGCTGTTATTTTAAGCCTGGTTTACACTATCCGAGGACAAAGTTTATTAAAAAAATAAGTAGCCATTTTTGAAAAATTTTGAAATTGTTGAAACTGTTGTTATTTACAGTCCCCTCAAATATCAACATATTACTTTTGAACTCAGAAGCCCGTGAGTTCGGTTTAATCGACCGGAGAATATCAATTTTGGAGAAAATCGGCAGAATGATTTAGGTGCAGGTATTGACTACAGGCGAACAGAGAAAATCGATATTTTTGGCATCAAGGATCCATAAAACATGGGTTCAAACTACATAACATTTTAGAGGACGTAATTTGATTTATATAGGAACAAAGTTTATTAACTTTTTCGTTACTAGTGCTCGGCAATATGAGTTTTTTTTCCAAAATTCGCCCTTTACGAGATTACTAAAGTAAAACCTCTTCCTACGAAGGAATGGACAAGAACGTAGAAGGTAAAGAAGTGCCATTGGTGTTCATCTGACATCCCACTCTTTGCTGTGCAATAACGCTCCATATTTGGCTTCACATCGTCCATTAGGTAAGTGTGTAGTCAGCTATGTAGCGGAGAGGGTATACATGATCGATCTGCGGACTTCGTGCCCGATACATAACATACCTAACCCTCAAAAGAGTTCCAAACTTCGATAACAATCCGTTATCGAAAATTCAATCTAGTGACAAAGGACGTACGTCATTGTTACTTTGGAGGATTTGGTTACACTGAAGGAATTGGTTTATTGAAGGGAAAAAGCAATATACCTGCTTCTTCCATATCTAAATATGTCAAGATATTTTAACAGAAATTTACAGAATATGAATGTAATATAACAGAAAATCCATGTATCATTCGTTTTTAAATTTTGTTTCCTTTAATATATTGCAATTTATTCTCTGGTTCACCGTTGACCACTGCTTTGTTTGTTTTTTTCGGCGTACCGGAATGGCACTGTAAAGCGACTGTTAACGCGAAAGAAACTCCAGCAATCAACCAACACTTTTAAAACTGCGTTCTAAGGCAGCAAGTACTGTGACTGCGCCCATGGAATGGGTGTGAATAAACAAAAAGGAAAGAATCCCTCTAATTAATATTTTATTGTAATACTGAAGGAAGATACTTTGTATATTGTTGCATATCAGTGTTTCGAATTAAAAATAGAGTTGAAATATCTTGATTGTTAAGTTTATGATTGAACACGAATTGTCTAGGATAAAATGTACGTGACATTACGCCTATGCACTTCAAGATGAACAGACATCTTTAAAAATACCTTTCGACATCAACTTCCCTCCAAATAACTGTGTAAAAAAGTTTTGATTATCCGTACAAATTTAATAGTTTTCTTTAGAATATGTAGGAGGATTAAAAAAACATTTTCGATATAAACACCAATATAAATTTTTCCCAGTTCTAATAATGTGAGACCCTTCTTTGGAAGCTCATGAATGTTCGTCTACTCTTACATATGAATTTGAGTATGATAGGCATTATCGAGCTGAAAATAAATTGTATAACAATAATTTCATGCAAATATTCCATACCTCTCGAAGTAGTAGTAAATTATTGAATAAAACAAAAAGGTAAGACTCAATTGCCATGTGATGCCATGCATTATTTGTTATAAAATACTATTATCATTGTTGGTGAAATAGATTTGCTCTACTGTATTGAACCGCGTGTGTATACAACGTACATCATAGTTTACCAATAAATGGTTCATGAAGATTTGACGTACTCTTTCAATTGATAAAAATCTAATATCTTTCTTCTCATCTGCAGATGTAAATTTCAGTAGCACAAAACACGCGACAAATTCGTTTACTCTTCAATGTATACGTTATTACCCTTTTTTCTGGGTGTGAACATGATGAAAATTGTCTTGCTGCATAAAACAACAAAAAAGTAACATCTTAGACAGGAGCTCCTAATAATGTTGAATAATATGGCAAGTGTTGCCATAATATTGCAAGTGAATAATATGGCAAAAAAAGTTTTTATACATCGATCATGAAAAGTTCATCATTTTCGTGCATAGTGTTACGGGAAGGACATTGTAAGATACGTGGAATTGCATGTGTGGTTCCTAGCAGGATTTAAATGGCTGGGTTTTGGGAATTTATTAAACTTATCGCTTAAGTTTGCAAAACAAAACACACTAAAGTCAGCGCATCTTTTCCTGTCTCCCTTTAGTAATAAATGAATTGAGAATTCATCGATTGATTCTGAAATTAATAGAAGCACTGTTGAAAGGTACATAGAAATAGAAATAATATGCAAGATTATTCTTTTGATATTTTTCTGCTAACACTTAAACCCAAGATCAGGATCATCAATTACAAGAAGCCCGCCGCAAATATATTGTTGACGGCAGTTGTGTCAGGACTTGGTAATTTTTAACTGGCGTTGCTGCTATTGAATGCTGAAGTACAAAAGATATTGGATTCTGCAGCGCGTAAGAACAACTATTCACTTTGGTTGGTGACGAAACTAAAGCCATGCCACTCCAAAGGCCCGTGTTTTCGCCGTAAAAACCTTATACATAGGCCGTCTTTTTATAATTTTGAGTGCTTTAAAGAAGTGCATTGGCCGAGGCGAAGTACTATTTTGGAATCAGAATTGGATGAACTTTTATCAGCGTTTAACGATTATTATTTTCTCGTATAAGTACAGAGATAAGGACACTCTCTTTCTCTCGATGAAAGAACAAGATTATTTACCTCAAACATTCAATATTTTCACTCAGCTTCCAAGAGCAATTTATATTCTAATTAGTCAATATTTAATCAACATGTAATTTATTTAACTATTCATTCAAGAATAATTATATTAAGCTACACGAGTTCCAAATCTTTTGAATCTCCCTGCATGATAGCTTCCTCCTCCTAGAGAATTATAGAAATTTATTTCAGATACATAAAAGTGTCTGTCTATAATAGGATGGTTGTCCTCCGATATCGTGGTGAGTGGTGAAGTAAGCATATCGTCCACAAAATCTGCTTTCGACTGCATGGCAACTGCTTACTCTTCCACACGCAATAAATACATTAACCGTTCAGTTCAGTAAATATAGAGATCAAAGAATGAGTGTCTTTAACTTATTCGAGGCAAAAAAATACAAGTACATCTAACATTTTCAAGAAGGTTAGAGTGTAGACTGCGTTCTATAAATATATGGTTTTAGTCATTATTCAATAGGAATATCAAATAGACATGATAAGATATCACTTCGTGAAATTGCATATATCAATCTTGTTAGGACTGTGTAATAGATCTATTCTGGCAAACCGATTACACCTGATGCCTCATTTTACAAACAAATCCTTAGAAAAAAGCAATGAAATATCTACACCACCACTTTTAATAACAGATAGATTTAGAGGACATAATTTTAATGTGGCGCTCATAGAAGGTTTGCCGAAATATTTATGGAAGAGCAAAGAAGGAAAGGTAATCTACGATGGACCCGTTTTTAATTTTCTGCAAACCCTTATACACAAGACAGGGATCATTATTCATAAGAAGCCTGCAGCGAATTACGATACTCTAGTGACAATGATAATTTTAGGCGATGCAGAAGCTGGTTGTACTTAACTGCTGATAGGCTGAAGTTGTTGGACTCCACGGCAACTGTGGCCGCAAGTCCTTATTGCGTGGTGATGAAACGAGCGGCGTTTTATTCATTTGGAAGGGTTCTTCTCTCACCGTATCAGTTTCCTACATGGGCGGCCTTGTTGCTGTCCATGAGTTCTTTGGCAGTGATTTTGTACGTAATGAAAGGTTTTAGTCTGACTCACTGTAAACAAATCAAGTCTAAATCGGAAGACAGTGTGGCGCTTGCATTTTTAGACGTGATTCAAGTAGTGGTCGCTGGTTCCTGTACTTGCGTTCTTGAAACAAGTGCACAAAGACTAGCGTTCTCCACTGTGCTGTTTTTTGCAGTCGTGGTGAGCAACGCCTACTCCGCCCATCTCCTGGGGATGCTCGCAAATCCACCACGACACAAGGATCCAGAAACATTGCAGGAGGCGGCTCGTATCGTCGATACGGTGTACATTTCAAAAAAACTCGAATCGCTTGTTTTAAGTGCTAATGAAAACGGTTCATTAAACGAATTGATAAGTAAAACTGTACCACGCAGTTTTGGTTTCGATCTCAGTACACTTCGAAAAATGGCGAAAGACGGAAAAGAAAGTATATTTTTCAATACGAAATACATTGATATTATAGCTCATCTTAAAGAATTGATGAGGAAAGGTAGTCGAACACTCCTCACCGTTCCGGACTGTTTTCTAACGCCTGGTCACAAAGGCTTTCTGATTCGTAAAAATTCAATGTTCTATGATGTATTAAATAAGGTGGCTTTGTTGGCAACAGAAGGTGGATTGTTCGATCATTGGTATCGATCGCATCGCCACCACATGAATGCCAATGGTGTCACTGTTCCTGAAAATTTCTTCTCGAGATACCCTCATTTGCTGACTATCGAGCAACTGAGCGGTTCTTTTACAGCTATAAGTACTGCCTGGTGCATAGCTAGTTTGACCTTTGCAATGGAACTAATAATTTTGAGGATTTACAGAATGCGAAAATCATTTTTACCGTGAAATTTCTTGTGAAGAATACATTTTTGGTAATAGTATTGGACTAACTATATTTTTCATTTGGTGCAGAACATTTTGGTTAAATGTCAGTCGCTGGTTTGAATGCTACCGTGGGTGAACGTAGCTTTTTGTTTCGTAAACTGATTTGGATTTTCCGAAATTATCGTACATCTCCTAACAAAATAATTATTTCTTCTCTTTCCTCCCCCAGCCCAAATGTATCATCATGAGGACGAGTATGTCTGGCAGCGAGCAGTGATGTTTCTATATACTCATTGTTAGATTAGTGACTGTGTCTTTGGAAGCAAGGACACCCGCGGATCTATTTTGCAAAAAACATTGTTATTGCAGAAAGTTGTGTGAATTTAGTTCTCTGTTATTTGTTGAATGTTGAATTATATAACTGACATAAGTTTTCATAATCATCCCATTCTTGGGTCACAAGATACCAGTTACAGTGTTTCGATTTGGAGACAAAATTAATTAAATTATCACAAAACCTACTGAACTAGGTGTTGGTGGTATGTGAAAAGATACATTGACTTAAACCAATTCCATTTGTAAGTTTAAGACACCGACCATGAAATTATTCCAAATTTAACGAATATCATCTTTAATATTGGTGGTATTGTTTTATCGCGTAAACACCGTCATTTGCACCGTCATTTGAGGATACACATTTCTGAACAATATGAATTCACCTCTATTGCACTAATTTGGAATTTTATACTCTCATCGGACAGACATTCTAAATGAAATATATAAGCGAATTTTGGAATTTCTATGCGTTAGATATGATTCAGTGGAAATTGCTAAAGTATTGTTATTAACTATTGCTATAATTATTGTTACTAAAAACCGTAACATTATGTTATGATCTGAAAAGTCTCAACATTTTGTTACTAACTTAGCTTGTGAGGACAGACATTGAATTATTTAGTTCATTGCAACTGTGTGTATCCTCTTTTAAATAACACTGAAACCATCAGAGCGTTATTATTAATATAATACTGGTGTTATGCAAAGAAAGAACCTGCAATTAGATCTTTTTTGAAAGACCGATCTACTATCTCTACTATATTTCTCTAATGTACTTATGTAATGTTATTGTGATTATAAGAAATTTATTTTGTTATTTACGAAGTATGTTTTTTGTGTGATTAGAAATAGCATGTTGAATCTGTGTTTGATCCAGCAAAAATGAATTTCTGTGTAAATAAAAATGTCTACAAATAAATCATTCTGCAAACGCACTAAATTTCTGAATCTATTCTCGTTTAAAACATGTTTTTGTTCTTCATGCAGTTGGGTATTCTTAAAATCGTACCTTACACATTTTTGTAAAGCAGCTTCTTTCATCGGGCTTACCGTTCAGTAAACACATCCATAACTTGTTTCTTTAAGCTGTCGTCTCTGGTAAGTTAATTTAGCAGACACATTTCGATAGCCAGTTTACACAAATTACTAAGCCTAATATCAACTACCATGGAATTTCATAATGCTGTAGATACAGGGAAAGATATACTACTGAGTTGTATTATCAAACAGTCTCTTGGTATTTCTTTTCTAGACCGTTATCTAAGAAGTGCCTCAGCAACAATCTGCAGGCATGTATTTTGCATTATCAATTAATACATTTGTCAAATCATTTTCAATCTGCTCACTGTCAAAGAATGGACATTTTCATTAAGAAAGATAACTTTTCTGAAGGAAAGGTCGCTTTGTAAGCGGAAAGCTGCTTTTCGTCAAGAAATTCAATGAAATAAAAGTTTTCAAAATCTTGAAATATATATTCCATCTGAGTCACTTCTGTGTTAAAAAGTTTAAAAGAAACAATTTTTTTTCTTTCAAATAATTCTGATCCTGAAAGTTTATTCATGGTCGTACCTGCTTTCATGTAGTTTTCAATAGTCTCTTCACATCTAACACTGCGTATTTCTAGTCTCCACGGCGTACTACAGGCCTCATGATTCCGCATTGTTGAGCGAAAACTGCATTTCGATATCATGAACCGTTTAGAAGTTATGGGAGTGGCCTAGAGTTTGTGGGACCTTCTCTGCAACATTAAAGCTGTGACTTTGTTGTGAAAGATTTTGGCTGTCCGCGGGACGCCTCGTCGAAGGCTGTGTTGCCGACGTTTCGACCATCTTATCGTGGTATTCAACACCACGATAAGATGGTTGAAACGTCGGCAACACAGATTTCGACGCGGTGTCACCCGGACAGCCAAGATCTTTCACATGACTCTGGCCGCGGAAGCCTACGACTTCATTTAACTGTGACTTGATCGTTTCATAAAGAAACTAGTGGTGATACACACTTCCCCACGATAATCTGCGGGTAATAATTTTTAAACTAGCGAGTAGAATATGGATTTTTATGGAAAGATTTATGTAATTCTGCGCCAAAAACGGCGGATTTTCAGCAGAAAAGCTCTTATTACGGGGCCCTGGTAAAGAAAAAAACGTTGATAAATCCAGTTGTTAAATTAAGAAAAAATCTCCTAATTCTGTAATGTAATTCTGCGCCAAAAACGGCGGATTTTCAGCAGAAAAGCTCTTATTACGGGGCCCTGGTAAAGAAAAAAACGTTGATAAATCCAGTTGTTAAATTAAGAAAAAATCTCCTAATACGTGGTGCAGCGAGAATCCATATTTTCTGAGTCCTTGATACAGGAAAACCAATTGAAAACAAAACGTCTGTCCGTCCGTCCGTCTGTGAATAACGCTAGCGACTAAACCGTTCAGCCAATTTTCTCCAAAATTGATATTCCCTGATCGATCTGAATATTCTTGCGGCCCCTTGGATTTGAAACCGATATTTTAATTTTAGAGGGTACTTTACATTACGCCCCTAGAACATTTTCAAAATTTTCAAAAAAATGGCGCCAACAATTTTGACTAAATTTTGTTGTTGGATAGTCTGAAGGTCATTTAATAGAATGGCGTAGGTCTTATGTTGGTTAAAAACTCTGATTTTTCGAAAATTGAAATAATTCAAAATTTTTCTGCATCTTCCTACAACTACAATTAAAGAGATATAATTTTTGTTCTTCATGAAATGTGTTCATAAAAAACAGATCTTCAAATAAGGTCATGTTCAATTTTTCAAAAACATAAGTATTTTTTTCGAAAAATTGTGTCAAGCATAGACAATTTTTTTTCTTTAAACCATTTTTTCGTAAAAATCGCACGTGTTTTTATTAAATTGGGACCTGAGATAACATAAAGGAAGCTTAAGAGAATGGCGCATGTTTCATGTTCGTTGAAATGCCTGATTTTGCAAAAAATTTAAAAAATTAAAAACATTTAGGCGTCTTTCTACAACTACAATTGTGAAGATAAGATTGTTTTACTTAATAAAATATGCTTATCAAAACAGATCTTCAAATAAGGTCATTTAGAATTTTTTGAAAACATGAGTGGTTTTTCTATAATTTTTTGACAAACATAATAACCCGCTCGGAATTGACTGAGCTTCGTTTTCGTCGTTTTCTTATAACTACAATTTTAAAAATACAATTTTTCTCAATTAATGTATTAATCAAAACAACATATTCAAATAAGGTCATGCTTAGTCCAGTAGTTTTTCTATAATTTTGTGACAAACATAATAGCCCGGTGTAAATTTACTGCGGTGCGGACAGCTAGATGCGTCGTAAATTAGAATTTGCAATTTTGTATATTATTTATTTGTTCGTTTATTACATTCGACCTTTTTGTTATACATTCATATTTTAGAAATTGTTTATTTTGAAATATTTGAAATAGAAGTAAAAAGAATAGATCTCAGAATAGCGACAATGCAGGATGTGCAACAATGGAATTCACTTTGCGCTCGCGAATATCTGTGAATTACATGACCTGATGTATGAAAAGGAGTTATAATTGTCTAATTTATGTTGATATTTGCATGAAAATATTTAGTTTTCGCACCAAATGCTTTACCGTTTGTAGTGAGTAGAATATTTGTTGCTTGGTTTTAGAATACTCTTCTCTAATCCATATATGACCAGACCTTTTTTTGTTGGCAACATATTTCATATATACAGAACATGATACTAAAATTATAAATGTGTAGGATAACAATATACAAGTCACCAGCATTTCTATTGTCAAAAATGTAGTGTTGCGAAAACGCAACACTAGGCAGATACAAACTTTTTTACACTTATTTAATAAAGTGACTGCTGCCGCAAATAAACTCGTTACATATAGTAGAATCTTTATTGTGGCGCACGAAATCAGCATTAAACATTATTAAATAGTATAAAACTTAAGCTATCATTAAAAAACGGTGCCTCCGAGCGGGAAGTCATAGGTTCGAGTCCCAACGGTGACGGTATTTTCGACACTAGCTACATCGAATTCAGTCGATGTCTAGAGGAGAATTATAGTGGCCGGCACCTCTGATCGGTAGTTTTCCGTAGCTTCTCCGATCAACACCAGGCGAATGCCGGAGCAGTACCCTAACAAACAGGTCACGGACCGCGCGCTCCTTCCTTCCCCTTTCTTGTCCTATCCTCATGTCGTACTTACATACACTTACACTAGCATACACTATACTACCACACATGCCGGGACACCGTTCGGGAGTTCAGAGCTTGTCTCGGCTGGGACAGTTCCCCCCTGGTGGGAGATTCCTGGTTGGGGTAAACCCATCTAGTCTATGATAGGTCGCCGCGGGATTTCGCTATCCAATGGGGGGAAGATCACTACACCCCAAGAAAAAACGTGCCCTACACTTACGGTACTAATGACCTTAGCTGTTGACGAGCTCTGAATCAATCAATCGAATCTCAAAATATGATTTCGAATTTTATAACCAAAGTGAAATGGTTTGCCCTTGATGTGTTTCAGACCATATCGTCCGTAGTAGGGTATCATTACTTCGTCACAACAAGGTCTATTCTCCCAAATAGTATGCTACAAAAAATTAATCACAAAGTGATTTTTAGAATAGCATATATCACACTATGCCTTATTATAAGTTGTAATTGATCATATGAAAAAACAAACTGATGAGCTCCAGTGGAGTTTGAGGGTACTCAATAAACGTTGGTCTCAACATCATTGACTCTTTCCATTTACTTTATTCATTTCTTTTTATTTGAAAGATTATGATTCTTCAATTTTCTACAACTATAATAATTGATTTGGTAATAATTGATTGTTCCTTCATTTTCATTTTGTGACAAGCTAATGCGCCGATGACTTGAAAACAATCTGATATTTCTATATATTTATTATTCTTTACCGTCATTTCCCTTCTGAAATTAACCAAATCAACCTATCAAATTGTATGTCACAACAAGATCATCAGTATTCTTATCTGTCATCTATCCTAAAGTCAGGAGGAGCAAAAAATACAACAAAGTTATCAGAATTTGCATATGCCTTCAAATTTTCTTTCAGAATAGCAACAAATTTCGTCAGTAGTAAGGTTCTTGAAAAAAAAATGTTGCTACAGGTATAATAACGGTGTCATATGTGTCCAGTGTTGTGTTTTCGCAACATCCATAATGCAAGAACAATAATTGCCGTATAATTGTAGATGTGAGCAACTAACAGCATTCACGAGTTAAAATAGAAAATAATACACATTAATCATTCAGCTAATAAAAAATATGTCATTACATTAAAAAAAATTGCCTTTTTTCTCTTGGATGGCGTCTTTTTCCCTCCATCTTCAAAGTCACGAATAATACAATTAACACTGAAGCAACAATTACACGAATAACGACCAACACACTTTACCAATTTGTTCTCCAAACATTTGAATTCAAGCACCTAACATTGAATGTGTTGTTGCCCCACACAGGCATTGCTGAAAATTAAAAGTATGCTTCATTGCGCCTTGTTGCGCAAATGCAACACTGGCCATATATGGACTAACCATGACCCTGTGGAATGCATTTTTATATTGTCCAGGACATCAGGCTCCTTTTTCCAATAAAGGTTTACAAAACTTTTGTATTCTATTTTTGTGCAGTTGTAGAATTCACATACTTCTGATAACACTGCGATGGAAACAGTGAGTTGTACGCTTCTTAGTTGAATTGGACGTTGTCAAATAACACTGGCCGACATTTTTAAACTTTTGAAAAGTTACAGGAACAAAACTCACTGATTCTGACCAATTTCGGGTCGCTGAATACGAATATGATAGCCGTTGTATTGGATTAGCTCGTATTTTTGTGTAACGCGTAGTTGCCAAATTTACCATAATAGGCATAATGAGCTATCTTGAAAGTACCGGAGAGTGAGTTTTTTGACTGCAAAAAGGGAATCAATTTCGTTTTGGTACATTAATTGTGTCAAAGACAATCAATTTTTAAAATTCTGTAAATTAATTTATTAAATCTAAGCAATTAAAAAACTATATATCAGTTAGTTTACTAGCACTATACTTTAGCATTTACATACTCAGAATAGTTTATAAGGTTATAATGTTCACAGATGTATACAGACCACTTAGTAAAACACTGTCTAAGATACTTAAATCCTTCAGCTTCTTTGTCTATTCCTTTAAGAAATTCATGAGGTCCAACTTAATGTGCAGAGTTGGAAGCAGTACCTTCCCTGGATCGATCAGAGGCTTATACTTGACATTGTTGGTACCGGGCTTAAATGACTCTCTGGGGGCCATTCCTTTTGTGAGAATTTTTTCCTGTAGCTCTTGAGTCCCAAAGACACAAAAAACAAAAGTTCTTTGTAAATCCACCTTGCAGACATTGGTCTGGTCCAGACATTGGACATTATAATATTGCAAATACTTTTACATGTGCACAAATTTGCCAACCATGATCTTTGTATTTGATACGATTTAAAATGAGTGCGAGATCCTCGTAAGTATCATTCATTGAAACAGAATATGCCACAGGCAGCTTATTCCATTATGAGGCAAAACTGCTTTCAGACTGTACTTAGATGAATCTATGAAAAGACACCAATCAGATGGATTACGTTGGATTCCTCACTCATTCATCAGGCCATTGATGTCCGTACATACGCAAAGGGAATCTTCCATTCTGTAATATTCTGAAAAAGGCTCGTTCTGAGTGAAATACTATTTCTCACTCTAGGAACATTGTGGAAATGGTTACTTTGATGATAACTGAAGCCAAAATGGCAAAAACTGGCAACTACGCGTTACACAAAAATACGAGCTAATCTAGAAAAACGGCTGTCAATTTCGAATGCAGCATCCTAAAATTAATCGGAATTAGTGGTTTTCCTTTTTGTAACTAAACTGACGTCGGCCTGTGTAATCGCTAGAATGTTAGTAGCGCATAAAGTGCAATATTTCAGTACTACGTAGCTGTTTTCTCTAATACGGGAAAGTAAGTGCCGTTGTAGAACACTAGTTCAATACATTGTGCTTATAAGTATGTACTATATGTTTATACATCCCTCGAAATAACGTGCTCATGAACCACAGCAAAAAATATACTAATTCGCACCTCAGGGATGAAGTATAGCAAACTACATCGTTTTTAAACTAGCAAATAAAACACAGTTTCATCTTAGCGAATAATGCATTAAATTACGTGTATATTCTGCATTTGAATACATTAGATCATGTGTGTAATATGTTGAAAAGAAACTGTGTTCTGCTGCCGAGAATTTAATAGGCGCTAAATGCCGTGAGGAAGTGCGTACTTGTGGGGATTGGTTGTATTGTTGCAACATCATTTGCTCACGTTGACGAGCATCTAATTCAAAGGCTTTATCGACAAATTCTTCCTAACCATGTGTGTAATAAGTTAAAAGGAAACTGTGTTCTGCAGTCCAGTGTAAAAATTATTAAGCCCTAAATGACTTGAAGTGCGTACTTGGGCGGTTGGGTTGTTTTGTTGCCACATTATGTGCTAAAGTTGATGAGCACTTAATTTAAAGACTATCATCAAATAGCACAAAATTTAATGCTTAATATGTTAAATTGTATTCTGCAAGCTAGTTTAAATGTTATTACGAGTTGAAGAGTCTCCCTTATCTGAGAGCTGCAATTTGTTTAACATTTTTACAATAATAAATATTTATATTTATAAATAATATTAGCAATATTTTTCAGTTTAAACTTCGTGTATAAGTAGTTTGGTTCTAACTTTCATTTTTGATTTCGTGTCAGCTGACTTTATTCTCTTGCTGTCTGAAGAGTGATTTTTCAGAAAACTACAAAAGTCCAAAATTTGGGGATAGAGTATTTAAATCTATATATATATATATATATATATATATATATATATATTTAGATACTAATATATAAAGACAGAACAGCACTGACTTACAGCGCGATAATCTCTGAATCTACTGAACCAATACTGATGAAACTTTTGTACTAGCTTCCTTTAAAGGTCTGGAGTAACATAGGCTATGATTTACAATCATAAACCTTACTATATTCACAAAACTTTTTTGAACATTTTTAGCCTAGCGTTACATTATAGATTCAAGAGTGCATCAATGTCAATAGTTTAGCTGCGCGCCACCAGAAGACTACGTCTCAGATCTACTACTGATTTCATCAATGTACAGAATTGCGTATTTAGAGGACTGTTTGTTTATTTTTCACAGTCATTTGTCTAACCCGAAATAATTCTGAATTGTTTCCGCTTTATTATAAAAGTAACTTGAATATTGATTTTAATTGCGTGTAGGCGTGAGTGCATTAAGTGTACAAGACTCTAAATGTTTGGAATCATTTTCGGTTGAACCAGGGTTTAGGGTGGCACGGTTCATTTGGTTCCTTTTGTGAATCACTTACTCTCGTGAATCGCCCTCCACGGTTCACTTACGGTTCACTTCAGAGGTGGCGATAAATAATAAGTGAATTATCTTCGGGTTGATTAGCTTTGATGGGTCAAAGCATAAATATACACGAAATGACCAATTTCATATTTTACGAAAAATTTCTTCTTCATCACGACACTTTTAAAACAACTTCACTTCACATTGAAAATTACACTTCACTACACTTGTTTTTGTTGAATTAAAGTAGTTTCTAAGCTGATTTCGTTGCTGTTTGAACTCATGTTTACAGACATTTTTTAGAGTTTAAAAAGCCTTCTAGTAATGGCACTTTCAGTTGTTCCCATAACAACAAATTTATTTACTGCCACTATTGAATGCGATTATTAACTGTTCGCAAGAAAAGTCATTTTCTTAGTGGAATTGTGTGTTTTATAGCACTTCAAGACCTCTTTGAATAGATTTGGTAAGTCTACCGTAATGGAAGGAGTGAATGCAGGTTTTTTTTATGAATTGCGCCGAGAGGGAAGTTTAAATGCGATTCAGTGGTGTCAGAAAGTGGGTTTGCTTGCGTCTCGACGCGTGTGTCACGTATGTAAGGGAGAAATGAAATTTACTGAGAGAAAGGATAGGACAGACGGATATGAATGGATTTGTAGAATGAGGGGAGAGAATGGACATTGCGTGAAAGTTTCTGTACGAAAGGATTCTTGGTTTGAAAGGAGTCATTTGGAGATATGGAAGGTGCTTCTCATTACTTACATGTGGGTGATGGAAGCAAAGAATGAACATATTTGTTTGGATTGCGATGTTTGTGAAAGTACTGTCACTAATTGGATGAGTTTTTGTCGAGAAGTGTGTTTTGAAGTGCTTGAAGATGAAAGTGAACCACTGGGTGGAGAGGGTGTTGTGGTTGAAATTGATGAAAGCAAGTTTGGTAAGAGGAAGTTTAATAGAGGAAAAAGAGTGGAAGGGAAATGGGTGTTTGGTGGGGTTGAAAGAGGTTCCACTCGGTCCTTTTTCAAGGTCGTTGAAAGTCGTAGTAAAGAGATACTCTTGGACATCATCAAGAATTACATCAAGCCGAAATCAATTGTGATTTCGGGTTGCTGGAAGGCTTATGATTGTCTAAATGATGAAGGATTTTCACATTTGAGAGTTAATCATTCTATTACTTTTAAAGATCCTGAAACTGGAGCGTATACTAATTCTATTGAAGGAACCTGGAGTGCTATAAAACGCGCAATTCCACGTAGGAAAACTGATTTATTTAATTTTTATTTAGCAGAGTATGTATGGAGAAGAAATCTAATTTCTCCAAAATTTGAAAACTTTATCAACCATATTTTAAAAGTTTATAATGTGAACAAATAAGTGAGTATTTTTTTTATTATAAATTTTTAAGTTTTATTTTGTAAAAATTGAAAATAATTTGTGAATTTGTTTTTTTCAGCAATTGTAAAATTATGGTTTATTTATTTTTTTGTTATAATTTTATTCGTTCCTGGATATTTGAATTTTTATTTAACATTCAGATGCATTCAAAAGTGAGTTATTAATATTTACTTCATATTGGTTTTATTAATTTTCAGTTTGTATTATTTTTAAAAGTATGTTTTTGTGTTATAGAAATTACGCTGTTTCATCATTGTTTCTTCATTTATATTTTTCATTTTCCTATGTTTCATTATATTTAAAAGAGAGTTTTTAATTTTTTTTTATATTGGTTTCATAAATTTTCTTTTCCTTTATTTTTAAATGTACTTTTTTCTGTTTCAGGTATTACAAATTACATGTTATTATTTATATTATATGTTATGTTAATATTATGTTATATATTATTGTTGTATTTAATTTTGTTCGTTTGTTAAATTAAAATAAATGTACAAAAATTGCAACAAATACGTGAGTTATACTTTTCCCATTTATATTCTGTGGCTTATAGAGCAATGTAATAAGTAGCATTTAGACGAGTGGCATAAGTAACACAAAATGAGTGGCTTAAGTAGTAAAGAATGTTCAAGTAGCACGCGCTTCTTAAATAGAATGTGTTTTGAAAGACATTTATTACGTTACCATGTTCAACGCGAATAGTAAACAAGGATTCGGTTCACTGAGTCGATTCCTCCCTAGTGAACCGGATCAGTGAACGAAATGAACCGTGCCACCCTAAACCCTGGTTCAACCTCATTTTCTAATGAATGTGGTTAACATTGCCGTAAAAAGGTTTGAGTGCACACATGTTTAGTTGTAGTAAATTAAGCATATGTATTACCTATTTGCAGGTTGGGCGAGCGACAGTGCGATTTACGTGTTATTCTGAAACTGACGCAGGGATGCATGTTTTAGATAAGTGTTTTAATATAGTGGAAAGTGTGAGATAGTAGTGAGTACCTTTGGGTGTTGAAGGAATGATTAAATTGATGATAGTTCGGTAATAAGAATTTTTAGTAAAACCGCAGTACAATTAAAGTAAAACAATATTGGTAAATGGGTATTTGGAGGAATTTAATGTGTGACAACGCTGGTTTTGAAGGTTGTTATTTTAAATAATAGAAAAAGTTTGGTCAAGCCGGGAGCCACTGTGATCTCGGTTTTTTGGAGATATTATAATCGCATAAGTGCTCAGTAGCTTCTTTCGGTCACTTCAACCTGAACTTATCAAGGATCCTAAAACAGGTACTAGAATTCAATTAAAATTTCTTTAATTATATCTAAACGTCGATGATGCGGCAAGATCAATTTCAAACTTTCCTTTATAAATACTCGAGAAGAAAAATATGAAAATGGGTAAGATTTATAATGTAGCAATTGATTAAAAGAATTGATATAATACATAAAATTCCACAAACAAAATATACGTAAGTACATGCATTTTAATTTTTTGTTTAGATTTTATTATTATTTTCAGTTATAAAGAGAAAGGAGTTTGGGGGCGGGAACCCCAATAGGACTAAAATTTAAATATTTTTTAGTGAGAAGTGTTTTACTGTTTACGGAAGTCCAGGTATTTCCATACTGGAGCAAGGCAGAGAGTGGCGGGATAGGGCGGAGGGAATATACAGCAGAATAGATACAAGTAGGCTCTGCCATAGGGCGAGAATAGATGTAATTCCTCTTTCTGTTTAATACAAAATTATGATAAATACACCGGCAACGCGGGGTTCTTCAGCTATTAATAGTAGTCTATAATAGCCTAAAAATATGCGCTACATTTTTGTGTTCTGCTGTAATGTGTCAGCCAACTTTATGGACATGAAATACAGCAATATCTTCTTTGCATCTCGAGATAAATTAGTGTTACACGCAATGGAATCATTTACATTTAAATTCAGAGACCCAATGCTAAAATACTCTCGAAATAAACGTGGATTGAGCATAGTAAGTTAGTCATGAGGAAGGAAAACACATTCGTAAAATGCATATAGGTTTTTTAGAGTGAACAGTGTACTATAGAAGAACTATTTTGATTAAAATGTTCAGAGTTTATAAACACAAAGAATTTATTAAAATTGAGAGTTAATTGAATATTTCACAGAAAATTTCGAAAATTTAAATTGGTTTTCCTGCTAGAGTAAACTGAACCCATTTAATCTTACACTCCAATCAGGTATGATACGATACCACTTACACATCCATATCATGACAGGACTTTGGAATGGCATGGTTCTGGCAAACATATTAGATCTCATACCTGATTTTCCAAACAAACTCAAACAACGTAGTGAGGAAAGTTCTTCTGATCAATTACCAATGATAGATGACTTCAGAGGACATAACTTCACACTAACGTTCGTAGAAGGCATGCTGGAGTATTCATGGATAAGCAGAGAAGGAAAGAGAATGTACGACGGTCCAGTTTTCAAGTTTCTTCAAACCTTTATACACAAGACCGGGATCGTCATTCGTAAGAAACCTGCAGCAAATTTTAATGTGTTGTACGCATTACTTATGACTGGGGACGCGGACATCAGTGGAACTCTCTTGTATTCCTATGTTGAGAAACTGAAGTTTCTGGATTACACAGCACCGGTGGTAACCGGTCCTATTTGCTTGGTGATGAAACGAGCTCCACATTTCTCATTTGGAAGGATTCTTCTCTCACCCTACCAGTCTGCTACATGGACTGCCTTATTGCTATCCGTGACTATTTTGACAGTGATTTTATATGTAGTGAAAAGTTTTCCACAGACTCGCGGTAAAGAAATCAAAACTACATCAGATGACAACGTGATGTACGCTTTCTTAAACGTGATTCAAGCAGTACTGGGCGGTTCCTGTACGCGTGTGGTGCAAACAAATGCACAGAGAGTAACGGTCAGCTCCGTTCTCTTGTTTGCTATGGTGGTGAGCAACGCCTACTCCGGCCAACTGTTGGGGCTGCTCTCAAATCCACCGCGACACAAAGACCCCAAAACATTGCAGGAGGCGGGTCGTATCGTCGAAACGGTGTACATTTCAAAACAACTCGAATGGCTTGTTTTAAGAGCAAATAAAAATGGTTCCTTAAACGAATTTATAAGTAAAATTAAAATAAGAAATTATGGGCACGATTTGAGTGTACTTCGTAGAATGGTTAATGATGGAAAAGAAAGTATATTTTATGGTTCCACAGACATTGAGATTTTTGGTCACTATAAAGAACTTATGGAGAGAGGGGACAGAAAGTTGCATAGAGTTCCTGATTGCTTCTTTGCGCCTGGTCATAAAAGCTTTGCGATTCGTAAAAATTCCACATTCTACGACATGTTGAAGAAGATGACACTGTTTGCGACGGAGGGTGGTTTGTTCCTTCATTGGACTCGATTGCAACGCCACCCCATGAATGTAAAAGGTGTCACCGTTCCTGAAGGTTTCTTCCTAAGCGAGCCCCATCCGCTTACCCTTGAGCAACTAAGCGGTTCATTCATGGTGATTAGTACTTCCTGGATCATTACTGCTGTAATCTTCACGTTGGAACTTCTATTGGCGATAACTCCCTGGTAACGAAAAACTGGATACATCTTGTTCATTTACGAGGATCTTTTCGAGCAGCGCTTATACACCAAGATAGCTTTTACATGAAGAGAATGCCCGAGAATGTCACAGGGAATAGGCGGAAGCATATGGTAATAATGCCTATTCATATCGGACAGTCGCGAGATGCAGGAGGGTGTATGCAAGGACGCTTAGCAAGCACTGAATAGTTGCGACTGCATGTTGCGACTTGTGAGTGTGCGTCCCGATGTGAAACATGCGGTAATGGAGCATTTGTATTTTCGGGCGTTTAGAGAGGGAAATTAATGCTTTTAAGAAGCGAACTGGTATATACTAATGTGCACTAGTATATTAAATCAGAATTGTAATTTCAAATACCTTAATAAATATGAGAAACACAATTTTGTTGTATCGTTAAATGTTCAAGAACTTCATTCATACCTTGCCCTTTCATGTGTATTTCAAATATATTCCACCCATGCTCTTGTTCTCACAAAAAGTAGCAAAAAAAGCCGAAAAGTGTGGTGTTTATGAGGTTTGTGGCAACCGTGAACCCATTTTAAAAACACTTTTATTTGTGGCGACGTTATTCTTGCATTGAAAACTATTGTTATTGCTAAATGACACAGTTACTACATTTTCTACCAAAATCAATTCAGATAATTGAACGTTCTGATAATAAGAGTTCTTCAGTAATTCAATAACACAAGACACACGCGATAACATAATTTACGCGAAACTTTGCGTGTCTAAACTCATGAAAAATGTAATTTGGAAATAAATGTTATGCAAATTGTCATTCAGAAAGAAATACGTTGAAAACCAACACATTTTCAAACTCGAAGTACATTAGTGATACGCAAAATGATTTGTAGTTGGATAGTTCAAAATGAGTTTTGAAGATTGTGGCTGAAACAAGAGGTGCTGGTTTCTCTGAGTATGATACATGACCTTCAACACTAAGCAGATATGGTGCGATATAAACACCTGGAATTTCTTACGTCGATTATAGCAGGTCATTTGAATAGTTGGGTTTTTGCAGATGTATCAAACCTTCTGCCTCATATTTCAACTAAACGCTTAGAAAACAGTGAAATTAATTTGCCGGCTCCGCTCTACATGATAAATTCCTTCAAAGACCTCCAATTCACGGTGGCGTTCTTAGAACATGTGCAAGATTATTCATGGGTTAGCAGAGAAGGAAATATCATGAATGACGGTCCCGTTTATCACTTCCTGCAAATTTTGAAGCACAAAACAGGAATCATAATTAAAAAGAAGCCTACCGCCTCATACGCTACTTTGTTTGCAACACTTATGTCAGGAGATGTTGATTTCAGTGTGACTCCCACGTATTTCACTGCTGAGCGACAGAAGGTTCTTGATGCCACGGCAGCTGTGGCCACTGGTCCTTTATGTTTGTTGATGAAACGAGCTCCATATTTCTCATTCGGAATGGTCCTTCTCTCTCCGTACCAATCTTCTACGTGGGTGGCCCTGTTACTCTCTGTGGGTGCTCTGGCAGCAATTTGGTATGTAGTGCTGCTTTTTAGCCCAGAGCAGGGCAGATACGTCAAGACTGCATCAGGTAGCATTGTGTCGCATGCTCTCTTAGAAGTAGTGCAAATAATTCTGACTAATTCCTGCACGCGAATTATGCGAACAAATGCGCAACGAGTATTGTTGACGTCCTTTCTGTTGTTCGTCCTCGTTGTGAGTAACGCATACTCTGGTCAGCTCTTGGGGCTGCTTGCAACTCCACCGCGACACAAGGATCCCGAAAATTTACAGCAGGCTGCTAGCATCATTGAAACAGTGCACCTCACAAAAAGTTTAGAGGGGCTTGTTTTAAGTGCGAATGAAGATGGTTCATTAAACGAACTGATGAGTAAAATTAAACTACAAAAAGATTTGTACGCAATGGCTGTACTTCGTAGAATGGCGAAGGAAGGAAAAGAAAGTGCATTTTACAGTACGAGAGACATTTTTGTGTTTGCTCACTATAAAGAACTGACTGACAAAGGTGGTCGAACACTCCATAGCGTCCCGGACTGTTTCTTAACACCTGGTCATTTGAGTTTATTGATTCGTAAAAATTCCACATTTTACTATGTGTTAAATAAGGTGGTTTTGATGGCAACAGAAGGTGGTTTGTTCGATCATTGGACTCGATTGCAACGCCACCACATGGATGCCAACGGCGTCACTGTTCCTGAACATTTCTCCCTTGACGAACCACATCCGCTTTCTGTTCAACAACTGATTGGTTCTTTCACAGTACTGAGTATATCCTGGGGCATAGCCATTATTATCTTCATGTTGGAACTACTTGGTTTGCTTTCTTAGCTCTCGAAAAAATAATTATATTTTAATTCTAATTGTTAAATATTTTCTTACTCTTTGATAATTTCACTTTCCCGCATACTACTTGCGTAGTATAATATTGTAGTTCTTAAGAGGTAAACAACAATTTTTCCAAAGAACTCGTACTGTGTTCATTTTTAACTTAGTTCTGAACTTCCCTTGCACATCAGTAGCACTCAGAGAGCACGCCCCAGCAAACTTCCAGGACGAGAACACGCTCTGCGCCAGAAGTAGCCATTGGGTCCCTAGATATACAGAGTAGCGCATTCCACTCCGCCACCAATTCCGCCATTTTATATCCAGTTGAACAATGCGATATTGGGGGTGAATTAGGAACCACCAGTCTACCGGAAACTAATGATAATGTACTCGAAACTATCTATAATATTTAGGGTTGTTATACTTTCTCCTTAACTTCTGAATGCTGCCTGGTAGGGCTTTTGAGTGAAAGAATAGTAAATGGCGGCGGTCGTTCAGGTTTTGCTACTCCCTGTATCAAGGGACTTTGGTCGCCATTAGAGGCCTCCTCGGCTTAGGCGACTGCTGCCGCAACCGTCTGCGTGACGAGGACGGCTGCTATTATTATTATTATTATTATTATTATTATTATTATTATTATTATTGACAATCATTTGTTTTGTAAATTACTGTTCCAAATTGTACCAGATTGCGGTTAAACATACAGAATGAAGCAAATATTTTTTATTAGTTTTACAATCATTATTAAAACTTTTTAGAAATCGCTCAATGATCAAAAATCTTTTGCGCCTGGGAGGCCATCCATTAGTTAATTATCAATAACGTGATAAGTCAAATTTAGTTTGCCTTGTAAGTGAATAAATGGATATAAAGAGTACACTTAGTACATTTACGTAATAAAGTAAAATAAAAATTATTAAATAACACTCTTCAATTATAGATATAATTTTCTTCACATGTAGGTACGAACCCGTAATCTTCTGCCGCATCTACAGATACAAAGATCAATATTCCCACATGCGATAAAATTGTTTGGTCGTAATTGTAGCTTTCATGGTCAGTTCACGATATCTTTCACGGAATATCAGTTGCCCGCTAATTGTGGCTCCTCATTATTTTTAATGTATTTTTGCTTTTTCATTCGAATGCAATTGAATTCCGGGTTAAACATTAACATTTAAACCATAACCTGTCTTATACCATTTTATTATATTTAATTTAATAAGGATGTTAAATGATTTTTTTCTAAGAATTAGAATTAAGAGACAATATACGAGTATCTAAATACTGAAATGAGTATAGATTGCTCCATGTTTTCAAAGTATCATGGCTCATTCAGTAATGAACAAAAACGTAGTAGCTCAATACATTTAGCTCATGACACGAAGCTAGTGTGTTTCAAAGGCAAGTATCATTTCCAACCTGTTATTTCACTATCTGGGAGATGACATTTCCTAAACATAATGCTAAAGTTTAAGTAGATATCCTACATCAGAAGGTAATAATACAAGTTTGCCAACTAGCACATATAGAATTCCCAATGTGAATGTAAAGATAGTTTTGCGTTATAGGGAGTAGGTGTAGTAGTACACCATTCCCGGAATCCATCGACAGGGAGAAGTGGCTCAGTGCACTAACTGATGTCACTTCAATATCTCTGACCGGGTGGTTGTAGCTTGGAGTTTCCGACGATGGCAGGATTTTCGACACTAGCTAAATAGCTAAGTGGAGTTATGTCGCTGGCTGGAGGAGAATTATAGCGGCCGGCTGCTCTCATAGGAGTTTTCCGTGGTTTCTCCCATCAATACTAGGCAAATGCCGGAGCAGTACCCTAACAAACGTGCAACGGACCGCGCGCGATCTTTCGTTCTTCTTCCTGTCCTCGTCCTCACACTATCCCCATTCCTTACTTAAACACACACTTACTACCACGTTGGGTGGTATGAATAAAACTGAGCATATGCTTTTTACTCGCGTTTTCTGAGCAAATGCTGGGTAGCGTATGAATAAAAGTTTCGAGAATATTCTTAAAGAATGAGTAAATTCTCAAACTTGAGAAAATTCTCACTCTCCGAGGCTCAGTAGGGCATATGCTCTCATCCATATGAATAAAAACCGAGAGTTTACTCCTTTCGTGAGCATATCCTCCGTTTGTTTTGAGTCTGGTCTTGAGGTGCCTCGCTTTTAAATGTGAGGTTATCGTACCTTTGTTGTAAGCAGTAATCTATCAAGAAATGACTTTTTTCGTGAATATAATAAACTAAAAGTAGCACGGCGCGGCGTCGGGATAAAACTTGCGGAGTTTGTTACGATTTTCGGAAAGAAACATTAAAAAATTCGTCGTAACGCTTGTTTTCAGCCAATAAAAGATGGAAACTGGATGTGGCACTCGTTCATATGAAACAAAATTGAAAGTATTTTTGTGAGTAGACCTTGATCTTTTCAGTAAGATGTTGATAGAGATATGTGCATTTGCCAGACATTCAACACTTCGAAAAACACGTTGAGGTTATGGGCCTTGTAATCAACATTGATCCAAAATTAATGAAATATATACAATTCGAAGAGAAAATTAACAAATAAAAAATTAAGAGCCAGAACAAATGCACGTTGAGTTACTCTATCTGCACCTTGTATTGTACGCACATTCGTATAAAAAACTACGGTATTTTCGTACAAAAAACTACGATATTTGGGGCTGAATAGCTTAATACAAGGTATTCAAGCAAAAATGTATGCAAATAAATGTAAATAGAACTACTGGCGTGAATCATGGTGGAAATAAAGATGTTACCCAGCCTGAATCTGCTTAAGACTCCAGAATTTGAAAAAGTTCAGACATTTACGAAATAAAGAAAATTAACAATTCCAATATCTCACTTATTTGAAATGAAGGTTATGCTTTTGTCCATGTTCAATTACGCACTATATGATTAGGAAGGGCTATATAGTGGCCGTATAGCTCTTCCTCGGGAGTGAGTTATCATAGATATGCTTTAGGCAACTGAAATAACGCTTCCGCATTTCATTTGCTCCACTACGCGTGGAATTCAAGCTTAAGATCGAAATATACTCTCCACAATGCAACAACGATAATTTTCATAAACAACTGAACCGGCAGCACGCAAACGAGATAGTTAAACCAAGCTGTCTAACAGCGCGAATCGGAACAAAATCACACCAGCCGCCTAGGCAAATGAGAATATCCTCAATTTTCCATGAGAATATACTCATCACTCGGAGAATATTTTTATTCATACGAAGTTGAGCAAATGCTCAGTGGTGGAAGAATTTTCTCAGAACAAATGCTCATGCTTGTGAGAAGATACTCTAAGCAAATGCTTCTTTATTATTCATACCACTGACTGCAATACCAGGAGACTGGCCTGAAGCTTGTCCCGGTTGGTGCGATGCCACGCTGGCGAGAGATGCCTGGGTGGGGAAAAGCATGCCGACATTTTGTAAGTCGGCGCGGGATCTCAGCATGCAGCAGAGGTGAAGATTATCGCCACCTCCCGAAAAAACCTACACTACACGTACTACGTACGATACTAATGACGTTAGCCGTTGACATTCCCGGAATCACTCATCCATCAATTAATAATACTCATCCATCGATTATTTTGTATGTCCGAACGCTATGATCTGCTGCTATGGTAAATGCTTTGGACATTAATCCCGTCATGTCAACCATCTTATACTTCGGGAGGGCGATGTTCGTTTTGCGCTGGAACCGGTGAGATCCGGTGCCGAGAAACACGTCGGCGTACCCAACTCCAAGGGTCTGCGCCGGGACAAGCCATAACCTCCCGACTGTTTTTTTTTTAAATGTGCTGTAAAGAAGTAGCACATGTAAGTGTTAAGTGGTATGCGTGGACAAGGGTGAGGAACGAAAGACGGTGCACGGTTCACGGACCGTTTATTGGGATACTGCTGCACCATTCGCTAGGTATTGGCCGGTAAAACAACGCAATAGTACAGCAACAACCGCTAGAATTACCCTTCAGTCAGAGCCTGAAATCGACCTACTAACCTAGCTAGTCGAATGTCCTTCCACAGTTGTGATTCCACCGGGAGTGGTAGCTCAGTGTATTAACTGATATCACTGTAATGCCTCTGGCCAGGAGGTACTAGGTTTGTGTCCCCACGGCAACAGAATATTCGACACTTGCGTATCTGCTAGTTCGCATTCAGTCTTTGTTGGAGGAGAATTCTAGCGGTCGGCTGCTGTGATCGGTATTTTTCTGTGGTTTCTCCGATCAACTCCAGGCGAATGCTAACGAAAGGGCCGTGAACCGCGCGTGGTCTTTATTTGTCCTATCCTCACTTCTTGCACACACACACACACACACACACACACACACACACACACACACACACACACTAACATACACTACACTACCACAAATGCCGGGAGACCAGTCCGCGGCTTAGAGCTTGTCCCGTCTGGGCAGTGCTCTGCTAGTGGAAGATACCTGATTGAGGGGAAATCCTGTTAGTCGACGGCAGGTCGGCGTCGGATCTCGCCATCTAGCGGAGGAAGATACCGACCCCTCCCGGTGAGAAATATGCTCTACACTTACGGGACTAATGACGTCAGTAGTTGACGCGCCTGGAATCATTAACAATTAATCAATGAACCGTCGGGATTACAACAGTAAGACTTGTTGGTGAGAGAGACACCAGAGGCAACAGCCAGAGTCATCATTCTTGTCGCGCGCGTGTCTCCGAATTCTGCCTCGAAGACGTCGGGCCTAGTAGCAGAACCCAAGGAAGAGGAGCCGAATGATTGAATGCCTTGGTAAGGCATGTGTGTTTTCACCATGTGATTCTTAGGTGTTTTGTTTATCGTACAACCCATTTCGTGATTGAACCATTAATCCATTCATAATCAGTCATATTCTATAAATCTTCTATTCATTCTTCTCTTACGATTACCGTACTATCATCTGTACAATTGAAGGCAAAGGTAAACCGTCAAAATCATCTCCTGTTGAAGCAAGGGGATATCATAAACGCCTGTCTACTACCTTGCCTTCACTAGTGAATCAAGTATGGTCTTCTTCTTCTTCTCCTGCTTCTCCACCACAATCATTAATATTTTTTAAATGTTCTCGCACCTGGTCACAGTTGAAGTTATTATGTAGTATAACTTTTCTCGGTTCACAATAGTCAACCATCCTAGCGACTCTGTAGATACTCAGCATAATGTATAGAATTGTTATAAATGTCGATTTGACTGTTCAAAGAATTGACTGTCACGAATTAATATCAAATTTTCTGGTACATTCCTAGTTGCTCAAGTAGCTTAACGCTACTGAGTACGTGGGGTTTATATTGATATCACTTCCGTTTGTGGGTATTTATGGGAACGAAAACACTTCCTGCTGGTACCGAAAGTTGCCTACGTGTCAACAATGAGCGAAGTAAAATCTATACAAGAATTTATGAAAGAAAACTATTAGAAAAAACTCCAAAAGATATAGATTGACCTAAATTGAAAAATCGTCAGAACTCCACTTTAAAGTTAAATCTCGATGGTTTCTGCCATCAACACCAAAAGAATGTCCGAGCAATACTCTAACAAATGGGACAAACGGACCGCGCGCGATCTTTCCTCCTTCTTCCTTGTCCTTTCCTCACCTCCTTCGTATACCCGCTTTCATGCACTACATTACCACACATGTCGGGAGAGTAGTAGGGAGCTCAGAGGTGGTTCTGGGGGTGCGAATGGTCCGCTGGTGGGAGGGTAACCGACTATCGAATGAATAAAAGTCCTTGAAAGAAGAAGAAAATAAATGAACAGTCGGCTCATACAAACGGTAGCTACCTCAAACAAGTAGGTAAAGCACAGTGTGTATCGGAAGAAAATGATAATGGAGAGATATGTTTGTTTAATTCTGTACTTCCAAAAATTGATTGTGTTGTGTTGATACTCTTTGGGAGAAGTCAAAAAATTGAAATCCGAGGACTAAATTTGATGAGTATACAAATTAAAATACAAATTTATCTTAATTTGAAAAATGTCCTGTAGTAAGTTTTACTTCCGAATCGTATTCTCAGAAATGCAAATAATAATTAAGAAGAAAGTCCTTCATGAACACCGCATTCTAAAAGCGCTCTACAGATAAAACACGAAAACCCAGTCTGAAAGTAGATTTTAATTTCTTATCTTAGTTCTTACTTTCTGAACTGATCAACCAGCCAGGAGAGCTGACTGTGAGAAATTCTTAGCTCAGAGAACTAATTTGATAAGAATGGAACAAATAAAGGTGCAAATTTAGTCTCTTAGTATTTGTTTCACCATGGATATTCATTCTAGTCTCACGTTTAAAATAATGATAGACTAATCACTTCCAGCTTTACAAACACACTTGGACATTTGAGAAGCGAGCATGCGATTTCTGAAAGAATAGTAGATACTGAAAAATGATCAGTTTTTGAAAATTTTCTTTTCCAAGATTATTGGGATGACGTCGAAACGTACATCTACGTAACATTTGCGAAGGCTCACTACGCGTAAGCGTAAAGGTAATTTAAGCGTGATGAATTTCTAAATGGGAATATTCTCGTAGTAATTTAACGATATTCAAATTTGAATGAAGAGTTCACCACGAATCTAATGGGAAGTTCAGGACTATGTTTCTTTGTAAAAAGGGTTCTTTAAAGGAAAATTGTTTTCTCCCGGAAATCGTTGCATATTTATTGATAAGAAATGTCAATTTTTAAAAAGAATTAATTCGGACATACTACGTAAGTATCTCATTATCACTTGGACTACTGGTTATTCTTGACATGTCATTCTAAAAGAGGAAATCTTACCGTTTATTGCTTTTAGATTTTTTTCAGAGTTCAATAACTGCTTATTCAAGAAAGTAGGCCATATGCATTCTACGTGAAAGTTCATTAGCATAAAATTTTGCGGAGGTTCATTCAGAACGTTTGTCAAAATTTTCTGGCGTGAGGAACGGCATTCACGGTTCTTCGCAGTCGTTAAACGATCATGTTTATATGTTAAGTTGGTACAGTCGCCATAAAGTTCGTAGAGAAAGTTAGAAGCTGTTGGCGGTGCATCTTTGTCACGTTCGTAATATATGTGCAATGTTTGACCTCTTGCGAAGACATTTTGCAGAGAACTACTGTCGCGAAACATTTTTCTAACGGTTTATCGAAGCGAGGAAGCGTTTATTGTTTGTTTTAGACGTTTCACGAAAGTCAGATTCACGAACAGGTTCTATCTGGTTACCACACAAAACAAAAGTTTCGTTTTGTCTTGCATATATTTAATCTGAAAGTGCCAATAATGTTTTGTTAAAATACATTTCAATTATTTCATTTGAGTAATAAGTATATTACTCAAATATACAATATATTTATTGTACATCAAATACATAAAAACAACAATACAGTCGACTCCACTTGTAGTGAACTTGGATGTAGTGAACCCTCGGTTATAGTGAACTTAAGTTACTGGTCCCTTGCCACTTACATTACTAATAAGCACAAGAAGATTCGGTTATAGTGAACCTGAACCTCGGCAATAGTGAACGTAAGAAAGAAAGACTGGATTAATTGGATCTCGTATATTATTGAGAGAGTAAAAGGGCTAGAGTGGTAAGGTGTCAAGACTGCATCACGACACTTAAAAGCAGAGGACAGTGCAGAATAAAGTATGGATAGAGCACTAACTCTGGAGAAGGATTTAGAGAAATTACTAATGAAAAAAATGTACGAAGTAAACAATTGAAAGTAATTGATTTTTTAAGAACAAATAAGAATACTGAAATTTTCAGTTCGTGTTGTTAATGCTTTTTGCTGTATCTCTGTATTAATAATATCACTGTGAATAAATTCCATTTAATTTTGACATCGGATACAGTGAATATCTGAGAGAGTGAACCAAACATGTTAGTTCTCAGAAGTTCGTTATAAACGGAGTCGACTGTCTGTCTCAAACTATTTGCTACATGCCACTCATATTTCACAATTCCAATTCTTAAAAGACTGCTCCACCATCCCTCTGAAATTGAGTAGAGTAAACCGCGGACATAACTGATCAGAGCACCTGAATTCTAGAAATGTCGCGGCTTTGGTATCGTACGACTGCTTTTCTCGAAATCCTTGCATGTCTGGGAATCGGAAAGAGAATCTTTTGTATACAAAGCTTCATGCACAAACTCGTCATGTATGTTAATGCAGCCGGTCTTACAAAGAATCATGCCCTACCTAATATGAGAGCACGAAAGGAAAGATTGGAATTAATAATTAACTCAACTGGAATATTTAACTTAAATTTTCAGATATTATTTGTATCAAAATAATTGTCCTTGTATGTTTACTCTTAAACGTCACTTTTTGAACCCAAATGCAAGAAAAACAATGAATGATAGCCCAAAAACGTACTGAGCATCTATAATACTGAATGATGATGTAAAATGATTCATGTAACATAGCACTAAAGATTAAAAACGTTCACATTCCTACAATAATTTATGATCGGATTGAAATATACATTTTCAAAGAATATACGCGTGTTCTACACAACTTAATATTACTGAAATATTGTTCATATATTATGGTTTAACTAAATGTTGGAGAAACATCCGTCCTGTAATACAAATTTCAAAAATTAAAACTACAAGTCAGAAGTAAAATTTTGGATTTCCTACGCAATGTAATATAACTTTTTTACATTAAACAACACCGTTAAAAGTTAAATATTTACACGATAATGGCAAATTACAAATAACTATCAATTGTATGCCTCGCGAGAAGACTAATAACCGTAACTAACATTACCCAGCAATTTTTTACAATACGAGCACAATTATCGTGAACTTACAGTAAACCCTAAAGTATTCTGAATTTGCTAATGATCTAATGATTTTATAATTTTTAGGACATTCAAATGTTTATTTCCAAGTGAAGCTATGATTTAAAAGTTCAATAAAAACAATATATATGATAATACATTATCATATTATTCTTATTAATATTATTATTATTATTATTATTATTATTATTAGTGTCTTAAAATAATTTTAAGTTACATTCATAAGTAATATCACGAGAAGTGCTTTGCTAGCCGGTAAATTCACGACTCGCGTAATGAGGAGTGAATTTACCGGCTAGCACAGCACTTCGAGTGATATTTAGTGTGACTATTTCATGAATAAACACATTACATGATTTGAAAGGATAATTTAAATCACAGGAATTACGAAAAAGGGAAATATTACTCAAAATTACAACCGAAAAATAATCTTTCATTCAGCTCCGACTTATCACTGCCTCCTGGAATAACTTATAATCAAGTAACATTTGAATAACAGTTTAAAGCAGAAAATGATTTCAAATATATTTCAATTTTATGTTAATAAAACTTTCGAAAAACAATTATAACAAGACTACTTAAAATTAAATTTATTAAAAGCACAATCATTAAAGTTGTAGGAAGTTGTTTTCCAAGTCTTGGCCTTCCGAGGAAGTATTTGAAATGGAAGATGTACAAGATGAATTAGCAGCGGAATTCGTCGATTTCGAATGGGTTGAACACACGTGTGCTCTCATTAATTTTTCTGAATTATTTTTGATGTAACGTTCCACATTGATTTGATAGCATATTCCTTGTACTCTTTACCATCTAATCTCCGTACATTAATTACCTAAAATATGTGTAATTTCCTCATTTGTAGTTTGTGCTGTCCATTTGTATTTTCTTTCTTCACAAAATTCTTGAAATTGCTTCCACAGGCTTTCTCTGTTCCTTTCGCTGTTTTTCGGCACTGAATTTTTCCTAATAGATTCAATTTCAGAGTTTTAAACATGACCAAAACGACACATTTTAAACCTATATCAAATACTATAAAGACAATACAGGACACTTCCCAGTTCTTCCACGCTATAGAGGGAAACAAGTTGCCACTAGCGATCCTGGTATCAGAACCTGGTAACTCGGTAGCGCCAAATACAAACGTCAATATTCTTCATACGGAAGAAATACATTTGTTTTTACATCAACCTAACGAAATAAAACAATTTTTTACCTACTCTCTCTGTTGTTCAGTTATATTGAAGGCCTCGAATAAAGGAAAATAGTATTATACAAGAGTCATGCTTTATTTATTCCAATAATAAAACGGTCACAAATGAAACATTTTTCTTGCCTTAACATTTTTAGTAATACATTTTGTCTTTTTTTCGTTTGCTTTCTTTACAAAGCACTGTATCAATATATTGTTACCTCTGCTTACATACATATTGGTACACTCCTGACATAAAATATTCAACTGAATATTAACAATTTTCATCAATTGTTTCTTGACATGAAGTTTATTTTGACGTAAACAATTTAAAAACTCTCTATTAAAAACATATTTAATCTTCGAGAACAAACTAACAGCCAATTCATTGGGATAATAAAGGGTGGCATTTACATACTGTTTGGTCTGAATATGTGAGTTTCTTAATTTATTCTGTTCATCCACATTTGATAATGCATTCCTACAATCCTCATGTGGCAAGGTAATGCACAACCAGCCACACACATAGGAATCAGCATTTTCCTGAACTAAACTTGCAGGAATATCTTCTGTATTATCCATTTCCACAAAGTTCGTTGCACATGGTTCAATGGGAAATGGTAATGTGCATATAGTCTCCAATTTAATTTTTTTAATTAAAAAGTTACTTGCTTCGATGGCACAATTACCGTCATCTGATGGCTGCAGTAACTGATTAGTCATAGCTAATCGTAATGCCAACCGAAACTTCTGGGGGTCAGGTGTAACGTTATTTCCCCCTCTTCCTCTAATTACTGAAAAAAAATTCTCTATGCAATCTTGGGTAAGTCTCCTTGTTAGGAGATAACAAAATCCAAAATCTTCTTTCAGTTCTCTCCATAACATTTTCAGTGCTGAAATATTTATAATCCCTCAAAGCAATGGGTTTTTTCTGAGTTCTGCTGGCTGTTTAAAATAGTTATATTTCTTAAATATTCCAGCATGTCATCTAGAAACGAAAAGTGTTTCCTCTCATCATTCAAACCACAACGGAACTCCTTTGGAGAGTTATTGCAGGATGAATTAAAAACATCAAAGAGCATGTCCACTGCTTTAATAAAATTGGCAGTAGGCAATGCTTCCGACGACATAGAGTTAAATTGCACATGTGTTATAATGCCAGAGCTAACAGAGTGACTCAACACATGGGCTGCTAGGCGCACTCTCATTTCACTAAATGGAGCCAACTGGAAACATAGCTTACTTAATTTAGGAGCAAGTCTTGGCTTCATTGTCACATCTTTGTTATAAAATTCAACTATGTGCCTCCAGGAACTCCTACCATCATCACTCACAATATCATACTTAAGTAAATTGGTTCGAACACACTTAAGCAAATGTGGAGCATCATATAAAAAGTACACTTTATTGTCTTCGAGTTCAATGAAAGGCATTTCTTCTGTGATACCTAACAAAGATCTCATTCGCACATTGTTACTTCCTTGGTCACAAATCACAGTCTTAGGGATGAATCCAGTCTCCATTATTTTGGTAAGGGCATCCACCACCACTTCTTTCAAGCATCTTTACATAAATAATACCCTACAACTTTCTTCCAATTCACCCTAAGCCCTCGCACTAAAATTACCAATGCGTGGTTGGCATGTTGGAGGGAATGCCCTGTATTGAATTTTCCGAAATCAACAAAACCATGAAACTCATCAGACCTAGCATCATAAACAATATTATCTTTCAGTGACATTTCATCAATTACAACTGACACCACACGGTCAGCAGCACTTAATTTCTCCGCTTTCAGCTTCATCAGAGACAAAATAGTTTCGTTTATACCTGGAGAAATGTTTAGATTCTGAAGCCTTCTTCGGAGCGAACGGATGGTAGGGAGACAAAATAACTTTTCCAGCATTTTAAGCTTTGGAAGAGCAGTAATAAATAGCCAAAGCAAGAGTCTTGTCGTTTTCCCTGTACCGCCTCCCTTTCTTTTTACGACCAAAATTTGTTAAATTACTTTTAAGAAAAGCAAGCGAAGGGGTGTTAGAGCTCTCCAAAAAACCTACTACATCAGCCTTAGCATTACTGTTTTGCAGTTGAAAAATTTTGGCTTTTAATTTACGTATCAAAGCATTTTTCTTTGATATGACACATTGAGCCCTTCGCAACCTTTGGTTAAGAAATTTCACTTTCAAATCACTTTTATTTTGTGAATTCCTTAAATCACAAGGGACATTTAAGGTTTCCTGAACTTCATTGCTTGAATCTTCATGATTGTCTTCAACTCTTTTTCTCTTCTGGGGGCTGCTTCTTTTAGTGGATGGTGTGCTGGTGCTGGGAAGATTCTGTGTTGGAACAGATCCAGGTTTTAACCTAAAATAAATTAAGGAATTTTATCAAAAAGAGCAAGATTAAAAGATTTTTTAGTACTACATTATTGAAATTTTTTTGCATTTCATATACAACTCACACTTGACTAAACTGTCGTGGGTTCCTAAAATCCGTGACAAGGAAATGATCGGAACTTATCTTATATGTTTTGCAAAATCGTGGTGATGCTCCGTCCTTCTTGTACACTTTTTCCAAATCCGTCCGCTTGCATTTTACGACCCACTGATCACATCTGAAAGAGTAGTTTTAATGCATTTTATTACAAAGAGGTCTTCAAATTGTATACACTAGCTTCATTAATGTTTTTTCAATTTTCAATTCTTACCTGTTTTTATTACGCGGAAACGTGAAAAACGAACGCGAGTTCTTCTGTATTTCATAATTAAAACAGCCAAAAACTGCACAAATTTTTCCTGCCATACGTAGAAGGTGGCAAGAACAGTACTGAAAATGAAGTTTTCCACGAATCTACCAGAAAGACAAATTAAATAAATCGAAGCAGAAAACAAGCACCAACAAAGCAAACAAGCACCAACAAAGCACTGCGCTTAAGCGAAACGAGTTATTACCAGGTTCTGCCACCAGATGGATGTTTCTCGATATATCGCGAAGTGTCCTGTATTGTCTTTATAGTATTTGCCTATATTGATGCACACAAGCTATTTTGGAGCTGAAACAATTGCTATCGTTATCTTAAAAAGGTAAACAAAGTTTGTACAGCGATAAAAAAGGTAAACAAGCTGATGGCGATAAACATCTGGGATTAGTTTAATTTGAATATATCCTTGCTTAGCATTGGCTACTTACGACGCGGACAGACATGAGTGAAATAGTCTATTGAATTCCTAATTATAATATGTAAATTTTAGTGTTCTGCCACCAGGTTGCAAATACCTATCTACGGAGATAATAGATATATCTACCTATCTATATGTGTTTACGAAATAGCAACTATTAATACTCCAAGATCTGCATCTGTTTCCTTCCCACGTAGCTGGAAAATATAGACCGCGTGCATCACCTTCTGTCGTGAAATCAGGCGTCGCGTGTCCCTTACCCACGCCATCCTTCCATCGGGTCGCGCTCGCCGCCCTCGCTGCCCTTTCCGCCTCTGATCCACCTCCAACTTCATCACTACCATCACCCACATCCCCTCCTCCAAGCCTCCCTCGCCTCTCCCGCCTCCGGGCCCTCCCTGCCTCCTCATCCTCGCCCTCCTCTCTCTCCCGTGTCTCCCCGCAACCCCTCATTCTTCCCACATCGTCCCCTCTCCTGCCCCTTGTCCTCCACCTCCGTCTTTCCCCCACCTTCGCGCCTCCTCCACCACCTGCTGCCTACCCCGCCTACCTCTCCTCCATATTCTCCTCCTCCTTTTTCTGCGCCTCCACATCTTCCTCGCCTCACCGCCTTCCCCCATTTTCTGTCGAACTTCCTCCTCCTCCTCCGTGTCTGCCCCGCCTCTCCCATCTCTATTTCCTCAGCTTTTGCCGTCTCTCGCTCCTCTCTTGCATCCCTCACCCGTCAACGGTTCACCCGCCTCTTTTCGCTTCTCGCCACCTTCCTCCTTTCTCTCCCAACTCCCACATCTCTTACCACCACCGTTTCTCTACCTCCTTCCTCCTCTCCTCGTTAGCCACCACTTCTCCGCCTGTTGTCGCCTCTCCCCACTTCAACACTCTTTCTTCGCATCTCTGCGTCTATCCTCTGCCATCCTACCCGATTTCCACTTGCCCATTCCGCCCCGTCGCGCTGCCTCCTCTTTCCCATTGCCTCGGCCAGACCCACCGCCCACGTCACCGGCAGCCCCTTCCTTCCTCTCTTTCTATCTCTCTCTCTTTTGTCCCCTTCCTTTGCTACCAAACCAATAGCTTTCGCCTCCACCATACCATCACCAGCTACCCCACTCGCCACAGCAACATTCACGTCCCCCGCTCCCATTGCTGCCATCATAGAGTAAAGATGTACATCCTTAGTCCATACCGCCACCGAAACTCTCCCAGGCTCTGGTCCAACCTACTGTTCCTCTCGCCTCCTTCCTCCCAGCGTCCTTCTCCGTGTCCTCACATCCGCAGTCGCCCTCGCCGCTGCCGTCGTCCTCACGTCCGCCAACGCCTCCCACGCCGCGCTGCCTCGGGAGACTGGGCGTCGCCGCCGCCGCCGGTAATTAAATCCGTCGCCGCCACATTAGCGTGCAGTCGCCCGCGCGGGCGCCGCCGCGCTCTGTGATTAAGCCCCGCGGCGCCCTGGGCGGTGACGGCGCCGCGCCGCGCCGCGCCGCCGCGCCGCGCCGAGCCCGACCACAGCGGTCGAAAAGGCGGCGGGAGGGCGGACGGAAACACACGTTCGTTTCGTGTCGCAGCGGGGATAACGCTAAGAGATTGTTATTACTTTCAATTATGCTAGATTTCTTATCCGATCGCCGTGACGTGCTGTTTGCCTACTTTTCGGAGTAAATTACATAGAGTGGTATTACATCCGATGTAATAAATAGCACTGCCAAAGTTAATACATTGTCATTAATCAAGTTGGAGTACATTTTGAGAGAGTGTCAAAAAGTTAAAATCTGCACTTAATATTTATTTTATTAGTCCACTGAAAAAAGAATGAATCATCAAGTAAATGTTTTCCGCAGCGCTATGACATTTTTCGGATTGGGTTTTACATTAGAATCAATTAAGTATTTAGTTCGTGACAGTTTTACGAATTAAGTTGTCGTGACCGGCATGCATGTCCGCCCGGAAGACTAGAACGCAAGGGAGGGCAGGCTCTTCTTTCACCGCTGGGACCCAGGTTCGGTCCTCGGCCAATCCTTGCAAAATGTCTGGTGCACAAAGCGATATTTTCTCATTCGACTATTTCTCCAATTAATTAACAACTTAAATAAACAAACAATTAAATAAACAAATATATAAACAAAATATCGTAACGTAATGAGCGAAATTGTCCCGGATCCCAAGTGCGTGCGGACCACTCTTAAATCGCCGCTAGCGTTTGGCGGGGGCGGGGGCGGTGGCGGGGGCGGGGGCCTTGAGGACGCACCGCGGGGCGGAGAAACCTCTGGCGGCCGCTCGCACAATAGGGGACAGGGCAGGGTCACAGGTCGCCTCCGCCCCCAGGCGCCCGCCCCGCCCTGCCCCGCCCTGCCCCGCCACGCCACGCCCCCGCCGCCCACGCGGCCTCGGGGGGAAAGTAGGGTGGCGGCGGTGACGCATCCGCGGGCGCATATGTGTGTAAGTAAGTGTCTGTGTGTGTGTGTGTGTAGAGGACCGCGCCACGCGAGGCGATTGTTTCGTGAGGCGTTGGACGGCGAGAGGTGAAGCTTGCTCGTAAATTATCCTGGCGGCGGCCGTCCGTGTCAAGAAAGGACGTCGTGGGGAGAGTTGGCGGTGTCGAAGCCTGCAGCGGTGACGGTGGCGGCGGCGCTAGCGGCGGTAGTATGGAAAGGGTGACGGCGATGTCAAGGGGGTGGGCGCGGAAGAAACGAATCTAGAAAGTCTCTCACTTAAGAGAACGATTCTTATTCATTTCTCCAATTTTTTATTTTTGCAGTGAATTCATAATCATGCTCAGAGCACTACGTCTCTACAACTTCATAAAGAGCACTAGATCTCTACAACTTCATAAAGAGCACTAGGTCTTTACAACTTCATAAAGAGCACTAGATCTCTACAACATATGAAGACCTCGGGGCAATAACATGCTATGCCTCAATACTTAAGTTTTGAGAAAACGGGGAGTAAAGGTTTGGACATTAATTCTACAGAGAGGGATAAAGAACATTAATTTACGAATATCACTGCCATCTTGCAGAGAATCTTGAAAATAAAAATATATTTAGATACGTCTATGGGGCGTCGAAATATACTAATATTTTGAATTTCTTCAGAAATGTGGCATAGCATGTTATTTCCCGTAGCTTTTCATATCCTAGAGTCATCATATGTTGTCAAGCAGAAATAGTGATGAGATTGTGTCAGGATAGGGTAGTCACGGTAGCGGTGATAGTGACGGTGACGACGGCCTTCTCTGGGAAATTGGTTGGTGGTGGTTGGTGAGCAGTTGGGCGGAGATGGAGACGTCTGTGGAGGAAGAGACCAGAGCGCTGTCGGGAGTGGTGACGGCTGAAGGAGGTGGGGGCGACCGACAGCGACGACGAAGGAGGCGGTAGAGGGCCGGGAGAGAACGTCGCATCGCCGCGAGGCAGTTCTGCGACGCCGGGAGTGGCCTCAAGGAGGTTTGTGGAACTCACGGGTTGTGTCAGGGGGCCGGACGGCCATGCTCTTACAATGGTTTACTATGTGCTATTTAGTAGGAGAGCCTAGCTAGTTTTATCGGTTTCTTAGAAGAAAATATTTGGTCAAACAGAAATCGATTTACACTAAATTTGATCGTCCTCTAGCTTATCGTACATTGCGCATCTGATGAAAAGAGACAGTTTGTAGAAATTTTAATCCATTTGTTTGGCAAGTGGTATCACTTTTTTTCTTTCCAAAAGTGATTTTTTTCAAATTGTGAGTAGTAAACTGAAACAAATAGAAATTCCGTTTTCTGTTTCCTCAGAATAATCTCTCCCTTTTTAAGGTGTCAAAGTTAAAATTCGCGTTTAGCGCACTAGAAAACTGGAAAGGGAAGAGGCTTCTCTACTTTCACCGCCAAACTACAATTTGATTGAATGCAAACAATCTATTTGACGTAACGTTTTAACTACTAATACCTAGTAATGCTGTGTTTTATTACTACAGAAGCCAAAACTTAAAAATCGATGCGGTGGGTAGCGCAGCCGAAATTATTAATTTGTACAAGACAGCAATACACTGTGACATTTCGCGGTATGTTCATTATTATGGTCATTATTAAATATCACGATTTATGTGAAAATTTACATTGCTGCGATAGTAAAGAAATGAATGTTGCTGCGGCACGTTAGTACGATATTGTGGGGTTTGCTTACGATATATCTAAATAATATTCGTTTACCGAGGTTCGAGAACGATAGATGCAAAGCGTTCTCCTGAACCTAAAGATACCCAAAGAAATGGCGTGCGGTGAGGAAGTTGGCGCGTGGACTTCCAATAGAGACACCTTCACATCTTCAGTAAATGTGATTACCGGAGAAGAATTTCATTTGGTGGAATACCATGAAAATGAGGATAATTTACATAATATAAAATTTTCCCATTGTACTATTAATAGCATTTCAAGTAACAATAATAATCCCCAAAGTAATCAGTTAGTTTTATTCTGAATTGTTTGAATCTGATTTGTTTTGTACATTACCATATATTTTAATAATTATTTAACTTGGAATGAATCGATGGTTTTTTTATTTACGTTGATGAGGATGTTTAATTTCTTAACATATAGCTAGGTAAAAATGCAGTTAACAAACGTGCAGGGTTACATGTTAATATGGGGTTAAAAACGCATGTGATCGATAAATTGTAAAATTCTCACAACCCTCAACGGGTACTCCCAGCGCGATTTGTTGGAGTGTTTAAGAAATAGAAGTATCGGACTTTTGCTTCTGTCAATTTTCAGATTCGTCGCTGTGAAGGCGATCGTCTCTCTCCACCAGGACACGTGGGAGACGTCAAGAGTAGTGAATTGGCAAATGTATCTCAGCTCACACACACGTTTCACCACCCATCCTTTGAATCTTCAACACACTACTTGCTGGTTTATAATTAGTCTGCAAAAAATACACAATGTGCCAAAAACGAGGTACGTTTTCGATCCAATATCAATACTAATATATTATTTAATTGAAGAATTTTATGCACTTCTTCATAGTGACCATGTCTTTCGTATTTTTGTCTCGTTTACTTGTCTGTCAAAATGTGATACGAGTTATTAAAATAAATATTTGCTATTGGTCAAATTAAAGAGAAATGGGTGGGAATTATAGATAAACTGGAACAGACTCATGTGCCTTATCATCTGGTCTTATGGGTCTAAGACGCATCAGCTCAGACAATGAGTTACGCGTGGTGGTCAAGTGCGTTGATCGGTAACTGGGCCTCTGGTTGCATGTACATCTGTTTACTTTATGCATACTACAATGTGTGACTTGTATATTTTACGTCTTCAATCTGTTTTGACACTGGGCTGCCGAAGTAATTTCCTATCGAGCAATAGCACTTACAAATGTTCTGGGTCGATGTTCATTATAAATTGTACCAAGTAGGTATCGTACCTCATCTAATTATCTATTACTAGCCTGAACTTACTCAACTTATCTTGCATATATCCATTACTAGTTGGAGAACTAAACATCCTCTGGTCAAGTGAGTGGTGCAAATTTTTTCGTCAGATACCCAGAAAGACTGAAAAACACAAGAATAATGCCACAACTTCAATTTTGACTAAAAATGCAAGCATTTGATTATGTTAATCCACAATTTCTCGTACCTGATGATACGACAATTTCTCATACTCAACTCGAAACTCTTTACGTTAAGGCCATGTAATGAGGAAGAAAGCAGTTCTCCGTGTGCCGTTCAAGAACCGTCAATTTTATATGCTCCAGGAGCCCATTTTCAATAAAATCCTTGTCATCACCCATATTTCAATAAAAATGAACTTACGACTGTTTACTTCTCACTCACGTAATGTTATATTCTTTTCATCGTCAGAATTTTTCAAAGATAATATTTCCGTGCGGAGTAATTTCAACGATGGCAGCGGCGGCCTTTCACATAGCTGGACGTTGCGTCGGGCTGTGTGGGATCGCGTGGTCGGTCGCCACCAGGCAGGGCTCGCACGCCTTCCCTCCTCCGGCTGAGAGCGCTCAAGATCGCCCAGCCTCACAGTAGGCGCAGTGTCTATTTCACACGGTGATATCTACACAAATAAAACTGAATTCAATGACATGTTACCGACATCGATACCACAAAAAGTAGTATATGAATAAATACGAAATTTTTACATGTTCTTCGGTATTGCTGCGTCCTTTCCAAGTTTCGTATAGATTAATTCAACACAAACTAGGAAAATAAATAATTCAAATAATATGGTGGTAGATGCACCACGATCATTATTTCTTGCCTGTTTCTAAGAGCAGATTCGTTCCTTATACATTCCGCCAGAAGTCAATGGCGGTGCAGCAGTATTTGTACCTAATAGATACGCTAGAGTCCAGTAGCAGTGTCTAAGATAAATAAATTAATCAAATAAAATATGCTGTAAAATAAAATGAAAGAAAATTATAGTATTTTATTAAAATATTAACCAATTACATTAAAAATAATAATCTTAAACGCTGTGATTTATATCAAATTGATCGTTTTCCTCTTTTTATAAGGATAAGATTGAGTATGAAGAAAGCCTTGGCAACGCGGGGTATGTATTTTGTTACTTTTATATTGTTTTAATAAAATATTTCATAAATGGTAAAGTGTATAAAATTTTAATTTCACACGGTAAAATTTGGAGTTTTATTAAAAATGATAAAATTGAACAACAACGTCCTTTTTTAATCTAATATTACACAAGAAACAATCAGTATTTGCCAATGACGAATAGAGCAACGGAACTGGTGAGAGAACCATGAAGTTCAATCAACAATAAACCGCGCCAAAATACTCTATTTACACGGGAAGTAGATTAGGTTCTTCGAAAGAATATGGACTACACGGTCATCGAAATGACGGAAGTAGATGACTGTGGATGGTCGGGAATCATACTTCCAGACGAGTACCAGAAGTGCCCTTTAGAATGTTGCTTCCGATCTTATTGCTTGTAATAGTAATGCAAGACAGGAGGTCGAAACAATAATGCTAGTACATACTATTCCCCATAGGTGACGGACCAAACAATTATAAGAGAAATTAAACCTGAACGCACTTGTTTTATGAAACGTTTCATGTACGATTCTTTAAACTCTTTTGATAAAAACTCAGTGTGCAACAGGTTCAGGCAAAAGGCCAAATCTTCCATCCACCTACACAAAATGAATATTTTACCTCACTTACTGTTTCAGTCCTCCTCGAACTGAACAATGAAAATCATACCATGACGTGTTGCGAAATATAGAATAACCTATGATGATGTGTTGTGAAATGTAGAACCCCATTGTTTTCATTGATTGTTTAATGTATTTTATTAGAAAATACACCCAACAAAGTTGGGAAGTACGTAATTATTGAGTTGAATGTGTGCCAAAATCATAATCAAATGTTAGAGATTCATCCAGATGGATAATTTATCATATCTTTTCTTGAACGCCACTTAAAATTTAGTGCAAAAATTTAGCCATCAAAGATTGAAATAATAAGGTAGATCACCTTTTTCCCTACAAAATGTTTTGAAAATATCTTCGAACAGTTTTTCTTCTTTATGTTCTTAAGGACCTACAGAGTTCTGAAAGTAATCGTCACATCATAGAAGTAATGTTTTACGTCGTCATATTTATGAAATTAATGTGAAGTTTATTTTTGTTCAAATTATACAACAATATCAATTACGAACTCCTTCAATTATAAAATGGTTTAAATTATCCAATTATTCGATTTACGTACTTTATTACAATTATTAAAAAGTGACAATTATTAAAAAGACGGAGTTGTCTCTGACCACGTGGAGATAAGCTGTTGTCTAGAGGCGAATTCTAGCCGGCTGCTCTGACTGGTAGTTTTAACTGGTTTCTCTGATCAATACCAGGTTATTGCTGGAGCAGTACCCTAACAAAATGGCCACGAACCGCGCGCGATTTTTCGTTATTCATCCATGTCCCTTCTTCCGTCACACACACACACACATACGCACTACACTACCACACATGTCAGAAGTTTAGAGCTTTTCTTGACCTGACCGGTGTAACGCTGGCTGAGATATCTGCTTGGGGAGAACCCCGGAAGTTCACGTCTTGGTCGGCACCGGATCTTACGTTTAATTATTTATTTATTTGTTTGTCAAAAAACAGTAAAAACTGTATATGACGAGTAGGGAAAGAGATTTATCAGCGCACATTTTCTTGAGGACCATTATAAAATAAAAAAATATAAAATAAAAAAACGAAAATAGAAAACGAAAAAATGAATTTAGAAAATAATTATTTTAGAAAAATAAAAATATTTGAAAAATTTTGTTTGTTCCCGAGTTATAAAAAATTAATTTCAACGGTAAATGAACTACAAGCAAAATGAACTACGTTCTAGTAGGGAAGAAACACAGCGACCTCTTGAGAAAAAACATTCACTACACTAAACGTACTTATGGCGATTGCAGTTGACGGGCGCAGAAAAAAGAAATAATCGAACAATCGGCGCCCATTGTTGTTAAAGAGAACAAAAATGAAAAAAAAGAATCCTAATTGCAAACTTTTCGGAACCGTTTCGCGTGATGTGCCCCACTGCGCGTTCTGTGGGGCCCGGCATTGCGACAACGCAGGCCATGCGTGATGGATGGACGCCGGCGCGTCTTGCGTTTCTTGCGCGTGTTCGAGTTGGCGAAACAAGGCATTGTATTCCGCAATATTCATCCGGGAGAAAAATGCAATCAAGATTACCTTTGCGAATGACATACTTGCGCGTCGCCGTGTTCCGTAGCTGCGATGAATAACGATACGTTTCTTTGTTGAAGGGGATGGTAATCTATAGATCATATGTAGTGTGCGTGTTTCTTTTGATTTTAGTATTTGAATCTAAAGTTGGTTTTTATGAACCACTGTCCTTAAATAATTCTGCCAGAGGACGCTCTCATCATCAGGCATATGTTGCAGTTTCTCCGTTAAGTTGTTGGAATGCGTAACTTTACTGTTAGTTTTTTCCCGCTTTTTCTCACTATTGTTGCACAAGCATATTAGCTTTACATTTTTTCAGACTTTACTAACTCCAACTGTTTCTGTTTTGCAAGTGTAAAACTAATAAGAAAGTGGAGGGAGGCGAAGAGCTACACACAGAAATTTACAAAATACGTAATAAGTGGTTAACAATACTTAAGTATCTTTTCATTAACACTTTTTTCATTAATGTCCTCCTTTGCTATTTTATATTTTCAAGACATAATATATCTTTTATCTCGCTGTAGTTTGTTTTTAAATATAATATATTTGGAACGAGACAATACTTACATTTGCATGCGAAACCAAGGGTTATACCGAAAGTAATATTTATTTCGAACACGAAGACAAGTGTTGAGAGGCAAATAATGGGCCTAGTTTAGTCACGTATTGGCAGTGTTAATACGCATAAGTGTAAAATCTATGTCTCATATTGTTTCATGGACATTAAAAAATTATTCGAGAGATATGTGCACAAAATTTGAAAGGGCTCTGCTTGTCATATGGTTATTTATCTCTTTCTCATAAACTCGTATGAGACTACTGAGAGGAATACTTTCTGATATTTGGGAAAAAATGTCCTGATAGCCTGCAACTTTCTATTGACAACTTTTTTAATTTCTTTATATTTTTTAAGAATTTAGATGCAGCGTAGCGTACACTCTCACTAAATATGCAGCGTCTCACTAAGCAAGCAGTGCAAATGTTTTCGTAATTCGTTGTTGGAAAGAAATAGTCCTTCATTCCACGTCGGTTCTTAAATTAACGAACTAACCGAAGAATCCCTTGGTCTCACGTTGATAATTGTAGCTTTTAACGAAAACAAAGCAAGCAGTTCATTGCATAAAGGTCTTGCATCACACCATTTGCCGGCCGGGAGACGTGGCTCAGTGCATCAACTAATGTCACTGCAGTGCCTCTGAGCGGGATTTCCTAGGTTCCAGTCCCGACAGCGGTAGGATTTTCGACACTAGCTTGTCAGCTAGGTCGAATTCAGTTGCTGTCTGGAGGAGAATTCTTGTTGCTGGCTGCTCTGATCGGTAGTGTTCCATGGTTTCTCCGCTCAACACCAGGCGAATGCCGAAGCAATACCCTAACAAACGGGCTACAGACCGCGTCTTCCTCCCTCTTCCTTCTCTTATCCTCACCCCGTACACACACACTTACACTAACACACACTACACTACCACATTTGCCGAAAGACCGATCGGGGACTTAGAGCTTGTCCCGACTGGGGCGGTGCCCCACTGAGGGAGATACCTGGCTGGATAAAGCCCTGCTAGTCGACGGTAGGTCGTCGACGGATCTCACCATCCAGAAGATCACCGTCTCCTTCCAGCAAAAATACCTGCACTTCATTTACGGGAATAATGACCTCAGAAGTTGATACGCATGGAACAATCAATTAATCAAACCAATTGTCGATAACGTCTATGAATTTTGGAAGAAATATGATTTAAATGTGATGCACGCGGGACTGGAAATGTCCTACTTTTCACACACTTGACTGAAAATCGTGCTTTGCGAGAGATGCGATTCCGCAGCCTTGGTGTCCGCGCACTTGAATGCACCTGCCCCCTCCCCTGCGACAATGGGTCACCTGGATATTGTACTCGTAATTTAGTGCTAAGACATTAGAAAAAACACCGGTTGTACCAACAATTAATTTCGTATTTCTCTTTACAAATTCTAATGCCTTTGACATAAATATAAAAATCGTATTATTTTTTTCTTAGAGAATATTACCGGAAAGCAGATCATAACGGGCAGAAATAATCACATATGAACTTTAAAGTTTCGTGCAGCAAACTATTTTTCTAAGCTACGACTTTTGCCTCAGCAGAACCCACATTTCTTACGAAATCCGATCCCGAAACTTCCAATTAAGATCCAGATTCCTTTCCCCATCTCCGCCTACGGTAACCTTCAGCCCGAACAAAAGTAACAGCTCTTCTCAGAAGAGGCTCTGCCCGGGAACAACTGCTCCGCTTCCTTTCTCCAAAAATACTACCGCGAGCATCTCTCAACGCGCTGGTCTTTTTGGGAGGCAGCGTGCGGAGTACTCTGCGGTTTGCTCGGGCCACGTTCTACGAACGGGATGCCCGTCTCCGCAGTAACTTCCTTGATTTACGAGCTCGAGCCACATAAAGCGGGTGAGGTGGGTGGATGTGGACGAAGAGGAGGAGGAGGTGGAAAGGAGGATGAAGTGAAGGTAGATCCGCAAGCTTCTGCGTTCGACGCGAGTGCACGCATGAGAATACTGCATGAGGATACCGGGTGATGACATCGAGTGATGACACGATAACGAGTGAGGATAGCGGATATGGATAGTGCCTGAGGATACCGCATGGCGATACCGTGTGGTGATATCGTGTGAAGATACCGTGTGTGGATACCGCATGAGGACTTCGTTTGAGGATATTGCGTGAGGATACCATGTGAAGATAGCTTGTGAGGATAGTATCGAGTGAATGTCGGCGATATGCATTCAAAGAATTCAGTCCTCGCGCGTGAAAGAGGAATTTCTGAAAGAGAGAGGTTCTAGATAAATTTGTTAAATTGAACTTACGCACCACACGGTATAGGAAACACAATACTCTAATGCTGTCCTTGTATTCTTGAGGCACACACCTTTTTGTTCTTTTAACTGTAAGTGCGGTTATATGGGTGGGGTACGCTCTCCCCTTCTAACTCGCCGGGATTCAAACGTCAGTATACAGTGAACCCTTAAGAAGTGAAGGTCATAGTGTCCAGCGTATCTCTGAGATACAATGACAGTAAATTCGTACGCTTTGTTGATCAATCTGTATTTTTGGTTCTTAACATTATTTGTTGTAGTTATTCTCATTCTAATTGGTAAAGCAGTTACTAGTTTTTATGCATTGCTATAAATAATGTTCTCTTCATTTACATCAAGTATACGACAGTATTTATGTAGTATTTTTCATTATTGCATGGGCGACATCTCGGGAACAATTTTTGACTGGAATTGGCCGAATGATGTAGCAAAAAGTGTTTTGATAGTATTGATGAGGATGATGACGTTTGACCTGGAGCTTCATTGTAAGACTTAGAAGAGAAATAATGTGACAACGACGCGGACTTCGTGAATTGTGGACAGTGTTTTTATTTTCAGCATTGAGGTTTTATTTGTACTGATGGGCGCGACGAGGAAATACAAAGAATGAAAAATACTATGACTAAAGAAACATGCTGTGATTTTTTCTTTAGACTTTATTATTTAGACTGTTTTCCATTCTTCTAGTGTGAAACGAATATGAAATAATTCTTGTAATGCAACAAGATATCCACATAATATTTCTTTTACGAAATTTTTCTGTTCTTGTGTAATGTTTCTTGTTAAAAAGTAAGAACGTTTACTTCTAGTTCTTTACCAGATTCCCCAAAATTACAATGTAAAAATTGGATACGTTATGGAAGTTTTTATCAGATATCTTGCAAATACAATAGCAGCAATGACGGAACCTTTTTGTGGAGAGCATTTAAGTGATAATTTGCGAAGAATTTTGGAAAAAAAATTATTTAATGCAAAGAAAAATATACAGCAATTATATTTTTATAATTTCTATTTTTCCTGAAAATAATAACTAATAAAAACCTGATAGTAGAACCTGAATGTATTACAATACTTTTTTAATTCATGCAATTTAAGTAAACTAGGAGTTATATCAGTTCTGCTTCCACGTCCTTTGGGAAGGTTTCAAAGTATTCACTTTTACTTTATGTTGTATAATTAGTCATATATCCATTCTTGAATCGCAAATTCATATGTTACTGCTAGTGGCATTATAGACAATTTATTTATCAAAACTTCCAGCATTCCTTTCGCTCTACTCACGTCTTTCTCAACCTCCACTGTGATCTTCAGCAAATCCCACAGTTCCACAGCCTTCACCTCCAGTGACCCCTTCGTCAGCCCGGACATGTACCACAATCCAGCAAACTAACGCGGATGCGTCCCCGTTATGTTTCCACTTGTCTGCTTCATGTGCCATTGATCTTCGGGAGTTCAACCGTACAATCCGCGACTGCCAGTCTCCGGTCTAACACCGCGCTCATTGCATTTCAAGGCTGCAGCCGACCCCACTCCTCATCCTTTTCCTCCACCGCCTTCGCTGACGCTCCTTCTGCCGCCTTCAAATCACCCAGGTTGCCACCCACCCCTCTCCGCACCTCCCCCGCCTGTGAATAAGCGAGGTGCAAACAGTGCGTGATTTAATGGCGATGGGCGCCTGGATAAAACGGTGGTAAGGGCGATGTTGTAGGCAGCAACATCGGAGGATTGGAATGAGGAAGAATTTGAGGTTGTAGCGTTGGGATGAGATATGACATTCGTGTCATTAAAAAATGTAGCATAATGTGATAAAAATTGTTTGTACTATCTAACATATCTATCCTAACCGATTATCCTAGTCATTGTTCGGCTGCAGGCAACTCGTGAAAGCTGATAGAGAAAAAAAGCTTTTTTATTCGTTTCCCAGTTTAGAGCTGCCATGGATATTAATGGACCTGAAATGTATGGTATAATGATTATGAATGATGGTGATGAATACGCTCATGACCAATATAGGAATCAAATCCATAACTCATTCCATAAAGGCCGCAAAACGCAGATGTATTAAAAATATAGTTCACCTTCATTCCATTTCTACATTAGTTCATATTTTTAAGGAAATAGTCTTATGTAATAGAGTTAACGCAACAAGTTGATTAATCAGAACTTCCTTGAAGTACCTGTGCAAAATTATTCCATGCACAATTTCTCGATGCACTTCTTTGTTTCTTACCCTGACTTTCTAGGGAAAACTCTTGTCTCCCATCTCAGAGGAGTTGCCCATCTGATTCAATGTCGAGAAGGCATAGCACCAGTCATTTCTCACCGCTGATAGATTTTTACCGCCTTTTGGAAACCTCTGACGATGAGAAAGTGGATTTTTTTAGATTTCGGAGAAAATCATTCACGTGCCAACTACCAGACGCATCGGCAAGCATGGAAACTTCTTGTAACGTTTAAACGTGAGGGGAAGTTGATTATTTTTCAGCCCTTTCTCTCCAGGAAACACGTTATAAATTCTTGATACAGAGTTCTAAAATTCGTAAATATAACTTCTGCCTTCATTATTTAAAATTAATTAATTCATTCAGTATATAAAAACATACTTTTTTGGAATAAGAAATTAACAATTTTATTTCAAGACTTTTCATAGAATATTGCACGAAGAACCTGCGCAATACTAATGTTACATCAGCCGCCACTGATGGAGAGTTTTTGTAACTGGAAGTGGTTAAAAAGTTCAATGGAGTCTGGTAACTTTAGTTTATTATTAACTATTGAATTGAGTTAACTTTATATTTTTCTATTACACTTGCCCTTTTTAGTTGTTTTGAACATTTGCCTTACAACTTATATTAGACGATTTAATGGTGTTCGTGAGTATAATAGATGAAGTAATGATACTCCTGAATCACTGTGACGAATTTATCTTTTCGAAAGTTTCTTGGCATCTAAAGCATTTTTGTGCTTTAGCTTTAAGCATGAATTTAGGTCTTAAATTATATTGATCAAGTGAAGTGAGCGCAAAATATGGCTGTTCATGTTTTGGCATCTCAATGGAACGAGAATGAGAATCGCTTGAAGGAAAGTAATTCCTGATTTTGGCAAATATAGGGTTCACATGCAAAATTTTGTAAGTATTCATTTAGTGCCATGAAAATGTAACTAGATATTTCATTAAGCTTAAAATGTAGATCCCACGAGTTAATGGTCATTTTAACTTCATAGCCTGCATTGTGTATATTACAGCAGTGAAGAGAGTAAATTACAGTAGCTGTACGAGTGTAGCAGATTAATTCCATCTGCTTTTGGTATCCATTCACTATGAATTTTTGATTTTTATTGCCCGATTGCCATTTCTTTGCATTTGGTGATTGATAAGAAGAGGCGCTGTTATCCACCCGAGAATTTCAAATTGAAGGTTACGATTAGATAACTAACTCTTCAAATATAAAAAAATTGTAATATGTCGCTATTATAATTTTGTTGATCTTTTGAAAAACAATATTCCTGAGGAGAGTTATTATACTTAAAGATCTTTTGAGACTTCGATATTAATGGTGTGTGCACCACTAATATCAAGTCACTGCCCTTCTGAAAGGATGAAATTGAGGGATGGAACGAGTGGAATCTGCTGTCGGAAGTAATGGCTCCGTCACAAAATGGAAGCAAGAAACTAAAATAGACTAGTAAACTGTATGAGTTTACTGATGGCATAAACCTTCAAATCAATATGCGATACCTCAGTCACAATAAATCTACGATATAGTAAGTGTTGAATTGTCATAATACGTTTATATATTATATGTTTTTCCGCTAAGCGTTTCTCAGCAATAAGGAAATTTGAGTTCCGTTAAGACATCGATATCTCTCCTTCATTAGGCATTAGCTCTTTAGTACCCAACAATTTTGTTTATTCGTTAATAAAAAAACAAATGACAAGGCAACGTTGACGATAGCTGCAAACAAACACCTGACGAGCGACCGCGAGAGAAAACAAGACAGCAATTGCGTCGACTGTGTCAACAATTGCGAAGAAAACAACGGAAGCAACAACCACAACGATGACGATGGCCTCAACGTCAGCGACGGGGTCAACGACAGCAGTCATGATCGCCTCCAGGTTGACAACGGCAATGATGGCGACGGCGACGACCACAACAACGTGACGATTTTTAGACGACGCCCGCGTTGACGGCAGCAAAGACGATGATGATGGCAACATCGGTAATGGCAACGACATCCGACAGTGGCATCGACATCAACAACTTCGAGAGAAGATGTACTAAGTGAGGACGAAGACAGCGTCGAATTAACGCCATCAATGATAGAGCCAACGGAGACAACGTCAGCGACAATGACGGCGACTATTTCATAATAGACAATGATGCCGATGACAATAACAGAGACGGTGACAGAAATTGATTGCGACGATGAAATGCCAATGACGGCAACGCGGACGGCGAGATCGACAACGGCGACGGCAGCAACGCCCGCGACGGCCACGAGGCCTGCGGCAGCGAGTGCACTCTCCGCCAGTCTCCGCCGGCAGATTTGTCTCCGGCGTGGCGCGGCGTGCACGCGCCTCACCGCGGCAGACACGCCCCGCGCGCGTGCGCGTGTCCGTGCGCGCGACGTGCCGCGCGCCGCGCCGTCTTCCTGGCTGGCAGCGGCGCAGGCCCCCGGCGCGGCCCGGCTGCGTCGCCGCGAGGGGGCGCGCGGGCTTTCTAGGCGCACGTCGTGCTCACGCGCGGGCGACTCTCACACGATGCTCTTTTTTTTTGTGGAATGCGGGAAACCGGCTGAGGTGACTCAGGGCAGCAGCTGATGCCACTGCGGTCTCTCTGACCTAGAGTTCGAGTCCCGGCGGTGGCAGGATTTCGACCTACCTACATAGCTAGGTCGGGTTCAGCCACTGTCTGGAGGAGAATTTTAGCAACCGAATTGTGTGATCGGTAGTTTTACGTTGTTTTCTCGATCAACTTCAGCCGATGTTGAAACAGTTTCCTAAGAAACGATCCACGGACCGCCCGCGATATTTTCTACCTCTTCCTAGTTATATCCTTTCCCTTTGCTTACCTACACTTACATGCACCACTCTACCATCCATGTCGGGAGGCTGATCGGAGGCTTAGAGCTTGTCCCTGCTGGGGAGTTGCCTTGCTGCTGGGAAATATGTGGATGGAGAAAACCTCGTAAGCCAACTGTAGGTCGCCGCCGGTCTCACCATCCAACTGGGAAAGAAGGCCGCTACCTCTCGAGATAAAAACCCGCAGTGTACTTATAGGACTAATGACCATAGCAGTTGACGCGTCCGAAATAATTTATCGAAATAATCTAATAAATAGATAATGAAAGATGAAAGAGTGTGTCGAGACCTAGTGATCCTACTTGCAGTAGTCTCACGATAGAAGGTGAAACGATAATTTTCCAAAACCTGATAAAACTGCTTGCACTAATCAAACGATTTGAAATTTTTTAGAAAACAGTATTTTTGTCCGCTAAAATAATGAATCTTTTTTTGAACTGTATGTAATACAGATTAAATGACAAGGTTTCTCGTTATCTAGTCTTTCTTTGTATAATATTCCTATTCTGGAACACCTGGCGCTCCTATTAACCAGAAAAATGTTCGAATCTGAAGTTAATTTGAAACATTCTTTCTTAGCAAAAATACTGAGTAGGTTTAATTTAAATTGAGAGAAAGTTGGAATGAGTGTAAAGTCATTGATGGATTTGTAAAGAGTGTTTTGAGAAATATTTCTTACAATATTCTTTTGTGTGGTAGGGCGTTGACACAATTGATGATTTCGGAATTCTGTTTAAGATACAAATCAAATGGAAAACAAATCAAACAAACCGTTCGTAATGAAGGCGAGAGATAACTCGTCTCTAGCGATGCCAACTAGGAAGGTTTGATTCATTCTGTATGCTTGGAATGTAAAGTCTTTTAGTCACTGTGTGAGCTCATGAAAGCGCTTGGCACGTGGAAGATATTCATCAGTACTTTCTCATTGTCTTCACTTGATCCTCTAGTACTTCCGCTTTATGCCAATCTACCTACCGAATACAATCATATGTTGTTTGTAAGCTAATTTAATTTATTTGCAGCTTCAGGTCCTGGCAGTTGCGTTTCTTTCCATCGTGAATGTATTCGTATAACAATAATGTTTTCTTGCGTCTCCACGCAATTCGTATTTATCACATGAAAGGTCCGTTGCCTGGAGGTGAAATCGTCATCACTTCTCTTCTAGAAGTCTAAAATATCAGTAGATTTGATCTGCCATTGCAGAATATTTCTCTTGCTCCAGAGGAAGCATAACCAATCTATTATGCCTGCTAGTATTTCAGTTACTTCAATAATTAACACGAATCCTAAAGAGTGAGACTGAAAATTATAACCTTAGAAACACAAACCAGTCCCTCACATCACATTTCGTCTGCATAGAATTCTCTCCTCCACTCTAAATCAGAACAATTACAATTGCCATTTTACCAGCCTTTTTTGTTTTTATTTTAAATTTTATTCACTTTATCGCTTTAAATAACAACAGTAATATGCTCACTTTAAACTAAAATCTTTCAGAGTACTAATTTCTCATTTTCCAGAGATACATCTTTCATGTCTGCTTTCTAATTCCTTCTAAATCAATTCGAAATTATTTCTTGATTTAATAAAATACGTATTAATCATTTGAATTATTTTCTGCGTTTTATTTCCAAGTTTCCAGATGTTTTATTTAAATTTCTAAAAGTGCATATGTTTTTTTAGGGTGGCAGATTCTTGTGGAATATCAGGAAAAGGCCATTCCCTTTAAAATTCCACAACGTTCAACGAACTGGTGAGTATCAACTTTCGAACGTAGATTGTACCTGTGATGTTCTGGCGCTTACATATTTTTTTATTTTTAGACCCCTTCTTTTCGTGATAGTTTCGTCTTTCAACAGTTGTTGATGTTTCAACAGATGTTTACAAAAAAAATTGAAACCTTCGCCATGCGTTATCACTGCGTGAAAACCCCAGCGTTTTCCTGTGTCAGTCTGCTCAAAAACACTTCGCATTCTTTTAATATGTGTCGATATAAGTAATAGTTGTGCTTTCGGAACAAAATCGTTATTGTTAATCTAATTAGCCAAAAAATGATACCACTATTTGCATCCCCAGAGAAATGACGGCAAGTACAGATGTGTTAAAAATGTATGTGCCTTGCCGTATCTGAATCATTAAGATATTTTAACACAACTTTCAGAAAGTAATTGTAATACATTGTGAAATACATGCAGTATTAGTTCTTATAAATAATACAGATCGAGGAGTACGAATATGCGTCAGTGTCTACCTAGTATAGTTAATGTGTGTCCCTATGTGGGACATAGTAGGTATTCGAAAGCGGCATCCCCTGAAGATTGAAAAGCCCCAGGAATAAGAAATAGTTCTTATACCGCCTTTTCCCTTCAATTATTTTTGAAATTATGCTGGAGTCCATCTTTGACATCCCCTCCTTCTATTGGTCTTTTCCTTGTCCCGGGATGGCATTACTATGTGACTGTTCAAGTGAAAAAGGAAAGTTCTCAGGAAAAAATGCGGCTTGATGAATTGAGAGTAAGTGAGTATGTGTAACAAAGCGGGAATGGACAGTACTGTCTTTCCTTCATTGTTTAATTAGACGTAATGTCGGCTGTAAATAATGGTATATTGCCTATCAAGTGTCGCTACGAAAGGCACTGTTTTAAACGACGTGGATTACTCATGCCACCGCGTACGTGCAAGTTTTCACTGCCATTGTTCTCCTTTTTTAAAATCACTTGGAATATAGACTAAGCTTCTCGCTGTCGTAAAAGATAGTAAACTCGAGTTCAGCATTTTATTAAGATTTCATTTGTTTAAGATATCATAGCATTCGTAACGCTTAATTAAGAATTGCACTCCTTCCCCTCCCTATCTCGCATCGCGCTTTCCCGTCTGCGGACTAACGGGCGCCCTATAAAGAATGACTCACGTTAAATGTTAAACACTTCTAGATCGTGTAGGAGGTTGAAGATAATTCCTTTTGACAATGAAAATGAAATGGGAAATCGCATACAACGAAGTCACACAAATACATTTTTGAATATCGCCTCCCTGATCGGTAGCCATCTCAACCTGCACTGGTGTTTAGAAGGTATGCGTACTGTCTTTGGGTCAGAACATGAGCCTGCCTATTATAAATGCATCAAAGTTGTTTTTAAATCATTAAAATAATAATACAAATTTAGTAATAAATATAATAATCTTACTGGTTACAATGATAACCATTATGTTCCGTATGATTATGATAATTAGCGTTATATTTAGATAAATATTTATTATTATATTTAGTTATATTCATAATCATTATAACCACTAAATAATTTCATTATCGAAATTGCTTATGTGTAACTTTGTTATACACGATTTCCCACGACATGTCTACTGACGTGACCATCTTGGACTTTCCTAGAAGTTTGTAACATTTATTCTGGGTCATCCTGTACAACTTAAGTGAATTAATCTGGCCTATGCAGTTGCACCGCCCGCGGGCCGGAGCTCCGGGGCAGGGCAGGGAAGGGAGAAGCGTCTTAGAGGCCGCGGGCCGGAACCCCAGTGCGAAGGAAAGCGCTAGCGCCTGCGCACGGGTGCCATCCATCACGCAGCGGCGATCTGCGCCGCGCCGCACCGCGCAGCACCGCGCAGCGCCTGCGCTCAATAAAACCGATCCCGTTGGGTGGATCGGCGCAGGCGCTGGAAAGTTCAGCGGGCTCACTCTGGTTGGTCATTGGAGCGATACAGTGTTCCAGATTGTATTATATTGAAAGCTGATGGCGTTTGCCAAACATTTTTTGACTTGAGATTCAATCTACACTTCTGTCACTCGCTTCAGTTAAGTTCAATCCTTTCAGAGCTCATTGATTATTTAACAGAAATAGGATTCGCTTTCGGTTGGAGAATTTTGTTAATCACGTACTCTTTTTAGAGCTATATACCATTCTATTTTATCATTGTGATACTACAGTTTGAATTAGTTTTGAATTGTTTGAATTGTTCATTTAGTAAGTTGGTAACTTTGACTTTAAATCAGATAAAAATTACCGTATCCATTAACCAGTATCCATACCGTGTTCATATCGAAATTTAATGTTCGAAGAAGCGAAAATACTTCGAAAAAATATGATAATGATTATAACATAAAAACTTATTAAACATCATTAAGTATTATTTTTCCTATGTTTCATTACAATCCTATAAATTAACTGATTTGGTGTAATATAGAAGAAAAAGGATTAAAAGGAATGGAAATATGTGAAGTGTACTGGCCGTGCACAGTAGGGTTAACATCATTTTACGATTCAGTGACTGTTCATCACTGTGTAGCGATTCTAAATGAATGATATAACTTAGTTTCAATGATGTATTTGGTTGGAGAGGACTAAACGTGGCTAAACGGTTCAAAATAGTGAGTGATTATAATGTAGTAAATACACTTAAATGATCAAAAGTATCCGGGCACGTGGCTGAAAATGACTTACCAGTTCGTGGCGCCCTCCATCGGTAATGCTGGAATTCAATAGTGTGTTGGTCCACCCTTAGGCTTGATGACAGCTTCCACACTCGCAGGCGTACTTTCAATCAGGTAATACATGGTTTCTTAGGGAATAGCAGCCCATTTTTCACGGAGTGCTGCACTGAGGAGAGGTATCGATGTAGGTCGGTGAGACCTGGCACGTAGTCTGTGTTCCAAAGCATCTCAAAGATGGTCGATAGGATTCATGTCAGGACTCTGTGCAGGTCAGTCCACTACACGGATGTTATTATCGTGTAACCACTCTGCCACAGGCCGTGCAGTATGAGCAGGTGCTCGATCGTGTTAAAAAATGCAATCACCATCCCCGAATCGCTCTTCAACTGTGAGAAGCAAGAAGGTGTTTAAAACATCAACGTAAACGTGTGCCGTGATAGTGCCACGCAAAACAACAAGCGATGCAAGTCCCCTCCATGAAAAACACGACCACACCATAACACCACCGCCTCCGAATTTCACTGTTGGAACTACACACGCTGGCAGATGACGTTCACCGGGCATTCGCCATACCCATATCCTGCCATCGGATCACCACATTGTGTACAGTGATTCGTCACTGCACACCACGTTTTTCCACTGTTGAATCGTCCAATGTTTACGCTCCTTTCACCAAGCGAGGCGTCGTTTGGAATTTATCTGCGTCATGTGTGGCTTATGAGCAGCCGCTCCATCATGAAATCCACGTTTTCTCACTTCCCGCCAAACTGTCATACTACTTGAAGTGGATCCTGATGCAGTTTGGAATTCCTGTGATAGTCGGGATAGATGTCTGCCTATTACACTTTACGACCCTCTTCATCAGTCGGCGGTCTCTGTCAGATGGGGTCGGCCTGTACGCTCTTGTGTTGTATGTATCCCTTCACGTCCCTACACTATCACATCAGAAACAGTAGCCGTAGGGATATTTAGGAGTGTGGAAATCTCGCGTCCAGACTTGACACGTGTGACACCCAATCACATGACCACGTTCGAAGTCCGTGAGTTCTGCGGAGCGCCCCATTCTGCTCTCTCACTGTGTCTAATGACTACTGCAGTCGCTGATATGAAGTACCTGGCAGCAGGTGCAGCATAATGCACCTAAAATGAAAAAAAGTTTGTTTTTGAACGTGTCCGGATACTTTTGATCACTTAGTGTAGCTAATTAACGACCCTAACGCAAGAATGGATAACGATAAAACCAAGCTGATTGATTGGTTTCTGGGCGCGTCAATTGTTATGATCATTAGACTCATAGTTTAGGTCATTGGGTCATTAGACACAATGTATCTCGGGCGGTGTCGGTGATCTTTCCCAGCTAGAACGTGAGATTCTGCACGGAGGTTCATGTCAGCTTTCAGCGGTTCCCTCTTTAGGTGTCTCTCCAACGGGCAGCTTATCAACTGGGACAAGCTCTGAGCTCCCGACTAGTCATTTCAAATGTGAAGCAGTGTAATGCACGTACGCGTAAATATGTGTGTGTGTGTTAGAGAGAGAGAGAGAGAGAGAGAGAGAGTGAGTGAGTGAGTGAGTAAATAGTGAGTGGGTGTGCGCGCTCATGTATGTAGGGAGAGAAGCAGACAAGGATGAGGAAGGAAAGATTACCATAGTCTGTGGCCCGTTTGTAAGCTTCGTCATTAACCTAGTATTGATCGTAGAAACCAAGAACATTTGTACAACAACAACGAACTACATTTCGGTATAAATTACCTGTAGAATGAACTTTCCGTCGGTTGAATTTGATCAAGATATCTAGTTAGGTGTCAAAACTCCACCAACGTAGGGGTTCGAACCCAAGGAACCTCCGGCCGAAGTCGCCGCAATAGTCACAATTTTTACCCAGCGCTAACTCAGCCGGTGGACAATGCTGAAGTGAGGGTCAGGAGGACGAGTGAATTCCCGAGAAAAAAAAACTTTCTAAAACCAGATTTGTTTTTCCTTTTCCTCAAATTCCGCACGGATCGACCGGGATTAGAACTTCGGTGTCAAGACAAGGAATGAGGCCGCACTGTGGCGGCTAGGCGTGGCCGATGCATTACTCGGAGGGCGGGAAACGGATTCAAGGAAGGCCTCGCGTCTCTCGAGGCGTGAGTTACGCAGTTGCACGCCCCGTGCGCGAAGGCGCGAGCGGGCGGGAGGGAGGGCGGGCGGGCGAGCCACGTTGGGGCCGGCGCGCGTCGCTCCGAGTAAAATATGCTCTAATGACGTTTGTGGGTTCGATTCCATCTCAGCCAGAGAGAGAGCATCCCATGCACGCTCCTCGCTGCACGATTGTTGCTCGCAGCACCTGGGTCAGACACGCCCCCTCCCCAGCCCCGCCCCCGCAACGCCCCTCACTGTCCCGCACGGCACCACACCACAAACACGCTAAACATCGTAGTGTAAAAAGCACGCACACCACACCTCACTACAACTCACACATACCAAACCACACTAAACCAGCCCACACCACACACACGCATACCATGCAACACCACATCACATACACACACCACATTACACATCACACACTACACAACACATCTCACACTGCACTACACACTACACCACACACTACACCACACACACATACACACATTCACCGCCCTTCACATCGCTTCTCACCGCACGTCTCATCGCAACGCGCACACCACACCACCACAGACTTCCAGGCCGAGGCACATCGTTCCCCTCTTCCCCTGCCAGCGCTCCCCCGTACCATAAATTGAACCGTTGGCCCTAAATTTGAGTTATTTATGACGGCTGGTCTTATGTGAAATTGTAGAATACTGCATTATATGAATGAAAAATAAGTAATTAAAATTAACAATAATGTTGAATAAATTCGTGTTAATGAGTTTGTTCGTGGAATTATACGAATATGTAATGAGATGATTTTCAGAAGTCTGCGTGGAGTCAGAATATATTATTGTCCTTAAGCATATTTCATGATTTAATAGCCTAATATTACCTTCAATTAAATTAAACTTATTTCTCAGTGTCTGCCGCGAAACTGCGCAAAAACTTCACAAATTGAGTGCTATCGTGATCGATCCCCAAACTACAACGGAGGACACGAGTGAGTTGGAAACTTATTAAAAATAAATGAACATTTACAATACAACCTGGACTTTTGCTCTAAATTCCACATTTCATATACTATCTATCATTGAGAATACAATTCCATTAAGAATGTATGACTTCCGAGAATTTTATTCCTGACTCACGGCGCGCGTTCCGCATGAGCACTCCTTACTCGGAGAGGTGACTCAAGATAGCTAAGGATGTCACTGCAGTGTCTCTGACCGAGAGGTCATAGGTTCGAGTACCGACCGTGGCAGGATTTTCGACACTAGCTTGTCAGCTAGGTCGAATTCAGTCGTTGTCTGAGCAGAATTCTAGCAACCGCCTGCTCTGATCGGTAGTTTTCCGCGGTTTCTCCGATCAACACCAGGTGAATGCCGGAACAGTACCCTAACAAACGGACCGCACGCGATCTTTCCTTTCTCTTTCTTGTCCCATCCTCACCTTTACTTACAGGCACTTATGCTTAACATGCACTTCACTACACACCAATCGGTTGACCGGGCGGGAGGCCGGCCTAAATTGTCCGGGCTGGGGCGGTGCCCCGCTGGTGGGGGATACTTTGTTGGAGAAAACCGCTCTTGCCGACTGGAAAGTCGGCGCCGGATCTCACCATTCCGCCAGGGAAGATCACTGTCACCTCCCGAGGAAAAAAAATGTATTTTTACTACTATTTTTACAGTACTGCATTTTTTCCTCGGCAGGTGACAGTGATCTTCCCTGGCGAAATGGTGAGATCCGGCGCCGACTTTCCAGTTTGCAAGCGCGGTTTTCTCCAACTAAGTATCCCCCACCAGCGGGGTACCGCCCCAGCCCGGACAATTTAGGCCGGCCTCCCGCCCGGTCAACCGACTGGTGTGTAGGGAAGTGCATGTTAAGCATAAGTGCCTGTAAGTAAAGGTGAGGATGCGCCACTAACTGAGAGACAGTACTTACGGGCGTAATTACCTTAGTAGTTGACGCTCTCGGACTCGCGAATCAATCAATTTGAGCGCTTCTTCGCCCTTCTCTCATCGTTTCACTTCCCTTTCCCTTCACGAACAATCATTCGCGTATCTCTCAGTTAGTGGCGCGAGCCATCTCGTTCGAGCAGTTCCGCGAGCTGGCTTGTTCTAATATAAATCAGAAATCCTTCGTACCATTTACATTGAAATGCCATTGACCTAATACGTGGGCAGACCAACTATGTTGCGGTATTTCCACACGTCGGTCTCATCTCTCGCAGCGCGACTACTGTTTCTGAACGCGCTCCGCCTTTCCTGCACCTGCGCAAGCACTACGCTCATTGCCAACAGCGGTCCGCACCGCCTCTTTCACGGCTCGGGTCGTCTTATTGATGCATCGTTTACGAAAGGCCACGACGGTAACGGACCCCTCTCCGCCCAGAATGTATTGGCATTCCCCACGTCTTGCAGAGAGCCCCGTCATGTCGGGGCCGTCGCCGGCAACTCCCCTTTTGGCTTTCGTATTTCTGCGTGCTGGATCACGATTTTTATGCACCAATCCGAAGTGCTACCGATTTTCCTCCTTTCTGTCTCTGAATGTTTTATCACCCGATCGCTCTCTAAAGCGCATGGGCAAGATTTACATGCGAGATGCTTCTGGTGGTTGTCTGACGAATTCGATTTACGAATACTAACAATCATGGTTGCATCAAATACTTCCTCAAGGGGGAAGACACACATTTCAAGATGGCACTAAATGTTATATAAAAGAGCTTTGGTAAATTATAAATACATTCACATATATAAAGAGCCTTTGCTATTTTGCATATACTTTCCTCTGAATACTTCATTTCAACAGCGAAACCAATAAAAACAATCTTTTATGTTGATCGTGTGAAAGCTTTGCACGTTTGTTAGTTTTAAAATAACAAATTACTATTTAGAGAAATAGTGAATTTTACATAAACAGAAATGTCTACATTTAATAGATTAACGCACGTAAAGATTTCAGTCTTTTTGTAATAAACTAACAAGTAAGGAATTTCCGTTCTGACATTGAAATCTCTTCCAATATTCTCTTCAATAGTTCCCTCGAAATGAGACCTAAAATTGGTGTTCATAGCAAAGGGGTTTCAGAGAGTAATGTGTTTGGAATTGGTTTAACTTCCAGGCACATTACAAATAGCAAGCCATAAACTATTGACGTTTCAGACAACAAACATGTATAGTAAGTACTCATATACAATATTTAAACATTCGTATACATCGTGTTTCGTACATAGTATTCATTCAACCACGACGATTCTGGTCAACCACAACGATTTTCTGGAAAGCTAAATTTTGACCTAACATCTTCCATTACATAACATTTTAAAAGAATGAATAGAGATATTGTTCTAACAAGCAAACTAATTTTGTGTCAGCTCCATTAGAGTTGGTTGAAACATTGAAAGTAATTACGTTTCTAGTACATCTTCTCTCATTTAGTTAATTATCCATACTTAAGAGGTCGCCCAACGCTCGAAAACCTCGAATGAAATCTTATACGAAAATTACTACAGTTAAAAGGAATACAAGTATTTAATGTAAAAAAATTACTTCCGTACCTTGTAAATGTTTTTCCTTGTCAAATTAAATTACATGCTCATAAACTTATTTTGTGGTTCCTCAGCTCTCATTACTGCTTCAGGAACATTTAAAGTTATATCAGTTTTATTGACTTCAAACGTATTCAAACACAATTTTAGCAGGAGTGTTTTTCAATGTTATGATGGGGAAACTGCTTTATTAATAATAACGAGTCAAGTTAATATTACAAATTAATGTCTGCTGAATAGCTGAACCTTGTCGTCAATGCAATCGCTAGTAGTCGCAGGTCTACTGGTGAAGACAAATAGGGCGTCTGCCTGTTTGTTGATTACTTCTCTCGTTTGTGTAGTCGCTAGTCTAGTGGTGAAAGCCAACGTAAGCATTTGCCTTGTAGTTGATCAGTGCTGGAGTCAATTCTGTAAGTGATGTATTGGGTGAGTGATATGTAAGCGAATGTCGTCTGGCTGGTCACTGCTGAAGGCTGCACTAGGCTAGTGACAGATATAAATTGGGCGTCTAACTGTATTCAATGCATTTGCTAGACAAGTTGAATCAAATTGTGAGTTAGCCTTCTAGCTGGCGATTGCTCTAGTCAGTTAAGTTGTAAAAATTGCTGTTTCAAAATTGATTGATTGATTAGTCTGTTCCCGGGCACGTCAACTTCTATGGTTTCAGAGGAATATCTCAGATTCCAGAGGAACAGCGGCATTATTTCCTTCTAGATCGTGAGCTCTGATGTTAAATTACGCAGTGGCTTGAGTGATTTCGTGCTCCAGATATCTCCGCCAGTGAGGTACTGCCCAGCTGTGACACGCTATAAGAACTCGACTAGACTTTTGACATAAATGGTAGTGCATTGTAAGTGTGTGTGAGGCGAAAGAGGAACAAAGTGAGGAAAGAAAGATCGCTCGAGGTCTGTGTCCCGCTTGTTAAGGTACTGCACCGGCTTTGACCTGGAGAAGCAACGACCGGAGGATCAGCGGAAAACCACCGGTCAGAGCAAACAACCGCTAGAATTATCCTCTACACAGTGCATAGTGGTTAATTTTGGCTCCTTAGCTGAACAGAAATGGTAAATGAAATATGCGCTAGAAAAAAACGTCTTGAAATATAGAAATATGTACCCTATTTTGATGCTGGTCTTTGCATCCACGCATTTATTATTGTTTCTTCTTTCCAAGGGTGTTCTGAGTTTAGAACTCGTCAATATCAGCATGTTTGCGTTAACAAAGCGGGCTCTGAAGAAAAATATCAGAAAGGAAAAGAAGAATATATAGTAAGCAAGAAAGGTGGAACATTTCACTGAAAGTTTAAAGGTCTTTTGTTCTTCAATGACTCCATTTTTAAAACAATTTGCGTGGGTAAAAGAAATTCAGTGCTACGCTACCAACTTCGAAGGGAAGAATGAGAAATAGACAGATTTGTAAGTACAGTAAATTAAGTTGCATAGGAGAAACAATTGTAATTTATAACTTTTGCATTCAAGAAGATGTATTCCAACAAACTTCCTACAGTTTAAAGTGTTCGTTAATGATTAACTCGAGAAAGTAGAAAACGTACTGTAGAATTTCGTGAAAATAATATTCATCAGAGATTTTGAAAATATTAAATTGGATTGAATTTTTGAAATCCATAGACCAGGATATGGCACAAATAATGATGGCGACACAACCCCAAATGTTTTCTCAAATGCTAAAACAAGAATTGATGTTAACTTTGTTAAAATATTTTTAAAATTTCCGTGAGTTGGCTTAGAAGACACTCTGAATACTGATGCATTTCTTGTTTATATGCCTAAAAATATCACGTCTAAATGAGACCTTGTGTGAATGATATTCGACAGATATCTGCGCATTCTCTACAGACGCAAGGAGGTGAGAAAGACCTAGAGGTGCAATTTGCGAGCAGAGTACGCAAGAAGATATTAGAGAGTAGAACCAAATGAAAAATTCTGTAATAGCGGGACTTCATTTTCAAATTCAATGGTAATTAGGAAGGAATATTTGTCTTCTGTTGGCACCTAGCCACGTGTATGAAATATTTTTCATCCTTACAAGCTGTAGATCAGGAATTTTACATCCAGATTGTATTAATACATTGCCAACACAACAAATGAGTTCTTCAAAGTCTTTTGCAACCTATATTAATCATTTTAACTTCTAAAAACTGTATAAACTAATATCACTCATTCGCAACAGATTCCGACTCGCTATTAGTTTGGACCCACTCTCCACTACGAAACTACAACACATAACATATAGAACGATGGACAAAAATGTGTAGGTATTATAAATTATTCACGTATATTTCACCCAAATATGGTCAATAATAGGCACTATTATCTTAATCCGTCTTCGGAACAAAAATTTAAAAATTCTGCTGAATTCGATCCAGTTTTGTGTCGAAAATCAACCTCCGTCTGGATTCAGACAAACGGACCTCCCGTTCAGAAACGCTACCCTAAGGACAGTTGTTGCCCTGAACCACCTCACCAGCCCCGGTGGAGTCAAATTGATTCCCACATAAGCAACCACTTTTTTCCTCCCTCACAGCCCGCACTAACGACACCCATAACAGGAGCAGCGCGGGCCACTTCATCGGCGGCGAAACGCCCGCTGCGTGCGGGGCGCGCAGGCGAGCGCAGGCGAGCGCACGTCGTGGCGGCGCAGTAGCCCGGGCGTAATGAGCTTCTGCGCCCGGCGTATCGGGTTTCGCCCAACGGCCTGCGCGGGGCTCCGGCGCAGCACGACTGCACGCGCAGATACGCGCACGTCCGCAGCCAGCTGCCGGCCGCTGGCCGCGGGTTACTCCGCGCAGGCCGCTGATGATTGGCCGTGGCACACGTGTGATGGGGGTTTATTAAATATCGCGTATCCGAAGCCGGTCGGTGGGAAGTTAACAGGTAATAACCATTCAAGCTGCACATGCGGGTTTCGAAAAGGGTTATAATGAGAGTACAGACAGGAAAAAATAAATGGCTAACTAAACGAATAAAAAATAATAATTCGGCTCAGGTTTTGAAACAAAGAGCTTTTTCATAAAAAAATGTAAGGTTGAAGTCGCTATAATGAGCGTACGTTGATAAACAAACGAACCGGATGATACTAGGTAAGATAGCGTACAATAAAATGACTAAACATAAATACACAACATTATTGTGATCTACGCACTATTGACATTATTGACACTAATGTAAGTACCATTATTTATTACGAGTTGTAATGCAAATACACGAGCGATTGCTAACTGAAATAGTGTCAAACGAAATAATGCTAAGCAATGGTAGTTACACTCAACGCCAATGGTCAAAAATAATTTTAAAATGCAATAAACAGACGTAAGATATTTTACTTCATTGGTATCTTGGTTTACTACAAACTTAAACATGGAATCGATGGAATTAAATGCTATTCAGTAAAATCCTTGGAGGTCATTTTCTTAAAAAAAAACATGTCAATTTTGCTATTTATTAGGAATTTACTCCTATGAGAAAATGTTTTACTTTGCATTTATTCTTGATTTATTTTGCAGGAAACGGTTTGAATTTGAGCGCGTTTCGTAGCAAAGCACAAACCGTGTTTTCTTGAGAGATACTTAGATAATTTTTTTTCTAGTAAAAATAAAGTATAAAACCTGATCACATTATTGTAATTACTCTTACGTTCGAAGACTTTTGAAAATTTTTTTCTATTGCGAGGCATGGGTTTGTGGATATCATTGCTACATAAACGTCACCATCAAATGTAGAACTCTCCTATTGTTACGAATTTAGAAGTAATCTGTCAATTAATAAATACCAAAAGCGAATGTCAAGAGGATTTTTTGTTTGGAGAAATGTATGTAAACTACTTTGAATGGTCTCTATCCTACTACTTTAGCCAATCAATTTGGTCGCTTTTACGCAGTCATTAAAAAATTAAAATATTTTTTTTGATTTGTTGAGGGTAATCTGTTGGCCGCTCTGGGTTTGGGTAATCTATCTTGCAAGATGATGGCTGATGATATTAAAATGATGCCATTAAAATTATGGCTTTATTAAGAAATAATGTCAGCATTCTTGCTTATATAGCTAGAGAGAGAGATAAGATTCAGTCGCTGTCAGGAGAAGAATTATAGCTGTCGGCTGCTCTGATCGGTAGTTTTCCGTGGTTTCTCCGATCAACACCAGGAGAATACCGGAGCAGTACCCTAACAAATGGACCTCGGGCCGTGCGCGATCTATCTTTCTTCATCCTTAAACTATCCTCACTCCTAACGTATACACACGTTCACGTATATGCACTTCACTACTTAGAGCTTGCCGGTGCTTCTACTACGTCGGTGCTCCGCTGCTGGTAGGAAATACCTCGATAGGAATAACTCGCAAGCCGACGTTTAGGTCGGCGCTGGATCCTCACCATCCAGTGGGGAAGAACTCCGCCACCTCCCCTGATAAAACATGCACTACCCTCACGGGAATAATGACCGTCGAAGCTGACGCTCCCCGAAACAGAAACTTATCAATCATGGTGCATAGAGTCCTCTGGCAGGGCATCAGAGGCGCCTCGACGCCGAACGCACGCGGGGCACGTGCGCGCCGGAAACTGTCGGGCGCCGAGGGGGGCGACGCAGCCGCCGCCTGGCGTCGCGCGCGTCATTTGTCTCCGCGCGAGGGGGCAGCGCGACGTCACCCGGCCGTGCGCGCCGCGTTCGTCAAGCGCACGAGCGCCTCCGGCTCCGCGCCGCCAGGGCCAACGAAACTCTCCGTCGGATTTATTCACTGTTAGTGATGCCGGGCGCATCAATTGCTAAGATAATTATTCCCGTAAGTGTAGTCATGTGTTCTGCTTTTGAAGTGCCGGTGATCTTGCGCCGCTGGATGGTAAGACCCGCCGCCGAACTACAGTTGACTAGCGAGTTCTCCTCAACCAAGTATCTTCCTCCAGCGGGACATACCACAGCCGGGACAAGCTCTACGCTCCCGGAATGTGATCGGGTAATGCGTGTGTGTGAGGATGAGGATTGGACAAGGAAGAGGAAGGAAAGATCGCGCGCGGTCCCTATCCCGTTTGTTACGGAACTGCTTCGGCATTCACCTGGTGTTGATCTGAGAAATCGCGGAAAACTACCGATCACAGCAGTCGGCTCCTAGAATTCTCCTCCAGACAGCGACAGAACTCGACCTAGCTAGTGTTGAAAATCCGACCTCTAGTGTTGAAAATTCTGCCATCGTTGAGACTCGAACCCCAGGATCTCCGGTCAGAAGCTGCAATTGTTCTCAAAAATACGAGCTGCTCGTGTCGCCAAGTTCCTTTCCCGAAACTTCACGTCCTACTTCACTTCCTACACAGCGCCGTCGTCTCTTTCGGAAAATTTCGTCGCAGCTCATCAGCCTTTCTTATAATTCGATATAGTTCACGACAATAGTAATGTAATATATGAATTGTAATTTGTAAGAACAATTCCGATCACCTAAGAATATCCAAACTGTCTCAGTGCAGCTAGATACGATTTTCTTAGTCTATATTGCTCACATTCATTACGCTTATATTATAACCATTGTGTTTTAAGAAGTTGATCTTCTAGACGTTATTCCGTCTGAGCTTTCTGTTTCTTACATATTCCTTCAAATATTCAATATCCATTTCTATTTTCATTAGTCGACGTACACTGAAATGAGAAAATATACTTTCTACCAATTATTTTAAGTGTAATTTTTTTATTTGTGATAAAATTTCTTTTGAAATTAATTTTTTTGCTCATTACAAAAAACTAACATTATTTGCAAGAAGATAATTGATCATTCAGTTTTTCGAAACTCAAGTTCTTTGTTTTGTCATTACGAACTACTAACGCTCGGAACACGTAATTTCGAATGACAATGTGTAATTAGGTATCTTCGTTAACGTCTTGAATTTCGAGTAATTCCTAGGGAAATAATTTTAATGTCAAATAAATGTATATTACAAAATATGAACTAACAAAACCTATGGCATTCATCATTCATAACGTACCAAGACTTGATGCAAATTTCCTGAGAATTTCAGCGTGTCTGGCAGGGGCATTAAATCACACGATATGTCTGTATCAACAACAGTTAAGACTTTCCAGTTCCATTACAAGCAACAGCTGTTCCGAGACATGCAAGAGCAACAGCGCTGTCACAGCGTAAGCTTTACACCATTCACTGCGGCGCGGCGCGGTTTGCTGACTTACGTCCCTCTGGCACGAGACGCCGTGCTGGCTGTATTTGGCGTTATGTTTGTCGTTCGACGGTTTCGCAGTTTCGCGCGCTGTGCCACGCCACTCCAGGCCACGCCATGACATTCAACGTCGCTTTGCTCAGTGGTTCGAAATCAGACGAAAGACGCGCAAAGCGCATTAATTGAAGTAACATTAATTTTCAAATGTTAGAAAAAGTAAAAAAAAATTTCGAAGTCTCCATGGTATGCGTACAACATGAAGCGGTCTGCTTTACTTCCATTCTAAAGAAAAGCGCACGAGATAATTATTTAAATTTTAATCATTAGCAATTTGTTACTTTTAAATGCCTTAGAACATTCGGGCACGAGATGCCTCGCGAGTTTTATGTGGCGAAATGACTGTCGTTCTATGGTTTTGCAGCTTGTTCGCCATGCCAAGCCACATCAGGGCAAGCCAGGCCACACCGCTCCACGTTACTTTACATCACATCACATCACGTCACGCCACATCACGTCACGTCACGTCACGTCATGTTACGCCATGCCAGGCCACGCAAGGCAACGCCAAGCCACGCCACGCCACGAGTAAATTCTTTGAAGTACCTAAATAACTTCCTTTTCGAAGTTTAGAGTTATATAATGAATGCTTTAGGAACTGGAAATATTGTCATCAAGCAAAAGATGTGTTCGGTTGCAAGAACCGTCTAGTTGAACTACGTTAGAACAATAGCAGTGCTACAATTTGCATATTACACCAATGTCTTCAGCATCCATCCTTCCTTGTAGAGATATTTGATTCTGGTGCCTCATTTCTAGATAAATTTTCATATTTTCCACTCTTGATGTACACATTACAGACCCTCGCGAACCAATCAGGAGGTCCAAGACGGATCCCAGCGTTGTTTTTGTACTTTATCCTTGTTTAAGTAAGGAGTTACTGTTTCATGTTTCTTCTTTTTCTTTCTTTTCTTTTAGGCTGTAGCCTGTCCTTTTAAACAAAATCAATCTATTTTAAAACAACTGACATTTCGAGAAATCACTTTAATGAACTCAGATTCTACGTTGTTCACAATTCCAACAATTTACAAAGTTTCTTTCCATCGTGTTCTTGGACGACAAACTTTTATCCTTCCTTCAGGTCTTCTGTCTCTTGCCACCGTGACCAGGTCTATCTTCCTCCATTCTGTCTATGTGACCATTCCATTGTCTTCTTCTTTGACGAATCCACTCTGATATGATGTCTGTTTATCAGTTTTGTCGTTTGTTAATATTGCGTTCTTCATCCCTTTGCGTTTAATTTTATATTTGTCTTAACATTCGAATATCTGATAGTTTCATCATTTGACATATTTTCTTGGAGTCTGCTTTGGTTTCCTCTGCATATGACAGTGTGGATGTAATTTCTGCCATATATATTCTTATCTAAGCTTCTTTGGCTTAGTTTTATTTCAGAATTATCTGTTTTACCGTGGAAAAGACAGTAAATAGTATGGAAAAGGTCCACAAAAAATACACATGCACTTTCACTCAAAATCTGCAAAACTGTTACACAAATTTGCAGAAATAATTGCAATATGACTAAGTAAAATTCGTTACTAAATGCAGAAAGTATTTCTTCAATTTTATTCGGAATTCGGCCATTGACACACACACACACACACTTACACATTGGCATTGGTGTTCTCCGGCTTCCGGAATGACAGTTCCATGCGCCTGTTAGATACCTCGTTCGGGTGCACTGTTGTTATCCTCCCCCCCCCCGGTGCCGCTCGCCGCGGCGCGCGACGTCGCTCATAACTCGAGGGGCCGTGGGCGATTTTATTGTGGCTGCCAAGCGCCGAGGGTCACCGTTGCGCCAGGCTCTTTCGCGACCGCCAGCGCCACCCGGCGGCGGCTGTCGCGACGCGACCCGCGGCCTGCCTGGGAAGGAAGATGGTGGAGGAGCTTTGGTCTATGCCAGGGGTTCCCAACCTTTTCCTTGCTTCGACCACTTTTATAACAATGGTTTGCTTCATCTACTCTCTTACGTTTTTTCTGTAATAATTATATAGTACACGAAATGATCATAATACACATAATTGAACATAAATGACTCAAAGATAGCCATTAGAGTAATATAAACAAGGCTGGTAAAACATTCTTGGAATTTTTAATTTTCTTGTAATATTTACTCTTTTTAAACATACAAATATTAACAATTCTTCAAAAACAAAGTCACAGATTTTAATTGGGCCAAATATTATTTAATTAATGTGAATAATGTGAAATTACAAAATACGAAGGTATTTGTAATGAATTATTATGTAATTTGAAGATTTATATAAGTAAAAGTTACATCATAATTCATGAATATTTTTGTAATCGATGGGATCTTGATCTTTATTATGCGAATTAGTTTTCTGTTTATATTTGGATATCGGCCCCCAGTCGACTCCTTAATTTATCATCGATCTCCTTAAAAATGTGGTCGACCCCGGGGGTTCGATATCGACCCCGTTGGGAGTCCCTGGACTATGTATTTCAGAAGATTCGCTTTCACCTTGGCATTCTCCTTGACGACAGTCCCGTACTGCCGTTCCAAGAATTCTCGAGTAATTACCGCAATGTTTGAATTTATATAGTGAATAGGCCACTCGTTGAGAGCAAATTTTCAGAGAGCTAAAAAAATTGTATGGAATCCACGTGCATTCCTTCAGAAGAGGAGTAATGCAAAAAGCTTGAGAGAATCGTGCAATCATAATCGCGATTTTGGTGGGCAATGATAATAGGAAAGTCACGCACTATTTTCGAAAAATTATGAAGCAAAACACCAAGTGAAAGTTAGCTAGGTTTGTTGTTTTCTTAGAAAAGTGACCAATTTTCAACTTTGTCATTTTATGGGCGAATGGCCATCTTGTTTAGTTCAGTGATTAATAACGAAGTGTTTTCCTCTCTACGCTGACTGTCGTGTGAACTACGTTCTTTATATTTTCACCAAAACTATATGCTATTTTGTAATCATGTTATCATCAATAATGTCTTAACAGCTTAATATTTCAATCTATTTATGATTCAAATATTTATTAAAATTATGCACAAATCTTAACAAATTAGAATGTACATTTGTATGATTGGTGTAGCATGTTTCGAATATATGGAGCACCCAGCACTTTTCACCCTAATTTTGCACTCCTACGTGTGAGTGCGTTGAAAATGGATAGTAGGGGGTAGGGAATTCGCGATTACCTTCAAATGATTGTTCTCACAAAATTGTGTTGAGTGCAACCCGCAATGCATGTATGTTTAGGAATTGCGGAACACCAGCAGTGCGGGCAGAACATGTCGGGGTGGAGCCGGGAGGTGCAGGAGGCAGCAAGTCATGACAGGCAGGAACAGGGAGGGCTGTGGTGACGGATGGAGGCAGGGGGATGCGAGGCAGGACGGAAGGGTATGGTAAGGGACAGAGCCTGAGAAGGAGGCGTGGTGGAGCTGTAAATGAAACACACTACCACACAGAGTAGATGGAATTGTTTCCTTTTCCTCTCTAATATATAGATGTTCTGGCAAATCAATATTCGTGCAACCACCGGTTACTTCAGCTGTTATTACGTAATCAGAAATTAAAGCACAATATTGTCTTGAAAATGTTAAGTAATTTGTCGTTTTACAAAATCATATATTGAACATATTTTAAAGTATTTATATAACTATTCTTCATAGTAACAACTCAATGAAATTGTTATAATAATCATGTATTTTGTAAAACTACAGAATGTAAACCACGTCTTGCATAAGGTCCAGCACCTAACTTTCACAAGAACGAACAAAAAGAAAATGGTACATATAATCATCACACAAATTATCATTGATATCAATACGATCGTCTTAATCATCGTCATCATATTAGAAGGATTCAGAAATAGAAAGTCTGCCAGTCGAATGAAAGAAGCAGGTCGCAAGCAACCTGCAGCACATATGCCCAGCCATTCACTCGGGGACAAGAGCGCTCTTGCGCAGGCTGTCGCAGCACGTGCCGCTCGTGCGCTGGCAAGGCCGCGGTCGCAGCGATCGCCCTTAATTATGCCACGGAGCGTCACCGCACAGTGGGCTAGAATAAAAGTTTCGTGTGTAATTGAATAAATTTAAACCTTATATTAAATATTTATGACTCTTCATAATATTTTGCACCCACAACTTTAACAAGAAATGAAGACTCGAAATAAAAAAGAATGCAAGTGCAATTCCTGTAAAATTTAGATTTTTAGTAGAATATTTATGAATGAGTCAAACCCTGTAACATAAATAGAAAGCAAAGTCCAGGCGCATTTCTTGATAGTGTTACAGGGATTATAAATGGAAGAAGTTGTATGTGTCAATACGTTTAACATATATGTAAACTAATTTTACTCGAAAGTATAAAAATTATACAACTTTTTTATTTCGAGTCTTCAATTCTTGTTAGAGTGATGGACACAAAGTATTGTGGAGAGTCGGAGATATTTAATATAAGATCTAAATTTTTACATTAAGTGTTCGCAAGTTACTCTAGTGGAAAGAAACTATTACGAATGCAATATAATAAATCTGTGGCCTTAGGGTAACAGTTCTTAAGTCAATTTTTGGCGAAATTGGGTGAAGTACTGAAACTATAAGTTAAGTATCTATATTTTATTGTAGTTAAACGACCGAATTCAAATGCCTCCTTAAAGAGAAAAACGCGTTGGGAAATAGCGTTGAGCATAGGAAAAAACTTCGGCTCAATAACCTAGCCCTTGTTTTCTCCAAACTACGATTTTTGACTAAGAACTTTTACCCTGCCACCAAAGAAATATAGGCGTCCTTTTTACATATTTTAATATCTTTTCCTTAATTCAAAAATTAATACCTTGGCCATAAACTCTCGCAACTGAAATCTCTCTGACCAGGAGGTCCAGGAGTTCGAGTCCCGATAGTGGCAGGATTTTTAAAGAACTAACTACATAGCTAGGTCGAGTTCCGCCATTGTGTGGAGGAGAATTCTAGCGGCTGGCTTCTCTATTCGGTAGTTTTACGTGGTTTCTCTCATTAATATTAGGCGAAGGCCGGAGCAGTACCCTAACAAACGGACCACGTACCGCGCCCAGTATTTCTTTCCTCTTCTTTCGCCATTCCTTACATACATTTACACTTCTATGCACTACATTACCAAACATGTCGGAAAATCGCTTGGGGACTTACAGCTGCTGGCTCGTGGGTGTGATGGTGTGCCGCTGGCAGAGCTCCAGGAGAGTGAAACCTAACCACGCTAAGCTGACGTGTACGTCGGCACCGGAATTTAACATCCCGCGGGGAGAACAACGCTTCACGAGATAAAAACGTGCATTATACTTACGGGAATAACTAGCTAAGCAGTTGACGCTCTCAGAGACTCGAAATAATTATCATTTCAGATATTCTAATATTCCCGATATTCTCTCACGTTAATGTAATTGATTGATCATATTCCAACTTTCGTTCAGAACCCCACAAATATCTCAGAAACATTTTTTGTTGCCTTGAAATACATATAGAACTGTAATAACAATGGGAATACTACTTTCGATATTATGAGCTTTATACGATATTTAATTTAGAATAAATTGAATAAAATAAAAAATGTTGGCTGAGGGAGAGGCAATGACTCCCGTTCTCCAACCGGGAGCATTTGGCTCAGGGCCAGTCTCTGCAGCGATTTTGATTCGGAAGTCCTAGGGTTCGAGTCCCGACTTTGGTGGATTTTCGACAATAGATAAGTGGGGAGGGCGAATTTAGCCGCTGTCTGAAGGGGATTTCTAGGAGTTGTCCTCTCTGACTGGTAATTTTCTGGCCTTTGTTGGTTTCTCGGATGATCATCAGGCGAAAATGTTGGAGCAGTTTTCTCACAAACAGACCAAGGACCGCGCACGATCTTTCCTTGCTCTTCCGTATCCAAGCCCCTTCCCTTACACAGACTTACACTTACATGTAATATATTACCACACATGTCATGAACTTAGAACTTGTCGGATCTTTGACAGTGCCTGAGGAAAGGCGATACAGGAGAAGGAAATCTGCTGAATGCCGACGTGTAGCTCGGCACCGGATCTCACCATCCAGCAGAGGAGAAACAGCACCACCTCCCGCGAAAAAAAAAACATTCAGTTTACTATCGGTACTAATAATCATTGGATTTGACGGTGCCCGGAAACATAAAAAAAACCGCGTGGCTCAGCCCCTCTTAGATCCGCTAGTGGCCCACTGTCCGGTTCTATTGTGGCGACTGCGACTCCGGTCATGGCGATTGGCCCGCTCGCTGCGCTGCCCTCCAGCCCCGGGCGCTGCGTCGCCGTGCTGCATCTCCTCTCCGTGGCCTTGGCTCTCTTGGTCACCACGCACAAGTACAGCGTGTCTCAGAATAACGGTTACAAACGCCTAGGGCACGTAGTGGGGTCGAAAATGAGACATTTTGGCATTGAATATATTGTAGGAAATCTCATAAAATGGAGTTACACATACGACCTACACTCCTGATTCTCAGGCAACTTCTTATGTACAGGCATAGCCCGCTAGTATGCGTAAAAGCCGCGGCACTTCGCCGATCCTTATGGAAGCCAGCGAACGGACGAAGTTCACATTGTGGCCGCTGGAGCGCTGGTCGCCGACCATTCGCGAGACCTTCGGGCCGTTTTAATGCATAGGGAAATGCCCGCATTTCGGACGATTTTGGTCACTGACTGTGATATGAGGCATTGCAAACTCGTGTTGGTGGTAATATTATACAATACTGAAATTATATTTCACTGTGCAGTTTGCTTAAAAGAAATTGTGGAGTGAATGCTTGAAATTAACATAGCATGCGTGAAATCTACTTGGTTAGTGAGCCAGTAGTGATTCTTCTTGGCATATAAAATGCAATATTTATTCTTAATTATTTCTGATATTTAGGTGTTTAAAGAGAACTATAATGCACATAATGTCTTTAAGGTTTTTAAAGACATTGGATGGAAACGAAATGAATAGAAAACTATTATTTTATCAGTTTTATACTATCTATTTTTATATTTCAAGCTGTATTTATTTTTTAATCTATATTACACGCTCAAAAAAGTAAAAATTCAAGATATAATTGTTCGTGAAAAAATATCTAAATAACCGGAAGAAACTAGTTCTAAAACGGACTACGGACGCTGTTATAAATGTTGACGTTGTTGTAAATAATACTCACAAAAGTTCACTCAAAAAAAGTACTCCAAATCACTATTGCCCTGGTAAAAACGTTCTTACCAAGAGATAGAATCAAAAAATTATTTCCGACTAGCGAAATTCATATTGGCGCTCTCATGGAGATACCAGAAAAAACTATTAGATATTTTCAATAAGAGCAACTAAAGTACAATGTAGACATTATTTCTAATTCTTTGCGTAGTCCGCTTCCAAATTCCACAACAATGACAGAACAATAAATCAAACATCATAAATAAAAATCAACCATCAGACTTCTCGTGATATCCAATGACGTTTGTGAGAAAATGTGTCACTTTTTGATTGAAAAGTTTACAATACGAGAAATATCTAAAGCTGACTCAAACGATCATTTCCAGTACTTGGAGTCAGTATGTTTTTATTGAACATAAACAGAAATTGTTTGTGCTATTTGTGAGTGTATTTTCAAAATTTGTATCGAATTTTGCGAATAAACTGAATTGTTAGGTAGCCGAAGTTATTTCCACCATGGGTTGCATATTTTTATAACGTTCAGAAACATTAAGAATGTATGTTAATATTTATTTACTATATGAAGATAATTTGCATGGGTGGATATTAAATAAATAAATAAGTCTCATCTTTAAAAGACCCTGATGGTTATATGTGGTAGAACAATTTATTGTGAAAGCTGTACCTCCACTTCCAAGGTTTGTTGTGAAAAGAAACCTTCAAAAATATATTAAGCCAGCTTTGCAAAGAAATAGTTTCCTTGCATGTGACGAGTGCGCAGATTTAATAACGATCATTGACATAATTTTAAACATTTTTTTTATCAGAGGTCTTGAAGAACATTGCTGCTTTTACTAAAGAAGTAATGGAGATGCCTAAATACTTGAATTCAAAGCCTGTCAGTCGAAAAGTTCTGTTTGTAATGCGGATCTCCGTATATTTGCGTGTAGCAGCAGATCGAGGAATGGTCGGCGAGCAGCGCTCCAGCGGTCAGTAGCGGAACTTTTACATATAACAAGGACGGGGCCGGAGTGCCGAGGCTTTTAAAGCATACTAGCGGGCTATGGTACAGGTGTCCGAGAGTTGACATTCTGATGCGTACCCAAAAATACGTCATCAAGAATTTGAATTATGCTAAACTTTCTACATATAAACCAATAACCATTTCATACAGAAACACAAGTAACAAGTGCATTTGTATTTTTTATTGTACAAAAAACAATTTTCAACTGATTTTCATAAATACATATGTGAAGAAATGTGAAACAATATGAACAGCTCATATTAGACAAGCTCATAAATAGCCACGCTTGTGCGTATTTACGTGTGCTTGATTTATGACTTTATTAATAAAGTTAACAACTACACACGAGAAGTAGTATTCATTTTCAATAACTGTTTTAATATAATTAGTAATAATATTATTTATGAACCATTTCGTCTATTACACGTCACGCTTCCACTACTCACCACTAATTTCTTTTTTTATTTTCATTTATTCTCCCTACGCGCTAAGTTTCTACGACTTTCTTTTCATGTTCCCACGTAGTTTGATTCTCCCGGTTCATTTTTTGGTGTTCGGAGGGGGGGGATTGACTGTGAATGCGGCACAGGGGTATCGTCGGACTGACGACGGAGTGTCGGCGCGGTGAAGGCGCGGTGGCGGATGGTGGCGACGGTGTGACATTGAGGTGACGGTAGAAGGGTGGCAGGGACGACGGCGGAGGCGATCGCAAGAGCGACGGAAGATGTGTCGGTGGAAGGGAGGAGGCGCAACGGCGAAGTGGGAAGTCGGGTGAAGCCAAATGACGGCGAGGCTACTGCGGGGTGACAGTGTTGTGCCCGCGGGGTGAAGCTAGGTAACGACAGGGGTGTTGTTGGGGGCGACGGCGGGGGTGGCGGCGAGGATGACGCAGGAGTGACTGAAGGGTCGACAAGTGTGACGACGGGGGGTGATGAAGAGGATGGCGTTGCGAGCGATGGAAAGGATTGAAGCGGGCGAAGTCGCGGTGAAGTTGGGCAATGGCGGGTTGACAGCGAGGTGACAATGGGCTGAAAGTGGGATGCAAGCGAGGTGACCAACAGGAAGAGGTGGCTCAGAGCACCAAGTGGTTACTGCAGTGATTCTGACCGGGATATGCTAGGTTCTAGTACTGACGATGGCAACATTTCCGACACTAGCTTAATAGCTAGATCGAATTCAGTCGATCTGGAGGTGAATTCTAGCGACGTGCTGTTATGATCGGTAGTTTTCCGTGGTTTCTCCAATCAATACCAGACAAATGTTGGTGCAGTATCCTAACAAACGGGTCAGGACCGCGCGCGATCTATCCTTTCTCTTCCTTGTCCTACCCTCACCCCTTGTTTGCACACACACTTACATGCACCACACGACCACTCTCGCCGGGAGATCGGCCGTGAGCAGAGAGCTTGTTCCAGCTTGGGCGGTGCCGCGCTTGTGGGAGATGCCTGGTTGAATGCCCCGTTTGCTGACAATAGGTCGACGCCGGATCTCATCATCCAACGCGGGAAAATCACCGCCACTTCTCGAGGAGAAACATGCACAACACTTACGGGAACAACATCAGGAGTTGAGGCGCTTGGAATCACCAATGAATCATTCAATTGGGGTGACAGCTGGATCACGGCGTCCAGGATGATGGCAACGGCGACGTGGAGAGCAGCGGCTGGGGCGTGAGCGGGGACCGGCAGCGGAGGCGGCGTCCCCGTCGCCCGGGGCGTCACGCCGCGGCGCCAGCATCCTCTCCGCAGCCTTGGCGCCGCTCCGCGCCGCCAGCGCCATCGGGGTCGCAATCGGCGCACGCTGCCCGTCGCCCGTGCCGTGCCCGGGTCGTGCGCTCGCACAGCGGGACCTCCGCCACCGCCGCCGCCGCCGCCGGGAACCTTCGGCCGCGACCTGCACCGCACCTGTCACTGTCGCCCGCCGGGGGACGTCTCCAAGCCTATTACCTCGATACTAAAGATTTTCACTTTTGAGAGCACTATTCCCCTAAATACGAGAGCCGTATGATACATTTGGTAAAAATGGAAGAAAAAAATTTAAGAAAAAAACTTACCTTATTTTTCTACATTGTCCTCTTCTTCTTCTCGATCTGTACACTTTGCCCAGAGTGTTTCCAATTTTTTTATCCCATCGGAAAAATAGGAATTCTCAAACTCTGCGAAAAACCCGTTTACAGCAGCAACCACTTCCTCATTTGATGAATATTTTTGCCCACGAAGGCAAATTTTCAAATTGGGGAATAGAAAGAAATCACTCCGGGCTAAATCCGATGAATATGGTGGATTAGGAACCAGTTCGAATCCTAACTGATGCAATTTTGCCATTATGACTGCTGCTGTGTGGGATAGAGCATTATCTTGGTAGAACAGCACATTCTTGTGTGCATTCACGCATTCAGCTGGTTGCCAAGAATTAACTACGTATCGTATTTGTTTGAAAATTCAAACAGCTGCCTACAAAGAATCGTGCTTTCTAACAATTCACAGGTTTAATAACAATGTGCGCTCTTTCATAAAAATTTACCAGACTTATGAAATGACCTTCGTATACACATATATATATTTACACACATATCAATACGTCAACAACGTAGATCGATGAAATACACTGAGCAAAACAAGTAATATACATAAAAATACACAGAGGTCGCAATGCAACGGTTATTGCTTAGCAACCATGAGATCACAGAGATTATATCGCCATACTACTCCGCTTGCGATTCAATACTTACCTATAAGATGATCTCTGCGTCGATAATCTTGATAAACCCAATAGGTTAACACAATATTTATGGTTGTATTTAGTCAGTTCTTTCGTTAGGATGTCAGGAGGTATTTCCGTTGACACAAGATGCACCAAATTGATTGATCCGTTTTTCATTGATTCTCTGGTAAAACGATGGCGTACAATGTAAGTTGTATATCTATAAGTTTCGATCCTGAATAAAATATAATATTCACAGCCAGTTTTTGTGCACTAGGATATTCACCTCGCACAGTTTAAACATAATATTCATCATAAATAATTGCCGTGACAATATGATATATTATTTATTGGGAATAGACGGGATTGTCTTTTAATTCGGTGTTCTCACTCTAAATATCCTTCCTCACAAAATACAACTATTAATAAACATGCAATTTTTTGATGAAAAGTGAGTGTATTTAAAGTTGAAAGAACCAACTATGAAAGCCAAAATTGTTATCTTTGCTAGTCTTTACAGTCTAAGCGGTGTTGAGAGCGGCCCAGGTGTCATCCAAAACTACTACATGTCGTTCTCGAATTCTAAGTCTGCTCATTGCGGCGGGGAAAGGGGAACAGAAAGTAGAGCGGGAGGCAAGAGGTTCAAAGCTCGCAGATTTCGTAGATCCCGATGAGTGTTTTTTCAACCATGTGACTTTAAGTGTGCGTGTTAAAGAATATTATGCTTGGTTTTGGACTTCCAATTTTTTCAGACCAGTAGTTTTATATGGGTGATAGACATTTTATTTTTATTATTTAGATATTCTTAAACTTATTCAGACCAGTTCATATGTTCTCCCTCCACATCCCCCTATTTCTCAATGATTATTCCCCACTCACACATTACTATTCGTTCAAATACTAGTTTCAAATTTTCATCTGTATACAAATACTCATGTTTGTCATTGCAATTTTCTTGATTTGCTTTCTTCTAATTTTTGCTCCAACTCAATCCATCGTATCATCTCTCACTTCAGTGTTTTAACATTCATCTGTTCTTTAATTTAAAATCTCCATCTCCTTAGTATTCTCCACCTCCTCTATCCTCTGCCTATTCTCTATTCCCTCCGCCAACTCCAACACTTCAACCACGTCTTCAGCTTTCATCAACTCTGTCATTTCACTACCTGCACTGCCTGTGCAACTCTTCAACTCCCACGCACCTGCCATTGCCAGTCTTCCCCACCATCACAACCGCCTCTTCGACCCCCCTCCCCTTCGCTTTGGTCGTTCGCGCGTACAATGGCTCGCCGCGCGATCCCTAATTACGTTCGACACTTCCCATGCACTCGCGGCCCCGCGGCGACGGCGGCGGCGGCGGCGGCGGCGGGGACTTCGGCGGCAGCGGCGGCAGTGGTAGTGGTGGTGGCGGAGGCGGCGGACGCGGGCGAACGGACTCGACCCGGCACCGCGGGACCGGCCCGACGCGGGCGGGAAAAATAATGTCATTTACAATCATCCATCATTCGAAATAACAGGGACCGGCGGCGGACCGGGCACGCGGTACTCGCGACCGGTGTGAGAGGGGAATCGGAGGGGCGGGCAGGAAGACGCTAGCGCGTGCCGCGGCCGAGAAGGGAACTACTGGGGATGAGTGGTGCTCGGCTTACCCTGGCCTTCGGACTGCGATTTGTGCATGGAGAAACGTAAGAACTGTTTTGCTGGTGAGGATGATTATTCCGTTTGCGGGGTGAATGGGTGTTGTGTTTACGTCAGGGATATAAGAATGTACTTTCATAAATCGCTCTCGTATCATGTACGTGCTATAGATTTTAGCTATGGCATATCTTCGAATATTCATTGAAGTATGCTCCTCAGGAAGCAGGTTGCAGCCTGGAGTAGATTTTATATTCAACCGATTGATAACATCTTTAGTCGTGAAGTAGAGAAATAATGATACATTGTACATAATATAATTATAATTCAAAACTTGGTTGTTTCATTAAACAAATATGGCAAACATATTTTCGTATGAAAATATGCTTTGCACCACTCCAACCTGCGCAATTTCAACCCTTTCTGGATTCGGAGGTGAAATGAGAATGGAGGAAAGTAAAGTTCCCCGTACTCACAAGAACACTGGGCTTCCGGCGAGCGAGAAACGGGCAAACACGTAGCTCTTGCGGGCACGGTTTCACACACCTGCCATACATCTTATTCTGCTAACTTCTATTTATTTCGTATTCAAACTCTTGCAGGACCGATCTCCGGTGTCCGAGATCGCTAAGACTGAAGTGTCGTAGCGATCTAGGGCCGAAGGGTTGCGAGTTCCAGTCCCACCTCGGGCATTGTTGTATTTGTGTTCGTCTTTTCATCACCCTGTCATCACCATATCATGTCATCTTCACAGTTACCACAACATTTAACCCAATAGTGGTCGCTAATGATCTAGATGTTGATGCGACCATAAATAACAAAAAAAAAAGAAAACTCTTGCAGGCCTGTGCGGTAATTCTCTACCCAACGGTCGCACACTTACGGGGATTTTATGTCGACGGTAGTAACAAAACCGTCATCGTTCCTTAGCGTATTTTACGTAGAGGGATGACATTGTTATGGAGTATCAGAGAGTGTCAACATGTTCAAAGGTGATCGTGTGTTGTTTAGAGAAAAGTTTCGTGATTCTCCCGAGCGCCGCGTGCGCCTGTTTCGCCTCGAGTCTCCAGACGGAGCCTGAGCCCCAGCGCGGCCAGATGCCTCCTTGTGGCGGGGGAGCCCAGATCAGAGCCATCATCATGTTTGGTAATTGCTGTAACATTATAATAACGACGGAACAGACCGTGACCTATTAAGTCATCGTCTGAAACGAGGGAGACGCCTCGTATGCTTAATAGGATCACCTTAAACGGTTCAAGGTTTCGCATATTTACTTTCCTCTTAAGTTCAATGGAGCGGAATGTTGGTCGGCTGCGTCGGCGCGTCTTTGCCGCCGAGGAATCGAGCCGCTGCAGCTCATTTCACTCGTGTCACTCATAACTGCGCCGAGGATGCGTTAAGGTGCTTATGATTTGCACTGTTATGTTATGAGTTTCTTTTTATGGGAAGAGATAATTGACATGTTACATAGCTTAGAAAATGAGATTCTCTACACCTTATACACACTTACAAAAGACTTTTAAGGTTATAACGATTGACTTTAATGGAATGGATGATATTCGCATATAAAATATTATCATATAATATTTCGAAAGTACTGTTTAAGAAGAAAACTTGTAGAGTGATTCTGAAGTAACTAATTCACAAAGGTTTCTTTGAATTAAATCAAACAAATTACAAGGGACCGTCCATAAATTATGTAACGCAAATTTCGAGTATTTTCAATATCCCCTCTCCCCCTTGTAACGCACGCGTAACATGCGCGTGAACCCCCACTAATTAATTTACATAACACTTGCGATAACACACATTTTAAATTCCAGAAGTGAAAATGAATTATAGCACGTAAAACATTTGTATTTATTTTACTTGTGTTGAATATTGAAATTAATGATAACTATAGTAGAAATTAGTTGCCAATGATGGCTGCACCTAATAAAAAGATTGGGGCAAGTTGTGAGTGAAAGAAGAATGCTTGGGCGAGAAATGGTTGATCAGCTAAGCACGCACACGCCGTCGTGGGTGATGCATGAGCGAGAGTCTGCAGCGGCAATTTAAATGGATTCTAGAATACTCTTCATATCAGTTTTGAATATTTTCTTCGTAATCATATAAATTCAAAAACAGTTAAAAAATATTTCCATTTATTGTCACAATTTACAACTAATAACTTTAATTTATGTTTTTAAAACAATTTAATTAGTAAATATTTTAATGTTTTAGTACAGGCATTGAAAGAAAAATTTCAGAAACAGTTCAAAAACGTAAAAAATAAATATAAGTGTTACGTAACACTTAACTAATACCCCCCTACGTCTTCGTAACGCAGCGTAACGCTGCCTCAGACCCCCGCCCTCCCCCTTTAGCGTTACGTAATTTATGGATGACTCCTAAGTATTTTATACGTTCATTGTAAATAATTCAAACATATTACTTGATTTCCTGACTTTTGGCTTATTTCAATAAAGTAGATTGATTATTTTGTACAGGTATCCTGATATTTTTGACAATCAATAGTACTCAACTAAGATATGCTTTTTTAATATAATTAAGTTGTTACACAACGTGAACATTACAGCGTACGCTTTAAATTAACATAGAAAGCTAACATAAGGCTTACTTTCATCATTTTCATCAAGATTTAAATCGACTGTGTAGATTTCCCCTTCATAATTTCAATATCACGAATAGCATATTTCACAATTTAATTAATTATTTTCTGTTCGCAATCAATATTTAACTGTTATATCCCTCGGTAAACTTAACAATTATTATCTCACCACGTCACCCGATTTATCTGCTGCCTCGCAGTGGTCTTTAGACCTTCGCCAACGTTCCCACACCGTCACCGAAGGCATGGGTGGCTCCCCGGCGCTTTCTTTTGTTCATCTGGTGTGAAGGTCAATCGCTGGGCACTGCCAGCATTTAAATCCTGTTTTACAACATAATTTTTTGTCATTTATCTGTACAGAAAATGGATGTTCTTTTGGACGTTCATTTCTACGCGCTACTGTTTCGGTATCGAAACTGGATGAACGAAAATGTCTGTTACACACGGGTCATTTTGCTTTCTGCACACAATCGTGATGAAAATAATTCCTGTGGATGCCCCAAAATGCGCTGACGATCAGACAGTTGAACATAGCATCTTTGGTAATAAATTACGTTAGGTTATATTAGGACTGAGCACGGAACGAGACATTAGAACACAGTACATATTTTACGTCTCACTACATACTCACTTCACATTACAATCCAACCCATCATATTGCTCTCAAAACTGTACCAAAGAAACAAACCGTACCACACGCATAGCGAACCAGAGTATGTTCAGAAAAGTGACATAAGGAGCGCGGTAGTCAAACTCGATGAAATCTGTACCGAAAAGTGAAGCATGCTTCCTTTTTTCGTACACAGTTCATCCCGTCTGTTCCGTCACTTTTCTGTACGACGAAAACTGATGAAAAAATGACCTTGTAAAACGGGCGAGCAAAAGCTGCGATCGTGTGCGGCGCGCGGGACGCATCTGGCCCAACGGCGCGCATCGACGGCCCGATCATTCCCGGTATTTAACGCGGGCCGACCGGCTGCTAGGATGGCGATGGCCGTCGATAGAGGCGGATTCGCCGCCCCGCTCACCTTGACAAATCCTTATCGCCACGGGTCACGCGCGCGCGCGCGGCCGGCCTCAAACGCCGCTCTCCCGGCGCCAGCCCAGAGGGGGAGACGAGGCTCTTTGAACAGCCGTGGGCTGTTAATAAACAGACACATTAGTATTATTTAAACCATGATAGGGCCCACAATTATTTACGCCTGTCCCATATGGATTAATGCCTCCAAGGCCAATATTCGCAAACTCCAAATCATTCAAATTAATTTCTGAGATCCATTACTACCGCCTCATGGTTCATTTCTAATAATCAGCTTCACAAGGAATTGAATGTAGAATCATTAGATCATCACATCACATACCTTGCCACAAATTTCTATTACAACATCCATCAAATTCCATCAAATTCCAGCACTCACCGAATTCAGACTCACAAAAAATCCAATCCATAGAACGAGAATCCAAAATAAATTCCATGTTTTCTAAATCAAATTCGCAAACATAGAACCAAATTAAAGGACTTATAGTGGGACAGCTCCCAATTGTATAGTATGTAAGCTTAGAATAAGTTAGTAAGTATCAAAAATACATATGTAAAGTTTAAATAACTACCTATGTATCTACCTTCAGGGGAAAAAATAAATAAAAGCGGCGGGCTGTCGCTTCACTTTTATCTTCTTCCATTTGCAATTTATTTGTTTCGTATGTTTTTTGCATTGTTTATGATTGCGGGCCGGAAGGCAATACACAGTATTAACGTTTACGATTTTAAGATTTTTAACATACGGAATAAATTAACCCTGTTTGTTGATTTGTTTTGAAATACGTAAGTTGTCGTTTTTGGCCTTTTTAGCTCCCGATGTCTGATTTAATTATTAGGTCTTGTTGGGTACTTTTCTTACTTTTTCCTATTTATTATTTTTTGTATTTCACCTGGCATCAATCTTGATCAAGCTGGAATCCTAGCTGCAATCCTGGGAGTCACGTTGCCATAGACGCGTTTTGTCTTTGCTAGTACAGGCGCGATATCAGTAAATGGGGTATTGAACTGTGAGTGGCTTAGTGAAGTGTAAAGAACGTCTTCCAGAAAAAAACCGGTATTTCAGTCAGTATTCTTGGATTTCTTCCTTTGATGCGGGTAGGATTTTACTGTCACTAGGAAAACCATCTCACGTTTGAGTATGGCCTTCAACCTCTTTCGAAATTACTTTATTGTATCATTTTTGTTTCTCATTTGCCATACGAATATGATATTTTGCGCCGCAATTTCTGCCATAATAAATATGTTTAGCTTGCCAATTTTGTTAAAAATAAATATATTTTTGTCTACCAATCTTGAGCGGAATTACTGCCTGAACGTCTGTACTCCATTGTGATTAAAGGTCATTATAGTAGTCGAAAAAATAGAAGTCGAAAACAAAGTTATAAATAGAAGTATTGAGATATAAACATTAACTTGTGTGATATTCCATACATTATAATTGATTTTTAATATATTTAATTTTACTCCGTGGATTATGGTTTTTTAATTACCGAAAGCATGAAGTCGTTTCTTATGTTTTAAGTGTTAATGTAATGATTCGCAATTTTGTCTTACTCTACATTTCTTAATATCTTTAATCACAAGTTTTCTCATTAGTTTCCCTTAATGTCGAGATCAAAATAAATTCTACGTCTTTGTATTTGTGACTCGTCAACCCTTCCTATTACGCATTTCTTCTCAGTAAAAAAGGTCCAATCGTTTTCTTCTAGAACGTTCCAAATCTGTATTATCGTTGAGCTGACGCGTCTCAACATTCTTTACTACAAGTTTTCCATCGTTCATCGTTTTCGAGGAAAAAGATAATTTTCTTTGGTCTACTTACGGAACCAAGTTCTACTTTTAATTTCCAAGTACTACTTGTTCTCTATCTTTCTAATAAAAGAACGTACACCAACAATTTTCTTCAAATATAATTTGGGGACAAATGAGCAATACTTTGATTAAAAACAATGTTAGTTTTATGAATTAGAATTATATTTTCATAATTATTAAGTCATATTTGAACAAAAACAAAAAATAGCAAGAAATTGTAGTGTTTCAAATCTGTCGTCAACAAACAACATCAACGCCCAAAGTATACTATTTCTGTCTTCCTGTGATGTCCTGAACCTAAAATATCGATGCTGGACATGTGGGATATAGACGATGTTGAGAATTCTAATACAAATGCTCGTACAAATCTTAAAAGTGTGCCGCCCTTCCGGGCACCTCTAACACGCCGGCTCGCTCTGAGGTTTTAAATTCCAGTCGTATGGCCTGCGTGTCTTGTGAGAGGTGTCGACTGCCGTGCTTTGGCCCCGGCGGCGGCGGCGCCTGGTACGATCAGAGCCTCCGCCGCCGCCTCTGCTGCCGCCGCCGCCGCCGCCACTGTCGATCGAAACTTATTTACGAGGCACCGGTCGGCAGCGGCGAGCTCAGAGGACGCTGCGAGATGCAGGAGGCGCTGGAAGCGGTGAGGCAGCGGAGGCAAACGCGACGGCGTCGCGGAGAGGGTGTATCATAGGTGTGCGCACAGGGGGAGGGGTCCAGGGGGACCGTACGCTCTTCAAAGGGGACACGTAGTCACACGTAATAAAACAGTGTATTTACGTAAAATGATCAATTTCTGATTTTCACCCAATTTCAGATGATAATTTAGGGAATTGATACCCGATATTTGAAAAAAGACTGGAAACTATGTGGTAACCTCGTAAGTAATTCAGCATAAAACCAATTGTATTTAAAAAGTCAAGAGTGATCAATGGATTACGAAATAAATGATCAAATATGACTGGAATCACCCTTTATTTCATAGTCCAATTGTGTTTATTAATTGTATCAACAAAATTACCTCATTATCTTTGTATTAAATAAAATACGTCGTTTGAAAATAAAGTGTGTGGTGAACAAAGGAGCCTAGTGAGTGACGGAGGAGCCCAGAAATAAAGTTGCCCTCTCTTGTTTTAAACTGCTCACGCGTGTGGCCGGTGGCCGGTTTCTTGAAAGTATTGTTTGTACGTATGTGCGTTCCGCGTTGATGTTTTATGTTCAAAATATAGCAGGGAGCAGAGATTTACTTTAGAATCTGTGTTATTTAATATCGCTAAGTTTAAGGTACAGAATTTGCGTCAGTTTTCTGTCAGAACTGTCGTAATTATTATGAATATCTAATTCTAATTTTTAAATGTTGCTTTGTTTCTAAACAAATGATTGGTCATCAACACCAAAATAAAACCACGAAGAAAATAATTGATGTATTAATATTTTATTTCTTGGAAAACAATAAAAACGAGAGGAAATGAAAATAAATAGAACTTGGAAATTAAAAGTAGAAACCATTAAATATGAACTATTAAGTACAACCAAAAGAGATTAACAGTTTCCCCGAACTCATAATGGGGACAGAAAAAATGTGAGGTGTGGAAGTAATGAAGATCAAAATTTGCTATTAAAGGAAAGGCAGTAAAGAGACCAAGGAATGCGAATGTGGGAAATGGGATGTAAGTATAATGGCGTGTAGGGATTCTAAATGATTGACGGCGGTGTAAAGGTATCTTCCTGACTATGAGGACGATGGATCACAGTTAATGACTCTTTAGACGATGAGGACAGTGTGAACGACGATGAGGTTTTGCACATGCGAGGACAACATTCAAGGGCAACTAGAAGAGAAAAGAAAGGCAAAGACGTTGTGGGATGTTACCAACGAAGATTATAGCAGGAATTCAACAAATCTTGATTTTAAGAGATACACGAGTTATCTGCAAAACCTACGGAATCAAGCATAACTCAGCCCATGAACGCTGAATACCATAACTGATAGTGAAAGAAGACGTAAGGGACCAATGAGCCGGAAGTGAGTGTCGCGAGAGGGAGGGAGAGAGGAAGACAAAGGGAGGGAGAGAGGAAGACAAAGGGAGGGAGAGAGGAAGACAAAGGAAGGGAGAGAGGAAGACAAAGGGAGGGAGAGAGGAAGACAAAGGGAGGGAGAGAGGAAGACAAAGGAAGGGAGAGAGGAAGACAAAGGGAGGGAGAGAGGAAGACAAAGGGAGGGAGAGAGGAAGACAAAGAGAGGGAGAGAGATGGCGGGAGGTAGAGAGGGGTCAAATGGAGGGAGAGGGAGGGAAAGAGATGGCGGGAAAAAGAGAGGGATAGAAAGGGAGGAAGAGGAGGAGGGCGAGAGGGAGGAAGAGAGGGAGGAGAGAGGGAGGGAGAGTGAGTGTGAATGTGAGTGCGCGAGTGTGTGTGTGTGTGTGTGTGTGTGTGTGTGCGAGTGTGTGGGTATATGTGGGTATGTGTATGTGCGTGAGTGTGTGTGTGGGGGGAGAAGGGGAGCGCGCGCCTTCTGGAAGACGGGCAGACGTGCGGGAGAGGAGTCGAACGAACTCTGCCGCCCTCGCGCCGCACCGCACGGCGCCGCATTCCGGACTTAAGGCGGCGCGCGGCCGTAAAATGTTTTATTTAAGTCGGAGCCTCCTTTTTGATTCACGTCGGCGCCGCCTCGGCTGCACTGCACGGACGTGAGGAGGTATTGGGAGTCCCCCGCGTCCCTGCACTCCATACACGTGCTTCGTCCCGACCTTTTTATTTTTTGTTTTTTTCTTTGACCGGAGGCACTGACACCGGATCTTCTGCAATATGTGCAGATATATTTGTATGTTTGTGGATCTTCTGCAATATGTGCATTTTTACTGAAGGGAAAATGTCGGTTTGTACGGATATAAGAATCACTGAAGTTGATGACTGTCCATGATATTTGTATTGTCAATTTATGTACTCATCCAAACATGTAAAATCATCAATCATGTGATATCACTCGTGTCGCATGTTTGGTTTTTGAAATTAGTGAGTGAAGTGTAAATAGAGTAAGGTAAAGCTGCGCAGTACTTATTGCGTATATTTCCAAGAAATAGTTATTACCAAAATCTATCTTCCTCGTAGACACATCTATAAACGTCTATCGATGTTTAAATAGTTCTGCAAATAATAATTTGAAGATGTCATCATGCATATTCTCACCAAAGAAACCCGTATCATGGTTTTATCGTTTGTTTATGTAACAACTTGTCCAGCGCGAAAGTGGCGGCCGCGACATTTGACTCTTCCCGGAGATTCGCACTCTCAAAGAACAGCCCGCCGCGCAGCCTCGCAAGTGCTTCGCTTTTTCGCGTCCAAGGCTGCGCGAGCGCTATGGGCATTAGAAACGTATTAGAACATGGCGCAAAAACGTTTGGGTGGGGTAGCGAACAGATGAACGTGCGGGCAGCGGAGCAGACGGGTTGGCAGGTGGACGGGTAGACGGGTGGGCGGGTGGACGGACGAGTGGACGGACGAGTGGTCGGACGCGTGGGCGGATGAGTGGACTGGCGGGCGAGCGGTCGAGCAAGCGGCCGGGCAAGCAGCCGGGCGAGTGGGCGGGCAAGTGGGCGGGCGGGTGAGCGGGCGGGTGAGCGGGCGGGTGAGCGGGCGGGTGAGCGGGCGGGTGAGCGGGCGGGTGAGCGGGCGGGTGAGCGGACGGATGAGCGGGCGGGTGAACGGGCGGGTGAGCGGGCGGGTGAGCTGGCGGGTGAGCGGGCGGGTGAGCGGGTGGGTGATCTGGCGAGCGAGTGGGCGAACGAGTGGGAGAGCGCGAGGGAGAGCGCATGGGCGAGCGAGTGGGCGATTTTTCCTCGGGAGGTGGTGGTGATCTTCCCCCGCTAGATGCTGATATCCGGCGCCGACTTACCGTTGGCAAGTGGGGTTTCCCCCAAACGAGTACCACCCCAGACGGGACAAACTTTAAGCTCCCGACCGGTCTATGGTAATGTAGTGCATGTTAGTGTGTGTAACTAGGGGTGAGGATAGAACAAGGAATAGGATGGAAAGATCGCGCGTGATCCGTGGCCCGTTTGTTTGGGTACTGCTCCGTCCTTTGCCGGCAAGTGAGAGTGCAGGCGAGTGTGCACGTGTGCGAGTGAGAGAGCCAGTGATCGGAAGGGGGAGCGTGCGTGCGGGCGTGTGAGTGACCTAGCCAACGGGGAACGATCGTGAGACCGTACGGGTGAACATGTGTGCGGTCGGAAGAGTGATAGGGCGGGCGAGAGGCCGAGTGTACAGGAGGGTGAGAGAACTGGCGGACTAGCGGGCGGATTGTCGGTAGGGCGGGCGGGCGAGGGATCGGCGAGCTGTCGTGCGAGATCATAATGTATCACAATGCGGCACGCGAGTGCGATGCGATGCGATGCGATGGGATGCGATGTGGCGACCCGCTGGGAAAGACCCGGCTCCGCTAGGCAGTCAGGCGTCACGGGAGACGATCGTTAGTATCGTTACATGTTTTCTGGCCTCAGGGTCGAGCAACGGGCTGGCATTATCCAGATCTTTTCACTCGCTGCAACTGCGCAGAATACTGCACAGCTAGCTCCACTATTACTTCTGTTGTAGGAAGAAGAGGTAAATTGCGCCTAACAGGGAATTATTATGAAAGATGAATGGATCAGCACAAAATGCATACTCACACTGGGATATTTACCTACACACCTTGGTTTAGATGATACCCATCAGATTTCTCCGTGAACAAGGTCATTTACTTAATTATGTTATGCAATGAAAGGCAGTGTTCGCATCAATCCTCTTTGTTTCTAGTTTCACGTTGATGTTTGACATTTCTTTCCGATACGTACTTAGAATCCATTTTTTAGAAAATTAGGAGACGCATTACTGGTTTAAATTCTCGAGAATGAGAAATATTAATTTTATTTATAATATCGATGACTAATTTATAATACTTTCAACAAATAAAGCATTAATTACATTTTTCTGATATTTTCTGTTTTCCTTGAAAAATGAAAAACACGAAATTTTTATCTCCCGAAAGACTTTTTTCTCTTTTGTAAGTTCTGGTATATTGTCGCAAATCTGCGAACTAAGGCCATTGAGAAAATTATAGTTGAGTTGAAATTCGGAATATCTTTAAAAAACTTTTGAATTCTAATTTAGTTAAAATTACAGCAAATGTGTTGGATTATTTTCTACTGATTGAAGTACAGTATCATTACCATAATAAATAATGGTTGATACTGAATTACTGTAGGGTTTTTCAAAAAATACAGTCCAATTTTTATTTTCCGTATTTTAAATACCGAGTTTAAAAACTAGTTCGTTCATCTGTTCCATAATATTTGTTTTTTCAACAAATTAAATTGGATGACCGAATTGATAATTGAAAATGTAAATAGGTCGTATTACTAAATGGGACTTCAAACAATATTTTTGTAAGCTATGCGGCTAAAAACTATAGCACGGTACACGTATGAGAAGTTTAGGAATTGCGAACAAAAATCCAACAGTTGAACAGATATAAATTATGTGTTATTGACTGTTGTGCTTTCTTCCTAATGCAGTACCGCAAGTATGATAGGATCAAATTCTTATCCCGTTTTTGACTTATCAATACCATTCAAAATGATTACAGTATATATTACAAATGCAGCGTCCTTTTTTAAGACACACAAATTATTTGCAAGAATTTTCTGCAAATGATATTTCACTTACGCCCGATGTGAAAAATACGTAGATGGGTCTGCAATACGGAATGTTGTTTGAGTGTGGGAAGAGGGTATAAGGAGTGCCAGAAAATCATACGAAAACCTGCCAGAACCTAGACTTCGACTCCACATTTAGCAAGCAAGATCTCATTTCTCGAATTTGACGATGGAAAGCTAACGCGGATGCTGTTACAAAAAGGCAGATAATCTCTAGTATATTATTTATAATATTCACAAGATATGACTATTTATAATATCTACACATTATGTCACAAATCCATATTAAATATCTATTAACCCTGAAAGTACACTGGTACCCAAATTGGACCTAATTTAGATAATAATGAAATGGAGCTATGGTTGTATTACAGGCAAAGGCGAGAACATTGAAAAAAACCGCCGCGAATACCCTTTCTCCGCCCAAATTCCAAATGGATTGACCGGAAATGATATTCAAATCTCAGCAGTGGAATTTGAGTGTACTCACCTCTACAACAGGAGGTGCACTAAACAATTTCCTCATTGATCGGAAGGTCGAAGGATTCGAGTTCGGACGATCGAGGAATCTTCACAGTAGCAATACGGCTGGGTCAAATTCAACTGACTATCGGAGAAGTCTCGCGCTCGGATGCTGTGATTTTTTCTATCAATACGATGGGAATGCTCGTGCCTTTTGCCCACACCTCTCCCCTTAGACACTTATACTGACATAATGTTCGGGCCCACAGCAAAGCAGAAATAAATACGTTTATTTCACAAGCAAGGCAGAACAGTTGAATTGCGTAATCGGCAGAGCGCGGCCGTTGAGCCGGTGAAATCACGTATCGCCCTCACATCCGCTGTTCCGCGAATTCTCCAACGGACGGGCGGAGGCGGCTCGCACGTGTGCGCCTGGCCATCTCGCCCCCCCCCCAGCTCAGAGCAACGGACAAAACCGCCAGATCATTGCAAATACAGATCAAATTGCAAATGGTAATTGGCCATCGCCATCCCCACCTCTGCCGCGCGTGAGAGTCCATTCCTAACGTCTCTGCCCCAACCGAATTCGGCTTAACAGAATTCGGTAGTTCGCATAAAGACACCGTGCAAGATAGTCGCGTGTGTTCAGGGCTCCGCGCAGTAGCGTGTAAAGAATGTATAATCGTGCAAATGAGCTGCATACGGCTCGCACATAAATTGTTTAATCGTGGCAGTGCACGCTTTAATTGTGTCTGTCGCTCTTGCGTGGGTTTGCGCTCGCAATTTTGGTTGAACTATGTAACTCGCGGCTGCTTCTGGTCGGCACAAGGTAGCCACGGCGGTCCACGGAGTCACTACAATAACTATGCTTGCACAGGTGTATTAATGCACCAAGGGAAATTTTCATGTTAATATTGTGCTTCTTGTGCATTTACTGTGTTAATACTGTGCATTTACTTATTAAATATTGTTTGTGCTGGAAATTTGTTCATGAATGCATCCTGCACTCCTGCGCCAATCCCAAGAGCTATCAAAGGGTTTCGGGACTACTGTACTTCATCAATACAGTCCATTCATACAGTCCACTCATGAACATTATGTGTATAGTAGCCCCGAACACATACACTACATTGTCTCTCATACGGAGAAACCAGTTGGAAGCTTAGAGCTTGCTGTGGCTGGGGCTCACCCAGAGATATGACTTGCTGGAGGAGGAGATACCTGGGGCTGAACAACACGCTACATGTATTGAATTTTGAATTGAATTGAATTATTTTACGTGGCGAGACTCAGGCCATGAGGCCCTGCTCGTCCGTCTGAACACGCAAATTTCGCTACACTCCTTTCCCCGGATAGAGCGGACGCAGGTATTGCTGAGGCGACGAAACCGGCGATTTGAATTTAGCTCAGAGGCTTCATTTAGGCTTGAGGATCTTTTACATGCAAGTAAATCTACTAACATTGGACAGCCGGCTTTACTTCCCCTCCGAAGGATATTTTTCGCCCCGCAAACACGTTGGAAGGCGCCTGATCTTATACTCCGATTTAAACACAGCTTCACTTCAAGATCACGACCTGATCGGAGAAGGGATCACTGTCTTCCAACCGGGAGCTCCTGTACCAACAATATGTCATAACGAAGTTCCCGATTGGATGAGAGACCCTCCCTCAGTTCAGTTCGTGACCTTGAAGTGAAACTGCGTTTAAATCGTAGTATTTTTTAAGGCAGGAAGGATCACCACTAGGAAATATGAACTACACTTATCGGAACAATGTCCTTACTAGTCGTCAATCCGGAAACATAAATATTCACACTCAATTTTAAATTGCCGACCTGGATAGCCGAGGTGGCTAAGAGCGTGAACCGTCTCAGCGCTTCGGTCCAAAAGGTTGCGAGCTCGAGTCCCGCCATGCGCCTGGTTGTTTGTATGTTGCCTCTCATCTGTCGTCGCGGAGTGGCTCGCGTACTGCTGATCCCAGATCAGAGGATCCCGCAAGTGCGTTGGTGTTTAGTATATGGTCGAATATGCGTTCTATCAGGACGTATAGGTTAACTGGCTATTGGCTGGATAAAAGCCCTAGGGGAAAAATTTTCTGAATTTCCTTGTTCTTTGATTGGTTTTACTTCCTTGATCTGCGCACGAGTGGCGGTCGCTGCTCCCCGCTTTCACTGCAGCTCGCGCTCGTCCTTCGTGCATTTGCGCGTCCTCGCCTCCCGCTCCCCGCCCCCGCCCCACGCCCTCGTCCTCACCCGAGCCCCAGAGCGCCCGTGCGGCCCGCCGCCGCTGCAAGAGGCGCTAAGCGGCGCGGGTGCGGGCGGTTAGCGCTTGCATCCAGTGCAGGTCAGTGGGCCACTTCGCACCCGCGCGCCAAGTGGCGAGGCACTTTCGGAAGAGCTGTCGACACCTGGTTATCGAGCCCTGATCCGTTGGCGAGCGGCGAAAACAGAGCTCGTTCGCGCATGGCGCCATCCACCTACTAGCTGCCGTCGATGCGGTCTTTTAACATCGACGCTACCGCCGGCGACAGGGCTGCCAGGTTGGAGAATTTTGTTCGCAAAATGAGGATTTTTGTTCGTTGTGGGGAAAGAATGGAGAACACGAATGGACAGGGAAATGTTTGGAAATTTTTTGGGGGAAATTATATTCATCTACTATGAATAAAAAAAGAACAATAGAGTTTGTTCTCTCTCATTTTTATATTCCAAAAGAGAAAAATAAACGACAGGCATAGAGAAAAAATCATTAGAAAAAACAAAGATGTAGGGCTTTCAGCAGCTCAAAGGACAATGAATGGTTGATCACTCATCAGGCCAGCTATTACAAGTGAATCCGATTTTGGCTTCATTCTTCCCCTTTTAAGCCTTATTATTGTTATTGTTATTGTTATTGTTATTGTTATTATTATTATTATTATTATTATTATTTATGAACCAAAACTGTGAATAAATACTTCCGAACGATTTGATGGCATACTGATACAAATAGCAACTGAGGTGGAGCGCATCGAAGCTTGATACACTATTTTTGCATCCATACTTCTGGCTTAATTTATTTAAATTAATATTTTTTGCTATAACGTAATGGAGGAACTCTACTTTCGATAGATTTCTACTAAAACAAAGAAGGAAATAAAGTTGATTATACATCCACAGGAGACACAGTCGTAGTAGGTGCATTAGACATTGTTTCAGTTCGCAGCGTTACTAGTACTTGGTTTAATTTTGTATTTGTGAATTATGTTTGTATTACAGTCTTTGTTTTACGGTCAAAGCCGAGAAATTTCTCTGCTAAGTCTGTAAAGGTCATGCTTTTATTACTATGAATGGTCCGTGAAAGCTAACTTGAGAGACAAGTGTGCAAACACTTTGTTATTCTCTCAAGTCATTATTTGAATTTGTCATATTTTAGACCATTGTGCAAGAAAACTAAGAACTTTGTATCTGTCAGGCACATCGCTTCCGCTCACTTCCCTTTAGAAACGCGCTGACTGCGGAATTTCTCTGTAATAGTTTCTCTTTGGGTTTGAAATGAACCCTAGTATACTAAAGTTTTTCAATATTTCGAATATTCTGTATTTTGCTTCGTGTCACCAACACGCTATCCAATGCACATTGTGAAAACGTGTAAATGCTGAGTTTTCTATGCTCTTGTGAGTGAAATGCCCTTTCTCTTTGGTATTAAAATGAAAATGACTACCACGGTTGTGATAATATGATAGTATGAAGCAAGCACTATTAGTAAATATGGATGAATGTGAACATACCTTGAGCGAATTCCTGAGAATCTCTCACGTACCAAATAAAATATCTGGCAGTTATAGACATATTGCGCAGTAATAACGATCATAAAATACTATCTGTAATCGTGACTTCCTGTATTTTTCCTTTGTTGTAAATAATTATGAAATCCTTTCCATAGAATGCTAGTAAAGAAATATGAACAATGGTGAGAATGAAAGGTTTTACATTTCATCCAGATGTCTCAGTCGTGTTTCTGATTCTTAGCACGTTTGAAGTAAATATCAGTTTGGTGTACGCACATGTAAGAAAAACCGATACGCATTCCTAAGATAAGCAAAGCAATAACACAACCCAGAAAAACTTACAATATGCATTAAGTGTACAAATGTGTTCTTGTCGTTCGTTTCCTGAATCGGCTTCTAAAGAATTATGTGAGGTCTCCTTCCTTGTTCTACTTGTTGTTATCGCCCATATACGAAAAGATTAATAGCAGTTAGAGAGAAGATATTTTTTGTCTTGAAATGATCTGTATTTCTTTCTCATTTGATTCTTCCGACATTCTCGGTTCCAATTAAATGTACTGACCCTTGGTACATCTGCAACTGTTTAAAAATAATTATCGCCAGGACACCATAAAGGAGACACATACAATTTTGCCGTTTTGCAGTGTGAGCAAGCTTTTCGAGGTCAAAGGCAAACTGTTTCACTCTATAAACAGAATCTCATGCTCACTCTCTCCATACAATTTTTACTCGTAAAAATAGTCTACATCTAAACATATTTATTCACTAAACCTTAAAAATGACGATTTTTTATGTGTTACTTCTCAAGGAAGATCTTTGTCGTGAAAACACCGAATACTCATATTTAAGTACTTCTTACAGAAATAAATATACATCAAATAGTCATTGTCGTCTAATATATTCGATTTAGGGAGGATGAAGATTGTATCCATGACGTGATTTGCGTTGCAGTGTTAAAAGAGAATTCGTTAAGATAGAGCTGAAGAGAAATGTGAAGGATTAAAGTTGAATGTTGGTAATATTTTGCTTTTCATCTTGCATATACTTCCTCTCCCATTGGCACACGAATAAGATATGTTACCTTTCATAAAATGTTGAGTTGAAGACATTTCTTCTTCAATTAATTACATATTCCGTTCCCCAAACGTGGCTGTCTAACAGTTCTACTGCTTTAAACAGCTTGAAAAAGAAGTGGACCCATACCTTTTAAAAACAATGAAATAATGTCGTATGTGGAGCATTCAATTACGCAATTCAAGTACATTTCGAAACCATTACAAATCCAACGTATTACAGCTGCTTTAATTATTGTAAGAAGGAAGCAAGAAAACGAAACGTCGCAGTATATTTAAATTTTTTCCCGCGTCTGCTGAGGGGAGGAAGGGGAAGCGAGCAAACGAAGAATGCAGACCCGCCCGGAGAGACCCACCGCATGGCCGGGCCCAGCTGCGCCCGGAATTCATCGCTCATTCCGTATGTAGATCACAGCCAGGTGGCGGTGGAGGCGGCGGCGCGAGTGGTGGAGGCTGTTGCTCCGGAGAGGCTGTTTTTCAGGAGCAGGCATTTGGAGCCCACCTTGCCGCCGTTGTCGACTCCCGTGGTGGTTGGTCGGAGGCGTTGTCGCCGTTGCGAATGCGTAGTTATAAGGCGAGAGATGTGAATGGGTATTTACATTTATTTCATACTCGTTTCTGAGCTTAGTCGCAAGAGAAAGATGGCGCCTTTATGTTCTTCTGTTACAGAGGCAGGAGATTGCAATTATGGATTTCTTTTCCCTTGCAGTGTGCGGTGTATGATGAAGTGATCATGAGAAAATGATTACGAGAAGTGAATGCTCATGGTTGTTTCGATGATCAGATGGGATATGAGAATACAACCACGTTGTGAAACATGGGACTAGAACGAGCGTTCGACGCTTCTCATACCTGCATCACTGAGACATCGCAAGATTGCAAAGTTTCAGTATTGAATATCACTCTTTTAGTGCTTCTTCACACTCTCTAAATACTGAATAATAATAATAATAATAACCAAAAATTGAAATATAACTTAATTGAGATTGTTTTAGATTAAATTGGTAACCACCTGTAAGTAATTTTCACCTGCATGTACCGGGGTTCAAATCGCTATTGATCTCTGTAGAATGTGTGACAAAGAGGTTCACGGAGATTTTCTACGAGTTGTTCCATTTCTCCTCTCTTTCTACCATTCGTACCTCATCATTATTTGGTCAACATCCAACCATAAATTTATCTTATCCATTCTAGGATCGGTAAGCTTAAATACGTTCATAGAAATAAGAAAATGGTAGTTAAAGCGATATGGTGATTGTTAATGACCGTTATTCTGATATATTCACAAGTAAAGTTAAGAACTAGTTTATTTTAGGTTATTGCTGTTTTTTAATCCATAAATTCGAAGATACAATCAAATGTCAAGAACGGCTCACAAGAAACGCCAAGAAAATTACCAAAAACATCTAATTTGAATATGTAATAGATATGATATGTAGGAAATTTTAGTGAGTTTGCTTTTGTATCTTGTATTTGCTTAATACCCTTAATATCTACCACTAAAAGGCTTTTGAATTGAATTGAACTAGCGTATTTCGAACTTAGTGTGAATATTGACCAAACGAGTTTGTTGATTTCTATTTCGGAATATCCAATTTTCTGTTGAACTGAGTAGCTTTTCGCAGATTTTTTTGGCATGGCTTATTTTTTTTAAATACCGTGTTTTCATTATTTTTGTTTCTTTTGAGTGTAAATTCAACTGTTTGTATGTTTAAACGAACACTTTTACATAACTATTCGCAGCCTATTTTGCAAGCTATGCTACTTACTAATGTCTCTTTTCATTATGAGATCACCTGATCAAAGTTTTTTAACCTGCAAAAAATGTACTAAAGCAGTGTAACTGCTACAGTTTGACGATACTGATACGTTTTCCTAAGCTACCGAGAGAAGCAACGTGTATTCAAGTGTTTGTGCTAGTCTGGAATATGTACTTCTCTTCTACGTGTCAAGAGGAAGAAAACAGGTTCAAGGGGTGACCGAGGACTGTCTTTTCATGTTCAAATGAAGTTTTTAAGCGTTCGGAAGCCCGGATAGTCCGCGTGACACCTGTGCGTGAGAATGAACGTGCCACTGACCGCAGAGCTGTCGGCGACCTGGTTTGGAGGCACCCGGACTTGTTGACACTGTTTTTTTCTATCTAGAGATCCTTTTTTGGATATGGGAAGTAAGTGTTGTCGAAAGTATGAGCTCATCATCAAACTGTGAGGTTTCGTCATTAGATGTATTTGTTTTCTCTGGGGACGTCAGTTCAACCTAGTAGCAGTAAATACGGTAACTTCAGAAACTTCGTTTGCATGAAAAATCAATTTTTCAAATTCTCCGTGAAATCACGCATGTCGGAAGTGGCATTGTCTACGTCAGTTGTTGTTTTGGGAAAGCCATAGTTGTATTATGCAATTACGATTTAAATTTCAGAACTTCGATAATAAAATGGTAACATTGTATGATACTTAAGACTTAATTACGTTGTAAGAGAATATAATTTACACCGTAAAGCACCCAGGATTGTTCTGCATCATGACAATGCAAGCTCGCAGACAGCGGCTCAAAGAATTCAGTATTTGAACGAGAAAAAGATCATCCATCATGCAGTTACGGTTTAGCATCCAATGATTTCTTTTTGTTCCCGTACGTGAAGAATAAACTACCTGTTCAAAGTTTTTCGCCGCCAGAAGAAGCGATCAATGCGTTCAAAGTGCAAGTTTTGGAGATACCACAATCGGAATAGAAAAAGTGCTACGAAGAGCGAAAAAGTGGTCGTATATACTATTAATTGGGCAGAGATGAATCAATTTATTTCTTCATTTCCTATTAGGTGTGCCCCTCGCCCTGCAATACGGCCTGTCCTGTTCCAGGCAGTGCAGTGAGGTTAGTCCAGTTAATTTCAGAAGATTTTAGATCTACCAGATTAGTGTTTGGGCTCACTCTCAAACGAAACACTCCGTGAATATCGTATTATCCTTCCTTCATAGGATTCTCGTGAAAAATTAAATAATTCTGAACGTGATATGTACGATCTTAACTCATAATGTGCGAGGTGCTGACGTGTATAAATTAACTTCTCTTCCTCTAACTAGCGAACAAATAAAATTATCCTCTGACCACCATCACGTTTTATTCGGTGATAATTGAAATTCATTTGTATTTTGTTAATAGAGTACAACACACATGTGCTTGAGATTCTGACATCACAACTCTGGCAATAAGATCACCATCACAAACATATTCTTATTAAAATCCCCCGACAGTCGTAGCCCCTTAGTCCAGAGATCTTCTGCGTGACTGGAGCCTTTAACAGTTTCAAACGTTCCTAGCTCTGCTTTAGAAAGGGTGGACGTGAGCTGTGACGGTCTGCAACACTGCAAGAGAGTTGGTACCGGATACTTCTTACATGACAAGAGGATTTGCATGTAAGAAAATTAAATACAAATCGCTCGATTGCGGAATTAAAGAAACAATATGGAAGAGGGATAAAAGTTATATTAAAAATTTACATTGAAACAGACATTTTTACAAACGATCGTTAATCAAAATTGTTTGCAAAATTAAAAATATACCAAAATATAATTAAGCTTTTTAACAGGAATAAAATTATACATTAAGGGCTCTCATATTTTTCGTCCATATCGAATATATCAATTTAGTTTGTTTTTTTCTATGAGAAAAAGTGTGTTTTTCTATTTGCCTCTGTATTTTTTTCTTTATGAACCCCAATTTTATGTAGAAATTTCACCTTAAGATTTCCGATGACAAAATGTCTGTCCCAAACAGGCGCTCTGTCCAAAGAAAATTATAGAAAAACAAAGTACTAGTATTATGAAAGCAAGCCACGATTGCATTCACAAATACTGTTATGGTTATTATCACCCCCAAACTCCGATTCCACGCCTACCAACACTACGACTCCATCAACGCGATCACAACCACGACCCATAACCTAATGAACATCTTCACCAACAGAAATCAGCGGCAGCTCCTCTGCGTGACCGGGGCGTCTAACCATTCCGCGCGCGTTAGAAACGGTGGCGGCGCGGCGCGGCGCGGGCTGCGGCACCGGCGAACGCGATGGCGCCGCTTGATAAAATCGGGCGGCGGCGGCGGCGGCGACGCGGCGCGCGGGTCATTTGTTCATTAGCACAGATAAGCTCCGCCCCGCGCGCGGCCCAGGTGTCGACACGGCGCTCGGACGCCCGCGCGCATACGAATCGCTTCGTCGCGCCGGCTGCCGCTCGAATAAAGCAGTCACCTCTTAATTAGCTCGCGAGTTACAGGCGCCGCCGCCGCGGTGCTCGAGATGGTGGGGTTGGTCGGCGGTGCGCAGGTTGTTACGTTGGCCGGGTTTGTTTCCGGAATTGTTGTTTGTTGTCGGGAGGTGGGAGTGGAGATCGTATCTACGAGAGATGCTTTGAAATACTAATGGAGCATAATAAGTAGAAAGGCATTTAAAATGTAAAATTAAATTAATAAACTCTATTAAATTAAAGATTTTTTTCCAACTTGTTGATTGTCCTTTATATTTATTTCTGATACTGTTATTTATTCTGGTAATTGCATTGAATAATTATTAATCACATTTACACAGATGAAAATGAGCCAGAGTTATAGAAAGGTCTGTAATATACAAAAAGCATTGAAGAAAAGAAGTTACATAATTTCGGATTAAAGATGACCGACAGAATGATAAAAAAATAATAGTAGAAATAAAATAATTGCAATTAATGAATTACAGGATTAATTTCGTTCTTAACACTGTGATATTAGAGGTTGAGAATGTAGTCAAGGACACAGTACACATGTAAAAATAACATCTTTAACAAGCAACACCAGGAATAAAAATATCAGGCAATGAATCCGTTCTAAAATAATGGTAGGTATAATGCTAATAACTAAAAAAGGAATTGTAGACGTAAAAACGATACCCAGTGTTCCAGAACAAAAGAAAGTGAGTGAATTGCACGTAGAGCTTCCATTGTGCTTGTGAGAAAAAAATGTGTTGAAGGTTTCTGCGACTGAAATAATACCCCATCGTTGCTTTGCTCCTACGACTTGCCAACGGCACGTACGCTGCATTAAAATACTCGTAAAAGAAAGAGTGGGGACTTCCGAAGCGACAATCAGTCTAAAATTTACGCCGTTGACGTGATAATCGCTTCTCAAACAGTTCTCAAAACGGTTTGGTGAACTTTGCCTCGACTTGTCTTCAGTGTGAGCCCAATGTACAGGACCTAATATGGACGTAGACGTGTTTGTAAACACGTCTACAAAGCCGATGTCACCACTTCGTGGAAGTAGATATTTGTCCAAGTTGGTATGATGTGCTTCATTCATGCATTCTATATCAAACTGAGAAAAAACACTCACAATTTGAAGAATAATGAAAAACAATTTATTGTACAATGGAGTAAAATAAGCAGTATTTCCAGTATTTAGTTGTATAAGTCGACAAGAAAAAATAGTTGACCCTGCGATTCTGGAACTAACAATGTTTGTTTTCTTCAGGTGTTTTTTGTGTTGCATGTAATTCCCATAGATAGTTACTCAGCTATCGTGCTAATGGAGAAATTGAATAATATGAGCACCGTAACTACAGATGTTTTTCAATGCTGCAAATCGTGCTATGTGCGGTGTTTAGATAGGGTATTTAAGATGAGGTACTATTGTAATGTTATATTAAGATGAGGTATTTAGAAATACCTAATTGTTAAAAGGCAAGATGAAACATTTTACATCGATAATTAGTTGTGTCAGATTGTAAATATAGTACTTGCAATTGCGCGTTTCTTAATTTTTTTTCTAGCCTACAATAAACTTGTCAGTGTTCGTTTGACTTGCATTTGTCTTGTGTACTACATGCCTGTTCTCTTGAAAGGCATTTGCGTTCACAAATAGTAAAACCTAAGGGTGCTGATATTTACCTTATTTCAAGCCTTCACGGCAAATCATCTTTAAATAACTTGTGACTGTTTTTTTTTTGATTCCTAAAATAAAATGGCATAATAAGAAATCGATATTTAACAACACAAAGACAAAGCGGGTGGGTACTGTCTATTCTTCATACCTTGAGAACAATTACAATTTTCTCTTCTGTCCATATGAACTTTCTGGTAAGTCATTCCAAGCAAGCAAAAGGGGCTTGAGTTTCTGTGCCCATTTCATCTCGCCTCTAACCTGTCGAGGAGACGCCCTTGTTTGCTGTCTGTATTCTTTGCCGAGCCAGCCTCTCCATTAGGACTGCGAGCAACATTGCTACAACCTACTTCTCCCAGTAGTGCAGCGAATGCTAACATTTCGAAATGCGACCGTTTCTCTGGAAACTTTGTAATAGAAAGATACAGTTAAACTTGTTTAAAAATTTAAAATGAATTGTAACGTGTTATTTAAAAACGTATTTTATTATTATTTACTTCACAAAGAATCTTATTAAAATTATTGCAATACGCAGTGCTTGAAAGTATGTCTATGTCTGTAACATAATATTGCATTGTTTGTTTCACTTCACTCACACTGTAAAATGAAAATAAAAAGAGTCTATTTTAGGTACTCAAGATGAATTGTAATATTCTTAGAATAATTATTTTTAAAATTAATTTCATTTTATTTTTCATTACAAATTTCTGTGCCTTCCCCTTGACAGTTAGTAGAATAATTGCCATCGTGCCGAAAACTTGTAGGTCCAATTTTAATTGGAATAAAATAATTGTAAAAGCCGGCTTGAGCGTCATGAAATATTAGCACTTATGTGTTAAAAAGCAACAGTAGGCAGTGAACTCATATTTTAATTTTAAAAAATTGAATTACAGATGGCGATAAAAGAAATACTTAAAAACATTTTTCTAAAAATATTCTAGTCTTTTTAAATTCGTGTTGCAATAAGAAAGTAACCTAAAAAGCCGCTAGTCAGATGTGATCAATCAGCTGAAAGTTTTGCGTTCGAAGCCTTCACCTCCACTCTAATTTCTTCGATTTCAAGTGACTCAGGGCATGAAGTGATTTCACTGCAATGCCTCTGACAGGGAGGTCCTAGGTTCGAGTCCCGACGGTAGCAGACTTTTCGACACTAGTCTGTCAGGTCGAATTGAGTCCCTGTCTGGAGGAGAATTCTAGCGGCTGGCTTCTCTGATCGGTAGTTTTCCGTGGTTTCTCCGATCAATATCAGGCGAATGCTGGAACAGTATCCTAACAAACGTGCCACGGACCGCTCGCGATCTTTCCTTCTCATTCTCTGTCCTATCCTCACCCCTTACACACACACTAACAAGCACTACACTACCACACATAGCGGGAGACCGTTAGAGTTTGTCCCGTCTGGGGCAGTTCCCCTTTAGTGGGAGATACCTGGTTGGGGAAACCCCGCTTGCCTACGGTAGATCGCCGCCGGAACTCTTCATCCAGAGGGAGAAGATCACAGCCAACTCCCGCGCAAAAACATGCACTACACTTACAGGACTAATGGCCCTAGCTGTTGACGCGCCTGGAATCACTAATAAATCTACGACTTCAGTTTTTATAACTGGTACGGAATCTTTGTTACGAACACTTCAGAAGAAAAGTGCAACACAACTTCAAAAAATACCAAATTTGGAGAGAAATTTCAACACTCCCTTCCGCAGCGCAACCTCTCTAACGCACGCCCCTATGGATCGCCGCACCCATTTTCCTTCCGGTCGCACAACCCACCCACGCCCGAAACGGTTTCACTTCTCTCACCTAATAAACGGCCACCCACGCGGGGGTCGCGTCGGTGCCGGAGCTTTCTCGCTCGTCCGTCCTCAGTTAGCGCTGCCATCGGCCTCCGGGCGCGAAGCGTAATAACTCCAAGGCTAACACTCGGCGGCGGCGCCGCGCACGGCCTCCTTTCGAGCTGCTGAGCCAGTGCCGGCGACCGGGCGACGGCCTAGCGGACCTCGCAGGGACCTCCCGGGCGCGAGCTTCTCTTTTCTTCTTTTTTTTTTCGACAAACAGCTCAAGCAAATGAATGAATGGGACATGTGTGGAACACATTGTGTGGTGGGTAGCGTTAAAATACGTTGAATGTAATAAGAGAGTTCAGTTAAGTTATCGTAGCAAAAATATTACTTATTCGCTAGGTCAGTTTGTCAATTTGACTCTTTAGCTCGCGCATTTCCATTCTCTTTAGCTCGCGCGAGGTTCCGTGACTAACATGAAACGAATTTGAGTTCAGCCAATGCGAAATTCCTAACGCATGTTACGTCAAGATACAGATTTGGCAAATTTTTGCTACTACCCTCGCCTAACTAGTTCCAAGGGATTTCTGCTAAATTAAATGCGTACTGTCTCCACGTGTTCCAGTTATCCCTAGGCTTTAGCTGCTTGTCGAAACAATCCTCGCCTACCGGGTACAAACAAATGCTGGGGATGACGTTTCGTGTTTATGTTTGCCGTTTTACCTTTGACTAAATTAAAATTATATTGGCTCCCGAGGTTATGTCGTGTGTGTGACACAAAACATCCCCTCACTCATGAAATAGCTTATTAAATTGTATCATTTTCTTTCTTCTTTCAACAGTATTTTTCGTTCTCTCTTGAGCACGCACTGGCGACGGCCTAGCGGACCTTACAGATAACTCTCGGATGCATTCGAATGCTGGAGATGGTTTCCTGATAGCGTTGGCCGTTACTACTTGGATTTAAATTAAAATAGGATCGGAGTCCAAGAACGAATCATGTGTGGCGTAAACAATCGCCTCCATAATATTGTAAGTAACGTGCATTTTTCGCATTTTCCAGATCATGCAGGCCAAAGCGCCAAACTATTATTTTTATAAATTATAAGGATTTTAAACAAATGTTCTTGCCTATCTGAGCAGACATTTTCGGGACCTCCCGGCCAACGTCAATTGATTTGTGTGCCGTTTCTTCATTGTTCTTACACTCACCTTATCTAGATGTGTTTATAGATTGTAATTGCTTTGGCGTGCCGTATTTGTCAATGCTGTTATGATTTCTATCATTGGCTCTCTAATTACGTTTGGCGCATTTTTATTATCAACCAGATCGTCGTGAAAATGTAATTGTTATTCTATGATTTTAGAAGCACTTTTGTGTTCCATCAAACTTCTGTTTTTCTTCGTGTCATGACTGGTGGATAGATAACAACCTAGCAGGCCGTCTCGTAGCATTGCAAACAGCGTGTTTGAGTGTTTGTCATTACCTTCGCGTGTGATATGTTTCCCTTCACGTGGCATAGTCACATTTTAAAATCAAATTTGAATTAATCCAGGATATTGTTTAGTATGTGAAGCAGATTACTCTCACCTCCATCATAGCATCGAAAATTTGTTTTGTATTCTGAATGTCATTCTGATCAAAGCTTGGCATTTTTTATTATTTTGTGAATAGAAATATTTATTGTAAAATTCTAAGTGACGATGAGATCAATAGATCATGATGTAGTGTGGATTGAGAGTCAATCATCATAGGGATATTACTGAACTAAATTTTATTTTTCTATTTCACTTGTTTTAAGCTATTAAGAAAACATGTAACACATTGCGATCTCGCTGATATCTGAGATGGTTTCCTCAGTTCCCTTTTTCATCCTAATCTATTTTATTTTTTCTACTAAATTTCTGGTTTTCATCATTACTTTAATTCACTTTTGAAAACGGCTAATGATATGCTCCATAAGGTGCAGACCGTTCGTACATTTTTGTTGCCCACTTCTTTTGTCTTGCTCTGCAGATGACCGTACCTCTCGATGTCGTTGCATCATTCTTACTTATTTTCTTATCTTTTTACATTCACTTATAATTCCTCAGTTTACGGTGTATATGATATATCCGGCCACGTCGATTTGAGAAATATGTAAAACCTGTTCTATTTTGGTTAGTCACAATGCATATCACATATGACACTTATTTTTTGTTAAATAAAACTGTAAGTTATATAGATAAAAAGTGACTGAAATTGTCACGAAACGAGGTGTCGGCATAGCGGACCTTTGTCCCCGTTGACCTCACAGGCGGTGTGGAGGGCCCAAGCTGTTTCATGTTTGTTTACTTCGAGCGTAGTACAACGGGATGTCCGAGAACGACGTGAGGAGTCATAATGTTCGGCGTTCGGTCAAGCGCTCAAACAGCTGCTAAAATTTTTCAGCATAACTAGACGCTAACTGGAGATAACGTGGTAACCTTAACGGGTGTCTTCACTCTGAACTCACAAATAATGATGAATTAATAAACTGTCCCGTTTGACCTTTTTATTTAACCAAGTTTAGAGATTTAGTTATTATAGCCCGCAGAATAGCTGGTGCTTTGAAGGGACCATCCGATATATTGTCCCTGAATGTCCAAAGATGATACATTAAGAAAATTGATGATGAAATTATACGTATTCATACGTACCCTGACGTAGATTTAGTCTTTGATACCTAGTACGGGTATAGTTTTGTTTCTTGCTTGGTAATAAATGAAAAATGTAAGTCACATTTGAAATCTGGCTCTTATTTAATATTTTTTACCTGCAATAAAATTTAGGGTTAAATGTCTTAGATACATGGAGAAGCAAGTAATTTTTTAAGTAGCTATGCCACAATATAATTGCTTCTCGCAATAAAATTGACTCTTGTTTCTAAATTTCCAGGTCTTCCTCCAGTGAATGCAAGGTGATGAAGGGAATGACAATACTAGTCTATGTGAACATTCATTCCTACAAATGCCACAAATTTCACATGGGTGATTTTTTTCATCAGAATGGTCCGATCGGCGACTCGAAAAAGCAATCGAAATGGTCCCTGCCCTCATTGACCATACATACATTTCACAACGATGACGAGATTTCATTGCACAAATCGTGCGCTTTTCACGGCTCAACACTCTCTCCACAAGGTTTTAGATCGTGAGAGGCGGTCAATATGTTCCTTCCGAATTAGCACATGCGCGATATACTGTGGAATCGTCTATCCTGTGACCGCGACGTAACCATATTCGGCAATTGAGGTACAAGCGCTTCGCGCACAGAAGTTTAAACAACTCTCTCAGGGGTAACAAAACAAAATAAAATGGAAGTACTATATTAATAATGTAATAGTTTAGCCATCTATTACAAATGAAATAGGTAAATAACATGAAGTGACCATTGGTTTATGAACCGGGTATAGAACTTTATGTAGAAACTTCCAGAGCGAATATAGAAAAAACAAGTGAAGGTGATCTAAGAGAAAACGAGTATTTCGGACGAACATGTGAACGCAGTGGGGAATTAATAGTTGCGCGTTACCAATCAACGCGCAAAATTATAAGGAACTAATAAAGTTTGTTTCAACTAAATCGGATCACAGAAACGCCTAATATCGCGAGTTTTGTGATCACGATATTGACTTTTAATATGTTTTCAGGCGAGCATGTGAACGCCGTGGTGAATTAATGGTTGCGTGTTACTAGTCAACGCGCAAAATTATAAGGAACAGAATAAAGTTTGTTTCAGCTAAATCGGGTCACAGAAACGCATAATATCGCGAGTTTTGTCCGATATTGATTTTAACATGTTAAAGAACAAAAACAACAATGGTCGTGACGTCACTTCAGAAAAGTTTGGATATATTAATAAATTAAACGAAAACTAGTGTGTCTACCGAGATTTGGCATATACCAAAGTATTCCGTGGAATACGGGCCAAATTATAAACGCGGTGACACAATTTTAGGACGCCGAACATTAATAGATAAACATTATGTTACATTAGTTAATTGAGAAATAAACGAGCAATGTTTGTAGGCATGAGACGCACGAAAAGGCATTCTTTTAACAAAATGAAGCGAGAAAAGTGATGTCTAAGAAGCGGAATGGATACGAAATTTTAATTGGGAATTTTACAATATAATAAGACAATCCAGGAAGTGTTAGAAATTAATAATAAACTATTTTATAAGTTATAAAGCAGAAGACAGTAGAGGCGCTATTGTTTTGTTCGGAAAAAACTATAAATACTTTAGGACAACAATGGGGGTCAGACGGGTGAATAGCTTGGTAGCGAGAAGCAGAATCCGCGTCGCTTATTGCAAGAATAATTTTAAAATTTGGATTTGTAATTTTTGATGAAGTGTTCTCTTCTGGACTCGTACTAGTGAACTATTATAAACTGTGAGAGGAGTGAATAACTTAGTGGCGAGTTGTACTCCGCGTCACTCGTGATGGTATTTTAACACGCGAACTTATAAAATTTCGAGAAGGTGTTGCTCCTTCGGACTTGTATTCGCAAGGTGGCGGAACTGTATGCCGTGTCATGTGAACTATTTTAGTAGTAATATATAAAGCTATGCCACGCGCGATCATAATTTTGAGTTTTGTGAATTTTGAAAGTTTTTCTACTAATGTTTGGAACCGGTGTTACTTCGACCATTGAAAAATCGAAGCGGGTGTCGCCGAACGAGGTGTGCCGAGGTGCAGCAGACTCGAGCGCATCTTTGCATATCGTCGCCGTGGTCAGTGCCAATTTGGGGGCACTGGTAATTCGGCGCTAGCAGGCAGCAGTGGAGCAGAGTTCTTACGCATGACGGCGTGAGATCCTGTGTGTGGACCCGGTCGCTGCTACGTTAACAACGAAAGGGAAGTGGAATATTTTTTTGTTTTGCAACACTCCAGTGAAGTCAATGACTTTGATTTCTTTGCTCTTGGGAAGAATAAATGATTTGCAAAGCCAAAACAGTAAACATTTTGGGGGAATTGCAATGTAATGGGCGTGGCCACAGTATTGAGCTCATTATTTCGTAATAACGTTTGGGTATAATATGTTTATTGATTTTTGTGATTTTTATGACATCGTGTTTTGTTGATGTTGTGTGGTATTGATTCCTTTATGAGGGTATTAATGTTTCTGTTGGTTAAAAAGAAAATAAACAAACGAGATTTTGAGTTCTCGTTTTGATGTTACGTAACCGGTGTTTTTATCACATAGCTAGCTGATCCTGGTCCCTGCATTGGCGTGGCGCTTGTGTTCTGTAGAGAACAAATCACGGCCCGCCCTGATAAATTTATGTAAACAGGAAAACTCCGGGTAGTAAAGGGAGGGCACAGTGGTGTGCATTGTAGATATTACAGGTGATCAGCAAGGAAGTTTTTCGTGATCAACAATAGGAGTTGAGAGGGGAGATTTTCATTACATTAGTGCCCAGTTCGTAGGGCGTTTTAGTAAATAGGAAAGGGGGGTTTTTCGTTGCATTGGCGCCCATTTCGTGGGCGTGATCGATATCAATAGCAGTGAGAGGGGTTTTTCGTTACAATAATCTCTCTCTCAAGGCAACCACTTGAATAGCGGCGAGGTTCTTGTTCTTCCACCTTTCAATAATGGAATGTCTATTTGTAAACGTGCTTCAGCATAAATTAAAAAAAATATACTCCAAATTTGAAAGAAATTATTGCGACCCTAAGATTATAATTCTAAAATTTGTAAACATTTAGTTGTATAAATATAATTTGTTACGTGTCGTTTCCAACGTTGGTAGAGAAAACAAACACAAGTGAATGTTGTTGATAAAAGCTTTTGATGCCTGAGTTGTGATTGTCTTATTTCCAGAAAGCAACGCATTTCTAAAATATTGTGATTGTATAAATTTTAACTGTAATTTTCTTGTAATGTTGAAAATACAGTTTTGGTGTTAAAAGGAAATTGAAACGTGAATTTTTGTTACAAAATGTGTAGATTTTTTGTGATATAAAATTTGAAGAACTGATATCGTGTGTGGAAACATTTCTAGTTTATATTTCTTAATGTTAGAAATGTACGTTTGACTTCTTACATGATAAAATAATAACAGTATTTTTTGATGAAATAAGCCAGCACCCGCTTGTTGTTTGTTAATGAAGAAAAAATCTTCAGGTAGAAAGATTCCATTTGATACCAACTTCTAAGGACGTAGCAGAACATTACTACGCAGATCACGAATACACAATACGCGGATACGTTTTCTATATTACCAACAAATAAATAAGCAGAGTTTCATGCATTCTGGCGATAGCATATTTAATCCACTTTTAATTTAATATTATTTTTGAAAATCTTGCCAATGTGGAAATATACATTTAAATCAATTTATATTTTTATTATTACAAGTATTATTATTACAAACAACATTTAGAACATAATTACAAATACATTTAAACAAAATTAAGTATTTATGTTTAGAAATAAGATTGATCTGTTTACTTAAAATTCGTGATTTTTTAAGGGAAGGTGGTCTTTTCTAGATATGTTAACACTTGCTCTTATGAACCAGCTTTACACATAGTTAAATACTATATATGAATAACATTTTAAAATCAGTACGCGCAAGGAACGCTTGTCTACTATATCTTGTCTGTTACTTTGAACAACTGCTATACCTTACATGCTACGCCTTACATCGTTTTGAAGTATAGTCAATCTATTCGAAGCCGTTTTCTGCAAAAAAACTACATATGTAACAGAAGTTGTATGTACATTTTTCTAAACAGTTATAACCATTTTGGAATTGTGAATTCCTGGAACACAATTCTGGTGTAAATATCTAACTTTTTAAAAGTTTAAATTGTTACAAAATTGTTTAATGAACGTTTCATTTTTTCAACTACAAACAACTAGACACATACGCAGAGAAATCGAGAGTTCATTGCTCGCATCGGATGAGGTGGCTCAGGGCATCGACTGATGTCACTCCAGTGCTTTTAACAGGAAGATCCGAAGATCCGAAGATTCGAGTTCCGAGTACGACAGGATTCCGACACAAGCTAGATAGCTAGTTGCAATTCAGCCGCTGCCTGGAGAAAAATCCTGGCGGCCGGCTACTCTTGGGTAGTTTTCCGTGGAGTCACCGATAAATACCAGGCGAATACGAGGGCAGTACCCTAACAAACGGCCCGCAGCCCGCGTGCAATCTTTCCTTCTTTTTCCTTGTCCTCTCCTCACCCCCTTAGTTACGTACACTTCCACTTACACGCTTTACAGTTCTGCACACGTCAGGAGACAAGTCGAGAGCTTGAAACATGTCCTGGCTGAGGCGGAACCCGCTTGTAGGAGATACGTAGGTGAGAAAAACTCCGCAAACCTACGTGTAGGTGGGCGCCGAACCTTGCCATCCAGCAGAACACCGTCATCCCCCGTGATAAAAAAGCATGCACTACACTTAAGAGACAACCATTGCAAATGACGCGCTCGGAAACGCGAAATAATAATGAATCATTGCTCGCGACTTTTGTTTCGCGACTACAGAGACATCTAGTGAGTTCTCGGATGGCGAGCTGCGCGGCGGCGGTCAGTGTGGCTCGTCCGAGTTAGCGCCGAGCGCGAGACACAGCAGTTGCGTTGACACAGCGTCCGTGATGTAACTGTATTAGGCGTTGGGCCTTGAGGTGTGTGCTTTTCTCGCGGGGAGGACGCGTTACGAGTGTGTCCGGCCATTTGTTCCGAGAAGTGCGACCGCTTCGTGAAAAGTGGCGTATGTAGCGTCCGGCCGCGATGCGAGTTCTGTGAGGGGGTGACGCGACTGAGAATAGGAGTTTCGAAAGACGATGTAAAGATTCGAGATTTGACTGTTGTTTGTGTTCCGATGTGAATGGGATGAAGCGGAGAGACATTTTAAGGGGAATAATTATTGGAGAAAATATTAAAATATTTTTCAAATTGATCATGTTAACTTTTTATCATTATTGTGTAATTTTAAGTAGTGCTACTTAAAAATGTATTTATCGTGCATTTTTGCGGAAGGGATGTTGACGCCTGTCGAAAATGTTTCTCCATTTGAAAGGGTATCAAGTTTAAAGTCTCCTCTCTGAGTCACTTTTTAGAAATTTTCTGATAAATTAAAAATATCGTACCCAGGCTAAATGCCACAAAGCCGTCTTTTTCTTGTCACGTGACCTGTCAGCGTAACGTACTACGTTTGGCTTTTCTCTGGCCTAGATGAAAATTTTTGCGTTGTCAATAGGAAATAGTGCCATTCCAGGTTTGGTGATCAGCCCTTCGCCGGGCCTTTGGGATGGAGAAGTATCGAGCGCGGTCCGCGTTCTAGGGTACTTTTCTGTCTTAGAGGTGATCAGAAACCATATAAAAACCATTGATGGGTCTGCATATGAATTTGACTTTGGTAGGCACCACAATCTCACAGGTGCTAAACGCATCACGTAAATTTCCGGCACATTGCGGGCATTGAAACTGCAACTTTCCATTCACAAGTGCATTCGAACTGTAAGGAATTTCTTTACCCGTCGTTCCCACCCCCGTTACCAGTGGACTACCATTCGCGTGTCTTATAATATTGCGGCTCTCGATCAATTACTCTCGAACAAAAATGCAACAACTCGTCATTTAAACAAACGATGACTCATGGCATCTGAATGTGGCATACTGTCAACGAAGCACCGATTCCCAGGCGACGCAGAGCACGATCTGCGAATCCACCCTCCACTCCAGGGACTCGCTTCCATCACGCGCGGGGCGCGGAGGGGGCGTGGCTCAATTTCTCACACAGCGCGCACGGGGCCAAGCACTTGGCGCCCCGCGCCGCCCCCATCGCCCCGCATCGCCCCACATCGCACCGCATCGCTGCCGCGCATCGTCGCCCCGCGTCGCCGCCCCGCGTCGCCGCCCCGCGTCGCCGCCCCGCGTCGCCGCCCCGCGTCGCCGCCCCGCGTCGCCGCCCCGCGTCGCCGCCCCGCGTCGCCGCCCCGCGTCGCCGCCCCGCGTCGCCGCCCAGCGTCCTCGTCCCGCCCACCCTGTGTTGCCCGCCCCGCGTCGCCCGCCCCGCCTCGCCCGCCCCGCCTCGCCCGCCCCGTGTCATCTCACATCGCACCGCATTGCTACCCCGCATTGGTCGCCCCGAATTGTCGCCCCGCGTCCTCGCCTCGTGTCGCCCACCCTGCATTGCCCGCTCCGTGTCACACGCCCCGCGTCGCCCTGCGCCGTCGCACATCCTCCCGCGTCGTCACCTTGCGTCGTGGCCCCGCGTCGTCTCCCCGCGACATCCCGCCCTGCATGCCCTCCTCGCGTCGCCCCTCGCGTGGGGGTCGCCCGCCAGCGCCGAGGAATGCCGCCCCAGATTCCCATGTTTGCGCAGCGGGCGGCGGCCGGCCGCATCGCCGCGCCGGGCGATGACAGTCACGGCCGCGCGCGCCCACACAGTGCCTACACGGGCAATTGTGCGCGGACTACGGAGACGAGTTCTGGCTCATGTGATGGCGATAATGATGATGGGGAAGATAATGACGGGGATTGTGATGATGCCATCGATTTTGTGGGTGATTATTATTAAACATTGATGATGGTAACGATGAGGTGATGATGGTGATGACGGTGATGATGTTGATAATGATTGTGATGATTTTGATCATGTTTGTAATGATGATGACGATGAGTGCCATACTCAGAGGCGTGTGGTGTGGTGAGGTGAATGTTTCTCATCAGTTCTCCAGTTTCTCCTGACACTCTGTACAATATTTCTATATCGTAATTTAAAGCTTTTATCTCCTGACCAATTAATACTATTAGTCCATTCTAGGCGTAACTTAGACAATGGTACCATAATTAATGTATTACCTTTAGACCTGGGAGAAATATTTCACTTTAAAGGATATTTTTTCTACTTTCGCATTTGTGAGGATTACGGGAGTTTATTATTATATTACCTACCTACACTATATGTGACGGTATGATTGTAATTACTCGATTTGTTTTAGAATAATGGGAACAGTATTGCAGTAATTTATATCGTTAGTCTTAAAATTAATCGATAAATATTTTTTGACATTTCTTTAGAAGATACGGAGATTTTTTAGAAATGAATTTGATAATGAGTTGTATTCTTCTCGCATGTAGGAGTTAATAATGTAGTGATCATCAGCGGTCTATCAGCAAAAGAAGTCAAATTCAATGATATAGTGCGCTCCAAATGCAAAACAAGTTAGATGCACCACCGCTTTAATGTGAATCTGATGAATGTGCATGCATTGACCAGAGGGGGAGCAAGAAGAGAGATAATTCATTATTTTTGTTCCAATGCCTCTTCTTTTGACAACAACAACAACAACAACAACATGAAAATATATCTGTGTCGGTTCTAATTTTTTTATAAGACCTTATTAGTCCTATCTTCACTCTTTATCTACACACACACTAACATGCACTACACTACCGCAAATCCTGGGAGGTCGATCGGGACCTTAGAGCTATTCCCGGCAGGGACGGTGGCCTACTAGTGGGAGACACCTCATTGAGGAAATCGCCATTGGCCGACCGTCTGATCTCGATTTCCGGCTGATCTCGATTTCCAAACTCTTGTATTTAAGACGTTTCTCTGCCTCCTTGGTTACGACATTTTGATCACAAGGCACAGGAACATCTACAAGTAGACACAATTTTTTCTCCAAATCCCGAATAACAATATCCGATTTGTTTGCCGCTATCGTGCGATCAGTTTGGATTTGTTGGTCATACAATGTTGTACAGAATCCAACAGACGTCACCGGTTTTGGTGAGTATTCGTACCACTTGGGGCATGGGTTTGGAACTTCGAGGGCGGTACAGATGTACCAGTGGAGGTACCTATACACCGTCATGTCTTTTTAAGTATTAGGTCTTTGCTAGAATTGGACAAGCTGAGACAATATAATCAACGGTGTGTACGTGTTCCTTATTATTATTATTATTATTACAAATTGTATTATTATTACAAATTGTATTATTATTATTATCATTATTATTATTATTATTATTATTACTATTATAATTATTTATTGTGAAAATTTTCCGTCCCCTAAAAGTGCCGTCCGGGGCGGACTGCTTCTGCCGCCCGCACTACACTACGCCACTGCTCTCGGGATGGCCTTTTCGTAAACTGCGCATGGCGGCCCACTGGAACGCCGTCGCCGGCAATCGAAGCGCGTCCCCGTTACGCTCATACGCCGCGCCCGCCACGCAGCAGCACGGCCCAGAGCGAGCGAGGGAGCGTGTTTGCCGGGTCGGGGTAATGCGCGTTCCGTGTCGCGCGCCGCCCCGCCCCGCCCCCGGGCCCCGCCCCGCACCTCTCGCGCGCCGGCGCGGCGGTCACCGTCGCGTGAGAAAGCAACGCGATGCGACGGTCGCGGTGCAGTGCGATGACGTGTGACGTTAAGACCCTCCTTCAGTGATAGCGTCGAGTGGGAAGATAGTGATGGTTGCAGTGTCGAGACGAAGTGAATGTGGCTGACTGTCTCTTCGTCTGGACACGTTGCCTTGAACGTAGATGGAGCTTAAAGAGCAATCGGAATTATCTTCTTAGTTAGACCCGTTGTCTCAGATTCTCAGTCGCCTAGAAATACGTAGTGTAGTGCTTTCTCTGGGTACTACGGATTTTCACTGAACCACTAACTGACCAGCTCAGTGGGCGAATAAGGCTCGCCCAGTAGGAAGTGGAACTGACAGTGTAGCGTCATTGTTTGAAGTGGTAGAAATTTCAAGTTGTCACAGTAGATGACAGCATGAGTTAGCAAAACGTTGAACTAGTTTGCGCCTCCATTGTGTTAAAAACAGTGAGACAAAGGATGAAACAGTGAGTGATACCTCCAATGAAGCACAACGTGCGAAAATTCTATTTCGCTCAGCGTAAGGTGTCAAAATATACCGCTGAATGCACGAATAAACGAGTGTTTGTCAATCACTTCTGCCTTCCGATGGTGTAATGAATTTCATGAGTGTGCCAGGTGGAATTTCAACAGTAGTACGAGATGTCTTTATTTCAGTACATATCGTTCATTCGACGGTGAATTTTGTTACCACAAACATCTTGCAATCACAAAAACTGGATTACCGTTGTGCTTCATTGGAACAATACACCACTCACTGTTATCACACTTTGTCTCAGGTAAACCGAAACCGGAGGGGCGACCTGTGGCCCAACTTTTGCCTTAGCACACTGTCTATCTCTTAACATAATGATGATAAAACTGTAGTCCGACTCCCTGCTAGGCGACACTACACGTTCAAAACATTTTGACACTACATTACACGGTCAAAACATCAACCGCAAATAATAGACACGTAGAGCTTCGCACAACTCTTCAAGCATTGAAGGGTAATTAAGGAAGCTACGCTCTTAAGTGACGCATGGGCCGTATTCTCTCTTTTTCATCGCTTTTTATTGCAGAATTGTGTGTGTCCCGTTTACTTTATTCTACCTCATCTCTTGTTCATAGAAGGAAGATAAGTGTTTAGACTGTCAACGAGAAGTTTCAAATTTCATGGCTGTTTTGTCGTTGTTTTAAGGGAAGAAACTGATTTCGAGTTGCAGCTGTTTCATAGTTATTGATATAAACACGCAATGATCAACACTCTGTCACGTATTGAAGAGGCCAAAGTGTGACAATTCTTTGAACAAATTTAGTTGAGATTAACATTATTCGAATGCATTGCTGGTTCTTACATGAATGAATGAAATTATAATGATAAGTCAGAGAGGCTGTCCCTGTTCTTTTTGGAACTGAAGGAAGTGTCATGTACAGTTCGTAAAGGCAGCAGATCGTTTATTTTTATTACTCTAGAAGGTAACGTTATTTAAGGATGGTCACCTGCCAACGCGATCAAATATGCAATGAATAATAATCAGGTCTTAGCTTTCCAGTTTTCTTTCATCACTACACTTGCTCTCATCTTTATACATACATTACCTTATTTTTTCAAAGACCCAGTTATGTTAGGTTAGTGATGTAGTTTAGAAAGGTTATTTACTCCGGATGAAATATGAGCTCACACGGACTGCTATCGTCCTAAAAAATTGAGTGAATTAATAATTTAATTGAGAAAATAATGAACATCGCAGTTACATGTTAATATTTTGTTTCTGTTAGCTACATTTTGTGAAGTGTTTCCTTCATTTACCACTATTATCTTTAATATTAATTAAACAAATTATAAATAGATACGTTTTCTATGTAGAGAAATACCTCGTTTCTATCTAGTGAATGAATATTCATTCCATGGCCATAAATTGTTGTTGCATCTCGACGAGACATTACTTTTTATTATTCCTAATGTGCACGTGATTTTTTCTACTGCTAATCTAGCACGGCTGGTCAGTGAATGTTGCTACTAACGGGAAAACTGTGTTAATGGATGGTTAGCACTGACGAGCCAGCAAACTAGAGGACATACATAGCGATGCGCTGGGGGCAGGTATATGCACGCGGCCTGAATGAACTACAGCTTTCACCCGTTCCGACGAAAAAGAACAGTTTCTAATATGGAACGCAGGCTGCATGCTGAGCGCCTAAAAATGTATTGAAAGTCGAAAGCCGCGTGACAGTAATGAGCACGCCCGACTGGTTATGACGGGCCTCGAGTGACAGGAGTCATCCGAGCCAATGGTAGTGGGAGCGGAGGTGATAGGAGCCTCGAAGCAGGGTGGTGTATGTACAGTTGAGGGTGATGGTGGTGGTCATGGTAGTGAGATGGTGATGGAAGGGCGGAATAAGCGCAGAAGTGATAGTGTAGTACAGTGGAGATGGTAGTGTCGATAATGGTGTCGCCGGAGGTTGTAGTGGTGGTAACTGGCTTGACGGTCGTTATGTTGGTTGTAGTGGTCGTAGTTGTAGTGCTGATGTGATGGGGAAGGTGGTGCTAATAAAGTGTGGATGGTAAAGGTAGATTGATTGTGCCGATAGGAAGTAAGTGCAAACCAGCTATTCGAAGGAAGCAATTGCAAAACAACGATTTATGTCACGGGATTTCTTGAATTATTTCAGACAGTTCTTCTTTCTGAGCACTCTTGGATACATTTTCTTTTTTATAGTCCACTTTTTATTCGACAGAAACGATGATAGTAAAGTTAGCTGTGCCTCAGAGAAATATTCGTTGGTTTTATGCTGCTCTGTATAATGTTGTATCTGAGAGTATTAAATAAACTGGTGTGCGCAATGCACATGAGGGTTTACGATGCATACGACAGCAAACTTCAATGTGGAATTAACAAAGCTTCGATGGTCATGGAGATGATTGACATTCACCCGCCCCATATTTCAGAAAGATAGAGGAAGTTCGTTTAGATATCTGCTGTCTGAGTCAAAACAGCAAATTTTCGTTTTAAATATAGACGGTAAAGGGATCTTCTGTGATGAACCTGCATGTGAACCTGTGATGAACCCTGAACCATTATTCAATTATCCCCTACGTATTGTTAATGTGAACACTAATTTAATCTTATTAAGAAGATTGTTTGAGAGCAATTTTTCACGGAGCTTGTCTCAACTTACGACACGTGTTCTCATAGCTAATTCAACGAACGAATCTATGTATAACAGATTTTTTCAACAGAATTCAACAACTTTTAATTATAATAATAAAACTCACGCTTTCTATGTCTGATGTATTGCGGCTTTACAGCTTCACGATCAGTGGAGAGAAGAGGTTAGAAAAATCAGATATAAAAAGTGATTTTTGTAGGTATATCACCCTGATTGGGATCACGACATGCATTTGTAAACGGTATTGTTGTCAATTTAATTGATGAGATACTCTTTTTGATTGCTACAGACATCACCGTTTCACACTTGAGACCTTCTGAACATTTGTACCAGATGAAGCCTGCATCGAATTCATACGAGGATTTTAAAACGACCACTCTGGCTCCTCACAGCTTAATAAAGAAGCAAGAACCTGTTTTAACTACCTTCCCTTCGCACGCGGTAAAGTTGAAGTCGTTTAGCTCACCCCATCTCTGAAGTTATACGGGCTTTGTCTGCGGCCGAAAGCGAGTGCAGGATGACTGCACGGTCGATGCACACATCGCCTCCGCCCGCTGCATCGACAGCATTGGCCAGCCGGCACCCCCACCTCCATCGAAGTCGTATCCTCCGCACCTACCACTGCCTCCGCAAACTCTACCCGCCTCGCTGCCTTCTGTATGGCCCCGCAACCGTCGACGCCTCGGCCATTACCTTCGCCATATCCCTCACTGCAACTCCCGCTGTCGCTCTTGCCAGTGTTACCTCCACAGCCCTTACTACCTCCACCGCGCAATCACTGCCGCCGCTGCTGTTACCAACTCATGTAGTTGAGCTGTCGCCAGCCGCAGGTTCCGTACCCCCTGGCACCGTCACTGTCACACTCTACCCATTTCTCCGCCAGGACTGTCACCGTGCTCTTCTTCTCCGCAGCGTTTCCACCGTTGCTTGCATCGCTAACATCACAACATTTGCAGCTCATGCTGTTATCCCGGCGCGCCGCGGCGCCCGCCATCGACCTTACACCTGCTTCTACTTCCGCTAGTGTCTCCGTACACTTCCGCCCCTGACACAATTTTCAACTCTCAACTTCCACAACCAATAAAACTCTAGCCGTCACTTATTGTGCAATTTTTTCTTCCACCACGAAGACAATCACAACTAGCTTCATTGCAAACTACCCCTCAGGGTCCACCTTCTCTCTCGCCTGAGACACTCCTTTCTTCTTTTCTGCTCCTCCTCATCACCGTCTCCATACGTACTTCTACCTCGAACACTGACACTACCACTGGCCACCGGCAACATGCTTTTGCCATCGCTGCTCCTACACCATCTTCCGTGTCCGTCACTGTCAGCCATCTTAGGGTCGTAGACGCAAACACAGTCACTTCCTCTTCCGCCTCACGTCACCAGTACCGACTCTATCGTCTCTATCACCATCTCCGCTGCCACCTCCATCTCAAACGTCGCTCCCCGCCCGGTCCCACCTGTATCTTCGCTTCTCTCATTGCCCTAACACCTCAAATACGACTGCCGCTGCCATCGCCTTCTGGATCACCGCCACCGCTATCACTGTCAACCGTCACAATAACTCCCACTCTAACCGCCGTTGCTCGGACATCGCCTTTTCCATCGCAACGGCTTCCATTGCGAGCGCATCGCCACTGCAGACTCCATCGTCTCTGCAGCCTCCGCCGCCGCAGCTTGCGCCCAACAGTTACGAGCCTATAATTTTTAAACCGCAAGCCCGTTGGGCGCATTGTGACCGTAATGGGGGCAAGCGACCGCGTGGTCTTAAATCAGTCTGCGCCGCCTCCTCCGCCGCCCCCACCGCTGCGGCTCGCATGCACGTTCCCGCCTCCGCCGCTGAGTGTTGCCCTCATCCTCACCCTCTCCCTCGCCCATAGCGTCACTCTCGCTCATGCCCATGGCCTCCCGCTTCCCATCGCCCTCGCTCATTCCGTCACTCTCATCCATGTCCATGCTCTTGCCCATCTCATCACCCTTGCACATCCCAACGCTCTCACCCACACCCATGTCCTCGCGCATCTCATCGACCTCACTCATGCCCATACCATGTCCATTTTCTCGCCCTTCCCATCTCTCTTACTCATGCCCATTTCATGTCATTCCCTTGCCCATCCCATCACTTTCACCCACCCTATCATCCTCATCCCTCGCAAGCCCATGCTCGTGCCCATGCCTACGACTTCTCCTTCGCTCTTCCCTTTATCTCGCCCATCACATCGCCCTCGTTAGTCCCATCGCCATCACTCTCGTCCTCACCCTCACCTCGCCTCACTCTTGCCATCGCCCTCTCTTCACCCTCGCTATCACTCACCTCTTCTGCCTTCTCCTCGCCCATCCCATCACCCTCGCCCTTCCCACTGCTCTCGCCCTCGACCTCTCGTTGCCGCCCACAATGAAAGAGCTTTTCATTTTCCATTTTTTAACCCACAATTTTTTATTTTAGTTCCAGTTCTAATCTAGATTTCTAGGAACTCAAATTGTAAACAACTGGAGGTATCTCTTTATAAATTATAAAAATACCTCATTAGTCTGTTTTACAACAGTAGGCACCCACTATTGAACATTGCCGTTTTCCATTACATTTATTAGCTTCGTGAACAATGGACCTCTCGCCCCAAAATAATTGAATAACGTTGACTATTAACTGAAAGGAAACTTTTTAAAAGAATATCTCGAAAAGGAATCATAATACAAAAATAAAATTCGCACATCTCATTTTCAATGGCTTTGAGATACATTGGCTAAATTCGAAATAAATGCGAGTAAAGTGTTTGATTGTTACTAACAAAGTTTTATACCGTGGAAGTGCCGTACAATCGTACTAAAAGAGAACATCGCTTCATTCGGTCAATAAATGTCAGTGTTTCCGCAGTGGCTGTCACTTTGTACATTTCGCCAAATTTGCCACGAACGACACTCTTGTTCTGTGTTGACCACAAATGTTCTGTTTTATTTTGCATCACTGTGTGCTGCATGTGCTCTCTCCGATTCATAATTAATTCTGCGCTGTAGAGTTTTTACTTTGCGTACTTCCGAATGGCCGTTTTCTCCATTGTTGTTTCGGATTCCAAGGCCTTGTCAACCACTTCTTCTTTTTCTGTTTGCTCGTTTGTCAGCGTTTTCATCTCCTCTTAAAAGAATCCGTTTTCAATGCTATCAACACCACTATCACCATAGCTGCCACCATCACCACCATCATCATTATTATAACTTTTTACAACTCCATATCCATTAGACATTTCTCAAAGATTCTAATAGAGTAAAAGTGTTGTAATCAATGAAATAAAACATCTTTCAATTGCCGTATAAATCAATGTGAGTGCCACTTTCTGTTTTCAAAATATTACTGTTGGAAACTCCAACCACGTTTATTAGTGTTAATTCTTCCTCCCTCATCCGATATAAACGCTTGTCGTTCATGATTTTCTGATTTCTTCACTTCCACGCCTTCCACTTCAAGCATTGTCTTAACTTACATCATCCCCCTTGAACTTTCATAGGTAATATTAACTCATTTGTAATATTTCCACCTTGTCATTGTACTCAACTGTTGCTTCGTTCTCAACTGGTATTCATGGTTTTTCAACTAGTGTTCTTAGTTTTTCAACTGGTATCCACAGTTTTTGAACTGGTATCCATATTTTTTTCAATTGGTGCTCTAAGTTTTTCAACTGGTAGCCATAGTTTTTTCAAAACCGTCGATTTTTTTCATTTTAAACCCTCTTTCAGTCAGTTCAACTTACTTTAACTGATTACCGTCTTCGTCTTTGCCACCTCCCTCACGATGTTTTTCCGACCTCACACACGCTTCTTGTCTACCTGTGTCCAAATGAAGTTGTAGCCCTAGCTTAGAATTGAGTTGTTAGGTTGCGATTTAGCGGTTCGAACGCGTGCAAATCGACGTTGCCGCAGCAAGACGAGGAGAGACCACACGGGTGCGGTTGCGGCTTACGAAATGACCTGCATGTGACGTTCATTGAAGTCATTATCTGAACAAAGGAGCGACGGCGATGGTGGTGAAAGCTGATATTTTCGTCTCGTAGACCGACAACTTCAGTGAGTACTTGTTGTTTCCCGGGGAGTCAAATAATTAGTCTCATAAGTATAGTGCAAATTATACCTTCGGGGTAGCGCTGTCCCTCCGCCACACGCGAGATCTGGTGGCAACTTATAAATCGGATTGCAAGATTTTTCTCCCCCAGCTGTCTCCCTCAGTGGGACACTGTCCCCGCCTCCCAGCTGTGTGGTCATTGCTCAATGCTCCCAAATGGTCTTTCTATTTATGGTTGTGTAGTGCATGTAAGTTTAATTCAATATGGAAAAGAAGAGGGCACAAGGATTTGGAAGGTTTGATCATGTGTGGTACGAGGCCGATTTGTTAGGGCATTGCTTTGCCATGCGTTCGGTATTGATAACAGAATCCTCGGAAATCCACCGATCAGAGCTGCGAGCCTATGCAATTCTCCTTCACACAGGGCCTCCAATCAGATTTTCCTTATATCTGTGATTTCTGGATCATTCTGCGATCATTTTAACGACAGTGTCACTATCAGCACCTACCTTAACTAGCCACGGATCAAGTGCAATATTTTTGTTGCCTCCTTACATAACCGTCTACATTCACAAATACTTACACACTGGCAATCACTCGCAGTGAGAAAAGTGTTTGAGAAACTTAGGATGTATCTTTTAAGAAGATATTTCTCTTGAAAGCAGGGGCATATATATTACACATAGTCCAAGTTAATTTTAGTACTGTAAAATAGAAAAAAAACAACATTTTATTCAATGTCGTTCTGATATGATGTTAAGAACTTAATTTCCAGATATACGTATCTCAGAAATCAATTATTGCTATTTTAGATATTATACAGAGTGAGGCATTTTAATCTATCGGAGCAAATATCTCGGAAACTACACATGGGATCAAACAAAATGGTTAATAAAAGTTGTTTTGGCAGGGGACATCCAATGATTCCAAACTCCACTCCCAAAAAATGGGGGTTGCTATTTAAGAGTTTTTTCTTCTCCCTCCCCCACCCCCAGGGTGTGTGGATAGGGGTGAACTTTGACATCATTTGATGTCCCCTGCCAAAACAAGTAACTTTTATTAACCATTTTGATTGATCCGACGTGTAGTTTCCGAGATATTTGCTCCGATAGATTAAAATGGCCCATCGTGTATATGTATGGTTTTGTGCATTAGAACAAAAAGCTATTAAGAACACAGAGAAGATGGATCTTATTAAAGTGAAAATAATAATATTATAACATGCTAAAATATCCATAATTTTGCACAGTAACATTTTGCAAGGAGCGTCACTGAGAGGAAGTAGTGGGAAGTCGTATAACACGATTGAAAATTGAAAGGAAAATGAAAAGGAACAATTGTAAAGAAATACTACACACACAAAAAATTAGTTAATAAAATGGTAATTCATTTTCTGTATGCATGGAAAGAGGAGACGATGAAGAATATTGTGAATCCAAGGAATATACGAAAATAGAGCGTAGTGAAAGACGGATGGTGAATTAGAGAAAAAAATGCCCTTTGAAATCGAAAGAAAGAAGTTGGAAATCAATGTACACAAAAATACATGAATGGAAACACGAGTTGGTGTAATAAAGAAAGTAACAATAAGTCATAATCACAGAAGAAGAAAATCGACCGTTAGAGTTGTTGTCGGGTGCAGGTGCAAAAACCGTTTCAACACAAAATATTACAGAAACACCAGCCGGTGCATAGGGAAAAGGCGGTGCCAAGCCGCATGAAACCAGCCCGAGCGAGAAATGTACCTGCTGGCTGAGGCCGTCCGTACTAAGGTATATGGCAGTGGGAAGCGACGCCTCATCCGTTACACTCAAGTGCTCGTTCTCTTTTACGCCCAGAGCCCGGCGTCGATGCGGAGACGTCCGCCAGGCGCGATCGCGCGCTCATTCTATGCATTGCGCCAGAGTTACAGCCCTCACCCTCGCCCTCGCCCTCGCCGCGCCCTCCCCCTCGCCGCGCCGCGCCGCGCCTCGCCTCGCCTCGCCCCGCCATGCCGATGGGGCTCACAATAATTCATCTGGAGATATACTCCGCGGGGAAGAGCCTTTTAATACGCGTCAAACTCTCACTTTATCTCGCCGTAAGCACGGGCCTCGCGAGCGCGAGCGTGGCGCTGCGCGGAGACCACGGTGTTCATTTACACCTCCGGATGATCTCCTTTCCACTTGTCTTCCCACGCCGCGTTGCGCGCCGCAGCGATTGACATCGGGCACACCTACCGCGCCACGGACGGGGTATTCACCGGGGCCGGCTGGCTGCGCGACCTGTTCTTGCCACGAGGTTCTAGTGGTAGGTCTTGTATTCTTTACAGCTATGTAAAGCATCGTTTATTGCGGTGTTCTGGTTAAGGGAAGCGACTATTATACTCTCTAGGCGTTTCAAAAATCATTTATTCTTATTTACGTAAAATGGCAGTGAGAGGTAATCGTAAGTACACTAATGTACTTTTGAGATACTGATAATTTGGTGATTGAAAAGTATTTAAAGCAATGACAAGCGATGAATATCTGACAGGCGTTATCCTGAAATCTGATGAGAAAGTGTTAATTTGTAATATGAAATGGTACGAAAGTTGCTTGGAGAACATTATGATCTCGGAGATGAACTTTAAATAATGCAAAATTAAGGTGTCACTTTCACTCACTGGTCTTTCGTGACGAAATTGAGGACTTTCACTCACTGGTCCATTCATAAATTATTGATACAGCCATTAATGCAGAGAAAAAAATGTATCACTCGCCTAGAGCTTTAAGTTAACAATGTTATTGGTGAAATATTCATGGCAATTTTATCTCAATAATCTGAATTTTCAAGCTCCACCGCCGCTGTCTGCACAACCTGTTCTTGGCACGAGGCTCTAGTTGTAGGACATTTATTCATTACAGCTACGTAAAGCATCATTTATTGCGGTGTTCTGCTTAAGGTAAGCAACTGTTACACTCCACAGGAATTTAAAAGACGACTTATAAGTGTAGCTGTCAGTGAGAGAGAATCGTAAGTCACATTAAAGTAGTTTTGACCTGCAGATCGATTGGTGTTTGGAAAGTTTTTAAACCAATGCCAAACGAAGAAAATTTGTCAGATGTTATCATGAAATCTGGTGAGAAAATGTAAATTTGTAATGTCGAGTGATAAGAAAGTTTGTTGGAGAACAATCTGATTCAGGAAAGCTCAACTCAAAATAACACTAAATTTAGGTGTCACACATTCATTTACTGGTCCATTCATTTATTACTGATACAATCATGAATGAACTAAATTATTCTTTCATTCAGGTGCCTCGAGATTTACGTTAAATTAAGAATCCTATTGGCGGAGTATTCATCGCACTTTCATCTCAATAATCTACATTTTCAAGCCCCACCGCGTGCTGTCTGTCGAACTGTTCTTGGCACGAAGTTCTAGTGGCACGTCTTTTAATTTTTACAACTACCTACAGATTCATTTATTGCGCTGTTCTGGTTAAGGTAAGGAACTGTTAAGCTCCCTAGGAATTTAAAAGACAGTTATACTCATTTACGTAAAGTATCAGTGAGAGATACTGATAAATCACAATAAAGTAATTTGAGATTCAGATCATTTGGTGTTATACTCAGGTCTGATGAGAAAATGTTGATATGTAATACCGAATAATTGGAGAACATTATAATTCCGGAGAATTCTACTCAAAATAACGCAAAATTGAGATGTCCGATTTTCACTGACTGGTCCTTTCATGTATTATTGATACATTTATTATTAAACTGCATTATTAAACTGAAATCGTTCAGGGTATTGTTAACTCGCGTAGAGATACAAGGTAATTAATCATCCTATTGGCGGGATGTTCGTCACACTTTCAACTCAATAATCTTCATTTGCAAGCTTCAGAAAACTCTAGAATAGTTGCTATTTTCACGTTCCGAGCCTGGTTTCGTAGTTCAAGAGATCGGTTTTCCTTTCAAAGCATTTCTCTTGTATCTTTACTTTGTCACGACTCGTTTACTCCATGCATTTTCATGTGTTCTAGTAAACACATGCATGCCTTTATTGATAATATTCCTTAATATTCCAGTCTTTGTAAAATGACAGATTAAAAATGAAGGAATTTTCTCTACAAAAAATTAAATCTCATTAATTTCTCTTGCATTATATGCCACATTTTCACAGCAGAATGCCCTTTTTAATAAATAGTGTCAGCAAATTTTGCTCGTAAAGTAAGGTATCAGAATGTATAGTAGTCAATAATCATAATTCAGTAATAATGTATAAATAAGCGTGGAGAAATAAAAAACTAAAGGAGCAAGTTGAACTATTCCAATGAACCTTCTATAAGCAGTTTTAATGACCGTTAAATATCGCTTAGTCAGAAAGAGAAAATTAGTTAACGCATTGAGTGGTTACAATGGAGAACCTTGAAAGAATACATGTGAGAATATTTTATATAAATTACTAGTGTTGTCTACAAGATAAAACAAGTACATTACATGAAAGTATTAACTCGTTCAAATATTCAAGTGTTCGTTTCTCAATTAGTGCCACTCTATAGTGACATTCAGTCGCAATGCTCTATTAATATTAATCAAAATAGAAAATAAATATTCTCGCCTGCAGTTAGTATAACAATAAGACTAATAATATTGTTATTATTAAGTCATACTTGTATTATAATGTAAATTCATATTAGTATTTTATTAACATTAAATAGTTCAGTGTGGTGTAGTATAGTGTGTACACTAATACAGTGTGGTGTAGTTAACATTACGGAGATAGAAATTACATTGATATATAGGTATTTCTAGAATATAACTTTAACTTAAAGCAATGAATAATTAGCATAGTATTGGCATTAGTATTATAGTGGTTAGCAAGTGAATACTGAATTTAGAGGACATCTAAACCAATAACATCCTTCGCAAGACTTGCCCCGCCCTTGATTCCTCCATTTCAATCAACGAACGCATCCCACGCCCCAGTCGCGAGATTTAAAGCAGGAAGCGCCTGGCGGAGGGGTCATCGCCCACGGGCGACCGCTCGCCCCGCCCCGCCCCTTGAGCGGGCGCGGGCGCGGCGGAGCGTCGCCGCTTTCACGGCGGAGGCGCCGCGTCACGGAGCCCCGGGGGACGCGAACCCGCGACCCCGCGCGCGCGCGGCCCAGGCGGCGACGACGGCGGTGACGGCGGTAGTGAGAGTCCTACGGACAGAGGAGGCTGGGGGAAGCGCCTGGCATTGAAATGGACTGTTCTTGAAATTAGGGAACGAGATCGGGCTTACTAGGAAGTGTGCGGTGTAAGGAGTACTTACAATACTGCTTACTATGAGTATCATTTTAATCTTCTCGGACACCGCGAGAATGATTCTGAGCTCACCATGATCTTCATTTATAATCTATTGCTAAATCTCTCTGAATTCATTTCATAATACAATATATTATTTTTGTATTTTTACTTGAAAGCTTGCCCGGTGCGTTGTAGTTTTGTGTACTATGTGCAGATTCTTTAAGTTTAAAATGCTGTTACAACCAACACAGATCACCACGACAATTTAGATTATGTGCAATGTTTCAACAATGAATAGCAGGCAAAAATAAAATCTTCAACTAACTTCGAGTTCATAATTAAAATATCTACAATAATGAACATTTATTTTATGCGTGGATTCTTTTATAATGTAAGTTTTTTGATGGTACAGACGTGAACTTTTATTGTCATTCTCCCTGCAGATTTAGATTTTAATAATATAAATATACACAGATCCAAATATTTCTTTTCGTAGGGGCAATACTTTCAGTATCTTGCTCAAGGAGTAACAAAGGAATAAATGCCCCGAAACGTTCTAATTATGGAATTTATTTCATGCTCGTAGTATATTTTTGCTAATAGGAAAATGTAATTTGAATATCGAAATTAATTCACCGGTATCGATACTAACACGTGTAATGACACACGTAACAATCCTAATAAATGCACTCATTACTATGTGTTAACAAGAGGGAACTCATACATCAATTTTCTTATGACTCAAGGGATAGCTTACAATTCATTACCGTTTTATGAATGACATGACAAGTATTCATGAAGAAGTAATATTGAAACACAGAAGATCAGACATAGTATGATACTTCAGATGTGATAGTGGCTGTGTGAGAAGACAGGTACGTCACAATCACACGAGAAAATACCCATGCCTTATGCAGGACTCAACCAGCAAACTTCGACTTCGCCTACCGCTTCTGAGGTCGGAGACACGTCACAGCCAATTTTTTTAAAATATTTTATTGTTATGATCAGTACTTTACCTTTTCAGCCACACAAGAAAGGAATGATTTTAATTAAGGGAAATGTTGATGTCTTAAAAATTAAGATGGAGCAATGACTGAATGGTAAGCGAAGGAAACGGTAGCGAAACCTGCCGCGAACCCACTTTGACCACCTCATGAACCTGCTGGAATGTGAACTGCGAAACTCAGAAGTAGAACATGTGGTCACTTAAACTACCTTTTTTGAATGGTCATTTGAACTTCTTCCCGGATAACCTCACCGCCGTTAGTGACGAACATGGCAAACGATACCTCCAGGACATTTCTCAAATCGAAGAGCATTATCAAGGCAATTAGAGTGACGCAATATTGCCCAACGACTGCTGCATCTTATAAAGATACATACCTGAGGTAAAGTATCGCAAGAAATGAGGAAGGAAATAATTTTGTTTTTATATTTTGTGAATACATAATAATATGATTAAATATAAATATTTTGTTTCTTCTTTTTTCTTAACATTTTTGTTGTATTTTTCTCTAAATGTTTGTATCTGTTATTATTAGAGTGTGTCAGTTTGCCAGATACATTTAATACGTAGACGGATTTAGAAAAAACGATAATCACATGAAAACTGAGGACGGTATAGAAATTCTAAAATTAGGTTTGGAATGAGAGGGAAATTTTCTTACAGAATCAGTGTGTTTTATGGAGGAAAAATAAGTTTTTTGTAGACCTGTGTTACTAGCGTGCTTATAATAAATCCGGTCCCTCGGTCGCGCGCCGGAGCAGTCGCATCGCAGGGCGGGAGTGCGCGGTGGGTTGCCTGCCCGCAGGCGCTCCTCCGCGTCAGCGCAACGCGGCCGCGCGGAGGCTGCAGCTGCAGGCGCGAGCGGCGAAAGGAAGCGACCGGGCGACACGCGAGAGATCGGCGAAAGGTGGCGGCGCCGGCGGGAGCGGTTGGGGTGATGGGGGCGGAGGAGGAAGGGCGGATCTGGTGCAGCCGGGGCCAATGGGTGAAAGCTGAAAGTTACCGGGCTCTGTCGCCGAGTCGTCTTCAGTTCGCAGCTGGGTCGGGTCGTGCGGGGAGACACGGATAGAGACTGTTTAAATACGAGTCTTGTCATGCCGTGCAATCTTAATACATTCATTGCTTATTTATCTTTTTAGTACATTCAACGTTTGTGTATATGGGAGACATATAACGAGTATTGTCTATTCCTCAATCTTTAGTTGACATTTGCATCCTAGCAATTCAAGAAAGAAATCAAAGATGGCGATTAAACAAAACACTGTGTGCACTACAAACTCAGATACTTCCTCAAATTCTTAGAAATAATTACGCAATATCATGCTATTGTATCTTCTGTTCTACTTACATTTTTGCCATCATTGCCTAACTCAATGAAGCGCGAATACATATCATTATTTTCTTGAAAGTTCAAATGTTTCAATTAAAATAATATTTTCCGCCAATTCCCGAGATACAATATTCTCTAGACGTATGGTTCTAACGAGGTAATGACGCGAAAAAATTAATAGTATATGTAGTTCTAAAAAAAGTTATGTAATGCTGCAAAAATAACGATATCGCGTTTTTTACGGAAATACACGTTATTAATCCTCTGATGCGAAAAGAAAGTTTCTTTATACGTCATCTGTGAACAACACTACCGTCGAAACCGTTCAGAGGATGTTCGTCAAAAAGGATATTTTTTGCACGATGAGCAATATAAGTTCATAAATTTGCACAGGATAGATTTTCAATCTAACATTAAAATTCTGAAAATTGCAAAAGTTAATTTGTTTTAATCCACTCCCACAACTACATTATTGAAGATGGTTGAAGTAAACAGTTATAACAATACAAGAAAATATGTACAATTATTGTACCACTAACTTTTATTATTTGAAAACGTGATCAATAATATCCTCAATAACTTATCTAGGACAGCCTTTTTTCAGCGTTAAAAAAATCTATTTATTCAACATTGTAAAATTAAATCAACATTAAATCTAAAAGTTAATTTTATAAAATAAACTTTGTTACGAAAAAAATGTATTTTAACCATGGCATTAGGGTCACCAGGACAATTTAGTGTAATCGAATGACTGACTTCGGAATTCTACGAATTCACACAAAGCGTCTTTTCAAAGACGATATATTATAACATCTGCAAATGATCAACTTTGACCCGAGAGGGAGAATATGACACTATGAACAGAATGGGACCAAACCCTATACTTTGGGACGTCACTGAATCAGCCGAAGACATTCTAATGAATCTGACGGCGCAAGTGCGAGGTGACGAACGCCGTTCACTATCGACATAACGCGAGCGTCTCTACAAGTATACTATATTACTTGCAAGGAATCACATTGGAGCCCTAAAGAAGGTCACGACACGGTAAACGGAACACCATATTCCGGACGGGAGCACATCCTTTACCCTGTTGTATCGACACATCAGCCGAAGACATTCGAATAAATCAGGCGATGCAAGTGTGCGACTGCACGTCCGTTTCATTTCCCCGAGGTTTCGAGCGCCGTCCACAGTCGCCATAACGCGAGTATCTCTACAAGAATATTATATAACTTGCAATGCATCACATTGGAGCCCTAAAGAAGGTCACGGTAAATGGAACCCATATTCCGGACGTGAGCACATCTTATACCCTGTTATATCACCACATCAGCCGAAGACATTCGAACGAATCTGGTGACGCAAGTGTGCGAATGCACGTCCATTTCATTTCCCCGAGGTTTCGAGCGCCGTCCACTGTCGCCATAACGCGAGCAGCGCGTCGTTTGGAAGCGCAGCAGTGGCGGTGGCGGTGGCGGTGGCTCGGAGGCGGTCGTGACGGCGCAGTTATGCGCGTGGGAATGCGCGACGCGACGCGCGAACGGTCGGGGCAGCCGCCGCGGGCGCCGCCACGCTCCTGCGCCACGCCCTCCTCGCGCTCGCTCACCCACTCACCCACTCACCCGGCCCCGGGCGACAGTCCCCGCCGCCCCCACCCCTCTCCCTCCCCCTCACTGCCCTCCGCGAGCCGCGCTTGCCACCCGGAGATGCTCTTGTAGCACTCCGAATGTACGTAGACATATTGCAGGAAGAGCATTGTTACAGATTGTTGCGACTGGATGCCATCCCTCAGAGAGACCTGATGTCACTGCAGTGCCTGTGACCCGGAGGTCCTAGGTTTCCGCCCCGGCGGTGGCGAGATTTTCGACACTAGCTAGACAGCTGGTCGAGTTCAGTCGCATTCTGGAAGGTAATTCTAGCGGCCGGCTGCTTTGATTGGTAGTTTTCTGTCGTTTCTCCGATCAATACCAGCCGAATGCCGGAGCAGTACCCTAACAAACGGGCCACAGATCGAGCGCGATTTTTCCTTCCGCTTCTTGCTTTATTTGCATCTCTTACTTACACACACACACACGTATAGGCACTACACTATCATACATGCTCGGGCACACCTGGTATAAATATTCATTCACTTTCTGACTACACCTTGTTTAGAGAAAAAAATGTGAATCAATATATCTTGTTCGCACTTGGAAGAGGTTGCTTTGATGCGCTTATTGAGTTAAAAAAGTAATTTAAACAACTATGGTGTTACGTGTTAACACTTGCTTCTTGAAGTTTTTCGTCGTATATTTATGTAACATTTAATGCAATAACGCTGAAAAATGTATAGAAAAGGCTTGGAATATTTCAAATCATATCCATTTTTCAGATCTTCAGCAAATAATAGAGAGGGGAACCAATTTAAAGTTTAAACCATACCTTAATCTTACAATTGAGCTCTCATTCACCTCTGTAAATTGTATTGGAGCTACAAAAATTATCTGAAGCGTCATGACCTTAGATGTGTTTATATTAAGATACTGTAATATCGAAAATCACAGACTTACTCTGCCAATGCTGACAGCCTAACCCTCATTCGGTCGTGTGCGTGACGTTTGCTGCCCAGTGAGGCTATATAACTGCCAGGGATCAAGCAGAAAGAAGGATGAAGACCTCTTTTAATGGCTTGTTCAAAGAGTAATGAAGACTTGTGAATTTCAGTATTTTGGTAGATTAGATGGCACTGAATATCACGTCCCGCCTTAAAAAACATGCACTACATTTACGAAACTAATGATATTAGCATTTGTCTCTCCAGCAATCAAGTTTCAATCAATGAACATCATTTCCCTTGCAGTGACGTTGATCGGGAAGTCATAGGTAATGAGTCCCTAGGGTGGCAAGATTCCCACACAAAATATACATCTGGGCCAAATTCGTCCATTAAATGGAAGAGAATTATAGCGGCTGGCTGCTCTGATCGGTAGTTTCCCTTCTTTCTCCGGGTTGAATGCCACGCTAATACCGGAGCAGTACGCTAACAAATAGGTCACGAATCGCGAGCGATAATCATTCAGTTTTTTCTTTGAATTCTGTCGCTTTACATACACACAAATTGTACACTGCACTATCACATATATCGGAAGTTCAGACGGAGGCCAAGAGCTTCTCCCGGCCGAGGCGATGCCCTGCTGGGGAAAATACCTGGAGAGAATAAGAATGCCTACAAGAATGCGTTTAGGTTGGCGCGGCGCTTGATCTACGTTCAGCAGGAGAGAAACACCACCAAATTCAGGCATATTACATGCACCACACTTATGGGTACAGAGTCTTCGGTAGTTGACACACCTGGTATAAATATTCATTCACTTTCTGACTACACTTTGTTTAAATACTGTATCAAGTTTCAGACCTTTGGCAAATCGTAGAGAGCGGGACCAATTTAGATTTTATTACACACTTCAATATTACCATATAGCTTTCAATCACGTCTTTAGGTTGAATTGAAGTCTACAAATTTCAAGCGTTATGCGCTTAGTTCTTATTATATTAAGATAGTGTAACATTGAAAAGCGCATACTTACTCTGCCACGGCTGACAGCTTAACCCTCATGAGGTGGTGCGCGTGAAGTGTGTTGCTTAAAGAGACTTTGTAACAATAAGGGATCAAGCAAAAAGAAGGCTGATGACCTCTTTTAATGACTTATTCAAAGAGTGAGGAAGACTTGTGAATTTCAATATTTCGGTAGATTGGAAGGCACTCACCCGGTCCGAACTAGTTTCAACACCCTTTCCCCCAGCTTACTTATGAAGTTTACAAAGCGGAACTATTTTTCTTGTAACGCACAGATATTATGTAGAAAAAGACGTGGAGACTTCTTTTCGTGACAAAGATAAAACGAGATGACACCCAATAGATATTTCAGTATGTAGCAAGGGAAAAAAAGATAACCTGTAGGTATTGTTCAAACTTCCCATGTTTTAATGAACATTTTTCTTTTCGTATGATCCCAAAACCTTACAATTTTTTTAACATTATAATTTAAACGTTTTTCAATGTTAGTTGATTATTTTGAATTCGTCTGCAAAAAGTCTTAATAATCTGCACCAGGGTTTTAATGCAAAATGGTGAACGTTCACAAATATCCATGGGATTTGATGCTAATAAAGGAGTTTCCGTGTTTTCCTTTGCTTATATTCATCATCTCAGCTACATTTTTGCCTTAACTTTCAAAACACACAAAGAGATTCAGACATAATTGTATAAAATCTTTTAAATCTTTAAAAAATAATTTCAGTCAGATTATTTTTTCCTTTCTTGCCAATAGAAACTGGCAATGAATGTTTGAAAATGTTTTAAAAAGGATTTTGTGCATGCTATTTTATTAATACCGTGCATGTATCTGTGATGGTTCGTACTTATTATTATACAAATAAAATAGTACTTCATTTCATATTAAATTCCTTTGTATGTCAAAAATCCTTCTCATTTTAAATTAATAACTTCTACTTTCATGTGAATATACCTGTGCACACTAATCATCACTGAAATGCAGTTAGGAAACATGGAAGAAAAATACGTTGTTGAACTTATAATGCTTAGATTAAATTTCTCAGCGTGTTGGATGCCAAGTTCCAGAATTTTTTGCTGACATTCTTTTAGCATTATAAAATATCACTTATGTTTTTGAAAGTCACAAGAAACTTGAGTATTGTGCGTCAAAAACGTGAAAAAGCTGACTGAGATTCCTATGTTTCTGTTTAGTAATCGAACTTTACAACCTGTTGTAAAACGTGTAACCTATATAAGTGGACATTTTGATTTATTTCACAAACACTAATAAACTTGTCGTGCTCATGTTTCATTCATCAAAACATGGAGATGTGGAAGCGACTGTGTGTTTCCAACATATATTGTAACTTTCGTTTGTTAACACACCTGTCTGAAAATGATTGCAAGAATGTAACGGCGTTTCCTAATCTCTTTCTCGTGACCCATTCTGCGAACATACATTTTGATTTTTGACAAGATTTTTTTATTATCTGCAACAATGTGGAACTAAAAGACAGTCTTGAAATATGTGTGTTTTTTTAAATCTTCAAAAATCTTAAAAAGTATTTCCAAATAATTTAGTTATAAGTGTTACTTTATCCCCTTTTCAGCATTGCAAAAACCCACGTTTATACGAGTAATTTCAGTAAATGCCGATAAGGATATTATAGTTGAACCAAGTAAATGAATCAATATAAAGGAACGTTTTCGGAATTGCTTTTTAAATAGCAATTTTAAAGTGTCTAGACAGACCTATTCTCTGATTGTAAAACAAATACAAAATTGGGTAAAAGAAACATAAAACTTTGCAAAAATCGTCGAAAAATTATTTTCAACAGAAATACATAAAATACTCATAAATTAAAGAGGAAGGACAAACATCGCAAACAAAATAATGTAGGATAAATCCAAACAAAATATCAAGATATAGAGACATTCTTTGCATATGTAATATAATTCAAAATATAGAAAATATTAAATGTGAGAGAAGAAATTGCCTTTGATGAGGAAAAAGGAGACAGTGCCTGAGGAAGTTAGAGCGCGAAACAAGAAACAAAGGAATAGTCAAGTGCAGCTAATTGCGCTATACACACGTAAGTAATAATTACAAAAAATAGTAAAAATAGTAATATGAGTAAACAATAAGGTAAAATAGACTCATAACTTGTAGGTATCCTACAAACCTTCCTAGAATTTTCAAAATCTAAAGTCGAGTGGTTTAGGTAGCGTTAGAATCGATTGCAAAGCAGCAAGAGGTGTTAAACATGCGCCGTCAGTGCAGCTCGTGGCTATGGCATGTACCGCTGAGAGCCACGACGTGTTTCTGCAGCCCCAAATCACGGAGGCACCCGGGGCGAACGTGTTTTGCGGCACGTCGCCTGGGTGAAAGGCGGGCGGACTGGCGGGCGAGCGAGAGAAGTCCCCGGAAACAGCTTGTGGCCGCCGGCTGCTCTATCACTAATGTGGCATCTTTTTACGATGAAGCCGCTCTAGATGGCGTGACCGTGTGTTCGGTGCCCATTCTGTCTTAATCTTTCCTTTTTCCTAAAATCATAATTCTTCTGAGCTCATATTTTCGTTCTGAGTGTTGAGAGGCATGTGACTACAGAGCGATATACTTCTGATGGGTTGGTAATACTCATTAGCTGTTTGTTCAAATTAGTTCTGGAAGTGTCCTGGGCTTTTGTGTGTAATGAAATCAAATAAAAACGACGTTCGTAACGGATTCGTGAACAGCTCTAGCATCCTTTTCAACACATAGAACGAAATTAGACAAATGTCATTTTTTTAGAAGAATTGATCCTAGAATTTTGCCTCTACTCCATAATCTTTTCATCTATACAATTTCCTAGGTGTGATTGAAAATATTCTAGAATTATAGCTGTTAATTTACTATTTTGTAGAAATCTAATGATAAATGTCAACTAGGAGGTACAATAGTATATTTATAATTCATGGGCAAAAATGTGTTCTGGACACATTAGTTCATTTAACTGAAACTTTTAACTATTCTAGCTCATTTTCTAGAGAAAATCATGGGTTGCCAGCTGCAAGAAGAATTATATCATTATCTTTGTGGTTTACGATTTGTGACATTTGACAAGTATGATTGTGTTAAAAATTCCTAATACTGGAAAAATGCATCTGAAGCTTTGACAATAGCCAATAGGGAACTGTGCACCACTGACACTTGCGCACTCGCTTTTGAAAACAATTATTTGCTCAAAAACTAAGAAATGTAGAAAAAATTGTAGCATTCAAAAGAGAATAAAACAAATCATACGACTCAATAAAATTTGAAAAGATGAAAGTTCACGATTTTCCATCATTTTGAGAAACATACCTTAAATGAAATAGTAAAAGAACGAGAAAGAAACCGAAAAAAAATTTTTCTTCGATGCGTCAGTCTTCCATCGTCATCACCGCTTCCATGCAGCAACAGTGCTCGTAGTGATTCCAGCACTCTCCGAATTCAGACTAGGAAAAAACTCAATCCATAGAACAAGAATCCAAAATAAATACCCATTCCATGTTTTCCAAATCAAATTCGCCAACATAGAACCAGATTAGAGGACTCATAATGGGACACCTTCCCATTGTATAGTATGTAAGCTTAGAATAAGTTAGTGAGTAAGCTTCAAAATTACATAAGTAAAGTTTAAATAACTATCTATGTATCTACATTCAGGGGAAAAAAGTGCTCGTAGTGGACGTCGCAACAGCGGTCGTCTCACTTGTGTCTCGGGAAAGCAAAATGTGGAGCCACAAGTTTCCCGAGACACAAGTCTTTTACATTGATTTGGAGTTTGAATCAGAAGTTTCTTCCTTAAATTAGAACTTTTGTCTCGGAATTGTGACGCTTCGCTCTTAGTGTCCAAGTTGTGAACGATGCTCGGGCCTTCGACTTCCACGTTCAAATAAAACATCCTTCACCCTGTCCAACCCCTAATTCCCAACGCATTTTATTCGAATACTTATCTGAAATATCATTTGGCGTATACCAACCACTGAACAAATCAGTATAAATTACATTTGGTGTGTAAAAAGTATTTATCGACTTCCCTCAGCAGTCTTCGTGCAGGTTCGTGGCTCCGCATTTTGCTCTCCCGAGACACAAGTGGTCGTCTCCGTCTTCACCGATGCGACACGCGGCACAGCCACCGCCGACGCTCTCACGCCCTGTGGCCTTCGACTTTTTCCGACGGCGACCGCCCAAAAACCGCGCGCCGCCGCCGCCACCACCGCCGCTTGCCCGTAGGCACACGTGAACGTTGTTTGGCCAGCACCACCGCAAGAGAAGGTCCCCGCGTTGCGCGCGACTGGCAGGTAACGAACACGTGCCGCGATGTCATAAGAATCGCAAAGAATAATTGAGCTAATAAATGTAGCCTGCAAGTTAATGAACGAAAAGAAATTATGACATCAGTCATGTAATGTGGGTTTATTACTTAAGGTCATGTTCTTGTATGTTGTGGCAAATTACTATAAAGTATTATTTCAAAATGAAGACGTCATGACCACTTTTACTTAAAAATAAAACTCCTGAAAAGAATTGACTTTTGACGTAAGTGTTGAAAATTTCCATGAAATGTTGGGAAGGAGGTAGTTGAACGCATCAATGGTGAAGCAAAAGATTTAAAACAAAATGAACAAAGACGACCGGCAACTCTAAAATTTTAGTTCTAAATCGATATAATATGTAACTGAATGTCACATCAAAAGTTGAAAAAATCTTCATGCTAACGGAATGTGAACACTTGTGTTTCTATTGACGATTAAAAATTGTCTATTTATTTAGTGCAATGTTTGCCTACATTATATGTTAAGTTGGAAATCTCCTTGTGAGTAATTAACTTGACTGATGGTATCGATTAGTTCTGAGTTATGTAAGATTTACTTACCTGAATATAAGGTGTTATCCTGTGCTCTATAAAACCTGAATATTTGAATGACATACATTTTTATATTAATAATCATGTGAGTTTTAAAACAAAATTTTAGAAAATCTCTAGATAATATAATCGATGTGTTTCTCTTTTGCTTCTTGAGAAAGAAGAGAAATACATGAGGTTGGTTTCACCTGAAACTTTTGTTTCTTTTTAAATTCAAGAAAGTTATAATCATCTTGCTACAATCCATATTAGTAATGTAGTTTTTATCGACATTTAACTGTGATGTATTATACTATTTGCGCTGAAACCGACAAATTAATTATTATAATTCAACGCTCATTATTCTTTAGTAACTGCTACAGGAACTAATGGACATTTTATTTAACTCAGTCCGAAATATGACGAATACAGTCCGAAAAATTTCTCCCTACAAACATTTCAGATTTTTTCTTTATTTATATTATTTATACTGTGTATTTTATATTTATTTAGTAGTCATCAAAATAAAGCAAAACTGAGACTTTATCTTATGGTCTTGTTAACTCTCTCCACTCCTAAGTTCAACAATTTGCCTGCGGCATCGAGATCATAAGATGGTTTATCAGGTCATTACGGGTCAGTGAAAAACGCGACAAAGAATAAAGCGAGGATGTATTTTAAGGGGAGACTGAAAAAATGTGAAAGTTTAGAGTCGCAACCCATTAGCCTCCAGACGTGCGAGAATAAGAAGAAATGTTATAAAACACGAAGGACGCCTGGGTTAAGCCGACACCTGAATTTGATGTGCGTGAGCGTCTGATTAACTCTTATAAGGTCACGCACGTTCTGTTCAGACAAACGTTCAATCTTTGCAGTCGTAAGACTTTGTACCTGGGATCTTTAACCTTTAACACAGTGAACTTTTCATTCAAAAATTCAAAGAATCCTGCTGGCTAGAAAGATGTGCTGGCAAATTTAGAAGTGTAAAGGATTTCCAAAATTGTACAATATGTTCCTGTGAGTATTATTCAAAAAATATTTTAGATCGTACACAAAATACTCTTATTATAATCGAGGCGGCTGTCACACTTATAGGGAAACCAGTAGGAAGCTTGCCCCAGTTCGGGTGCTGCCAGACATAAGATTTGCTGAAGGAGATACCTAGATCTAAACCACCCAAAAGCCTACTAGTAAGAAGGCGTCTGATCTTACTTAGTTTAAGGCGGGATGGATCATCTTCACCTCCTGGTAAATATGAACTACACTTACGGGACCAATGTCCTTACTAGTTGTCGCGCACATTTTCACAATCAATCCTCAATTGCCGACTTGGATGACCGAGGTGGCTAAGAGCGTATGCCGACTCAGCGCTTCGGTCCGACGGGTCGAGGGTTCGTGTCCCGCCTTAGACGTAGTTGTTTGTCCCTTGTCTCTCATGTATGTGTTGTCACGGAGGCCCTTGCGTTCGGATGATCCCAGAGCCCGCAAGTGTATTGGTGTCTTGTGTATGGTCGAAAATGCGTCCCATCCGGAAGTAAAGGGTAACCAGCTGTCGGCTCGATAAATGCCCTAGAAAATGAAAACAACCTTTCTTAACCCCAAATGATAGTTTTGTCTTTTAACCCTCATTGAATATTGACAAACAATTCGAAACTATCGCCATGCGTATTCGCTCCGTATACGAGGCTTGCTAATAAATTCAGTACAATCTTGTTTTAGTATATATCGATGCAGGTAACAGTTGTGCAGCGTAAGTAACATTGACTATTTGAACCAGTTCTTCAAAAGGAAAAGAACCTGATCATCTCTGTCCCGGTGGAAAGTACTGCAAGCGTAGAAAAAGTTCACAATTTGTATGCCCTTGCTCAAAAACTGAAAATGTTTTAACACAAACGTGCAGAAAATAATTCTAGTGTTTTGTTAAATACGTGTATAATGTGTTAAACCTAGAAAATTTCTTTTCAATTTTACTGCAATTCATTCTCGGGTCCGCCGTTCTCCCCTCCCCCCACCTTCTCATTGGCGTTGTTCAGGTACCGGTAGCATTTGTTAATTCGACAGCGCAACCTCGGGAACACATAAAAGATCTGTTCTCGAAAATGAACCATGTCAAGTTACAAGAACGGTGATAAAAGTGTCCCATATTCTATACCGCATTGAACACATTAACTTAGTGGCAAATAAATAACTTAAAATGCCAAACTTCAATCCGTAACAAAAAATATCTTGAAATAAAACAGCCAAATAATTCATAATGAAATATAAATGGCTGAGATAAACTGGCAACTAATGCTCTAGTAAAAAAAATGATTACTTTTTTCAAGTATTCTATGTAGTTACATGAGTGAATTTGAGTATAGACAATGTGATATTTAAATTCTGCAAACCAACAGCACTCCAACTAATCACGATAAAATGTTCCGTTTATTGACTGTTTGATCTTTTTTGCGCGTCAACTGATATGATAGTCGTGTCAATGTATTGCATGCTATATATCCCTGGATATGGCGGTGTTCCTCTACATCTAGAATCTGGTCATTTTTGCCTCTAGGTGTCTCCGCCAGTGGGACATCGCCCCAGCTTTAAGAAAAAGCATGGATCCTCCGACTTGTCTCTCGACATTTGTGGCAGTGTAGTGCATGTGTGTGTGTGTGTGTGTGTGTGTGTGTGTGTGTGTATAGATAAAGGGGAGAGGAATGAACAAGAATAAGAATGCAAAGATTCATGTAGTTCGTGACCCATTTGTTAAGGAATTATTCCGTCATTCATCTGGTATTCACCGGAGAAACTACGGAAATATGCCTTTCGGAGCAGCCAGCGGGCCACTGAAATTATCCTCCAGGTGGCTGCTTTCGATCTAGCTATCTAGCTTGTGTCGAAACCCTCTTCGGTCATCGTCGGAGCTCGAATCCTGGGCCTTCCCAGTCAGAGGCACTGCAGTGGCTATAAGAAATGCGCCGTTGTATAATGCGGTGCAATTACTTTGTGATTAAAACTGACGCCTGAATTGAGACGTGTGCGAGACTTATTAAGGTGAGAAGGAGTAGTTTGCGGAGCCGAGGACGTCGCCAACACATCAAGCGTCAGGAGTCAAGGCGTCCGACTCAGGATGTCAGAGGTTGGAGGGACAGCTGACTGGCAGGCGGGTTGCCAAGGTCTTCGAAGAAGAAGAAAAAAAAACTATTCTTGCGGTGAGTTAAGTCTTGCAATTTTCTTAGAAAATGTCGTAGATGATATCGGCAGAAAGATATATAGATTGAGCCAGTGTATTCTAGAGAAATGGGTCTTCTATTTATGATATTTTGCCAGATTTGTACTCGTGTATGTGACAATAGAAACATTTCTATAAATATTTCAAGATTTTTTTCTAAATGTGGACACTTTATAAAATTTCTGACAACTTATTTCATAAATTTTTTGCATGAAAATCAAATTTATTCCGTTCCTAGAAATTATTTGAGAATTTACGGTTTTCTGTTTTCAATCGAAGTGTCAACGTTTTCCGATTTGTGCGGTTTTGTTAATTCCCTCGACTGATGAACAAGAAGAGTATTTGTCTATTATTGTATGCCAAGGTAGTTCATTCGGGAGTTATAAAACTATTATCAGTTGATTTTTCGAGCACATCCTTGTCCTTGATGAAGTAATTTTTGTTAGAAACGATTGCCTTAAAACGTCGTTCAAATATCTTACATGGATAGAGTATGTCATTACAATTTATTTTCAGTATCAATTTTTAAAATACGTACGTATGTTTTGCTTCCCTTTAATATTTTATGGCGTTTTCTATCGTATTGGATCAATGTGAAGGATATTTGAGTATTTCATACGAATAAATATTAGTTTAACGATTACAAGGACTTTACTCATCTCTGTTTTTTACACATCCGGAACTAGATAGGTTAGATTCATTTCAGAAGAACTGAAGCCATTTGTAGACGGATTCTTCTGTGATAAGCGTTAATAGGAGTAGTAGTACTTGACAATGTCGCAGCCGACGTATCACACATATTTTAAGGTGAAATGTAAAGCTTTTCTTGTAATTATTTTTGGTAGTTTTTTGTAATTCAATCCCCAGAACTTTCACAGAGTTTCTTCCCTTAACTGCGTCTCAACATTGAGACTGTGATATTCTAAACCTCTTTGTAGGCTATTTATTTTGACAGCAAATGTAGGTACTGAAAAACTCAGCAACTTGACCCAACATAAGGATATTTCTTTACCGTGACTCACGGTTCGAACGCCACAATGTCTGCAATTATATGGGCACTTTATTTTCAGAGCATTCGTGAGCTACGAACAGGTATGTCGTTGTGTTGCAGCTGGATCAAATTTATTTTAGGCACGGGATATTAAAAGGATAACTTACATTTCGTGGCTCGCTTACTGTCTTTTGTATTAGAAGATGAATATTTCCACTTTTCGGGACACGACGCAAAAGCCCGGCGTTATATAACATTCCTGGAGGGTCCGCCTAATAAATTTCGGAGAACTATCTCGGGACGCGCGGCAAATATTTGACCTGAAATTTCTCCAGGCCGTAACCGCCAGAAAGAACAAGGCGACACTAGGAAACATCTCGCGACCGGGCGAGCCCATCTTTCACAAGACGGTCGTGTTCTCGGATAAACAACAATATTTTCTCGGGACCGTTCCGTTTTCGCAGAAGTATGGAAAAAAAGAGAGGTACAATACGAGAGAAACTCATCGCTGAGCAAATTTGCATAGAATGGCCGTTTTCCCGCGAAGAGTGCCCGCCGTGCTGTCTCGCCCTTCGGTCGGGCTTCGCGGCGCGGGCGGACGAGGAGGGGCGGGAGGGCACAGGCCAGCGGAATCGGATTGTGCAGTGCGCAGGAAAGTTAGGACAATGTGCAAAGAGAGGCATAAAATGCTACACTATGGTGATGTGGCTCGAATGAGAAGTACGAAGGAGGACATATGGAGAGATTCAGAGACGTAGGGAAGCTTCGGAAAGGAAGGGAGTGGTGAGGTTTGTGCGAGTGATGGATTGGTGTGGGTGATACGGATGATACACAGTCGGACATATATCGAACCTGACGGTTCCATCGATAATAAACGTTCTATAGAAACTTCGATGTATAGAAGCAATTATAAAATTTTGCAAATTCTTTTAAACAATTTTGGAAAACGTAGGTAAAATAGAAAATTCAACAATAAATAATTAGCAAATGTTTCAATCACTCATATTTATAAATAGTATCATGTAATTAGTATTGCATTCGTATCTGACCAAATAATTGGTATGAAATTTTTAAAAAATCTAATGTTTTGTTGCACATTTAATGCACTCCATTGAAAATACAATTCACACTTGTTAACCCACTGAAACTTTTGATCTGGAACATTTTCTCTCAATCCTAAACCCTGCCGAATTTTTTTAATATAATTTACGTGAACATTTTCTGATCTGAAAATGTTTATTTTGTAGAAACATATTGTAAAGTCAGACAGTGAGTTCGATATATAGAAATAATTTTCGATGTATAGAAAGGTTTTTAAATTTTAGAAGAGAAAAAAAGAATTTTCAAATGAAATAAAAATTACTCGATTAATAGAGAATTTCAATATATAGTGGTACGTTATGTGGAGGTCTAACCGTAGGTGTAGTGGTTGGTGCTGTAGGGCAGACGATGAGGATGTGGTTTCTGGTAGTGGTGTGAGTAATGTGATTTTTGTGAGTAGTTAATTTGGCTGGAGCTGGTAGAGAAGATGGAGCATGTGATGGTGGTGATAGTGGTGATGAAGGTGATGGTGGATGCACGAAAGTAAAATATAATCCTAAATAAATGTTTATCATTCATATTTGTTTCTTACGGCATTCGCTCTTGGCCCAATGTCCATGATTTTTAGTTGTTAATACCTCTTGTATCTTCTCCTTCCTTATTTGTTGATGTTTCCTCTAATATTATCATGACTATTTCTGTGACTATTTTCATTATATAATAAGCAACAGAAGACGAGAACTTAATGAACGGTCAATGTTTTATTAAGTGGTTGGAGTGTCACACACACATTGGAAAAAAAAACTCATTAACATTTAAAAATTAGCTCAAGAGAAGCGTGTGCAACTAACTGTTGGTTTCAAACATACAGAACATATTTGGTGTTACTAACATTTTCGTCTTGATTTTTTCTCTATACGTAGGTAGACTCTCAACCTTCGGGTACGTGGATTTTACCGTTAACCTTCCTTTTGCGAAAACATTTATAAACTTCGCGACATCCCCTAGTCTTACGTCAAGAACTGTATTATTCAACAACGCTTAAAATGCAAATGATATACCTGCTCAGTTTCTCTATCGCGACCACCGCAAATGAGAAACAACATTGAGTACTTCCCCGACAGAGCATTCCTCGTCATCAACTCAGCAAGAACAATTAACTTATCCATCGCTCCAGACGAAATAACCTACCAGTTCACCTGCGTACCTTCTCGCCCGTGTGCCCGTTGCCAACCTTTCTTACGTAAAGGCGGCTTGTGTAAGTTCCACATTAGTCACCGGTGGCGGTGGCGGTGGCGGGCGCGCGAGCCGGCGAGCGAGCGGAGTCGAGTGCGGTGCGGAGCGGAGCGGAGCATCCCAGTTGCGCAACGGCAGGCAGAAGATCGACTGCGACCTTAATCTGCTCCGTTTCTCACGCTGGGGGCCTCGAGGCCATTTCGCTCGCGCCCAAGGGTTTCGGCTCGTGTGTGTGTGTCGCGTACGCAGGCAGGTCTATGGTGGATCTGGCAAAGGTGCGAAAAGTCTGGGGCGGTGTTGGAATCATCCTGTAACTTAACTGTCTTCTCTAACTTAACTGGAAGCGTACATGTAACTTCACTATCTGTGTAGGTCTTCTAGAGTTCAGTGGGGAATATCGTTATTCAAATTATCGTTCTGTTTTTTGTCGCGGCAGAAAGTATATTCCTGCACGAAGGGCAAGATGAGGGATAAGAGCCCAAAAGTATTGCCGATTTCCCCTTGCAAATAGCTTAAATTACACTTTAGCTCATGTTTTCTTAACAATTCTTTCCAAAAACGCTCATTTCCATCTAAATTCAGTATTCAACTTCTATATGGTTCAGGGTAGGGATCCCAAACTTTGTAGATTCTTGCACAGAATACACTTCTCCATAGCTCATCACACAGTTTTAACTATTTTTTGTCGTAAAATAAATAAAAATAAAACATTCCCACTAAAGAGCTTGATGTCTCCTGCTCAAAAAGCATTTAATTTCTTCTCGTCACGGATACCTTTTCTTCTTCTACCAACAATGATTAGTTTTCAACCTGTTTCAGTATCCACGTCTTCTTTGACCCGCATACGACTCTCCTTACTCATGATTGAAGAGCTTGAAGATTGAAGAGATTGAAGAGCTGATGCCTGCAATTTCTCATTTGACATCCTTTCGAAATGTTCGCGCCATTTCTTTGTATTAGTAGATACTTTTCCTAACAGAGACGTTTTTATTATCATCATTCATTATTTTCTTATTACAGATTCATTAATTTTTATTGTCAACAAATTTTTCAGTCGACACTCTCGTAATTGTTGCAACAATACAACAGTTAAAGAGGTACTGTTCTGAAAAACAACACCAGTAAAACATGTAGCTATGGAAGTGTCTCTCTTAAACATATTGTTAAATAAATTTGTATTATTATATAAGCAAGTTATTATTTTCATCTAAGGCCTCTAGCTTGCATTTTCTTCATAATATTATTTTCTTGCATCTCGCATTTTTTTTTGGTTAATTGAATTTTAGTTCGCTTTTTATAAAAGTTACTCATAGATCACTATTTGAAAAGAAGCTAACCCGTTTTTCTGGATATTCACTAATACTTAAAATACTAAAGCAGAGGTTTGGTACAGTCAACCAAAATCCATCAGCCTCCATAGTTCGATTTATTATTTTTCGTTTCAAATATTACATCGTAGGCCGACGATCACTAACCTGTCAGTTACACTGGATTTCTTTGTTATAACAATACTGTCAGAAATGGCATTAAATTTTGTGTAGATTAACGTATTTTATATGAAACTGAATGTAATCTTGTACATAAAAATAAATTTGTACTTACATTAAATTTAATACAAAAGTTAAAATCAGTGTATATTTAATGCAGAACTTCTTCCATTACCCCTGCCTCTCATCTTTCATATCCTATATTCATAGTTAAGAGTTCATCAAGATTATCCATTCATTCATTCCTAATATGATCATAAAGCTTCGAATCTTGCATTTAATGTACATGTGTACATTAAATTTAATGTTGGTTCATGATTACACATTTCAATAAAGTAATTCGGAAATTTCTGGCAGTGAAGTTATTATTAGTTCTTACAAAATTTGGTTCTTTTCACTTTGATTTCCCTCGCATTTCGCCAGGCGTGTCTCGACTTGGCTGGTAAAACTAAAGGACTTCAATGGCCCTCTCGCCTCGCGACTTCCACGTTCCACGTTCGCATTTTTCGGAATCTTCGCGCCATCTCTTAAAGATCACGGACGTCTTGTTTTTACCGCGCCGCGCCGCGTCGCACCGATCCCTTGCCGCGTCGCGCCAGGCGTCTTTGGCGGCGGAAATATACAGCTCGATTGTTTCTGGGCAAAAGGCCAGCGGTTTTGCGCCGGGGAGGAGAGAGAAAAAAAAGGCCTCGCTGGTAGTAATCGAAAGCTACGGTAGAACTCTGAGGATGCGCGGAAAGGGATCATAACAGGTTGGCGACGGCAGACTGGGTTCTCGCGTGGCAAGGGCAGGGGCGACCGGAGAAAACAAGGGGCCTGGGGCAGTAGGTCCATGGGGGCCCCGTATTTCCCACAAAAAATCCCCTTATATATTGTACCGGGAGAGGTGGCACAGGGGTATCAACTAATGTCACTGCAGTGCCTCTGACCGGGAACTCGTAGGTTTCAGTCCTGACGGCGGCGGCACGATTTTCGACACTAGCTAAATAGATAGGTCGAGTTTTGTCGCTGTCTGGAGAATTGTAATGGCCGGCTGCTTTGTTCGGTAGTTTTCTGTGGTTTCTCAGATCAACACCAGGCGAATGCCGGAGCAGTATCCCAACAAACGAGCCACGGACCACGCGCGAACTTTCCTTCCTCTTCCTTGTCCTATCTTCACCCGTTACTTACACACACTTACACTAACAAGCACTACACTACAACATATGCCGGGAGACCGGTCAACAGCTTAGAGAGTGTCCCGGCTGGGACGGGGCCTGGCTGGGGGATATATCTGGTTGAAGAAAACCTTGCTAGCCGATGGTAGGTCGTCGTCAGATCTCACCATCTAATGAGGGAAGATCACCGACACCTCCCGAGAAAAAACATGCACTACACGTACGGGACCAGTGACCTGGCCAGTTGTCACACCCGGAATCACTAATCAATCAGTTATTTATTATGATCATTAATTATTATTTTAAAGTGAATAATGTTTCAACTACAGTAAAACAATTTTCAAAGAATGTTTACAAGAAAATACATTTTGCATAACTTTTCCAGGGCCCACTTGAGTGTGGGCCTGAGACCAGTTACCCCATATGCCCCCACCCACTAGATGCTCCTGAGCAAGGATATGGAAGAATATCTAGAAAGAACTTCAGTCTTGACGTTTGACGCATCTTGAAGAGGTCGGTTTTCAATCGAAATTGTCAAGGCGTGAAAATGCTACAAACTGACAGGATGACTTAAGTTGGTGAAATTTAAAAATGTAAAGCCTGAAAACATTTGATATTGAAAAAATTGAAACGTACTTGTTTCTTTTGGTGGCATGTGGATACTCGCAGTGTAGCGAATTTGAAAGCACTTCTTCCATTTTAAATAGGTGGTTTTGCATCAATTATGAATTGTTGTTGTGTGTTCTGTTGCCTAATGTAAGCTAACAGACATGTGGAGATAGTTAAAGTGGAGGTGAAAGTGGATGTCTTGTGAGCTTGAAGTTTGTGATCTTTTAATACAAATATCTGATGGGACATAGGCTAGCATGACTCAGCACTTGACTTTACTAGGCAACTATGAGTAACTGAAGGAATATGCAATAGTTATTGGCGAAATGTATATCGTGAGACATCTTATTACATTTTAAGAATTGAGATTTATCAAACGAGTCGATTAGCCGAGTTTATTAACCAATTGAGTATTGAAATAGAAAATCAAATACTTTTTATATCCCAACATCACTAATTGAAGGGTTTATTTCCTACGAATCTGTGTTAACTAATAACTTTTGAAAAATCTAGTAAAATATCAAACGAACGTCCTGTGGAGGTAGATTTACGGCTATTTCTTGCAATTCATGTGTTCTAATACAACTTTTGGTGGTCTAGAACATTATGATGATCTAGAAAATTCTGATTTTTTGAAATGATCCCACAGATTCATTGAAAATTAAAAATTGAAAAACCATGATGTTCTCCCTAGATCCTTATGAAGCTAAACCCTTGTTGTAAAAAACAAGTAAAGAAGTATACAGTTTAATTTACGACTAATATAAACAGACATTTACTACTTAATTTTTAAGAAGAGAATACGTATTAACGAAGAAAAACATAGACCGGTGGGGAAGCACTAGTCGCAGATCGTCTGCGTGGGAAAGAGCGATCCCGTCCCTAGCGCTCTCCTATCAACTTGCGCACCTTTCAACGCCAGTCCGCCGAGCGTCGGTGACCGCAAGACGCCTCTCCCCTCCCCTTCCGTCCGTGCTTGCAGGCGCTTCTCCATTGTTTCCAGGCGGCGCCGCGCGCGCCGCACAGAGACCCACCCGCCGCCCTTTTGCGGTCGTCGTCGCGGCGCGCCGGCGGCGGCGGCGGCGATATCGATCGAAGCGAGCGTCGAAGGGATGAGCGGCAGATTTCACTGCGCGCCATTCATTGCGCACGGCCCCGCCCCGCGACTTCCTTTCTCGTTCGCTCTTTGCCGCCGCCGCCGCCTCCGTCGCTGCTGCCGCCGCCGCTGCCGTGCGCCACCTTGCTCTCTCACGCAGATCCTGCCCGCTGCACTTCCTCGGCGCCGCCTGGGTTTAGCTGACGCTGCAGCGATTACGGCCGGGAACCCCTAGGGCAGGGCTGTCCAACTTAGAGGAGCTTATGGGCCACATATCAAATTCTAGTAAAGCCGCGGACCGCACCGTTATTTAAGATGGTTTTTACCCTAACTACTAAGATTATATTGAAACAAATATATATTAGATATGACTTTTATTCAACATATTTAATGATTATCATATATACAACGACAAAAGTAATATATCATTAAACAAAAATTAGGTGAATTGTGTAATATAATTGTATTTGATTGCTATAATATTTTTTTGAAAGCAGTCACGGGTCGCACAAACAATCCGGCAGGCCGCGATTGGAAAGTCCCGCCTTAGGATTTTGTGATCGAAAGTTTTCCATGTTTTTTCCCATCAGTGCTGGGTGAATGCCGGAGAAGTATCCTAAAAAACGGGCCACGAACCTCCAAAGATCTTTCCTCCCTTTTCCTTGTCCTATCCTCTCCCCTTATTTGCACTACACTACCACAAATGTCAGGAGACGAGTTGGAAACATAGGCTTTATATCGGCTGAGTCTGTGCCTCGTTGGGGGGAGATACCCGGAGAGGTAAATATCATGGAAGCCGACGTGTAAGTCAGCGTCGGATCTCACCGTCTAGTGAGGGGATGTACACCGCCACCTTGTGAAATAGAACCTTCACTATACTAACGGGGCTAAAAGGCGTAACTGTTGACGTACGAGGAAACATCAGTCAGCTAATCATTCAACATCCTTCGGCTCTGTTCCTCGGTGCTCTACTGGAAACTCGTCAATACTTCTCGATTTCTGACGAACCCAGGATTAGGGTTCATTCGCAATGAAATCAGGGCGTTCGAACGCCGAATTTGAACTGAGAACAAAATTAGAAGGTGCAGGGATAAGCTTTGCCACTTACGCCGGTGCGACTATGCGTAACGTAAGCCAACATACTTCAACCAATAAACATAGGACGCTCTTGTGGGAAATACGAAATATGCGGGATTGCCCAATCTGTATCTCAATATTTTGCATTTCCCCGATTTTATCGTAAAGTTTGAGCAGCTGGAGCAAATTAGAAACTTTTTTCACATTATCGTTTATGGTTTAATAATATACCACCAGAAAAAGATTTTTCGGTTAAGACCTCCACATAAGAAATAAAAGTTATTAGCTGACCGACACTATGAAATTACGGGAAAGTTGGTGCTCTAGGAATGCCATCTGGTGGTACACTTTTTTCTCTCGGCGCAGACTTGAGTGAGGTTGAGGATAAAGGAGGGTAGTTAGGGTGAATTTAGGAATTGGGGAATTTCCAAAATGCAATGACATAATGTAGAATATCCTAAATCGATTTCGATTGGCCACAATCGTGAATTTGTATGATGGCTTACGTAAAAAATGTTACAACAGTAAGTGTTCCTTTTTCTGTTCACTTATGTTAGTTTTTGTAAATGAGACTGGTTATCAGAGCATTTTGATGGGGAAAATGAGTAATAAAGAATTCTTGAAACGAAAGAAAAAACACTCGCACTGTGTTTTTAAATAAATATAAATATTATTTTATTACTTATTAATTCGAGAGTTTAATTTCGTCCTACTATAGAAGTGTTACCTAATAGTTTATAACGTTAATACTATTAATAATCGTAATAATAATAATCATAACAATAATCACATTAATAATAATAATGTGCACGCTCTATAAACCACGAACATTAGCACTTTCTTTTCCAACTGGGCTTGTCTACTTGTGTTCTACTAGAATCAGCCCAGGCCACACACCATATCAATAACATTGACAGCACTAAGTGTTTTGGGTCCTGCTAGAAGGCACAAGGGAAGAGCGCGCCACTGTAAGCGTTCCAATATGGACCTAAGCACCAGAACTTTCACATACGTTGAAGGGCTCTGGAAGGAACTTTAACTTAAACGTTACTAAAACGCTTTGTGCTGTTTTATTCGATTGAAGGGTTCAGAATTGTAACCTTAGACGTAAATGTGAACCTATAACAATCTTATGCCATGTGCGAACTCTCAAAGTTACATCTTATAATTGCAAACTCTCCAGATTACATGTTATAACAAGATGTGACCTGGAGACTTCGCAAACTCTACGCTTTCGTGTTTGCGTTAAAGTGTTGAGTGAGCAACACACTCTAGTGAAACGGAGCCAGATTCAACGAACTTGTAGCGAGCAATGGCGGTCAAGAAGTAAAAAGCTACAGATTTGCCCTCGGGTCAAGCAGTGCCCTCGGGTCAAGAAGCGGACTTACCGTCTTCCCACATTGCCCCATTCGAAGAACCGTCTCTCTTCCCTTACTTTAGTACAATTACTCGGACTTTACCTAGCACTATTCTCTTCCCTTCCTCACACCTCCCACTTCCCTGCCTGCTCTCCGTCTCACTTCTCAGCCGGCTCTTCTCGCCGAACCGCACCCTACCCATTCTTCACTGCATTCTACGAATCTTTCAGTAGCTGGAATGACATGGCGAATGAAATTGCCGTTGCTTCTGCTGTGTCGCTGCCCAGATCCTCCTAGGATTCGAGTCCCGACGGCGGGGATTTTTCGACACTAGTTACAGAGTGTGGTCGCACACTTGCTACAGAGCTGATCGAGCTGTCTGGAGAAAAATCCCAGCTGTCACCGCTCTGATCAATATTTTACTTGGTTTAACGAATCAATACCAGTCAGTACCCTAACACGGGGAAATCAGATCTTTCCTTCTTCATTCTTGACTCTTCTTCTCTGTCTCTCTCTCTCTCTCTCTCACACACACACACACACGCCCATACACATGCATTACAGTACTACACCAGTCACGAGACCAGTAGGGGACTTAGGGCTTGTCCCAGTTGGGACGATGCGTCATTGACGGAGCTACCTGGAGGAGGAAATCCGCAAACTGATGTATAGGTCGACGACGGATATCGCGTTCTAGCGATGGAGAAACACCAAAACCACCCCCTCCTGGATGTATCATGCACAGCACTTACGATACTAATGACCATAGTAGTTGACGCACTCGAATATATTAATTAATCAATCCAAGCATCTTCAAGCGTGTCACAACCAGTCCAGCGACAAACCTATTTTCCCCCTCAAGGTTCTGCGCTCCGCGCCGCTTATTACCGCCCTTCCCAAAGTACAATTCGAACTCCTTTCTGTCTGATGTTTTCCCACACAACCCTCATGAATATCTCTGACATCCTACAGGCCTCCTCCTAACTGTCATATCCTCGTTGAATTCGGGAAATCTCGTCCTGTTACATCCTCACTTTGCCGTTATCTCATAGACCATACCTCGAGAAGAAATACCAGTAACCTATAAGGTGTATCTTATGTTTTTATGTAATGTTATTTTCACTTGCTAATGTGATAGTTATGTTATAACCTCAGAATATTCAACAAACAGAACATTCTCAAATTTTTTAGAAAATGAGTTAGAGGGAAGAGATGTAAGAAGGAGTGACTGAGCGAAGGAGAAAGGGAGAGACATCTACTACCATGTGATCATCTTGTAAGATGGGTAAAGGAGTTGGACGTTAGTGGGAGAGACTCACATGACATGCTGCACCCACTTAGTCACCTGTGCACACACGCGTCCATCCAAGCAGGAAATCCCTGGTGACACAGCGTGTTAGCTCGTGTTCACGCTCTGAATCAGGACAGGGGTCAACCTTGAAATCAGCAGAAGTTGCGGTCGACCAAGCTGATGAAATTGTTGGACACTATTAAACGAACGTGGTGGTTTACTATTTTGTTTTCAGAAGTGTGTGATGTAAACTGTAGGGCATATGTGATTAACACAAAATGTCGAACTTAAATATTTAGACTTAAACGTGATTTTTGTGTAAACATATAGTTCATATAGGTGTTCCATATTAGGCTTGGCTGGTCTGCGGTCATACGCAGAAGTGACAATCATTGTGATAGTTTGTTTTGCGTTATGTACATACCGCCATTTTTTCTTTTCGTAAAAATATGAGTTAATTGCCATTCTGGGAGGGACTTACTCCATTTCAACAGTGGAGAAACTTCCAGACGAGAAAAAATTCAGGGCAAGCAAACATTTCATCTACGTATAATAGAGAATTGTTTTATTAAAAAAAGGAATCTTGGAAATGTTTGTAAAGCTGTGTACAAGACCTTTCAAATATCGTATATTTCCTCGATACATTTAAATTATTTAAATTAAATGCTGTTTTCTCTTAGGCTGAAAAATACTGAGATAGAATATTTCCTCTGTATAACCGCTTTAAAAAAACGTGGAAAAGGCAGGGTGTATTTAAACAGATGGCGTTTATATAAACTGGAGTTACGTCTGTATGTGATGCTCGGAACAGAAAAGTAATAATAGTTGCTTTATTGACTGAATGCTGATGTACAATTACCACTTTATTACTTTTTAAACATTTCTATTTGTTAAATGAAAACATAAATAACTTAGGGCTTTCCTTTGTTAAAAATTAGGGTTAAGACTATGTGAAACGGTTTTCAGTCTTAAGTCCACAAATAAAGTATTCCAGCTAGTGTAGAATTTCTAAATATTTTTGGAATTTTTCTTATTATTTCGATTATACTATGAATGATAAATGATACTCATGGACACTTTGGTAAGTTAAATGACATCATTAACCATCATGACGTATCTCTTATTTAAATTATGTTGATATGACAAAATTGGTCGAATCAGATGCAGTGTTTGTGCAGACTCATGTTGGCAGACATCTTTAACACTGTAGGCAGCAAAATAACCCATGCGTCATGTGATCTCGATGTAAGTGTCTGTAAAGTATTGCTTATTATCACTGTTAAAGCAATGTTTTTTTAAGGTTGCAATCCCTGTAACCTTGGCACCAGTCATATGTTTCCAATTTGCAAGGGAATTTTTAAACCGTCAATGTTAATATTGATTTAGTAATTTCTAGGAAATATTTTCTTGGTTTAGCATAATCTTTATCAAACGGATTTACACACTTTTTATTGCAAACAAGTATATAAACAAGTGGTATTAAATGGACACATACTGCAACAAAGAAGTGTAATTAATTTTTCTGAGTAAGTAGCATCTAAAATCAAGGCCAACATTAGAAAAATTTGTCGTTTTGTGTACTCTATTTTCATTATTTGTCGAAGCACTTAGTACATTTTTCAAACTTTTTGATGCTACGAATGTATACGTAAATTATGTAGGTGAAAATTTAAAGTAGGTGAAACATTAAACAAACCAGTACGCACCTTAAATAGATGAATACTCCCCTGTGCGTAGCGCTCATACTGCCTTTTTAAACGGGCTATGTGTACTTTTGTGAAAGTTCTGGGCATGTGTGTGTCTAACTATGATATGTTTGCAAATATATGTAAGTCATATACTTATGTGTATTTTATGGTACTTGTGCATATTTGTGAGTTGTTGTACATGTGACCACAGTATATTTTTAAAAGAGGTATGTTTAAAGTATTTACGAGTTCACACGCATGACCTGTGCATTTTTAAATGTGTTTTCGTAGTGGAAGTGAGTGTATAACGTGTTTGTATGTGACTCTTCTTGACACTAGTGTGGGACCAAGAGGTTAAATAAGAGAAAAACATTAAAATTAAAAAAGTTAATAGAATAGAATAGTATTGTTAAATATTTGGCTCTTTTTAAATTTTATATACTCGTTTCGTATAATGTTACCATTCTTACTTCAAAGTTCAAGAATATTTTAGTAGTTATCCATAATTACCCATATGTACAATGATGAGTTTGCTACATTTTCTTATTGTACTATTCATTTATTGGTATTCATGCAACAGGTTTATTTGCAGAACCTTTACACACAACTCTCTTTAGTGCTTTCTTCTGGCATTCTCTGTCCACATCGTGCGTAATCTTTTAAAATCATGCCTGCCATGATCTTCCTATTAAGCTTTATTCTTCCGTATATCCTTCTAGAATCGTCTCAATAATACATTCGTGTCTGCTTAAGCATCAAATCTATTTATTACTTATTCCGTAATTTTCTTGTTTGATCCGTTCTTCTGAAAACTTCTTCATTGACGTTTCTCTCTGAGTGATGCAAGACTTAATGGGTGTTTCACTATCCAGCAGTAGCGCACTTACAGCGACGTATTTTGATGGCTTCTTATAAATAGTAAAATTCGTCACATTTCCTGAGTGCATTGTACTTAGAGAGCTTACCCTGAATGAAACTATCCTATTAGCACCACGCAAGAACGTGCAGCACCCAAAGCATCAATTTCCCAGCAGCGCGGAGCTGCACCTTTTCCGTATGGGCGTACTCCACTGCAGCGCATCTGCCCCCGCCCGCGCCTCCGCCTCCGCCGTCACCCAACTCTCATCGACCGCATCTTCCTCGCCCGCTGCCTCGGATCGAATAGAACTTTCTATGGGCGAAGGTCAAGCCTCCGCCGCCGCCGCCGCCCCCTCCTCCATGCCTCCGCCGAGCTGCCGCCGCCGCCGCCGCCGCGAGCAGCCTGCTATAATGTCAAACGTTTCCCAAATGCTCGGTGGAGCTTGCCGCCGCCGCTGCCACCACCACCACCCACCACCTCTCCAGCTTTCTCCGTGGCGTGTCGTACCGAGCAAGGTGGATGGGATCCAGGTTACACTCTCCCGCGGCTCGTCGGTCACCGCCGCCCCCGCCGCCCCGCCGCCGCCCCCGCCGCCCCGCCGCCCCGCCGCCGCCCCCGCCCCCACCAGCGCCGCCGCTTTCGTCGCCTCTTCTGCCACCGACTCCGCGTCGTCTTGGCGACGTCACTGTTGATTCGCTTTTTAAAATTAGCTGTTTATCGTGTCACTTAAGGGGCTCAGGTTCTAGTCCCGACGGAGGTAGAATTTTCGACATCAGCTACAAAGCTTGGTCGAATTCAGCGGCTGGAGGAGAATTCTAGCGCTGCACTGATAAGTGCAAGTGTTTCTGTGGTTTCTTCGATCAACACCAGGTGAATGCCGGAGCAGTACCCTCACCGGATACGGACCGCTCACCATCTTTCCTTCCTCTGCCTTGTCCCATCCTCACCCCGTACTTGCATACACAATTATATGTACTACACTACCACAAATTTCGGGAGACTAGTCGAGAGGTTAGAACTTGTCCTGCTTGGCGCGGTGCCCCGCTGGTGGGAGATACTTGGTTGAGGAAAACCTCGCAAGCCGACCTGTAGGTCGATGCCGGTCTTTTCGCCCAGCGAGGGAAGAACACCGCAGACTCCCATGATAACAATCACTTCACTTACGGGAATAATTATTATAACCGTTAATTTAATGCGCTCTGACAGACGAAATATTCAATCAATATGTCTATCGTATGAACCGGCTACAATGGCTCAACGGCTGCATTGTCGATGCTCCCGGAAAATTTATCAATCAATCTACCGGATTAGCCGAAAACATTGTCACCATGGTTTTTTTTTCATTACTGCCAGTGAGTCGGTCATTATATCGTCATTGTCATCGTTGTCACTACTCTAGTAAAAGTGCGCACTAGATATGTGTGAACTCGACGACTGTTGAAATGTGAGCGAGATACACATGTAGAGAGCTACTGCGCAAGAGCTGTTGCTGTTAAAAGAATATCGATTACATTCCCTATTCCAATGCAAGCAAGACATTGTAATCGCTGAAATCACGACCAGAAATGTGTTGTGCGTGCGGTAGTAGTATATTTCCTTAGTTTTGCGTGCTCTTTTAAACGAAATGTAAACATATTTGTTTTAGCCGAGGTAGCCTATCGAAACGCCAAGAAGTCAATGTTTTTTAGCCGGCGTCTCCCTCCTCTCTCGAGTCACCGGGCTCAGAGATTCCGAGCGCAAACACTATCTTTATCTCCGTAATGTATTATATTTACACCGCACAAATAATGTCGTTAGTTGAACTGTTATTGCCATCGTTGTCTTTATTAATACTATTATCATCATCACTACCGTCACCACCACCATCTCTGAAAACGTCACCGTAATTTTTACTGCCATTATCACTATCACCATCACTGTCTCCTCCACCGTCACTATCGTGACACTGTCGCCGTCACCGTCTCTGTCACTCTCATGGTCTCGTAACTGCCGCCTTCACCTTCACCTTCGCCTTCTTCAAAGCCACTGTGTTCATATTCAACTCCTTGGAAGGAATGGAATTTCACATCGTCTTGTCAACATTTGAATTTTATTAGCAATAGCCAGCTTTCGGCATCTCAGACGTCATAAGTCTTATTTGGAAATGTCAAGCGGAGAAGGCAATGTTAGCTATCGACAATATAATGTCAGTATAATACAGTACCTCAGTTCAGAATGCAATGTCAAATTCCGTTTTGGTACGACGCCAAGAATATTTTACTTCATCGTACGCTCAAAGTGATGTCTTCTTTAATTCGCTGCTTCTGACTACTTTTTCTCGACTTCAGAATTATCTTAACTCATTTCTCAGTTTCTCCTCACCTGGTTTCTGTTCTAACTCCCTTGCACTTTTTAATACTATTAAGATTTTATACTTTGCCACAACTCATATAATCAATCCAAACATCATTAAAACTGCTACAAGTGTATTATCATTCGTAATTTTTATTACTTACTTTATATCACTGCAAGTACTGGGGCGGAGCATATGGGTAAGATCATACTTGTTATAGTACTACATCTTTATCACTTGGAACCTCACTTTCATAATCACTCTTTCTCCCAATACCAGAATTAGTAATTTGACACTTGTACTCTATCTACATAGTGGCATTATCTGTGTTTTCAGTCAGGTACCAATGTTACAGAAGCCTGTACTGCCATTTATATTGCTCTGTTCTTTTTTACCACTTCTGTTGCTAGATTTTCTTACAGTTGCAACCACAAAATGACGATGAGACGGCTTCAAAAAACATTTAATTACTTTCCCCACACTCAGAAGAGTTTGATCCATATGGACTTATATACCGGATCTATTGCGTTCTCAGTTGATATAGACTGTTGTGTATTTTCAGAAGGAATTTACGGGTTTCGTCTACGGAAAAGGTTGACAAATTTCTTTATAAATTTTTCCTTTATTTTCTTAACTTTGTGTTGAAATAATTTTTAGTGAAATTGAATTTGTTATAAACGCTTTGGGTTGATAATATTCTTTGACTTACCTGGGATTGACATTCTGAGATCGTAAATGTTAAAAAATGCCTCATGTAACTGTGAGAAAAAACTATATATTTTTGCGTGCCGTACCGTCAGAAAAGTCTTTTGATTTAAGAGACAATCAAATGTGTACCCAAGTATGGCTTTCCATAAAAATTAAACACAATAGGTCCTCAAGTATGAGATTGAAAAATGCTTACATTATGTTGTTGAAACTACAAAAATTGCTACATTCATCTTACATTTAGGATGCCCCCTTCCACTTCCCATTCATATAAGATTTTGAATGAAACTAGTTTAAATATCCGCAAAAAAATAACACATAATCACATAAATCACACCATCGCATAAATGTGATCAAATTACTCCTTTTCATTTACGTTTCTCTAAATTAATAACAACCGACTACAGCGCGTTCCACTGAATCATGGATCCCCAATGAAAGGACAACGCCTTCCTCTTGGACACATGCCAACACGGTAGTCACACTCCCTCGCTGTTGCTGCCACTAGCGCCTTCTCCTCTGCCGCCGCCACCACCCCCGCCGACGCTGCTGCCTCCGCCCCTCCGATTCCGTCTCCACCTCCACCTCCAACTTCGCTTCCGCCACCCATCGTCGCTGACAGTGGCGCCCACTCCGCCCCCGCCTTTGCCAACGCACCTACCTCTGCCTCTTCCATCACCTCCTCTACCACCACCATTACCATCCCTGCCACCCCCGCCGCTGCCATCATCATCGCCGTCGCTACACCACCATCACCGCCGTCTACCGCGAGCACCCGCGTGCACCACCGCTATAACCGCCACCGTCGCCTTCACCGCCAACTGCCGCCTCGTCTCCGCCGTTCACTCGCGCGAGTGCGTGGCGGGGGTCAAAATGGGACCGACCCCGCCAGGTGGCCGCCTGCAGCCGCCGCCGCCGCCGCCGCCGCCGCCGCCGTCGCCGCTCGCGCCGCGACGCGCCGCGCCGCGTCGCGACGCCCGGTAGCCGCGGCAGGCCTCAAACCCGTTCCCCGCGGCGGTGACAACTTTCCAGCGGCCGCCAGCCAGCCCATCGCCGCGACAAGCGGCCGCTTTCTGTGTCGGCATTTTTTAGCAAAAACCCGCGACTGCTGCCACGGCGCTGGCGGGGTAGGCGACGCTGCTTCTGCTGCTGGGGGCCATCGGCGGTGGGAGGCATGAAGCTGCAGTGGAGGCTCAGATGGAGGCGGAAACGGAGAGGCTATGACGGATGCGGAAGCAGAGTTGAAAATGGAAGCTGTGATAAACAACGAAATGGATGTGGGGATGAGAGAAAATAGAAGTGGAGATAAATTGATGAAAGCAGAAATGGAGGGGATAATGAAGAGGGGCGGAGACATTAACGAAGGTGAAGATGAAGGCTGTGAATAAACCGCGAAGGGAGGTGGAGATAAACAGATAAGAATGGAAGAGGAGGTAATGATGTCTGTGGTAGTGGTAGATATTGAGGTAGTGGTTGGGGCTGGGTTGAAGTCGAAAATGAATGTAGAGATAGAGGCAGTTATGGTGGTAGAAATGGAGGTGGTCTTGAAGGATACTTTTAAAAGAAATAGAGATGAAAATATAGAGTGAGATGGAAATGAAATGAAAGTATAGACAATAATGTATAGGCGGAATTGATTTTAGAGTTTTAGAAGAAAGAAGAGATGGAAGAGAAGCTGTGTTTAAGTCGCAGATGATGGAGGCGACTGCGGTCGGTGACGTTCAGCATCGTAGTTGATTGAGTCATTAGTGTTTTCGGGCGCATCAACTGCTAATGTATTTAGTCCTGTAAGAGTAGTGCAGGTTTTTGTCGCGGGAAGTCTTCTGACACATGTGGTAGTGTAGTGAACGAAAGTGCAAGTGCGTGTAACTAAGGGTAAGGACAAGGAAAAGGAAGGGATGAACGCGAGCGGTCCGTAGCTTTTTTGTTAGGGTACAGCTCCGGCATTTGCTTCATGTTGATCGGAGAGACCACTGAAAACAACCAATCAGAGCAACCGACCTCTTGAATTCTTCTCAAGACAGTGCAGCGGCTGAATTTGACCTAGTTATGTAGCTAGAGACGAAAATTCTGTCTACGTCTGGAATCGAAGGACCTCCCGGTCAATGGCAATGCAGTGACATCAATTGATAACTTGAGGCGCCTAGGTCGGTATGAGCTTGGTAGTCTCGGAAGAGAATTTGAGAGATAAAGAATCCAAATTTCATCTGTCAGGACATTGATGTTTTTGTTAAACAGAGATCGAAATGTTGATCGACTATGCTATCTAGAGTCACATCTCTATCAAGACGCTTATTTCCAATTAGCACATACTGGATTTTTCTCGAAAGTATGGTGATATACATATATTTATTCTTAACCTAACATTTTCTCTTGTTCCTCGAGAAACAATAGAATGAATAGAATGAGAATAGTTTGCCCTTTTTGATGGCAAATGATCCTGATGGCTTTGTCGCTGAATATGGCAGAATTTTGTCGGTTTCGATTCATTGATTAATTAGTGATCCGGCCGCGTCAACTGCTAAGGTCATTAGTATCATACGTGTAGTACATATTTTAACTTGGGAGGTGGCGGTGATCTTCTCCAATTGGTTGGCGATATACGGCGCCGACCTAACCGTCAACTCGTGAATTTTCCTCAACCAGGTATCTCCCACCAGAAGGGCACCGCCACAGCCGAGACAATCTCGAAGCTCCCGACCGGTCTCCCGGCATGTGTGGTAGTGTAGTGTATCTAAGTATTATTGTGTGTGTGTGTGTGTGTTTGTGAGAGATAAGGATGTGAAATGGAAGAGGAAGGAAAGATCGCGCGCGATCCGTAGCCCGTTTGTTGTGTGGTACTGCTCTGGCATTCGCCTGGTGCTGTTCGGAGAAACCACGGAAAACTACCATCAGAGCCGTCGGCTGCTAGAATTCTCCTTCAGACAGCGGCTGAATTCGATCTAGTTTTATAGCTAGTGTAAAAAATCCGGTCACGTCGGGAGTGGAATTCAAAGCCAAGGACCTCCTGGTCAGAGGCATTGCTTGACAGTTTTGAGTATATCAAAGATACTAAACGCATTGACTCTCTAGGGGCAATGATTCAGATAGATCTATAAGACACTGAGCTGTCCCAGACATGTTTTAAGCGGCGAAGTGAAAAGTACCATGTAGCGAGATTTTTGTACTCAAGGGTTAGGTACTGAAAACGAATAGGAAAACGATATTTTGTAGAAGCAATGCAAATTTAGGATAATAGAATCGCAATCACTTAAAATAGCAAAAGCAATATCGGAGTTGAGAATGTTTGTTGAGGGGTTGGTGCATGTTTGCTGAAATGATGTCGAAAGTGTTAGGTGTTAGAAGTGTGGTAGTTGGTGTGAAGAATATGACAATGTGTTGTAAATTTTGAATGAGGAAGTTATTTTGGAAGAATAGATTCAGTATAGTCGAGGATGAAGTTTAAGCGGTCATTCATTAAGTGATAAAGTCAAGAAAGTAAAACCAATGAAAGAATAGAAAAGGGTAAGATGAAGGCGTCATTAAAAACGGAAGCACTGTTACTCACCAATTGTGATTAGCATCTATTCAAACAATTCTGTTGAAAAAATTGGTTGCGGAAACTTTTTGGATACGATAGCGCCGCCGGCGGAGGAAACAGTATGTAGACAGAAGCCATGGCATTAAGTACCTATGCAGAGCCTCAATGAGGAAGGAATATAGAAGAGAGTAGTACAGTGAGAAACTTGATAATGTAGAAGTAGTGATGATGGTGAGGGAGTAGGAGTGGAGGGTAAGACGGAGATGGCAATTGTAGTAATCGTAATAGTTGAGGTGTCGATGATACCAGTGGTGCCAGCGACCTCAGTAGTGTTGATGGCACGAGATTGTATGTTTCGCATATACCTGCGCTGGCTGTGTAATCCGGCATGTACTACCTGTGCTGGTTGTGCATTCCGTTGTATTGGTGGTTTGAACACGACCAGACGGCAGAGTTGGTAATGCAGGTAGCAGCAGTGATTATAGAGACATTGCAGATTACAACGGTAGCAAAAACCACGGCGGTAGTAGTGAGTGACCTGGTGATGAATGGACTTATGGAGACGATAAAAATTGTGGCGAAGGGTGTGTCGATAGTGTCGCGACAGGAATACGGGAAGCTGGCATGTCGGGAGATTCCGCGATGACACTGCATTGTTGGTGACGCCAATTGAACAGTTTTATGTTTGACTAGGAAAACCCGGCAGACGTTGTTCTGCCTTTCATCTCCCTCTTTCCCATCCTATCTCCCTTTCTCATTGTCTCTCCCTCCCTCACACTGTCCCTGTCTGTCTCTGTGTGTCTCTGTCTCTGCCGCTCTCTGTCCCTTATAATCACATTTACTTGCGGATTCAGCACGTCTCTGAGCAGGTGAGGTAATATTGGGAAGCACCAGACCAGCAAAAATGTAATAAAATGTTCAGAAAGAGCTCATTCTGTAGATTATGGTGTGAGAAACGTTTCTCTTTGACCTCAAAATTTTAATTTTTAAAGCCCTAGATCGCTTCGTTTAGCAGTTATATACATACACACATACCAACTTCCAGTTTTTATTTTATCTTTAATTCAGTGATTTTCGTTTTCAAATGATGGTGTAGGAGATGGAGTTTCTGACGGTGGCATTCTCGATCGCGTTAGTGACAATGGATACTTCAACGCCTATAAGGAAGGAAACAGTGATCATGATGGTGATGAAATTGTGATGATGTAATTGTGATAATAGAAATAGTCACTATCCATGACGGTTTCGATAGAAGCTAGGCGAGAATGGCACTGCCTCCAATTCTAGTGCCAACGATGGTTCGAGCTTCAGTTACTGGTGACGTTGGTGGCAGACATCCCTAAGCGTCACAATGAAGCTCCAGGGGTCAGCGAACACAAAAGCCGCGACAATGTTCTGAAAGCAGTGATAATTTCAATGGCAAGGAATCTGATGAGGATCATCATCGTCTTCACCACCAATATCGTATTTCTTTCATTGTGGTCTTCTGTTTCTTGACTCCTTCATTCCTTAATATTTTATTACCTCCTTATACTACGTATATTCTGAATTGTGATGTCCCACTCTCCAGTACACATTCTTCGGTCAAAGCTTCCTCACCACACTATTGACAATGCCACCAACAAATTGACAATGCCAAAGCACTGTTCATTTCCCCATACATGCTATGACCTCTGGCAACGCCTTCCCCATCATCTTTGCAAATATCCACTAATCACCTCCACAAAGAAAACGTCTACAAGACGATTATGATTTTGATAATTCATGGTGGCGGCGGTAGCTGCGGTGGAGGCGGCGGCGGCGCCGGTGGCGGCATTGGTGGCAATGAAGGTGGTGGCGCCGGCGCCGGCGGTGACGGTGATGATGGTGGCGGTAGTGACGGCGGTGGCGGTGGTAGCGATGGCGGTGCTGGCGGCGGTGGCGGCGGCGGTGGCGGCGGTGGCGGCGGTGGCGGCGGCGGCGGCGGCGGCGGCGGCGGCGGCGGCGGCGGCGGCGGCGGCGGCGGCGGCGGCGGCGGCGGCGGTGGCGATGGTGGCGGCGGCTGCGCCGCTGGCTGCGTCGCCGGTGGTAGGCCGACGCTGTGACAAATTGCCTGCGCGCCCGGACAGCGGCGTGCGCGCCTGCGTGCCGCGGCAACCGCGTGACCGACCGTCGCGTCGCCGCCCGCGCCCCGCCCCCTCTCTCAGCTCCCTCCCGCGTCTCCGCCCCCGCCACCGACGTCCCCAAGACTGGTCGCACTGCCGCCGCCGAAGCTGCTTTTACCGGTGTCTCCGCCGCAACTGGATTCGCAAAGTGCAGCCAATGCATTTAAATATACACAAAACTGAATAGAACTTCTGTTGATTGTCGTAAGATAAATGCATGGCTCAAATGATATAAGTTGTTACTTAAATAAATATGTATGTATTTATTACACATCACAACTGAACTTGGGATTATGAAATATCTATTCCTTCCAATGTCTTCCATTCCTTCATCATTGAGAAATTGAAGTTTTTTCATTATTTTCTCAAGTTGATTTTGTTTTGGAAGAGTGGGGTAACGACGATCATAGTACGTACTTGATTCAATGAAGTGACTAGTTTTGGTCTTTTGAGAAGCTTTAGTAAATTAGAGTCTATTAATAAGTACCGAGGGAGTACGTACATTTTATTTAATTAGAGTTTTTTCATGAGCATTTTCTGAAGTGATATTGTATATTTAATGCAAAGAGAAATGCCATCAAAATCTGTGCTTGGGTGAGTTTTGCAAAATACGAAATATTTATTATTTTCCAAATTTTAATCATTTTTCTTTGTTGATTGTAATTCGTAAGAAAGGTGTTTCCAACGTTAAGGAAAACTATACTTCACTTTCAAATTCTTTTCTTTATTAATAAATAAAGCAATATTTTTTATTTTCTATGTGAAGTACCGTATGATGGGGGCATTATATCAATATTCTTCGTGCAAAATATTTACAGGTTTGTGAATGTATTAATTTTATTTCTTATACAAGGAAAGTATATTTATGATAATTAGTTGCTTCAATGTGTTCCTTATGTATATAAGGAACACATTGAAGTAATACCTTCTCAGACGGACAACTCGAGTGGTTTATCCTAACGTCCTTAGCATGCGTCACCATATCTGTATTCCTTGACGGCGCTCGTCTTCAGTTCAAAGTCCTTAATACGATCCCTGCCAACTCGGTTTCATGGCAGCGTTCACATTACAGCCCCCGTCCCCGCCGACTCCACCGCCGCCCCCACTGCCCCAACCCCGCCCCTACCACCACAGCCACCGCCATGTCGCCGCCACCGCCGCCGCCATCACCACCACCACCCCCACTACTACCATCACCGCCACCATCGCTGCCACCACCATCATCACCGCCACCGCCATCACAGCCATCACCGCCACCGTCGTGCCGCCATCGTGCCGCCGCCACCGCAGCCACTGCCCCGCCACCTCCATCGCTACTACCGCCGCGCCGCCGCCTCACCGCTGCCGCCACCATCGCAGCCACCGCCACCGCCGCCGCGGTCGCCGCCATCATTTCTTCGTCCACCTGCGCCGCCCGTTTTCTCGCTGCTATACATGGAGGCGGCGGCAGCCTCCGCATATGACTGCAGGTAGTAATCGCCACCGCCTTTGTGCGCGCGGGCGCCGCCTCGCCGACCACCGCCGTCGCCGGCCGAGCCCGCTCCCGCTCCGGCCCCGAGTTCCACTTCGGAATGCGACGCCGGCAGAGTATTATAAAATGCAACGACTGCGCGGACGCGCTGGCTATGTTTGGCCACCGGCGGGCGGGCGGGCAGAGAGAAGGCGGGGCTGGAGCTGGAGATGATGGTGGAGGTGGTGGAGGTGGAGATGGAGATGGTGGTGGTGGTTGCAGTACTGGTGATGGAGTTGATAATGTTGGGGTTGGAGATGAAAATTAATGTGGTGGTGATGATGACAATCTAGATGATGATGGCGATGCGATGGTGACGACAATAAACGTGGTGATGACGATGAAAATGGTAATGGAATGATGATGGTAGTGGTGAAGACAGGTGGTGAGAGTGATCATGTAAGAAGTGATACATGCAGCTTTTTGATGGCGAATGTTTTCTGCCTTAAGCTGGCAAGACACTTTCACAAGAAAGATTTTTCGTATGACGATAATAGTTTTCTCTTCTAGCCAATGAGAAATAATACTGTATTATAGAAGTACTAAGAAAATGGAGACTTAATATTAACGTGCGAAATATCTTTGGAAATAAGTCAGCTGCGCAAACACCTAAAACTCACTTGATTTTCGATACAGCTTCCGCTGTTTGATGTGGCTACAGTTCAGTTCCCAGAAGAGCAGCTATCTTGTACTACAATGCATTCAGTCGGTGTATCACATGTTGTTGTGTTGTGTTTTTTTCTTCTTTTTTTAGTGACATGGCCATTTGGACGGCAGGATGAAAGTACTTGTTTACATGTCCAGTTACGTGACACTTGTCAGGTAACGAAATCAAAAAAGGGCTTTCGAAATGAAAAAGTCGTAACATTTCATAAAAGCAATGAAACCAACTTGAAAAGTACTTAACTTCAGAGGGGAATGAAATTCTCAAGAGTTTGGCCGCGACTATAGTTTAATCACACAACAACAGTAACAAGGTATTAAAAACCACTTCCTTAATACTCAAAAGGAATTTGGTTATAATTTCCGACGCTAATTAGAACTGTTTTTGAAAATAAAACACTCATTCCTGGCAAAACTTTAAACCCACCTAGATCCTATATTTCTGTAGGATCATTGATGTCAAAACCCTGAAACTCATTTTCAGTAAGTTTGTATTTTGCAAATTAGTGTTCGTTCTGGTGAAGTTTTTCAGAAATTAATCAATATTTTTCAAAAGTAATGATTCATGTAAACAAAATAATGCATAAATATACTTGTAAAAATTATCTTTTAGCTACAGCAATTTTAGAGAAAATGACTTACTGCAGGCAATTTAATATTTCGGAATATAACTTGGACTCCAGTTTCAGGACTAATGACTATAGTAATTGACATCTCCAGAGACTCTAAATACTTACTCCCACAATTTAACTTTGAACGGATAGGCGATTCCAATTCCCCTCAACAGGGGAAACATTCTAGAACAGAGAGATCTCAGCACGACCATGGAGGGACCGGACAACGGCAACGACGACCGTCGGTTGCAACCCAGTCGCCGCACATTCGGCCAGGCGGCGAAACGCATTCACATAAATCGGCCCGGCGCGGCGCGGTGCGGTGCGGGGCGGCGGCGTACCCGCTGCAAGGGCTCGCTGCCGGCCCCGCGGGCCGCGGTTCGGGGTTTAAATTCCGGTCGCGTGGCAGCTGGGATCGTAAACGGACCTAATGAATATGTTCGCAGAAATGGGAATGGAGCACGTATGCCACGGCGCGGTCAGCTGCGAACGCTCTCGGTGCAGGCGGCGCGGGGCGGCCAAGTGCGGTGCCCGTGCACGTGCGGGTTGCGGCGGGCAGTGGTATATTACTCGCGGTGACAGTGGAGGAAGACGTTGCTATCCGATCGGGGAATTCATTTGATGAGTTCTCGCGAAATGTTTCGGCGTTGGCGAAATATCTCTGGGTAGTAAAGATGGGATTGCAGTTCGGGAAACAGGTTCATATTTACAACCCTAAGTTGTGTTGATGGTCTGGGGCGTTTTATTGTAAAGTATGCCTTTGAGGAAGCGAAGTCACCGACAACTTGGGTGATGTTGGCAAACATCGTTTGTTTATTATTTATTATACAGATGAATTGAAGCTCAATATAACACATTATTGTGCAGGAATTGGATTGCTGGGGGAGACGGCAGTACGTTTGTTGAATTTCATCGCATACTTTCTTATGAATGATTACATCATTTTCATCGCATACTTTCTTAAGATATGAAATAATATTGCACAACGAAAACTATTCAATATAATATTGAAACCACAGAGTTTTAAAGAATAGAATGCGTTTTCACTAGTCGTGACGTGGTCATGATGCGACAGAGAAATGTGTCACAAGACATTTAGCGGTAAATATAATATTACAGTTCCTTTTATGAATCGTGGAATGTTAATTGAGAATATCTAAATCGACATCCACTGCTGCTAGATAAAAATTGACAATTAAATGTTTGGAGCTTTTACTTAGATTTTATAACGTTTTTATAGAAAATCTTCATTTCCACTCTATCCAACAACGGACTAAACTTTTGTGAAACGAAGAATGCTCCTTGTCCCCTCTATTCTAAAACGTATCTAAACGTAAATGTCCAGCACTACCCTACATGTCGGGAGCTTAGAGATGTCGGGGAGGGGGAGGAGAAAGACCCGTAAGCCGACGTGTGTGGCGGCTCTCAAGTAGCAGTGGGGAGAAACTCCGCCACTTCACGGGATATAACATGCACAAGACACGCGGGACTAGTAACCTAAGTATTTGGCGCGCCTAGAATCAGTACTCACTCTCTCATCCACCTAATTTTTGCCGTGCTCCATAAAATAAGGAGCGAAAATGATTAGTTTTCAAATGTTTATAACCACTTTTTTATTATTTATTAATCCCTGTTTGACAAAAATGTGTCTTTCAAGGGTATGAATAATTACATTAACATGAAATAGAATATGAGAATAAACTTAAAAAGTAACCTCTGAACATGCTACTGACAAATGTACGAAGTATTGTAGTTTGATTTTGGAGAGTGATAATGAAATTAAAAATAACAATAGTTATAAATAGAAATAATGCATGAAAATTTAATAATAAATAGAAGATGCAGAGAGAGAGAGAGAGAGAGAGAAGATAACCAGGGAGGGATCTTTTCAATAACGTGATTCAATTCGCGGAAAAGGTTAGAGTGTTTTTCCAAGTTGAAAAGATATGTACGCCAGAGAAAAACAAAGAGAAACATAAAATTTATTTGAGAGTCAAAGAATCCAGGATTTTAGAGAAAGAAGAGTAAGTTCGTGTAATATTCGATCATTTCTAATGAACCAAGCTGCTTTTAACACTTTCCTTAAAGAGTCTAACCACGATTTTTTATTTTTTTTATTCATCATTCAACTATGTCCAGTAAAAGGTTGGGGAAGAGATTCTGGAGCTCAAGAACGAGTGATTTATTGCAGTTACTTCTCCCCCGTAAGTCACGTAGTTGTTTCTTTTCAACGGAATAAATCAAACTCATTTCAATCAAACCCGATGGTAGAGCGCGACGTATTTCTCATCCCCGTTCCGCCGGGCGTTACGTGCAGTGTACAGCTTCACCGCGTCGCCTCCAGCTGTGTACTGCCATATTACGCCACCGACCGCCTCGCGTCGCCTCGGAGGCGATGCTGCAACGTGGGCGATGCGACCGCCGCGCCGCGCCGCGCCGCGCCGCGCCGCGCCGCGCCGCGCCGCGCCGCGCCGCGCCGCGCCGCCGCCTGGGGCGTGAGTCGCTTGCAGAGACGCCACCACGCCGCTTCTTTCTTCTCTAACCGCGGACGCGTCTCGCTGCGCGTGAGCACGGTGTAAGATATATAGGTGTGTCAACTAGCCGCCTTTTGGACAAGATTTTTGAAGCCAATTTGAGGCTAGTCCCTCGCTTATCCGTACGGTGCGCACGATCGAGTTGGGCATTCATGATGGCGTCTCGCGATGTAGTGGCTTCCACCAGAGGTTACAAAGCTATTAAATGGATCACCATCTTGTCCCAAAAATGCCCAAGTCGTTCGCAGAGCTTACGTAGCGATAACTGTGAGAACTAGCCTCACATTAACTTCAGTTTTCGACCGGGAGTGAACCCACCTATATCTCTTACACCGTGGGGTGTGCGACAGATTGCCCAGGGCCTTGCAACTCTCCATCGGAACCGGGGACAAAGCTGGAAGGTGCTACGATAGGAGGCGCTTGTATTACCTGGTACAGCTGCAGGTTAGGCTCGCCAACTTCCGCCCATAAAAAGTGGCTAATATGTGAAAAATATGAAATGTGTCTCCTACATGCTCAATTATTCCCTATATATACATGTAAAATACCGCTGAAGAAGGCGCGAATATTGACGCTATTTTTTGTAACATTACGCGCCTGCTTGCGTCGTCTGGCGAACCTACGCAGCAGCCACGCACGTTTAAGTATCCTTGGCAGCAGTTCGTATTTTAGTTCCTGTAATGTGTTGCAGGAGAGGGCGCTACTGTAACAGATTGCAACTCTTCATCAAAACTGGGGACAAAGTTGGTGGGTGCTACTGTAGGTGGCGCTAGTGTCGCCGGGTACAGCTGCAGGTTAGGCTTGGCAACTTACGCACACAAAAATTGGCTGATATCTGATAAATGCGAAAAAGGTCCTCTAAATGCTCAATTATTCGTAATATATACGTATAACAAACCGCTGAAGAATGCGCGAATATCGCTGCTAGGTGTTGTAACGTTACGCACCTACTTGCGTCTACGCAGCAGCCAACCACATTTGAAGCATCGTTGGCAGCAGTTCGTCTTTTAGTTCCTGAAAAAAGGTGCTGCAGGAGAGGGAGCCACTGTAATGGTCTCCACCACGTTATATAGGAGTTGAAAGGCCCTGAGATTGCCCAACGCACGTGAAGGCCGGTGTACACAATACAGTTTTCGTGCGGATTCTAGCTCGGTAGGGAGCCTACTGGGACACGACTGAATTGGCGCCGTCAGAGTACTTTCAGTGGCGGTATTTCTGTGCTTGCGTTCTGGATGTGATCTTTATTAAGTATTAATTAACAATGAGGAGCTTAGAGAAGAAGCATACGAAGACGGGAATAGGGAAAGAGGTGGTTTATCACAATATCGCTTTACACCATCGCACGTTGACCCTCCTAAGTACACAATCGAAATGGTCAATTACCATCGCGTCGGTTAATCGAATCAGTTATTTTAAAAAGTTATTGAACTTAATATTTCTGTTTTTTGTAATTTATAAAATGCATCTCTGGTGTACAACTTTGTATTTAATAATTCTGATTGTTATAATGTATAATAACTGTTATTCATATGTACATTGTTATTGGCCGCTAAAGATCTTAGTTCTTTGAAAAGGGACCTAAAATAAATTTTAAAAAATTCGTTATTAACGCTTCTGCCGTTAAAGGCGCTTGAGTCAATCTGTAAGCTTTCTGCAAGAAAAATTACGAACATGCTCAAAAGTTTTCATGTGGAAATCATGCAGTATAGACTGCAAGTTTTCTGTACGTTCAGTCTGCATGAAAACTGTAAAATGTATACCGGCCTTAACGGTCAATGGGTGCCCCAACTAAGTGAGCTTCATTGGTGTAACGGTTAGGGTATCCGACTGTTCAAAGGGTTTAAACCCGCTCGAGGCCGTCAATTTTTAAGGCCAAAACAATCCTTCGTACATCTTCCTTCGTTTGGGAAATAAAGCCGGCTGTCCCATGTTGGAGACTGATTGCGTATAAAATATCCTCAAGCCTAAATGAAGTTTCTGAGCAAATTCAAAGCGCCTGTTTCATCGCCGAAGTGATATCTCCTTTCTCTGCCAAAAGGTGAAAGGAGCGCGGCGGAATTTGCGTGGTCAGGCGGAAGAGTAGCCCTCATGGCCTGAGCCTCGCCAAGCCTCATGGCCCTCGCATAAGGCATAATTGAATTGAATTTGGAATTAAAGAGTGGAAGCGGAGAGAGAGTGATATCAATCTTAGCTACAAAATTTGTAAAATAAACAAAGTTTATATTAAAGAAAAACATGAAACCTTTAATAAATAGAATAAATCTATTTATAAATGTCATTTGCTTACTGAACGTCAACTGTCGTCATTTAACGTTTTTTGTTTACTTATATTATCGTTTTCGGCTAAGATAGGATGTAAGGTTATATAACTTTCAAAAGAACTTTCCAGATCATATAGACCGAAGCATTATAGCCGTATACTAAATTCGAACAGTATAGAGAGTTAAACATATTACGAGTATAATGCCCAATAATTGATGGTATAAAACGATCAAAAAACGTAGACAACATGAAGAGTTGTAGGGGAGAGATACTATTAATCCATTCTACAAAAGTGGTTAAAAAATTATGTTAATAGTAAAGAAAATGTAAAAATTAATCAAATACTTCATAACATTTTATTTATCGACTGGAAGATTTGCTTTAACCCTCCGGCGGGCGCGTCCAATCATTTCCCACCAGCAGGCGCCCGCGGCACTGCGTACCGCAGTTTTCAACTTCGATTTTCGAGTCAATAGTTATTAATTTTGTTATTGAATGTGAAAGAAATATCCTTTATTTATGTTTTTATACATTTTATTTCATAATAACTAACTAAATATCAAACGAAATAATATTAATAAGAATCTGATCCAACACTCGCTCCCTCCGTGTCTCAGTACATGTTACATGTCGGGGAATGAAAACGTGCCTTCTAACGTTTCTTCGGAAACAACGCATTTAAATTTGAATTAGTAGTTAGTATTAGTTTATCTGTGTCATAAAGTTCAATAACAAAACAGCAGTAAGAAGTCTAATGGATAAAATACGCAAATATTATACTTACATGACATGGGCGTGGAGTACGGACTGCCGCAACCGTTGCAGAGTTCGAATTAGTAATGAATAACAGTCAATTGACAGTGTTAAAAATCGTGATTTGAGTGCCATCCGGTTGGATATATAATGAATGAAGAATAACTATGAACTCATATGCGTGACACCAATTATTTAGACGAAATCAACAAAAATGTAAGAATAAGGCACTGAGTGCCGCTATGCGCCTGCCGGAGGGTTAACGACGTGTTTTCCCCCAAGATACTACCTGATTTTTATTGAGAAATTATTCTTTAATCAAATAATTATTACAAAAGAAAAATAACATTAATAAATTGTTAATTCATTGAATCGATCACGGTAATCACATTGTCCTCGAAAATACTTAATCATATTACATTATGTTACTAAAAGATGTGTAGAAACATTGACTACATTATAACACTTAGAACGTTTAAGTATTTCTATCGTTTTGTAGTTGTATTCAATCATCTGCATACACAGGAAATGATGTGTGTGGTTGTAGGCGGAAAACTATATTTACTATATAGAAGTAACGCTGTGAAATCAGCATCCGCATCCACTGAATGGATTAAGAGAAAATAGATGTGAAATAATTTCTATTAGTGAGGTGCCATCTAACAACATGCAACACGTAGATACTGCATTACCTCTCTCGTACTAATGTCTGTCTCTTGAATGGTTTAACCCGGCTGCGGTCCTCAAATTTACTCCCTCTCAAGATCCTTGGGTCCAAATGGACCCATATAATTTCTCTTGCAGATTATTTACTTTTCCAACGATCATATTTAGTATTCTCAATAGGAAGTTAAAGTTAGACACCGAAATGTTAGTTATGTACATTTATTTTATTTATAAGGTTGTGCAATAATGTAAAATGTCTCTGAACATGCGTGATAGCAAAATAATGAAATGCACATATAGAAAAATTGCATTACACACATGTAGTACAAATGTGATTGACATGACTTTTACCTGTAAAATTTTTATTTAGAGCAACGAAAGGTAATATTGTTATCAATTTTGCAACACACTCTATTTTCCCCTTTTTCGAATAGAATCTAAAAAACGTAATTTTGAAGACGGTGAATTTTGCATCGGATTTCTTGTTTTCGACTTCTATTGATGACGAAGTTTGTGGCAGGTGTGTTCTGCGTTCAATAAGGGCTTTACAAAAGATTCCCCAAGTTTTCTATAAAAAGTGTTATTTTTTATAACATTTTTATTAGCAATTCAAATTTGCTTTTGTGAAAAAAATGTTTGAATTGATGTAAAATGTTTATTTTGTCAGAGAGAACCACAACAGGACACAAAAATGTATTTTTTCTATGAATAAGAACTAATTGTATCAACAGCTCCCTTTGTACAATTATATGTTGTCATTATTTCTGGTTTCTTTTCTCCAGATTCGCAGCCTCTTGCATCACTGTAAAGGGTGTTTTGAAGGACAACACACTTGTTCATTTGTGGCACATACGATACTAATGTCGGGTAACTCGCAAAATCGAAAGTAGAATATTAGTTTGTTGCACCCTTTGTCTGGAGAAGTTTTGGCGGTATAGAAGATTTGTTTTTGCGCATAGTTCTACAGGAATGATGTCTCATTTGAAAAGCTCCTGACTCAACTGGTATGATGTAAAGAAATTCTCAAGAGTTATATTGTTATCCTTCAGAAGTGAGGATGATTGTAGCACAACTTTTATTTCCAAATTTTGTTCTCTCGGTTGCCCTTCTTGTTTGCCAGAGGTTGTGCATTCCACATGTAACGTGTTTCATTCAAAATTTCCCTCCGTATTTGCCAAGTCTTTGGCATGTGCTGCCGAAATGGACAATTGACTCGGAAAACGCCTAATTATTCATTGATTCTTACATACAATTGAAGATTGCACAATATCGGAAGAGGAAGAAACACATCAGAATATTACGTTCAAGTTTTAGAAAAACCGTCTATCCGTAGTGTAGAGAGCTGAGATTGCTCCCAGCTATTCGTAGTACTTCGATAGTGTTTTCGTAGATTGATGGTATTATTCGACAAAATATTGTCATTGTACACCTTATGAGAAGATAAAGTCTCCAATGATAATACAATCCTTCCATAGTTGATTTCTACGAATTTACGGAGTTATTATGTGAAATTTTTAACGAGAGTTCAACATGAGAAATGTCACGGGCCCAAATGGACCCGAAGAACTTATGTGTAAAAAAAATTATAATTCCTTTCGTATTGAAAATAAATGAATGCCATTTTATATGCGGATAGAAAACAGTCAAAAAATAATTGTCATAGAGTATCAGAACGATCGCACCATTTTCTTAAGCGGTACAAGAAATTAAAATTTTATTTGGGTCGAAATGGACCCGAGGACCACAGCAGGGTTAACCTATCATGTACACATTGGGATAAATTGGATGTGCCTATCCGTAACGAAACGCGTTTTGTCCAACTCACCACATTGAATGGGTGAGACATCTCTAGGGATTAGGTCATGTAAACCAAATGTCTGTAGCTTTACTTCATTTAGTTGAATTGTACTTTTTAGAATAATCATTGACATTTCATACAATAATTCAGCATTTCTTTTCATTTTCAGAAAGATTCACATGGTTTATTCCATTCTGTGATTTTTTTCTCTAGCAAACTAATTTCACCTGAGGTTTGCCTCTCTCTTTTGTGTGCTTTCTTCGCCTTCTGATGTTAGATTACAGATTCTTAGATTTCTCTAAATAAGTAGATTTCTACGGATTACTGAACGTAGAATTGGATTTCAAGATCTAGTTACGAGATATTTTAAAAATATTTGAAACCAGTAATTTTGCAACATCTCTAGGCGACTTACGTGCGTTCATTGTCCAGTAGCGTAACTTTGAAAATTAATTACTGTATTTATCACTCGTTTGGGTCCACTAACTTGACCGCAATTCAATGCATCAGACATTTGTCACGTCTATTTTTTATTCTTCTAAAAACGAAGGTTTTTTATTTAGTTTTCTGGTTTATACTAAATATTTTCTTTACATACTTTTATAACTTTTACCATTTTCAATAATGGAGAAAGGATGAAAAATGTGAAATCCCATCGCAAATTATGATACTTCGTATAGATTTCAATATTACTTCACAGTACGCCACATGTTTACCCGATAATCGCATTTTTTACATTATTGAATGTAAATAAAACGAAATTTTACTTTGCACAAAGAGAAAAAATGAGACTGTTAGTAAATGTGCATTAACGTTTGTGAAATAATTACCTGGTCTTTGAAAAGTTTGATGAATAGGTTTTCTGCTAGCACAATAACTCAATTCAAAACACACAGTACTTTCCTATGTAATTCGCTCACTAAACTCTCATAAATTTTTCTGTATTTAGAAGTGGCAACTTTTTTGTTACGTGGTGAACAAACAGGACACATATTTATTAGGATCTTGCATGTTGGGCCAACATAAATGCCTTATTGACAGAGAAGTATTATAATATACGTGTCGATGATTTTAGTCGTTGCGTTCAACTATCAATTTTACAGCTGCACATCCGGTAATCGACAGGAAGACTTGCAAAATGGGTTGCTCTCTAACCTATGAGATCAGCAATTTGTTTACAGAAAATTACGTGTGAATTACAGCATTATTTTTAGACGCCATAACTACTTTTCACGCATATTTGACCATTGAAATTCAATATAATTAATACTAATCAGTAAAATAAAACTATTAGAAATAAAAAAAATCATATAGTTTAATAAAAATATAAATTAACTTCAGCATTTTCCTTCTCCGGAATTACAATTACACCGCTGACGCCGATTTCCCAAACGTTTCCAGGGAAATAACATGACATAATTTAATAAAGTAACAAAACAGTTTTTTGCTCAAACAAACCGAGACCGTTGCGAAGATTCACTTTTCGTGACTTAACTTCGTGGAAACACCTGCCGCAAAAGGCTTAACTGCCTTCACAGGAAAATTGTTTGTCGGGCGAGAATAAAGAACTTCGTCGCTCTGCGGCATTCAGCAAAAGCTGAGCTACAGCGAAAATTGGTGAAAATTGAAAGACAAATGTTTCCCAAGTGCGGTGAATGAGCTCACTTCTTCTAAATATTTTGCTACTATATTGCTTTGGTGCCGACCAAACATTGCTTCGGTTAGATTTCGGGAGAATAATTCCAATGGTTTTTGAATAGAGAAATAATTCCGAATCACGCGGATTTTGAAAGAGCATTGCAACTTAAAACTGGAACATTCAAACTATTTATGAAACAATAAGTTTCTTCTTGAATCGAAATCCTGTTATGCTATTGAAGGGAAACAGACATTGGAAAAAGTTTGTTATTAATTGTTGTCAGGCATCAATTTAGAAAAAGTGTCTCTAATTTGAATTGACGAGATAAAAGAGAATTTGAAGAAATTTTAGTGAATTTGTTGTGAAATAATTTTATTTCACAGTATATTCAATTCTAGAATTATTTTTTGTTGAAGTATACTACTTAACAAAGTAGTATACCTCAACAAAATTGAGGTATATATTAGATGTAATAATTAATAAGCATGTCATTTAATTTTTGTATACCTGCGATCTGGATCGACAGCAACTCATGAAAGCCATAACAAATATAAAGTCGGATTTTGAGATATTCAAATATTACGTAAGTTGAAGAGATTATTTCTAAGCAGTTATTGTTGCTTTTGCATTATAGGAAATTAAAAACCCATGATTCATTCATTCATGAAAAAATCTTTTATTTATAATTTACTCGTTACATTAATTCATTAATTCTCGTTGCATTCAAGATAAATTCATTCACTTATTTGTAATAAGTACGTTCGTTTGTTCATTTGTTCTTTCATTCATTTATGTGTCACGTCTACATGCATGCATTTGTTTTCTCTTCTATTTATTCATTCATTTCCGGATGGTGTTTCGACCCAGACACAACTAAACCTTAACATACCTGTATTTACGATGCATTTCCTCTCCGCGCGTTGAGACCTTTTTGGTATGAACATAATGAAGTAATGAAGAGTTCTAGTCCACCAGTCGCAGCACGAGAAATAACAGACGTCACAACCGGAGGACAAGCAACCTATCTCCGATGTTCTACAAGCTTATTAAGAAAATTATCTCAAGTCAATAATTTACATGGCCAAGAAGGCATCTGGCCTATTAGAGCGATATTCTCGGTAAAAAACTTTCTAAGCAATTGATTTACATATTGTTAATGATATTACAGACCATATTTCGTTTATGGAAGCAGATAGCATCTGTTGGAGAAATTATCGTCCAGAAATTACTTTGCCTACTTATTAAGAAACTATTAGAGCGGAAGACTGGAGACGCGGCTTCGGCGGTGGGCTGCTCGCGAGGCGACACAGCCATTAGGCGGATAATTAATTTTTACCGCTAGTGGAGACGACACGGGCGATTACCTGCTGCCGTGTGATACACATTAGATTCTACCGGTTTTTGTGGCGTGAGTGCACCCTTGCGTGTCGTACCTTCGGCTGCTGGGCGCCCGAATCCTAGCACCTTCTGAATTGCCACCGGCGCCGCTTTCATTTCAAGCCGCTTCTAGTGAGGACTCGCATGTGTGTGTGTGTGTGAGCGTGTATTGGTTTCCTTTAACTGAATAAACTCAAGTGTCTGATCTTCACTGTTCCATGGAGCCTCTTGACACTACGAGGCTATGTTGAGAGAGCATGAGAGAAACGTGAGAAAAGAGAAAGATTGAAGACGGAAATGTATGAAAGGAACAGGGTTAGGAAGAGAGATGAGGATGGAAAAAGACGAATAAGAGGAGAAGAGGATGTAAGGAAGAGAGAAATGAGAGTATAGAGATGAAGGAAAGGGAGGAGAAAGGTACAGAGAACTTAATGGAAGAAAGAAGATTGGAGAAAGGAAGATGGAAAGGAATGGGGAGAAGAGGAGGAAGGGGAGGAAAGTAAATGAAGCTATGTAAAAAAAGCGTGACCAGTTTAAAAGAAAAAATAAATAAATGCAAGGGAATGCAAGGGAAATATCTCTAATCAATAAAAAATACACTTACTTATTTATAATAAATTAATTACTTGATTTAAATCATAATATATGAATATTTTAACAAACCATTCTGAAATGTAGTACAAAAATAAACGGCACATCTTGAATCCACAATTTTAATTTTGGATTAAGTAGTATACAAACTACTGACATTGTTTTTAAGTGTTATCGCATGAAATGATGTCGTATTCCTGAATAACTAGAAACTTTCATGATGTGTCATGTTCCTTTCTGTAAGTTTGTTACAACGTGATTCTTACACAGGAAAACATATGTAAATAATTTTTCAATTGCTTAATTCTTACATCATGACCGTAAAAGTCATTGGCAGGTCATTTACCTTTCCTCCAGTGATTAAAACGAAAAATAGTCTATTAAAATTCCTTTTGAATCTCAACGGCTATGGCATGATAAATAATACCAAGATGTGCCGTATTCGTTAACTTGATATATTGTAGGTATTTAACCGAGGTGACGTATATGTCACTACCAGGTAGTCTTCCTGGTAGTTGCACTGATTAAAATTTGGATGTGGCAAGCGCAATTCACTTCCTTGTACTACTGAGATATCATTGAGTTCAAAGCCTACACGTCAGTTCTCATCATTTAATTTCTTCGTGTTGCCACCATTTTACTGAACGTTGCATGCGTAAATTGTTCCTTTTCAAATGTACAGTAAACTCGCTTAACATTAATGTCGCCGTAACACAAAATTTGGGTCTCGGCAAAGGGTTACAGTAATACGGTCATTTATAATAATCGGATAACACGAATTTTTATATCACGAACTCCGATTATTTCGGTACCTTACAATTCGTGTGAATGAGGGTTTACTGCATTATAAAATTTCTCCCATACATGTTCAGATTTGAACATTTTGTATTAAGTTTCAAGCAGTTCAGGTATTTTCATCAAGATATATTTAAGAAAGATAACGACAATATTAGCGAACATATTGTTCGTTTCATGTGATAGTTAACCATTCTACGAGAAACTATGTGCTCTATTGAAACACCGTTAGTACGAAGATTATTTTAGGAAGAGGTATTATTGTGATTACGGATAATGTCCCCACTTCGCTTCGTTCCAATCAGCGCTTTCACGTCTTCGATCCTTTTACTGCCTAGTGATCCGACGTCACCAACAAAAAACGATGTTAATAAAATTAAATATGAATGTTTATTGGCTTCAAACCAGAATCAAAATATCCATGTTTTTAAACATGGATGTTTATCAAATTGGATTAGTAAACACTGAAATTCACGCAGGGTAGATTTACTTTGAAAGTGGCCTCATTTATTAATTTTTAATTCAAATTTAACTGACAATACAAAGTAAAAACGTCATCAGCACAATTAACGAAACTTAGGTTTTTCTGATTCGATAATTCAAAAATAATATAGGATAATTCGATTTTACTCATTTTCTTCCTTGGTCACTGTGGTTTGAAGACAATATTCAATTTATGGATATCTGATAATTACTTTAGAATTTTGCTTAAGATATACTTTCATTTGAAAAATAACGACCACGTAGAAATATACACATACACAATCACAAAATATCGATGTAAAACTTAATCTTAAAAAAACAAGTTAAATACATCGATTTTTTTATAAAACATTTGTGTCGATGTTTTCAAAACATCGATATCGCATCCCTATGACTGCCTCGGCGTAGAACAACGGTAGTCCTACCCTATGGTCTCGGTCACCGTCACAGCCGCCGCCGCCGTCGCTGCCGTCGCCGCCACCACCGCTGCTGCTGCTGCCGCCGCCGTCGCCGCTTCTCTCCAGCTTTTCCTCCCGCGCCTCCTCCACCCCTCCTCCTCCTCCTCCTGCTCCGTCTCGTGTGGCACAGAGGCCGTTACCGCTGCCGCAGCGCCGGCGGCGGAGGCGGCGCAACCTACATCCACGCATTGGGTTCACATCGGAGGAATCCACTTTCTTCCTGGCCTCGGCGACCCGACGCCCCGACCGACCCGCGCGCCTCCCGTCCCCGCCCCCGCCCCCGCCGCCGACGCTCCGTGCTCGTCGCGTTTCTCCGGCAGCGCTTCCACACCCACCCCGCCTCCGCACTTGGCCTCACTAAACTTCAAATCAGCACTCTTCTAGCTTCTTTAACATTTATACCAAATCAGCACTCTTCTAGCTCCTTGAACATTGATTACAAATCAACACTCTTCTAGCTTCTTGAATACTTATACCAAATCAGCACTTCTCTAGCTTCTTCAACATAGCTACTAAAACAGCACTTCCCTAGCTTCTTGAACATTTTTACCAAATCAGCTCACTTCTAGCTTCTTGAACACTGATACCAAATTAGCACTTTTTAGCTTCTTGAACATAGATACTAAATCAGCGCTCTTCTAGGTTGGTGTGGGGACTGCCGTGCGTTATTCGGTTTTACAAGTGTTTCCATATTTATTAATTTGAGATTTTTCATTACATTAGAAGGATACGAAAGCTCCTTGGGTGACTCATAGACACTTTCCGTGGTGAGATCCACGGTATAACTTTTCTTGGTGAGATCCCGTGTTCGATTTCTGGCCGTCACAAAAATAGGGCTGAAGCCTTCCAATACAATAGACTCAGTTCCTGTAGCTATGTGACAAAAGAAAAGCTCAGGCAGGCAAAATAAGCGAGATACGGTGATGGGAATATGTCATCGTCGACGCATATCTGCTTTACCGCTAGCCGTGGCTAATAAAGAAAACCAGACCTTAGAACAGCGCTAATTGGCCCAAGTAGGATTAATCCAACCCAAAATGTCAAACACATAACTGCAAATTTAAAATATTCCATTAAAATAGAATGTGATTCAGTAAACTACAAATCAGTTATTGGAATTTCACGTATGCCTTTCCCATCTGGCAAAACTCTATCCAAACTGTTTGAAAAAATGATTTCATTGATTAATTAAAAATATTTCATTCACAACTAATCACAAGCAGAGAAATATTTGTATAAGATGCGTATACATACGACACATATCGATGACTCACGTTTCATGCATTACCTACTATCTTATCATGTTCGATCTAGAATTTGATAGTGGGTACTATGCAATACGGAATGCGAAGTGCTGAGAAGTGAAATAATCCCAAAAGTTTCAGAATAAATTCTATAGCATAGCAATAGTCAATAAAATTATTACTATTATTATTGTTGGTTTTATGTTTATTCCTTACATAAGATCATAAATTAATGTATAAATATTAATTATAATGTAGAAAAATATTCTGTTATCCAGTTCTTTTATCAACATGTTCTGTTATAAAGCAGCAAAATTCTTCTTAATGAAATGCTGAATGTCTAGTTTAAGTCAATCATTGATTTTCAAATCAGGCATTATGATATCAGTAACTACAAATTATTTTTTTCGTCATCCTCTCCCTTAACACAAATTTTCCTCCACCACACATAGTACACATATTATCTTCTACTAGACATGAAATGCTGCTCTTGAGCAAGTCGTTAGTGGGTGGGTGGCGGCCAAGCAGAACGACTGTACTTGTAGCGGATAAATTCTTAAATTTATTGCACTTCAGCAGCTGTAGTTTAGTTCTCATCTGCCTCTGATTGTGTGCAATGAGGAAGATCGTGAGAGACCATTTTTGCATCCACATAAATATACACTTTATCTTACATTCTTAAACACATTTTAAATTTAAATTCAGATCTGGCTGCCCATTTCAAGAACATGAAGATATTCATTTGCAAATAATGAACATATTAAAATCTTGTACACATCCACTAAATTTCATATACCGATTTTAAGATAGGTTTTGGTTTTCGTAACACCTTTGTACGACGTAAAGGTATAATTCTGTGCATAGAATAGTCATAAATAAAAACTGAGAAAGAATTTTTTAAATATTTATGTTTCTGAAACATGTAATCGTTGGGATTTTACTGTTTGTAAAACGCTTTTCTGACAGGAGAACATGCTTACTCATATTTATTTACTTTTTTCTTCAAATTAATTTGGAATTTCTTCTCCGAAAGTAGATATTACTTAATATTTGATTCAAGACGAAATGTGATCCAGAACTAGAAACATAGATTCATTATTTTGTTTTCACATCGTGAAATTCTTCCTTGTAATAGAAAGAAAGCAAACATATTTCTGTGCCATAACAACACAAATTAGAAGCGAAAAAATTACGTCTACATCTGGCGCAGGGGGCGTGGGTGTCGAAACTGAAGGCAACAGCGGGTACGTGAGTGGTCGGAGAGTTGAAACAGGCTCAGAGCAGACGACGACATGGGCATCCGGAACCACCGACTCATCTGCCGACGCGTGTTTACAGATCTGTTGGCCAGATAGCGCCCTTTGGCCCGCCCGCACCGTGCGCATGGCCGTCGTCGCCACCATCACCACCACAACTCGCCTCCACTTCCCCACCCCCAACACACTATCCACGCCATGATCGCCGCCCCGCTGACTCCTCGCCGCCTTCCCGCGATCCCCGCCATCTCCGGCGCCCCTTTCTTGTCCGCCGCCCCCTTCGTGTCTGTCTTCCCCCCACCTCACGCTCACAGCCCCGCTGCTCGGCCGCCCCCGCCGCCCACACCGACCCCGCCGTCCCACTTCCCCGCCACCCCACCGCCCGCGCCTCCAAAACCGCCCCCGCCGCCCCGCCGTCCCTGCCGCCCCCGCGGCCCCCGCCGCCCCCGCCGCCCCCACCGCCCCCGCTGCCCCCGCCGCCCCGCCGCCCCCACCGCCCCCGCCGCCCCCGCCGCTCCCGCCGCACGGACTTCTCACGCCTCCCCTGCCGGCCCCCACCTCTTCGCCCTCTCTCCCACCGCCCCTGCTGCCATCAGCGCCTTCCCCCTGCCCTCACTGCTTTGCTACCACGCCTCTCTGTTTCTCCACTTCTCCACTACCTGAATCGCCCGTCACCACAGCTCTCCCTCCTACACTGCAGACTCCACCTCTTGTCTCCTCTTCTTCCCCCCACCATTCCATTATTGCCTCCGCCAGCCGCGAGTGTCACTCTTCCATTCCCCACCGCAAATTCCTCCGTCACATCGCCAGCATCCTCCGATGCCCGTCGCCTCACCCTTCATCTTTCCTTCTCTCCCTGCTTCCATCGTCGCGTCGTCCTTGCCGCCCTCTCTGTTCCCTCTCGCGCAGTTTCTCAAGTTCACCATATCCTTCGTACCCGCTGCCTCTTCCTCCGTACCCCTCGCCAATATCTTTGCTACCTCTCGCCCCGTAACAATTGTCTCTCTTACCGTCCCTTCCACCTCTTCCCCTGCCGCCCCGCCCTCCCTTCGGCCTCGCCGAAATTACCACTCCTTCCGACCGCTCGTTCTCCTGAAGCCTGTGTGACCATCGCCACCACATCCTCCCGTTGTCCATGCTCACTAAATTCTACCTCCTCCTTCTTTTCCCCGCCCCTCGTCCCGCCACGATTGCCACTCTGGCCGTTCCCGCTACCTCATCCCCTGCCCCTGACCGTTCCCGTCGCCGGGCCTGCCGTTTCCACCTCCGCGCCCGCTGACAGCTCTCCCTCCGCCTCCGCCGACCTTGTTCCTCGCCTCGCCCGCGGCGGCGTGTCTTTGTCATTACGGCGGCTCTTCTTCTGCCGGGCTGCCCTCTCCATCGCGGGCTCTCCGCCGCTTACGCAACGCCACTCCAGTTCTCGACGCGGATGCACCGCGCTCCCTCGCCCGCCCGCCCCATCGCCCACCCAGCGACTGACGCGCTCGTCCACGCCACTCACTCTTCCACCCACGCCCTCATCCACAGAAGCACTCGCACAACCACACATTCACCCGTCGGCTCTCACGACCACCTGCTCACCTACTCACCCACTTACCCTCTGCGCCACCCACGCTTCCAGTTCCACCTGCCCTCGCGCTCACCCACGCAGCCACCCCTACACCCATTAACGCACACCGGGAGAGATGGCTCAGGGCATCAACTTGCGTCTGTGCAGTCCCTCCGACCGAAAGGTTCTTGGTTCGAGTCCCAACGGTGGCAGACATTAGCTACATAGCTAGGTCGAATTCGGTCGCTGTCTGGAGGAGAATTCCAGGGGCGGTTGCTCTGAACGGTAGTTTTCCATGGTTTCTCCGAGCAACACCGGTCAAACCAGGCCAATGCCGGAGCAGTTCTTCAACAAACGGGCCACGGACCGCGGGCGCTCTTTTCTTCCACTTCCTTGTCCTATACTACCTCTTACACATACTTACATGCACTAAACTATAACACATGCCAGGAGAGCGGTCAGAGTTCAGTGCTTGTACCGGCTGGGGCGGCGCCCCGCTCGTGGGAGACACCTGGTTGGGGAAAACCCGCTAACAGACGGTAGGTCGGCGCTGGATCTCGTCATCCAGTGGGGTAACATCACCGCCATCTCGCGAGAAAAACATTCACTACACGTACGAGGCTAATGACCCTAGTAGTTGACGCGCCGGGAATCAATCAATTAAGGCACTCACACACTTCCACCCACACACCGACTTTCCAGTTACACAACATCTCACTCTCCCAAGCATTTGCCCAACCATTCTCCGTATTCATCCGTTCCCCCTCACGGCCACCTGATCAGTCCCTCTGTTGGTTCACCTATCCGCGCACCCTTTGGACCACTCACGCACCCAGTCACAACCTCCGTCCTACACACATTGAACCATCCCAATGTACACCCATTCGTCCTACACCACCGAGGCACTGACGTGCACGGAATTAATAACAATCAATCAAGTGGTAACCAAGTTTGTCTGGTAACCAAGTGGATAAGTTCTGTTGCTATACTTTACTTCCTCGAAGGCGTAATGTACCCAGAATCCATTTTTATGGGTCCTTGATACTGAAACATCTGTCAAAACATCTGTCAAACCGTTCAGTTGATTTTCTCCAAAACTGATATTTCCCGATTGATCTGAATGAATTCAACGCTTTGGGAGTTTCAAATGGATATTTTGACAGATTTATTCACTTTTTCTATACCACAGCACCACAGTACCAACCAAGCCACCAAGTTTTTCACAGCCACCAAGTTTTGCACCACAGTACCACCAAGTTTTTCTGATAAAATTCCCACTTCCCATTGCAGCATTAACCATACTTTTCACTACGTGAGCATGTAATAGGCGACATAGTAAAAACCAGTGCCAGATACAGTTTCTTCAGATCGATTTCACAGTTTTATTCTCGCATACCTAAATAAAACCATAAATTACTACACTAAATTCAGCGTGAATAGGTACCAAAATTGCCAACTGACTTTGACGACCGTGTCTGAGCCTGATGATCGCCTCGTTTTGTAATCCGTGGGGAGCCGCCGCCACTTTAACCTTCAAGAAAGACAACAAACATTCCCCAGTCCTTGCACTTCTTGTGAACGTGCCTGTCTGCCCGCCGCGCCGCCTGTGCAAGCAGCGTGTGCGGGCGGAGGTGTTTAGATGGTCGCTAATGCGCCCGTGTCGCTCCGGTCGAGGTTCACCTTACGACGTTCGCCGCGCCGCCGCCGCCGCCTTGAACCGCGGCCACCCGGCGAAATAGAGTAATCAAGCGAAGAGCCCGTCCTTCGGGTCCGTTACGCGCGCTGTATTGTGGTGGCCCCGGCCGGAGGATTTCTTTCTTTGAGGAAGGCTATCATACTGTACCGCAGAAGCCAACGTGATGTAAAGCTTAGTCGTTGCGTGGGAGAAGTCAATGAATGTTATATAAGTTGATGTGGGGGTTTTGTGCTTCGAGTACCAGTTGAATTGCTTGTGATTTTCAGATCTTATCTCATAATTTCTAGTATCTGCTTCGAGATCTGTTAGTTTTATGTATCTGGTTCCCTTTGCATATTATATTTGACTTCGTATCAATCACCTACTATAAATTTTCTTTTATTTGTTGATGTTCCTCTGTATTGAAGACTGAACCTACAATTCACGTTTGTGAAATAACATAGAATTGCACAAATATGTTTGTATGTAGGTAAATATAAAGTTTTCAATTACAATATTCTGTGAAAATTCGCTCGAAAACAATATTGGTATTTCACGTTTGCGAGATGTTACGAAAATATTCCTAAAATCGTTTACAACCGAAGAGATGGAAAGCAAGTAGCTAACTTCAGTTAATGGAGGACTGAAGAGCGTACTCATTCTCTTTCGTCCTTGACAGAATGAAGTGGACGAAATCCTTTTCTTCCGCTTCTGCTTCATTGTTTAAAGAAAACGAAGGTCGCTTGCGTTCGGCGAGAAGGATGTGACTGAGAATGGAATTTGTTGAGAGCAAGAAACTTCAGTGAGGCGTTTGAAAGGGAAAACGATCTCTTATAGTTTAAGTTTAGAGTTTTTAACTCTTCAACTCTTTTATATTAGAGAAAGTGAATAATTGTTTATTTTATTCATAATATTTATTCTTTATTTCATTTATTTTATTTTATTATAGACACTTCTTAACAACCTACAATGTGCTGTGTAGTACCTCTTTATCACCTACGATATTAAGTTATTTTTATCCATTCCCCAACGTGCTTCAAGCAGTGACGCACGTGCTCCTAACAACAATCCATCTCATATACAATAATTTTAGAAGACGAAATAGGAACGAAAAGAGAAACACATGGGTAGGAATTGGAGGAAGATGTGGTTTTGAAGCATAAGGAAGATACGGAAGCGCAAGACTTCGGCAAATAAGGGCATGGAAGAAGGATTTGGAGGCCATAGAAGAGGACACAAAAACAAGGAGATCACAGAGGAGATAGAGAACATGAAGGAGAAGGAAAACATAGTTGGAAGAAATGAAGGAGAAGGTCAATATGGAGGAGGAGAAAATCGAGAAGAACATGAAGAAGGAGAGTCTGGGGAAGGATGAAGGAGAAAGAAGGAAATAGAGGACAGTAGTGAGGAGGAGGAGGAGAAGGACAAGGAAGAGCAGGGAATATGGAAGGGCGGAACAGCGGAATAGGAGGGTAGTGTGCATGCGAGAATATTGGGAAAAGAAGAGAAAGGACGCATTGAAGAGTATGTGGACGTAGAAGAGTAGGGGTACATAGAAGAGTATGGGGACGTGGAAGAGTAGGGGTACATAGAGTTTAGGGGCGTAGAATAGTTTAGGGACATAGAAGAGTTGGGGGATGTAGAAGTGTTGGGAGACATAGAAGTGTTGGGGGACATATAAGTGTTGGGGGACATATAAGTGTTGGGGGACATAGAAGTGTTGGGGACATAGAAGTGTTGGGGACATAGAAATGTTGGGGGACATAGAAATGTTGGGGGACAGAAGAGTTAGAAAACATAACGAGTAAGAGGAAATACAGTGGGGGGACACAATAAAGCAAATGACATGGATATGGAGAGAATGGAGGGCTTCGATGAGGACTTGTGGCAAGTGGTGAAGGAAAAGGAAAGTAAAGAGGTGGAGCTGTCGCCCGTAGAAGACGCCGGTCGCAGCTGAAGTGCGGGCTGCGCTAGCTCCGTCGCGGAGGCGAGACCGCCCGCGCTTATCGGCGGCGGGGCCGGCGGGTGACTGTGGCGCTCGGCAGGTGAAGTTGATGAACGGCTGCTGTCGCGCGGCGGGAACAGCTTCGCCTGGGCGCGCGACACGCGGGTCGCGCCGCTGACCCCAGCCACGGGATCCTCTCACAGGGTGACGTAGCTGGGCGAGGCGGGATGGAGAGGAAAGGAGCGGGGAGGCGCTAGAAGGAGCGGGGAGGAAAGCGGAGGAACATGGAGGAGTGAGGTGGAACGGAGCGAGGCGGCCTGGGGCAGGCTGGGGGGGGGTCGGATTTGATGGGGCTGGGCAGGATTGGATGGGTCTGGAGCGGGCTCAGCGGGGCGGGTTGGCGGGGTGAAGAGGGTTTAGGTGGGACGAGGTGGGGCGGGGTAGGAATGGACGATACGGGTTGAGGCTGGTGAGATGGGATGAGGCCGGGTTAGGCGGGGTAAGGTGCGATGAGGCGGGGTTAGGCGTGGTGAGGTGAGGTGAGGCGGGGGGGAGCGAGTTGGGTTGGGGTGAGGCGGAGACTTGAACGCCGTGCTGCGCTGCTGGACGCCGCCGCGGCCGAGCGGTTGCGTAACGTGGCTTAGCGGCTTAGCGGAGATGGTGCCGGAGATTCAGAGCGCGTCACGTCGAAGCACTTCGCACCGGCGCCTCCCGGAGCGGAGCGGTCGCACGTTTGCTTGTAACCTCGAACACACAGAGAAGAAGATAAAGAGGAAGAACAAATACAAGGGAAAGGAGAGAAAAATAGGAATGAAAGAAGAAGGAGATCGAGAAAAGAAGCATAAATAAAATAAGATGAATAAAGAATTGAAGAAGAAACAAACGGACATGAACTAGAAACCTGAAGAAAGAGGAGCTGGAAGAGTATGAGAAAGATGAGAAACTAGTCTAAGAAATGTAAAACTTATGAGAAAAGAGAAGGATCAGGAGAAGATGACAGCGAACGAACAGGGGAGATAACACAAGTGTGTGGAAAAGATCGCGCGCAAAAGACAAAAAGAAAAAAACGATTTAGCAGCCATTTATTGGTATTGCTTGTTTTGTGGGAAGGCTGTAGTTGCTGTCAACACGTTCTTGTGAAATTTGAAACTAAAAACATAGATTCTTGTCGGCTGTCTCACATTGTGCAGTGGTTTATCTTCTGGCACATTCGGTCAGCTCATTCTCTCCGTTTACGCATAAATAACAAGGAAGAATACTAATTGTTTCCTTAGATATAAAGAGGCATTCAAAGAAATAAAAATGCCCGTCCTCTACAATAGAAATTAGTTTTTAAGCTCCCAATTAACTTTACTTCCTGTTGGAACGCAATATTAAATATTTAGACCATAAACGTTCATTCTATTGCATCGCGAATTGATAATAAACCAAACACAAGACTAATCGATGCGGCCAGACGAAGATCCGCCCATGTCGGTGGTAAGTCTTCCCAGTTAATTGTGTTTGCCCACCGTCACTCGCACGGACGTGTGCGCGTGTCTGTCGGCTGTAGACGCGTGTATTCTATCTCGTGCGAGGCACGGCGCGGCGAGGGGATTGAAAGCAGGACGTGAACTTTAAGTGATCAATCTAATCTCGAGCGCCTCATCGATTTGTACGCTCCGTCTCGTTTTGCTGCCCGCGCCCGCCTTCCCTTTCACCGCGGTCGCTCCTCGTCCCTGCGTCCGTGTGCTGGGCCGGGCTGCTCCCGGCGCGCCCTCGCGGTCGGAGTCCTCACTGGTATGACCTCCAAGTCAATTCTATCATGACTGTATAAAAGGAAATAATGAAGATTTTCGTAAGAATAATTGAATGCGAGAAACTTAAATGGAGGGGAATATCGAAAGGTACAGAATATCAAATCAATCGACAAATGTGTTGGAAACCACGCGGCAATTGAACTTACAAATTATTAGCAATCTTGGAGGGCATTACGCTCTCAGGTGGTAAGCAACTTAAATTTCTGATAACATCAACCTAAAATACTAAATTAATACTGTAAGTAAAATTAGAAGATAAATGGGTTATGTCGGTTGCAATGGTTATGGGGATGGTGATGTTGGTTGTATCACGAAATAATGAAATTAACAATTTCCATATTGCATTACTATTTTATTGACTCATTGAATTAATTTATTTTTTTTACTGATATGTTATTGCTTACTATTGCCTTCGATACGGAGTTTGAAATTCACTGCATAACTTACCTGAATCGAGAGGATCGTGTTTTTTAAAAATTTTTATTAACACCATTGTGTTTACATGTCAAAACCGGTCAGGAAAGACCATCAAATTTTGTCTATCTCTTAATCCTAAACTGCATATCAGCTAAATTCAGTCCAATGACATTCTTCAGTTAGTTAGGTTGTTTAAACTAGACACTATCATTTGTACAATGTTCCGCTATGATGACAACACTACACAAGTTCAAATGGTTTGGTCCTCTTTAATATTTTTTCTTATTCTGGGCCTCAAGAAAATGTGCTCAGATAATCTCTTTTCCCACACGTCATATACAGTTTTTGCTGTTTTTTGACCAAATAAAAAATCTTCGGCACAGGAGTTGGTTTTCCAGCAGTTGAAGAATTTCTGGATTTTCATGTAGGCGAAGCCTTTCTTCATGCTTCTTGGCGAACCTTTTAATTTCTTCTTTAATTGTTGGTATTCCAAGATCCCTGTGGATATCGGCACATCTTACATACCATGTTGCACTCACCATTTCTCGCAGAACTATATTGACGAAATTTTATATTGAGTTCTTCCTTTTTTTCTTGACATGTTTTTTTCATTTCAGTTTAGTGTCCAATGTCATATCCAAGTATTTAGCTTTAATTTCATACGTAACTATCTTTCAGTTTATAATTAGTGGTGGTGGATTTTTTGATCTTTTATTGGTATAATTGACGTGTACTAACGTTTCTTCAAAAGCAATCGTGAGAGGATAGTGATGACGACGAAAATATTAGAACAGTTAAATGTTGCTACTAGTTCTCTTATGGAGGCAATTATGATAGGGAATTATCGGAGGTGTATATATGAAAAGACAAACTGAGTCAAGTTAACATCTAGTTTATTAGCAAATAAGAAAATATGAATCAATACATTTATGTTAAACAAAAATATTGTGTGTGCCACGGACGTTAATTGGTTCTATTTATCTCGCCGCTCAATCATTAGGACCTTAATAACACCCTTGGTGCAAAAATAACATTTTTTTTTCAGATTAGTCATTTTTCTATTTGATTGATTGATGTGTCCGGGTACGTCAACTGCTATGGTCATTATTCCTGAATGTCACATCATGGAGAAGGCGGTGTTCTTACCCCGCTGAATGGTGAAATCCGGTGCCAGCATACACGCCAGGTTGGTGAGATTTCTCCCTCCAGGTATTACCCTCAGCGATTCATCTCTCCATCCGAGACAAGCTTCAATTTTTAGGCTGGTCTCCTTACATGTGTGGTAGTGTAGTTCGTGTAAGATGTGTGTATGTATATGAATATAGGAGACTATAGGACAAGAAACAGGAAGGAAAGACCGCGCGCGATATGTGGACTCTCTGTTAAAGTAATGGACTGGCATTTGCCTGGTGTTGATCAGAGAAAACACAGAAAACTATCAATCAGAGCAGGCGGACAAATGAATTCTCCTCCAGACAGCGGCAGAATTCGATCTAGCTATCTAGCCAAAGTCAAAAAATACTCGATTGATACTCGAACCCCCTTGTACTTGCACAACTAACTCAGCCGATTTGTATTTGAGGAATTGTATGGACTGACTTTTTTATTTTTACTTCATTAAAACAATATTTTGACGTATTTTGTATGTTTTAGTGGTTAATATATTTGTGGGAAACAAATTATATGAGGTAATTCTCTAATGTCCTATATTTTGTCACAGTAGACAAAGGGGTTTAGTAAGTGAAGATGATTTTCTTATTCATCGGAACATCAAGAAAATACTGATGTAACATCTTTGTAAAGAAATTAACGTTATCAATAAAAAATAAAATATGATCTGCTCATAATCTGAGTTTCGTTAGATATTACATAATATAGAATTATTCTATATTAATAGTTTAGTATTATTTATTATGATAAAAGATTTTACTTCAAATAAATGTATTTATCAAGAATTTATTACGGTTACGAAGATTGTCAATGTATTTAAAGAACTGTAGATTAAATGCGATTGTATTGTTTTGTTATATACTGCTCGCGTATAATGTGATGTACAGATGTAATGAAATGTAGATATTCAAATATAATATATTTCGGTAATGTAATTCGTATAAAAATCATTTAAATACATAATTATTGTATCAAACTTATATGGTCGGTAATGACCTTACAGAAATATTGTAATGCTGTATCTGGGAGGTAAAAAGTCGTAATTCATTTTTATTCAAATAATATCTTAATGGCAACAAAACGTAAAAAAATACATATTTTTTGCTAGTTTTAAATCGCATTTTTGTTATCGTGCATGTTTATCTCACCTATGCACTCTGAAAGAAATAATTGTAATGGTTTTATTTGTGAATTGAGGTATTTACTTTCCCTTGTCGCCAAACTGAGGAATGTGATTACAATTTCCATTTACTCCTATTACAAAAGCAGTTACCGACCTATACCTTATGCTAATGACATCCATAACTTTTTTTACTTCACTTGAATGCATTTCAACAAACAAGAAGAACATAACCTAGTCATTTATTGTTTCGATCAGTGGCAAGGTCCTTGGTAAATTGCTTCCACGCTACCTGTTTTGCTGTCTCCTGCCACCTTCCCTTTCACTGGGACCGCTCCTCAATTCTGCATCCGGCTCCTGTCTCAAACCGGGTACGCCACTTCGCCCGCCCTCTGTCAGTGATCCTGTTCAGGTGCTCCGCATCGCTGCGAAGAAGGCGACCCCGCTCTATAATGTAACATCCTTATCTACCTAAGTAAATCAAGGGCAATCAAAATGTTGACCAGCTGCACTGGGTGAGAGAGGCCATGTCTCATTTCTTCTGATCGTGTTATATCAAAGTTTAATTATTAGAAACATTTTTGAAAGTGAAACTTACTGAGATTTATGTGATTTATTCTTGATCATTTTTGAAAATTTTATGTTTCACTGTGACAGAAAATTTTTGATAATGATTACAACAATTTATAATGATTATAATAATGAAGATGAACATAATATTCTATCAATTATTTCATGTTTATTTTATTGTTCGTGTATGCACTAGCATTGATTGATTGGTGATTCCGGCCGCGTCAACTCTCAAGACATTAGTCCCGTAAGTGTAGCGAATGATTTTATTGCTGGAAGTGGCGGTGATTTTCCACTGTTGGATGGCGATATCTGGCGTCGACTTACCCGCCTGGCGGTTTTTTCTCCAATCAGGTATCTCCCATCAGCGGGGCACCGCCCCAGCCGGGACAAGCTCTAAGCTCCCGACTGGTCTCCAGAGGTGTGTGGCAGTGTAGTGCATTTAAGTGTAAGTGTGTGTACGTAATGGGTGAGGATAGGATAGAGGAAGGAAAGATCGCGCGCGGTCCGTGGCCCGTTTTTTGGGGTACTTCTCTGGCAATCGCCTGGTGTTGATCAGAGAAACTGCGGAAAACTACCGATCACAGCCGCCGACCACTTGAGTCCAGACAGTGACTGGATTCGACCTAGCTCTGTAGCTAGTGTCAAAAACCCTGTGACTGTCGGGATTCGAACTCCAGGACCTCCTGGTCAGAATAGTGTAGTGACATCAGTTGATACCCTGAGCCACGTAAGCCGATGCAGCTCGAATGGGGGAGATTTTTTAGAGTTAGCCTTAAGTTCCATTACAAAACACCACAGGCAATGCGGATAATTTAATATAAAGTATAGATTTTCCAAATATTTTGTCAAGTATGAAATTGGCATAAAACAAACTGCACGCAAAATACAGAAACAAACAACATATAATTCAAAGCAGTTAAGCAAAACATACAAATACTAGTACATTATGAAACAACGATGTAATGACGGGTATTAATACACCAGTGTGATATTACGATACAAGTGATTTTCGTAAACTTCACAGAGTGCATTAATTCCCATTACATCGAGTTTCATATGGTACTTTCCCTAGAAACTTGTGGTAACTCGTATAAGTTAAACGTTTACATTGAATCGTATCGTGTCAGTTGACATACAGGATTCAGCAAAGGCCACCTAGCGAACAGCTCCCTACCCATCCTGCCGCAGATGGCCTTTGTTTACCACTTCTCTGGTCAAATAGGATCGAAGTTAAATTAAAATACAATTTATTTTAAATAATATTCCACATAAAAATTATTAATAATAAAAGAAATTAAAATTGACAAGTATAATATAATAATAAATGAAATTTTAATGTACATAATGGAACCAAACATATACTAGAACGATTCGCAATAATTAATTGTCAATACTTGTTTGTAAAATTCTCTGTGGGTGATCAAGAAGCTGTATCATAATTAAATCTTTAACGGAATGTATCATTATGCAATGGGTTGCAGCCATCAAATGAAAGAATTGGCAATGGGAGTAGATAGAAATGTTTATGATTAAAGAACTGTGTAAGGCTTGGCGTGTTACAGTTATTAGAAGCGAACTTCATTCTAATTATAATTCCGAGGTTACAGTCAGTTATACTCTAAGTACGACTCCTATAGTAATAGAGTTCTCATAGAACTAAATAAAGTATTTATTTTATAAATGTCCGTAATTTCAGAATTGATGAAATAAAAATGTACAGAGTTTTACTTCTATCCGCGTTTAGTTCAACCAAACTATCGCAAAAAGTTCATTTTATCATTGGTCGTTGCGATATAGTTTTCTATACAGTCACGTAGATTATGTTCAGAATTTTCATCAGTGTACGTATTACATAGCAAGATCCTTGAATCTGTGTGAATTTGTGAAATTTTTCTGCTGAGAGTAATAATTTGTTTAAAACTGCCCAATTTTTTTAGCAACTACTCTAGTAATAGAAACTGTGAGAGCCAGAGATTACGCATTTCTTAGATTCTATACATTACAATTTTCTTATTTCTCGAAATGCTGTTTGGTGAATTCATGATTCTACGTGAGCCGTTCACAGCTATTAAAAATAGTTGCATGTGTTGAAGGGATCCTATTTCTCATTACATTGGCATATTGCTGTGTAGTTAGTATATTAGTATAATATCCCAAACCATTCATCACTATCCAGGACGGAAATATATTTGTACTTAGACACTGGACATGCATTTCTCGATTCTAATAGAATATTGAACATTATTCGTGGGTATCGGCTCGGCTCCATAGTTAGCAACTTAGACATGAAGGTCAATGCTCTTTTAACTACTGATTCTGTTTTACTTCAGTCAGTTTCATTTCAAATCATGTTTCGAGGATTTGTTATCGATAGCCCCAAAGGTATTTGTAGATATTAGTTCGGATCTTGTCCAGTTGACGAATTATCTTACATCCTAGATTTTTGCAGCATGTAAACAGAAGGCGCAACCATGGAATTAAACATTTTAAAGAACTTTACTTTTAAAATTGTTTAAAGCCTCGGTAACGTCTCACTAAGCTCTTACATATTATTTCTATTAAGTTATTCATTTTTTAACGTTTCGTTCCTACTATTCTTAACACCCGCAATGTCGCAATCGCGCATTGTCACAACGGCCGATAAATATTGTAGATTAATGTTCTCTCCAGTAGTTCTCCTTTACTTCCCACATCACGTTGCTGTGATAAAAACTAGTACTGAATTCGAAACATCGACTCTTTGCTTTGTATAGCGCTGACATTGTAGTAAATGGCCGCATCATTTAAGTAACTATAATCTTCATCCCTTATTCCAGCTCTTCACCGACCGCGACCCACTGACCCTCCGTAGGAATGCTTTTGAATGCGATGGATCAAGGATAATCTGCTCTACGAAGCAAGGTCTTATCTCTGAAGAAGGCGTTCGAGATGTCCTCTCGCCTTACTTTCACGTCTTTCGATTTCCAATAGCCTATTGGTGTATTCATGTAAGGATATGTAGAGAAGAATGGTTCTTACTGATCTTTAGTGGCACTAGACTTGTGTAACCCTTTATAAAAACATTTTTTTAGATTTCACTACTTAAAACGCGGCATAGAATGTGCTACGTTCATGTATTTTGAAAATATGAATAACAGTAAGTCACACGTTTTCTGCAACGTACTTCGTTCGTACAGTGTTCCTACTTCATTTTTTACGTAACTGTGTTTGTTACTGCAAGAACGTTGTGTCACAAAGGTTCGGAAGGCGACTTGTAAACCGGCAGTTCTTTTCTCTACGTTTGGTTTCCCACGAGGCTCATCCGCGAATGAAGGGATAATTCAACTGGTATGAGGCTTATTAATTCTAAATTATATGACAATTAAACTTTCAATTTCAATGAAACGTCATTTTCAATGCATGTAAATCAAGAGGTGCAACTTTCAAAGTGAAGATATAGTAAAAAATGTGGGCATAGGAAGAAGAAAAATAAAATAATCATTGCTTTATAATAAAATAAAATCCGAAGTTCAGAAAGTTTTGTATTATGTTGCTTGGCATGAATTTGAGAAAAGCAGGAAAGAAGGAAATAGGATCGAATAAAGAAAATGGGAAGAGATGGAGAAGAAAAATGTGGCTTAGGTGGAGAAAAGAATAAAGGAAAAGTACTAGAAAGGGGAAAAGTGAAGAAAAAAGTTATACAAGGAAAAGAAAGAAATAAGTGAAAGAAAATAACGAATTTTTAATGCACATTTGTCAACAGTGAATAGAATATGTCACTTTAAACACGGGGTAAAAGGTCTTAAGTCAGTTTTTGGCAAAACTGGGTTAAGTACTGAAACTACAAGTTAAGTATCAATATTTTATTTTAGTAAAATGACCGAATTCAAATGTTGCCTCCTTAACGACAAAAAAAAACCGTAGGGAAATATCGTTGAGCATAAGAAGAAGCGTTGGCTCAATAATATTTAACCCTTGTTTTCTGCAAGCTAAGATTTTTGACTTAAGAACTTTTACGCCGTGACCACAGATTTGTAATGACACATATTTTAAACTTTATTCTCTTTTAATTATTTGTGTAATATAGTAATACTTACAAGTTGTTAATATAGTGTTTAAAATGTTTTACACAGAAAGTAGCCTAGATATAAAAAAGCGACAAAAAATAAATCAATTATAAAAATTCTGTGTAAGATAGTACTTGTAAATACAAAATCACTTTTGCAGAAGCACGGAAAACCAGCGGGCAACCGATTGGCAAGGAGGTACTTCCTTTCTCGAGCGCCCGGGCTTCCCGGAGCTTCTGGGCGGCGCTGAATGAACAGACCCGACCCCGCCCGCTCCGCTCCACTCCACCCTACTTCGCTCCGCTCCTTCCATTCACCGCCTCTCTCGATCCACTCGGGGAACCTCCCAGCCGCGCCTCGCCGCGCCTCGCCGCGCCGCGCCGCGCGTTTGCACTTTCGGAAGCCGCCCGCCCGCCCACGCAGCAGCAGCCGTTTTGTGGTAGTGCACGACTTCTTTCGCCCTGTTCGTCGCGACGGGCCAACCCAGGCTCTTTGCGGCGAGCGGTTCGCTTTCGGTTGAGTCAGCGTTCCCAGAAAACAGCTGCCGAACGGAGGAACCGAACGTCCCTCTAAGGGGCGTCTGTCAAGATTTCGTGCTCGCTCGATGTTCGATTTGGCAGATCTTTTGCTCTGACCGAATCTGCTTTTTTAATTAATTGCTGATTCAGAAATACACAATTGGTTTAGGTTTTGGAGAAAAGAGTGTCACTTATTTTTACTTCGGCGAGTATGTCATCTGCAGGAATTATTATTTTATATAATTTCGATCCGTTCAATTTTATTCGAGGGAAATTCAATACAGATATCAATAGTAGTGGAGGTCGGTGGAGTTCTACAGTGCGACTTGCGACAAATAGAACTTGGAATTTGAGGTAATTTTGAAATGCAAAACTTCAATCACATTTGGACAAGTTTTTAATTAATTTCTTGTTTTCAAAGAAAATTGATTATAAAAATATTGGAAGAAGATGTAAAACAATATAAATATGAAATGTAAATTCCACATTTCATTCACTCTAGTGATGATCATTTATTTGAGCACCGTTCAATATTTTTAAAGATTTATCTGGGCGCTCCAGAACCACCCGAACACTGTGAAGCCTCTCTGGATTTTAATTAACGAGGATTGCGTTTATTATTTTTTAAAGAAAAATTAACAAGCAGAGATTTACATTTTCACTTCAGCTTTCTGCAATTGAAAATTCTGGATCTTAATACTCGCTCCATTTGCTAGAAAATGATGTCACTCTCAAAATCCATTTCGCAACAACCGGCCTCCGAATCCTGTTCAAATTGAGAGCATGTGTGTGGCAATGTGCTGAGCTTTTTACCCACTGCGTGATCTCCCTGCACCATTTGTGGCTGCGCTTCACAGGTCGAGTACCTAAGCGACGCTAATGATCTCTGAAAGCAGAAACTTTCATTCTGAGCGTCAGTCGGTAGCAGAGGTGTCAAAAGGAGAGCGAGTCGTCGAGGACTCCTTTTGTTCGACGGTGCACCCACGTACATGACGCGTTCTCTGCTCTACATGTGTGTTGAGGCTGTAGATACCTAAGTGCTGGGAGCCATTTGCCCACGTAGATATGAAGACAGAGTGGTTCCACTTTGCCACTGAATAAATGATCTTGCGTCAGTTGCCCATCTTGTTTTGCAAAAGACGACAGATGTTATTATAGTATTGGGAACAATGTTGAGGTATATACGTGGTTTGTGACAAGTAAAAAGCGTGTTTAGAATTGGCGACTGAAAAGCTAGCGTTCATTGATATAGTTTTCACAACTTTGAATTCCTTACTAAGCTATTCTTACTATCGTCCTTGCTTTTACATTCGCTGTATCATCTGTTACAATTTCTTATAGTCCTGTGTTAGTTTTCTTCTTTTTGTTAATTTGGCTATCGATTCATATACTCCAAATCCAATACATCTCTTCTTTAAATCATCGCTTTGTTTTATTGTTTCTATTTCCTTAAAATTTGCATATCTTCCAAGTAACTTTATATTTTATTCGTCTACTATTTAGTCATCGTCGTCCCTCTGAAGTAACATTACCAACGTCTCTCCTATTACACTTGCCTCTACAACCAAATCTCTTCCCATCAACTATCGCCAAATCTTGAATAGTCTTCATACTTGATTCAACCTCTAAAAGTAGATTCTCAAAAATTATCGCCATCGCCATCACTGCAAACCTGAATACCTGTTCTGATCCTACAACATCTCTTTTGCCTTCACAGCTACAGTGTTAACGCCTTCGTGTTTCTGGTCTGTTTTCACAACCAATGACAATCCTCATCATCGTTGCAGCCTACATTACCATAACTTCAATATCTATATCTCTCTCACAGCTGCCATTTCCATCACAATCGCAGGTCGTCAACACATTCTTGATAATTCATGTTTGCCTCCTCCGCCGGCATAGCAACCTCTAACACAGCCGCTATTGCGTTAGCGGACGCCTCCACCTACCGGACTCTCAACGTCTCCGTTACCTCCCTACCGCCATCACTATCATCACCACCATTGCATCAACATCCACCAACACCGTCACAGTCACCACTATCAGCAGCATAGAACTACCGGTACCATCACCACCTCCGCCTCCGTCCCCACCATCTTCCTCAACGTCATTTTCATCACTATCACTGCAATTATCATCTCCACCATTACTATTATCACTAACAACGTCACCTCCACCATCACCACCACCGTTCTCGCCGTCAGCATCAATGTCACTTTCACCACAATCACCGCAGTTATCACATCCACCATCACCATTATCATTAGCACCATCAGCATCAACGTCACCTTCACCATCACCGACACCGCGACATCACCTCCACCATCACCGCAACGTCACCTCCACCATCACCACGAGCACCACCACAACAACCATCATCAACAATCACCAACACCACCAACCCTTGCGCTGTCTCAAACATTGCTAAGATTGTATTCTGCATGGAGCCGACCCCACCCATTCCCTCCCCTCCCACTACCGCCTCTACCATTGTCGCAGCCTCTGTCTCCACCGTCACCGCGTCCCCCGCGGCCGTCGGCGCTCGCCGCTCGCCTGCGCCGCGACGCGACGCCCCGCGCCTTTGTATTGTAATCGACATCGGGCGCCCCCGCGGTGAGGCGTGACGCCCTCGCCACCCTCCTCCCCCTCCCGTCCTCCTCCTTCTCCCCGTCCCTCTCCTCCCGCCCCCGCTGGCTCCTCCGGCGCGCGAAAACGTATCATGGTCGGTGCTACGGCGGAGGGGCGGCGAGAAATCGAGATGACGGGCGCGATAAAGTCGATTCACGAGACCGCGAGAACCGCTAGGGGGACCGTCATTCAGCGCGGCGCCGCCCAGCTCAATGGGCCACGCGCCCCCACCCCCGCCCCTGAGTCTCCCACACGGCGTGCGCCCAGTAGCTGCCCGAACCAGACCTACAACGCCACCACCCATGCTGTCACGTTGACAGAGTTATTCGCTTGCGTGAACTATATGAAAGCTGAAGTAGGAACCGAAACAGTTTTTGAGCCACATGTAATAGTAATGCAATATGGAAATTGTTAATTTCCTTATTTCGTGATACAACCACCGTCACCATCCCCATAAATATTGCTACCATCACCACCTCTGATGTTATCAGAAATTTAAGTTGCTTACCACCTGAGAGCGTAATGCACTCCAAGATTGCTAATAATTTGTTAGTTCAATTGCCGCGTGGTTTCCAACACATTTTTGTTTGATTTGCTATTCTGTACCTTTCGATATTCCCCTCCATTTAAGTTTCTCGCATTCAGTTATTCTTACGAAAATCTTCATTATTTCCTTTTGTACAGTCATGATAGAAATGACTAATTTGTATCCAAAAGATGAAGATTCTGAAAGTTAAAATCGTAATTTATTTTATCATTTATTTCGATTTTTCCGGACGCTGATTGAATTCATCCTCTCCGCACAAACACACACTGCTCTCTCTTTTATTATTACCATCACCACCGCCGCCTTCTTCCTCGTCCCCGTCTCCTTCACTCATGCTGCCTTCACAGGCTTTACCACTCGGGCAGGTCATTCCCGTCACCATCACTACCAACTCACCCACACGCAGTTCTGGTAGTCACCGGATTAATTCCAACAAGGCCAACGTGCGAGTGACAATACTGTATCCGTGACATTATCGTTCTCCGCGTGAATAATATCTTGTTAAGAATATATTACAGCAGCATGAAACATTAGGTACTCGGTATCTCTGACATATGTCAATACGTTGAGGGATGTCAGGTATCGGATGAAAAAATTTATTTCAAAGAAAGAAACTGATGTTTTACTTCAATGTGTGTGCCCTGAATAATGATATTATTTTTCAAGGGTGATTCTAATTTAATGAAATGTTACAATTAGGATTGATACCATTTTCTAAATGACAAAGCCGTTTTACTCCTCATAACATTTTTTTATTATTTGTCATTGTTTATGCTAAACGTATTTTATTCGAATCAGTTTCATTTACTGCATGTACCGTTACCATTCATTATTGTCACTTTGATTAATCAACTCGCCACATCTTCTTTATCATTAGAATTATCTTTGACGCATAGATTTCAGTTCCAGTCACACGTTCTTTAAAATCATTGTTTCTATGTCGCCAAAGAGAACCCAGAACAGTTTCTATTGCTTCACCATCAGAAATGCAAATTACACATATTCCATTGCTATTTATGTTTCATAACAATTTCTTCTTGGATGATGCAACGAAAGATAATAGTACATTTCCCTGGTTAGATGCACCTTCCGTCAGCGCGAAAGTGATAGTAGAGCTGCGTGCCTGACGTGACCTTTCCAGTAACCGCCAGGCTCATCCTTGCGGTCGCTCTCGTGTGACCACGTAATTGCAGAGGCGACTGAAAAGAGAAGTAAACTATATAGTATTATGCGACATGTACCAATTACTGTCATTCACAAATCTTGTCATTGATGTAGCTATTAGGTTTAGCGTGTATGTACAGTCACGATGCGTAGAAACAATGTCCATAAACGGAGAAGGCACTTTCAACAACCTATTCACCATTTTAAGACTCGCCGTTTGTTTGCAAACTAGAAGTGGATGTAGGATTTCAGGTTTAAATATTTACAGGATTGGATCACGTGTTGCAACAGGTAATCGTTCATATTAATATACATAATTACGTTTATTAGCAAACACAGCACTACCAGTTAATAAACGTAATTACAATACAACAGGTGTTGTATTGATGTTTTACGAAAACAATGTATTTACATTCCTTTCCACTTTAGATTGATTTTAGGTTTTTTGAAATAGTATAATTCTGATGTTTCACAATACGTAAAATTATATGTTAATACTCTGTTTGTTATTGTTAGTTATTGTTATTTATAATAACTAATATTTCATAGACTTTTGTACATTTTTTTTATTTTACGAAACAATTAAATAGTTATACATTTTATATTTGCCTATATTTGCAGCAGAAGCAATTCAAAAATTACGGTACAAATATTTATTTTTGTTGTGAATGATCATTTTCATTATTGAATAGTTTAGACCATGCATTAAAATATTTATTTTCTGAATAACTTCATATCTTTTGATAGGATTCATGGAATAATTTGCATATTATTATTTCATAACTAATAGAAGTGTTATATATGAGTTATTGGTAAAAACCATGTAAATTCAAATGAAAAAACACTTAAGTGAATTAATGATAAGGAATAAAAGATAATAGTATATTTTTTAGGACAGTTTTTCAGACCGTGCCACCACACGTGTCATTCGTTGCAGTACACTGAAGTATCTTGGAATCGTTAACGGCGTCTAGGGTCTGATCACCCAGTGACACCTGTCGCTAAGTGCATCTGAGAAGAGGTCGAGTAACTGACATAGGTTCGACACCGCCACCAGCTTTTCCGTTGCCACCGTTGTTTTGCTCCGTGTGCAGTGAGGGTGATCGTACGTGGTAGAGTCCTCTTCTCAGGGAAAACGTCTCGTTAACGTACGGATCTGCAGCTTGGTGTCATGTGAGACTGCTTTGCAGTCGTCTGGAAATTCTCTTTTTTTCTGTTGCAAGTTTTCGTACTCTATTGTCAAATAGTCAATGAATACCTCTCATCTTCCAATTTTATTATCATTAACATAATGTACTTAATTCATGAAAATAGCTAGTCGATAACACTGTAGGGAGATTTATTTTCAATGTCAAAATCCTTGTCAATTAAAAATATATTTATTTGAGATGATAAATGTTGAAATGATTGTTAATGTATGTTTCTTCTCATGAATATTGGTCTTTAGATCCGAAAATTAAATCTTTTTTTAGAACTATAACTCATTTTTTACATTTATTTTATCACGAATTTTACTAGATCATTTTGTGTTTCCTGCACTCTTCTATCTTGATTTTTCTCCTATGACATGATTCTGAAAAGAGAATCCTGCAGAAATAACTGCTTACTAGTTGCTAAAGTTCCCTTAAACATTTTTTCTGATAAACAGTGTTAAATATGCGAACACTTCAACTGAGATGAAAACCAAGCACAATTAAAACGAAATAAGTAAAGTTTTTATAAAAAACTTAATTTAAGCTTAAAAGGTGCAATACAGGGACTAAAATACAAGAAGAACGTAGGATCATAAGTCAATGTTACGACATTCCAGTTAAACTTTAATTACATTTCATTACAAACAAAAAGAGGGGTAATGTAAATCGTTAATGAAAGCCAGTTTAAAAGCAAGTAAAATCGTCACAAAAACTTGGTCCGTTCGAAAACCTTAATCATGAATAATGCTAATAAAATTAATGATAAATATATACCATAGTGCTAAATAGCAATCACCTTATTTACTATATTAAAGCATATCCATACAATTATATTATAAAGAGAATAATTGAGAGAAACTATTCTGCCAGCAGCCGAAGACAGACGTAGGATAATCTTGTGTCGGTCCCACCCTCACATGAAAGCGAAAGTTCAAAGAAGAAGCGTCGTCAGAATGTAGTTAACCTCGCGATTTGCAAGATCATTTACGAAAGGAACTCTGACTGTATCCTCCGTTTTGAGAAGTCGGACGCGGAGCAGCGCAGCGGCGCGGGGTTTGTAATGACGCCCACGCCGAATGGTAAACGAGTTTCACCTGAATGCGTCCCTGGAGACTTCAACGCGCGGGTAAGAAAGAAGGCTACCTTCAAAAGCGAAGTCTTCTCTCTGGCGGGACGCGCCCGACTTCCTGGTAGCTAACTTGGACGTTTCCTCGGCTACACGCTATTCTTCGGCGCTCATGTGTGGCCTTCGGGAACAATGGAACAAGCGGAGAACGCCCTAGGGGTGGGGCGGGGCGGGGAGAGGGAGGGGGAGCGCGGGCGGGGTACACGCGTGGCGCGGGTGCGTGGGAGGCGCGCACGAGCTGTCGCTGTTGGGTGGCGCGCGGTAGTGCTTTTTATCGGTCCGCGATGTATGGCACTGAAATAAAGACGTGTCTCGTTGACGCAATGGAAATGAGTCAGCAACCAGCCATGAATTTTGATGGGACTATATGATTGTCGATATTTCTCATTACGTTACAGAATGAATTATATATACATTCCTACTCCTCTTCGTAAATAATTATGCCTGAGGTGTTATCATGGTACAAAGATCTTATGCTAAATTTTAAAAAAATGATAGAAATATGCAAACCTTATTTGGTCACCTGAACACAAAATAAATTGTTCGCACAACTTACTACCAAACACAAATAGGTAATAAAATACTCCTAATAAAATCAAGATTCCACTTCGAAAATAAATTACTAACCTAATTTTAAGTTAATGGTAAATGAATTGAACCCTTAATCGATTGAATTAAAGCGGTTCTATAATTTTTCGTTAGAGTAAATGTAAATATCCAGATTTTAAAATTATTAACATTTTGCAATTAACATTTTAATAGGCTAATTGAAACAGTATGTCAACAGCCAATATAAATATAACAAGTAAATAACTGGACATTTATTTTAGGAGATAACTGAATATTATATAGGAAGCTAGCGGTTCTACTACAGCATATACTTTCGCAGATTATTTCTAACTTTTGCATATTTTCGAAAATTCAGAGAGTTCGACGAAAATGAGTCCTGCACCATGCGCCATTTTTAACATCCTGTCTCTACCTTAGGAATAAAAGTAAAGAAAAAATATCAAGAGATTTTTGAAAGAAAAACAACCTTTTTTGTATAGTGCATTAACTTCATGCAGAAATTACGCAAAATCTACTAGTTTTTTCAAAATGTTGTACATGACCTTATTGAAAGTCTTATTTTTATTAGTAATTTCATTTAAAGAAAAATCTCTACCATCAATTTTATACTTTTTCAATGTCAATTTTTTACAATGTTCGAAAAAAAAGTCTTTGCCGAAAATGGATCTAGGACCAGTTTTTTACCTTTCTTTGTTACATCCGAGAGAAACATTTTTTAAAAATTTGAGCCGTGTTTTGAGAAAATAATTGCTTGAAAATTTCCTATAATTCACGCCAAATTACCGCAAACTACTCAAATTTTCGAAAAATTGTATGTGACCTAATTTGAAGATCTGAAATTGGACCACATATTTTATTAAGAAAAAAATCTTGATCATCAATATTGTACTTGAAAGAAGAAAATTTAACTTTTCTAATTTGCAATAAATGAGGTATTTTAACGAAAATGACACCCACGTCATTTTAAACGGGCTATATGTCATCGAAAACAAACAATCTAAAAATATTGAGCCATTTTTGAGGAAGTTTTGAAAATGCTTCATGTAAAGTACCCTCCAAAATTAAAATATGCGTTTCAAACTGGCAGGTTCTCGAATGCGTTCAAATCGATCGGAGAATTTGATTGGATGCATTTTCTTGATGAAGTAATTCTCAAAATGTGAAGTTTTGATTCATGCACTAAATCTACACATATCTAGTTAGTATCTAAGAAATAATCACAGTGTTGTCTCGTGTAAAACTGGAGATACAATGTTTCAGATTACCGAAGACAACTTTGGGGCAAATGACTCTGATATGTATTAAATGCTTAAAAGCTCTAGTTATATCTTTTCCATTGTCTATATCTTCCTTTGTTGTTGTTGTTGTTGTTGTTCTCCTGCTTTACTGTCTACGTCAATTCTTATATTTTTATGCGACTTTTTTTGCTTTATTTTATTTATTTTTCATTTTATTTCAACTTTCAGTTTAAAAAGGGTTCGTGACACCAAGAATATTATAAATATCAAAATACAAAGAAACGATCGTAGAATAACAGAAGATTCTCCGCATTAAAAAATATTATTCAGTTGAGAACCAATTATAATAATAGTAACAATAACAACAATAATAATTTTCAACGATTTTTTTTTGTTTTTGGAGTATAATGTAAATTTTCTTGTACACTGATAGCTAGAGTACGTAGGCGAAGGGTTCAAAAATAATGGCACTGTGCTTCTTTAAGTAATCCTTGGAATCATTTGAAACCAATGATCTTAATTCCAAAGTCACATTAAACGTTGGTATATTCAATACCATCAACAAAGAAAGATGGATAATCCGATTTGCAAATTCAAACCCAGCATCAAATCACTGCCCAAATGAATTGATTACTATTGCTTGCTTGATTGATTACTTTTGTATAATGACATCATTTGAACACGCCCAATGTTAACAACACATTTTTCACTTCTTATAAAAAATATATTTTTATTGTCATCCAGCTTAAGGTTTAGCCACGAGCGTTGTTTGCAAACGGACAGACTAACGGACGGGTGCGCGAACGAATGGACATACGAACGGACGAACGAATGGAGAAATGGACGAACGAACGGACGAACGAATGGAGAAATGGACAAACGAACGGACGAACGAACAGACAAACGAACGGACATACAAACGGACGAACGAACGGATCGACGAGCAAACGAAACGAACGTACGAACAAAATATCTACGAGTATATTTTCAGTTCTAGGGACCCATACACAAAACGAGTTTTTCTGTGGAAAAATCGCTATTTCCACACAGGATTACAATACTTTCTCTATACGTACGTCGTGTGCGAAAAAGTAATAATAGCTCGTCGAATTTCCCTGAAGAAGGCTGAGCACCGTGTCCGGCGTGCCCGTGCAACGGCCGCGCGGGCGGCAGCGAACCGGTCGCCCCGCGCGAGCAGATGGTCCCAGGCGTGAGGTCGCCGCGTTGCGCGCGCTCCGCCCAGCTCAACTCGATCCCGCGCCGCGCCGCGCCGCAGCCTCGGCCCTCCCCCGCGAAAGAGCATCCGGGCAACGTCGTGCTCCACTTAACAGCGACCATCTCCATGCCCCCGGGGCGGGTGCGTCATCCCGCGCTGCGCTGCGCTCCGCTCTGCTCTTCTCCGCTCCGCTCCTCGAGGCACTACTCGTACGTGCTGTGCGGAGACGCCCTTCCTGGTCCCGCGCGCAAGTCGTCACGACCGCCTGTGTTCACATAGAGCGCGCCCCGACGGGATGCTCCGAGGCGGTGTGGGTGGGGCGGGTGGCTCCCGCGACGCGCCTTCACTCGCTCTGGGTCTCCGGTTCAGGCTCGCGGGCGGGGCGCTCTCCTTTCCGGGTGCAGCCTTGGGCTAGGAGGCAAGATTTGCCTAAAGTAAATACTGTAATAAATTCTATTATTTAATTAGGTGTGTCGAGCCGTGGGCGAAGCAAAGAAACTCAGAGAAATACAGATTTGCATGTAATTTCAATAACAAAAACTTTTGTTCAATTAAATAAAATTAAGAAGCAATTTATGAGTTGTTATCGTATTAACAGATATGACACACAATTATTGGCAATATTTTCCTTTCAAATTATCTATTTTTAAAGCGTACATCAATAACCTGCAATAACAGAAATAAGCCTGCAATACAAACGAAATATTATGTGTTTCTTATCAATATTGTACAAAAAACTAAAAATGGTCAACAATTCATTCAAATCCTTTTGACTATTCACCAAAGATATTTTCTCTTCGTGATTCACATGTTCAAAAACTTAATTTCTATGCTCTTTTTTAGAAAATGTATAATATGATTACTACTACAAAATACGTATTCTTACATTATTGTAATCTGTAATGATAAATCGTAGTAAATTATATTTGCACATCGTAGTAAATTATATTTGCATTTGTATAAATCAATCAATAAATAATATTTATTGGTATTATGTTCATTATATGATCATTGAAGTAGTATTCTTTGAGCGTTGATGTAATTAATTCGCTAACTTAAAAACAATTTTTACATTTAAATTTTACTTTCTCTTAATCAGGCAAGTGTACCTAATTGAAAGGTTTCACCAATTTTAACTCGTGTTTCCAATTCTTGGATTTAAACAAAGCATGACTATGAAACTTTCTGTAAAATGCCGTGTGTTATTATGAATAGTTGTGTCGAAAAATTGAACATATCATCAATGGTCAATGGTAAGATGATAAGACAGTGGAATGCGAAACATTAACGAATGTACGATAGGCGCAATGCCGAGCGTCTTCTGCCACTAACTAGCTTACTGACGCTGAGTCATTGGAGTGAAAAAATATTAAACCTCATGCTCTTCTTTCCAACAGATAGTTGGGATTAAAGTTTGATGCTCTTGGAATTTGGAATTGGATTGCTCAGAATTCTTTGGGAAGTAGAAAGTAATTATAACTTAAATGCAAGTTTTCAATTATTTTGATCTCTTGGATAAGAATCAGTCAACTAATTTTCTTAGCGTTTTAATTTGAAATTACGTGCGGGGAATATAACCGACACCCTGATGGAACGATAATACGATGGAAGAACATCAATTGATGGCGATTTACTTTCTTTTAGAAGTATATGTTCAAAAAGTTTCCGAGTATATTTTTTAACCATAATATTAGCATTTTTATACCCAATATTTCCTAGTTTACATATACAAACTACCTTCAAGGCCAAATTTTTACTTTATTCAGATTTTATTTTCAACAAATATAGCTCCAAATCAATTTAGATTAAACAATACTTTAATTCTTCAAACTTTACAAGTTATAACTTCTAAACTTCTATTTGTTTATTAGTTCGTCCAGTTGCATTTTTAACCTTTTCCAAATTTCAATTCATTTTTGGCTTGTTACGATTATTTATTATCAAGGAAATATTTAAATGAATGTTTACTTAACATAAGCCTTGTATTCATAGTATGAATGTTGAAACGTCTACTGACCTTGAAGGTATTCAACATTAATCATCCCACGTCAAGGAAGTTATCATAAACTACTTTTTCCCTCGCAATATCATTATTTATCGCATTTCCATCCCTTCCACGAGTCATATCACCACTCCACTAACGTGCAATCTTTCTCAAATTCGAAACATAAATCATGAGCGCGGATCGCGAAATGGATGATACTTAAAACGATTTCCGTCAACAGGCGTCCGTAATTGCCTTTTTCTTCATGAATACTAATTGCGCCAGTCGGTGCTCCTCTGAAGCAGCCGATGCCGCGACGAAGGAATCGGCGCAGGCGCCGCCTCGAGACCTTCCAGAGGGAGTGGAAGGGATGCGCAGCGTGGGCGGCGGGAAGGCGAGAGTAACGGTTTGTGGGACTTTTATCTCTATCTCTAATGGCGTCGCCCCCTTGGCCTGATGTCCGCGAACTCGAGTACTGTCGGCGTGGGGCGGCCCGTGGTACAGCTGTCAAACCGCTCGCCTTCCACTGCTGGGAGCAGGGTTCAAATCTCGGTGGAATCGTTTGGAAAGTTTGGTGGACAACGCTGGTTCGCAACTGATTTCCTTCGGGTTTTCCCGTTCCCCTTGGCTTTCGTTCCACCATCGGCCCATCATCATTCATATCATGTATTTGTAATCACTTATCCATCGTATTATTCATTCCGGGAATGCCGTTAGCATGGGCACTGGCATCCTAATAATATATTGTCTGAGTCTTTCGAGATTATAGAGGATCACGCAAATGAGAAAGAAGTATCACCGAATCGCGTAGCAAGAGATTGGGTGAAGGCCAGGATGGCGAAGATCTCTCTCCTCGGCCCTTGTTTAACAGTCACATATCAATGGGGAAGCGGATATGACGGACTCTAAGATGCTTATATTTCTCTTGTTTTTTATGTAAAATGTTTCTGTTCCATCGTTTACAACTTGTATTATTAGAACCTTTTAACCCTAAGCGATAATTGCACCACTCAATACTTGTTTGTTGTTTACAAAACACATCGAAATAGTCGCTACGCGTAATCGCTTCGTAGAAACTGTGGTGAGCCACGTTGCAATCTTATTTTAATATCTGTCGATATAGAGAACAACTATTCTTTTGGAGAAAAATAGTGAATGTTGAAGTAGTTCTTAAAAAATATGTGGTCACTTATGTCCCCGCGGAAAAGACCGTAAGTAGAAACAAATATTGAAAATGTATATGTATATTCTTTCTATAAATCAAAAGGTGAAAATATTTAAACACAAACTTGCAGAAAATAATTGTAATACATTGAAAAATAAAAATGCTGTACATGTAGCATTAGTTTTCAAATATACACATTTTTCCATTACTTTGTAATTTATTTTTGGGGTCTGCCGTTGCCATTTCTCGTCACTGACGTTCTACAAATGCAAATTTCAAGGCAATCTTGTCATCATTATTCCTCACAGAATTATCTTAGTTGTACCCTCTACTCTTAGTCTGCCTTCAATAATTCCATCATTGTTTACCATTAATATTACTCCTTTTTTACAATTTTATCTTCTCGGGTTATCTTGTGTACTTATTGATATAAGAAGTCTTCAGTGTTCAGTCATTATATCCTTTAGAGTAAATTCGTGTCAGTAATTTAGACGTCAGTATCACACGTCTCTGGTAATATTGTCTTCATTACCTCCAATTGTGTATTTTGAATCCCATCTTTAAACACATTTTATTTCTACCAGCATTCCGGTCAAGCGACAAGAGTATTAGAAGAAAAGAAATCAATGAAAATAGTAGTGTCACTGAAGTTTTCTTTTTTGGCTCCTGTTCTGTTCTCCTTGCTTTAGGACGCTCAAATATTTCAATTTATAGCTCATAGATTGCCCTGAAATGTTTCTCTTGATATAAAACTCACTTGAATCACATGATACAAAACATTCACTTGCTTTTCTTATCTCAAATACGATTCCGTGTTCATTACCCTGTTTTTAACACTAACTCTCCAATTACATTCTCATTTCCGACTCACATTACATGTTCGTTAAGTTATCATTCCTATTATTGCCATGACCTCTACTGCTCGTCTCTTTCCGTTTCAGAGGTCCCGCAGTACACGGCATTCACTCGACCGTTCTCGCCGTTATTTCCATTCCCCTTTGCGTCACCATCCCAACACCCTCGCCCCTCTCGCCGCTTCGCGCTCCCATCGGTTCCTATCCTTCATCGCGCGTGGTCTCCATGCGCGCGCGCTCGCCACTCCTCGCAGCGCCGGGGAGCATCCTTGAGTTATGTTTCTCATTATTGAAAACGTTGGCGCGATATGTTAATCCGCAGGTGTACACAGGCGGTCGCGGGGCCACGCGCGGCCTTGCACGCCCGCCGCGGGCGAAAGGGCGGCGATGCGGAGCAGCAGGAGACGATGGAGGCGCGAGTGAAGGTGGCGGCGGCGCTTGCGGGAAACGACGGCAAGAGAAGTGTATTGTTACGAAATGAAAATAGAACAACTTGGAAACTTGGTGGGGGAAAATATTATATTACATGGAGCAGAAATGTGTAATTTAACAAAACGCCGTAGTAAGAGGAAACGGTCAGTAGAGTTTGACTCTATGGGATCTTTGCAGATAATAACGCAGGAGAAGAGGAAGGAAGTGATATAGGAAAGAGCTCGGGTTCAAACGACTATAACCAGAAGACTATAAAATAAAGCTTTTTAATGGTGTGGACATATCCAGAGGATGCAAAATGAGATATGGCCAAACAAATTTTAAAACGGACACCTGAAGGAAGGCATAGAAAAGGCAAACCTGTTTTGACCTGGAAGGTATATATACAGAAAGTAATGGAGAAGAAAGGATTAGAAGAAGATCAGTGGGAGAACCAAAAAATATGGAAATCGAAAACGGCAAACTCCTAGGGGTAGAAACCGTGGAAGAAGAATAAATAGATCTTGGCACGAGTGTATCAATTTGTAAGGGAACAAACCATTGAGGAATACAATGAGTTGCCATGGAAGCAAGTTTGTTTAGGGAGACGCTAGGTAGAGTTCGAAAGAAACGTCCGCATGCCGAGTATGCCGTGGTATTTAAAATAAAACTGTTGTTAATATACTCAGTTGGTAGCGTCCTCAAGCGAATAGAAGATTGGAGAAACCTTGGGGAAGATATTAGTTATAATAAATCGGTGGTTCGGGAATACGGAACAAAATATTCGCAGAAGTGGAGCAGGTAACAGTTTACCGATTTATTAGCCATTTAGAACTTACAAACAATATACGTTCTTTTGATGGAATTTTACGTGCTTCATTTGACAATATCTCAAGGGTAAGGTGAACAGACAGCGAGGTTGAGTAAGTGCAACGCAGCGGCAGTTGATATTATTGAAAAAAAAAACGTTCACGGGCATTTACGAAAGCTTAAACTGTTGTAGGACGCAATTTAATTAGATACGTAACAGTATTCTACTGTAAGTATGTTGTAACACGGAATGTCTACGGTTCCAGAGGAAACTACTGCGTAAGTGATGCAGTTCAAGAACTACAATTTGGTTGATTACAATACTCATCTTACCGGCCGGGGCCGATTCGTCCTCCAGGCACAGTCGGTGTAGTACCTCCATTTCATCATCTGATGCAATGTGTGCGACCTTAGGGAGTTCTATCCATAGGTGTACCTTTCAAGGTTGGACTACGGACTTCCAACCTCGTGAACGGCAAGGGAAGTAATGGGGTGTGGTTTTTTGCGGTAGTAAAGTTGAGAGGCTGGCGCTGTAAAGTAAGAAGTGATAAGTTTTAATTGATGGAGGTGATGGTGAGGCTTGCCGAGGAAAGGGTGAGGAATCTTCAAGTCGATTGACATTATTTATTTGATTGGTGGCCTCCTGATTTGAGAGGATGTAGGTGTGAGACCAATGTCTGAATGAGATGGGGAAACGCAACGAGAACGGTAAGAGAGGCGGAAAGGCAGTATGGTAAGAAGAGGACACCAGCGAAGGATAGTGGAGGAGAAGAGTGGCGAAACATAGTGGCGGAGGACAGAGGCTGAAGACAATGGCTTGGAATGGTGTGACGGGTAACATTGGCAAGATTAGTAACGGGAATCGTGATGCGGACAGTAGCGGGAATAGTGACGAGTTTAACAGAGAATATAAGCGGTGTTCCCTCACCATCATCGGGGGGTAGTGGTGAGCGCGGCGAAGGAATCGAGAGCGGCCGAGGTAGCGAAAGTGGGGGGAGGCGGCGGTGGTGGCGGAGGCGGCGGCGCCGTGGGGCGCGGGTAAAGCGTGCTGCTCGTAACGAGCGCTTTAGCACCCAGTTAGCGATAAGCGGTCGACGTTCAAATCGATTGAATACGTAATGCAATAAATAACCGGTTCGTTCGTTTTTTTTTTACTCGCCCTCTCGCCGGGAAAATAATATTTCGTGCATTTTGTTTTCTTTCCTGATCGCATCGGAGACCTGCAAGTGCAGCGCGCTTCTCTCTGCTCTCCCTCCCCTCCCCCCTCCCGCGCCGCGTCGTTGCCAGAGAGGAGGAATCCCAAAGGCCTAAAGGTCATGCGGCGTCTTATCGTGGTTATCGGCCGCACGGAATATACAGTCCCTGACACAGTTTCCAGTTGGACTGGTTGCGACTTAATGTACACTGACTTTCGGCAAGGCAATGCCGAGCGGGCACGACGCTATTGCAAAGCTGATGATGTTTATTCTGTGCAGTCGTCGTGCTGGATCCACGCTTTCGGGCGTCAGTTGCGAAATTTGTGTTCATGACAAGGGGCAAATAGTTAAAACAATGTATACAAAATATGTCGTTGCACTCAGTTTTTGCATAATGCGTTTCTCGTTTTTGTCTATATCTTTATATATTCAGTGCACTGAATTGATTTGCATTGAAGTAATGTAAACACATTAAATCGAATGATTTGTGTTGTCGAAAGAGAATACTTCTGTATTTCTTTTAATTTTACCTAAAGACAGTTTGTAACGAAAACGACAATGATTGAAAATAGCAAGTTATTATTTCAGAGCGGTAATAGATATTTAATTCACGCCCTATTGACGTAGTGGAAAATTTTTTTGACGAGAACTGTTGATAAATAATTATTGCAAATAAAAATGGTTCATGATAGCTTGTTGATGATGGCTTAGAATGTGTAACCGTGGAATGGGGAACAATTTGGCTGCATTGCATGTCAGCAGAAAAATATAGTGGTTGTGGAAAGTGTGATGTCCAGTACCTTCATTCCGTTACAAAATAAACAACTCATTATTCCTATCTTCCTCCTTTTGAAGTTTTTCCTTTGTCGTGTATTACGTATTTACCTACTAAAGAGAAAGTATTGTAATGTTGCTGTGGTAAGTAATGATTTTTCGAACAAAAGTTCATATTGTGGGTGTCGGAAATCGAAAAAATAGATAATTCTGTAAATGTAGTAAATTGCTTCCCGTAATACGTTGAGTAGTCATAATCCACATTTTCATTGTTCTTAATTCCTAACAATTATTTAACGGCAAAACGTCAGTCAGTCTATCCGTCCCTGTGCGAACAACACCTAAACCGTTCATAGGATTTTCTCCAACTCTAATATTGAATGATTTTCAAATTTGAAATCGATAATTTTATTTCTTGGGGTACTTTATTTGAAACCTAAATGACATTTTAAAAGTTTTCTCAAAATTGTCTGAACGTTTTCCTTTTTTTAAACGCTAATTAGGAGAGTGTTCGTATACAAGTAGCACACGTGCAATTTTCATTGTAGTCTTAGTTGTAGTCGTAGTCTCTGAATTTTCGAACATTGCAAACATTTAAAATATTGTGTGCGTCTTCCTGCAACTAAAATAATGATTATCGAAACGTTTTTTAAATGATACCTTTTCTTCACAATGAGATTTTATATCATAATATTTTTCGAAAATATGAGTTGAACCTTGATCAATTTCATTGAGTGGAGGTGCATTGTATGTGCTTATAGCTTTGCAAAATTAAGTACGTGAGTTCGAATCTTATGGGTAAAAATGTTTCGTGTTGGAAAAACTTTTGCAAGTTCAAATAGTATAATATTACTTAATTGATACAAATTATGCGAGACAGTATTCTGTGTTGTAGCTGTTGGGCTGGTGAAGATTGATTTGAATACCATAAAGGATGCAAAAGGAACTCTGCCTTTAAGAACAGCGCTGATAATTTGCAATTATTACAAGAAATGCCAATTACCAATAAATCGTGGATATATTTATTCCTGGTGTTGTGAAAGAGCGTCAATTTTAATAATAATACATTTTTTTCAGGAAGTTGCAAGGGTCTTGTAATGTTAGAATCACGAATCGAGTGCTGCGGAGCCATTTGTAATGTATGATGTCAAACATTGCTTGGAGCGATAACTCTGTGTTGAGTGGCTGTCGATGAATTCCAAAATAGTGGAACATCTCATAACTGGATAATAAATAATAAAATAAATTGGGGTTATCTTTAAAACTAAAAATCAAAATTTTTTAATGTATCTTCCTTGCAAATTTATTAAGAATATTGTATTGCTTTTCTCTTCTTTGAGATTGCCTGCTGCTACGGGATGTGTGGGTGAAGAGAGGCACACTTGTGTTACACGTATGGTATGGTTGTAAACATTCGCGTATCGTTCATAATCTCATCCTTAATTTTCATTTTGAGACAGGTAATTCAGAATATAGTGTAATTCTGTAAATGAAGACAGATGTAGGCGGGTTCTTGGTGTGACAATTTCTTCTTATGTCCTGTATCTATCATTGCAATCCACATTTCCAAAGCGAGGGGCTCCTACGTATTCTTCCATTCTGTTTTCCCTTCAATTATTTTCACGCAAAATAATGGTTTTACTTCATCTATGCATAGTATTCAAGGACAGTTTCATTGTGTCCTCTTTGGGTATCATGCCTCTCTGTTTGTCCATTTCCACTTGTGATAAATGACAAACCTTCTTTACTCTTTTCTGTTATTCCCCATCACGCTACTTATCGGTTACAATGGATTCCACATAAGCTGCATATCCACACTTATGTTCCACTGTCTACATTTTATCTACCATTTAGAAGTACGGGATGATGATTTACAAGGGATATGTTGTGGTATGAGAAAGAAATCACAAGTACATGCTTAAAACACCTAATATAAGTCACACAAAATTCGAACTCGCGTTCTTAGTTCGGCTTTTCTAAAACTGTGTTTAGCTTATAATTCTGTGGTTAAGTCGGAGAGAGATGGAGAAGTAAAGCACACGGTTGGTCCGCGCCGAAGATGCTACAATCAACTATTTTACTTCTTTTTATGAAAAAAATATTGTTCATATAAACAATGGTTTTGCGCTTTCGAGAGCTCTAGTAAGATCATTTTAACAACATAACCATAATTTGACATAAGTGCGCGCGACAATGTATGCTCGCAACATGCAGCGGAATTTATTTAGGAATATGTAGGTTAGGTATAATCGAAACAAACAGGATATATAGATGTATGGGAAGGGGGCCACGCCTCAACTTCATGGTGAAGAAGGTATTGTACTCAACGGCTTATACGGTATTCGAATCCTCAGCCTTCGACTTAATATATTTTCTCTCTCTCGTTTTCCCGTGCCCCCAGATTCGGCACATTTGCACGTGTTTGAGCTGTAGCAGAGGCCTTGGCCCAGGACGCGACTGCCCTGCCCTCTGGCGAGTGTCGCGCGCGTGCTCGGGCGGGTCTGCCGAGCGCGCCCGCTCCCTTATCGTCGCTCTAAACTGTTGAGGATGGCTCGTAATTGAATGCGATACTAATGCCTGGCTGGGCTGCTTTAACATTTACGTAACCTTTTCCGCGATGCCATTGTTCCCGAAACAATAAACGGTTCAGAGCGGAGTGGAGTTGAGTGGAGTGACGTGGAGCGAAGTAAAGTAGAGTGAGTGAAGTGGAGTGGCGACCATTTTGGCAGAGGCACGGATCTGGAGTGAAAGGTCGGTCCCAGTTTCGTTTTCTTTTTGTTTGTTTTTGTTTTTGTTTTTGGATAGTATCAATTGTTAGCGGCATTTTGTTCTCCTGATATTCTATAGCACAGGTTTCCATCGCCCACTACCTATTTCATTGCATTTGGTACACGTATTCTTCTTAGATTATTTCGTACGCAGAATGTAATTTGTTAATTACATACTTCACTTGGGAATTATTCTTTCAACGATCTAACATATGTATCTTTTAACACATTTATCCTTTAATATCTATTGAATTCTGCTTCAGTGGCTAACAGTGCAGTAAAAATGTGTTTTACGTATTTTACATCACAAAACTATTATTCTTTGCGGGTAGTAAAACATTAAAACTGAAATTTGTAATACTATAAATTCACAACATATCTAAGATTGAATTGATTCCACGAAAAAATATGTTTTTGTAGAATGGAGCTGAGAAATTGCTCAGTGAGTTCCTTTCGAAGTCATAAGGTCAAAGTCAGAAGATGCACGTCTCCGAGTAGTATTAAAAACTGTTTTGCATGCAAATAAGATCCGGAACAACTTCTCTGCAGGTCGAATTACTGTAAAATTGCCACACTTTGTAACAGAAACCTTTAGCAGACAGACATGAATTCAGCCATGATAGGATAATATACAACCACGAAAATGCACCATAGAAAATAACTGGTGTTGGCATATTGGAAGAATGACTTTTATGCTGTGACGGAGAGCAACGTGTTGAAATACGCTAAAAGTCATTGCCGTGGCGGTCCGTGCTGCGTTATCCTCCCATTGTTAGGTTGCGGCGAGTGCAGGTCGGCTGAGCCAGGGCAGTGCCTGCTGTCTCTTTGTCTGCGACCTCGATTGATTGTATTTCAAGGCCTGTCAAATGCTTTGGTCATTAGTCCCATAAGTATAATGAATATTAAAGCTCGGGAGATGGCGGTATTCGTACTCCCACTGGGACAAAAGATCCAATGTTGACTTGCATCTCGGCTTGCATGTTTTCCCTTTTCCAGAATCTCCGAACGAGACACTGCACCAACCGGGACAAGACTTAAGCCCCCGACATATATAAATTAAAACGTATGTGCGTGTAATGAGGGAGGCAGGAAAAAATGTTCGTGTGGGTTTGGTAGCCCTTTCGTTTGAATACTGCTCCGGCATTCTCCTGGTATTGACCGGGAGAGATGGCTCAGTGCATCAACCTGATGTCACTGCAGTCCCTCTGACGTGGGAGGTCCTAGGTTCGAGTCCCGACGGCGGCAGGATTTTCGACACTAGCTTTTCAGCTAGGTGAAACCGCGGATCGGAGAAACCGCGGAAAACTACCTTTTTGATCAGTCGGTCGCAAAAATTCCTCCACCAGACGACTGAATTCCACCTTGTCGTGTAGCCAGTGTCGAAAATCCACCGACGTCGGGACTCGAACTCTGGAACCTCCCGGTCCGAGACTGTAGCGGCAACAATCGTGGCGCTGAGCCACCGCAGCCAGTCCCGCGACCTCGAGCGCTGTCGAGGGCGGGCACGCGGCGCGGCGCCAGCCCGATGCGCCGGAGAGCCGCTGGACTGTAGCCGGTGGTTAAGCCTGACAGCCCGGAATCGAATCACCTGCGCGACCTTTGGAGGCGGCGAGGGCGGGGGCGGCGGCCGGCGGGGAAGGCGCGGGAAAGTTCATCTTAAATTTAGAGCGATCGCCTTACGCAAACCCGAGAGGGAAGGGCGGGGGCGCCGGGGGCGGGGCCGGGCGGGGCTCGCCGGGGGAGGAGGTGGGGGAGACGCAGGAATGCGTGGGAGTGGGGAGAAAGGTGAGGAAGGAGTTTCTATGCTTAATATAAATAGGTTCCGGCGTGGGTTGGAAAGAACTTGGGGCCTTGCTTCTGGCCGTAAATCTGAAGACTGGGGGTTCGTGTCCTTCGTAAGGAAAGGATTCCCTTATGATGCTCAGATACCACATGTACCATTGTAATGGTCATTTTAATACCAATCTTTCATCCACCATTATTCACAACTGACGATAACCCAATCATTCATTACGTGAATGGTAACAGTAAACCACAACCACCACAATTTCCCTAGAAGGAGATCATAAAGTCGTAACCCTCTCCCATGTCTGTGCTAAGTAATGAGTGTAGCACACATATAAAGTGAATGATGTTGGTATTAGCAGATGATGTAGATATTAACAGATAAAGTGATGTCTATAGGATGACTGTATGATGATAAACGACTTGCATGAATTAACGATTTAATGAAAACATGAAATTATATAAGAAATTACGATTAATAAAGTGAACACTAATGTTATATCTTGATTATAATTTGTTATTTTTTAATAATTATCTCTCACCTGTTTGTGTTTATTGTGAAAATGTTCAGAAATATATCAAGTGGAGTGATGGCTAAATAAGCGATCTTCAAGCAGGACAGTTTCAAGTAATTATTCACCTGTACGTTTTCAGGTAAAGAAGGTTAAGGGTGATGTTCTACGAAGAGATATCCCGCAACCGCCCGAAAGTTCAGCAGAAATGTAGAGCACAGAGAGGCCTTACGCAAAACGTGGGAGGGTCAGTGGGGCGGGCTCCGCTACAGGCGAAGGTGGGGCCGATATCGAAAGAATGCGTTTAAAGAGGATGGGGAGAAATGGGAAAGGCAAGATCGAAAGATCATTCGTTTCACAAGTAAATAACGCAGACATGAAAGTTAAGAAAAATAGTTTCCTCAAAAAGGAAATCATCCTTGAACAAAACAGTGAATGAATGAATGGATATAACAAAACTTCGAAAATGTATTGAATACTTTTTAAAGCTGTTCTTTTTTCACCCCAATAATAGTTGTCAGCTTCATCAAAACAGTAATATATTAATTAAGTGACAATTGACACTTTGACAGTTGTTTTATAAAATGTACTATTATCTCAAAATTCAAAAATAGGTTAAAAAATGAAGAAATTTGAAAGTCGTGATCTGGCGATAGAGTTAGATAGTTTATTTTAAACGAGCTAAATAAACAATAAAAGGGTAATACGGCGATTCATGCAAAGGCAGAAGTGGGACAGGCAGGAATATGTGTAAATAATGCGATGAAAAGGCAATGAATTTAAATAAAATAATTTATAAATGTGAATCTGTTTAACAGACATTACATCAGAAATTTTCAAGTTTGTCGGCAAATAAGAGTTAGATAATAGGATTCTTGATTGCCCACAATAATGACCCACTTTAATACTTTTCAGGCTTCCATTTGCACAATCAACTTCACTTGTCAACCTTCAAAAATGACCGGACCGTCACCTGTAGAGGACATAATAAAATGGGTAAGTTTGATTACGTTCTAATGTCTCAGAATAAATTTTACAAACTTATATGTTATGTACGGTGGCCAAAGTGTTTAGCCGGGTCATCTGGTTGACTTCGTCAGCACGTGACCTACCAAACACCAGTACACGATGAAATTTCATAAATGGGAAAGATCACGTGTGTAACTTGTTTATTTCAAATTTCCCATCACACGTCTATACATCGTTTTTTTATAGTGGCCGATGGCATCAGGTCAGTGTTACACCTCCTGCTTATTAAATGACTTTTTTGAATTAATTCGTAAACGTCCTTCTAAACGGGGCTCGTGGCCTCGTAAATGTGCTTACCACTGTTAAAAAGATCCTTATTATGACACAGGAGGTGTAACAATGGCTTACTGTCATTGGCCACTACAGAAAAATTGGAGTATATCGGCTAACAACGATCGTCTTCGACCCCCTACATGTGTCAAATAATAGTAAAATTTATTTTGAGACATCTGTATGTGATTAAGATTAAAGTTTTATAATTATTCGTGTAGAAATGAATTTCTATCTTCAGCTACGATGTTTCGATAATTTATGCTGGCTGTGATTTTATTCCATGACATTACTCACCTGAGTGACATTAATGACATTATTTATCTTAATTTTTGTGTATATGATATCGGTACACAGAATGATAAGTTCTTCTTAACAATACATCTATTATTATTCAATAATTCCCGTCAGTATGTTGAATAATGCCCTGAATTCACTGTCTTTGGGCAATTTTTACAAATTATTCACTTATTGAAGGAATGCTATGAAATTAATTCAAGAAACAATAATTGCATACTACAACACAACCAGCACAATATTTCTTGTTCTTTGAATTGGAAATATATATTCAACATAAACCCATAGTTTGAGACGATCAATATAGTAAGAATTCCTTATTAAAAATGTTCTGTCTCTGAATATTTGTTTTGTGTGAGGGCTGGCGAAACGTCAGAAGCTAGAAACTGAAATCGAAATTCGATATGTCTAGAGTGTGCCAGTTGGATTCATGTAGGATATGATGAAATCTCCCCACACACAGTTGGCATCTCTTGATGTTAGCGGTTCCAAGTCGTACAAGCTATCAATTCAGTTACGGCTGTAGTGGTTGCAAGTTGCAAAATTATCTAGTGGAAAGTACAATTTTTTTCAATGTTTTTTTTTTTCGCGTACCATTGAAATGTAAATTACAACATCACAAATATGGCTGATAAATTTTGAGAATAACAAAGCTACCAAGAGTTGAAATGAAAATTTTGCCTCCACAACGTGTACCTGTATTACTGGTTTACAAAGAGCGCAGAAATGGAAAGAAAATTACGTAACCTCCGACAATGTCAGAGGTGTATACGGTTTCGTTAGGCACCCAAAAACAAGAAGAAAAATCCAAAAACAATGAAACAGTTTTGACTTTGATGAAAAATTCAAATGTTTGATTATATTATATCGTCTACTGGCGCCAAGATTGATTTCTCCTACTTAGTGCATCATTGCATGCGACACATCTGAAGTCCTGTGTAAGGGTTCAAGGAAGAGACCGTCATTTATTAAATATTTTGCTGTATAATTTTCCGTTATTGAACAAGCAAAATTTCTTTGGCTACTTGGTATCCGTATGTACTATTACATGTTACTGCTATATTCGTGAGAACTGTTGAAATTAAAATATTTAATTTGTTGCAGGATAATGCGAAAGTATTTTATTTGTTGTTCTTGAATAGTGTGTGTTTCTTCTTTACACTGCATTTGTCCTGCGGTAGGCCATTCGTTACTATTAATTCCCGTATTATGATACAATTGTGAGAAAACCATAATAAATACAAGGCTGCGAAAAGTCTCATTCGAATCTTAATTAACTCAAAATCTGGAAAAAATGAATATAATGACTAATTCTGAAGTAAGTTTTCTATTTCGTATGAAATAATTAATATTTTCTGTTATCAATGATACTAATTCCGCAATGTAATAACGGTAATAGCCGCAATGTAATAATTATTTAAATAAGGGAATGTAATAATACCATATGTTTAATATCTAACCTGATGCCGGCGCAGTATCTTTAAAACGGCTATAGACGGCGCGCGACCCTTCCTTCCTAAATTTGTTCCCTCTCCAATCCTAAGGTCCTAATGTGGAATTGACTTTTCGTCGGAAGGGAAATAAAGCCGGTCGTTCTATGTTGTAGATTTACTGCATGTGAAAGATCCTCAAGCCTAGAAGAAGCCTCTGTGCTAAATTTAATTCGCCTGTTTCGTCTCCCGAGTAATATCTTCTTTCTCCGCTTTATGGTGAAAGGAGATTAGCGAAATTGGCATGGTCAGAAGGAAGAGCTGGCCTGATGACCCAAATCTCGCCACGTAAAATAAGGCATTGCCTAATCTAAACTAAATTAAACTATTCCACGCTCCCATACGGCTCAGCTCCACTGATTTAGAACGACTCCATTAGCGCTGAGAGTTGGCGGATGTTGGTCAAAGCACACACTGGGCTGGAGTGAAGTGAAGAATGGTATATTGGTATTTTTGATTTGTTGCTCAGCAACAACTCCTTGTTCTTCATAATTCTGAATGATATTGAACTTGTCTGCAATTTACAGGTCAAACAAACGTGATGAATAGAATATAGACTGAAGCGCTAATTGAAACTTTCACTCACGTTTTTTCAATGAACTTATTTAAACTGGTTATGCAAATGTATTCCGACGAAAGTGTTTGGTGAAAGGAATGTTTCTCGATTAATTAATTTGAACTCAACGATTATTACAAATGAAAATAGACGTAAATGAGCCAAAACATTTGATATTTCTTGAAAGGCAAATGGAGCTTTTGTATTTTTTTCATTCCTTTTGCTCACATAATTTACTCCACGTAATTCAACATCACTCAATATCAGTTTTCCTATTTTCAGGGAAACGTTTCGTGCATATTGTACACGTGTTTGTAACACGTCCAAGTAATACGTTCTGGACTCCATGGACACGCCAATAAATCTGGACTAATGCGGAAGAATGCATATTACATGTTTCGCGAGCTAAGATGGTAAACATACAGCTGATGGGAAGGGCAGGAGCAAGGCGGCTAATGTATGCAAAATTATGCATCGGATCGAGGTCGCCCTGCCGCGATCGAACGGAACCGGAGTGCGAGTGCTAAATTAATTTACGACGTGCGAGACGCGTCGGTTATAGGAACTTCGTGCTCTTGTTTAATTCACGGCCATCCACCATATTATTTTCTATTTCACCAACATTTAGGTATTGTTTTGGGATTTCAGTGCTTAAAGTGAAGTATGTGAATCTCTTTGTGAATTGTAATTTGTATTAGAGCAACTCAAGAAAAGTAAATAGCGAGTATTAAATTACGCTCTATGTGTGAGAAACAGCGACGACTGGTTAAGGACTGTACCAATATTATGTCTTTACTTCTCAATTATACTTGTTTGTAATTCAATATCATTGAAATGCTCTATTGTTTGTAAAGCTTTATCTAGTATAGTGTGGTAATGAAACGTAAATGGAACACAATCTGAACAACCAGATATAGAATTTAGTACAATCAAACTGACCGTGTAATTCCCATCCTTTTTGTTCTTCTCATTTTTTAATTGAACTGTTTGAAAGTTAAATATTCGGTAAATCGTATATGACACTACGAACTGTAGTATAACATTTCCACTAAAAAATATCTTTCCGCTTGGATTTTTTTATTGTTCTGCTTGGAAATTAAAAGATTCTTCGTTGGTAGCTTTTAGCGAATTTTCAAGCGGGCCAGTTCAAAGAATTTGAAGCTATTATTAAAATACCATAAGAAACTTACGACAGTTCTACGTACTTTTCTTTCCATTCCTTCTCGTTTTATTATTTATTCAAAACTATTTTTTTTAATTGTCTTATAAACTAGTTTCATGCAACGTCAATTCTTGTATGAGAAAGTCTGGCACCCTGACTATGGAAAATTACTTGGGAAAAGTTTACGAAAACAGAATTATGAAACACGCATTTAATTTAAAAGTTTCTTCATAAAAGTGTTAATATTATTTATAATAATGAAGAAATCAAATTTGTGCGTAAACTAGCAAACAAACGTGGATGAAGGAATGGTGTTCGGTGAGAGGCTGATTAAAAGTTTCACAGACTTTTGTGAGTGAATCTATTGAAAATGAGTATGTGGTACATATTAAACCTTGTATTTTTTCTGACAAATTACACTTGAACTAAACTAATTGCTTGAACACGTTTCTGGAATTATTTTTTTCAGAAACTGTTTTAGTGAATACGAAGCAAAATCCCAAACTTTCAGTGTTCTCTTCCACCGTATGGTGTATAGCTTTGTTTCAATGTGTTTATATTCTGGATGACCACCGCCGTATCTCGATATCTGAAGCTGAGCGCCTCCTCGTAGCTCATGCATCGATCATCCGCACGCGACGCGCCTCTCCGCCTCGACGCCGTATGTCATCGGCCGAAGCGCTAGGAAGGCATGCCGACCACGAATCAGCGGTGGCGCGGCGGAAGCGGCTGTGGTAGCGTTGGTGTGATAGTGGAAACGAATATTAATGGTGCAGCCAATTTTCTTTGTTGCTATTGGTGGTGGTGGTGTTGGTTGAGGTGGGAGTGTTTGTGTGAATAGAAATGTTGATGCCAATGTTTTTTGTTGCTGTTAAAGGTGGTAATTAATGTGCTCTGATGGTGTGTTGCTTGTTATAATGGTGATGATGGTAGTGGTGTGGTGGGATGGATTGGGGTAATGTTGAGGTGATGATGTGGTAGTCATGTGGTGATGCAACAAAAAAGGGGCAATGTTTGGCCATAAAATCTCATTTATGGGCCTCTGACACCAACAACGTGGAGTTTTCTTAATTCTAGAGTATGAAACAAATTAATTTGTCGAATATGCATTGTAGTTGTGTTGTAGTTGTGATGGCTGATGGCGTAGTGGTGATGTGATGGCTTGGTGGTCGTGATAGTGGTGCTGGGAGTAGGGGTTGAAAATGACCAAGGAAAGTTGACATAAAAAAGGTAGACTTGGCTTGTCAACCAATAACGACATGCAGTTTAAAGAAATGAATGTTGTACACATGGTTCGGTACAAAATTATTCGTAATAACTAGGTTTTAACTAGATTATTTCCAGGCTGAATGTTAATCTATAAAAATAGTTATTCAAGATTGTCTTATTTTTTTTGGTAAAACGCAAGGGAAATAAATTCTTACAGAGTAATGGAGCAACCTGCACCCGTCCGTCACTTAGGTTAAACCACTTCCCGTCCATCACTCCAGACAAATAATCAGCCATTCCACGCCTCTGACCTTTCTTTTTAGGATCCATCTAGAAGATGCTAGTATATTTGTATGAAAAACGTGAGCCTTGTTTTTTAAGCAACTAATCCCCTAGTCTCCTAGGGTGTAAAAGGGCTGTAGAATGATTTAACTCAGAACAGGCAACGTCAGCTGAAAGGTTAATAGCTCGATTGATTATTTTGAATGCGTCTCACCACTAAGGTAATTTCTCTTGTTCCTTTTCTACAGGAGAGTTGATCGGCGCTCGCTCAGGAGACACGTCCGCCTGCTCTAGGTTTCTCCTCGGTTCCTTCACCAGCGAGGCCCCGCCCCAGCCGAGACCAATTCCAAGCTTCCGACTTGTCCCGATACGTGTGGCTGTGTAGTGCGTGGAGTGTTACTTGTAAGGCAAACGATAAAGAATGGAAGACGTAGGAAAGATTGCGCTCGATTTGTGGCGTGTTTAAGGTTGGACCTGCTATTCATCGTAGAAATCACGCATAATCACTGATCAGAGCAGCCGGCCGCTAGAATTCTTCTTCGGATAACGTCTGAATTAGACCTTGCCCTCTCGTCAGTGTCGAAACCCCCCTACCATCGGATTCGCACATCTATGAACTTCCGGTTCGAGGCACTGCTGTGGCAATAATGTTGCCCTGAGATATCTCATCCGGTGTGACAGGTCAAGAAGATGTAAACTCTCCATTGACAATGATTATGATGAATAGTCGATAAGCCTGGGGGAGGATGCGACGGCGCAAAGAACGAAGAGTTACGGGAGTTGACGGCGGCGTGGAGGACAGCCGCACGTTGCAGGCGTGATCGCGGCGGGGGGCGGGGGACGGGGGGCGGCGGGGGGCGGGGGCGAGGGAGGCGACGAAGGAGGAAGCATGCCGCGTGCCAAACGCGCGCCCCGCAGGAATGAGGAAGCGCGCGCACGCGTGTGCGAGCGGGCGAGTGGGCGCGTGCGTGCGTGGGCGTCTGCGTGCGTGCGGTTGCGTGCGCTGCGCGGGTGGAGGCGCGAGGGAGAAAGCGACGCAGGCGCTGTGGCGGTGGGTCGGGGACGCGCGTCGTTTGGCGCGCGACGCGACGCGACGCGACGGCGCGACGGTGGCTGCCCGTCCCATCCATTTGCGCAATGGGCCGCGCGCGATCATTATCGCGGACGCCACCGGCAGCGTGCCCGCCCACGCCTCGGTAGAAATCCTAGATACATATTCTCACCGATTCCGCCGTTTTAAGCCTAGTCTAACCGTGTGTTGATGATCTCCAAACAACGCAAAACTTGAAATTCTTCGTAAAGTATAAACGCGCGCAACCTGAAACAAAAGAGAGACGAACTACATTTGTGAGCCCACCTGGGTTCCCTTTTCCATGAAACTTCTTTAATTTATATTTAAATTTTAACAGCAGATAAAGAAAGTATACTAAAAGTTAAATCTTTTATAATAAATAAATTTAAACTTGAAAGATGCAATTAACATTCACATTTATTCTATGTTGAACCGTTACAAGTTTCCAGATGGTTTGGAGAGTTTCTCCTCCAAAATGTCATGTATCAATTACCCAAAATGTCAGCTTAAAGAGAAATTTAGAAATTGATCGTATTTATGGAAAGAAAATATTTTATTACGTAAAACTACGGGGCTCGTTACGAAATTTTCAGAAGGGTCAGGGGCTGTCTCCCTCTCCAATCACTTGCTCTTTCAAGCAAAAAACAGAAAAGAACTAGAATGAACAGAAAATGGTAATTGCTCTCAAAACTTCTTTTATAATTCAACTTGAATTGAGAATGGCAAACTTCATTTACAAACTTTGTAGTACGAGACGCGCCGCGAAAGTATGTTTCCCTAGGATGTTAACAAAGAATACAGTTTATGAGAAAAACTTTATTGTAGCAGTTATGGTCGCCCGCACAGGGCTCAGCTCACTACCAATATTCTCCAACAGTTCCGCTGACAGATGTTTGATTATTCACCATATGTTACGGTTCTGGCCCTTAGCAATTGCCGTCTTTTCTTAAACACAAAGGAATTCCTAACCGTTCACCATTCACAGTTGACGTAACACAGTGACAAATGCAAGTGGCATTCAATCACTGATAATTATCCCGGGCGACAGACATCTACCACATCATGTCAACAAATGTTGATACCATGGTAGGATAAATATCTCAGCTCTGATATTAGTTATGTGAAGAAATAGAGCAACGTGTGCTATACTGATGCAATTGAGTTTTCGGAAGAAATTTTGTTTTCCTTTTGTTCACGACCTAGGGAAACTTACTTTCTGGATGCGCCTCGAAATAAAAGGACCATTGTGCTGATCTCTCTTTAAATGTAAATCAACTATAATACTGAATGTGAGCAAGAGGACCAATTTCGGCTATGGTAGATGTGGTAGATATTTATTTCGACTATTTCAAGTTGAGCGCCTAATGTATCTTACGCAGGCGCTTTTCCTTGGAATTTGCATAATTATATTGTTTCAGCAAGTGTTTTATAGCGAGATCGTAGATCAAAAGGTGTTTCATTGTTTTACAATAGCAAATTCTATTCTATTTCAATATTTCTGCTTTCAAGTAGCAATGGCAAACTTTGATGCATCTAATTTTGCGAAAATCCTAGACTACTATCCAGACACACAAGCATTGTTCTCGGACACTTGCATGTTGCGTTAATAAAAGCTCAAAAGGTGTTTCATTGTTTTACAATAGCAAATTCTATTATATTTCAATATTTCTGCTTTCAAGTAACAATGGCAAACTTTGATACATCGATTTTTCAAAAATCCTAGACTACTATCCAGACACACAAGCATTATTCTCGGGCGCTTGCATGTTGTGTTACTAAAAAATGCATGGCGAGCTCTCCCTTTATTAATTTCCCCTAGCATATAACACATTGTTTATTGATGTATCGACTGATAATTTTATAACAGGTTCTCGCTACACTGATTTATCTAGATTTTCCCTTACAGTGCACTAGCTCGCGAGTGCTTGCTAGTTGATACCTTTCCGAGGAAAATGTTTAAGGCTCTTCTACCAGGTTATCGGAAATCTTGGCATAGTGCATTATTGCACGACGCCCCGATAGATCGGCGACGGCCTCTGCCAGATAGCCGGCAAGAGAGAGAAAGGTCATGTCCGTAAACACGTGCAAAATAATACACCCAACCCGGAGGTCAGAAGACGCCAGGATATTGTACCACTCGCGATGCAGTCCGTTCGACCTCCTCGAGATTCACGGAGATCTTGATTTCCGCGCCGCTATCTTGGCGCACGGCGTTTTCCTACTCTTTGTGGTCCGAATAAAGTACATCTGCGACGGGCCACTAGGAACTACATACGGAGTCCAAGGAGTTTACCGAGAAGATAGCGACGATAACGTACAAACATTAAATGCAAATGTTATTTCGTGGTTTGGAAGAGTTGGGTAATATGTGGAAAACTTTTGCAAAGTTTGTGTTTAGGCCTGTATGTAATCGATATTCTATTACTTATCGTCCGCCAAGTCACAAATCATGTGGTTTATATAAATATTCAATAAATAAATTTAGCAATTATTAATTTCTTTATTTTACGATAATTATAAACACTTGTATAAAACATTGGGTCAATTTCTTCACGACCAAAGTTGTAAGAAATATAAGCCGTATTAGATTAGTAGAACATATTACATGAAGCGTAAGTAAAGTTAAGTAATGCAATCGAATATAATGGAAGAAGTGTTATAATATGTTAGTTGATTTTCTTGAAAAATAAAACTCATTTATGATAGAGTTTACTTGAATTCAAGAAAGGTTAATGGGTTTGAATAGTAGCTAATAATGGCTAGGAAGAAGTCGTATTATTTTGAATTGGAGGTCAAGATGCCTACGATGACCATAAATTCTGTGTCAACTCTAAAAAATACTGTCGTTCTACAAAAATTTGAAAATCTCGTGAGATGACATTTGTTATTAGATGAAATTCTTCAGTTGTCGCTTGTTGTTTAATAGCAAACCAAAAGGATGGTATTATATCGTTTTCAAAAATTAAGTATTTATACACACACAAGTATTATTTTATATTATATATATATATTTATATATATATATATATATATTTGTTTTCAGTATGGATTAGTATATATATGACTGTGCAGTCGTCAAACTATTATAAATGTCTCTGCAGTCTTGAAGCCAATCTTAGACTCAAATCACTTCTGCAATCATTTTTCAAATAGCTTTTTTGAAAATAAAGGTAACAAATTACATTACTGACATAAAGGAAGTGCTTTTAAAGGCATGTTCTCTGGCTTAGAAATGAGCATTAGAATACACCATGACAATGACACTGATGTTGACGACTCTGACGACGGTGTTGATGAACCAACAATAAAATGTCGAGAATGAATGTGGAGACAAAGCTATGGATGAGGACTTAAATGAGGAGCGAGAGATAGAGAGTAGAGAAGAGTAAGAGACCGGTTCAAAGACGGGAACAGTGGTTGCAACTAGTGGTGCAATGTGGAAACAGATGTGAGGACATAGATGGGGCAAATGACGAGTGGTGTAGAAAGATAAGGACAGAGAAGGGAGGATGTGGAGACAAAGCTGTGAATCGAATTGGAAACGTGTGTGGGAACAAGGCACTGAACCGGTATAGGAATAGGAGTGCAGGTTGGGACGGAGACACGTTCCTGTCCAGAGGAGAGGGTGTAAGAGGAGGCAGCTGATATTTGATATTTTGATATTTATTTGGTCAAAAAAAACAGTAAGGACTGCCTATGACATATGGGGGAGGAGATTATCTGCGCAAATTTTCTTGAAGTCCAGAATTTAAAAAATTAAAAAAGCGTGAAATTAGCCACATTATTTGAAAAACTGGACATTTTTGTTCCCGAGTTATAGAAAACATAACAAAACGTTAAACGATCTGTAAATGTAATTTAACTGAATTGCTAAAATAATAGTAACCCATCCTCAGCTCTACTCCTACCACTGAAAGCAAAAGGACTTCTCAACAAAAAGTGGGGCGTAGTGAAGCTTCGTTTACGTCCAGAAGCAAAATAAGGGGCCATCTCAGCAGTTGCTCGATGAAACAGAGAAACTGGACAAAAACCAGATCGAGATGGGGGTCATTGACCCAGAAACTGAAGTACATTACTTGTTACAGGTGTAATAAGTCTTTTTTCTAAAAAAAAGACAATAAAAAAGGAAACTAATTCATTATTAGGGCCCGGATAATTATGTAATTACATATTTTCCTAAGCTAACTCCAGCAACTCCAATCAACGAAATATTCACGTTTCACATCGTTTAGTGACCATAAACGTTGAGTTTTTAGTACATATATTTACATATTTTGCCCGAAATTACATATATTTACATATTTTACACAAATGAACATATTTTTACATATTACTGAATTTTTCCATTATTCTACATTGAAAAAATTTAATTCATTGTTTTTCCGATCTGTTTTTGATAAAGAATCATCCAATTCAGCATTGTCAAACATTTTTTTCTGTAGCCTCCTCTCTAAAATGAAGCGAGCATTACGCGCTGAAATGAGTGTATCCATAAATGCCAACGGTATTGGAAGTAAAAGGAGAAGGCAACGATGCAATCCACAGCTTCTGTTCTGTTAGTTTTCAGCGCGAGTATCGCGGAGAACAGAAAGGAAGTTTGATTTGTGAAAATGATATCTTTAGCAGGCGATATCGGGCACCCACTTCGCATAATTTAGAGGTCACCTTTGACCTTGATACTCTTCACCAGAAACTACACGCACCAGCTCAAGAAAGGCCGTTGACATTTTTTCTTTCCCTGATTTTTACATGCGTCCCTCTACTAATGTTCGTAAATTATGTCTTTCGACCGAAAATCTGAAGTAAAATCTCGCCGTGGAACTGATGTACAAGGACATCATATTGACAAGGTTGTGATAGGTCTAATGAACGTTTAAAAGTGTAAGTCTTATTTTGTTAACTTGAGAAGTGTTACCCGAATGCAACCATCAAACTATTACAAAACATTTTAACGACACAACGGAATTTTTGTGGCCTAATGAAGTTAAACATGTCTTCCTTCCGGTACTAGTGCAGCGCCGTACATGTGCAAGGCAGCAGAAGCACTGCAGGTGTTTTTCTAAAATTACTACTTCTAACCTAGCTTGTGCATGCGTTTCGTTTGCAGAACTGATTAGATCTCAGTTTGATAAAGTTGACGCATTGATTTCCAATACAAAAAAGGATTAACGAGATGGGGCTATGAGCTAAAATACTCAAAATTTTGGTTTTGAAATACAAGTTATACATCAATTTGATTCTGAATCTGCAGCATCTATAGGCACATCGAAGCAATTGTTTGATATTTAAAAGCTGAACAACTATATTGCCCCCTTTTTCAGTAAGCACTACAATTAAATTTTTGTAAACATGTTCCCTGGAGCTTTCTGGTGGCTTTGAAATTACCCAATCAGCAGACGCTTCTTTAAAAACTGTTCATTTATCATTCGAGGGTCAATAGGGGGATCGAGTAAAGAAAAAGGGATCTTCCGTTCTGGAGAAAATCCAGGATCCGAAACAATTTGTGCTATTAGTGCAGTGCTATGAGGGGACAATTCCGTCACACTGGATCCAGAAAACACGGAGAAGACTAGAAAGTGTATTTGACATGAATATTTAGATGCGTTTTTAAACAAATCCTTCATATTTTTAACTCAAAATGCAATTCGTCACGTCTCCTTGAAATTCTCTTTCTTTAGAGACCTCATTTATAAAGATTGGTTGCGTGGTAGAGGCGCAAAGGGAAGGTGAACTACTGAAATAATATCGGAGACGATATATGTTTCATATTGATACGGAATCGTTGTAAATAATAGGATTATGAGAACTATAATGTTTAATTCTGGTCTTTATATTAAGTACACAGAACAATATATACTAAGATGAAGGTATTTTAATAAAAAAATAATTGATATAATGATACTTAATGTTACATATTTCATACTATTGAGTACATATTTCTGTATATTATAATACATATATATGTACATATTTTCCCAATTTTTAGTACATAATTATCCGGGCCCTATTCATTATATACGAATATCATTGTTTTGTTAAATTGAACATCATTTTTCTTTTTGACGATCAGTGTAGTCTCTCATTGTGTAGAAACAGTTACGCAGCAGAAGAGATTTAAATTTTTGTGTATATGTAGCTGCGCTGGAGGCAACGCGCCGGTGGCCTGGTCGGCGGAGAGGACGGGCGTGTCGCGGGGTCAGGGGTCACCGGAACCTTCTCCCACGCGGCGCGGCGGGGCGCGGCGCGGGGCAGCGCGGGGGCCTCGTCCCTGAGCGGCGGAAGGCGCGTGGGCCGCGAGGCGGACGGCGAAGCGGAGCAGAGCGCGGCGCAGGGAGCGGCTCCGCTCCGCTCCGGGTAAGGGATCGCGCACGAAGGTCGCGGTCGCCTCTCCCAATGCGGCCAAAGGGGATGCGGCGGCGCGGTGCCCAGAAGCTGGTGAATTCTGCTTTGCTTACTTTTTCGTAAGGGTCCGTCCATGTAACATATTACCAAACGCAAATTTGGAATATTTTGAATACCTGTGGCGTCATGGCTGGGGCCGTTACAAGAATACACAGACGTGAACGTTTGTGAAGTATTGAATATTTATTCACAATGTGCACCGACACCTGAAATTCTTATTTACAAATTTTACAACGGATATAATAACCGACCGTTACTAGAAGGAACTTTACCTGTCACGACGACCGCTTGCCTCACGTCACGACGCATGCGCGCCGGCTTCATCCCCTTGCCTCCGTAGCCAGCACATCGACGTGCCACGAGACGCACCACCCACGACGTTCTACGGACGAGCCCAAGAAACAGAAGAAAGTTTCGGCCGGGGTCGTCTTATATATCTTCTGGCCTGCCTACGGAACTGCGTCATATCGCCGCTTCCGCAAGCCGCATTTCTCCGGCCAGCCTGTCGACGGGGTTCACAAGCCTGCCCCCGTGGCAGCGCACGTCCGGATGTTTCCTCGTCGCCCAAATGTAGCCATTTTGTTTTGAGAAGCGTCCCTTCAGCACGCCCCTGCAACTTATTCCCATGTGCATTTCAAGTCTCTGAAATACACGTAACTAATTTTGTACAAGGCGACTGTTATGACGCCACATACTCTATCCCCTCAAAGTAACGCGTGTTTGAACTCACCCAAAACAATTACGTAACGCTTGTGATCCTTCCCCCCATTTAGCAGTGTGCTCATTTTGAAATTTATGATAATAAAAGTCGGAATTAATTGGCGATGCTAACTACACGTAACAATAACACTGGAAACAAGGGGTGTGAAGGAAGAACGCACAGAAATGAAAATTTCTTACAAGCCGTGCACACTTCGTGGATGACGCATGAGCGACAATCTACTGCAGCAATTTAATTGGATTCTGGAATATATCAGTTTTTGTATATTTTCTTTGTAATCTTACAATCTTAGTTTCAATAAAAATTATGAAGAAAATACTTCCATTTATTGTAACAAATACACAATAAATTTATTTTTTTTGAAAAGTAATTAATATTTTAATGTTTTGTTACAAGATAGAAAAAAGTACTTTTCACAAGATGTCGAAAAATTATAAATAAATCAATGTTACGTATCACTAAACTAACACCACCTGTCCCCAAATAACTCAACGGAACGCTGCCTCAACTCTTCCCTCATCCCTCTTTAACGTTTCGTAATTTATGGACAACCCCTATTGCTACACTGTTATATCGACCTAACGCTACCAGAAGAAGGAAAGGTTATTTTTAGTGACCGACATCTGTTCAGGATTTTAACAGTTTGCTACCCGTTAAGAACAATCGAGCATAGTAAGTTCTAGTTAAAGATGACATACTGATATTCAAAGAAAGGGTGTTCTTTACTTATTTGCATTGTTCTTCTGAGAGAGTGCTATTACAAAAGGTTTTGAGGGACACACAGGCAATGTGACAAAAACGAATTGGTTGTTTTTTGTCTGTCTAATGGCGTTAAAAGTTGTATGACTATCGTAATAAGTTCTGTAGACAATATACAATTAAATAGAAAACATACAAGAAGGATTCGAAAAGATTGCATTTAAGGGAACCAGAAAAGTGAGAAGACAGGGCAAGGAATTGATGGTGAGATATTGATGTGCAAAATGATTGACATTGGGAATTGGATGATGACATAAATTGGACTGTAATATCGGAGTGGTGTGAAAAATAAGTGTTAGGGTCCACGTGAACGGAGAGGTCATTGAAAAGAGAGGGATGTTGGTGATAACGGTGGTTGTGTTGGCAATTAAGAGAACCAACAATGAAGTGATTCAAAGGTTTTAATAATAGTAATATTAATAATAACAATAATATAATAATAATATTATAATAATCACAACAATGTATTAATTACTGACGATGCTCTGGTCATTGGACCTGCTCTTCCACCTAACCGCACAAGTGGTGTAGACATAGAGAGTGGTGAGAGTGTAGTGACGATAAGTGAGAACGTATACCTTGCGAACATGCCATTCCACAGAAGACTGAGGAAGCATCCTCTCGAGGCCAAAGGGGGAACACGTGCTGACGACCGGAGCATCCGGCAGCAGGTTCCGTCTGGGCTGCGGGCGAATACGCCCCCGCCACCCTCCGCCACGCCGCTACTTGTCCTCCCTCCCGCCTCCCCCCGCCCCCCGCCCGTCCTCCGACCCGCCTACCCGCCACCAGGCCCCCGCTGCCCTGCCGCCCGGCTGCTCTGCCACCCCGCCACTTGTCGCTCCCCGCCACCCAAGCTGCTCCCACCGACCCGCCGCCCCCGCCGCCCGTACCACCCCGCCGCCCCCGCCGCCTCCGCCGCCCCGCCGCCTCGCCGCCCCCGCCACTACCTTTGCCCTCGCTACCGCCCCGCCCACGCTGGTCCCGCCACCCTCTCGATCGCCACGCCGCCCCGCCTCCTCCGCTCTAGCTGACGTTTTCGCAGCTGCCATCCCAATTCCCACACTCGACCACGTGTTGCTCTGGCCACTGCCACTTTGCCCACTCGGGCACAACCATCATCCCTGCGGCACCCCTCCCCAACCACTCTGTTTCTCTCCCTGCCGTCTCTGCCCCCCTAGTAACCGTCCCTGCCATTACCGTTGCAGCCACCGTCTCCGCCGCAACCGCCGCAGCCTCCGCCGCCGTATCGGCTGCGTCACCTCCGCTCCGCACGACTCCGGGTCCGCATCCGCCGCCGCCGCCTCGTATTGGCAGGTTCATTTGTCGGCGCGTGCGGGAAGGCGGAAAGATTCGGACCCGACACCGCCCAGCTTCCACCTCGTCATCTCCACTTGCCGAGAGTAGAGAACAATTGGACGTTTTCCTTGTTCGATCGGTCAGAGTTTAAGCTTTAGAAATTATTTGTATTCGCCACATTCCGGTCACTTAGGGAACAACAGTGCACAATGGGACTTTACTAATCGGGCTTCTTTCCTTGAATGACTCGGAGGGTTTGACGAATGATTGGTTTTATAGGGTGTTCCCAAGTCGTACAGGTAAACAGGAAGAAATTATTAGTAAGTTGTTATTATTATTTTTTTTCAAACCAATTTGGGAGGCACCTCAAAAGGAATATAGTCAATATTATATTGTGTGTATGTGACTATGTCAATATGGAATATATGATGGCCAAAGTGAACTATAGAGACGTTTTCGGGGCGTTCTTGTATTTCCGATTCATCTCATTTTACAATTTGTTCATCATAATTCATTTCGCCTCATTTTCACTTACATCTACTCATTAGGTCATCACCGTTGGATCTCGAAGACCTTAGTAGTTGAAGGACCTCTAAACTCAAATAAAGCGATACGTAAATAAATAACTAGGCGATTGTGGGGTATGCTAAATTAATCAGGATATTGAGATTTGGTAAATATATTATTGTGAAGGTAATAGTGAAACTGCCGTGCGTATATGAAAAGAATGCGAATTACTGCGCTCTCATAGTTGGCAATTAAAATGGAAACCGTGGTAAAGCCAAAAGCGTCATGCCCCGTTTGAAGCTTACGTTTCTTTTGTATTTTATACAATTTATTCAAAGTAATATTTTCACGTTTCTAAAAGATATTCATATTATGAATATCCATTTTTTAAATTATAACCCAACAATTAAACAATACTTTTGAGGGGGAGTCAAACTGCAAAACAATGTACTTGATTTCTTACAAAAGACAATATCCACCATAAAAACATTAAAGAACCGAACACATTGAGAAAATATTAAATAATATTATATTTTACAATTTCTGTGGTGTTAGATAATTTTAAAGAAATCAGTTTATTAATGAATGCAAGATTGATTTTTTTCAAGCTTAAGAAAGTTTCGAACTTTTCAGAAGGAAAGAACGAGAAATTTCGAAATACCACGCATTCCCTTGTGTTTTTTTTCTCTTGGTTTTGCTACATAATTTTCTTCCAGATTTTATTTCTTATTTCACATGCTGAATATTCAGAAAGATTCGTGTTTTATTAGAGTACAATATTGTTCACTGTTTAACTTCCGTAAAGGTTTCCCTTTATGATTAGGACCTGAACCTGTAACACGAAGGAACAAAAGTGTTTATGAACGTGCCTATAAGCAGTATTGTCATGTACAAGTAGTCTTAGAGACATCTGTTAATTGCTGTTAGTTACAGACTTTTGGTAATGGACGCACGAATAGTTTTCCATTCAGAATTGGTTAACATGACATTCAGCGGCTTCATGGCTTTTCCTTTCTATTTCTTTCTTTCAAATCGTGTATGCGACTAACTGTTCTTTCTGTTTTTTTCGAAAGCTCTTCAATGCGACCTCTTGCGTTGCATGTAATGAACCGTGGAACATTTTGTGAAATAAGAACATTTAATACCCAGACGATGCAAGGACCTTATCTTCCCACATTCTCAGAAACGACTGTTCGAATTCTTTTTGTTTCGTACTCGTTTCCAAGTTTATCCTTAGCGTTGCAACCTTTCACTTCAGAAGAGGTCTCCCAACCACTACGAAATATTACACGGCCGTTCCGCATACGAAAAGACATTTCACAGGTGCCCTCGACCGTGGACCTTTCTCACATGTCTCGCTCGCGCTCTTTTCAAGCGATCATGTCTTCTAATCCGTTCGCGGCGTGCTGTCACAGGCGGCGAATCTCTGTTCTCTTGAAACCTGCTGACGCCGAGACCTTGCAATGTCGTGCCCTTCTGCTGAATATTATCCGAGAGCAGGTGGGAGTAAGTGAGGGCGGAGGGAGAGGCGTAGGTTGCAAAGGTTAGAGGACGATGGAGACGCTCGCTAATGGTAATTGTGGCTGTGGTAGTAGGCTGCGCAATGGAGACAGAGAAAGTGGGTTAAGTTTATGTACGTGGTTTTTTGATTGATCAATGATTCTAGGCGCGTCAACTGCTGAGGTCATTAGTCCTGTAAGTGTAGTGCATCTTCCCCCGTTGGATGGGGAAATACCTACCGTCGGCCAGCGGGGTTTTCTCCGACCAGATATCTCCCATCACCGGGGCACCACCCTAGCCGGGACAAGCTCTAAGCCCCCGACCGGTCTCCCGGCATGTGTGGTAGTGTAGTGCATGTTAGTGTTAGTGTGTGTGCAAGGGACGAGGAAAGGACAAGAAAGGGGAAAGAAAGATCGCGCGTGGTCAGTAGCCCAATTGTTAGGGTACGGCATTCGCCTGGTGTTGAAGGGAGAAATCATTGAAAACTACTGACCAGAGCAACCGCCCTCTACAATTCTTCTCCACGGAGCGACTGAATTCGACGTAGCTGACAAGCTAGCGTCGAAAATCCTGCCGCGGTCGGAACTTGAACCTAGGATCTCCCGGCCAGAGGCACTGCAGTGACACAGTGGATGTGCGGATCCCCCTCTTAATGGTAGGATGCGGCGCCGACCTTCTGTCGGCTAGCAGGAATTTTCCCAACCAGGTATCTCCCACCATCGGGACACTGCTCCAGCCGGGACAAGCTTTAAAAAATACCGACTGGTCTCCCGGCACGTGTGGTTGAGTACAGCCTGTAAGTGTAAGCGTGTGTAAATAAGTTATGAGAATAGACAAGGAAGGAAAAGAAAAGATCGCGCACGGTCCGTGGGTACTGCTCCTGCTCCGTTTGTAAGGGTGCTGCTCCTGCATTCGTCTGGTACTGATCGGAGAAACCACGGAAAATTACCCGTCAGAGCAGCCAGCTGGTAGATTTCTCCGCCAGACAGCGACTAAATTCAACCAAGCAGACAAGGTAGAGTCGAAAATCCTACCACGGTCCGGCCTCGAACCTACAACCTCCCGGTTAGAGGATCTGCGGTGACATCACTTGATGCCGTGAGCCACGTCTCCCGGTGCAAAATGTAATTGATACTAAATGATCTGTGAGCAGTTTTGAAAAATAACATAGTAATTGCCAATCGTTCATTTCCTAGCTGTGTCATTGTATTTCTATAACCTAGTGGTGCACATCATTCATTTCTTCCACGAAGGTTGAGCAACATTCTTACTCATATTTACTACTATAAAATTATGAATATTAACTCTTTTAAAAATACACCCCAAATAATTTCGAGTTTTTGTAATACATGTTTTGTCAAAAAAGCCCTTTGCGGAAAGCCTCGTTAAAATCTTGTAAACAATTGAAAGAGTTGATATAATATTAATAATTTTTTTGCAAGCATTCATGTATTGATTTGGATTTACATATCAGTATATCGATGACAAGACGTTAGCTAATTGTAATTCATTTATGACATACTTTTATAAGGACAAGAACGACGAAAGCCAATGGTTGAATAGAAGCAGCTATTAGCTCGCCGCAGAACGACTACTCGAGATACTAGTTGCTTCGTTGGAAGTAAATTGGACACTGCATAGGTAGGTATTGTCTTTTAAAGTAACATACTAAGTTCCTCTCGGCGATGAAGGTGACATTGAGTTGCTACGGACGGTAAAGTTACATCGTCAGCAAAAAGGAAGTGATGTTGATATTTAGCAACAGCGATAGAGAAAATCAAGAGATTAAACAGTGAGAGTGAGGATGATGATGAGCGTAATTAACGATATCGATGAACAGCAGTAACGAAATCTGATACAGGGTTATTGACAACCCAAGTGACCAGCAAAATGATGTTGATTTCATATTAGTTTATTGGCATTAGAGCAAAATAATTAATGTCCGTTTTATGGCGGTGAAGGTGGCGATTGGGACAGTGATGGTCCGGTTCTAAAGGCGTCACGACTGCCGTGCAGTCTACCCGACATTGCCGATAGCGATCCTTCCCTGGCGACTGCGGTATCGTCCGGGTCGATTGGAGGTCGACAGGGACTCGAAGACGCTCACTGGCGGCGCCGGGCTCTGCTGCACGACAGCAGCGCCCACATCCCATTCCATTACCTGCAACAGCACCCCCGCTGCCGCCGCCATCACCGCTACCATCATCGTTGACGCCGCCGTCGCCACCACCACCTCCTTCATCGCTAGCGCCACCGCCACCTCCATCTCCACCCCCACTGCCACCGCCACCAGTATCACCACCACCACCATCACCATGACCACCACTACCACCATCACCACCACAACCACATCCACCGCCGATTCTGTCACCGCCACCGCCGCCATTACCGCCAACACCATCGCCGCCGCTTTCGCTGTCGCCACCGCCTCCGCTACTCACCACCCCTTCCACCACTTACTACCATTTACCACTACCCACAACCACCAATCACTGTCCATCATCATCCACAACCTGTACCCACCGCAATACATTACGACTCTTTTCCACCATCACCTATCACCGAATATCAACCCTCATATCCACCCACTTACAATACCACCACTACCACTACCACCACCGTCACTATCACCACGAGCACCACCATCACCACCACCACCACCATCACCACCATTATCACCACCTCTACCACCACCACCATCATCACCACCACACCGGAGAGCCGTAAATACAATCTCGCCGCCTCCTTAGTATGCCTGTTGGCGCGCTTTGGCAGTAACGGGTCCGGGAGACGGTCGCCGGAGTCATCCCGGCTCTTCTGCCACCAGGTGAAGGTCTCGTCCTGCCCGCCGCCGCCGCCGCCGCCTTTACTACCTCCCGCCAACCAACCGCGCTTCATCCGGCTCGCGAAATCTTCTCGGCCTTCCGGCAAGGACGTTGTGGATATAATAAAGTTTCTTCTTGATTGATTGCCTGCTGGCTGCACTCGTGTTTTATGGTTCCTCTTACGGAATTACGAGAAATAAATAACGCGATGGAGTTGAAATTATATGGTTCTGTGTTGCCTTGGAGAACCGCATTGCGTTTCTTGGAATGTATTCCTCCTCTGACTTGTAGAGGTGATGGAATCACAGTCAGTATATTTTTAAACAATAATGTGAATGTATCTGACATATTGCTATTGTTCTTAAAAAATATATTTAGAAACTAATTGCATCTTCATCGTAGTAATAATCAGTAGGTGTGATAATTTTACTTTGACGCATTTCATTAATTATTTGCGTCTCTTAAGCGCGGAATTTCTTGTCTAACAAGATAGAAGAATATCTGAATAACTTGTTGACACAACGACCAAAACTTGAATGTTGCTGTGTTTCTTCTAGTTTGAACGCTGATCTCGTTTTTCGTGGTTTCTCTAAGAAAATTAAGAGAAATAAACTACGCAAAGTAATTGAAATTATACGACTTGATGTTGGTTTAGTTGGTGATCAAATGTGAATATAATGTTTGTCCTATAAACCACACTGCACCTACGACATTGCAACGACCATACCTCAGCACCTACGAGTATGTAGGAAAAACAAACATATCCAGGAGTATATCACTCGAACTTCATTGAATGAGGTATATGATATCTGATAAACTCGTCGACATTGCAGATTTTTGTAATTAGAATTAAAGGAGTAAAAATGTGGAATACGTTACATCCGCTATCTTCTCGCTGCAGGTTCAATGAACTTTTCATATTTTGAAAAATTCATTGAACATGTCAAACATACCGTGTCGGATACAATGTGTGCCGTTCATTGATTGCTGCATTGGCTATTACATCTGTAAGAGAATTGTAAGGAACAAATATCGTGAGGTAGTTGAAACTGATTTTTTTTTACATTTTTTTTGTTTCGTTGTCTTCATAGACTTGCGTTTGTTCAAATTATTATGACATGAAGGTGAATTTAGAACGATGGAAATTGTTTCTTACTTATTAATAAACCGAAATGCACAAGGTCTATCAAGGCTGGCCTTCGCGCCACGAAGAATTCTGTATCAGGCTACAAATAACAAGACTTCATCATGTAACCTGAATGAACAACAACCATGTTATCTGAGAATGTTGATGAATCGTAATTGATTTATATCTAAATACTAGATGATAAAAAACACTCTGTCCGGATATTTATCCCAATTTTCTTTAAGACTGGAAAAGGGAAGGAATTCCATCTATCGTGGACGTATTCCTGCACTCCCCTGCTCTGCCCTGCCCTGCTCTGTTCTGCACTGCACTGCCCAAACGTACTTTGCCCCTTCCCTCCCACTTAGCTCCTTGCTCCTCCTCACTCCTCTCTGCCCCACCTCGTCACTCTACCCCCCTCGCGCCCTACCCTGTCATCACTACTGTCACGCTCGTCATCACCATTGTTGTTACGGACAGCTGTAAATGGAGGCATTGTTGCAAACTCCTTGTACTGCAAGTAACTATTTTGACTTGAAGTTTCTCTATGTCTGATGACGTTATTGGATTGAATAAAAAGGCATTCAGTAGAAACGTTTTTCAATAGAAAGGACTATCTGAAATGTTTTATTAGAGTTTACATATTTCCTCGCCATTTCCGAGAGAGGCTAAAATCCTGAAAAAATTAACTCTTCAAATTTGTGTAAGGGAGAGTAAAAGTAATTATTACGAAATTTCGTATAAACAGTAACTTTTGTTTTGTTTTGAAAGTCACCTTTAGAATTTCTGTAATGTCGGTACAAAATTGTAAACTTGTTTAGATCACAATCACATTCTCATTTGTATATATAAATCAGTTTCTGAATAAAAGTAGCCTAAATTATGTCTGACAAATTACTTTACCTTTCAAAAATACATCAAAATTGGTTTGGCCACATGCAAGATTTGCTTAGAGAAACAGACACTTAAAAGACTTTTCATTTTATGTAAATAACCTTATGAAATTATAAAAATGCATTGTTTTGAAAACAAAATAAAACAGAGAGACACTTCAATTTCATTTATTTATATTATTAATGACTTGTATGCGTATTGGTGCATCTATTACACCAATTTACAAAAAGTGTATTCTGTTTCTAACAATGATAATTCCTGATTTACATTCTTCACAAAATATCTATTTATTAGTGTATGATTCTGCATTTTCAAAAAACATTATTTTATTTTTGTTTTTATGTCAATAACAATTCGAGATCTTTAGAATTCGCAAATTGCAGAATGAACTTTGAAATTATACATTTTTCATCAAGTATTAATTTTTTTTGTTTTTTTATACTGTAAAACAAAATTAATCAAAACTCTTAGAGATACAGGCAATAGTCGACAGTAGGTTAAACTTCCCTTTGGCACATTGATTCATTTAGCTTACGAGTATGACCAGTACGCGGGTTCCTGTTCGTTTTTGTTTCTGTAAATAATGAAGTCGAACTTAACCCCTTGTAACTTTCACTTTTCTAGACCGTTTTGAGAAACCGACTTCGTCAGTGAGAACATCTCCAACTCATGCAACTCTTCCTGTTTCACACAGGCTCCGCCACATACTCCGGCGAAAGGGCAAGAAGTATCGTTCATCCTGTTACAACTCATTCACCCGAGCTAACGGGTACGTGGCACTCGGAAAGCGCCGCGATCAGAATGAAATTTATGTATTCCGCATCGTCGAGGTTACGAAAACTGTTCGGATGCGTTTATTACATTGTACCTGTAAGTTAAGCGACTCTTACACGCTTCGGTGCTTCGCAACTGGGCCCTCTCCGGACAACGGTGAGCAGCGGGAATCGAGAAACAAAACTCGCACACGTGCAAGTTTATTACGAGACAGGGCATACATTAAGGAGTAAATGTAGCTGACAAACATATTAACTCCTAACACAAGACACCAATGAGAATGAGTAATGAGCAGAGTGGGGCCCGATTCTTTACGAGCGCCGGTGTAGAAAGTCTCCCACTTGGTTGGAGGCCGCACGAGAAGAATGGTGAAGAGCGTGCCGCGAGGAGGAAGAGAGGAGATGGAGGTGAATATTTCGTATTGGAGACATTCCGATCATATCTAACTCTGGTTATTTTGCTACTGATGTTTCTGGACCAAGACTTCTTTCCAATTCGATTTTACTGCACTAAAACGTGAGTAAAAAGCCTTGGCGAAGAATTAGATGCGATGGACCTCGGAAGTTGAAGGTAAATTGTTAGGCATCGTACCAATTCACTAGTTGCACAACTAGAAAACACAACAGATATCGAAAATCAGAGTCTCTCTGATGACATACAAAATACAGGAAACACTATTTGCTTTAAGAAAAGTTTGATATTTCTGGACCAACAATCTGTCTTAATGTTACTTTTCTTCCAAACTTTGTTACAGAATAATATAAACAAAAATGCCTTGGAAATGAAATTGATACAACAGGATTTGAACAGCAGTTCTTTGGACCAAGTTGTTGGAGGTTAACCAAAGAGAATACAATTGAACATCGTAATGATCAGAAATTGAGTGTTAATTTGTCCGCGAATGACTGCCATCGATTTCCAGTTCGAATGTTGCCAATGAAATGGACGAAAGTAACTCACACAATATTCTTCTTAGGCGCATTCCTAAATATTATCACCTTGCGTTATGATAATCACTACAGCCAATGGTTTTGCATTTTCCTGAATCGAACTTTGTAAAAACTATTGTGAAGTGCATTTATCCACTGATACAACACACAAGCCTAATGCGGGACTCCAACCCTTAGGCTTCGTCTCTGTGAACTAGGATGCTCCTACGTTACCCTCCCTACACGAGAGAAAGGGGGGAACACTTCCAGAGTGTTATTTTCTGGAGCTTGTAAGTCATTGGGGGACAACACAACTGCCGGGCTTGAGGCTATTTACTTGGCGTGTATGGATGAAGCGGCGCCCGGCTCACCCATACACTCACTCACCCGCGCGCTTATCTCCTTACCTTCCCCCCCTCACCCCCTTGCTCAGACCCCCGCACAGCTATCTCCTCACTCACCTGCTCACCCACCTCATCACCCACCTGCTCAGCCACCTCTTCACCCATCTGCTCAAGCAACCTGCTCACCCACCTCCTCTCCCACCCGCTCTCCCATCCGCTCGCCCACCCGCTCTCCCTCCCGCTCTCCCTCCCGCACTCCCACCCGCTCACCCACCCGCACTCCCACCCGCTCACCCCACCGGATTCCCTCCTGCTCACTCGTTCACTCGCTCGCTCGCCGCTGCCCGCCACCGCCAGCGCGCTCTATCATTTGGCGGCTGCCGTATTCCAATGGAGCCGGCGGCGGCGGCGGGCGCTGGCCCGGCCCGCTCGCCCTAATGAAAGGCAGCCCTCCGCGCGCCGTATGCAAAGCACCAGGCAACACAGATGCTTAGCGGGCGGCGGACAGTGTGGGCGCGCCGGGCGGGGCGCAGTGGTTGCGCGCACGCAGCCAGCTGAACGCTGGTTACGAGAGTATTTTGTATGCAATAGAACGAACACTCCACCTCAGATGTATAGATTTATTAGGCCAGCCTAATTCTCGCTCGCTCGCTCTCTCTCGCCGCCACCCTGTTTAATCTCGTCTAAGTTTTATGCACACCTTGTTCGGTTTGGTGTTGCCCGATGTATGAACATTCACTATGCTTTCGTTTTTTTCATGGAGGGATTTGAGTTCACGAGGCTATACCTATTTTTTATTGTTACTAATCATCCATTAATACATTACATTAATTTTGCAAGAACTATGGATTTACTATTGAAATGGTAAAAACTGTTACGTAATACATCGCATTTTATTACTCTGCGTTACTTGTGTATTGAAACATTAACTGTCACGTTCTGAACAAAGCTAAAAAATGATCTGTGAAGGAAAAACGACTCTAAAATGAAACGCAAATGACTAATCCATCAATAAGTGAACTTTGAATTTCTTAACGAATGTAGTGCAAGTAAGAAAGGAAGGTGACAGGTGAAATGCGGTGTTAATACTGTCTGTATGAAAGATCGAGTTTCAAACGATTATGTTGAGAGATATCGAATTCGGAGATATAGAATTTGGATTTATCGAGGTTGGAGTTCTGGAAGTTGGAGTGATGGAAGTTGGAGTTATGGAAGTTGGGGTTATGGAAATTGGGATTATGGAAGTTAGAGTTACGGAAGTTGGAGCTATGGAAGTTGAGTTATCGAAGATAGTTATCGAGGATAAAATTTTCGAGGATGGAGTTATCGGGGATGGAGTTATCGAGGATGGAGTGATCGAGGATAGAGTTATTGAAGATGGAGTTATCGAGGTTCGAGTGATCCTTGTTCGAATAATCCTTCTTCGAATTATCGAGGTTCAAATGTTTGAATTTCGAATTATCGACGTCCGAAATATCGAAGTTTGAGTGAACGGTTTTATGATTAAAACAGCCCAAACTTTCCGAATTCTTTGCAAAAGTCTCGTCACCATCCCGAACCACTGCCTCGTCCACTGTGGCGATCATCGGGGCCGCCTGGGAACGCAGCGCCGCCGCGCCGTCCGGCGCGCGAGGTCCAGCTCAGCGGCGGCTGCGGCGCCGCGCAGATTGGCGGGTTGGCCCGGGCATCACGCGCGCGCCCCGGCCCGGCACAGCACGACGCGGGGCGGGGAGGGAGAGGGGCGGGGTGTCGCTGCGTTTCGGGGCGCGAGAGAGGCCGCGGGCCGCCCCGCCCTCGCCCCGCCCCGCCCCTCCCCCTCCTCCGTGATAAGGGGATATTATCACGTCGAGCGGCGCGGGGCGGGCAGTGGACGGTCACGATCGCAGAAAGAAGGTGAGGATCGGGGCGGGTGCTGGGCGGGCGGGCCGGCCGGCCGCGCGCCGAACCTTCTCCTTTCGCCGAAGCGGCCGCGGCGGCGTTCGGCAGGTGCCCCGGGCCGCCGAGGTGCCATTCGAGGGGAATGGGCTGCACGTCCACGTTGAAACGAGTCGATTGTATGGGCTGGTGGAGTTATGACACGAGCAGGAGGGTATAATGTAGCGCTTTTTCTGGCAGTGCAGTTAATTTATTCACGGCATGCGTAATGCGTCCTGAGTATTGGGTCAGGATTTTAAAACTAGTGTGACGAATATATGATTATGCTCTAATTTTAATATTAAAACAGAATATTTTAACGCGGTTTTAAATATTGGTTCTTGTAAGTAATGATTTATCCCTTAGAACCTGGAATTCCCCCTATCTGTTTCTCTAACCGAACTATTATTCAGTGATGCTATTTCTTTCGTCTTAGACCTCCAAATTACTTGCGTCGTCTGACCGATGGCATTTCGTAGGAGAAAAGTGACAGTTTTAAATATTGTTTTGGTGTTAGACGAAGAAATTATTAAAATATACTGTATATTTATTTGAAATAAAAAAGAATAATGGGGTTTACAAAGCAACCAGTAGTTACAATAAATAACCCTAACTTTGGGCGAAAAAACAACAACGGAAATGTGAATGTTTTCTTCTTCAAGAATTCATTTTCTCGATACGTCTCTTTTGTTGTACATTGAAAATGAACTTTAAATTGAGCTTTATCAAATTAATTTACCCTGTTGCTGTATTCTCTAATTAGTGTATCATATATACTGTTAATTTTGTGATCATTACTCGAGGTTTGATGGACAGGTGAAAAGGTTAAGGTTGAAGCTGAAGAAATGTGATCATCTTCATTGTGCTGTTCAACCCTTAGGCATCTTGAGCGATCTAATTTTCATCAATTGTATAGAACATTTGAATTCTGCTAATGAGATTCCTGTCAATACTCTTGTCAATTCATCGTCTATTTCTCCGCTTAAAAAAAGTAGACTAACTCTTTTCTATGCAATAATTTCGCGATTTTTCAATAGAACAGGCGAATTGTCTAGCGATTAGATTAGACTATTTTTTCGTCACACTGTATAGGACATTTGAAAAGGGCGATTGAATGTCCTTAATATCTACCATCAACAACCAAGCTGCCAACTCCGCCTCAGATATCTTCCCGAATCGGAAACGCCGAAGAAGCCTTGGGTTAACCGGCCGGTGGTGGCTCGGGAGCTGTTGCATCATCTCAAAGGGAGCGTGCAGTGTCGCTCAAGGAGAGACACGCCGAGTTCCGCAGGTTGCTCAATCCACTTGATTCTCCGGGAGGACGCTCGGCTCGGCGGCGCCGTGCAAGCAGCCCGCGCGATAGCAGAAAATAGATCCTGTCGCGATCCGTATCTTCCTAAGCGCTCCTCTTCAAGCGTCGGAATATTTCCAGGATGAGTCAGTCGGTTCTCGCACGTCGTGAGTGTCGTGGGGATATTGGACGCGATATCCCGATGTTTGGGGGAAAGACAGGTGCTCGATGACCCACTTGTTTAAGTTCAGTTGGGAATGGTGTCCATCGTGATGATTAATGCGATATTTATGACAGTCTATTACCCGATTTGGGTTAGATAAGCTAGGCTGTCCGCAAACGATCCTGTTAGAATTTAAACGGCCTGTGAAGGTGTTGCACAGTTCAAGGCTACCTCTAGGAGAAGAGATGCAATCAGCAACATCAATTGATTGTGTAACCTCCGGGAAGGTTCTTTCATCTCTGGAAATTAATGTATTATAAAAACACTGTTCTAGGGATTTTCAGTTGTCAGAAAAACCAATTTCAGCATTTTCTCCTGACGAATTCCAGTTTCCTAAAGTATCCATTGACATATACATAACGTATGATTCTTATAAATGTAAAGTATATTTAATTAACATACTTTGTCTTTATAACTATAAAAGACACGATTTATTTTTTAAATTTTAATTAAAGGGTATGTCCATCTATCCTTTGAGTAGAGCACGAATTATTTCGTAATGTATACTGCAAGATGAATTAATCGTTTCGAGGAATTGTAAAATATAACAAAGGTGGTGGAGGTGTAGACGGGAGAGAGAGGTACCGCCGCCAATGGAGGTGGATACGATAGTTGTGGTGGTGGTGGTGGTGGTGGTGGTGGTGATGGTGGTGGTAGTAGCGAAGGAGGAGAAAGGAGTGTCCAAAGTGAAGGTGGAGACAGAGTTACGAGGACGGTTTGGCCGTGGCGGAGGAGGAGGAGAAGGAGAAGGCAATAGTGTTCGGTGACGGCGACGGAGACCTAGACTGTGCTCTAGGTCTTGAGGGTGTACTCTAAATAGTGCCCCTTGTGAGTGGCGCCCATCGCACGTGCCATGTCTTCCATACCGTATACACGCCTCTGTATATATGCACGGCCTGCTCGAAAAAAATTTCAGGTAGGCAAGTTGATGACATGAACACTGTCGAATTAAGAATATGGACGGAATTAAGAAAATTGAAGGAGTGGAGAATTTGAAAGCAAAATATGCAATGCGATATTGGTGGTGTATTTGATTTAGGACAATATTACGGAAAAGTAAATGGACTAGAATATTTGGAAGAGTCGATAGTGAAGAGACGTAAAAAAATGGACATAAAGAACGTTTGGTTATTTGATCCGTCATTCACCTGGTGTTGATCGGAGAAACCACGGAAAACTACCGATCAGAGCAGCCGGTCGCTAGAATTCTCCTCTGGACAGAGACTGGATTCATCTAGCTGACAAGTTAGTATCGAAAATCCTGCCGCCGTCGGGGCTCGAACCTAGGACCTCCCAGTCTTAAATGTCTTTGAGATGACATGGATCATCTTAATATAATAGTGCTGTACGTGGTGCGCCGCGCTGTTCCGGTCCCGTTATGCGGCGCGCGTTTCCTGTGAGAGCGAGTTTAGGCGGGGCGGAGGAGCGTCTGCCGGGAGCGAGACTGCCGCGCCGCGCCGCGAGGCTCAAGGCCCTTCGCCGGGAGAAGGGCAGAGCGCCGCGCGGTGCACCTCTGGCCTCTGGGAGACATCTCTCGATTCATTGCCTATTTCGTTTTTTCTGGGCACGTCAGTTGATAAGGCTATTTCACTTCGATTTATATACAGAATCCTTTGACGTTTGATCAGCTGTTACGGTGCTATCCAGTCGGGAGCAAAAACGTCATTACTTGTGTCATTTAAGCTCCCGATTGGATGACACCGTAACAGCTAATTTTCGTCAAAGGACTCACTGTTCAAATAGAAGTATACGTACGTATAGTGCATGTTTTATCATGGGAGGTGGCCTGACTGCTTCCCACGTTGGATGGTGAGGTCCGGCGCTGACCTATATGTTGGCTTCCCCAAATATGTCTCCCACCAGCAGGGCACCGCCCCAGCCGGGACAAGCTCCAAGCTCCGGCTGATCTCGCGACAAGTGTGGTGGTGTAGTGCATGTAAGTGTAAATGTATGTAAAGACTGAGGATAGGCCAAAGAAGAGGAGAAAGATTGTGCGTGATCCATGGCTCGTTTCTTAGGGTACTTATCCGGCATTCGCCTGTTGTTGTTGGGAGAAATCACGGAAAACTAATGATCAGAGCAACCGGCCGCTAGAATTCTCCTCCAGACAACTATAGAACTCAACGTAGCTATGTAGCTAGCACCGAAAATCTTCCACAGTCGGGACTCAAACCTAGGACCTCCCGGTTCGAGGCTCTGCAGTGAGATAGTCGATCTTAAGTTGACACATCAGTTGATGCTCTGAGCCACCTCAACCACGGTGAAACATCTTCTCCCGGACACGTCTGAGGCTGCGCAACACAGACTTCTTAGTTTACGAAAGTGTCCTTCACCTAAAGTCACTGACTCATTTGTCGATTGGTGTTCGTATCGTGACAACTGCTATACTCATTAGTCCCATACTAGATGTAATGCATCATGAGATAGCGGAGTTCCTCACTCGCCTGAACGTGAGATCCGGCGGTGACTTGAACGTAGCCTTACAGGTTCTCCCCTGTAGTATCTACCGTAAAGATCAATTAGGAACTTTTACAATCAATTAGGATCAGTTTACTTGTTATAGTCTTTGAACTATTTTTTCTGAAAGGTTGTATAAATTAATATCCTAGCTATTTATACTCTACATTACTTAATTTCTCATACATTTAAAGTAATTTTAATCTTTATTATTATGGAGTAATTATTATGCTGTTCAGTTTAGTGTGGTGACGTTAAGTGCTATGAAGCTTGCAGTATCAAACTGTGCATTATTTGTAAAAGTATATTATTGCAGGATAAAATAGACATAACAAATGTAATATGAAGGCATTCAGTAACAAAATTCTCGTAGTTAATCACAGAATTGATAATGAAACTAATCTCATGTATGAATTTGAGTCACCAAGCAAGAATAAATTCTAGGAATATATCTAAGACAGGACTAAGCACTTACCAGAACTGAACGGGAATACCGGCTAGTTAATCGTGAAACGAAAATATTGTCAACAGCTGGAATGGTTGTTGTGATAGGAGCGAGGAAGTGGTAAGAAACGTTTGCTGTGATGGGAGCTCGCTACCATTCTCAAAAAGCAGTACAGAAAGGCAACCACTTTTCTTACATTGATTATCTTCCTCCTAGTATATTGTATTGAACATTTTGAAAAGAATGTTGAAGTTGATGTAAAGAACCCAAAGAAATCAAAATATCCCTTTTCAGTTCAAAAGGAGTGACATCTGCCAGATCGATGGGGGCACATCAATTACGAAGAAAATTCTGTTCATATATCTTCTATTCTGTTCATTTATCTTCTGTTCACCCCCAAAGCTTAGCGGTCGGTGGGTCGGTCACAGTCGGTCGGCCGGTTGGTTGGTCGGACGGTCGGTCGGTCGGACAATCGGTCGGTCGGACGGACGGACGCAATATTTTGGCACTAAGGACCCACAAAACGTGAATTCTAATTACAAAACGTATTTAGTTAGAGGAACGTATTTACAACTTATGGGAGCCAGAATTATTCTTATTTTTGGTCTCTAGCAACCGAATTTTTTTGGTTAAAAAATCGCCGTTTTCCACGGCAGCATTACAATACTTTACTTATATTACGTAAGTAATATGCGCGAAAATGAAAATTAAGCCAATAAAAATGTTTAGACTAGTTAGTGTTACAAAGAAAATTACATGGTAGCGCAGAATATTTCAACTTGGTATTCTATATGACTCATTTTCATTCTAATAATATTCTGTAGTTATTTGAAAATTAGTAATATTTTGCATTATTTGTCAAATTCAGAATGTTTTCGATAAGAAGACATTACTTACATTGAAACATTATACTGAAATATACCATTCTCAACGTCTCATCAAAAGCGTGGCTGTAATCATGTCCTGTTCCAAATTTATTAAGATTTGGGCGCCAGAAACAGGTTACATGAATTACTATCAAAGTTTTTCTATCTGATTTAACAAAAATTATCTAAACATCCAGCTAGCTTGGGTCGATGGGTCCGGATACAAATACTCGCTATCGCCTCGATAGCCGATTACCTGATCTGCCAACTATACAGTATGGCGTGGAATCTGAAATGTAATAATTATGCTTTCAACTAATTAAAAATTATGATTGACAAATGAAAAAACTCTTTTCTTTTCCAAAGAAAAAAATTCAACAATTTATTTAACTTTTAAATTAAAACAATTAATTAGATGGTCATGACCCCTTTTGAATAAATTGTCTCTTTTATACTGCAGTATTTTTTTTACCGTTTTTGCATGCCAACGCTCCGTAGTCGCTTCTCACTTGGCCGTTGTTAATTCCACGTTCCGCTTCTCTTTTCCGGTCTTGCGCCGCCGCTGACACGTCCAGTCCACACTGCCTAAACTATCTGTTAGTCTTGTCCGACGCTCCCGGTTCCTAATCTCTCCCACCGGTTATGTAGACTATTGAAGTCCAACTGCAATGTCCGAAAATCTGAACAAGTCCTCCGAAAATCACTTCTGGTAAATTATTTCAAAGTCCGAAAACAAACTATCACTTCTCTCACAAGACAAAGTCCGAAAACAAGCTATACAAGTCTCACTTTCCCACTATATTGCCTACAAACGATCTTTACGCTACGGCACCCAGAGTCAGAATGTTCGATCTATACTCCACGACACCCAGAGACGGAATGTACGATCTTCACTCTACGACACCCCGAGTCAGAATGTACGATCTTCACTCTACGACACCCCGAGTCAGAATGTACGATCTTCACTCTACGACACCCCGAGTCAGAATGTCCTGTTTAATGCATTTTTAAACCCTTCATGGCTCGGTAGGCGTCCATCCTTCTATTATTTCAAAACACGGCGGCAACATTAGACTATCTGATCTTTTATAGCCAACCCGTGCGTCTCTTACAAATCCAAGTAGCCGCGACCTCAGACAGTCATTCGTTTTTGCACCAATTCCCTCTTAGGTTCTTCAGCCATCTAGCCGGCGTCCTGACGTCATCAGGGCCCGTGTATAGTTTGTTGACCTTGCCAACCTCTGCGCCGCCGTTGCTAAGGCCCATACCGCCATATTGAATCCCCATTTATCTACCCCATGTATAACTAACATCATTAAATAAAACCTATCATATTCTGGTATATCACAATACGTTCTAATTGTATTCATTTTCATGATCTTGTTTTATATACAAATCTAAGTATTTTAAAGCTTCTTTGTCATTTCGCAAACATGCTTAACTACAGGATTATTTATTGCGTAAATACATGTATCGTAAAGAACCTTAAACAAAGCGGTTCAAGTTAATCAGTAGTTTCATTTTTCAAACTGCGTTTCAGATCGCTTCGTGTGTTACGATTTTCAAAAGCGCATATCTGATACTAGTACGGAATTTCTTTGTTCGTCAGTTCTGTCATAGAAACGCCTATATTCGTCTCGCTGTCTCGTAAGATAATATTAACTATGCATTCATTCCTTCAGAGATCACAGTAATTTTCTTCGACCATGACCACATGGACACGCTCTTTAAAGCATAGCAAAGTAAACTCAGCATTTACTACCACCGCATTATACCCATAAATCTTAAGGATGAAACCCATCACTATGATTTTCTACCAAGCAGCGTCCACGAACGAGTTCACCTTATTAACGACGAGCGAAAGGCAGAACTAATGCAGCGTTGAACCCAGGGTTACCAAAGCCAACGCGTGAGAGAGACAAGTCCAGAAGGCGGTGCCGCTGCCACAACGGGAAATTCTTAAAGATCTAATATTGTTTGTGTGTATGAGATGTGCGAAAAAAATGAATAAAAACTAGACATACGTAAACTACATTCTACATAAGTGTTTAAAATGAATGTTTAAGCACTATGTGATCCAAAGATTATATTACTTGAGTAATTTCTGACCTTTCTTTCTTTCTTTGATGGTTTTGAGTTGTGTTTGTACTAAACTTTAATTTTGAAAACGAAAAGAAAAAAAAGATTTAATAGCCTTGCTAGGGCTCGAGTGCAATAGGATACGCCAACATTTATCTACGCAAGGGCATAAGAATAATAAAAGTATTCATGTAATGAACTACTGACGACTTTTATTAAGCTTCTTTGCTGATGGTTACCGATAAAATGGGCCCAAATACGTTTTTCCAGAAACATTTGACTTCGAATTCATAGAAAATAAATTTTGTCATCTCTTAATTTATTTTACAATTGTCGTAGACATTAAAACTATTTTCTTCTCTTTCTAATCCCTCTATAGCTCCCTAACAGAAACCATTAATTATTAAACCATTAATCATTAACTTTTTAAGAAAATGTGGCGAAAGAGACGTTTACAACCTGTCTTCATGCCACTGTGCACCTTTGGGTGTAATTTCGCACTCTTAGTTGGCCATCATTTCCATCAAATTACGGTGTTTCTGACCAATACGGAACAGCGCCCGGGGTTACAACACCCGGCGACCGTCTCGGCAGCCTCTCCGAATGCAGAGACGCGACGCGGCGAACACTGGGCCGAATCACGCTTGCAAATGCGCCTGGCTAAAATTAAGAAATGGAATATCGTTTGCCTGTTTTGATTATTCAAAACTCAAATATTACGATTCCTATCTCAGTTTTGCTCCAGTTGCATTATTTGTTTCTGAGAATCATTTGACCAGAAATATTCTTATTACTTTTGGTATCGTATTCTGTACTGTCTTAATACCAAGAGTCCCTGGGAAATGTTTGAAAAATCCAAAAATTGTGATTCCTCCGCTGGATGGCGAGATCCGGTGTCGGCCTACGTCGGCTTGCGGGTTTCTTCCCCAACAAGGTTACTCCCACCAACGGAACACCGTCCCAGCCGAGACAGGCTCTAAGTTCCCGACAAGTCTCCCGGCTTCATGTAGGGCACGTTAGTGAGTGTGTAAGTCAAGGGGGACGATAGGACTAGGAGGAAGGACAAATCGCGTGCGATCCATAGCTCGCATATAAGGGTAATGCTCTAGCATTTGCCTGGTGTTGATCGGAGAAACTACAGAAACCTACGAATCACAGCAGCCTGCCGACAGAACTCTTCAAGGAAGCGCCGAATTCCATCTAGCTGTCTTGCTAGTGTCGAAAATCCTGCCACCCAAAGACCTCTCAGTCAGAGGCACTGCTGTATCATCAGTTGATGCCCTGATTCAACTGCGCCGGTCTCTTCTTTTGATGTTCGAGATGAAAATTGATGTTTCTTGCAACTGACCTATTGACACTGATTGAAAATATATTTCCTCTTTTTGGGCATTGAATTGTTTATCTTCTGATCCCTTTCTAAACGCTAGGTTTCAATGGCTCCATTACCTACAGTCGCTGTCAGAGAATAATGCAATATACCCAGTTTACAAAGTACATGTATTTTACTAATTAAGTTACTAAGTTAAATAGCCAATATCAGTCTGTCACATTTGGCCAGATGAACAGTTACATTTAAAGGAAAATTTTAATATTTTAGAATTTTACGAAGTGGACTATAGGTCGTACGTTATTCGCATCGCAATATCTAATTCCACAACTCGATTATTATAAAATCTGCTTGATGGCCTCATTTGATAATTTTCCAAATCTCATATTCTGGTAAAATATTTTCCGATTCTTATTTCGTCCTATTTTCTTTTAAACCGAATTAAAGTTAATCAAACATTTTTCGTTGGTAGAGACTAAGTTTTGCCGCTGAGAATAAAGTTGCACTTCTTCCCCTTGAATGAAGCTAGACTTAAACCCCTTTTTATAATAATATTAACTCTTCCTCTCCAAGGGCAATTCTCTCCCAGTCTCAGAGAGCAAACCCCAGACGTAGAGACCTGCATCTCATGTCCAGACCTTTTCTGAGCAGCTGATCACGGTGGCTGTTTTTTGGAAGTACCGATACAACACGGAAACGTTTCTTTTGAAAGAAAGCGCATTGGTTTTCTTTTGGCCCGCGACGTGTCCAGAATACAGCTAAATTAACGAGGGACGTTGCGTAATATTTCGTTGTGATTGGGAGGTCTTTTGTTTTCTTAGAAGCGAAGTTCCCAAAATTCAGCCAAATCCAAGAGAACGGACTCGAAACATTTTTTCCAATTCAATTCAATGCTGCCTTATTTTACGTAGTGCGACTCTTGCCTTCAGGCCAGCTCTTCCTTCTGGCCACGCAGATTTCCCTAAGCTTCTTTCACTATCTAGCAAAGAAAGAATGTGATTTGAATCGGGCGACGAAACAGGCGATTTGAATTAAGCTCAGAGGCTTATTTTAGGCTTGAGGATCTCTCACATGCAGTAAATCTATAACATGGGACAGCCGGCTTTACTTCCCCCCCAGAAAGAAGGCATACGAAGAATTGTTTCGCCCTTAAAAATACACGGCTTCGATCGAGATTGAATCCGCAAACTTCTGTATAACAGCCCGATACGTTAATCGTTACACCACCAAATCCGCGAGTATGAGCGTTTTTTTCGTGAATGTGAGCACTTTGGTTTTCTTCGGACTCGCGACGTACCCCAAATCCAGCCAAACCCAAGAGGGCCGCCTCGGCACGTTTCCTCGTAAGAGAGAACGTATTGGTTTCCTTCTGGCCCACTGCTCGTCGCGCGCAGGATCTGGGTTAAGCCGGCCCACCTGCAGGGTGCGCAGGGACGTGGGAACCGGCGGGCGGGCGGGCGGCCGCGCGCCGGGCCCCGAAGGCCGGCTAATTACCCGGGGCTGTCCTTCGGCGCGCGCGGACTGTTCGCCTCAGCGTCCGAGATTCGCCCGCGCGCCGCCCGCACCGCACCGCACCGCTCCGTTTGTTTACGAAACGTTCGCCCAGCAGAGCGCTCCTTTCTCAAAGCGCGCCGCCCGCTCGCCCGCTCGCCCGCCCGCGGTCTGGTTCACGGCGCCCGCCCGACTCACGGTCGCGTTGAGCACAGTACTCAGAAGGCTCTTCTCGCTTCGGTTTCCAGGTCTGGGGAATATTTGAGCTTTTAAACCGGTGAACGGTATTTTGTTGTCCTTTCCGATTGTATACATTATGTCACTCTTGATTTCTATTGAACAATTCCAATGTATTTGTTACTCACGAGATCAAATTGTTCTCGTTATTTTCATTAAGGAGGCAAATGCCGATACTACTTCAAATTCTATAAGATTTCTTCTATTTCAGTCACCTGTCTCTGTGCCAGCTAGCTTCTTTATAGTAAAGTTTCACGTTATTTTCAACTTCAATGAACACCTCTTCCCCGCTGGCCTTCCCATCCGCGTTCTGGTTCACGTCGGCGCCTACCCTACTCACAGTTGTACCCGACCATTGTAATGTCCATACTCATACCCTAGTTACACAATAGGCAGTGCAATGCGTAGGAGACTGTAACTGCTTATACTTTCAGAAGTGAGTGTTATTTTAGCTTTCAAACCAGTAAGCGAAATTTCGTGGTTGTTTTTTGTCCTTTGCTTTGTTTCACTTTTGATTTTAATTTAAGAGTTGAATTGTAATTGATACACTGCCCATCGATTTGTTTTCATTATTTTCTTAAGGGATCATTCTCGTATCTCCAGTTCTGTATGATTTTCCACATTTTAGAGAACTGCCTAATTGCCTCTCCTTTTACAGCAACGATCCACGTGATATTTAGAGACTTTTTTGAGGACTGTGCTCCCCAGACTTGTAATACGCCCGCGATCTGCTTCACAGCGGCATCTTTTGGTCCCATTTAGTGCAGTACTCAGTATTTAGACGGCATTTCTTGCATTGACTTCCAGACCTAATTGGTATTTGCCTACAGAGCTGTCTTTCCTATCCCTTTCCTATCCTCTTACTTCATCTCACTTTTGATATTTTTAGTCCTAATCATCATCAATGCTGTCCGAATGATCAGGCATTTATTTCATCTAAAAAGGGATCAAAAACGGCATACATATTATCATTATTATTATTATTATTATTATTATTATTATTATTATTATTATTATTATTATTATTACCACGATGATGGAGTATTTAGCTTAATGTCGTATATCAAATGATAAATAAACATTAAGAGAAACATACAGATTCAAAATAAATGTGAATGATGTATTCAAATAAATGGGTTAAAGAATATACTCAAGCATGAAATGGGATTCCTCGAGGTCGAAAAAAGCCTACCGATATCAATGAAATCTAAAAAGATTTGCTGATATCCTCTTGGTTTTTGTCATCCGTTCACAACATTTCATGAGTCTACAGTCTGAGTTCAACACTTCCTGTGAAGTACGAAAAATAACAAGAAAGGAATGAAAAGTCTTTTAAAGGAGATAGCAGCAATTCTTCTCTATTTCCCTTTCTTACTGTTTGACATTTGATTTAATGAAATTGTATTTGCTGTACATAATCAGTTTTCTCTGCTTATATTATGTATACCGTGATTTGATTGTCAGGTGTAATAATACTACAATTGTAATTTTTTATCATGGAAACATTTATGTGCGAAACTACATTTTTCTTTCTCTTATTGGATATATTTTTAATCAGCCAAAAAATTTATATAGTATTTATGGACAAATGATGAATTATGGCTCCTGTTAATTCACACAATGTCCTCGCGTTTCTAGGAAAATTGTCTCTCTCAATTTCATTCAAATGCCCATTGCTTATCATTTGGGATATCATGCGTTTGCAAAAGTATTGTAATATTTTAAACTGTAACGCATTCTTTCATTCAAAAATTCAGGAGGAAAGAATCCTCTCTAGAGATTCGCGCTTGTTACTTGACACAGTTTCAAGCAGCGTCTGAGATTCGACGAATTTATGGGTCCGAATGAGGTACATTTTCCTCGCAAGATGGAATAGGAAAAATAACACAAAAGAAGAAATAAGGTGGTTAGCGCCCCTTCGCCAGCAATAAGGCGTCGATTATCCCTTAGCAGCTTTCTCTCCCGAGTGCCCGCACAACGTGTCTGCGACGCAGCCACTTTGCTCTCCCGTTAGCGCCTGGGACGAGGCGTGTATCTCCAGAAAACGCGAGGGCGCCCCATGTTATCACCTCCTCATGCCCCGTACCTCGTCCCACCACGCCCCTCCATGCTTCTTCCTTCGCCGCATTTGGCATCGACCCTCCCGCTCCGCCCCGCGCCCCCCTCCATCCCACCCAGCCCCTCCCCCGTTCACCACACAACTTCGCCCCACCCTTCCCTGTCCTAGCCCGCTCCGCCTCACCTCAACCCACCCCGCCACGCCACGCCCCACCTTGCCCCACCGTACCAGCCCGCCCCATCCACCTGAGGCACTCCCCGCACCACCCATTCCCGCCCCGCCCTTCCCAGATCTACTTCGTCTCCCCCGCCCCATCTCGCCCCACTCTCACCTCCACTTCCACCTCACCTCGTTCCACCTCGTCCCACCCCATCCCACCTCGCCCTAACTCATTTCATTCGTCCCATCCTCGCTTACCTAATCGCTCCGTAGGGCCCACCCCGTGACACCCAGCTCCACCTTGTCACACTCAAACTCGCCCCTTCTCACCAATTTCCACCCATCAAACTCCACCCCGTCGTAACTCACACCATCTAACTTCGCGCCTCCCCTCCTCGCGCTAGCCTACCCAACTCGTCGTCGCTTCGCCATCCCATCCCACACCCTCCAACGTGTCCCGCACCGCTCCACTTCGCCCTACCCGCCCGCCCATCCCCGCCACGCCAATCTCAGCTCCACCCCACCCCACCCGGCTTCACCTTGCTCACCGTTCTATCTCGCCATACCTTGCCCCACCCTCACATCCACCTCACCTCATCCCAATTCACACCGATCTGGTTGGCAACTCCCCGCCTCGCGCTAGCCCTCCCGAGTCCCCGTCGTCTCCGTGTCCCATCCCACTCCCTCCATCCTGTCCCGCCCCACCCCACCCCACCCCACGTCGACCTGCCTCGTGCCACCCCACACCGCCTCTCAGGTCTCGCGCGGCGCGTCCGTAACAAAGCGCCAATTCCTTGCGGTTACCCGCCGCGCTCCGCCTCGTTCCGTGAACCGCTTCTAATTCCCCGCGATCGGCGGGTAAGCACCGAGATGCCCGTGACCGACTCGCCCCGCATCCGAGCGCCGCACGTCCTCCGCGCCCAGCCCCGCCCCCCTCCGCCCCACCCCGCCCGGGATCATTACCGCCCACGCGATCGTCCGCTCGCTAGACGTATTACCCTCTCCTGAACAGCCATCCCCTGGCCCATCGACTTCCAATCCTTAAAGTTCTTCAGCTGTTTCTAGTGCAAAATTCTTTCCAAACACACGACGAGCATTTTCTCTTATACTTTGCCCCTGACAGTCGTGTGTCAACATTCCGAACCTCTGTCCTTCGGCATCCTTCCCTACCGTCGTTTTGCTATCGTTTTCCTCTGCCATGTCGGATCGATTCGTTGTCATTATATCAAAAAGAATTATTCTTCATACACCTGTGGTGTCACATTATTTTGATCCCGTAATCAATATTTCACCGAACTGAATGGCCGAGGTAGCTAAGAGCAGGTACCGACTCAGCGCTTCGGTCCGAAAGGTCGCAGGTTCGATTCCTGCCTTGGGCATGGTTGTTTGTCACTGATCTCTAATGTATGTGTTGTTGCGGAACGCCTCGCGTTTTTCTGACCCCAGATCTGAGGAGCCCGCAAGTCTGTTGGTGTCTAGTGTATGGTTGAATATGTGTTCCCATCGGGACGTAAAGGGTAACCAGCTGTCAGCTAGATATGAGACCTACAAAAAAAATCAATATTCATCTTGTCTCGTTACTTCGTCTTATGTTAATTTCCAATTCGCGAAAACAATATAAAAACACCGCAATCAGTTGCGCATTTGAGCCAATATTCCAACTGCAGAAATGAATAACATACTAACTTGAAATGCGACATGGTAGCTCAATTGGCCTTCATCTCAGTTCATTTCAATTCTCTCCTTCGCAAAACAACTACTAATAAACACACGAGTTCATCGTCACGCAAGTTTTAAGCGAAAGGTTTAGGTTCGGACTCAAGTAAATGTAGCGATTTTTCCAAGCTATTTTGAAACTTTCAATGATCTCACCGGGTCACTTACATCACACGCTAAATAAGAAAGTGTTAATACTATTTTTAGACAGCCGCTGGTAAAAGGGAAAAATTTCAATTTTTAGCACTAGTGTTGAAAGCGAGACGATGGTCACGTGTTCAAATAAATCTGTGAATGCAACCAAGCAAAATAATTTCGTCTGACGTCATCAGCTACTACTGATCGTAGTACTCGTACATTAGTAAGTGATTTGTATTCTTGAATAGATATAAAATGAATGTTAGTAAAGTATAGTGTACAACACAGGCTGTAAAACTGATTTTATTTTGCTCGACGAATTGCACCTCGCCCTACCGGCTTCGCGCCTCTCGGCCCATCGGCAAAATAAAATGTCATTTTTACCATTCGTATCATAAATAACTATTGTATGACATTATAACTGAGCAATATAACGATTACTTTATTTGATAACAATTTAAAATTATTATAGTTTGTTAACATTCAAAAATTATATTTTGATGTAAAGTGTTCTATATATTTTATCAGAACTCCATTAGTTTATGACAGGGGTGATCAACTTGCAAGACCTCGACGGCTACAACTAACACCATTAATGTAGTCGCGTGTCATATTTTCATTACTCATGCGATCCACACCTGACTTTCCCAAACTCGGCAGTTTGCTCGGCTGCTCTGAAACGGGAAGGGGGCGGGAGGCGGAACAGTGCTTGGCGTATCAGGTCGTATCATGCATAACGCAGCGAAACACGTTGGGATAATTTTGAATTTCTGAATTAACTAGAAAAAAATCTATAAATCTATACAATCTAATATTTTTACATAAAGGGGATGTTGATCCCAGCAGAGCGCGTGCGCTGCACAAAGTTCTCGTCCGATGTGGATGTAAGGGACTTTCACTTTTGACTAATAACCTTTCGAGAGCCACAATAATTGGCATAGCGGGCCGCATGCGACCCGCGGGCCGACAGTTGGACAACCCTAGTTCATGACATTAGTTCTGTATTGGAACTGGACTCTGTTTAAACTTGTGTTATATAATGTTCTACGGTTCGGTCATGAACTTAATTGGAGATACATTTACAATCATTAAGTTTTTTTTAATTTAATCGGAATATACTATTCTACTATTAGTTTTTTTTCTACAACGATTTCTCTGCCAGAACTCTATAGTATATTTCTAGTATTACGAATCTTACGTTTTCTCATCAATCCGATTTTCCTTTCGCACCACCCTTCGTCCTTCCGATCCCGCTGCGACTGACCCCCGGCGGCACGTCCATCACTCCGCACTCCCCGAGACTTCTCAGCTCGGCCCCTCCGTGCTCACTTTCCACAACCCGCCCCTCCCCGCCCTCCCCCGCCCGCCCCCGCCCTCCCGGGAGGATCACAGCTCGCGCGCGAGGCCCACGCTCGGGCCAAATTACAGCCCGCCGAGGTGCGGACGGCGATTGGGGCCTGATGACACGGCGGGCGCCGTAACCGGCAGATAAACCGGAGCGGCAACGGCGGCGGCGGCGGCGGGCGGCCGCATTCCGTGCAACGGCACGTACGCGACCGCCGCGCCGCTCCGCGCGAGTTATGACCCCAAGGCGACGACGCCGAGTGATCCGGATGCCAGACCTCGCCACCCCGCCGCCGCCACCGCCGGCGCCTCCGTCACCTCTGCGGGCACCTCTTCAACCTCTGCAGCCAGCTCCATCATCGCCGAACTCCGCGCTGCTCTCCAGTCCCTAAAGCCAACTCCGCTCTACTCTCCACACTCTGCAGCCAACACCGCTCTACCTTCTAATCACTACAGCTAATTCTGCTCGGCTCTCCAATCTCTGCAGCCAAGTGCGCACTGTTCTCCATCCTCTTCAGCCAACTCCACTGCCGCCGCCCAACTCCGCTCTGCTCTCCCACGTCTGGAGCCAACTCCGCCGCCAACGCCTCTACAGCCACTTTTCTAATCTTTTGAGAAACTCTGTGACAAAGGGACTGCCCGCAGTTTCCCTCCGGGCACTCCCTTTTCTTCTATTATTATTTCATCTTCATTCACGTGATCATCGCTCTCATTTACTTATTCGAGCAACACTCACGGCTCTGAATGACCTCGAGCTAAAGGGACTGTAAATAAATAATACATGCGTAACTAATCGCCATGTGATCACCTCATTGCCTTCATTCATCTCCTTCGCTTCGTCTTCTGTCAAATTAACCCCCCCTTTCGCCAATGACATTGGATCCGATTATATAGCACAGCTTCCCTGTTTTATCCTCGGCGGTCAGCTGTTCTCTTTTTTCCTGGGCATGTTCCTTTTTGGACCCGTTTTATTTGTCTGGGTTCTTTTTGGACCAAGTTTTCTGTTATTCTCTTTTTTTAATTGAAGCATAACATTTTTTTTTCATTTTACACAGGTCTCCCAAAATATTCGCATTGGAATAATGTGGGAAAATTACGTAATGAGGAAAAAGTGTGCGTCTTTGTGAGAGTAATGAATTGATGAATTTTAAAAATTGAAATAATTTGTTAGTATTAAAAGTAATTGTGAGATTACAGAAAATTACCGCATAACTTAAATTGACAGAATATTTTAGGTTACTACGTATGTGAAAATAAGGAATTCATATTACATTTTATTGCCTATTGCACCCTTTCAGCAATGACTGCTTGTAGGCGTGCGCAGCCTATATAGAAAACAGACGGGGCCAACTAAATTGTCAGTTCCCTTTTCTACAGAACTGCTTTGTTTACAGATGATATATTTCACTTGTAAATGAATAAACCATATTATATTGAGAAATATATTATAACTTCATTGATGCAATAAAAGTGTAGAATTGATTCTACAGTGCGATTTTTGTAACTTTGCCCTTGAAGGCCCGTCTTCACGATGGAATACGTCAAGGTATTTCGCGTCTTTCTCAGTCGTGCCGCTAGATATCCCATGATCGCGACTGTATCAAGCAGTGCTTACGATCATGCGACTTCTAGCAGCACGAACGAGAAAGACGCGAAATGCCATGTGATATTCCATCCTGGACACAGGGGCTTGAGGGGCAAAGTAATAAAAATCGCACTATTAGTTAAAATATTTACACTGTTACCAGATGCTTTGGAGAGCCCAATGCCATATAATAGTTCCCCAAATTGTCAGGTTAAAAAAGAAAAATTAGGGATGAAGCATGATTAAAGCAATTTATTGATTGATTGTTTACTTCGGGAACGTCAGCTGATTAGGTTATTAGTCCCTTACGTGTAGTTCATGCTGTTTCCTCAGGAGGTGGCGGTAATCTTCCTCCGTTGGAAGGTGAGATCCGGTGTCAACCCACCCGACGACTAGCGGGATTTTCCTCAACCAGGTATCTCCCACCAGCAGGGCACCGCCCCAGCCGGGACAAGCTCTACAAGTTTCCGACTTGTGTGGTAGTGTAGTGCGTGTAAGTGTGTGTATATGTAAGGGGGTCAGGGTAGGCCAAGGAAGAGGAAGGAAAGATCGCGCGCTGTCTGGTCCATTTGTGAGGGTATTGCTCCTGCATTTGCCTGTTGTTGATCGGACAAACCATGGAAAACTACCATTCACAGCAGCCAGCCACTAGAGTTCTCCTCTCCTGAATGTGTGTGGCTGAATTGTGGCTGAATTCGACCTAGTTATGTAGCTAGTGTCGAAATATCCTGCAATCGTTGGGAATCGAACCTAGGACCTCTCGGTCAGAGGCACTGCAGTGACATCAGCTGATGCTCTGTGCCACCTCTCCCAGGATGATTAGGAAAATAAAATGGTTTATTACGTGAGACTACATTTTTCAGGGGAGAGTATGCCGCCGGCCCTCCCTGAGCTGGTGTCTGGCAGCGCTGCTGCCTCCGTGTCCACCGCCGCCACCTCCCCCTCCTCCTCCGCCGCCGCCACCGTCTTCACAGCCTCCTCCTCCTCCTCCTCCTCAACCGCCTCTGCCGCCGTCACCGCCGCCGTCACCGCCGCCGTCACCGCCGCCGTCACCGCCGCCTCCGCCGTCTCCACCGCCTCCGCCGCCTCCACCGCCCTCGCCGCCTCCGCCGCCTCCGTCACCGCCGCCTCTCCGCCTCTGCCTCCGCCGCCGTCTCCACCTCCTCCTCCGCCGCCGCCGCGCGCCCCGTGCCGCGATTTATGGGGTGACGCGGGCGGGCGCGCTTTGGGCTGTGACGTGACGCCGCGCATCTGCTTAATGGGTGGGAAAATGGATGAGAAATGGCGTGCCGTGTGATTATGGGTTGTTAATTTACACGTGTAGGGGAGTCGGGTGAGGTGTGAGGTGTTTAACCCGAGACGTGTGGTAGATGAGCTTGTCATATTACGGATATTCAAGGAATTGGAACGATGCGTGAAAGGTAGATATATTCGTGTATGTTTCAGGATTGACAGGATTTGGAAAGGTAGCGATTTTGTAGGTATATTCGTTTATTTTCACCGTAATATTTTTATTGCTCGATGTCACGAGAAAACCTACTTGTACACATCAGAAACATTTTTATCTGTGCTTACTCTTGATTGTGTGTGACATCACACACACGAACTGTCTGTGACACGGTGACATAAAAAAGCGAAACATTCTTATGTATCACTTGTTGGTTCCTCATGGAATAAGATCTCTTGCTATAAGTATATATTTTCTTCGAAATAATTCATCGTAAAACTTTTATTATACCAAAAATTTACAATATGTAAAATTACAACTTGTAATATTGAAATTATGCAAAATTTACAAAATAGTTCTCTTAAGTATGAGTGAACAATTCCTATAAATTGTTTTATAGAGAAGTGCTGTCCTTGAGTTAAAGGGAACTTCTTCCACATGTGCTTGAATGATTTTGCTACAACATGCAGCGACATTTGTAAACGCATGCCATTGAAGAAATAAATATTAAAAAGTATCGATATTATATTAATATTTATTAAATGTTATGATACATCCTTTTGCACTAAATACAGTGCGCATTTGTAGGATATGAACTATTATTTTCCTCTCACAAACAACACAGATGATAATTTCATCGATATGGGAATATATTTTAAAGTAATACTGCTTTTTATATGAAAACTCCTCGATGAAACAGAAAATAATCCACTTAATTTTTATTTGATATTAACCCGCGACCACGGAACCTGTATTACTAATGTTCTCTTTTAGAGGTACGAGAAACAAATCGTTTTAAATGTCTTTAGAATAAAACGAAAGATTTCGATATAAAATAATACATTATCGTCAAAATTTGAAATATAATTACCATCAACACAACTCATTTGTGATGATTCATTGGAACGGAAGAGGGAGTTGAAACAGGGATATTAAAAAGGGAAAGAGTGTACTATACGATTTGATAACTGATATTACTTTATAAAAATATTTATAGGTGTACTCTGCGACTGATGAATTTGTCGCTGATATCCAAAGCTTTAGCAGTGCATATTTGACAAACCAATCGTAATTTCTACATACTTTATTCGGAATGCCAATGTCCTGCGACCTCGGCCTTACATTACAGCAACCCGGCCACACCGAGCTCCTCTTATGGGTACAAAACTGCCCTTAATTCCCGTCACCGCCGCTTCCGAGGATGCCGTCACGACGCGCCGCGCCCTCAACGCGCGCTGCCCACATTTATGGCTGCCGTCTCGCGGAAATTCGCATTGTACGTCAGGGGCAGAACGTGCGCTCGGCCGACGGGCGCCCTCAAACGTCGCCTCGTAGCTCGCCCGCGCGTCCGATTTAATTACGAAAGCGTCCGCGCTGACGGACGGCGCACGCGCGCACGAGGGGACACCCGCCCCCGCCCCCGTCCCCGACGGATGGACGGAACCGACCGGGCGGCGGATCGACGGGCGCACGGGAGAGCACGCGCGTTGCGGCGGCGGATGCCGTTGACGAGTGAGGTGATCACAGAACGCAGTGGGTGGAAGCGGTCCCGATACTGGGCAGAGAGTATGTGTTGATTTTCTAGTATCATTTCACCTATTAAAAGTAAATGAAAATACGAATATTATTTCATATGTGTGTGATCAATGTGCAATTTATATATATATATATATATGTATATATATGTATATATGTGTATATATATATATATATATATATATATATATATATATATATAAACCTAGTATAAATTAGGCTTGTTAAGAAAAAGAACACAGTCGATCATGGTAAGAACATTAGTCATTTATATTAACATATTACTAAGTAACAATACATATTATCACTGCATTTGTCATAAACGCGGTGGCCACTTTGGGCCACTTTGGGAAGATTTTAGAATAACTTATTTTTCACGAAATTATCAAAGTTAGAGCAGAAAACGAAATTTAAAAATATGCTTTGTCTATGTTATGTAGTCATCATTATTGAAATAAATGCTTTTAAAAAAATGTTACTTAAACACGACATAAAGTGACCTCAGAGAATGGGGTGACTGTACGCCACTACATTTATTGCACGTTATTCAATTCTGCACGATGCCTGACACTGTTTCCCCTCTTCATGATTACTTAGTCGGAAGAAAGGAATCAAACAGTATCACAAATTTTAAAAGTTTCTTTTATGAATATATTTTAGTTTATTAAGTTAAGATTTGTACATTGATATTGATAACAGAAAGCGTATCATTTCCCCCAGATGCTTTCTTGCTGTGGCAATAGCAATAAGTTCTCTTTTTGATTTTAACTCAGGACTTTTAATTTTCTGGATTATATCTTCATATTTGTAAATAATTTCTTCTCTATTCTGTGGATATGTACAAGTCCCCTTGTTTTTCTGCCAAATCTGATCAATCAGGGACAATGGCAGTGGTTTCTCCAGGAAACAGCTCTTCTTGATACTGTACCATTACAAATTCTCCAACAGTTATCGATTGAGAAGATAATGAATTGCGAGTGCCATTATTTGAGGAATCATCACTATATTAATTGTGAATCACAGAATTTCCCGTTTTTACATGAAACTAACAGTATAAATTAGCTAATTTAAATAAAAGTGTCAAAAACTTCAAAATATCACATTGAATATTCAAGACCTACTGAGACAAAGACACCGCTTCATTTCCATCAGTTTATTTCTCCCTCAAATTCAAATATACAAAACTAACAAAATCAGAGAGTGGATGCTATAGCACTAGATTAATGAATAATACTATAAAACAGAATATTTACTTCATTCTCCATAAATTTACTCTGAGTTGCAACACAAATATTCCGAGCTACAAGAGCACAACGTCAGTTGATGCAAAATTAAGAACTAATCTCGGAAACACGGTAATGAGAATCAAGTTTCTAATTGGTATTATTGATAGTACCACTCATCAGGTGCTTCATAAATCCGCCAACGCCTTTGGTAGAGATAACATAATACAGTTACGGGAATAGATTTCTAAAAGGCGCAATGACACGAGGTCACCTGCGCGGAACAAAGTGACCTTGGGTCACGGTATTAAAATGTTATTTAGACAGCCTCTAGTAAAAGAGGGTTTTTTTAGAGCATGCACGGTGTTCTAGAAGTTAAATATGTAGCACTAGTATTAAAAGAGTCGATATTTAATTGTTCAGATTAAATCTGTGAATGCAACAAAGAAACCAAACATTTTTGACTGCCTGTATCACTTACTACAAACCTCAACATAATATTTTGCATAATTAAGGGATTTATACTTGAATTAAAATAAATGAAAATCACTGAGACAAAAAATATTGTATGACACACGTGATGAAAGAGGTTTTATTTTGTTCGTAGGGTTGCACTATTGTCGGTCTCGTGTCTTGACATTTTTTATGGTCTCAATTATGAGTACTAATATTTTACACGATATTTTTATATAAAATGAAAGTCTTGCGAAATGCTCTAGGATATCGGAGAGGCCAGACGCATTTGCTAAAGTAAATAAATTAGATTATTATGGACTGATTCTTGAGAGTAGATCATTAAACAACACCAAAAATTGTGTTCTTTAATGACCTGCACTTAAGAATCAGTCCATAATATTATTAATAGAGGTCAAGAAATCAAGCACGTGTAAATAAATAAGACCTAAGTAACCCGTCATAACGGTAGGTAAATTTTGTGCCGTGCGCGCCTTTGGGCCTCGTTGGGAGCAGTGTGCGGAGGTCGTCGGTTCGAGCCTCGCTTTGCGTCGGTCGCGACGCGTCGCGCAGCGCGGCCGGTTTTCCGAATCGGGAAGGCGGCCGTCAACGGCCTGCACCTGTTGTTAATAACCCGCGCGATGGCAGTGCATCGCGGCCGCGGATGCGAGCGAGCGAGCGACCTGACGGCTCAGTAGCCGTCAGGTGGGTGGGCGGGCAGTGGGCGAATCGACGCAAGTAGCAGGCCGAAACTTGGACACGGGACGTACCAGGAAAGGTGGCTCAGGGCGTCAACCGATGTCATTGCTGTCGGTCAGTCCGGGAGGTCCTAGGGTTCGAGTCCCGACGACGGGAGGATTTTTCGACACGGGCTACATCGAGTTCGGCCGCTAGCGGCCGGCTGCTCTGATTGGTAGTTTTCCGTGGTTTCTCCGATCAATACCAGGCGAATGTCGAAGCAGTACCTTAGCAAACGGGCCAAGGACCGCGCGCGATCATTCCTTCCTTTTCCTTGTCTTCTTCTCACCGCTTTCATGCACTACACTACCACATATGCCGGGAGACCGGTCCGGAGTTTAGAGCTCGTCCCGACTGGGGCGGTGCCCCGCTGGTGGGAGAAACCTGGTTAAGGGAAACTCAGCTAGCCGGCGGTATGTCTCACTATTAATCGGGGGAAGATCACCGCCACCTCTCGAGAAAAACACGCACTACACTTACGGACTAATGACCTTAGCAGATGACGGTAACATCAATCAATACAAAAACGGTTTACGTGCTTACTTTTGAAAACCAATTTCGGTGTTTTGGCGAACGCGTACATGTGAAGTGTCGCTTCTTCGATTTTCCATTCGCGCGTTCGCTAAAGCACAGAAATCTGTTTTCAAATGGAAGTGGTACGTAAATTGTGTCTCACGCGTATGTTACGCGTATGTTAGTCATATTAGTGATTTTTCGTGTTCGGATAGTATATTAATAGTTATTGATGATTGTGTAGCCTATAGTGAATTATTTATTTTGTACTTCTTTGATATTTACAACTGTTCTGTCATATAGAAAAAAGATCTAAATTTGTTCGAGGTGAAGAAGACCATTTAATGTTTTCGATGTATCTTTCTTGACTTCGCTGCACTGAAGATAAATCATGGTGTTTGGAAAGGGGCTTCGGTGGGTGCGGTGTTAGCTTACTGTCCTCTGACAGTGCACGGGTTCGATTCCGGTCGAGGTGCCCGAATTTTCGAAGTGCGGAATATCCGCTATAGCCGTGTCACACTTGTGGCATGTAAAAGAACTCTGGCGGTTTGCCCGGCAATTCAATCCCTCCGACGACATCTCGCACTAACGAGTTCTCACTTTCTCCCAACCAGGCAGTTCGGGTATAGTTATCTGAGATCGGCATCTGGCGGAGAAAGAGTCAAATCCCAGGCTCATTTAGGGACCGCCTGCGTGGTGTGGCTGCTCGATAAAGGTCCTCAGACCCGCGTCGGAGGCTCCCAAGGAAGTCTGGGTCAAAAAACTCGAGTGCCTAACAACGGCAGCATCACCGCTAATAGTCCCTTACGATAAATAAATAAGTAAGTAATGATGTTTTGAATGTACCATATTTATTGAATTTACAACTTCTTGTTGTGTATGTTATTAGAAGATCGTTAATTGTGTAATGTTGATGCCAATGGTGAGCATTAGTAGGTTGCGCTCAATATTGATGAGCGAAAGTCAAAAAATTTACAAGCCTGAAATTTAAATTGGAATTGAAATTGAAGGTCGCTTCTTCAGAGACAGGTGAATACAAATAGTGTTTGTTGTTGGAAAGAGTCGTACCAATTAATTTATTGCTGAAAGAAAGAAATATCTCCACTCTACCTTTTAATTGAGGTAAACCGTCCGAACATTTAAGTGAATTTTATGAACGGACAATTCTATGCTCTTAAACGTTGTTGAATTATGCGGACTTGGACAAACGTTCTGAGAGATGTAACAGCAGACATTAACTGTGGAAGCTTACAATCATAGTTTACTTTTATTTTATTGGTAAGAATTATCACAAAATTCGTGTGTTTTTTTCACCATAATGTAGATCAGCCAAAAAAATTAATTTCACTTTCCGAAGATCGCTATTTATGCTAACGTGTAATGCATGTTTTTTAACAACATTTAATTATCCCGGCTAAACAAAAAGTCGAGAAAATAAGACAGAATCGCTAGTGTCAGATGTGTTTATTTGTGATCTGTCCAATGGCACGTATCCGCGGATACTTAATATGGTCTATTTTGTATTTTTATTTTTTAACTTGTTATATTTTTAACATGACTTTGGGATCAGAAATTACTTTATGATACTTGGGAATAATCTAAAAGTGCTTATCTCGAAATGAAGTGTAAAAATAACGACGCTTTATAGGAAAATGTTACCATCTGGACGCCAACCTTCATAATTACTCAAGTAGGTAGTGTTTAATGAATAATGTTAAGAGGTTACTTCCTTCCGCACTGGTTCCAGTGCCTTTACTTTACATGCCACATATCTAAAGTGAAAAAGTCTTGTAGCTTATGTGGATCTCGATCTCACCATAGAGTAACCACAACCCATATCGGCAGCATTGTTTCGAGTTTTGTCCAAGACCCACCTTTTAGTCAAGCCTTGCAGGACTATCGCCATCTGGGGACAACCTGCTAAGAAAGCTGTCAAGTTCGCCGCAGTAGGCAGAAGGATCGTGGGGATTGCGCTCAGTTTTAATATCCGCGGCCGCGTGATCAGAAAGCGCGCGCGGTTGGGGCAGGGAGCGTACGACCGCCTATACTGCGATTTTCGTAACTTCGTCTCTGACACAAGTCAGCTGTTCACGGTTTCATCCAATCGGGAGCTTGAACGCCACCATAGTGACGTCACTGTCGCGAAATATAAGCTCCTCATTGGATGGCAGCGAAACAGCTGATATCTGTCAGGGACCAAGTTGGGAAAATCGCAGTATACCTCTTAACTGAAGGCGACGCGCAATTCGCTCCGCTTTTTGTAGGCTGCTGCCCGCATCAGTGCGAATGGCGACTGAAGTGGCGGAGACGAGGCCATTAGGACTCGTCGTGGTGATAGAGATGATTGTGATGGAATTGTAGTGGTAACGATGGCGGTTGTGGTGATGACAATGTGGTGTCGATGTTGGTGTAAGTCAAGAAGTTGGTGTTAGGGGACACGGGGATTGTGAGAGTGGGAGTAGATGGGAAAAATTAACAGGATATCAGACAACTATAAAAATGAAATGTCACTAAAGCTACCAGTGATGCTTGGATTCCAGGTGAGGGGGACTATGCCGGTGATGGTGGAGGTAACGCTAAGGATGCTGACGACGACGCAGACGACGACCCAGATGGCAAGGTAAGGATACTAATAATTAACAAAAATGACAAGCTACTCAGTGATTAGCTACTCAAATTAGCGGTAGCAGTGAGAATTGCGGTACAAGAGTGAGTGGTTGCTCATGTGGTTGTACTTAAGAGAGTGACGGCAGGGGCTATGGCGTTGGTGGCTACAAGGGCTACCAGGTGGTCTGCACGGTCGCGTGATTATCGAGTGAGATCACTGCGTTCTGCGCTAGGAATGCTCTAGCCTGTGAAGTTGTGGTGTGGTTGGAGATGTCGTGTGAGTCCTACCGGTCTATCTGCTGGACTGGTTCGGAGCAGGTGCTTTTACATCATCACTGGACGACTTCGCGTTTCTCAGAGCCGTTTCTTTCCCATTCACGCACTTTCATTTTCTGTCCCTTATCTCCATTTCTTCACATTTAATTATTTTAGTTTATCTTTTGTTTTATATCCGTTGCTCTTTTTCATAACTGATTTGCAACTGATAGCGGGGAGTTTACAGTTCAGAGTTTCTTTTCATGTAAGACAAACGCAAACCTGTACCGAATAATGAACGAGCCTTTGATTCATTCATGTTGATATTAAAATACATATTAATAAAATTTCGGACTTATATATTAACAGTCATTATGTTTAAATAGATTTCATGTAATTTTTGTATCTTTGAACACATATTTGGCAAGAAAAGTGTATTTATAAAAATGTTAAAGGAATGTTTTTCACACAGAAGAGAACTCTACTTTGACGATACAAATAATAATAGCATTTATACCTGGAAGTGACTGATTACTAATATAACAGGAGCTGATAGCTTATAACAGCCTTGTGAAGAAGATAATAAAAAGAGTGTTGTTCGACGATCGTATGACCTACCTTGAGAAAATGGTGTCGCTTTCCACATGAACTTTACATTAGAAGCATTTTGACATATAAAATAATACATGACTAGAAAATTTTAGCAAAAAAATATCATTCGTCACATGACTTTTCTTTATAAAACCACATGTACCTGTCATTTTAACTGACAAACCATAGTGTTCTGAAGATGAAAACTCGCCATTCCAAGTGGCAAAATAAGATTACGGCAGGTGCCTGCTTTCACAGTCACGCTTCCGAAAAAGATATAGTACTCTTTGAATGCAAAGTGGGACCATGAACGACACACAACGCAGAAGAACATAATCGACGGATATTTTAGGTCGTGACAACGGTTTCTTTTCTTCATCTCCTCGCACGAGATTGCCGTGAGAAACCGCAGCATTATAGTGCCAGACGGAAAGGAACCGCAGAACGCGACCATCTCCGCACTTGCCTTCCTGGGCGGGGGTGGTGGAGGCATTTCCGGGCATTACCGCCGATGACTAGTCGCAGGGAAGACGCGAAAAACGTGGAGAAAGGGCTTCGAAATGAGGTGAAAACTCACAGAATGGTCGCGCGTAAGTGCCGCTCCTGTTCCATGTAATACTGGTGCTTGAGTTGTGAATAATGGGAATTTTGAGGCGCGATCTGGAGATTTACCGAGACTGGCTCTGTATTCTCGGGAAAGTCTCTTGGCTTGTTTTGAGACCCCCGACCGCCATGCTGCATGCACGGTACAAGCGGACCTCATAATATGGGGTGTTGTACATGTGGTGGATTCAGGGTTAGGGTGAGTTTCGGATTCTATGCAGACATTTGATATACTGGAAGGAAATGTGTGTCGCTTCTGTTCCTTGTGATACTAGTCCTTGAGTTGTGAATAAGGTTAGAAATTGTGAGACGCAATCTCGAAATTTATCAAGACCGTATTGATACTCTTTTTCCGAAAACCCTCTAGGGGTGTCTCGAGACCTTCGACCACACGTGCTATATGCATGGTGCAGGCGCACTTCACTACGTGAGGTTCTACTAGAGATGATTTGAGGGAAATGTGTGTTTCGGATTGCAAGCAGTCATTCAATTCCCTGGAAGGAAATGTGTGCCGCTCCTGATCCATGTTATGCGTACTTCTGCCTGAATTGTGAATAGGAATAGGAATTTGGAGGTGCGATCTCCATATATCCCGAATTCTCTGGCTTAATTCACTGGCTCAGAAAATTCTCCCGGAAAGTCCCGAGACGTCTGACAACATGTGCTGCGCGCACGATCCACGCGAATCTGACAAATGTGTACAATGTTTGCTTGAGGTGGTTTTAAAGCCAGTACGTGTTGCGGATTGCAAGCAGACATGCAGTTCACTGGAAGGAAATGTTATTTGTTTTCAATCATTCAAATGCTCGTTGGGTATAAATCTCGCAAAGGAATGATTAAGCGTTATGTTTCTAAAATGTGCAAACATTTCGCAACATTTAAATCTTTGTTTTAATCTTGAAGATTCCTTAAGATATTTATTCCAAACGAGCGTTTTAATGATGAAAAACAAATAACTTTTCCTTCCAGTGAATTGCATCACAGTATGAAATCTGCACATATTGGCTTTGAAAACACCTCAAGCAAACATTGTTCACAATACGAGTACGAGATTCGCTTGCACCTTTATTCTAAAACCGATCTTACCGTTTCTGACAATCTGTGCTACGGCGTGGCGGGAAAGTATCAATACAATACGACACATTTTAAAATACCTTCTTTTGTGTATTACGTATATCTCGTTACAGTTCCTCTTATTTTCAACTCTAAGCATAAATTTCATATAGTTTTCATAGTTCGTAACTGAAGTCGCGTACACCAGGTGTTCTAAATTTGTTATGCTGTTTTTAGTTCCCTCCGAAGGAACTACGAATTGAAGAATCAGGCTGAGTGGTTATTAAGGGATACACTAGAGGGTCTCGAACTGCATGCGATTCGCAACTGTGATCTTTCGGTAACTTCACTTCTCTAGGTTAACATGATGGACTAACTCTCGTAGGCATTGGAGTGTCTGGAGAAATTTTCTATATTTGAATTAGTGAATATTAGTGAGTCTCCCCACGTAAAATAAGGAAATTCAATTCAATATCACATCTGTTGACAAAACTCCACAATGCATGCTGGTGCGGTGTGATATTCTAGTGGTCTAATGAATAAAGTTTCTTGTAAAGAGTGTTATGACATCAATACATGGATCAGTGTTGTTGATATCAAGTGCTTTGTTGATAATGTGATGGTGAAATGCAGTACTTGAACTGAAAAATTTAAGTATGCACTAGTGACAGAATAAATAGTGTTTGCCATGTCGCCCCCTTTTGATGTGACCAAAACATTGTTGACAATTGTTTGAGCATTGTGAAGGGGTATGCTGCACTAGAAAGATACGCAATGATGTGGGAATGCATTGCATGAGTGCATAAAATTACTATATCCACTTGAATTCAATTACGAGTAGTAACAAACTGATCAGAGAAGAGGTTCTCAAATTGTTTCAAGGAACTGTGCAAAAAGGAGATGAAAATAAAAATTCTGATATGAAAGAAAATGGTTATTGATATTGTTGCATCATTTGATGGGAAATGGCAGAAAAGAGTTTTGGTATGATGGGACAGAGCATACTTTTTCTCTGTTTGGGATAGGTCTTGTCATTTTGACAGGATTGTTCATAGCCTTTGAAGAACTGTAAAAATACTGTGGAATATTGTTAATAGAAAAAATAAATTAGTGTAAAAATTAGGTATGATATTTGGGTATTAGAACATAAAAAAATGGAGTGACTGCAATTTGACGGGAGAGCCAATGCCATGAAAGCAGCTGCAGCACAAATTTTATGGAAGAGATATGCGTCATACAGTAAAATGTGGTACACTGTGTTATTATCTGATGGTTATGCAAAAACGCCCAAAAGTATAATAGAATCACAAGTGTATTGACCATGCACAGAAATCATATAGGAAGAGGGTTTGAATCAGATTTAAAAAAGAGTAGTAACAAGTATCAATAACACTGTTCACGAATGGAAGATAAAAGAAGTGACAATTGGTGGCAAAAAAAGTGGGAAATATGAAGGAAGAGACAATTATTAAATCAGAAAATTATTACAGATGTGCCATAAAAATAATATGGCAAATGAAGACGTAATGAAAACAACTACTTTCGCAACACTATGTCACTGTACGAACACCGTTATAAAACCTCAGTATTTGGAGTGTCCTGGAGGAGAGAGAATGCTCCAACAACAGGGTTGTTGCAAAAGGGAAAGAATGCCAAAACACAAGGATCACATGAAAACAGTTCTATCTACAAATGTAGAAGTCAAAATCATTCTAATAAATGCAAGACTTGCTTCTGAGGAAATATTGGGGAGGAGTTCAAGAGGCGAGAACGAAAATGCAAGTGAATATAGTATAATTTAGAGCAAGTGCCCAAAGAGACTTTTGTCTTTAAAAAAACTTTGAACATGCGATAGCAGGATTGCGATAGAAGAATTGCAGAAATTAGTATTGGCTGCAACAATCCTAAATGCTGAAAGACTATATTTGGAAGTCCAACAAATGGGGTTGCAACAAAAAAATAAACACAGTCAGTTCGTGAACAGCGCAGACTGAAAAGCAGTGCAGTGGCAAGTAAACCTAAAATTAAGAGGAAGAAGGTGAAAATGTCCAAAGTGACGTCGGAACATGCCAAAAAGATAGCAGAAGGTCTTTCATATGCAGCTGGGTGTTTCGGAGGTGAGCGTTGTCAACAATAACCACTTAAATTTTTAAATTCACTTTTGAAAATTACATTTCCCAGCATATTTTAATGATTAAAACATATCTTTAGACGTAATTTTTTTAACACAGTCTATAAACTTGTACAGTAGCTGGCTATTTAATTAAAAAATATAATTTGTTAGTTTGGCTTCTCAGATGTAATATTGTAACTTACATTTGTTTGTTTATGTAGTAAAAATTTGAAGTTTGTATCACTATTTTTAAAAATATGTTTATCGTAGGTTTATCCCATTAATTAATAAAAAGTAAAATTATTAATAATTTTTTAACTTTTGAAAATCTGGAAAAAAGGATATCCTGTATGGAAAAGAAGAATATAATAGATGAAAATGATAAAATGGTTTGAATTATTATGTATCAATGGCATTGAGGCAGAAGAATCGGGAAAACCCTAAAACAATTGCCCCGATCTCAATTTGTCCTCTAAAAATTCCGCGTGGAACAACCAGTGTTTGAACCCAAGTACTCAGAGGTGGAAAGGTAGCGTGCTGACCGCTACGCTTGGGATTGCTCCACACGCGAGACTCTCAGACAAAAGCAGCGCGGAGAGCACCGCGACGAAGGCCGCCGCCTCCACCACCCGCGCATCTTCCCCCGCCTCCGCCATCTCCATCGCCCCCGCCTCCTCCGCCGTCCCCCCCGTCCCTGCCTTCCCCGCCGTCCCCGCCGTCCCCGCCGTCCCCGCCGTACCCGCCGTACCCGCATCTCCCGCCTCCCCCACCGCCCCCACCTCCCCACTTCTCCCACCACCCCAACGCTGTCCCCACCATCACCGCGCCCCTCACTTCCCTCACCGCCCCCATCGCGCGCGCACCCTCCCCCGCCTGGCGGTCACGGAACCAGCCAAGGCGCGGGCGAACTGGACCGGCACGGCGCGGGCGCGCGGGCGTCGGATGCTTTGGTGTGAAGATCTCTTACGTAACCTCCTCGCAGGTGCCTGCCGGCGGCGCGCAACAAAGGCGAGAGTGGAGTATAGGCAAAGGAGGAGGCAGACGGTTATGCAGGCAGAGGAAGAGGCGATCGTAAGTGTAGAGCGAGAGGAGGAAGAGGATGAGGAGGCAGATGCAGAGGAGGAGGAGGCGAGAGGAGAAGAAGGCGAGAGGAAGAGAAGGATGTGAGAGGAGGAGAAGAAGGCAAGGGAGGAGGAGGAGGCAGAGGAGGAGGAGGAGGAGAAGGTAGATGAGAAACATCAGAGGAGGCAGAGGAGGAGATGGCGGTGGAGAAGGAAGTGACGAGGGAGGCTGCGGAGGAGAAGGCAAAGGAAATGGCGGGGGAGGAGAAGAAGGTGGTAGCGGAGGAAGAGAAGGAAACAGTGGAGGGGAAAGAGAAGACAGTGGAGGTGGATGAGAACTTGGCGGAGGAGGTAAAGAGGGAAAAGACAGGTGGAGGAGAGGGAGAAAGAGGAGAGGTTGAAGTGGGAAGTAGTGAAGAAACTGGGAGGATATGGTAACCACTGTGACTAAGAAGGAGCAGGGAGACAAAGTGTAGATAGGAAAAAATAGGCTAATGAAGGCGTAGAGGGGAAGAAGCGAGTGCGGAAGCTCTGAAAAGGATAGGAGAGAAGCGATTGATGTTATTGTTATGACGTTTAACAAATTCGAGGTCATTTATTGCTAATGAGTTGGGCAATTTGAAACGTTTAAATAGTCTAAAGAAGAAGAAATAAGGGAATGAGGAAGAGAGGATGGTGGAAATGTTAGATAATGCTACAATTTTTAAATAAATAGATTAAGAGAAGGTAGGAGAACAATAGGGTGGAAATATTCTAATAAGATGGAAAGTGATTGTACAAGAGTGGGCATTGGAAATATACGACGGAATATAATAAAGTTAAATAAAGTTTGCTATTTGTTCTTGCTCTATATTGAGTTTTTTTTTGTAAAGACATGTTCATATTTTCAATCATATATTTCAATATTTCAGTTATCACTTTATTTCTCGTTTAATTCGCATTTTTGACCTGAAAGTCATAATTATAAAAGAACTACAAAAGGAATACTCCAAATGAAATTGATTGTATCAATTCAAAATAGATTTTAGGAAATTGAAATTCATCACATGAAGGATGAGGGGGTTTCGAAGACAAATTTCAAACATCAAAATTGAAGAAAAGTACGAGCGCTTTAGTAAAACACGAAACGTAATGGTTATTGTATTTCCGTGTCTCCTCCGCTAAATATTCTGACTTGTTTGGATGTAAACACGAGAAAAACACATTACGTCATCCCTTGGCATAGTTAAATAGTCAAGACGCTCTCGGTACGCCTAGAGATTGAAATCCATAGTGAACTTTCATAAACTTCGAAGCTGCATTGGTACCGTGCCAGGTTCCCTTCGAGGTCACAAAAACACAGTACAGCGCGAGAACCCATCTCTCTTTTGCACTAGGCGAAGCACCCGGATGTCGATAGCACTGTAACCTCCTACATATCACGCTTCCAAGGGATAACGTTCTTAAATCTACGGGTTATCCCAACTCGTGATACTTTGTATTCAAAGTACGACGCGTTACCTTCGAAAACTAATTTAGCGAAATGTAACGTCTATTGCACCCCGTGAATCATTGGTGTGAGCCGCCGAGTCGATTGCCTTCGGGTTCCGAAGTGACGGTAACCAGGTCGAGTTAACTCGTTCCGCGCCGGAGAAATACGGCGGCGGAGCGGGACGCCAGAAGCCGGCGCGCACGATGAGCTGAGCATCACGGCCACGCACGCGTGCAGACATTCTCTCGTCTCTAACTGCGCACTCATTGTCCACCCGCCAAGGCCGCTTCCGGATGCTGTGCTGCACCTGCCGCCCGATTGCCCGTGTGCTCACCGCTCCTCTCTTAACACACGATTGTACAATCCGCGTATTTCTGAATTATTTTGTTTCTTACTGACGTATAACTTTTATTGTTTCGTATATTTTTCTTAATCAACAATTGAGTAATTAGTTTAAAATGTCGTATTGTGAGATCATGTAATTCTCATGTTAATGAATTTAATTCATAATATTTTCCTGCGAAGGAGAAATTGAGTAATTGAATATTTAATATTATTTTCAAAGGGTTAATTCTTAACAGTTTAACAACTCTTGAACAAATATTGACAATTAACCTTTTAAGATAGGCTGTAATGTTCATCTAATTATTGTACCATAGAGACATTCAAGGCTTATTCTATTACTATACTACTATATTATACTTGTTTACGGTTCATTGCCAAATTGTCATTATCTGTGAATTGTTCTCTTAATATGATATTCAATATAAATGAAAGAAAACTCTTCGAAAGGACACATTGTAAGTAAATCAAGCGCGTGAGGGAATTGTAAGACGGTATGAACTTTTAAGATTGCTTTTTGTTCTGACGTTTTGCCACAACAGTTAAACTCCATGTTTTATCCAATCATTTTCTCAGTTATTGCATACCACAGCTTATTTTCATCTATTCAAGTAAAATTAAACCGCTTATTTAGTATATCAAAATTAATAAATTTTGAATAGTTTCATTGTTTAACCGTTGATATATCTCATTGAATTAATGAGGCCATTGCTGTTGTTGGGAGCAAGTAATATTGTAAAAATTATATATAATTTTCAATAATTATTTCTCTTTAAAAATATTAATAATCTAATTAATCTTTAAATGTACACTTATATTTGTATCCTTTTCTTTAACACATTCATGATTCATTTTGATTCCATTTGTTTTGCTTTTTCATATCTTCACATATAAAATAATAACTTCTTCTCCAACCCAGCAAGAAGCGTAAGTGTAAGCTGCAATTAATGAATTAAAAAATCATCATAGATGTTTTAAAGCCGGAATGAAGTCCATTATTTATTAACCAAGCATTATTTTTAGATTTTTACGGACTAATGTAACTTGAAATGACGCTTAGAAGCCCTATCTAACGGTGACACTAATATAAGTACTTGTTGGTACTTATAGGTACATGCCAGTAAGATTTCATAATTTTTGTAATTATGTCTCACGGAAGTGATTGAGTTGACTTGTGGCTTTGTATGATTTTAAAGTAGGGGTGTTCCGTTTGAGATTGTGTGCATGTGTGTGCTGTTTTTATGGATTGATTATTGGTGATTACGGGTGCGTCATCTGATAAGGTCATTCGTTCCGTAAGTGTAGTGCATGCTTTTCGAGAAGTAGCGGTGATCTTTCCCTGCTGGATGACTAGATACGGCGCCGACCTATTCTTGACTAGCGAGGTTTTCCACAACCAGGTATCTCCCAACCGCGGGACACCTCCCCAGCCAGGACAAGCTCTAAGCTCCCGACCGACCTCCCGGCAGGTGTTGTAGTTTCGTGCAAGTAAGTGTGTCTAAGGAGTAGGATATGACAAATGGGAAGGAAAGATCGCGCGCGGTCCATACCCTACCGGTTTGGTCGGGTACTGGTTCGGCATTTGCCTGGTATTTATTGGAGAAACCACGGGAAACTACCGAATAGAGCTGCTGCCCGCTTGATTTCTCCTCCAGACAGCGACAGAACTCGAACAGTGTCGCAAATCCTCTCACCGTCGGGACTCGAATTCCAAGACCTCCCGGTCATATACACCACTGCAGTGTCATCAGTTGATGCCCTGGGCCACTCTCCCGGTGTCCGGCGCCGACTTGTACGTCAGGTTACCTGAGTTCCCCTGCAGGTATGTCCGCTGCCGAGACAGCAGCTGGTACAAGGCCTAGAAGAGATAAGGTTTAAGCTTCCGGCTGGTTTCATGACACATATGGTAAAGCAATGCGTGCGTGTGTACCTCAGTGATTAAGAGGAGAAAAATAGACAAGAGTGAGGACAGAAAATAGAAAAAGTGAGGAAATATAGCACGCAGGCCGTGGCCCGTTTGTTAAGGTACTATTGCGGCATTCGCCTGATAATGATCCGAGAAACCTCTGAAAACTACCGATTACAGCAGCAGGCCGCTAGAATACTCCTCTAGACTGCGACTGAATTTTACCTAGCTAGAGACGACAATCACCCACCGTCGGAACTCGATCCCTAGAACGTCTGGACAGAAACATAGCTGTGGCAATATTTGTTGCTCTAAGCTATATCACGCTGTCGGTGTCTTGCAAATGTCTTAGTTCTTTAATGGATTTTTGAAGTATACGGTAAAGAAAGAACTGTTCCTCTACGAAATTACGTTGAAATTAGAACAGTTTCATTAATAGATACATATTAAAAGAGTAACTATAATAGTAAATTAATACAGGGCCTCTCATACGTTTCAGAAATTATAAATATTTAGCTCTTGATTACTCTTTTATTTCTGTGGCGTCTTGAAAGAGCAAACCGCTAACTTCTGAATGCTGATACTGGCAGGATTCAGACACGAGGTTTCACTCGCACTCTATTTTTCTACACCGCACCGCACTTTCAGCATTCCAAGTTTGGCACGCTACAACGCATACTCTCATGCTCCTACAGCTTGCCCAGTCACTTACCCACACATCTTCACCGCATCTCCACCTCCGTCTCCATCGCCCTGGCCCCTACCACACCCTCGCCCCTATGCCCTCTTCTTCGTCCTCGCCCTCGCCGTCCTCGCCGCCCTCGCCATCCTCGCCACCCTCGCCGCCCTCGCCGCCCTCGCCGCCCTCGCCGCCCTCACCGCCCTCACCGCCTCGCCACAGCCCCAACCACGGCCACAACCACCGCCGCCACCTCCACCACCACCACCACCACCACCATCACCACCACCTCCACCGCCACCGCCACCGCCACCGCCACCGCCACCGCTACCGCCACCGCCACCGCCACCGCCACCGCCACCGCCACCGCCACCGCCACCGCCACCGCCACCGCCACCGCCACCGCCACCGCCACCGCCACCGCCACCGCCACCGCCACCGCCACCGCCACCGCCACCGCCACCGCCACCGCCACCGCCACCGCCACCGCCATCGCCACCGCCACAGCCACCGCCACCGCCACCGCCATCGCCACAACATCCGTCACAAACCCCTTCACAAACCCCGCCACCTCCATCTCCACTTTCATTTCCACTTCTGCTTACTTTACGTCCATCATTTCCGCCATCTCCTCCTCCTTCACTGTCTTCTCCACCTGCCACAGCACACCTCTCCATCTCCGCCTCCTTTTCTTTAGCCACCATCCCCTCCGTCACGTCATCCGCCCACTAGTCTTTCACCGCAACGTTTCTTTGCCGCTCCTTTGCATTGCCTCTTCTCTCTCTAGCCCGTCCCACTCCCGCCGCTCGCCATCTCCCTCCTCCTGCTCCTTCTCCCTCCACTCTCCTGCTCCAACCAGCGCCGCTTCTGAGGCCACCGGACCTGATATCGAGTCCCGGCACGTTTCGCGACTGTAACGCTGTAATTTATATGATAATTCCTGCTACAGTATCCACGTAATCCCGCCTCGCTGAAAAGGCGGCAGCGGCGGCGGCGGCGGCGGCAAGCGTTAAGAAGCCGAGGGCGGCGCTTCGCCGAGAGAAAGACGCGAGGCGCAGTGGATGTTCAGGCGGCGCGGGTGAAAAAGTCGAGGATAATGCCGCAAAAAGAAGAAAACACGGCCGATAGTTCCGGAGGAGTTGGCAGCAATGCAGAAGCACGGTGTAGCCATAATGTGAGTGGCGTAGATAACGCGGACGGGGAGACTTTCTGGGTCGGGAGATTTGTTAGGGAGGTTAGACGCTTCCTGGAGAAGGGAGCTCGTTTGATACTGGGTTCATAGACTGCGCTGGTTGTCAGTGCTGCTGTGATTATAGTTTAAGAAGTGCGTACTCTCCGTTCGTTTTTGTTGTGAACTTAATCTAAGAGGTAATGTCAACCCACACTTCAGACGCATCGTATTCTCATGGTCGCTTATCCAAGGGTATCATTAGAACATGTGCACATCGCAATTTACTCATAGAAAATTACATTTGTGGTCTGCATTTAGAATTAACAAAAAATGTAAAGAAGTTTTACAAACGATACTTCACGCTTCTGGCAAGTGGATGATAATTAACAAATTTACCTTATATGGCAATAATCTGCTGTAACAACTACATTCACAAAACTTAATCCAATTTTTGGTAATACATTTAATTAGGAAAAAGAGTTGTAGCTTTTCTTTAAAATCGTCTCAGTTTGTGTAGCTGTGTGACGAAGATAAGTTCAGGCAGGCGGAATTTGCTAGTTACGATGAAGGGAATATGTCATTGGCCGAAGCGTGGGAATTAAACTTGGCCTAAGGAAGGGAAACAACGTTAGCTGGTCGGCGAAGTCGCACAATCGAATGAAAATGCCAAAAACATTTAATTTTAAATTGAAGTTCATTTTATTCAATTATATTAAATTCATCATATTTATAAGGAATTTTACAATTTAAAAGGGTGAAATACTTGTGCAAAATGTATAATGAGCAATATAGAGCTTGAATCTTCCTTTTCGTCTATTTCTTTAGAGTCGTTGGGGATTTTGTGTACCTGTCAGGCGTTATGCGCAGCGTGCTACTATGCAATTACCTGCACGTCCCGGGTCCCAGCTTGGCTGCTAAGGGCTTCGACACAGGGAAGGCGTAGATTACGTGAGCATCGTTGGTGTCATCGTAGCACTCGATTATGTTTTGTCCGGGCGTAGGCGGCGGCGGCGGCGGTGGCGCGGCAAGCGGGCGGCGAGCGAGTTGCCGCGTCCGCCACTAATCCGGCGCGAGAATCGATTCGGAAGGGTCGCGCTGCGACTTTCGGTTCCTCCACGTCCTTTGAAAAGGCGCGCCGCAAGCACCATTTTCCAGCGAGACGCTTTTTAACCTCGGAAAGAACGCGTGGAATTGTAAAGAGTCACTTGTGAAGAACGTTTCAGCTACGTGCGCTTTTCTGATTCAATTAACCAAACTCGAGGCGTTCGGGCTTTTCTGAATAAGCAGGATTTTACTAGAGTGTGTGTGTGTGTGTGTGAAAGAGAGAGAGAGGGAGAGAAAGAGAGGGAGAGAGAGAGAGAAAGAGTAATAAGGATCGAAGCCGTATTACGAGCATTATCTTTCTTATTTTTGCTTCGTGGCAACTGTTTTCTGAATTAAGGATTGCAAAACTTGATTCACACTGAAACCAGACCTTAGGAAGTTTTCGTAGAAAATCCGAGAAAAGTAAAATGCATACGTACAACTACTCGTAAAACTATGAAATTAAACCTAATTTTATCAAAATATTTCTAAATAAATCAATTTATCACGTATTTTTTTATGGCGCTCACAGTATCTTTACACATGGCAAGGGTAGAATATTTGAATGTGAATATTGCTTAGCTCCCAACGTGTGAATTCTTTCGGAATATCAATAATCAGCGAGTTGGACGTAACGGAAAGCTCGTGGAGGGCATTGTTCCAACGCACTACGCGGAGAATCCAGTCTGCAGCGCTATCTCCCGATTTTCCCATGGAGCGCGGAGCGGATCCAGTTGGACGCCGGGCACGCGCTGTCCGCCGCCCCCGCCGCCCGGTATCGCTCGGCCGGCGGACGCGGCGGGGGTGGGGGCGGGACGCGGGTCGCTCGTCGATGCTATCTCGCCATTGTTCGCTCGCTGACGCCCGCGGCAGAGGTCAGGCGGCGGGCCGCCGCCGGCGCTGGGCCGAGTCGAGCAGCGCGCGTCGCCGCCACCGCCACCCCCGCCCCGCCCCCTCCGCCCCCTCCGCTCCCGACCCCAGCCCCGCTCCCGCTGCGTTTCTTAGCCTCTCCTGTCTCCGTTCCCTCTCTTGACTCGCTGCAGCATCTGCGTCCTCCGCTGTCCCTGAAACGCCACTTCCCCGCCACACTACCCCCAACCTCGCCTTTCCACCGCTGCTCCCAACTCCGTCTCTGCCCCCGTTACAGCTCCCTCCTCCGCCTCTACCCTCACCGGGCAGACTGCCCCGCGTCCATCCATGGCAGACCTGTCACCTCTGGCACCCTGCCGCCCACCTTGCCCTTACTGTTTTCCCGCCTCCGCTTCCCCCATCCCACTTCTTCCGCCTGCGCATCGCTCACCACTGCCTCCCTTCCCCGCTTATTGTGCCGTCTTCCTACCCCCAATTCGTTTACTCACCACATCGCCCTTACCCCCTTCTGCTCATTTCGGCCTCTCCCGCGGTTTGCAGAAGATTCCTCGATTATGGATTAGTTCAATCATCAGTGTCTTTACCACACCTTTATTCAGTTCTAACGTTGCCCTTCATTCATTTTTGTCAAATTATTTTTCCATTTCTTTTTAGTTTTATGTAAAATTTTGTTCTGCGTATATTTTCTCCCGGCCGAATTGTGTCCAGGTGCTTTTTTCTTGAAGTGTTTGGTACTACGCCGTGAAATTCCTAGGAAAAGAACTTTATAAACCAAAATGCGGGCATAAATTATATTACAAAAGTCTTGAAAAAATTACAGGTTTGGTTTTAAAATGTGTAATTTTTTAAATCAATCTTTATTGTCGCGGTTCTCTGGATTGCTGTGTAATTTTAGGTGGCATGTAACTCCCCTCACGTTTTTCTTTAGTTGTCGATTTGCTTTATATAAATTGTAATATCTTTCTAAATGTTCTACGTGTTCTTAATATGTATATTAAACCACTGTTCCTGGGATTTAAAGGTTTCTGGACGAAAATGTTTTATGTACTTACTCTATGCTTTGTACCGTTATTCTATCACGATTAGACAATACAATACATCAGTTTTTGAGAAATGAAAAATTTAAAGACGAAATTCACGGTTGTACAAAAATTTTAAACCACTTAATTTTTTTCTTTTTGGCCAACCTTGTATATTAAAATAATATTATATATTTTTGCGACAGTGTTGGGCAAATGATTTTGGACGAAATTTTTACTGAACGAAAAAGTTCTGACGAACATTCCTGAAAGTTTCCCCTTCCCCATCTCTTCCGCGTTTCTCCTAACACGCATCACGTGCCCTACTACACCCATCCTCCTTCCGGTCTGCCTCATGTAATTTCGGCTTTACTTAATCATCTCTTCCACTCCACTTCATCATCTTCTCCCACCTCCTTTCCAAAAACACTTTTGTCCTGACAAAGCCACAGTTGTTTCTTCGTCGTTCCTGTAACCTTCTCGACTCCTGTTCAACACCCAATCTCTCCCAACGCTTACCCCTTTGAATTCTACACTTACCCTCGTCCTGGCATACAATCTTGACTCTCCTGTTTCGCTGCTAAATACCTATCCTAAGCATTTACGTTCATCTCTGACGTATTTTTCATGCAGCCTGTGCAGCTTGAAAAGGGAGAGAAGCTTGTGCAACTTTTTAATCTCATACAGATTTTTTGCACCACCACTATTGTTTCTATTATATTTCTTTCTCTTCATCTGCATTATTCTCCTCCCTTTTCCGATTCTTCTTTCCCCAGAATTATTCGCTTTCGCCTTCTCACATCTCTCCACCTGCTTTGTATGTCCCTCCTGTTTCTCCTCTTTCTCATAAAACCTTTCTGCGTGATTTGACTGTGCCTCTTCGTCTTTCATTTACTGCTTTGTTATTCCACTTTTACTTCTGTCTTCACATTCTCCGACTCCACATTCTTATTTTCCCCTTCTTCTTCTTGCCCTACTTTATCTTCCTGCTTCTCGTCATCTTCTCCTTTCTCTCTCCTCTTTCTTTCCTTCTTCTTCTAGTTTTCTCTTTCACCTCCTTCGTCTTCTTGCCTTCTCCTTCTGCTCCTTTCTTTCCCCTGTCGCATCCCAGGCCGTAGGCGGCCCTCCTCCGAATCCCGCACGCGTTCTCCCTAATGCGCTTATTGTTTCCCCACCAGAGGTCTGACCCGCGCGTCGGCACAGTTACTTATTTCCCCGTCTTAATCGCGCGACACACTATTCAGAAAAGACGGGCGGCCTGTAATTACGGAAATTAACGTAAATTGTACATAATCCGACGCGGAGCGCTCGACCCCGAGCGGTCGCCCCGAGCGGCGGTTTCCCCTCTTTACAAAACAGCGGGACGCGGCCTCATGATTCACGTCGTGAACGGCTCTTGTGAGGCGCAGCTCGGCGCGGCGCGGTGCGTCGCCTCCTTAAAGGAGATCGTCCCAGCCCCGGTAGCGTGTCCCGTTAAAACAGTCGCTTCCCCTACGCCGGCTGCGGGATGACGGGAAAGGCTTCGCGGGCGGTCGGCCTGTTTAAATCTCGCAGTCGCGCCGTCAAAAGGTTGTGGAGTAGGAGAGGAAAGGAGGAGGAGGAGTTGCTGGGGACGCCCTGGCCAGGAGAGTACAATGCTTTGCGATGTCGGTTAAATCAGAATCTAGCTTTCAGAAATTTCTAAACATGACTATTTGGTTGGCCTCGGATGTGTATATGTGTACAAGAAAAAAAATATGCAAAGAGGAAAATATAAGTTGACCTGAATTGGGCGGTAATGGGTGATGGTTTCAGGAGTTTTTTATTTTAAAGATGGTTCTTATATTTGCAGATACTGACGTGAGCAATATTTCTTTTTTCCGGCGTACTGCGAGCAGTGAGCAAGGACGGCGAAGACTCAAGTTTATCTTAAACATTTTAAAAATTATAGCTTCCTACGTTCTCCAAACTTTCTTCGGCAACTCGATCTATGGCTTACACAATTCTGTATACACAGCATAAAATACAGATGACACCCAGGAGACGGTCCACGGAAGTAATTTGGCATCAACTAAGACGATGCGCCCATGGTAGAAACGACAATAGCAATAGTGTAGAACTTGTATATACGCCAATTTTCAAGCAAGGAAAACTTAAAATATTTTTGCATCAAGATATCCTGTCTTCTAGAAATCGAAAAAAACAACTCAGAATACACGGTGCTTTATGGTACCTTAAATATTTATAATTACAGCTTCCTTACCGCTCGAAACATATTTCAGTATTTCGATGTATGTCTTATGCGGCATAATACACAGATAAAGGCAGAAGAGGAAATGAGACGCCAACCAAAGAATCACAACTAGTGATGCAAAATTTTAGAAAAACATCAATATTTCGATGCATCATCAAAAGGTTTTCGATGTCCATGAAAACATCGACAAAAACCTCGATGTTTTAAATATGATAAAACATGGTATATTCATCCTGTTTTCGTTTTTAAACATAATACTTAATTTAATGTGATATATTTTCGTAATGTTCATAAATCATCAAAGAATTATGTTCTGGTTCTAATGTGATACATAATACGCCAATATTAGTTTCAAGTATATTCTGCCTTAAATTGAATTGCCATCGTAATTTTATAATCAGTATTCTATGTAGTCAAGGTTCAAATTACAGTTCCACGATATTACCACACACAAAATAAAAAAGGTAAGAACACTGGAGAAAGGTTGGGAAAAGTCAACGGCTTCGGGTCGCCTGGGGATCGACTACACTGACAGTTGTCAGTGATTTTTGATCGCGAGCAATCCCCAAAAAATTTAGTAACTGGAAATTCCATTTATATTATAATTTTTCTTTTGTAAACATCGATGTTTCTGGATAAATATATCAATCCGATGAAAACCTCGAAAGCAGAACATGGATGTTAATACGTCGATGTTTCTGCTAGAAAATATTGATATTTCAAAAACATCAATGTTTTTTGCCATTCCTAGCTCCAACGGCGTGACGTCCGTGATGCAGGCTGTGGCAGCAGTTGCATGTAACTCCGTGATCATGCCCATGCAAAGAAAACCAATATTTTGCATTTTCGTTTTCTGGAAACTGCAAGAGCACCCATTTTTCATTAAAACTTTAAAAGGACCTTTAATGTTTATAATTGTAGCTTCCTTTCTCCTCAAAACCACATTCTGCAACTCAATATGACTAATCCCACAAATATACAGATCACAGCCTGGAGATGGCAGCAACCTCCGATGAGTATGGGGCCCAACTAGGCGAAGCGTTCATGTCGGAAAGGGTGACGGCGATTGCGTAGAACTCCATAAACATGTCAATCTTTAACCAAGGACATCTTCAAACAGTTTTTCACGAAGACATCCCGTCTTCTGGAAACCGTAAGATCACATTACGACTTTAACTTCTGAAACGTCTTAAATATTCATCCGAAATTATAGCTTCCTGCCTGCTCGATACATCGTTCGGCAAACTCGATCTACGACTCATCCGGCGTAATATACAGATCACACAGCCCGGAGACGACACGAGCCAGCGACCAATGGGCCCCAACTAAGGCGACGCGTCCGTGTCGGCGGCGTCGGTCGCAGAGGCGGCGGCGCGGACGCAGTGCGTCGCGGCGCGTAATTGCCCATGCGCGGGGGCAGCACGGGACGTGCGGCCGCATGCGAAGCCGGCGGCGGCGGCGGAGAAAGCGGCGGGCGGCGCGTTTGACAGCGCCCCGCGCGCGGCCGCGTGGGCGGGGGAGTGGGACGGGAGGGGCGGCGCAGGGCGGGACGTCGCACGCCGGGAAAGGGGAAGGGACGGCCGCTCAGGTCGACGCCTGCCCCGCGGCGACGCCGCGATCATGTGTATTTATAGCCCATAAAATACCGTGGGACACTGCGTTGACGGATGGATCGTCTTGGTGTAGCGCGTTATTCATGCTTGGCAAGTAGTGTGTACAGTTCTCATTTGGTTTTAATGTCTGCTGGAAGAGCGGTTGATTCGTGTATGGGAAATTTTCATTTTTTTAAAATTATGTTATTCGCTTCACGTAATGTTTCAAATCTGGTCCTTTAAATTCAACTTTGGTATTTTCAGTTTTCTATTGACTTGCCTATCAATATATTTACATTCACCGTGTATTCCAGGACATGATTTCTTTGAATTGAGTTCTGGATTTGAAGGTGACAGGGTATTTCACATTCACGATAACTGATTCGACACCTTAGTTCAGTTAATGAGAAATGATAATATTTGGGATACGTTCATGTATCTAGTATTAATAGAATTTACCGAATTTCGTCAGAAAATAGTCATCACGATCATGCATTCAGGAAAGGAATGAATTCTCTCTTTATTGCAAAATGGAAGATACTTTATTTACCTACCTGTCATCTCTCCGGTAGGTTGTGCTCTCCACGCAACCTTCTTCTCCTTGTGTCGATGGTGACATCTCCTTTGGGCCACATCACCCTGTGTGCGATTGCACGCGGGGCATCTTTACTTTTACCTCATACCTGCCATTTTTGCAATATCTCTCTCCACTGTACCCCACTCACCTCTTACTATCCTGGACCGCTCCTCATTACCATCCCCTAACCCGTCACCCCCCCCGCCAAGCTCCTCCCTGACGACACCACCACACTCTCTTTCCCTATCCCTTTCCCCCTGTCAAAAAAAAAATTTTCATTTTTGACCTGGAATTATTCAAGTCTTAATTGCACTTCTGGAATGAATCTAAATGCGTTTAGTACAAAATTGTTTGAGCTAAATTCAAAAATTGCTGTAAATCACAGTTTCAATTTTTTTGCCTTATTTGGTATTCATCGATGTAATGGAGACGATGGGTGGAGACGAATGTAATTTTTTAAACCATTCAAAGTTGAGATCGTAAAATTAGAACATTTATAGAGACATAGCAAACAGGTTTTTGTATTTTACAAGCCTGCAAAGCAGTGCAATGCCTGAAGCAAGAGTGGGCAACTACATTTTTGGGCTCCATTGCCATTAAACGTTTTTATTCACGTATGACATATTTTAGTAAATAAACAGAACATACTTTTTAAAAATTTTATTCATATTTGTCTTGTAATTATTTTTATAATACATATTATCTTTGACCAATATCTAAAGACAAGTACTTTTTTCTTTTTCTTCTTAAAATTGTTATTATCCTTTAATAAGTTTTATAATAAAAACTTTAAGAATGAAAAGAAAAAATGTACTTGCCTTTAGATATTGGACAAAGATAATATATATTACAAATAGTACATACATATTTTAGCATAAATAAAACACTCTACAAATCTTATGAAATGGTAAGCTAAATGACCCACTTAATAAATTCAGTTGATTTTACTATGCTGAATCATTTACATGGTTGATAGAGGGGTTGGAGAGCCTCTTCCCCAAACGTAAAACAAATTCTCAAATTGCTAGGTTCAGAAAGAGAAGAATCAGTAACTTGAAATATGAATGAAAACACATACATATTTTATTTCCGAAGGCTAAGGAACCCATTTCAAACTTTTCTTACGTCTACAACCCTAGCCCCTGTATGCATATGGATAATTGCGATCTAATCACAAATATTCGTAAAACTTGCAGTGATTCGGAAGATGCAGCATTTCCTAGTATCTGGATGATGTAATAGAGCGAACATTTCTTTTATTGTTATCGGTTTTATCTTTAAGCAATCATGTTTAATCAGTACAACCGAACCTCTCCCTACCTTGCAAATAAAATTTATAGGAAGTAATTGTAACACACATTACTGCAGCTCATTAAATATCCAACAGCTTTTCTAATGAAGTTATAATAGAGAGAAATTATGGGAATATAAGATCCTCAATCTTATTTCCCCCCTTCTGATTTCTTCTTGCCACTCATCCCTTGTCGCATCAACCTCCTCAGTGTTTTCTCCTCGAGATTATCTGACGTCGTCGTTGTAACAGTTGTCACGTCTGTTTTGGTCGCCTTGAGTGTTTCTTTACAAGCTCCTCAACAGCTTCCAGCTCTTCCGCCATCGCCTCCGCTCCCGACAGTTACCGCTGCTTCTTCACCTCTCACCTTTTCTTATATTTTATCCCATCATTGTTTTTTCTCTCACTTTTTTCCGCTTAATATTAGCTGGCGATTTCTTAATATATTTGTGTACTCCATAATCTGTATCTGCCATTGTTCTTTATGTGAATATAGTGAAAAATACCTGTCTTGTGCTTACCGCGCTCATTGTTGTAAATTAATCTATTTATTTATTTATTTATTTATTTGTAAAAAAACTGTATATGACGTGTGTGGAAAGAAATTTATCTGCGCACATTTTCTTGAGGGCCAGAATTTTAAAAAAACTATGAAGTTTTATTCATATTAGAGCTCCAATAAATATTGCCGGTACCATGTCTTCCTTTCGTTGCTGCAATTTTCTATATTGGTACCAAAATAAATTGCCTCATTTTTGTTTACTCCACATTTCTCTCCTTACAACATTTCATGTTGACAAAAGATTTTCATTTTATTAGATTTCGAACTTTCTGAACCATTTGAAGAAGTAATATCAAAATAGGATATATAAAGCAGTTTCTGAATTTACTAACGAAAGAGAACTGACAGAGCATCGGAAGAGATGAATTTTGTAGGATATTAAGGAAGTCAACACTTGTGAGTAGTTATGTTAAAAGAAGTTAAATTCGTTAGGAAACACTTCAACTGAAAAGTATTAAAATAAAATGAAAAAATAATAGAATGACTTCAATTGAGAGATCTTCAAATACGAATTTCCAAATTACCAGCTATAACAGCTCAAGACTAATTTTTTTAAATCAAGAATATACGCATTATACGCGTCTTGGAACTATTTCTATAAAATGTCTGTCCCTAGTTTTTCATTCGTAGGTTCATAAATAAGTCGTAAAGCAAAAAATCATACATAAAATAGGAAGTAAAAGAAATTCATTCTATTTGAAAGTAGAAATGTTAGTTACCAGCACACAATGAGAAGTACACGTACATAGGTAATTCAATAGTATGATTAACAAGTTTTTTTTGTTTCTTTGACACATATGCCGAAGAAAACCACAGAAATACCCCTATTTTCAATACACTCGTAAGAGGTTGAGTCACGCTTAATAAGTCTTGAGTTCTAAACATTTTGTATCAACACAAGTTTCCTTACCTTATTTTCAGTTAAAAATTGAAAAAAGTAATTGTAAGAATTCCTGAAGTATTCTTTAGGCGAGTGATGCACGAGAAAAATCTTGAGCCGAACTTCATGCACTAAAATTATTTGCACATACTGCACGTCCTCTCCATCAGCTTTCTCGCAAGATCGTGCCCCGCCACGCCACAAACGTCTTTTCGCGGAAGACAGCACCTCCTGAGTACCCGTAAGGCTGGGGCTCCGACGGCACCGCACCGCGTCACGGCCTCTACACACCTTCGAGGGTCATCAACTTGCTGGCACAATGCAGCGCGAGGCGGGATGGGACGGGACGGGGCGTCGGCGGCGCGGTCGACCGACCGGCCTGCAAGAACGTCGCGCATTAGAGGACAAGCAACGTCGACACGTCGCGGCTCAAAGTGGCGTCGACGGCGCCGGCGAAGGGTCTCTTCCCGCTCGCGTAACGAGGGTTCGCCGTCCATCCGCGCGTTGGAGTCTCCAGCGCCCGCGAGTGTCTCGACGCGCACAGTGGTCTAAGAGGAGCGGAAAAGCACGAGCAGAACGACCGCAAGGCGTCAGTGCTTTATCGTACGACGTTTAAAAAATATTTTTTATGACAATGTATTTTCAAATCTAGGAACAATGGAAGTTTTAAGTTTACATTGTATCCTTTTAATGTTAAAACTACTTTAAAGAAAAATAGTCTCACTTTCCTACCTGTTATAATATTGACATTAAGCAGTCTCTATTTTCAAATTAGGGCACCTGATTTCAACGGAAATATATTCACTGTTATTCATTTTAACCGTTGTAGAATTCACGACTATGATGTAGAATTAGGAAATGTCGACCACGGGATTTTGTCAGGAGTAGAAAAATTGAAGCATTAGTTTGACGACGTTTCGGAATATTTTTGTTCCACCCTGAGGGATTAATAAAGACTTGTAGATATTTACAATCTCTCTCTTTCTCTACAATTCTTTACTAATCCCTGAAGATGGAATAAAAATATTCCGATATGTCAACAAACTAATGCTATAATTTTTCTACTCACTCAGATCAAAATCCGCGAACGATATTTCTTCGTTATTCATTTTAACACATATTAACTTGTAGCTCATTTTTGACGCTTCTTATGGAATGTCGAAGTTTATTTAGTTATAAAAAACCGACAATTGACACAAAAGATTTCCGTGTGGTTTAACCAATTAAAAATATCCTTCAGTGATCTGAAATGTTTTATTATATAAACCAAATCATATATAAATGATTGAGATTGAAACTCTTAATAAATAGAGAACAGCCAGACTTTTCTTTTCTAGCTAGCAAGAAGATTTATTACACCAAAACGTTTACCTTCAAAGTTTTAAGAAATGTAAATAATAATAAAAAGAATTAATGTTTAGCTCGTAGTTTGAGAATTGTAAGTTTCTAGAACTGATATTTGTAAAAAAAATATTTATTTCATAAATATGCGCATTTGGAGCCGGTTCAGACCAGTGTGCGCGGCGGTGGACGTGGTGGCTGCGCAAGTGCCCACGTAAAGCACTGCCGAGTGAGGGCAATCGCGAGGCGACGACTTACCAGGAAGTCTATCAGGCGGTGGACCTCCCTCGCTGCTCAGTGGGTGGAATCGCCAGTTCTGAAGGTCTCAGAGGTATTAAAGAAAGACAAAAGAACATTCCCAAATACTCTTCATCAAAATGAAACAGCCTAGAACACGTTCATCCAAGACGATGTCGGCGTGAAACAAAGTGATGGATCTAAGAAGCAAGATACTATTGTGGATTTTAAATGAATAATTACTTTTATTTTTGTGTCTCTTAATGTCTACAAGATGGATAATACATTTTGGCTTGTAAATAGCCACTGTTTATCTTTTGTTTATCATCAAAGATTACTTGCCCAATAAGGAAATTGAGTTGCAAACAGGATTCTGTGCTCGTACTTGCAAGAAACGTATTTTTTGTTCGGATTACTTTTTATTACGTATCAATTAGCAAGGGGTAGAAGAATAAGTAGTAGCAGTAAACCAATACAATGTATTTGTGTATTACTTTAAAGAATATGTGTCATGTGAGTTACTTCAATAATTCAATTGTAATTCTACAACATTTTGCGACAATATCAACATAAAAAAATCTTCTTTCCTTCTTGTGTCCATTGAGATTTGCCTTTGCAACCCACTGCTCCGCCTCACCTTATCCAACGTGAACCGTTGAAATGTTTCGTGGGGGCCGGGCTTCGATTGTCGATGCAGAGAAGAGAAGATGGCGACGAGTGCGCGCATTGAAATCACCCAAAAAGTTACCTTAGAATCAGCGCTGGTAATCGTCGCTCCGACAGATGAAAGGGGGATATTCACGGCGGCGCATTCTCTGTCGGTTCCTGGTTGGAAAGTACTCACGCCAGTGTGCGCCACGTTTCAAAGAAATGGGGGATCGCGCGATCTTCGCAGACCCGTGGATAATCAGTGTGGACGGTGTCCATTATCTTCATTCCAGAGGTGTCAAATAGGGGACAGCGCGCGGGTCAGCAGGAAATGAACGGGAGAAGAGGTGAATTGCATTGGACGTGTCTGCGGAGGTGAAGATCTGTCCGTAAGACATGAGAGGAAACGGACCCGTGACGGCGATGATGCAAGTAGTTTCATGTTAAACAATTTTACTTTATTTATTATGCATGTTAAAACTAATTCATGCTTTGTCTTAACACAGAATACTGTCGTAGATTGTAGTTTCTCACACTGTTATGCGCCAGGCCGACGATGGGATCTTTACTTCTCAGGTGTTCCAAGTAAGACACAGTATTTTTGTAGGGGAAAGAGTGAGGGAGGGAGGGAAAGCGGGAGTGAGAAAGAGAGACCGGGGCAAAGTGTGTGTGTGTGTGTGTGTGTGTGTGTGTGTGTGTGTGTGTGTGTGTGTGTGTGTGCGCGCGCGAGCGCGCGTCAAAGAGAGAGGGAAAGGAAGGAAGAAAGAGGGGAAATGGACTGAAAGATAGAGAGAGTATGAAGTGTGTGTGTGAACCGGGATATTGAAAGTGAAAGCAATTCGTAGCTACATATTATCATTGAAGAACAAACTGTATTTATATATTAATTAATGCAATTTTTAAAAATTTTAACGTTTTTTTCGTTATCCTTGCACGTATAATTATATAAAAATATTGAAATTTAATAGAGTGGTTTTAAAAGCTTATTAATGATTTTGGTTGGTTTATTAAAAGGAAAGAAAAAGGTAAAGAATTTTACAAATTGACAAAACATAAGAATCAGAGACATGTGATATGCGTAAAAATATAAACTTTTTATTGAAACACATGTAAACGATAGACCTTAAAATTAATTATTTTCCGAAAAAATAATTATTTTCAGAAAACCTACTACTTTCGTTTTATTACACCCAAAGAGTATCTTGTTTCACTAATGACATAATTCAGGATCCATCGTAAAGACTACTTACCCAACCCAAAAAGTACGCTTTTCAAAAGAGAAAGTCTGGATAACACCCGTAAAGTCTGAAATTTGAGGCGGGATAGTGATTACTAACAGATTATTGTTTTTATAGCGAGTCTGATTCCTTGTAAGTATACATTTCATAATCTTTTCATCTTTCTTAGGTAATGTTCAGTCTGTGGTTTCAATGATTTATGAAGCATAGAATACACAGTAGAGAAGTGTAACTTCAGGCATTAAGATAATGTGTATTGATGGATATCAGTGATATTCAGTTCAACAAACATGTTCTTGTGATGAACTCAGAAAGTAAAATTGATACATATAAACCCTGACAAAAGCATTCCTGGGCTTGAAAGGGTGTGCCAAGCTGCTAGAGATGATTTATGGTCGAAAAATACAGTTACTTCATTTGGCACTGAATCCTAAATTGCTGAAAATAACAAACTTCAAAGTTCACCTAAAGGCAATACAATGAAGAGAATTAATGCTTTCACTTTCTCTCTGATCAAACGCAATTTATTTCACAATATGTTATGAATGTGGATAATTATTATGAAAAGCATTTGATAATTCTTATCCTTTTGCGATTCTGCATTACTTTCTTGAAGACGAAATGGCCATTTATTTAGTGCATTGATAGGCGAACCTTAATTGGAATATCGATTTGACAATATTTCAAACCACTATCGTATCATAAATTTACCTTTAAGTCTCTTGGCCACAATTACATTTCTCTTCCATCGCGTATCAAGGCATGTCAAATTCTTTATTATGTACCAGTATATCCCCAAAATTAGCATCAACCTGCTCAATTCACGTGCAAACTTTTGTTTCCATTAAAAACGTTTTAGACCTTTATGAAGTTTGGAGAATGTGTAAAGAACTACTGAAAATTATGAATTCATTCATATTCAAGTGTTGGACTCTTCGTATGTTACATACCTTATTTGCACATACGTGTCTTTAAGTACTTAAATAAACATGTCTTTATTATTCATCGCTTTTTCATCGATCATATTATATTTTTCTGTGAATGGTGATGGCGGTGAATTTAGCCACCGTCCTCACCTCTGTCGTCAAGAATGACGACAGAGAATGACGACAGAGGTGAGGACGGCCAAGACAAATGAGGGGAAATTTGGTGGGCACTAACAGCGGCGGCGGATCGGGGGATGCGAAAACAGGCGGGAACGAGGGCTGCAGGCTGACCAGCTCCGCAACAGTGCTAAACAGGAAGATGTCGGCATGGTCAGAGAACGCTTGAGAAAGATGGGTTGGTAAAGAGGGCAATGAGGACTGACGGTCATCTGGCCGGCAAAGACTAGTGCATGGAGAGCAGCAGAGGCAGATGAAATAGCTTGGAGCAGTGCAGGAGCAGTGACAGCTTGGGCGAAAGCACGGGTACGGTGGTGGCCGAAAAATCAGCGAGGACGGTGAGGGCGACGGAGATGGCGGGGTCGGTGAGAGTGGCGAGGGTGATGATTTAGGGTAGAGCAACTTGGCCGGAAAAGGCGGCGGAGAGGTAAGGGTAGTGAGAACGGCAGGGTCGGTGAGGGCGTGGGAAGCTAAGAAATCTTTGCGTCACCCTTATTGCTCTGGTGGTGGGGAGGGCGGCAGGGACCACTAGGGTGGTGGGGAAGTGGGGGCTGCAGTGAGTGGAGAAGTCGGGGAGGCTAGGGCGGTTAGGGCGGCGAGAGCGGCGAGGGCGGCGAGGGCGGCGAGGGCGGCGAGGGCGGCGAGGGCGGCGAGGGCGGCGAGGGCGGCGAGGGCGGCGAGGGCGGCGAGGGCGGCGAGGGCGGCGAGGGTGGTGAAGGTGGTGAGGGCGACAGAGGCGATGACGGCGGCGAGGGCAGCGAGGGTGTTAGGGGCGAGGAGGCAATAAGATCGCCGAGGGCGGCAAGGGTGTCGGTGGTGGCGAGGACGGCGAGGGCATCTGTGAGGGCGGACATGCGGGGGCGGCGCGGGCGGAGGGATTCCGAGTGCGGGCCGAGAGGCGGGTCGGCGCGCGCAGTGGTCAGACGACGGCGAAGGCAGCGCCCCAGAGCGGCTTGGTATCGCACACCTCATTACGCGCTTTACAGCGGCGCCGCGGGCGCGCACGGCCTTATCGCCATCCGCGCCTCTAATGGCGGCGGGGCAGCGCGCGGCACGGCGCGCCACGGCGGCGGCGGCGGCGGCGGCGGCGGCGGCGGCGGCGGCGGCGGCGGCGGCGGCGGCGGCGCGAGCGCCTTATAATTGCCACAATTAATTTTACACCCGCGCGCGGATAAGGGCGCGCCTTCGGGCCGGGCGAGCGGGCGGCGCTGGGGCCGCGGCCGTGGCGCGGGGCGGTGGAGGGCGGGAGGATATCGCCCCATCGCCCGCCGGACAGGTGTTCGCGCCCCCTAATGGACTCGTCTGTCGCTGGGCGCTCGCGCGCGCCGATCGTGGCCCGTTTTTTCGTGGACCGCTCCTTTTATGGCGCGTCGGAGGGCGTCGACGCCCCGGCGGTTCTCGGGCGGATGTGGTCTCCGCGATGGCGCTTAAGGGTCACGCGGTTGGACGAGGAAGTGGGAGCTGGAAAACGGCCATCGTGATGGGGAGATCTGTGATCGAGTTGTGGTTTTCTGTTTTGCTACCAGCATTTATTCATTTTTTTATGTTTAGGAGTGTTTTATATGTGACATAATTTATTGTAAAGGTAGGAATAGCTATTGAATTTCTTTAGAAGCTACAATCAATTCTGTATAATTATAGAATTATTACGAAAGGAAGGTAAGTGATTAAATATATTTAATCACTTATCTTACTTTCGTAATTTACATTACATGAATGTTGAATTGTCGTTGAAACTCAAGTAATAATTACTTGAGTAAAGTTATCTAAAAAGGTGTAGGTCTACCACTCTTTTTATACTCAAGACAGCAAATGGTGTTTTAAAATTCTGTATTATTTATTTTGAGAACTCTTTCTACTGCCAATAATTTTATAAACATTTAAATTACCACATTACTACAAACATTATTGTTCTTGTCAGCTTTGATGAGATTTGAGTCGATAACCTCAGAGCATGAGTCATAGAATCAACAACAAAATATCATTACTTCAGGTGTTTGACTAAATAACTATACAAGTTTTTTTCAAAACTGTCAATTTTTCAGAAAACTTTTTTTTCAGAGAAACTACGAAAAATAAAATTCCCTCTGCGTTGGGTTAAATATGACGAACATTTGTCTCTAAATTTGAAAAGAATATGTGTCTGGAAATACGAAATGCATTTCTCATGCTTGTGTAACACACATGAAGAATAAACATGACACATGTCCTGCATTTTCAAACTTACGAAATGTGTCCATCTAATAGGAGTAAGAACAAGCAGGACGTATGAGCGACGTTTCTCCACTGGAAGAAGCTGGCGCGAGCAGCGGCGGCGCGGCCGGTGGCCCGAGCAGGCGGCGGCGGTGGCGGCGGGTGACGAACGACGGGCGTCGGCGTCGCGGTCGACATGGCGTCGTTGCGGCGTCTCGTCTGCGGAGGCCGGCGTCGCCGCCACCCGCTGCGCCGGAGCGTGTTCAGAAGCCGCGTAAAAATGGAAATCGCTTTCGCGCAGTCGGCCGTACCCGCCACCGCCATCGCCCCCACCACCTCCACCACCACTGCTGCCGTCGCTGCCATCACCGCCGCCGCTGTCGCCACCGCCGCCCGCCGTCGCTGCCGTCACCACCGTCACCACCACCACCACCACCACCACCGCCGCCACCTTCACCGCCTCTGCTACCACCACCACCACTACCGCCGCCACCACCGCCACCACCGTCGCCACCACCGCCGCCACCGCCACCACCGCCACCACCACCACCACCACCACCACCACCACCACATCCAAAAATTCCACCATCACCACCGCCACCACCGCCACTGCCGCCGCTGCCGCCGCCATCACCACCACCACCATCACCACCACTACTTCCAACACCATCACCATCACCAGCTCCACCGCCGCTCCGCCGTCTCCGTTGCCACCGCCGCCGTTGCGTCGCGCATCGCCAACGCACGCCGCAGCAGCCGGACTGGTCTCCCCATAAGCGATTTCAATACGTCCGCGCATCCTTCATTGAGATGGAAGACCGCCCCGACCGCCGACGCCGCTGCTCACGACGGTCGCCTGCGCTGCCGTCCTGACAGTCGTCTCCACTCTCGCCGGCGACACTGGCGCCATTCGAGCCCAACTGCTGTCTACCGTTCCCTCTTTACACTTACACTATGACTATCATTATTTCCACTTTTGTCTTCAGTGCCAAAATTGTCTTCGCTTGACACCACCAATTCTTATTAATTCCTTATTAACATGATTTTGCCACAGTTATTTATAAGTGAAAAATCTTCTAAATACCACTAGAAAATTCCATACACTTCTTAAAGATACTGAATGGGGTTATTAAGACATAGAATTAATCCGAAAGATACATAATTTGAACCAAAAATGTTTAAAAGTGACTGAGACAGAGTATTGTGAAGTCAAAGCTTGTTTTATTTATTTTTTGAATTTTAAATATCTGCGAAGAGTATTCAGTTCTAATTTTCATTTCAAGGTGGATTGGTCTATCTCTACATGCGATTTCAATACGTCCGCTCATCCTTCATGGTCACCCCGACCACCGTCACCACTGCTGAAAACTGTTGCTCTCTCTGTCGTCTGCACTGCCGTGTTAACTCAACTCTCACCGTCAACTCTGGCGCCATCATTGTAGTCTCACTACTGCCTCCTATACTAGATCGTCTCTATACTCAACCATTACTGAAAGTATTATTTTTACAATGGTCTTCTGAGGAAATTTTGTCTCGCTTGTCATCTTCAGTTCTTATTTCTTTAATATGTAATTTTCCCTTAATTAGTGAATAAGTGAAGATTCCACTAAATTAAGATTTTTGAAAGAAAAGAAGAGGCACTATGCCTCTCCTTACCATCTCTCCTCCTCCTAACACTCTCTCCATTCCCTTCTCTCCTAACACTCTCTCTCTCTACTATCTTCTCCCGTCCAACGGATGATCCAGGGGGGAGGCATGGAGACCATGCACCCCCAAAGGTCTAGAGTTTTCGTTTGTTAACTTCTTTAATTTGGCAATACTAATTTAAATATTTATTTATGCTAGAACTATGTAATTATTTAAACAGGAATATTGTATAAAATCATATATTAACTACAAAAATAATATACAATACAATAAAAAATATTCATTAATTAACAAAAATTTACCATGGCCTCTTCCAAAACGATCGGCTGGATTCGCCCCTGCTCTCGGCGACCCAACGACCGGAAGAGATTTACATTATTTCGCGCTGCCCGATCGCGCCTCAGGCCAACCACATCTTCTTCTCCCCACTAAGTCTGACTCCCTCCCTCTCCCTTACCCCTCTACTCCCACTCGTCCCCCTCATTCCCTCGTCTCCCTCTGACCCCCTCCGCCCGCGCGCCGTCTCGCGGCGCGGCGCCTTCCCGCTTCGCGTGTTCCGGGTTCGACGCCGTGCGTGTGAGAGCGACGCGCGCGCGGAGTCATCGGCACGTGGTCCGGTCGATCGCTGTGGGGGTAGTGTGCGAGTTAAGTGATATTCATTCTCATCATTTTCCTTTTAATCAGACTCATAAATATATTTTTATACGTAACTGTTTTGTAATTGAATTTTCCCTAATAACTTCACATTAAGTATAATTATTATATAATTACATTATATTATATTACACACGTTGGACCACCTAAGTTGCCCACAGCAAATATCTTGAAAATGGTTCGAGGTATCGAGATGCTATTTGCGCCATGTTGTTGCAGATGATGGGGCAAATAACATATTTCGTTTTCTTGTTTGTAACGTATGTAACTTTAGAGATATTGACACAACTTTGATTTTTTTTAAAGGAAGTATATATTTTTTTCTCCATCATTCTAAAGATATTTCAAAATGCAATGCAATTGTATAAATATTGTTAATTTTTGAAAAGTATTTGATGCAAAAATAGTGTTATTAGAACTTGGTAAATGGCATGCTACAGCGCGCCAGGACAGCTGACCTTGCTGATATCGTGTACGTGAGCCGACGCACCTTGTCGGAAAACGAGAATGTTCGTCTATTACGAGACTTCCTATGCTCTTACTGGTAATGCTAAATATCATATTCCAGAGAAAAAGAAAAAAAACACTTGTACACTGAGGAGAGATCACAGTACATTATATATTTCCTTTTATTTAATAATTTTGTAACAGTTCTGTTGCAAAGTTGCAAGTTAAAATGATTCAAAACTGGAGAAAACATTAATGAAGGTATTCATAACGAACAAAACAAAACAAGATGAGAAATTATAAAATAAAGAGAATAATAAAGATCATTAGCATTACAGGAAGGAAACGAGGGAAACAACATGCATTACACTTATGGGACTAATGACTAGCAGTTGACGCGCCCGGACACCTTCATCAGTCAATCACCTTCAGCCTCTCAATCCACGCTGCTCTTTCATCCTTCTTCGCAGTTCCATGCATATAGGGGAGAAGAAGAGGCGAAGTGAGGAAGTAAAAATATATCACACTCGACCCTCGACTTTTGTTAGGGAACTGCTCCGGCAATAATCAAAGAAACCACGAAAAACCTTCGATCAGAGAATCCGATCAGTATAATTTTCCTCTGGATCAGGGTAGGTTTAAGTGTAAGATCTGGGACCAAATTGTTCGAGAGCGCCACCTGCAGGAGCCCTCGTGTCACTCTTCTTTCGCTATGCAATGTTGGACTTCTTTACCTCTCCTTTGCCCTCTAGCAGTTATATGAACAGCGCTTTCCCTCCCTTCCTCCCTCTCTGTCTTCGAACTGACCCGACAAACAACGGGCCACACCGATGGCCCTCAGATAAGCACTGGGGTAAGGCACAGTTCGGCCGCTCACTTCAGCCCTCTCGAGACAATGGATTGAAATCGACGTAGCTATGTAGCCAGTGTCGCAAATCCGACACTTCGGGTCTCGAACTCTAGGACCTCCCTCCCGCGCAACGATGCCATGGGCGCCAAGAGCTTAGGGTCTGCAGCCACGGAGACTTCATTACGTGCGATGGCGGAAGCGGCGGCGGGGCCCCTGCGAGAGAAAGAGGTATGTGCGACATTCCGTGGGCGCTCCAGAGAAGATACCTTCCCATGCTTTCCAGCCCAACGAGTCGCTTTCTTTTATAGATTCTTTGCGCTAAGTCGCAGGCCGAGCGGCGCGGAGCCGCGGCAATACCCGATATAAAGCAATAAACGGTGTCGCATGCACAAGCCGGGCCGAGGTAACGGTCGCACGGCGACGTTGCGGCCGTGGAAACTGCCTCGGGCAACCGTTTGGCGAGAGAAGGGAGTGTGGTACAGTAGAGTCAAGGACGAAACGTAAATGGCCGCAGGGAATGTTCGCGGTGGTTCGGTTTTTGTACGAAAGGGCGTGTTTCTGTAGTTTAAACTGGAGTCAGTGTTCTTGTTGTTTTGAGTTTTTTGAGATATTTTTTGCATTTTTTAGAAAGATGTGAGAAGAAATATTAAGTTTGTAAATGATTATAATAATACTATTTTTTTAAGTTTTATTAAAAGGCATAAAATTGATAAGTACGACAATACTAATTTAGAATAAAAAAACACAATGGTATAGTTTGTGTAGTATTATTGAACAATATTAGATTCATACAAAGACCAAATTCACTGTGTAGTACACGGATATGTATGCACTGTAGTGATAGGGATTGTTAAATATTTATTATTAACATTAGAATTACACTTTATGTAAATATGGAGTGGAAGAACACACTACGTATCAAACCAGAAATACTTTTTAGAGATTGACATGGACACTAACATGGAGAAGATATTTTAAATGGAAAACGAAAAAAAGTAGATATCGATTGTAGCTACTGTTCTGAACGAAGCCTGAGCTTTTTTATAGACCACATTACCTCGCAGTTCTTTGCTAATTAAGTAAAGGATATTTTCCTTTCGCGCTACATAAATTATCTGTTGCATGTTCAAATATTATAAATTATTTTTTAAAAGTAAATCTCAATTGTGGAAGTCAGGAACCATTGTTACATCGAGTTATCATAGTTTATTAAAAGCAACAATGTCCACTTGATTATTGATTTTAAAAAAATGTCTTATTCTTAGGATCTTGAACTTAATGCGTGTTATTGAAAAACGTAAATGATTATTTCTCGGTTTATTTAATAAAACAACAAATTTTCGCTATCGAAATATAGTTATGCGGAACCTTTATTTTGTGTGTTAATTTTCATGAATGAGTTATAAATAATGCAATATTTACTTGCAATTTTACGCACCTTGTGGCTACTCACCACGATACCCTCTGCTAAATATTACTGGGCATCGTGCCGACATTAAAATCATGCAACAGGTGTAGAACTACTTATCTCGTTTCAGGTGGACAACGAGCTGTTCGAAGCGCGTCTCAATTTGCTTCAGAATCGCGTGCATATGCTAATGACTTGTAAATTAAAATGCAAAAGACGGCCAGAGGGGCCTCTCGAAGCCGGTTGGAAGAATAAATTCCTAATGGTCTCTATTAACCCACTCAAGAAGTTCCAGGAGTCTCCCAGGGTCCATAAATGCCTGCACGTCCCTCGGCCGCAAAACGAGAGCTCCGCTATGCGACGCGACACGTTGACTTAATGCCGCCAAGCTGCTCGTGGAGAAGATCTTCAGTTCATTACCTGCGCTCAGAAACTCATTAGTTGCCAGATTCTTTCCCGTTTATTGGTCTTCTCGTTCGCGTTCTCACCTGTCATTTAGTCGACACTTTTTTCTTTCTTTCGTAACTTTTTTCTTGATATTTTACTATTTCCTTGTTCCTTCCTTGTTGTCTCCCTTTTTTCGTTGTTTTGTCGTTTGACACATTTTTTAAATTTTTTCGTGTGTTGATGTCTTTCTCCTTCCTCGTACTATTTATTCATTTCTTTCTCATCTTATTTCATAAGTTTCTCATCCTTCGGATAATTTCTCTCCATTACTCTTTATTTGTTTAGTTTCGTATTTTTCTGGATTTCATTTCCTAATATCGTGTATTTTTTAATGTACTTATCTCTTTTCACTGGAGTTAATTCCCAGCCGGGTTGGTTAATTCTGTGAATTACATTATATTATTCCCAAATGGTTAATGAGTCTTCAAAAAAGTGAATTTGGAACTATATGAAGAATCCATCTTCTTTACTATTATCTCTAAAAAATAAATTCAAGTAAATACAAAAGAATGTAATAATTCTAAATTATATTTATTTTATCTGTAAGGGGGCATTGGAGGAACAGATGCTCAAGAGGAACCACACAGATTATGTGCTATAGAATGTACACTGACTCATGTCTTTTGCTCACAATCTCCTATGTTACTCGAAGAATATAGGCGGAATTCAACCGTTGGCTGGAGAAGAATTCAATAGCGGCCGGATGTTATTTTTCCGCTGTCCTCCGATGAATCTCAGGCGAATGAGGGAACAGTACCCTAACAAAAGGGCCATGAACCTTGCGTCAACTACCCTTCCTCATCCTTATTCCCTCCTCTCTCCTCCCACACACATACACATATGCATGCACATACACAATTTCTAAACATATCGGGAGACCAGTCAGGCGCTTGTCGGACCATAGTGGATCTCACCATAGAGTGTGGGAGGAACACCGCCATCTTCCCCGATAAAACATTCACTACATTAATATGACAACTGGTCATTGTTGTAGCCATGTTAATCAATCAATTAATAGATCTATCGAAGATCATGTATTTTGTTCCCTTTCTTCAGATTAATGCCTTATTTGTGAGAAGATAGTTATTTGCTGACACTGAAAATTGTGTTCCATAGGCTCCTCTAACATAAAGCCCATTTTAGTTCCAGCGTCGCGACAAGCTGCAGCAGCGCAACAAGTGCAGCTTCCGCGTCCACAGAACGAGCAACCGACTTGAAACAGCTTTCACGCGGACGGTACGGCATTTAAACCAACTACCCTGGGAAAACGGGGGCTCGAACAAACGACATGCATCGATTCAACACGCGGCGGGCAGGTGACCCGCCGTTAAAGCAGAGCGAGCTTCCGCGCCCCTCCCGTCGCCAGGTTTACGGCGCCATCGTCATCGACAGCGACGACGCCGACGCCGCCGTGGTCGACGTCGTCTTCGTCGTGGAGAGCGCGGGAGCGACGCGCGACCGCGTTCCCGCGCGCGAGGACGCGTCGCGCTGTGACGTCAGCGCGTGTGCTCCGCGGACCTGACACCTCCGGACGGAACGAGGTTTCTCGCTGTGTCGTTGACGTATTGTATAACGATGACCGCTCGGGTGCAGGAGGCGGTTTCGCCCGTGGCTGCCCGCTGGGAACGCGAACGAGTTTGTTTGAGAGTAGTGTGGGGCTTGGAGTATTTCGACATGTAGCGAATACGTCATTAGAAAAGATGCTTTACTGCGTCTGTTATTTTCTCTTTTGCTATGCACTAGTATTATTATTATAGTTATTATTATTATTATTAATATTATTATTATTAATATTATTATTGTTGTTGTTGTTAGTGTTTGATTTATAACATTGAAGGTCCCGGACAAGGAAGAGAAAGGAATCATCTCGCACTGTCTGTTATCCGTATGTTGGGGTACTGCTCCGGCATTCGCCTGATATTGATCGGAGAAACCACGGAAAGCCATGCAGAGCAGAGCAGCTGGCCACTAGCATTCTTCTCCAGACTGCTAATTCGACCTTGCTGTGAGACTAGTGTCAAAAATCCGACATCTTTGAGATTTGAATTCTAGCACTTCCCGATCAGAGTTAATGCTGACAGTGTGTCAATGACTTTGAGCTAACGCTGCCGTTGGGGATGGTTGGAGCAAGTGGGGCTGTTTAACTTGATTGTGAAAATGAATACACTGACAATGCCGGATTATCACGTTCTTCATACATTTGGGGAACAAATGACAGAACCGAGAAATACTCGAAAATTTGACACACAGTCAGGATGAGGCTGGACGGAGCTCACTCGGTCTCCGGTCAGAGGCTTTCCCTGGCGCGCGAAATTTCTCTCGCCGCTGCCGCCTCCACCTCCGCCCCCGCCCCCACAGCCGCCGCCTTGACCCGCAGCGACCTCGCGGAAACCCGGCGCGGCGCCGACCGGATCCGCGCGCTGGAGCGTCCTGTTCTTCGTTTTGCCCCCCGGTCCCGTTCTTGGCGCTTCGCCGCCGCGGCGCCACGTGCGGGTGGACGGGGAGGAATGAGATGGGAGGTGATGGAATGGGAAGGGATGGCAGGGGTGAGAGCGGGAGGGATGGGAAGTGAAGGGGTCGGGAGAAGAATCGCGGGTGTCCCCCAAGGTCCAGATGCGGAACCGGTGTGAAGATTTTATCTGCCAGGCGGGATGAGGGATTGGGAGGATTGCTATTACTCACCACTGCGAGCGTTTATTAGAAATGAAGCGATACTTTTCAGAAATGCTTACACTCGCATTCATACTCGCGCGAATATGAGAGCAAGTTAGTAGCAATTACATAACTAATAACTGTTACCTTATAGAAAGTGTCATTTCCAGGGTAAACACACAAACACACAGGATTAATCTCCTGCCACATGAGGTAAGCATGCATTTACAACATTTTCCAGGGAGAATTTTCGTTATTGCACAAAAATTTTCTTCGATTTCTCCTCTTCTATAACGTCCAAACGGTTGGGTTCGCGGAAGGTCAACGAGCTATGCATACGTCAATATGCCTCGGAAGAAAAATTCACTCTAGATACAAAGGACGAGAAACAAATTTATGAATTGATGGAATTGGGTTGCAAATTATGACGGTCCTCTGGCTTTGCAAGCGCACATGCCCACGGCAGTATTCAGAACGCAGTGCCCTCGATCTTCCATGTATGTTCATATCAGTCAATTCGTAGATGTATTCAGTCAGTATTATTAAATATTTGAATTAGGCTCAGTGAAAAAAGGTCTGCTACTCCCAGGATCGGATTTACTTGCAAGCAAAATAAGCAATTGTTTATTCATAGGTAGCCTCTCGTCGCACACAAAAAAAATCACAAAATACTCGAATGAACGACCTAAAATATGTTTGTATGTGTAATATATGTTCAATTCTAAAAAAATTGTTAATGCGTATTTGTTTAAAAAAAGTGATTATATTATTAATATGTTTTTAAAGTTTATTCTTCTTCTTCTATGAATGTGTTCTATGAATATGTTTCTAGTAATCCTGACAAATGTTTTCCAGGGGAGCGGTCTTAAAACGATTTTGTTCTTGGAGACCTCACAGTACTTAAATCCGGCCCTGGGTGAACGATTATTTAATGAATCTTAATGAATCTGAGCGCGGCGTAGTTCTAACGTCTGCAGCGACCGAATTTCAGGAACTGCTGCACATTTCCGGGAACACAAATGACCTATCCTATAAATGCCTTCGAGTCTTGAAAATACGCACAGGTTTAGAGGTGGCGACTTTATTGGAAAATAACAAATATCACTTTCTAAGAATATATAATAAATACTTCTGAAGTCAAAACTGTAAATATTGTGAGGAAATCGTTGTTGCTTTTACACATTAAATGATTTAACCTGCATTTTGTATCCTAGGTAACATAGGCTGGGAAATATGCTATTTCACATATGATACTATCGGGTCTTTTTGTTTGTTTTTTACTCTCCTCTAAATTCAGGAAGTACTTAGAACAGCCAAAATCATTCGATGAACCACAATTTTTTAAATACACTACTCATATTCTAGTATCCCTTCCTATTATCTTGCATTCTTTCTTTCTTTTTTTCTGGGAGAATTAGTCTTAGAGATGAAAAAAATATCACCTCTGATATCGGGTAGATATGGCGTGACAATTATTGGGGGTGGAAATACTATATTATTTCAAATCAACTACCAACTTAAGTCGCCTTACTTCTAATGCAGACTTTTTTGAAATAAATTACTTCTTTTGAGACTAGGTTCTGGTTGTAGAAAAAATATATTAGAAATGTCGAACAGAAAACTGTTGAAAATCGTTCTAAAAATGAAAATCGTTCTAAAAATGAAAATCGTTCTAAAAGTTCTACCTGAATCTTTTTTCTTATACAGTGGACAAAATTCAGTCATGTACTTTCATTCATTCACAATTCATCACTCCGTATGAAGTTACCACTTCCGCTCTCATTTCTTTCTTGATATATTTTAGCTCATTGGTGCAGCTGTGCACACATTTTTACCTCAATTTGTTTCATAACATACTGTTCCTGTACCGAATATTTTTTTATCAGTCTTACACACAATACAGCACTAAGCTGCTGCAAAACTACCTGCAATTGGGCGGACTGGTATTTCCTGAGAAGTCATTGTGAATGGAATTAATCTCTTTTTAACATACGACTGAAGAGAACGTATTTCATTGATGTTCATGAGACATCTGTTCTCGCATGTACGTGGCAGATAAGCTCGTGTCATTCATTTGTCCTCGTTTAAACATTACTTTTAATTTATAATATCTTCTGTTTTTTCTTTTCTTTCCTTTGTTTTCCTTCTTTCTACCTACTTTTGAATTCGTATTTCTTTATTTACGATTATCTCCATCACTTGAACTCTCCAATACTGTCTTTATTGCTATTATCATATGTGGTGAACCTTCAGGAATCAATATGGGCAATTACGAATTTTTTGACTTATTCCACCTGACACTACGTTGAAACAAGCTTATGCTTGAAGTATAATACCCAGCCACAGATCCTCCATGATTCCAATATTGATTCGTTTTACGTTCTCCTCACTGCAAAATTTTATTTTATATTTGGGTTCGCGAAGACGCCCCTTTGCAGGGAAGCGATTAATATTATAGTTTAATTGGTAACCTGACTTCTGATATTTATTCATATCACGTGGCTTTTCCTACCTAATAAACTAAATTCAAAAATGTCAGCAATGGCTGCCGAATATAATGTCAGCAATTATTTATTTATTTTCGGAATTCTCGTCCAGCCGAAATGACATACGGTGAACCAATTTCCAATAAAAACATTTACATAACACACATAAAAATATACCCTTTCAACAAAACAATTATCATTACATACTAAAAATCATTCACACTTATTTCTTTACATTTCATTAATACGAGTGCACTTTGTTACAATTGAATTATTTTTGATGGACATTTTGAGTTATACTTACAATTAAAACACAGTCTTGGCCTTGCCATAAAATTGTTATTTGAATAACATTTGTCACTCACTTCCCTGGTAGATATGACTATTGCCAATTGCCTTCATCTGCATCCGTATTCCCATTACCATACCGTTTTATCTGGATATGATTTCCACACTCCCGAACTACTGTTTCATACTAACATCACTCTTTAAAAAATCTCAAAACTTTCTATCTAATCCACTATTCGAACTAGCCAACTCATTGCACCACGATCCGTCCCGTCCAAGAACACGAAGCCATATGCACCTATGCATTCTTACATTACTTTCCTTACGCCACTCAGTTTAAACCAAAAAAACAACCGTTCTCTTTTGCCACAATAGTAATATCTTTTACACTTCACAAATGTAATTACGTTTTCGCTACTTTCTTCGTTTCAGTGACTTCAAAGTCAAAAGATAAAAAGTCCGAATAATAATATTTATAATGTTCTTGCTTTCTGAAAGTTGAATCTTCTTATAACTATTAATGCTTATGTGATCGCACATCACATGTCAACACATTCAATTGTCCTTTACAAATATGGGAATGTTTTCTCTAATTAAAATTTTCCCTATTCCGAAATGATATAAGTTGTAAGATCATTTATTTATTGAATTAATGCTCGCTATTTGTTTAATTATTCCCCAACCTTTCTGCTAACGACACGGTTCCTTGAATTTCTTAAATAAATAACATTTTCTACCTTATGTCAGTTCCCTAACATTTCAATTAATTTATTTAAATTAAATTGCGTAACGCATATTTTTCCTTGACGTTTTTTCTTTAAGTATTTTCTATTCTCCTGTAAAGTTACTAGCCTCGTCATTCTTGTTCTTGAGGTAGGTCTTGCATTTAGAATTATTCGCGCGTGATTCCTCTCATAAGCACAATTAAAACCTATGTGAAATAAGTTCATATATATATATATATATATATATATATATATATATATATATCGTATTTAATATGTAATATTAATATTAAATTAAATTATTATTAATTAATTAAATATCTGTCAATTATGAAATATATTATACAAACAATATGTACAATTTAAAAAATGGAACGTGATATATCTATCATATATTTTTATACATTTTTTATGCTGTTTATTGTCTTGTATCTCTTCACTAAATGGCATCGCAGATGAAAATGGCACTTCAGTTAAACGCAATTCTCAATCTACTTGGTTTTCATAGATGTGCTTTGCCGTGTGAGGTGGAGCTGGGTCGAGCAGGTCAGGACGTGCGGCCGGCGCGGGACGTGGACGGGAGGAATATAATGCTAAGCTAGGGGACGGCAGCGATTGCGGCTAGTGAAGACTAGGTCGTTGCTAGGCAACTGCACAGCGTGTGCCGTGTTCTGCTAGTTATATTACTCATATATATTTGCATAACATATTTGTTCAATAAAACTGTCTTCACATCTTTTTTCTTGTGGCGAAAGCAAAACAGTTAAACTTTGATGTATCAAAAGATCTATTTACAATCACTTTGTCTCATTAGTGGGAATTATTCCAGAGAAATCATATTCAAAGAAACTTAAACTCTTTAAAGATTCCATTAAACGTAATTAAATTACAATTTATTTGACATGTCTCCACGTTTCAGAGCAAGTTTCAAAGTCAGAAGGAAAGAGCTCTACCACACTTCTAATACGTCTCGCTTGGATGTGCATATCCTTGGGTAGAACGTATCCGCGTCAGCTTTGTTCCGACTGTGTCGCGTATATTCTCCACAAGAGTCAAGGACTCAGCCAGTAATCCATGGATGCACACGTTGATCTGCTCTTCTGATATACTCGTACATGTAACGCCTTGTTGCTTTTTAGCCTGTGAACATATTTGATATAATCAGTGTAAACAGGAAACAATTATACGTAATAGAATGAACAGAATGAGCAAAATGAATTCCGGGTTTCTTACGAGTATATTTTGATAGATTTCTTGCACTTCTCATGACTTGAAGAAGATGTAGGTATATGAATTCAACAAAGAACCTTCATGAATTGGATTTATTTAACTTGAACACATTCATAGTGTAAATTTTACACACTTATCGTTCAAATTTTTCTCTTTTTCTCTAGAGATGGAATATTGAAAATATTAGAATACAGGTTCAAAATAATGACATGATTGATGTTTCTGCTTACAAGTCTTTGAAAAGATATTCCCCCATTGAACTGTACCAACTAGCCAATATTTTTAAAATTTGAAGGGAGAAAAGAGCATTAAAAACCTCTCACAATGATATTTAGAAAACAACATTCTCTAATAGAAGGTATTTTCAATTATCCAAAGACTACACTGGCTGAATTTAGCTGAGAGCCACTGCCTCTTCCTCTGCAGTAACTCTGACGGCGAAGTCAAATTTGACTTCTCTCTGGAGGAGAGTTCTAGCGACCGTCTGCTTTGATCAGTAGTTTTACGTGATTTCTCCGATCAATGCCGAGCAAATGTCGGAGCAGTACCATAACAAATGGGCCACGGACCGCGCGCGATCTTTCCTTCCTTCTCCTTGTAATTTTCTCTCCTCTTAAACATACACTTACATGCTTAGAATTTGTACCGGCTGTGGTGGTGCTCCGCTGAGGTGAGATAGCCAGAGGGGGAATTGAAGTGAAATGAATTGAAGAATTCACTCGCGATTCTTCTCTTGTAGTCTCGAACGCTAACTGGAAGTGAGGACGTAGAAAATGAAATGATCCTTGACGAACAAGTTTTTTTCAGGGAATTGATGCAACATTTTAATTAGTTTGCTTGTAGAAAATGATACCATATAATTTGGAACAAACTACGCTATAATTACTCAGTCTATCAAAGGCCATTCATCACAATTAAACTCGCAATTCATCATCATTTCTCAGAAGAAAGTGATTCTTCTCAGGTAACCACGGCTCTATAGAATGTATTGTAAAACGTCCTCGTACGTGAAGTCTTGCACAGAGGAACTGAGAACGAAGTAAATTAAGTGATTATTGGGAATTACGTATTACGGAAAACTGGAACTAATTCCTTATTTTTAATTACGTTGAGTGCAAGGGATATTCAATCTCAATTTGTAATGACATTAACCACAATTTTCCAGTCAATTAAAAACCATTGACGTTGAGTAAACTGATCAACAAGAACATTTTTCGAAAATGTGATTTTTCATTTGTGTCTACGTAACTCGAAAACCTCTTGGGCGTACTTTATGAAACTCTCTTGGTAGTGACTTCTCACCGCAGTAAAACGAAACTCAACAAATGCCAGGAACAGAGATTTGCGACAGATTAGTGACAAATCGTCTATTTCTGAAAAATACTTCTTATGCAAGATATACTTTTTTTAAACTAAGTTACTGCTTTTGAACATATTACGTCGCCCTAGATAATTAGCCAGTACTTTACACTTCATTAAATGTTTCACTTACCATGAGAAAAATTGCGAGATAACGGACTTTTTCACAAGTTTCTACTCTTTCCCAAAATCTCTTAAGCCATTTTTTCGTGGTAAATGAGTGTGGTTAATCCGTCCCCTGGTTTGTGTAATCTCGGGTGCCGGAAATGGGCAGAAAGTATGTAATTATTGACAACCCCTCTGCTGGTAAACTTCTGTAAAATACGTACATTTCTCTCTCGAAATATTCCAAGTTATATGTAAGGAAATATTCCGAAATTTTGAAGTCTATTATAAATTATTCGTCACAATAAAATCAGCAAATCAACAGAATTTGTCATCGAAATAAGTTTCTTCTCTAGTGTCTAGCAACGTCTTTTGAAGTCCTGTAATGAAACCACCGTGATTCAAAGGTTTCGCGAACATAAAACCGTAACTCAAAAATGTGATGTTCTTTTTGTGAGTTACAAAAGTATAGTTGGTCCTACTGCTAGTCAACTATAAATATCCCGACGCAATAATGCAATAAATCGTCCAAATTTCCAATCGATCAAAAATCAGTTCGACCTGTCATGACCAAACGTTGTAACATAATTTTTTTATTTTTTACTTGTAAGTATTTTCAGGAAATCTTAACCCTGTATTATAAAACTGTTGCGAGAGAAAAGAATTCTGAAATTCACAATGCAACGTAGAATGTCCGTACTTAGGGAGGTAAATCATCCTCTTCTGAAAAAGGCGGCTGACCACACAATTCTGTAGAAAATATTTTGTGTGCTTAATAATGAGGTTTCAAATGTATTTTGATGTGTTTAAAGAATAATACATTATTAATCATAATATATGACCAATGGAACTGATATTCAATTATAGGAGTTGAAAGATGAAGTAGAAGTTTTCCTGATTCACCATTTTAATCGTATAAATTTTGTGTTCTAATTTTATCTTAAGCGTTTTATATTGATATGTTGCGTTGTGTATTGTTTTAATATATTGTTTGTAATAATCAATCAGTCCGAATAGCAAACTGGTACACATGATGAAAACATATAATTTCAAATAACTAATCATGGGAAAGTGCCGGAGGTGATCCCCAAGAACTTTGAATTTGACCAAACATTCGTTTCCCCATTATAATAGTCTAGGAATTTCCCCCTTATAATAGTCTAGAAATTTTTACAATATCTTCGCTGTAGAGTCATGAAACCAACATAATTTTTCGAAACAATATGATTTTCCAATGAGTAAGCTTTAAACCAAAGTCTACCCATCTCCACCAACTCTGCAGTCGTGTTATGAAACCGATCCTGTGCGTGAGGTATTGTGCGCAGAAAGTGGATCGCTGGCGCCATTTGCTCGTGCGTCACTGGAAATTCCGGATGTGGCTCTCAGGAATGGGAAGCAATTAGCACGAGGTCGATTGCTCAGGATTGCGACAACCACTGCAAGACAATCGAATACTTTTGCGTACCCGTATGAACCTGCGCAATTACATCTGGGGTTTCTGTTGCCCCGAGCCTAATAGGGGGAAAAGGAAGGATGGGAAGGACGGCGCGAAACATGAGGACGTTGCCAAGGTGAAATATTTCTCCAACTCTAGTTTAAATTGTGTGTTAATTAGTTTACGCAGGAGGAGTCGCGTTGAGGTCGCCCATTGTGCGCATGTGAAACACTATTTATCATGGTTTCTTGCGCTTAAGGTAAAACGAACTCGTGTATCTTGCTGTGAATTTAAAAATTCTGAACACTTTAGAAAGAACTTTGGTTTTTCAATATCTATTATTTTTAGACCCGATAAATACTTTCTTTTGTTCTCAGGAAACATGACTTATTAAAGTGCGTCATTTACATATGCAGTTTTCCAATGATGCTATCAATATAAGGTTTTTAATGTATCGTCCTATTTACTTATAGTATTCATTGTGCTCATTCTACGTGTGAATTGTGTGAATTGCTATCATATTTATATAAATAAATATGTTAGTTTGTTCTAACGGATTATCTATTTATGCATCGTCTCTAATATTTTTATTGTTTCTTCGTATTTCTTCCCTTTACTCTTTATCTTCCTCTCTTTATCTCTTCTCTCTCCCATCTTCATTCAAGTTTTCTCATCTTCAACTTTTATTATCACTTTTCCTTGACCTATTTCCTACTTTATTTCATTTCTATGTTCTTTATATTTCTCTTTACTGTTCATATTGGGTCATAAGCCACCATCTTAATTAAACTGTTTCTGAGTTTACTCAATCAGGCTTATAAAGGCTGATCCCTTAACTCCCATACATAGAGTACAGCATTCCGTACTTTCTTCAATCTTTCAACTTTGTTTTGAAGTATATAAGTCAAAGTAGTTTGAGAGAAGAAGGAAATCCTACGACCTAAGCTTCGCTACTATATAAATACATAAGCCTGTAATCAAATAAGGCTTTTAAATGTCATTTATATTTTTCTTACTTATTTCATGCTTAGAGCAGATATTTGCATTCCAGTTTGTACTGGTAATGTTTAAAATGTAGTTAACAAATGATATTTCCAACGCAAGTAGCAGCGAGAGTTAAAACAACATCTTTCGGCTCAAGCGTATCTTATGGGCGATTGGAAGGTCGCGGAATCGATCCCCGTCCGGTGCAAATTTCCCTGGTTTTTTTGACATCAGTGAGTTTGTAGTGCCTTTCAGAGATGAATTCGCAGGCCGACTGCTTTGCTCAGTAGTTTTCCTCATCGCTTCTAAGCGAGGTCTTGAGCAGCACCATAGAAAATATAACACGATCCGCATGACGCAGAAAGCATGCGATCCCTCCTTCTCTATTCAGTTTCCATCTTTATACTCATGACCGAGCAATGGGTCCATCACCTACACACACATGGCCCGTCTCACTGATCAAGGAATTCTCCAAGGATTGGAGGTGGTCATGGCCTGAAACGAACTATAAAAGCAGAAGAAAAAAATAATTAATTCAATAATGGTACTGTTATAAAATAAATTTTCTGAACAAAAGTTAGAAATTTCATCAAGAAACTCGTATGAAAGTATAAAATAAGTGCACATTGGGAACGTGTTTTAAACTAAAAGGACTCTTGGTTACTACGTTCGAGTTCTGTGGAGAGGTTTGTGACACCAGGGTTGTTCAAATAAATTCACGATGACAGTACGAAGTTTCAATACTCTTGCTGGAATTATTTTCGCGTTTCATCATAATACGAGAATCCTTAAATATTACACCCATTTTAGTGTGGTGTAAGGCACACGCCAGAAAGCTTCAATATTCATCTATATTGTATGAACGTTGGTAATGCGGTTATCAATCGTTAATGCTTTCAAAATTAATATGATTTCCCTGCATTTCCAATGCTCTGATAAACTAATTAATTGTAGTGAACTAAAATATTAATATTATTATAATAAATTTTAGATTTGAACTGCAAATAAATGTTGCCATGTACACTCGTACTAAAGAAAGTCAACTAAAGCAAGATGTCATTCCCAGGAGCAAAGAATGGATTACATGTCTGCACCTTATGCAATTATTTAATAATAATTAGATTTCTCTAGATGCATAAAGCAATCGTTGGGTGATACCTACCCATGTCTCTTGTAATCTTAAAATAAAAACCTAACATCCACGTAGGCTTCGGCTTCATTCACTCATCAGATGCAGCGATGACTTATCATTTAACCTTTCATTACATAACAATGCGACTTATTGGATGAGTGAATAATAATCAATGAAAGTGAACAATTCCATCGACCCACGGAGCCCCAGCGGAGGCGCGGCCGGTTCGCAGGTCAATGCACCTGATGCCGGGCAATCAGTTCTCAGGAGAGTTGAATCAGCTGTAAACCAGATTCTGCGAGTCACTCCAGTCTTCTCGGCCAACGCCTACCTCCCGCATTTCTTTGTGGTTTGATGGCCTCTTGCCCCAGAACAGGAGGTGGGCGTGAAGGATTTCTTTCAATCGGAAAGTTGCCGTCGTGTCTGATAGAATTCCTAAATGGGCATTGGATTCGTAATTGCACGGGAGTGATCGGTTTTTCTTATCGTGTGTTCGACAAAGATATTGTCGTGTGATACAAATAATTTTAGCAATTAATGTTTAATATTCGAACCATTTGATTTCTTCACCCTGCTGAAAAGACACGTTAATATTCAGTTGAATTGTGTGGTTAAGAATTATTTTAATGTCATAATATAGTTCAGTTTTGAAAATGTATAATTTCATTGTAATTGATGTTCATATTGTAATAGTCGTAATTTTGATTAAATTATCTAGACAGTGATTGTAAATATTCTGGGTTTAGTAATCAAAATATATACATATACATTTCTCCACCCTATGAAAAAGACTTGCCTAAATATTCTGGTGACGTGAGTGGTTAAGAATTATTTTAATATTAGGCCTATAATATTTTTCATATTTTAAAAAGTATAATTTCATTGTAATTGGTATTCTAATTATAATAATTTGGATTAATTATTTAAACAGTGCTTCGAAAAACTTTATGTTAAGTGATAAAAACCTATACGTATGATTGTAAGACCTTAATAATACTCGTATTTCCGAATCCAATGCACTTAACATACAATTTCTTTAAAAAAGTGATAAGAGTATGTATTCTTTATATAATTCAAAATAGTTTCAAATAACAAAAATGCTAGTACATATCTTTTCTACTAAATGTTATATTGTATCTGTATATTACAATATATTTAGGGAAGGAACAATCTTTCGTGGATAACGGCCGGTTCCAATTTATTGTATGACTAGTGTAGCTGACTCATTTATTTTTCGAATCGTATTCGTAGGTGAATCACTCTTTTTTGCGATCCAGACACACTCCGGAGACCATAACCATTTAAAAGAGATTTTATGGTAAAACATTTAAAACCACAGACAGTTGATGCTGATGGCTACTAGCAATACTCACTTGTACTCATAGCAACATTCACCTTTCCGTGAAACCATATCTGAGATATCAAAAATACCACGAATTATCAAGTTACTCATATTTGCAAAAAGCCTTAACTGAACACCTAGCTTAATTTACAGTTATTCAGACTTTGATCTGAAAATTTTATACTAAAATGAAATAGTCGTTAATATAACTTACATCTCCCACACAAATGAATATTGTAGGTATATATAAGTAAGGAATAATTGTTGCTTCCTTATGACTAATATCAATCCGAAGATACGAGAGGAAGTTGTGTTTACCTAACTTTCTGTATGTACTTAGTACTCCGTACTTCGTATTAGCCAAACTTCGCCTCAAAGCGTAAGCAAACCCGCTTGTAGTATCCATTTTCGGTCCATTCATGAAATACATTTCCACACCACAAAAAAGCGAAGCCAATCGCTTCATGAGTCATTTCACAGTGACAAAATTTTGAAACACGTTTTGAAGGAGAAAGGAAAGCCTCCTTCTGCGTGGTGTGTTTGGTCGCTTAAATTGTATTACATCATGCAATATTGTCAATTACATCACTTCATTTCCTTGAAAACAAGAAAGAGTGTAATAATGCTCAAATAGAAAGAAGATATTGTTTATTTTAAACCTCTGTTCTTCTTCAACAGAATTTATTGTTTATTTAATTAAGATAGTCGGTGCAGGACCTCTACGAGATACCTCATTTCTATGATATATCTCAAGGATACTAAAAGACTGAACGTATTGGAACCTTTACAAATAACGATTATACGATTGATTAATTAAACTGTAGAATGAGATGTAGAGGAATTAAAGCCGGTCACAAACACGTGCTTTCTACAACCAGTTTTACTTAAAATGGTTTGGATTCAATACGTGATTCAGGATCTGCAGATGCTATTCGTAATATATTACATGACTTCAGAATTTGAATATAAACAACACAAAGATCAATGATAGACTGTTTTCATATTTTCAGAATTCACCGAAAACTACCGCTTTCCATATTTGAACGTAAAATTTCCTCTAAAACAAGCAAGAAGGTATACTAAGAACTTATCCAGGGCAAACGACAATATTGAAACATGAATTAGAGTCTGAATTTTGGGTTTAGAAGAAATGACAAATTCAGAAAGCCTGTCTGGAAATGAATCTTAATTACATGAAAATTGTAAAATTGAAATAAGGAAAAACTCGGACGACTATTCTGGCTACTTTGAAAACAATATTCGAATCTAATATTTGTCAACAAATACATGACAAAAAACCATTAAATTTCTACATATATTACGCTTAAGAAAGTAGTATTATGAAACTATTGTGTTTCATTTCTATGCGCATCCAAAAGGAATCGCCGTTTGAAAATTACGATAACGTAAAATCAAAATACGATAATATTGTTTGTGATATTCTTGATACCGAGATTTAGGGCTGTCCAAAGAGATTTAGGGCATTTTTAAATTTTGCCGCATTCCACATTTTTAGTTTTGCTTTAGCTATGCTTTTTTCCTTTAGTCCTCTCTACAGTATCTATCTGGATTATTTGAAATTAATGTACAGTGAAATTTTTTCAGAATCCGGGACTTGACATTAGATTAGAAATGTTGCAAATCGTGGATTCAAATTTTTGCACATTTGCATTTAATTGCATTATTTAGTTTATTATAGACGCAACCGTTTTTTGAACTTTTAAAGAGTTCAAAACATCCAAAAGTTAAATAATCAGGAGTCAATAGTAATTGACTAGAATTCGTGAACTGAGGGCCGATTGAACTACGATCCTAGAGGGATAACGCTAGCAGTCCCACTAGGGGTTGCCCTTTCATTCAGCTCATAAATTACGATATAGTATTCCTAACCGCAAAAAAAGCGACTGCAGTCGCCACCACCCACGCGTCCATTCATACGGATGAAGACTTCTCACCCTCCGACGTATTCGAGGTACGCGGAACGCCACGTGGTCCATCACGTCACGTCACGTCACTCGGGGAGTCCCAGGAGGCGCGGCCGAGAGGGCGGGCTGGTGGACGAGCGGGGCGTGAGAACGACCGCGGAATGATATCATCTGTTAATTGAATTACCGGCCCGGGCGGGCGGCGCGGTGCGGCTCGGCGCGGCGCGGCGCGGCGGCGTGAGTCAGCCCGGCAGAGAAAGCCTGGCGGCTGCGACGCCGCGTCCGCCTAAGCGACGGCCGCGGCATTGTGGCCGACGGCGGCGGCGGCGCCTGCGCTGAACGCTGTAATTATCCAGGATTGCTAATACGCGCGCGCGGTAATTTATTGGATGTAATTGTCCCGGAGGACAATGGACCCGCGGGGCAAACGACTTGTCAGCACGCGAATTGCCCCGCGGGCCCCTTCGCCGCCGCCGCCGCCGCCGCTGCACAATGAGCCCAAACGACGGCAGCGGGCGCACAACTTTCTGACGTTTCTCAGAAGTGCATTCACGGGTGCGTGGCTACATGTACTGTAAAATCGGAAAATTTTTCCCTCAAAAAGTCGATGTTATTTTCTGGAAATTAGTTAATTTTATAATAAATAAATAAATGGCTCAGTTGGGCAAGGGACTACCCCACATTGACCTAGTTCTGAGATACTGAGGGTTTTACGTGAACTTTCGAAATATAACTCAGAACACTTTTAAACACAGTACTCTAGCTTATAAGTCCATACTAGATTTAAGTAAAACATTATATTATTATTATTATTATTATTATTATTATTATTAATATTATTATTATTATTATTATTATTATTATTACACTTTCAGTACTACGGTTCACTTGTGGATGAAATTTTATTTTATTCACATTCTACAGTTACCTATTCAAGTATCTTATTTCGTAAGTTTCGATCATCTCTTGGTGAATAAAATTTAATATTACACTATTACTTTACTAGTTACCTTTAGTTACTGCGATTCACTGATGAAAATTTTATTTTCCTGACCAGTACCATACTATAAATTACTATACCATACTATACCTTATATTACTTTTATTCATTGGCAAATAAAATTTCATAGAGCGCCCTTGAAGCGTAAATTAAAACAATTGTCGAAATGAAACGCATCCGTTGTAGCGTTCCGGCCCACTGTCGTTGCGGCGCCCACCGCCACCCGCGCTGGCGGTGGTGATGGTATCGGCTGGCGTGGTGCCTGGGGCGCGCGGGTGGTCCGGTGTGCGCTGGCCTCCACTTGTCGATGGCCGATGACGTGAGTGGTTCGAGGTGGCCAGATGCGTTATCTTTCCGGTCCGCTCCGCGTGGGAGTTCCTGCAGTGCGTGGGGATTTTCGGATTACGCTGCTTCGAATGTGGATAATCGCGTGGTATGTCGTCCGCGTAAGATTCGGGAAGTCCCGAGGTGGAGTCCAGTCGTACTCTACCTAGAGTCACCTTTCTTGTAAGAGAGTGCAGCTGTGCGTGAAGCACTATATTGTAAAATGATCTTACCCTTTTACCCGCGCACGTTTTCTTGAGTCCCTATTTTTGCTAGATGCGAGAGGAGTTGTGGGTGGGTATTTTGACGACAGGACTCTAATTTCAGATCTGTAGCTTGTTTTTCGATGCCAAATAGTTTTTATTATACGGGATCAAACATTTCTGCTTATCAGATTATTCTACAATGTTCGTTGCAATCATAATTCAACTAATATTAGTAAATGAGTAGGAGTAGGTATTCCAGAGCACAAGAAAACATGCGGGAGAAAATGAATGTACTTTTACGTCTCTACAAAAGCGCGAACTCTTATCATTACGATAAAATTGTATCAAATACTCCACCACAATTTTCATATGCAATCACGTGTCGTATTACGACACAAGTCCCGTAATCATGAAAGATGACGGTTGCTCCAAATATGACGGGAAAATTCGCTGCTAACTCTGTATTTCCAATTGCAATGCCTCATTGGTGAGCAGTTCCAGACAAAAAAAAGCGAATCAAAGCGATGTGGCTTTATGGTAATGTAGCATTAGCAACACAGTGTGACAGTTCGAAACTACTTTCAATCATGTAACCTTGGTGTTGGAACGAATGTGTGCAAACCGCTCTTAATACTTGAAAAGATGTATGCTACGTAGGTTTTACGAATAATTTACAGTACACCCTGCGAGAACTGCGTATATTTTCATTGCCTTTCATACCATGTGCGAAGTGAATATGTGGACACTTGAGAATTACCTCCATTTCCGTCTAATATGTGATGAAGATATCTTTTCGCACTTTCGTCATCAGTGAGGGCCCAGTCCTTGAATTTATGTGGCGCGCTTCTATTTCCATGAGAAGTAGGTGACTCCCCTAGTGACTACAGGGATTCTACGAATCCTAATAGAATGAAGACAAGATTGATATCACTTCACTGATACATTTTTATTGCCTTTTATACAATGTGGGAAGTGGGTGGGTTTCAACTTGGGACTTACGTATTTTTCTGTTTATACGTGATGAAATCTCACACTTTCATCATCAATGAGAGCCCAATGCTTGAACTTCTACTTCCATATCAGCTGGATGACTCCCTTAGCGATGGCCGTGATTCTACCTATTCCAATGGGACGCAACCAAGATTTTTATCACCTGCAAACTGCTTGTGATTATCAGTTCTCGATCGTGTGAACGTTGGTGGTTGCGATGTGGTGATTGCTAATAGGACGTCGTGATTTCAAAATGATGATACAATTTATGAAGTAAGCAGACTTGAGGATGACTAAGAAAGGTATTGAATCCGGGAAATTTTCTACGAATTCGGAGATGATTTAATTGCAGTCACACAACTGACTTTTAAGAATATTTTATGAGGATGTTTCTTGGTAAATTGATTGCAGATACGTTTCTCTGTTTTAGTTAGTTTATTTTTATTTTCACGGTAATGATGACACCTACGTCGTTTAAAGCAAAGGCCAATTTTCATTTGAAATGCTAATGATATTTGAAAAGATGGTAGACACAACTACTTTAAATTTACCCTAATGGAACACGATGTAACTGATTAGAGATTTGATTATACAGTGTTTCGAGAGAACTTGAAATCTTAGGTCGCAGAAAAGTTGATGGGTTTGATTTTCAGTACTAATTAAGTGAAGTAATGATGTTACGGTTTTTCTGAAACTTAAACTCTCTTCTGTTTGATTTGAGATTGTTTGGTTTGGTTGCTTGCCTTCTTCCTGAAATAAATACGTTTTTCGTTAATATGATGTTCCAAAACAATAGGCAAATACACGATAACCAATGTATTAAAGAAGCTTGGATTATCCTGATCTCTTTAATAGACGTTATTTGATGTTTTCTTAGACTTAGTTCAGATAAGTGAAATTATAAAAGAGTAATGAGAACACTTTGTCAATTTTTTGCAGTATAACATAATGCTGTGTTTGGTTGGATATGTGTTAGTTTGTTTCCTATGATCACTAGCTATTGAAGTAAATGATTAATATAATCTTTGATGAAAAGGTTTGAAATAGTGGTTACAAACTCCACTCTTTAGAGCGCACACTTTTTTTTGTTTTTGCTTTTTTTAGATGTCAAGACCTTCTGAAAAGTTATAATAAAGTCATTCAACAGTACCCATTATGTAGAATAAAGTTTTGTAACTATCGTAATTCATCTCAATCTTGTTGTCTCTTAAACACAAAACGATATGAGAACACCTGCCGGTCTGAGTGCAACAAGTGATAGTACTTCGCACCGCCCCATTGTACTTCCCGGAAGACACTGACTTGATGAATTGCCTAATGTACTAAAGTTTACATCTTAAAGTTTATTGTGGAGTATTCTTAGAAGAAAGCTACATTTTTTCATTTTTATGTTTCTGTCGTCAAACTTGAAAAGCTGATGTTATCGTACCAGACATTTTTAGTAATTGTGTTATTCAGACATTACATTCAGGTTTCTACATTTCCAGTATCACAGAATCCAATCTTTCAATAATCATTAACACGATTTTTTCGACATCGCTATTTAAGTGTTTACGTAGTAACATCTGCTTTTTGAATCTCCTCACTTTACATTTGGAATAGGAAATGTTTCTCCTTTATCCAAAAATCCAGTGAGACGGGATCATATTTTATGTTCGGTTATTGTTTTTAATGATAAAAAATATACTTTTCTGAAAAGTTTTCACTAGCTGGATACATAATAAAATCTTACGATATCAACATAGTTCTGATATCATATTGTTTAGCATGTTCCAACCCACCCTTGGCATCTCCAAAAATAAATGAATAATCTATTAAAAGAAACTGTAAACATCGGAGCTACAATAGCATACATATTTAAACCGAATAAATATATTCGGTGGAAATTAACTGGATATAATTAATCTACCTGAAAATTGATAGACTTTGATGGAAGGGGTAATATTAACCAAAATATATTGAAGAATAAAGTGTTTCACAAAATTTATTCTTTTATACACAAGATTTTTGCAAGGTTTTTTCCTTCACATTTCAAAGATTTACGCTTAAATTTGTAATATATTGTATACCAATACTTTATTTCTGATTCTACTATGGTTTCATTTTATTCCTGTTTGCTACTTGCAATGGCTGACTTATTTTCGACCTCCCCTTTGTACAAGTGTACACAGCCTTAAAAATGTATATTAGTGGTAGAAAAATAAGGTACCAATAATATAAAGAATAGTGAAAGACCCGCTTTTCTTTTTGAAAAGGGAAATATGTATTATGTACTAGTTCAATTCAAAATACTTGTAATTTAAAATAGCATTTCACTGATTGAAATGGTGTTGCAACTTTCAACCAATAGTTTTCAGTTTACTTAAAACAATTGTCAGTGACTAGTGATATCTATTTTGTTCTGGAGGACTCATCCAAATATTGTGAAAAAATCTGTGGGTAGCTTTATGATATGAGTTGCCGGCATAATAAAAAATATTTTTATCCACTAAGTAAAGTGTTTGCTCAAAGGGCAAAATTTCATTTGCGTGGTCAATTTTCTTCCGTTGTACACTCATTTTCGAGTGATGCACACATTTGTTAACGACCGAGTGGCACTGACTATGAAAACTCATAACAAACGAACAACGAACATTGTGACAATTAATGTTAGGCGTAATCGGTACATACAAGTGGCATTAATGTGCCACTATAAACATGTCACAATTGATGTTTGGGGGTATTCCTGCCCCGGGTCGGCTACACATCGGTTTGTGTGTGCATGTATTAGGGGAGAGAGGAATATTTTCGTCCATAGGTTTTTCATCCATAGACAATTCTTTCGTCCATAGGTTCATAGGTTTAATAGGTAGTTGGTTGTCATTTCCCCAATACTTTCGTCGTTCTTTGGATGAGTCAACACAATTTTAATATTTTTACTTCAATGGTGTCAATTATATTCAAACTTAGCTCTGAGGAAAGCCGCAATATACTATGTTAGCCAGAATGTCACTCATGACGAGGCAGATGTGGCTTACCCCAGACATTCGATTGATTGATTGGTGATTCGTGGCGCGTCAACTGCTAAGGTCATTAGTCCCTTCAGTGTAGTGCATGTTTTTTCCTCGGGATGTGGCGGTGATCTTCCCCCGCTGGATGGTGAGATCCGGCGCCGACCTCCCAACGGCTAGCGGGTTTTTTCTCCAACCAGGTATCTCCCAGCAGCGGGACACAGCCCCAACTTGGACAAGCTCTTAGCTCCCGACCGGTCTCCCAGCATGTTTGGTTGTGTATTGCATGTAAGGTGCGTGTAAGTAAGGGTTGAGGATAGGACAGCGAATAGGAGGGACAGAACGCGCGCGGTCTGTGGCTTGTTTCTTAGAGTACTGCTCTGGCATTCGCTTGGTAATGATCGGAGAAACCACACAAAAACTACCGATCAGAGCAGCCTGCCCCCGTCGGGCTTCGAACCTAGGGCCTTCCGGTCAGAGGCACTCCAGTGACGTCAGTTGATGCCCTGAGCCACCTCCGCCGGTCCAGACATTGGAGAAGAACTCCTTTCCCTCCTAGCAGCGGGAAAGTCGCGTGCGGCGCCAGTATTGTGCGCTCCGCCCCGCGCCGCGGCTGCAATGGATGGCTCTCCATCGGCGTGGCGCGGCGCGCAGTCCACCAGCGGGGGCGGAAGCGGAGGCGGAGAAGGCGCCGCGCCGCGGAGCGCATTGCATGCCGGGTATCGGAATTAGCGGCGTAGAGATATTTCACCCGGGGAGCGGGCGCCGCGTGTATCGGTCGCAGATAAGCCCTCGGCCGGGACGTGGCGGGTCGGCTCCGTGACTGAACTCATTGGAGGAGGAGAAGGAGGAGGAGGAGGGGAAGCAGCTGGATGTTGTGTGGGAGGTGCCTTCTCCTTCATACGCCCTGTTTTATTCGCTTCCTGCCAGCCCGGTTTTCTTCCGTTCTGTACTCCTTGTCTTCAGCTTAGAAAGCTAAGGTCTGTGTTAAATGTTCTGGAGAACGTCAGTAAGCATGTAAAGAAATCCTAACAGTTGATGGTATCAATGTAAATTTGTTTATTTATGATTGAAATGTAAATGAATATTTGTTTAGTTTTGATTTTTTTACAGTATTCTCTCAGGTAATGAAGTAATTTGATAGGAAAAAGGAACTAATCAATAGTTGTTCGGTCTTCATTATTTAAAGATGAACTTTGTGAAGAACAGCTACAAAGTATTAGCTTAATTCAAAACTATTTATCTTTTATAGTGCTATGTAAGTATTTTGAAGTAGTTATTGAAGTATTTATTGAAGTAAAGTTCTTTATTGGAGTAAAGTTCCGAACTGTGTTAAATTTTAGGACAATTTTAGGTAAAACGACAGTTTTCAGTAAATATAACTTATTTGTTTAGTTAGGATTGATTTACAATACATTTTAAGGTACTGAAGTTATTGTACAGGGGAATTTAACTAATCTGAAGAGTTCTTACTTCATAATTTAACGAAGGAGTTTGTATGGATAGACTGCAAATAATAATTTAATGCAAATCTATTTCGCTTTCATAATGATTCTTCTACATTTGAAAATAACTTGAATCTGTGAGGTGGAATAATTGCATAAGTCGAAAGGTAACTTTGGAGGTGATATAAACCGTTATAATACTTTGTTACACTTTTAAAGCATTCTTTTTGCTTGTTTTCTTTTGACAAAGTCATTTGAAATATTTCAGAGTTTGAGAAAGAGTGTCCTCAATCGCCGATTCTTACTTTTTATTTTAGAGAAAATATCAAGAAATAATTTTATAATTATAAATTAGTCTTATTTTTTATAATTTTTCAATTGCAAAAGTTAATGTTATATTTACGAAAAAAATAATAAACACGTTTTGGCGTTAAGGTCAATGAGAGAGGAGCTAAGAAAACTTTCGAATATCTTTTTTTTTTATGATGAAGTCATAGTTTTACCTCACATATTCATCTTTCTCAGGGTAACCTTTATCGCTGGATCAGTAAAATTTGTTCAAAATGACCCTTTATTGTAGAAAAATTAGGGGATTAGTAATTACAATATCGATAATACTAATTAAACATTGTCGGAGGTACCTTTTCTTTTCGGAGGAACCCTTTTAACACTAGTGTTGTAGAGTATCGTAAAACTTCAGTAAAGGCGAGGCCAGCGAACCAGAGCCGGGTGCATAGAGGGCGGCGCCCCTGTAACGCATGCAAGGCTAGCAGTAGAAGTCGCCCGTCGCTCTTGGCAACTCGCCTCCACGCGGCGGGGCTCCTCGCCTCGTCCATTGAGACGCCCGCCACTCACCCATCGCCTGATGTGCAAACTTCTGCCTTTAACACATCGCGTCCGCAAAGGCAACGCGACGGCGGCACGGTCTCCGGTTCGCGACTGGCCGGCGCCAGCGCATGGTAATCGGCGCGACTTCAAACGGCGCCGGGGCTCGACCCGGCGACCGCCGGCGACGGACGCCGCGGCGGTGGCGGCGGCTCCGCGGAGGCGCGGCGTGAGGGCGACGCGGTGCGGCTGGCGGCGGACGGCGCCTATTGTAAGCTCCACGCTCTGGTGGAGATCGGTGTCGTCTGTAGTCGTGCAACTCACCATCCCCCTTGTTGTGGTGGACCCGACGTGGCGCCGCTGCCTCTCTCGCCGCCCTTTGCTATTCGTCTTTGTGGGCGACTTTGTCGTATCTACTTGGCTGTCCGGCAGACCCCGCGTCCTAGGCGCAGATGCCAACGTTTCGGCCGTGATGCTTTGCCCCCCTGCGTTTTGTTCTGAGGAAGGTCTGTGCCTAGGACTCGGCGCCCTCCCGGACAGCTAAGCAGACGCTGACTCTGGCCGCAGAAGCCTAGGGTCTCATCTAATTCTTATTGTTTTTCTTCCTCTTTTGGTTTTGTTTTACTTGCTTATATCTTGGTATTGTTTTTTTCTCTACGCTTTTTTCTAAATTTTTAACATTACCTCTTTATTACATATTTGTTTAACATTCTTATCACTTTAAGCCCACAAATTTATCTAAAATTTTTCACTAAATTGTTTATAATACATATTCGTGAGTGAAAGTTTTTCGTAGTTTTTAAATTTCTTTCTTGGTCATAACAGGGTATCATTTTCCTACATTCATCTATTTATAATACTTATTACAAATATACGTACTTATTATTTTCTTTCAGCCTTTTATTTCATTCATAATAATTTTATAAAATTTTAATATTAATTATTCAATTAACCTGTTTCTTCCTTACTTTCTGTTTCGCTCACATTCCCAAACCTTCTTTATATCTTTTATTTGTCCTATAGCAAGCCATTCTCCGTATGTTTGTCTTTTAATTTTGAACTATTCAATATGCGACATACTTTTTGCTAAGTGTGGGATATTCGTTCACATGTCTATGTATTCGTCCACGCGAACGTGCTTTCTCTCTGTTTTCTTTCTTACCTACAGATCTATAGGAGACGGAAGAGTCGTTACGAAGGACGAGTGGGTAAGCGGTTTTAGTCCATTGATAGTTATAGGAACGTGTAGGTATCGTTTCGTGCCTTTGTACATCGCTCCTCACCACACTCTGAGCTGATACTACTGTGCCTTGTTTTCTTATTGCTCAAGAAATATTAATGGCATTCCATGGCATCGACAAAAAAGCTTGTTGATTCTTGAATTGAAAATTATCCCTTGAATCTGCAGAGAGAGGCACAACAAAAACAAGAAATGAATCTAAAATTTAAAAGTAATTTCAAATTTCTGACTTACACTCTCAAAGTCATCCTTCGCTTTTGAGAACAAAGGAAATAACGACGAAAAAAGCATTATTCTAAGTTATTCTCAACATATAGGCCTATAATGGAATTAAAACATCAAGTATACCGACATTGATATGAACACACTGAAGTAATGATTTTTTGAAATGTTTGTGTCATTAACAAGTTTGTTAACTTTCGAGTTTTCTTTCTATTTAAAAGGGTGTAATATCATCAGTTTGTTAAAATGGAAAAAGAAAACACGTATGCTTCATGATAAAACTAACATTTTAGATAGTTGTTAAGCTAAAAATACCATACCTCGAGTATACATCAGCTACAACATGAGATTTTTTTGGTAGTAGCCGACTTGCTTTTATGATATTACAACAACCAAGAATTTTACTTATTTGCGGATCGTGTCCTATTACCTCTGCGTTGTTTTAGTCCCCTCTGTCGCATTCATACGCTCTCCCCAAGCTCTTGTGCCGCGACGTGCGATCACATCAGAGATCCTTCCGATTACGAGTTCCGTGTGGTTGGAGTGCGGCGTCGAGCACGCTTTTAGCGGCAATTACATAAGGCGGAGACAATGCGACGCCCGCGTGCGCGGCGCGAGCGCTTCGGGGTGCTAATGGGCCGACGCGACGGCAGGTGCGGAGCCGCCTCCGCCCACGCCACCAGCCTCCTACACCCGTCCCTTCTCGCTCCTCCCAGGCCCCACCAGTTCCTACATGAACCCTCCCGCTCCTACCCGCCGCCCCCTCCTGTTCCTACCCGTACCTCACCCTTCTACTTGACCCACCGCCTCCTATCTGGATCACAGACATAGAGAGACATAGAGAGGACATATAGACCTCTTTATGTCTGTGATCTGAACCCACCTCTTCCTGTGTCCAGGTGTCCCTGCCTTTTTCTACCTGGCTCTTTATACCTGAAACCGTTCTTCCCACCAGTCTCGCACTTTCTTCTAGTCGCCGCCTCTATTACGAGTCCGAGTCACCTTCTCCCGTCCTCGCTCCCTCTTACAAGTTCCCGAGACTACTATAGTTCCCTTCCTCTTCTACCTCTCACTGTCCGTGTCATTCTTGACTCCTAGCAGTCTCAACCCTACATGTCCTCGTCCTCTCCTGACAGTCCTCTTCATCATTCCTTCCTACCATCCCCGCTTGCCACCAGGCATCGCCCACTCCTCAGCCCGCTCTCTCCTACCTGTCCCATCCCTTTCATTCGTTCTCGCCCACTCCTTCCCGCCCCCATCACCCCTCGCGAAACCACGCCATCCGCGGTACCCTTGCAACTCTCTGCTGCTTGTCTCCTCATTTGCCTGTCCATGCCGCTAGCCACTCAGCCTTTTCCTCTAATCTGTTCCTGCGCGTCTCCTTGTTTTCACTCGTCCGCGCCACTTTCCTCACCTTCCGTCCCCGACATTACCCTTCTCTGCCACCCCCTGCTGCCACCCTGCTTGCCCGAACCGCCCCGCGTTGTCCGCCACTGCCCCTTCTCTGCCTTCACTCCCGCTCACCTGTCCCCTCACTGCTACTTCACCCCCGCTTTCAGGACTACCCCCACCTGTTCCCAACCCGTAACGAAGTAGCACCCCCAAATTCGTAAGCACATGCTCTCGTGTCTAATTTCTCTTACGCCCACATTTACCCCACCCCATATCCTCAATCGCTCTCGCCTCCTCCAATGTTTCTGCGGCTCCAGTGTCATTAACGTCATCATCACTTGTCATCACTCATCGAACGGCATTTGCCCATCGACCGTTCTCATCGCTTACCACCCCTTGGTGCATGTGGCTTCCCGCTTTCACTCTCTCCGCGCCCCTGACGTCGTCCCAGACGCATCCGCCGTCTTCTTCGCTGACTTCACCCCCACCGCCATTCACGTACGCAGCTATGGCCCGGACGCTTGTTGGTGTGAGAAAGAATGAGAAAATTTGTGGTGGGATCGGATGGTTGCGAGGAGGCAGCACTCAACGCCTCTCTTAAAAGGGCAAACTCAGTTCCGTTCGATGTTTCTGAGATAGCACACCGTTGTAAATAAATCAGTCGCGCAGATGCAATACGTATATATTATTTACGTGCTCGAAATAGCCTTTGGCAATAAATGAAGTGGTCTCTGCCTGCGTGTATAGCTTTGTTCTTTTTTTCCCTTAATACAATTGTCACCCTCTTTGGCGCCTTTCGACTGGGGTTAACATACAGTATGTGAGTTGTGCTCCGGATGTGCGTGTAAAGTGCTTGTGTATGCACGTGAGTTTTTGTTGGGGTGGGTGTTGGTAAGTTGCACTCAACACTTCTTTTAAAAGGGCTATCTCTTTTGGCTTGATACGTATCTTGGATATAATTCTGTTGTAAAGAAAGCAATCAGATAAAGCTCAACACGTAAACCTCATCTCTTTGATTGAAACAACTTCCAGTAACTTAATCAGATCTTGCATATTTTCTGAAATTTTATATGCAAATTTGTTGTGAGTGCATTTTTCCTTAATGTTCTATAAAGTAGTAATAGTTAGCACGATGTTATCTCGTTGAAGATTTCATTAATACTTTTATTTTTATTTACTATGTATTTATCAAAATTACTAAGCAGTCTCCCACAATTCTGTGTTTGATCGATCAAAAGAGTATTGATTAATCTTCTTTTCCAATTTCTTATTATTTTCTCATTTTATAACAAACATTTTAGTGATACTATCATTTTTTCAAGAAATTATTTTTAATTTTATTAGTTTCTTCAGTGCTTTTGCAATTTAGTATCGATATTGGACATTGCACTTGATGTTATAAAATAATATCTCTTATGGTTTGGAATGTTTATCTTCTGCGGGTAAATACATAAAATAAATTTGTCTTCATTCTCTCTTGTAACAATAATTTTAATACTTAAATTGGAAATTTCAGCCATAGAAAAATACATAATTTACTCATTTTGTCCTATGTGAGGAAAGTTCAACGCAATTTGCAGGTGGTACGCTTGAGAGAAAACTCTAATTTACAACCTTAAAACTTTACCACGCAATATGTTGACCGCGCTGTTTTATGTGAAGGCGGGAGTGGAAGAATGTAGGACGATTCTCCCAAAGGCGAGTTATAGCGTGACCCTTTCAACAGCCTGGGTTGGGAGTAGCGATTGTGATGAAACACGTTGCTACCACCGTGAAGTAGAAAGTTCTGAGATGACTGTGACATCCGCCTCCGTTTGTTGCACATTATAAAAGATTTCGCGAATCTTAATATGTTGTGTATTTCATTATGCACGCCACCTTTCAACCATCAACTTCGTTATTCCCCATGATTCATGGAACTCCTTTGTCTACAGCGGCCCACGATCGGGAAACTTCAACGCCCGGGTAGATGATGAACCTCGCAACCTACAGCTTTCGACCGACGCTGAAGTCGTGGGATGGCACCAAGGATGCCCAGCCACCAAGGCCGTAAGTTAACTAATATTGTTTCGTTATAAAGATCGTATTTGGAGAATAACAGCAGTGTGACAGCTTGAATAATGTTTTATTTTTTCATCTTAATAGTTTCCCCTTTGTTTTGCCATATTCATGCGAAGAATATATCAAAATTTTCGCTTATAATGCAACTCATTAAACAATTTAACCGAGTCATAAACTCATTATTGTGTAAGAAACATACGAAGTTCCGTAAGTGTCTATTATAGGCCTCTGGACTAGATTCTAGCAGAATATACCGTAAGCATCATCAGAAGTTCTCGATCGTATTTCACATGCGCCAGCTGAGCAAGCTGTCTCTGGATGGGAGGAGTTCTAGTTTTGACGGTGGTAGAATTTAGATTGTAGACGGTGGTAGAATTTAGATATCTAGGTCGAATTCAACCGTTGTCTAGAGGATAATTCAGTCTGCTCTGATAGTCATTTTTCCGTCGTTTCTCCTATCAGTAACAGGTGAATGCTGTATTGTCTGTGTCCCTGTCTGCTCTCTGTCTCTCTTTGTTCCTCTCTATCTGTATGTCTCGCTCTGTCTCTCTCTCTCTCTGTGGTGTCCGGCAGAGGCACGCGGCCATAGACTCAGGGTTACCCGAACTGGGGCAGAGGCGCAATTAGGGCGCTTTATGGAGGCAGAAGAGCGCGACCCGAGGCCTCGGGCGGCGCGCCCCGCCACGCCACGCCACGCCCCGCTCCGCCCTCGCGCCGGCCCGACCCGACCCGACCCATCGCTTGCCCGGACGTAATTGGTTCCTGTGACCTCGGACCGCGCGCGCACTGCCACGAACGACCCTCCATGCGTCCGCCGGGGAAGCTCACATTCCCTCTACCGGTTGCGATGGCTCAGTGGCAACTCAGATATTTCTGCAGCATTGCTGTTCGGGAGTTCGAGTCACAATGGTGCTGGAGTTTTGATATTGTCGAATTCAAAAAATGTCTGGAGATTTCTAGCGGCCGTTTGCTCAGATGGGTAGTTTTCCGTTATATCTTCGATCGATACCAAGCAAATGCCAGTGTGGTTCCCTAACTAATGGGCCACAGTACACGCGCTAATATTCCTTATTCGTCCTCGATCCTTATTCTCCCCTCACACACACACATGCGCGCGCGTGCACGCACGTACATGCACTATCACTTCCACACAACACTACCACGCAATATCGGAAGACCGGTCGGGAGCTCAGAGCTTATTCCAGCTGAGGGGTGACGCGATGAAAGTGATAACTGGAGAGAAAATGTTGGAAACCGACGCGGAAATATAAATATTATCAGCTGAATTTAAATGTGACTCTTTTTAAAACCAAATAATAGGTCTGCGATGCCTCTAATTTGGGATTTACCATAATAATGAAATGTGTACATTTATAAATTATTGCGTATTTTTAATGAAATTTTGTAATGCTTGAGTTTATTACCAAGTGAACAGAAAATACATTTTCACGAAGTATAGAAAGAAGAAATGGCTTTCAACCAAGACACATGAATTAGATTTTCATTGACGTTAACTCGCGAACAATATCTATTCAAATTATCTGTACAGCTGTAGAACTAAAATCAGAAACTCTCGCCCATACACACTCCGCTCATTAATTCCAACAGCCAACATCCTCTTCGTGACAACCCATTCATCAGCCGGTATATCTAGCGCCTCCACCAGAACTTGTAAATCGTACCCCGCGCGCGCCGCCGCCACCGCCACCGCCACCGCCGCCGATAATCCCATTGAATTAGGTAGCGCGATTCAAAGTAAAGCAGTTGCATCCTGCACACGTTCGCACGCGCGCGCACCCACGCCGCCACTTGTCAACGCTCGCGCGCCTCCGGTCGCCGCGGTCCCGCCTTCGAACAGCGCGCCACCGGCTCGCGTCGCTTATCAGCGGCGTACGCGTTCAAGACAAGTGTGCCTTTGTCTCCATTAAACAACGGGCATACCGACGTCGCCGCGACACCATCGCAAATACGGGCTGCGGGTACGCGTTACAAACTATTACGGGGCTCCGTTTTAGGAAGTTGCTTTTTTTTTTCCTCGGCCGCTTATTTACGGTCTGTTAACTTGGCCATGAATAACTTAATCGCGAGATATATGTTGGGGTGAAATTGAAACCTTGTAGCGCTCTAGGCAGCCAGGTTGCCTGTTTGGATAACCCCTATTAAATGGAGTGTAATGTATTATTTTATATATTTTTGCCGTCGCGCCGGCGGCGGTTGTGAAGATGGTGGTGGCGATGTAGGCGGTGTTGACCGCGGCTGCCGATACATCTCACTCCCCGGCGGGGAAGTGTTATGCAAATAGGCCGGCTCGCGCGGCCACAGTAGCGTGTTGCGGTCTGCTAAGGCGGGAAGAACACAAGGTGCGGTGTATAATCGGGAGCAGATGAAGATCGGTTGTGGCAAGCGCTGGTGGCATTGGCATTGGCATTGGCATTGGCGGTGGCGGTGGCGGTGGCGGTGGCGGTGGGTTTGATGATGGCGATGGCGATGACGGCAGCAGCTGAAGCAACCGCAGGTTTGATAGTGGCGGTGTGGGTGGTAGTTGGTGGTCGTGTCAGCAGCGATGAGGGTAACAGCGTGCTGTGGAGATGAAGGCGGTGATGATGACGTCAGATGCCCAGCGGCAGGCCATCAGAGTGGAACACGGTTCCGCCTCCACAGCCGCCTTCGCAGCCACCCAATTCTATCATCACAACCACTATAACTAAGGCCCCCCACTAACACCAATTCCATTTCTTTCCCCATCACCACAGCCATCATCTTCACTAATATCCACACACACACACACACACACACCAAGTGGTGCTGATGCACCAACACCAGCACCACTTGTCCCACCGCATTACGGATGGTGAGTTATCAACCTCACTTCAAATGATTATTTTTACTACTACGTATGTGATCGCAAGGTAGTTTGCTTTTTTGCCCTGTGGCAGTTAGAAGGGTTTATAGTCTCTAATACTGTTAAGAAAACAGAATTCCATTTACTTTCCAATTATCTAATTGGCATTGCTTAATGTAAGTACTATTTTCGTTTAACTGCTGGTATTTACCCTCTTAGTACGCGCAGGCTATTGTTCTCAGTCTCTTTTATTACAGAATATCATCACTTTCATTTACAGCCGCGGGTATGAGCAGTTGCGTTCATCAGCAATGGGACATCTTAAAGCATATCTGATGAATAGCATTCGGATAATTTACATTTTTGGTGAAGTAATGAACTATTATTTTCATATTACGTTTCGTTTATTATTCAGCGAATTGAATGTTATAATAACAATAATAATAATAATATTAATAATAATAATAATAATAAGAAGAAGAAGAAGAAGAAGAAGAAGAAGAGGAAGAAGAAGAGATCTTCACGTCTGTCATATTGAGTTGCCAAATTGTGTAAAAATGATATAAAACAACCGTAAACAATTAATTACCTTATCATGTAACCTGAGAGTACTGTGCATATTCCCAGGAGAGCAACTTCTACATTTCGGCCTTCTTTAACAGAAGCATGTTGTTCGAAGTGCGTTTATAAGTCTTTTCAGACTTCACAATTTTACTCGTTATAAATAGCAAATTGCGTAAGAAACGTCTAAAATTTATTTTGTATATTTAATGTTATTTAGCTTGTGCATATAATGTGACAATTCCAAGAATCACATAAAAAGTGAAAAAAGTAATCGTTTAGTCAACCCACATTTTCTGACTTACTCATTTTAATATAATTTGGTCAATTTTTAAACAAAATTCTTGAGCTAAAGATAAAGCCTTATTTTGTTCGTTGTGTATGAAGCGCATGAATAAAAAGAGAGGCAATATGTTTACCATTAAGGTAATGTTTGCTTACTTACCAATTTCATTTAAAGAGCATTGTATTATCAATTTTTTATCCACAAAAACTATCACGAAAGTTGTACCGTACATAGTCGACACCTGGGGGATACGAAGTATACAAGGAGGATTCTAAAGAAACATTTCAACTTCTTCCTATTCAGGACGAGTCATTTTGCGAAGCGAAACAATTTGCATTGAAGTAGTGGCTTCTGACTCGCAGTCACACTGTTTTATTTATTTGAAATTAATGTAATATTACAGTTTACATCAACATTTATCTTTTATTCTTTCCAAATTAGTGAGATCTTGCATCCTGGTCATCTTGAAAATGACTTGCTCATTTCGTGTTAAATCAAGGAAGAAACTTCACGCTTGTCGCATAATAAATCATAGTAATTTTCGAGAACACTCTGGAACACGTTGACCTCACGCTAATTTCATTCGAATCTTCTGTTTCTTCCCCTAAACGTCGTGATGGAAGAACGGAAGCGGTTTTCTGAAGATGTAACGAAAACGAAAAGAAACACAAACTCCTTTTCATGACGGAAACATCGTCATGACGTCGTCCTCATTTTACGCAATTGCCAGCTACAGATTCGTGTCATCACGCGAGGCAGATGCGTAGAAGAGTCGCCACGACGTCTTAGGCGTGAGTCACCCTTTAGAAAGAAGTCTCTTTCCCGTGCACAAAGCTCTCGAGAGTGTGATGCATCTGAGGCGCTTTGGTGCGTGAAATTCATCTTGGCACATAGACGCTTTCAATCTTTTTCTCTGAGGCCTCTCTGCTAATGCGATCTCACGATGTGAAACTTCTGGTCTTCCGTGTTTTTGCTGCTTGAAATTGCGATACGCAATCGTGAATTCACGGAGAGAATTGTTTTTGTTTTATTTTCAGGAATTGCAAATTTTGTTTTGAAATGTGCATTGTTTTATGTATCTACATTCTATAATTTGAATAGCTGAATATGTTGTTGATTTGGAAAACTAACTTTTGTTTGATGCTGAATGAAATAAACCTGTTTTATTTTAGGTAGAAGTATTATTTTTCTATTATATATTTGTAATTTTGTATCGTTGGTTATTAGTTTTATCATTAGACATATCATTTAGACATTAACCTCTGGAACAATCACTACTTTATTGTTAGCATAACATTAATCTCCCGTTGCATCTAAACTTCGATTGAGAGGTGTCCGAATGCGTGTACGTATGAAATTATTTAGAAATTAGAAATCATTTAAATGTTGCAGTTGTATGTGCGATTTTCACAGCACGAAAGGTGTAGTTTCCAAAAACGAATATTGAAATTAGTTATAACGAAACGATGTCATACAACTCAGTTACATATGTTCAAAGGATGAAGGTCGCCGACAATTTCTCGTTGAGAATAAGCAGTACTTTCAATGTTAATAGCATGTGATAATTTAGGTCTGTCCGTAGTTGACGCTTGTATCATGATTCATGCAAAACGTATCGCTTTGGCAACAGAAGGCAGTGGACGACACACTGCAAAAATCTGATTTTGACATGGTTAGGGCAGTTTAAGTCGCTTTAGCTTGTATTCTCATTGTCAGAACGCAGCGATATTTAAACACCGATGTCGATGTCGGCCGGAGTGTTTCTCTATCGTATATTGTTGCGTAGATAAATAGATCGCCATATTCCTGTAACACACAAGTTATATGTAATCACAAATTACCTTCTTGAAAGACACCACGAAATTTTTGAATGCCAGTTCATATTCTTTCTGTACAGGCTCTGATTTTTGTGGTAAGACACCATATCCTCAAATTGGTTCATATTGACTTCAGTGTGGCGAAACGTTTTGAAAATTGTCCATTTCACTTGTTAAAATTCTTGGTCATGTCATTTATATGTTTCCTTCCTAAGTTCTACGCATATCCCCCACAGAATACGTAACTCGGAAAATCAGTTCTCTCATCTTTATGGTTTTTGATGCTTAGAATCTGTCATAACGTCACGGGCTAAAACAATACTTACATTTCCCAACAATTTTAATATAACCGAAAAACTCACTAATGTAATGAAACAATACATACACTGGCGTAGTTACCCCAAAGCCAGTATTCCCGCTGCCACCATGGTGACTCCGACAGGGACGGCCTAGGATTCGAGTCCATATTGTTTTCGTATGGTTTCCATATGATTTCTGACACCAGCTATGCAGCTTGCTTAGATTCAACTGCTGCTTGGAGGAGAACACTATCAGCTGTCTGCTCTGATCGATAGTTGTCCATGGTATCTCCGATCAACACCAGACGAATGACGGAACAGTATCGAAACGAACGGGCCACGGACTGCGCGTAATCTCTCCTCAGTCTTATTTGACCTTTCCCGGCCTTACACACATACACACTTTCATTTACACTTACTCGCACTGCACACTTACTACACGTGTTGGGAGATCTGTCGGAAACTTAGAGAGTGTTCCATGTGGGGCCGTGCACGGCTAGGGGAACATACCTGGAAAAATGAATCCCGCAAACTGGTGGCGGTGATTCCTTCAGCCACAACGAATATTCTCTGCACTAACGAGAGTAATAGCCGTTGAAGCTCCCGGAAACATCAATCAATCGAACAATACAAAGAAATTGCAATGCTTCCGAAGAACGAAGAATAAACTAGCGGCAGCAGATTAGCTGCAAATACTTCAATGCGCGCTCTATACCATCGTATATTATCGTTCCATCGATTTTCATTCCATCAGAACAGCACGTAGGCTGCTGGACGTGATGGTGATGGTAGCGATAATGGTGATGGTAACGGTGGATGTTATAGTGGCACTGGTGGCCTAGAAATTCTGCACCTGGGACGTGCGTATCAGGTCTTCCGCAAATCGTTCAGCACAATCTTTCATCACATCAAATTGAATTACGTCACTCACGAGAACATCACAACTCCCACATTACTCGTTATCTCCCCTATCGTGAAATTACCCACTGCAGTAAGCAAACTATCTTGCAGAATAAACAAGACCAAGCAGATTAGCAACGAGTCATTCGGTGACCGGTCCGCATTTTCTTACCTCTCGCACACAATTGCATCGTTCCAGCCGTCGATCGCATCGGCCGGGGAAGGTGAGGCGGAGACGTTAGCAAGACAGAAGGACACCGATGCGAGGCGCAGGGGAAGGCGGTGACAATGGCGGTGGTGATGGCGCAGACGGCAAGGATGATGTTGTGTATGTGTGCGGGGGTAGCTGAGACGGTGGCGGTGGTGTTAGCGGCGGCGGCAACGTTGGCTGTGGAGGCGGTGATGATGGCGATGACGGCGGTGGTGAGGTCGGGGACCTGAAAAGGGACGAGGACGGGGACGGGGACAGGGACAGGGACAGGGACAGGGACAGGGATAGGGTCGGGGGCGGTGGTGGTGGCGGGGACGGGGACGGGGGCGGGGACGGGGGCGGGAACGGGCACGGGCACGGGCACGGGGATGGGGACGGGGACGGGGTCGAGGTCGAGGGCGATGGCGGTGAGGTTGGCGGTAATGGTAATGGTGAGGGCGGCGATAGCCGTGGCGGCGGCATTGACGGTGGCAGAGACGGCAGCGGCCTAGGAATCCCGCTCCAGGAGCTCAGGCGTATCTGCCCGCGCTCACCTACGTGCGTAACTCCGGCGTTTGCCGCCTGGGGCGCCGATTTATGCCACTCTTCAAGCGAGCGCCTCGCCTCGCCGCACCGCGGTGCCCAACACCGGCTACTAACAACGTTATTATCATCGGCCGTATCTCGTTGGCGCCGCGGCAGATGGCTTTGCTAGACGAAGAGGACAAAGAGCACACGGAGACATAGGAGATGAAGGGAAGGATTAAAAAGGCGAGGACGATAAAGGAGATTATTGACGAAAGAGAGAATGGTGGAGATGGTAAGATATAAAAATGGAGAATGAGGTGGAAACGACAGTAAAAACGCGGAATCAAAGAAGATTGCGAAGGAAAAGAAGCACAGGAAAGACGCTGAGGAGAAAAGAAAGCAGAATGATAATATATTATGTGGAAAATATGGAAGAGGATACGAATGAAAACGTGCGAATAGTAAGTTCAAGAGGAAGATTACCAGATGGAAGCAATGAGTACCCAAATGGAGGCGCTCGCAGGATGCAAGGTAGAATAGAAACAGGAGGAACGGGAGAAAGAGGAGGGAAGGGAGAAGGCTTCGAGGGTAGAGTCGGAGGAGGGGCGAAAGAGGAGAAGAGGGAAGAGGAAGAGTAGGATGCAGATAAGGATGACTTAGAGAACAGTTTAAGAAAAATGTAGAGGAGGATGACAAAGAGGAGGCTGACGTAGAGAAGAGTTCAGGAGGAGGATGACGACGTACAGGAGGAGGAAGACATAGAAGTGGAGGATGTAGAGGAGAAGGATTAGCGGGGAATGATGTAGTAGGAGAGGTGAATGAGGTTTAGGGAGAGGAGGATGATGTAGAGGAGGAGATACAGGAGAAGGTAGCAGAGGAGGATGAGATAGAGGAGGAGGTAGAGGAGGAGGATGACATAGAAGAGGAGAATGGCTTAGAGGAAGATGACGTGAAGGAGGGCGAGGAAGAGGAGAGTGGGGAGAAGGAAGCTAGGAGGAAAGCAAACAGAAGCAAAGCGAAGAGAAGGAGGACGAGGCGAAGGAGAGCGAGAAGAAAGAGGACGAGGAGGAGACGAAGGACAAGAAAGGGGGCCCCGAGAAAGAGGACGAGGAGGACGACGTCCCCGACTTGGAGGAAGCCGAGGATTTGGCCGAGGCCGAGGGTGGGATCGCGACGGAGAGAAGATGGAGGAGGACGCGGCGGAGGCGCGGGAAAAAAACCGTGTCGGCGCGCGAGCGAGGCGCGCGGAGCCTGCAGCGGGCGGCGCGGGCGGAGGCACGCGGGTTTACTTATAGTTTGCGCGCGGTCGCTTCCCGTACACGCGGCGGTCGCTACACGGCCGGGGCTTGTATTGCAACAAACTATCGCTATATAATACGCCAACGCCGAGTTACCGCGCGCGCTCCCGGCGTATTTCTCGCGGGCCGGCCGCCCCTGCCGCTGCCACCGCCACCGCCGCCGCCGCCGCCGGTGCAGCCCGGCGGCTGCGGGCGGCTTAATGGCCTGTAGGTGGCCGCGGCGGGGGCGGTGGGAAGGCGGCCGAGCAGATGCGTTGGAGAGGCCTGGCGTGAGCGGGGCGGAGAGTAATAGATTGTGATGAATCGTGTCATCCTTCCAATGATCAGACGAAACAATACTTTTTCGTAGATAACAACTAATATGGAATGTAACTGCTGGCTTACCAATGACAGGTAGCGTAATTATTGTTATTATTATTATGATTATTATTATATTTCTGGTCACGTTAAGACTTTTAATTAAATAAAAAATAGTTAATAAAATATTTTAAAACAAGAGTTCAGTTTCTTTACTTTTAAGATTCATATTTCACCAGAATGTATCTTGGATTTAGGAAGAATATTTATTTAATTAATTAATTAATACAAAAAATTTTCATGTTAAGAAAATTTTAGAATAAAGGATTAAATAAAAAAACACAAAAGACATAATTTGAATTCCAGAAATATTCTGATTTACTGACAACGAAAACTATATTGTGATTCTCTATGAACAAACGTGTTTAAGTTTAACAAGGAAAACAGAAACATAATGCATGGAATATTTTAGTCAAAGAGGTTTACAAGCGTTGAGAATCTGAGATGAGATTATTTGATAAAAACTGGAAAAATTAAAAATGTCCACTTAGAAATTTCAACATTTTTTGTTTGATGTTCCATAGCAGACCCGTTGGATTCTATTCAACGGTTGAGTCCCTCTGTTTGCAATGACTAAAGAGTGGGGCAATAGCCAAAGTGTATTTGAGAATCTCTAGAATTGTTGGACACTTAACTGTGTGTAGTTAAATGAAAACTGATAAGGAACCAATAAGGATACATTTCAAGGTGCTGCTCTCCAATTTGGATGCATTTTTGTTATATTATGAAGGTGAAGAAATACATCGCAGAATGCAATGTCGGGGTTGTTTAGTGCGGTTATAAGGAAGAATTATACTCTTCGTACTTCATTTCAGAAAGTCATAACACAGGTGTTTAAAATATAATTTTTGTTTTGAATTCTCGTCGACAAGAATTTATCTTGGAGAAAATCCCTGTTTGGAAAACTGTAGTAACAACTGAAACATAAATTTTTGAAATCTGGGTTTATATTTAGGAATATTTTATCACTCACAATAACCTGACAAAAAAAAATGCACCGAAGTTGATTTCTGATGTGTGCGCTTCACATATCGAGTAGGGCGAGCGGGAACGGCGTCGTCATTTACACGGGCAGGCGGTTGCGACGCGCGATGGCGGCGAGGTGAAGCGAGGCGAGGTGAAGCGAGACGAGGTGAAGCGAGACGAGGTGAAGCGAGACGAGGTGAAGCGAGGCGAGGTGAAGCGAGGCGAGGTGAAGCGAGGCGAGGTGAAGCGAGGCGAGGTGAAGCGAGGCGAGGTGAAGCGAGGCGAGGTGAAGCGAGGCGAGGTGAAGCGAGGCGAGGTGAAGCGAGGCGAGGTGAAGCGAGGCGAGGTGAAGCGAGGCGAGGTGAAGCGAGGCGAGGTGAAGCGAGGCGAGGTGAGGAGAGGCGAGACGCAGCGCTGCGAGTGCATCGCTTTGGCGTGCGATGCATGCCGCCTGGGTAATTGGTGCAGCGCCGGCCGCCACCTCCGCTGCTGCTACTACCTTCCCCCGTCGCATTGCGTCGTAAAGCACTCTGCGTGCGAACCGTCGTCGCTGCAGCTAACATTGTTGCCACCGCCACCGTCGCCACAGTCACCAACACCGACACCAGCACAACACCGACATCAAAACTGACGTAATCACCGTCATCAACACGGACACCGACACCACCTTCCGTCACCGACTCATTTACCGACACTGACACAGACAGAGACTCCGACTTTCATTCGGACTCCCACTTCGATTTCGACTCGAATTTTAATCAATCAATCAATCAACTCTTCCGCCATCATTGGTGACGCTGCTCTTTCATAAAAAATTTCCATTCCTGTGTTTGCTTTCGTACAATGCGATTACGTGGAATTTTGTCTCTACGCGTGTTTTGATTAATTCCAGAGATATTAATAAGTGATGGAATTTGAAGTTATTTTCATTTTTAACTTTTATGTTGACTTGTTTCATCACTATCACAGTAAAGTAAGCATTTTGATGTAGTTGGAATGGTATGTATTCACTTTTTCTCGTTCTTTTTTTCTTCCTTCTTTCGCCCTTCAAATCCTTCACGTTCTTTTTTTAGCACATTCAATTTCCCTCTTTCTCGCTCTTTCAACTCATTATTTCTCTCCTTCGTTCTCTCATCTCGTTGGCATTTTGTAAGTTATTGAGATATCAAACGTAATTTTGGAACAGTTTTTCATAAGAAACTAGGGAAATCTAGATGTAAACACCCAAAAGATTATTCAGATGTTTCTCAAAAAATTCTGATTAAATCTCCTGTAAATTAGACACAAAAATTGATCGTAGTGTAACGTATCTTAACGGTTGCCTATTCGCTGTAAGATGAAACTACTTGAATCACACCCATGTAACTACATGCGTATGAAGTAGCAATAACACTTGTATTCGTATAACTCTAATGAATAATATTGTTCTGGTAAAGGGATTTGTATTATTGACTATAATTTTCTTTTGACAATAATTTGTATTATTGACAATAAATTAGTGTCAATAATTTTCTTTTTCACTACTGGATGCATATCGGTTTATAAGAAAATTCAGTAAATGGTGTTCCATATTACACTGGTACTTAGAAAAGGTTAATGTAATTCACCACAATCTAAAAGTATCATACTTTTTAAAAAATTTTAGTACTTTTGTAAGTTAAATTTAAATTCTTTCATTCTTGTTTCCCGTCTCTCTCTCTTTCTCTCCTTCTCTCTCTTTCTCTTTCTCTCTCTTTCTCTCTCTCTCCCCTCTCTCTCTCTCTAACTTCTGTTTAAATGTATGTATTACATTTGGGTACACTACTTAGAGTATAGAAACTAATATTTAATCATCGTATTACCTCGCAATTTTTCACAGAGAAAATACAATTTTATAGTCTACGAAAACACATGTCTTTGTATTATTCTTTTCTATCAATACATTCAATATCAGTATTAAACAATTCTACTTATGTGCTATCATACATTTTCATAAGAGATTTTATTCACGTTTATAAACGTGTAGTTTCAAACGAATACGACTACGACTTTGAAATTTTATTCCCTTAATTACACGACGTATGAAGTCGTTTTTTGTGATCTGACTACGATTTTTTTATGAACGAAAACAATTAAAACACAAAAACCAAACAATCGATGAAAAATAAGTTTTCTATATTGGCAATACTGTATGGATACTTTTTGATACAATGTGTCAAGAAGTGTATTTTATTTTATTTATTCAGTTTATCAGTTTCAATACACTTACAGATAATATTATTTAAAATGTTAGAACCTTGTCCACATTTTAAATATTTTTATTTCTAAGTAGCATAATTTTGTTCAAAAATATTTTCTTACACATAACACTCACGTTTTGAACGGTTTTATACCAGGTTTTCCTGCAAAACGAATATCCTTTTTGTAGCTCCTGAAAAATCACTTGCACTTTCTTCCCCAATAACAAATAAGGCACGATTACTGGTCCCTACCAATCTTGCTTTGTTGAAAGCCCAACCGTTATGGAGGAGCGACAGCTACAAGGAAAACCTGGCACATCTGCGCAACTCAACTCGAAACCTTTTGTCGATGTCGGATCACCTCTTGAGAGGCCTAGAAAGCCCGTGGGGAATCCTTAGCCAAAGATGGAGAGTCCTCAAATCTGTGTGGGTGGAGAATATCGTCCATGATATTAGCAAGAAACGAGCGTTCTTTAAAAGATTTAGTTAACCCAAGCAAAGAGAGCGTGAAGTATCATTAAATGATTACTAGATTAAAAATTATGAAATGAAGTTGCTTTTCTGAATATTTTTCTCAGTAGATGTAATTTCAATTGATTAAAAGTGTTCTCGTAATTGCCAACATTAGATAAAACACGATATGTGTTATACTAGTTGGTAACTAAAAATAGAAATCTTTAGTTTTCCATCATATTTAATCAATTAATGATAATGAGTTACATACCTAGTTAAGAGCTGATGTGTGTAGAGTAGGTGCGCAGGCACTTGCAATGTATTTGTTTTCGCAGATTTTTTCTAGTAGTACTCATGTTATTTGGTTTTAAACAGTTGTTTATTTTTTCAAATTGTTTTGTGTTAAATAGTACAATACATGTAAACTTATTTTAATATCATATTATACTATGATTACAAATTTAATTCGTGAGTGTGAAATGTAAGTCGGGAAATAAATGTATAAAGAAATGGTTTGTAAAGTCACTGAGCATTCTATCGTTAAAAACAACACCAGAGGGGAAATGTTATGCTGCTGTGATTGACAAAAGGCTCTGCAGATCCGTTTTAAAAAACGGTGATTCTCAAACTTCCTAAATGACGAGAGTCTGGTGTAAATTTGAAATACGTATTTCTAAGCGCAAAATGCAATATTTATATATAACACATTACCAAAATTTTGTTATCTCTCGAAAAAGATAGGTAAATGGTCAAAAATACATCACAAATGTTGTCGATGTCTTACGACTACATTATCAGAAGACACCTTTATACTGTTTAAAAAAAATCTTATAAACTAGTTTTGAAAACGATTTTACTGACTTTTCCTTCTTCATACTTTAGTCAGAGATATGATTTCATATGAAAGTCCAGCCTGTTATTTGACGAAAGAACCAGTTCAACAACAAAACATTTATATTCAGTGATTCAGATAAAGAAAACATTTGCGATACATTAAATTCCGTTTTTTCGAGATCGTTTCCCGCAGTATCCGCATAAATTCTTCAAAATATTCCATTGTCTTAACTAATGAGGCACTAATATTATCTTTAGTAATTGTCGATCGCTTAGAGATCACCATCAGAACTGAAAACTTGCTGTTAATGTTATTGTCATTTTCAGCCGTGTCTCATTCTTACCACTGTCCCATTGCCGTGCACTCGAGCCGTGCCTGATTCGCTCTCGACCCCTTATCCCGTGTACGGGGCGACAACGCATGCTGGACAAGGCTTCTGGCCCCATTATCCTGCAGCACCTTTTATGCAAGGAGGTTGCTCCACGGTCGAACTTCTATCGCGGTGTTCTCCACGACACAACGAGGACGCAGCGCTTCGATGCCTACACATGTCCTCCGTCGAACCGAGAAGAGAACGTGAGTCAGGAGTGCTATGTGAGGTCACCTCAGTAATTTGAAAGGATTATCGGTTTCCTCGCGGATTTTTGAGTGAAACTCGTGATGATGGGTCTAAATTACGTGTATTTAACTTTAACTTTGCTCGTTAATGATGTCACAATAATTTAAGATATTTTTGATGGAACCATTTTCTAATTGGTTAATAATTTAATAATTTTACCTTTTTCTAATTGTGCCTCCAGTTGCAAGATTGTCCTCGACGACGAAGTAAAAGAAAGAATAACGAGTTATTTGTCTTTAAAATAGCTTATTCGGATTAGTAAGAATTTGATATCGAGAACAATGACTCTTCTTTTTTCTCATCTCTCCTTTTTACTTTCTCGTTCTGCAGTAGACAGAAAGTTATCTAATGCTGCGCGAAAAAAACGGCGAATTTTCGGCAGAAAAAACTCTTATTGCCGGGCCCTGGTAAAGTAAAGGTGGATAAATACAATTGCTAAATTTAGAAAAAACATCATCTAACACGTGGTGTAGCCAGAATCCGTGCTTTGTGGCTTCTTGATAGCGAAAAATCAATTGACGGCAAAACGTCTGTCCGGCTGAACCCGTTCAGCCGATTTTCTCCATAACTGATAGTCCCCAATCGATCTGGGTGATGTTGCTACCCTTTGAATTTGAAAACTATCTTTTAATTTTGGGGGTAGTCTATACGAAGCCCTGGGACTTCAGCCCCTGCGACGTTTAAGAGAATGGTGCAGGTTTCTTGTTCGTTGAAAACCTTGAATTTTGAAAATTGCAAAAGTTCAAAATTTTACTACAGTTATGACAATAGAATTTTTTTCCGTAATGAAATATGTTCCTTAAAGATAAATTTTGAAATAAGCTCACGTAAAATGTATCGAACATTTGGATACTTTTCGCGTAATTTTGCGTGAAAATACGGCCGAGTACTGTTTTAGCACTTCTAAATAATTATACTACATAGTGGTTTTTAAATGCGATTTAAAATAGTATTTTAATGGTTTCATATGACACAGAGAAAGGTCGAACGTACAGTGATGTAATCATTATGGGGTAATGAGTAACACACCATAGTTCACACCAACAGTTCATATTTGCCGAAAAGATTCATTCGACGCGAAAGTATATTTATTAATACGGTACTATTTATTAATACGATACCATTAAAGGCTTAATTAAAATGTAACTGGTCAATAAATTTCGTTAGTTGTGTATTCCAAGTATTATATTGTGTGCCAAACACCGATTTCCATACTTAAAATTATATATTAAATCTTTCCTATTTCTAAAACATTCAGAAATATTTTTATTGGAAAAGTTGATAATAAAACTATACATTGACATCCATTTTGAGTTAAGAAATTTAAGATGGAGGGGAAAGATTGGCTCTTATAAATAGGTGTGCAAAACAAGGGACCATCCCCTTTGAAGAAGTTTGCCAACAAAAGAAATATTTTACATTTAATTTCTGCCTTTCTAAGGAAAAAGCCAGCTTACTACATATTAGGTCAAACTTGAGATATCAAATTATGCGTCTTTTATGAATGCTTTTTAATTTCACAAAACAGTTTACTGATATATGAATAACTACATACACAAACTACAAACTTTAAAATAAATCTCATATTGCACATAATTTAAGTAACTACATTTTTTTCAAGAAGTAAATATGTTATAGTTACTTAAATTCTAACTTTGAATGATCATTTCAACTGAAATATTCATATTACAAAATAAAACCATTACTGATCTGAAAATGATTATGGTACTGATCTGAAAGTGATTATTTTAAAATATTTGCAATTGTTTAAGATATTACTGCGACTTTAACTTTTGTTTTTATTTAAATATACCTTTAAAAAATGCAAATTCAGAATACACGTAAAGAAAACAAAGAACGATTTGCTTTCTTTAATCTGCCGCGCTACCAACCAAGTGACGATCGCTCGCATCTGACACAATGAAGTAATTTAACCTGAAGTAAAAATCTTTTAAATGTTGTTTTCTGTTTCTATTACAGGTAATTTAGGTGTGTTATTGTTATTATTCAAAATTGTGTGAAATTATAACAAACTGTTTCTATTACAGAAACTCAGCGAAGTTTTTATTTCTGAATTTGTAATTACATTAACGTTGTAACCAGTATATACATTTATAGATTAATGTATACTTTTTGAATTTGTAATAATTGAGGATTAAATATTAATTTATTTATAATTTTATAATTTTTGAACCAAAATAAGTTTTATGGTAGAAATATTTAAATTTATGAGTTCTATAATATAATTGTTCGGAAAATAGCACATACACATATGTACATGCACCCTTTCTATTTTATACATATAGTATAGTTCCTAAATAGAATGGTTTTAAAACTGTTGATAAATGTCATGCGTCATATTAATATATAATATAATATACAAAATATTATTAAGAAAATAATCTATCAAAGTTGAAAAAAAAGGTAACTAATAAGAGTAAGAAAAAACATCTGGAAAATATTTAGCTTGATTATCGATCATTATTAGATGTAATTGATTATATTATACCTTAGCAACGTGTAAATATGTATTATATTGTCCTTAAATGCAGGATCGTGTTTGTAAAATTAAAATATTATTTTATCATGATTATGCTAAGCGCAGTTATCTGAATGCTCCGTACAGCCCCAAATTTATATGGCCAAGTATAGTTCTATATCAGACAACACGTAACTAAAATTCATTTGAGTTGTATTAATAAATGCAAAAGAATTGTTTATCTAGTGAAAATAATCTGATACCTATCTTTAAATTCTCAGTATTTCTAGTCCCAAAAGTATTTGATTGCATCTAAATTTATTTGGTATTTCTCGATTGCTCAAGCTTCTTACCTTGCAAGTACTGGTGTGTTCAGAGATCTGGCATGCGACGTGCAACCTATGTCCATTTAAATATTGTTGCTTAGAATTTCCTGACCAGATAAAGCTGCTGTAGGAGCGAGTGTGCTAATATATGATCATGTATTTGCCATAGAGCTTCCTTCTTATGCTCTTAGTACATCTCTGTCTCATTCCAAAACATCGTTTCCTCCTTCGGTTAAAAATGCATAGACGACTACATGCCGTAGCTCATTGGGCGTTGCCCTGGCGACGAAGAACGTGTTATCGATTGGATGAACTAGCGTGTTGCAGCTTCCTCGCACTTGGCACAAAATGTGACTAGAAAGGGAAACATAACCAGGAGCTTGTTCGCTTCAAACTCGCAGAATCTGTGACTACCACTGTAAAGCAGTTACACTGTCATCATACGTTAAACAGCCACAAGTATCGCAAAAGTTTTAATATCAATATTTCCAATAAATATTGTTGTACGAACAGCATTGCAAACATTCTTCTAGGCTTTTGCAATAAATTGTAAAACACCAACAACTTGGTACATTTTTTATGAAAATCAATGTTGAATGCTATGTTAATTTTTGTATCGCAGACTGATTTGCTAATATGAAATGTATTGATAATATAAAATGCTAATACAGGGTGAATGAAATAGTATTCTGCTGAAGATAAAATTCAAATTACAGGTTGGAATTAAAGAAATCAGTGTTAATTTATAAAATGTAAAATAAAACAAAAATTACCCTATTAAATTTGTTTGTACTGTACCTTATCTCTTTGACAATTCGAAAGTCAGAGAAAAACGTGGATAAATAGGCACAGAATACAGTTCTTCGCATGTACTTGAAATAAAGAAATATAAAGATGTAAACCATTGATTTCTCATTACATTGCATATTTTTTGATATTCTGTATCATTTACTTCCGTTTTAGTCTCAATTTTGCACTTGCGTAGAGAGGCACATTCCAGTGGTCTTCTCACCAATATAAGACATTACTTGACAACTGCTTTGTTGAAATTTAAAACAGCCGTGTGTTATGAAGTTTTTTTTTGTGCAAATAATCATAGTGCCAGCTGCTTCGAAAGAACTTGTTGTAGAAGTCCCGAGATTTAGCCAATACTCTTCTATGCTCATCTTCATTGTAAAAAACAATATTTTTTTTTATCTAAGTAGCGTGTGGTTTACCTTTTCAGTTTCTTTGTTGAAACTCAATTTACTACAAGCATTTGGTAAATTCCTTTCCGTGCAATTCAACCTCACCTAGTGTATTTTCACAATCGTATCTTTTTGCGTGGATGAAACAAAGTTCATATGATTATTAAATGAGGCTTCCCATTTGTTGTTTCGTTATCGTTTTTTATCGAAACATTTGTAATGTTACCTGATTGCGGTTTTAGAGTGTCAGGGAGGTAATTGTTGATCTATTGTGTTCATACTGTGTTTAATAAAACAATTATTTCTATTAACACATTCTTCCATTGACACTTATTAATTTCAGAACCTTCTACATTCAGTTTGGGACACAAAAATCAGTTGACTTCAAACGCCTTCAAACGCCTGACTTCAAACGCGTGACATCAGTGCAAGAACTTCCTCGAAAGACACAAAGTAGTTCAAATATCATATTGAACTACCTGGGATTTTTGTTGTCTTCCACGTGTTATTGTACTGTTATTTATAATACTGTGATCAGAGCTATTGTGAGCCGAGCTCACCACCACCATCACGAGTACCACCATCCCCATCACCAGCACCAGCATTACCATTACTACTGTCACCGCCATCACCACCGGCCTCAGCTTCACCACCATCTCGACGATGGCCACCATCACCACATCGCACTTTAAATTCATATTACCGACTCTCCATATGGTTGCTAATACTTCCTGCTGACCATTGTGCCATGTCCTTTATATCTCTGCGACCGAAGTGCTCGCTTCCAGCGCCACGCATTGAGGTCGTTGCCCCACCCCTCATCCTCTCTCGGCCCTGGTCGCTCGCGCCGGCAGCTGCGGCGGGGGCGGGCCCGCCACTTCCTCGTGCGCATTGCCGCGTCACGGCAACTCCGCCGGTGGGCTCGCGTCTGCGCCACCGCCGACGCAGCGAACGTCCCGGAGAGACGGCACGGCCCGACCCGGCCGTCTCTCTGTCCGTCACCGGGGCACCGCCGCCGACAGCGGCTTGGAGATCGTAAACGCCGTCAGATCCGGCACCTCCGGCTCGGGCGTGCTTTGCGCTCTCCCGCATCAGCGTGCGATCTCCCTCCAGCTTTCCGGAAATAGTAGTTGCCTACTCCCTCCAGCTCCACGTTCGGCGCTGTATCTTCCAGGATTGTCACTGCAACGATGCAGTCTCATCTGCCACCATGCCTTTGTTTTATCCTCACTCTCTCTTCCTTCCCCTCTTTCTCCCCCGTCCCTCTCCTTCTCCTTCCCTCTTTCTCTCTCCCTCCCTCTCCCTCTCTCTCATTTCCTCTCTTTCTCTCTCCCTCCGTCCCTCTCCCTCTCCTTCCCTCCCTCTCTTATTGCCATCTCTCGTCAAACATCTTTATCTTTATCACAATCACATTCTATGAATTTTGAAGGTACCATTAATTACAGAAACGTCAGATACTTCTGTTCTGGTTTTGTAGAGCACTGTACATTTCTCCCCGTTACCTCCCATATCGCTGTCATATTTTTTCTTTCCTCTTTACATTTACAACGTATTCTCGTGCATCCCATACCTGAATGGATTTTCGACCCTTCCTTAGAGTTGGCACGGCTCGTGTTCATTGCCTATACTTTTGTTTTCTTTTGCTTCCATAAAGGAATGTTCCTGACATTTTCATTCTACCACTACCACAAAAACATACTGTAAATTCCCTTTACCTACTCTACTGCCACCACTTTCTCCATCAGTTTCATTTTCAATACATCTTTCTCTTTTTATTCCCTCTCTTAAAATTATTTCTCTCCTCATTCTCTCCATTTTCCTTCCCAGCAATCGCCTTCACAACCACTCAAACCTCACCTTCACTTTCCTCGGCTCGCCACGGAGCATCATGCAATTTTGCTCCGTCGGACCGTAAAACGTATTAATTTTGAAAGGCCGCACACAGAGCAGAGTTACTCGTTTTCTGGAATCAAGCAGCGAAACCTTTTTTCTACAGCGCCAGACGTAACACCTTCGCACCACTCACTCGCTCACACACATGTACTCGAACACATACATATGCCGGACCGCAGGCGGGTCCCTGGGGTACACCTGTATCAACTACGCTCCAGCAGGTGGAGCGTAAACAGCACGTGGTTGTAACAGCTCATGGGAGGCCTGCGGGAGGAGAAAGGGTGGGTGGAGGCAGAGTGGGAGGGGAAGGCACTTGTCCAGCAGAGGAGCGAAAAAGAAGAACGCTCCTAGCTCCTGGGCTTTGTGATGTACTTTCTCCGTCTTCGATGGGACACAATGTTATACGAGTGGGTGGCCTGCGGCAACGAGACGAGTCGTTGGAACTCTAGTCGGGTGGAAATAGGGAGGAGGAAGGCGACAACAATTGGCTGAATGATAACTGGGAGGCATAAACTTGTACAAGGAGAAAAACGAGTATTCGGAGAAAATATCAGTTAGCAGGAAATGAGTGGTGGCAGAGCTGTGTGTTGTGACTCAGTGGAGGCAGCTTTTGTGAGTAGAAGGGCAGCTGCTGTACAGTCGTTGGAATGGTGAAGGAAGGAACACAAGAAATAATATAAGGAAATAGGTTTCGTGGTGGTAGCAGATATTTTTCTTGTGGTAATCCACAATGTGAGAAACGGAAAATCGTCAAACAACTATCACAGTTATATTTATTATAACTTGCCTAAAGTCAACATTCGGGAAACATTTTTCCCATCTTCAGTGGATATCTCACATAGAGAAGGAAAAACCGAGAAATTAACATAAAGAAAGGGAGAAAATAGAAATATAGCAAAATTATGGTGGGTCGCTATATTCACATTTATCCTGTTATGTTGTAAATGGTTAAATGCAATCCACTTGCTCGGGGAAAAAGTAATTTTAAATTTGATTTATGGGTTTCATTTCATTTGTCTATTTTATTTCATAATTTTGATGTATTTATATTTGCTCCCTTTCTTTAGGTTAATTTCTCATTTTTCCTTCTCTGTGTTAAGAGACCCACTGAATATGGGAAAGTGTTTTCCAAAAGTTAACTTTGGGTAAGTTATCCCTGTACAGTATTTAAGGAACTCCTCGAGCGTGCGTGTGTGCAGATGTGCAGTTCCGTCCCTCACGGCTAGACAATTTCTCCTGCATCAATTGAGACGTATGAGGTGTCATTCGACGCGTCTCGGTCTCCTGATGGGGAACTAATAATTTGTTTTCCGATCCGACCTTAACATTTGAAGAAATTTTGAAAAACGTGTTTTTCTATGTTTTGGCGCTGCAATCTTTGTGAGTATGCCGGGAATGAAACCAACGCCACCTAAATAAGTCTACGTAGATGGTATTGATTAAACCCCATTACTCCGTGGTTATTTTCTGTCCACAACATCATAATTTTCTTTCATAAGGATGGAAACACTCATTTTTGACAAACAAGCAAAAATTAAATGAATATTGCCCGGCATAAATTGTTGTGCATTCTGAAGTATTTCAGTTGTTGTGAAGTGTGAAGTATTTCATGCGAATTTTTTATAATAAATTGCAAATTACCTTGAACATTATATTTGAAGAACATGAAGTGAATACGAAGGAAACAAAAACTGTAAAAAATACTAAACAAAACATTTTGTAAGCATGCAAAAGTCGATTTTCAATTTAGTGTGACTTACAACTTATTCACATAAACAAACCTCAATAGTAACCTTTTTAATGCTTGTATGTATTCGCCTTCAGAACACAAATTAGAATGAGTTTATGGAGTTTTAAAATTTTAAAATAGGGGACAAAAATGTGGGAGTGTTAAGCAAAGCAGGGAAATGAAATACAGTTGTAGAAGAATTTTCCAAACTAATTGAGAATGATCTTACATTAGCATTCGAGAATAACGCAGAACAACAATTTACAGGTGATCATTAATGTTCATATTAGAAAACGTAAATAATATAGCTGTACTAAATTCTAAGTATTTGCATCATTCATATAGCTGCAAATATTTTTAACGAAGATTATAATTTTGAAATTGCAATATTACCATTTGATATCCCGTTTGAAGGTAATATAGAACGCCATTGGATGTTAGGAATTTTTGAACAGGAGAATAACATTAACTGCTACTACGATTCATGGTAAGAGCAATGTCAGATACTGTAAGAACATATCTAAACAAAGTTAGGCATGAAAGAAATGAAGAATGAAATAACTTTTCAACACATGAAAATACTTTTAGAACTATTTACAGCGTCGGCGAAGCCACATTCAACTAGTAATATATATTATAACTGTGATTGTGTGATGATTATTCCTATCTCACATTTTACGGAAATAGGTTTGTCCGTATCTACGCAAAGAGGGATGTTATTGATTAGCAACTCTTAATTCAATTAAATATATACTCATTCACAACCACGATATATTCATCCCCCCGGGGGGGATCGTGGTCATATAGGTAGTCACGATGTCTGGTGAAGAGTTGAAGACTATCACCCGTACCCTGAGTTTCACGATGGCAGACAGGCCGTTAGCTTCAAGGTGGAGATAGTGAGTAGGCGATACTAAGTCGGTTCAACCCGGCAACCCAACAGTTGGGCCCCTGGCGCGTCTAACTTAGGGCAGGATTGTGTGAAGGAGACCCCTCGGAGTACTCTGGAATTCACATTTAGAAGTCCGGAGGGAAACTATCCACCGTCAGGTTGCCTTGGCCGACCTTGTCGTTAACCTAAAGGTGTACGCAGTGGGGAGACAGAATGGGTGCCCCGAGCCGCCCGGACCTTAGTTCGGGAGACCCCCAGTGGGGTTTTCGGATTCGCTGTGGCAGTGGCCCGATACTCTGGGCAAAGAGGAGGGACTTGGTGTCCCGGCGCACGTGAATGGCGCGTTGTCATACGACAGTATTGACTCAGGTACTAGCCCGGATAGCTAGGAGATCTGAGCTGGCAGGGTGGTCCATTTCCCAGGCATTGTATGGGAAGGTTGCCTTGAAGGCTAACTGGGTACCGGCCGGATACGTTTACCAGCCCGTCGGCGTACTTGTGCGTCGACGGGGGGTGAGGATAAAGGCCAGCGCTTAGGGCCCCACCCCCGGGACTTATCCCCCTGGTAGAACAAGGTTAAGTGTGGAGTTGTAACCCACGCAAGGAACATACTGGTCCATATCTACGCAAAGAGGGATGTCAGCAACTCTTAATTCAATTAAATTATACTCATTCACAACCACGAAATTGCCAATGAATTTAATTGCAACATTTTAAATAAGAGTGAGTTCGTATTCCAAAATATGGCTTAAATATTTCAGAAAATTGTATTAATTATTGTAGTCAGAATTGTACAATTTCACAAAATATTGCTTTTAAGATTTTGCAATAAAATTGCCAATTTAAAACTGAGAAATGGTTTTTGACCAAACGTTTAAGGTAAAAGGGATTTTATATTTGATTTTTAATGTTTTATACATTTATTATATTGTAAATACCATTATAGAGTGAAACAAGTCATTACATTTCGCAATATATCCACTGTTTCGTATCTCGCACTTCTGATTTTTTGACATTTTTGTAGCATTGTTTAATTCATGTTATTAATGTATTCGTATAATATTTGTCTTTTCCTTGTCGGATTTCACAAATTTGTTCTAGTATTGGTTTTACAAGTAATGGTTGGAAACATTTTCTCCTCACAAGATATACATGAGTCCTTTAGAAGGAAATTCTGTAAGAAGATTGAAGCATAACAACCCCAACTCTGGCTCGGAGGTGGCGACTCCCGAGCTGCCAAGGTTCCATATTCGAGCAATCTCTTAAACCCACCAAGCACAAAACGTATCACTGTCAAGTGTTCAATTGCATATGATCAGAATGCAACTGAACCACATTCAATGTATTTTCAGATTCATTTTCGAGATAGAGCATACCAAGAAAAACAATAAAAAGCCATGTCAAGAAAGTGCTTTCTTTAAAATACACAGACCAAGGCGAAACTATTTCGTTTAACTCGTGTAGATTATCTCTCCCTCGGAGCTCTCCATCCCAGTGAGCCACTGAGCCGGGGGATACTCCGTCTTGCGGTGGCGACCGCTCGGCCGCTGATATCTCCGCGTGGCTATCGCACCAGCGGCCTCTGATCCCGCGGGCCGAGCGCGCGGGTGAGCGAGTGGACGGGTGAGCGTGCCTTCTAAATCGGAAGCACTGAAGCCGGATAGGGATCTGCGCGGCCCTGGGAATCTCAGGCACGCTCGCTGGCGTGGCGCCGCTGTGGGAACGAGCGTACCGGAACGTAGTGATAGGTTGAGGTAGGTCGGGGCAGAGGTATTGCCACCGTCGCAGCCGGTTTCTGGGAGAGGTGGCTCAGGGCATCAAGTGGGGGCATCAAGAGGTGGCTCAGGGCATCATGGCAGTGCCTCTGACCTGGAGATCCTAGGTTCGAGTCCCGACGGTCGCAGGATTTTCGGCACTAGCTACTAGATAGCTTGGACGAATTCACTCGCTGTCTGGAAGAGAATTCTAGCGGGCGGCTGCTCTGATCGATAGTTTGCCGTGGTTTCTACGATCAATTCCAGGCGAATGCTGGAGCAGTACTCTAATAAATGGGCTATTAATTGGGTGCGATCTTTCTTTTCTCTTCCTTTTACTTACACACACACTTACACGCACTACAGTGCCACACATTCCGAGAGACTGGTCGGGAGCTTAGAGCTTGTCCCGACCAGGGCGGTGCCCCGCTGGTGGAAAATACCTGGTTCAGGAAAACCCGACCAGCCGACGGTAGGTTGGCGCCAGATCTCTCCATCGAGCGGAGGAAGATTACCACCACCATCTGAGGAAAAAATGCTCTACACTTAACGGGACTAGTGGCCTTAGCAGATGACGCGCCCGGTAGCACTAATCAATCAAAACAATTAAGCCGCCGACCTGCGCTGTAGATGATTGCGGGTGTGAGAGAGGATTTCCGCGTTGAACTCGCAGAGTGATTGCATGTTGAAAAATCAGCTGGTTGACATTTAATAAACCAAAATTCGCGTTTACAATTTTATCGAAAATGAGCTTACTTCATAAATCTGATATTCAGTATTAAATAAATAAAATAAAACTAGTGTAAAAGCGTCAAAATTTGACTGTAACTGAGAAGATCCACAGAAATTATTGTTTTCTAAACCAAAGAGTTTTAAATATTTTCTTTGTCTTTCAACGCCTATTGATTTTGTTCAAACACATTTAAGCAATGTTTCAGAGTAAATAAAAATACTTTTGGTTTCAATATGTTTAAATTAAAACAAGTACTGAGATCAGTGCATTTTCACTGCCTTTGAAGCATTGCTTTAGAAGCATGATATTCAATTAAATACACCAAAATGCATTTGGGGCATTTAGACCGGTAAGGGGATCAAACAGAGTGATTCTGCAGGATTATTGTGGGCAAACATTTTTGGGAGAAGTCTCATATGGATTCACATGCCTGGGTTTTAAAAACGTAGAGATCTCATCGTGAATAAGATATCGCTTTTCATGAGTAATGAGCATGTTTGGTTGGTCATAACCTTTCTAAAAATAACTCCAAAATTCAACTAGGAGACTTACTGGAAACAAGTGATGAAACTGCGTATGATGGCAAGTTGCCTAACAAAATGATGAACAAATGACGGCAGTTAAGCAGTCATGTTATTAATTTCAATATATTATTAAAATTTCGAATTTTTATTACAAAACCGGTTAATACCAGCAAGCGATAACACATCTAGAGCCCACCACCTTTGATTTAAAGCAAAAATAACGTAATTTGGTTGAGGAGGAAACTCAAGTTTCTTTCTAAACTAAAGTAGAGGTGTTTTAAATGCGTAATACATTTTATTTTGTTCAAACAGTTTTATGCATTGAAAACCTGAAATAAAAATTATATACTCCGTATTCACATTGTATGGAGGAATAAATCTATTATTTTTGGTCAGATATTTAGGACGTATGAGACATTATTTCTCAAATGACGATATTTGTTTTCGTTTTTCTCAAAAGGACTGGTAGATAAACCAAAAGGTTATTTCTCATCAGCCGTCCGTCACTGTTTTTCATATCTTGCTCTTGACCTTTGGCAACATCTGCTCCAGTTGCGTTGTCTCTTGTCGTAATCGGGTCTCCTTTGCATGCAATTATGCTACTGATTATATCTTTTGGAATTATTACTGGTAAGATAATAAAACTGAATTGAGCATTTCTATTACTTCTATTGCAGGTGAACGAAAATTCAGCTTGAAGCAGAAACAATCTATGTAAAGACAGTTTTTACTGCCATAAAAACAAATTCATCATTTATCACCTCCCCTCAATTTCTGTCTACCGGATGAGGTGGCTCTGGACATCAATTTATATTGATGTTGGGTCTTTGACTCGATTTCTGACAGTGGCAGAATTTTCGACAATAGCCAATTGGCTAGGTTGAACCCCCAGTTGGGCTCTTGGCTTCGTCGTGGCAGTGGCCCGATACTGTTGGCATAGAGGAGGGACTTGGTGTCCCGGCGCATTTGAGTGGCACGTTGTCATACAGGCGACATTGACTCCGGTACTAGCCCGGATAGCTAGTAGCTCTGAGCTGGCAGAGCGGCCCTAGACCCAGGCATTGTATGGGGAGGTTGCCATGAGGGCAAACTGCGTTCCGGCGGGTTTATATATATATATATATATATATATATATATATATATATATATATTCAATTAACTCCTGTGTCTATTCAATTAACTCCTGTGTATTTTTACTTGCCCTCGATTTGCCATTCTCTGCCTTCCATCTCCCTTCCCATCAGTCTGTTTCTCTGGCTCTCTCTCACTCGGTCTCTCTCACTCGGTCTCTCTCATTCGGTCTCTCTCTTTCTCGCCATCGTCCAGCCCCCTCCCCGCTCGGCCGTGGCCGCCGCCGAGGCGCGCGATCTGATTACGCGCACGGGTTTATTTTATAACGCGTCGGCGCGGAATGCTTTATGCGGCGTCGCCCCGTGCGAGCGGCGCGGGGCTCTCGTTACTCGCACAGAGCGCGCGCGCGCAATTAGTAAAGCGCTTTAGGAGGGCAGCGCCTTGTAGAGGAAGGCAACGCTCTCGTGAGCTCTTCTTATGGTATTATTATTGTTGTTATTATTATTATTATTATTATTAAAACGCCGTTAATAATTGCTCTTTAAAGCTGTTTGTTTTCTTCTCTCTGCTACATTTTGGCAAGACGTTCGTTTTAACTCTTTGCCTCCATTTTAAACCATTGCACAGAGAAATCATGTTACTCTTTTCACAAATGAGGTTTTTCTCTGACTCATGTAGTTTGAAACAATCTGCAGATTTTTGGTGAACGAATGACCCAACCATCTACTTTCAGCATGGAACTGATGCTTTCTTCCTATACTGCTAGTTACCTTACAAAATTAGTGAATAATTGACACTAACAAAGTAAGGTATTAAATGCTGACACATGGGTTAATTATTTGTTTTCATGTGCGTGTGAATGAGTGTTTACCACTCAACTCACAGATTTTCACAAATGACACAAATTACATACAACGTCAATATAATGAACTGTCTCGTGCCATATGATCGGAAAGTTTTAGAAAAATTAACAGCAGTCCATTTTTTGTCTCTTAAATGAATAATAATATGTTTCATTCTGTGCATTGAGTTTTTTCTAGTCTTCAGTATTCTTCTCTCCAAAATTAATTTCTGAGAAGTAAAAAAAAAAAACCTAAAGTGATTAATCATTCAAAATTGAATCCTGAAGATTTCTATGTGCTTTTCATCTTCTTTAGACAATAAGCTGTGTTACAGATATACCTTGACACCAGATAGATCTTGAACATATACCTCTTTTATATACCTAATCTTATTACTAAAAGTAAACAGTAACAAACATAAATCGAAAACATAACTCCTAATGTTTCAAACACTTTAATACATGCTTTGAGCCGGTGAATACAGCAATTTTAATGTTGGAACTTGTTAACTAAAAATATAGATGTTCATTAATTCATAAACGAATTTAATAGCAATGAAACTCAAGAGGAAAATGTCCTTAATTAATAAACAACAGACCAACGTTTCGAAGCCTACAACGCTTCTCGTTCTCTGTGGCAGCTTGTTTTAGTAGACATGCTCTAGAGCAGGCCGCCGCCCGCCGCCGCCTCAGTCGTCGCCTCTACGCCGCGGCGGCGAGCGCGCTTCGCTTTAAAGGTTAATTCCGCTTCAGTTTTATAATTTACGGCAGCATTGTATACCAATTGCTACAAAAGAGCTGAACAATTATTAGGGGACGGCGGGGCATTGGCACGTCGCCGCCTGCCATGTATTATTCATTCTAACAAGCTTGGTCATCGCTTAAGTGCCTTCGGGAGGCGAAATGGTACTGAGGTAGGTGATGGTGGTACAGTGGGGCATTCAGTGGTCATTATCGGGTACGGGTTGGCTTTCGTGGTGGTTTTTTGATGGTATTGGAGGTCTTGTGGGTACTGAACTTTGTAGGATCGGTGAAAGCTGATGGTTTTTATGAGGTGGTGGGTGCTGATTCACGGATACTTAGATGCTGATTCTCAACTTGTCATATTCTATTTATTATAACAAGTTCCACCACTTGTTACAAGTTCTCCGCAGGAGTGCTGGTAATAGTGCTAATGGTGATGATTATAGTATTAAGTAACAGTAACCGAGATTCAGTAATAATTACTGGTGGTTATAATGCTATTTTCTATGAAATGTTTATTCATTCATACACGAAGACAATAAGTACATTTGTTGACAAGATAATTAGCATTGATTGAAGAAGATACTCATTAGTTTCTTTCCATTAATACAATTGATTACACATACAAGTACATTCCAAACTTTGTGACGCAAATCAGGTTTGAATTTTTTAAGGAGTCTTTTTTTCCTAACTGTTATCTAACAAATTTATGGCTAAAGTATTTGCATGGCATTCTAATTTTTGAACATATTTACGATTATAATTATTTTCCTTCTTTAATTGTTGGTATTTTAAAATAAGAGTGAACTATATCATTTCGAGCAGACCGGGGGACATTGGCAATGTTTCGTAATTGGATTGAAATCTTTGAATGATTTGGATATTGGAGTTGCTACAGGTAATGATATGGGTTGGCGTATGTGATGGTTTCTCGAGGCAGATGGAAGTGATGTAGGTACTGATGAACATTATGATATTGGTGAAGGCTATTGGTTTTCATGAGTTAGGTGCTGATTAACTGATGCATAGGTATTGATTACCCAAATACCATTATTATTATTATTATTATTCCATTACATCACGACTAAAGATCTTATGAGTCGGCTGAATATAAAATCTACTCCAGGTTGCAACCAGCTACCTAAGGAGCAGATTCGGTGACTATCAGTGCCTCTACAATACTTTACGCAAAATGTGGGCTGTTCCAAATAAAGCAATTTCTTGCACTTCCCAGTCTTTTGAATTACCTGGGAGTTTAGACAAGTTCTTACTCAAATTTTGCGGAACAAATCCCAGAGCTCCGATAACTATCGGGACGACCTGTGCTTTTACGCCCCACATTCGGCTGATCTCGATTTCCAAACTCTTGTATTTAAGACGTTTCTCTGCCTCCTTGGTAACGACGTTTTGATCGCAAGGTACAGCAACATCGATAAGTAAACACGATTTTTTGGCCAAATCCCGGATAACTATATCCGGTTTGTTTGCCGCTATCGTGCGATCAGTTTGAATTTGTTGGTCGTACAATATCGTACACAATCCAACAGACGTCACCGGTTTCGGTGAGTGTTCGTACCACTTGGGGCATGTGTTTGGAACTTCGAGGGCGGTACAGATCTGCCAGTGGAGGTAGCTACACACCCTGTCATGTCTTTTAAGGTATTCGGTCTTTGCTAGGATTGGACAAGCTGAGACAATATGATCAATGGTTTCTACTTGCTCCAGGCAAATGCGGCATTTGTCATCTTGGGAAATTTTGAGAACCGCTTTATCATAATGTCGTGTTCTCAAGGCCTGATCTTGGGCAGCTATTACAAGTGCTTCCGATTCTGGCTTCATCCTTCCCCTTTTAAGCCACATAAATGATTGATCTTTATTGATCTGCACCTTGTCCATTCTTTTTAGGTATTGACCGTGGAGTGGTTTGTCTCTCCACGATTTCTTTAACATTTTTTGTGTCTCACACTTCATGTTTAGCAGCATCAGAAGTTCAGTGTCTGTGTTATTCGACGTGTCTTGCCTAGTTTTCTTCGCAATGTTTCTTGCTACACTAACAATGCCTCTGTTTCATGATTTCATGACCTGCCTCATTAGAGGGTCGTCTTGATGGCTGACTACATACTTACCCAACCCGACTATTGCGTTGTGCCAGGAGGCCTCAATTTGTCTGAGGCCTCTTCCTCCTTCCTTACGTGCCACATAAAGTCTATGTATATCAGCTCGAGGGTGGGAAACATGATGCATTGTCAGCAGTTTTCTGGTTTTTCGATCCATGGTGCGAATTTCTTGCTCAGTCCAGTCCACTAGTCCAAAACTGTATTCGGCTACAGGTACCGCCAAACTACCTATTGCAGATATTTTATTCCTGGAATTCAGAGCGGACTGCAGGACCAGTCTCACTCTTCTATAATACTCCCTACGAATTCTCTCTTTCATTCTGTCATTCGAGATGGTTTCACATTCTTCAATGCCCAGATATTTGTAAGTTTTACCTGGCTCAAGATCTTGAATCACAGTGTGCGTATCAATTTCAATGTTCTCAGACGTTGTGAGTTTCCCTCTTTTTAAATTGATTTTTGCACACTTGTCAAGACCAAACTTCATGCAGATGTCATTGCTAAAGTCATTCACGACAGACAGCATTTGGGAGAGAATCGCTTCATTCTTGGCAAACACTTTCAGATCATCCATGTAAAACAAATGTGATACTGGCCTTTCATCACCATGGAGCTTAAAACCAAAGTCAGCTTGCGACAACTGTCTCGATAGTGGGATCAAACTAATGCAAAACAGCAGAGGGGATAGTGAATCTCCTTGAAAAATACCCCTGTTAATCTGAATACTTCTTGTTTCTACTGCTTCCTTTCCGCTGTGGATTAGTAACCTGGTACTCCACGACTTCATACTAGCCTTGCAAAACTCAACAAGTCTAGGATGAAATCGATAGATCTCCAGGGTCTTCAAAATCCAATCGTGTGGTACACTATCAAAGGCCTTTTGGTAGTCAATCCAAGCCATGCTCAAATTACGTTTGCGTTTCTTTACATCATTCAAGATGACTTTATTCAGTAGCAAGATTTCCTTACACCCATAAGAGCCTTTACGACATCCTTTTTGTTCAGCTGGCATTAGATGATTCTTATCTAGATGTCTATACATTTTGTCAGCTATAGCTGAAGTTATAACTTTGTACAGTACTGGCAGACAAGTAATTGGCCTGTAGTTCTTCGCCAAAGAGCTGTCTCCCGCTTTGGGTAGCAAATACGTGATGCCGCGTGTGAGCCATTCCGGGATTTCCTTTGGGTTTTCAAAAATTTTATTAACAGCCTTTGCTAGATGAGAATGTATTGCTGTTAATTTCTTAATCCAATAAATCTGGATCTTATCAATCCCGGGGGACTTCCAGTTTCCCATGTTCTTAATTGCTTGGAAGAGGTCCTCTTCCGAGAATTGGTGAACATCTTCCACTGTTTCTACAAGTTCATCGGCAGCATCAACTTCAGATTGAAGCCAAGATGCGTCTTTGTTGTAGGATCTGCTCTCTTCCCAGATTCCTGCCCAAAATGCTTCGACGTCATCTTTTGAAGGAGTAACAGCTTTGCCATTCGGTTTTTGAGTCAGATTGCGATAGAATCTCTTCGCGTCTGTTTCAAACAACCGGTTCTGTACACGGAAATCTATTCTACGTTTGTACCTTCTTATTCGTTGAGCCCATGCTTGAATTTTCTCTTTTAGCTTCTCAACTACCATTAGCCTGCTGGTGTCATTTTCAATTTGGTATTTTTGTTCAACATTGAATATTTTTCGTTGAACTTTAGAGGTGTGCGTTGATTTAGAAGATGCCTCAGCTAAGAATGATATTTCACGCCGGGTGTCGGCTATCCGTTTCATAATTCTGTTCATCCATGGGGGTACAGAGCTGTTTACTCTGTTTTGCTGTCGGCCGTCGGTGTTCTTGGCTGGCCCCAAAATTATCTGAGATACTAGATATCCAGTTGCATATATGATGTGATTGATTTCAGTAATATCTAGATCTCTGCCTGGGGTCTCCACCACCTCATTTAAGACAGAATTAACTGTTTCTATCACTCTTTTAGCTTTGGCATTTTCGTATATTCTCCTCAACGGTTCGCGAGATTCAAACGGAAGTTGACTAACTCTTTCTATTTCGCGCCGAAGGAGATTTCGCATCATGTCCTTATCGTGTAATTCATTGCCAGATGAGTTTTCACCACTGACGTGTGTTTCACTGGAAAGCGATGAACCTTCCACGGGATCATCATTTTCAAGTTCTACATGTTCGTCATGTGGATTGTTCGAGCGAAGTACATATTCCGCATTTCTCTCAATGTCAGCAAGTTGATCTGCTGTGAATTTTCCACTGCTGAGTATGTATCGTCGTTGACTGGCAAGCTTCTTTGAGTCTAGGGTAGGTCTGATATCTGGGTTCCGCTCTCTCCATACCTTGAAAACTTCTATTTCAGAGCCCCCCATTTTTCGCTTTTGCGTAGTAAAAGCACCACATCACCTCCTTTAATTCATCCCGGGTCCATCTCTGACGATGGCTTCGAGCTACTGCCGGCTCTGGGTCCCTGGGACTAGCATCCGTGGGATGGCCAGACGTCGACAAGGTGACATTAGCTCGGTTTCTGAGCAGGTATGGGACATTGGTAGAACAAGGCACGTTAAGATTCATTACATTGCTTGTTCTATCCATTTTGCTCATTGGTTTGAATTGAAGATTCGCAGGACGCAAGTTCGAGTTCACAGATCACACTTAACCCTCGGGTTGTTTCCTGCCATCCGTTACTGCGACCCACAGTGGCCTCGGGGCATCCCCCCGCAGGGCCCAGCAAGGGGTCCCTCCGATCGCCAGTCGGCATTACTAAACCCTACGGGATTTTCACTGACTGCTGAAGGCAGCCTCCTTCGCTGGCTAATGCAAGGTTCGGGCCTCCACTCTAATCAGTGGCCAGGTGTGCCAAACCAGTTTCTCTCCTGTACCCTCTATGGGCCGACAACAGGAAGTCCAAAGGTTCATGACCCTTCCCTCTCTACTTACTTCCCACTCTCCTCAAAATGGAGTACTTCTTCGTCTGACCCCTCACCTTCAACCCATTCAGCAAGGGAGGCCCCACCGGTAGCTAGGCTACCACTGACATAGCTTTAAGGCTCATGGGGGTACTCAAGCTCCACCACCAACTGCAAGGTCGTGTACTCCCTAGGTGGAGTTATTATTATTATTATTATTATTATTATTATTATTATTATTATAAATATTATTAATTTTATTATGCATGGCTGTTTCTTGAGCGTTGTATATCAGTCATGTGTAGATGATGGAGGCAGATAGTGCAAAACATTGCCATGTTAAACACGTAAAACGGATGGTTGTGAACATAGAGACAGTGATGGTAGTGGTGACGTGTATGATACTGTTTGGCTGATGCTGCCTTGAGATATAATTTACTTGTGGCGGCTCAGCCGTCGGCAGGACTGTCGCGACGAGGGCATCACTGCCCTCAACGCGGCGTCCCCCGACAATTGAGGGCCTTCACATGACTCTGGTCGTGGAAGCCTACGATTGCGATGTGACAATTTAACGCAATGATTGTAGCGTTCAGCATGGTCAATCTGCTATTGTTATATAAAACAAAGTCAGACGCAAGTCGGACCCGTGGCCGAGATCGCTAAAGCAGTAGTGCCGTAGTGATCTTGGACCGTGGGGTCGCGGGTTCGAGTCCCGCCTCGGGCATGGTTGTATGTGTTCGTCCTTTCACCCCCTGTCATCACCATATCATTTCATCCTCATACCATAACGTTACCATCCAATAGTGGTCGCTAATGACCTAGTAGTTAAAGCGACTTTAAATAACAAAAAAGTCAGATGCAAATAATGCACAATGTGTTTTTATGGGTGAATTGTGGAGAGGATTAGGCTAGGGAGATGTAGTCCCCAAGAAAGACTGCTCCTAACACTCATTCATTATTAGTGTTAAGAGCATCGCGACGCACGAACATTGCTTAATATTACTTTCTCGCATTCTGAGTACGTAGTTTACGGAAATTATTGTTATGCTGCGGAAAAAGGGGAATTTTTCTACACAAAAACATATTGTGGGGCCCTGATGCCGAAAAGGTAGATGAATCTTTTTGCTAAATCTAGTCAATTACTTCCTCTAACCCATAGTGAAGTAAGAATCCGCTTTTGTCGGTCCTGGAAAATTGGTTAACGGCAAAACGTCTGCCCATCCGATTGGCAGTCTATACGTTTTCCGTCCGTCCGTCCGTCCACTCCGTCCGTTGGTTTCCATCCGTCTCCGTTCTTCTGTCCATCTGTCCGTCTGTTGGTCTGCGAACATCGCTAGCGACTAAACTGTAAGCAGGATTTTCACCAAAATTTATATTCTACGATCTATCTGTCTGGTGTCGCTGCCTTTTGAATTTGAAATGTATATTTTGATTTTCGGAGGTTCTTTACAAGAAGTCTTATTGATATTTTCATTTTTTTTAAACCGGATCCAAAATGTTTTGCTATTTTGTTTTTTATCAAATAGAGCAAAAGACACTTAAAGAAATGGTGCAGGTGTCACTTTCGTTACTTCTCCAAATTTTCGGAGATCAGGGATTTCAATGAAAATGAAATGCACCATTCTTTTAAGAATTCCGAACGCTTTGAGACGATAAAGCCCAATTAATAAATTTGGAGGCATTTTTGAGAATATTTTGCATATGTTTATTGAAGCGTAAAGTACTCCCAAAAACCGAACTATCCGTTTCAAACTCAGATGGCCTCGGGTTCCTTCAAATCGATATAAAGAATATAAATTTTGGAGAAAATTAGCTAACCGGTTTTGACGCTGGTTCCTACGCTGGTTCCGACAGACGGACAAACATATGGAAAGACATGTTTTACCCTCAATCGACTTTTAGGTATCAAGGATTCTCAAAACATGGATTCTGACTAGTACATCGTACATCGGACATCGTACTAGAGAATGTAATTTACTACGTAAAGGAATAATATTTATCCACCTTTTGTTACCAGGCCCAGGAAATAAGTTTTTCGGTCGAACATTCTTTTCCGCCTATTACAATACTTCCTTCAATTACGAAGTAAATGCGTGACAGTAAAAATCGCAAAGTTTCGTAACTTTTCTTCACATAAACGTAACTCGTATTACTCAAGGGAATTTTTGCCTCATGAAATCGTTAAATATTGTGGTAATAGAGAATATTGTGTTCACGCAAAATAGATAAATATATATGCATTAAAATATATGTTTGTGGTAAATGTTAATTCGACTATAAAGAATGAGTCCAATTCATGGTGATAATTTAGCGATGTATCGATAGATCCGTGATCCACGAAAAATGTTTTAATGCTACTTTTCTGATGCACACAAATACTTTATCAGTAACATCAGTAATGTATGGAAAGACCAATTTTTAAATATGCACTTATTTAAAAAATGATTTGAATTTTGTAAATCCACTCTAATTAAATGATATTTAAACGACCTGAAATGAACAAATCTTTGATTAGTTATAGTTAGCATAGCATTTCACTAAACGTTTAAGTGTACACATAAGGAATTTCTTATTAACGAATTTATGAAAAAATTATACCATGATTTTAGGAATCAAGTATCATTTTGCAATTTTACTTTAAAATACGATCCTAGGCTACCATTTTTGATATAAAACTTTGCTATTTTATTTTATTTCATGTGTTTGTTTTTTGTAATTCTACGTTTCTACCTTAATTACAAGACGTGCGTAGTTTTTTGATCTTCCAGGTAAATTGGGAACGCGGTGTTCGGAGGCCCTAGAGCGACTCGCAATACTTCGGTTATTAGGTTTCCCGATCACATGCAACCTTTACAGTCATTACACAATTTGTGGGAGATAGAGTTCATATAAAAAATGGCTTAATGACTGTTCTTAGTATGGCCGGAGCGGTCTAGGAGAATGTTTTGCCTTTTAAGTGGTCTTGGCTGTTGCCTCCGCTCCGGAGTTGAACACGAGATGCTTGCAGTCGAGTGGCTTGGTGCCTGTGTCACATCTGTTACAGCGGGCCCCGTTATACGCCAGTCCTTGCACGTGTCCATGAACGTAGAGGTGGAGAGATGAAAAGACATAGGATCGTGATGAGTGTGTCAATAAAAGGCACTGGTTTGGAGCAAGATCTACGTCGAGGTGCAGTCTGGCGATGCGGACCAGTGTAATAAGAAGCCGCATCAAACGCGTATTGGCATGAAATTGTGCAAAGGGCTCGTAATTGGATCGATTCATCACAATTCATCTTTAATGAGTCACGGTTGTGTTATTGCTGTTCGTATTTTGACGATACCTTCACTTGTACGTTCTTAAAAAAAACAATATAAAAACGTTTCTGACCGGTCTTCGTAATGTTCGTAATGTTCTCGTTCCGCTCGTTTGACATCTCACACAAAAAGCTGCTCATGCCGTGTGACATGTAGGAGGACGTGGAATTATTTGTTGAAAGGATTAGGTCTTTATCGAAGTATGCAAAAACGCTCCTTAGCTGGTTTATTCATCGGTGAAGTTCTACTTGCACTAGGATTGCACGTCAAGTAGACGTTTCTATCATAGTCACGCAAACACTCGCTGAGAGGAGTGAAGGTTGGGATGACAGGATTGCCTCATGTTTCCCGTAGTTCAACGTAGTTTAACATAGGTGTTAATTTAATTAGAGTTGATTACTGTAATCAACACGCTCATCTTTGCAATGAAGTCTTACTTCTGAAAGTAAATATGACGTCCATGTTCTCATTTACTAGTCGTGGTATTTACCTAACAAGTTCTTAGCTTTTACGTAAATAATGATTTGTGTGTAAAAGCTAGCCTAAGTTCATAGTTTTTACTTTGTGCTGAAAAAAACAAGTAGGATATGTCAGGTTAATGATTAAAATATATTATGATGCTAACTGCAAGGAAGTTTTCTCTTCAAAAAGTTTCAAAACCATTGGACATAATGAAAAAGTTCAAATTTTATTACTGTTTAAACATCAACAACTACGAATCAGCGTTAAATACTTAAAAAATTAATACGTTTGCAATGTCGAACTCTTGCTAACGTTTTGTTCTCTTTTAAATCGAAAATACAAAAATTAGATAATATTATCAAAAACGATTTGCAACAATACTACAAAGACTCGTATTTGTGATTAACTAAGACTCTACTACAATTGAAATGGTGCCCACAGAAAGGATGAAACTAATAAAACCATATGTTTACAGCAGAAAGAAAAAAAATTGTAGGATATATTTCATAAAATACATCAGTGAACCATGGTCGTAAGTGAGAATGCAACATAATTTATTTAGGCGTGTGTTCACATTATTATAGTTTGTGTAATTGTCACAATGGATAAAGGATGTATCATTGGTCGCAAAATTAAATAGATTTTTGCTAATTTCGAAGCGAATTAATGATGTTCTCAACATAATGAAGATAATAAACAAAACAAAATTTTAACTTAAATACTTATACGTCTTGAATGTCTTCACGTACAGTGCCCCATATATTTTTTAAATTACAAAATAAATATAACTAACGGTGTTAAATAATAGGAGTATAATCACACATGAGTAGAAGTTCTTCCTTTTATCATCAGAAATTTTTAATGGACCTTCATATAAAATTGTGAGGAAATCATGTGAAACAGGTCCAGCTGCAGAGCTCTTCCTGTTCCAAGAATACACAAACCGTGGTTGTAAAATATTATGTGATTTCTTCCTATGATCAAATAAAGGATCATCTTCTGAAATTTTAAGTCGCAAAGCTTATGTATTTTAAAATCTTTGGGACATATATACGTTCCGTTCAAAATTCAAAATGTTTGAAATTTTTTGTTCCACATTTTTCACAATGATTATGTGGTCGTGCAGTCACTATCAATTTAGCCCACTGAATTGGTACATAAAATTGAAAGTTTTTTTTGTGTTTCTATCAAAGAAAAATATCTATCATACGGGAGAAAACTATGTCCATTGCACGAGAGCTGTTATTGTACTGAAGTAAAATAATCCCACAAAACGAAATATTTAAATAGTGTGAGAATTCTGTGATTATTATTTTGAACAATTTAAACGACTTCGATTAACGCGTTTATATAACCGGAAATTAGATTTTCCCCACTAACGGTGGATATCTAAAAAACTGATCCATCTCCCACACAATTTAGTACCACCTTCTAGCCACTAATAATAAGAGGGGATAAGGGACTCTTTGATAAGGGACTCTCCCTCTTTGATAAGGGACAAGGTCAGCCATGACACAGCCAACAATTTGATTGTAAGGTTTCAAACTTTTTCAAATATTTTATGTTAACTATTCTCTATGCGCTGTTTTACTGAGACTGCTTTTAGACTTCGGTGTCAGTGCAACCGAAATATCGGACGAATGCGAGTGAAAGCGACCAACTTATTTCATCCGAAATGCACCCGAATGTTACCCCCGAATTTTCCCAAATATCCCCATACTTTCGGAGTTCGTTGTTTGAAATGTTTGCATCAGGCACTCTCAAAACCGTCTACATACATTGCAGATACCGTTTACTATCATGTATTTGAAGGAATTTGGCGTATCGGAACCAAACGTCCCACGTCTGCCGGCCGAAATGTTGGCCAAAATCGGTTCTACAGCCCGCCTTACTTTGATTTTACCATCCTAAATATGTGTTTACGAAAAATGTTATACCGTGTTTTGCAGCACCTGTGTAATAATTTACAAAAATGCATGTGGAAGAATCATTAAGTAAATAAATCGATAAATAAAAATAAACTGGTTCTCTGCCATCTACCTTTGCGACGTTACCTCTGGTTGTGCGTGTTCAATAAATACATAAATTAAAAATTTTAAAAAATGAATTAAAAAGTAATAAAACTCTAACATATACAACCATTGGCGCCAGTAAGGAGACGTCGTATTTCTACCAAAGCACCTGAAAAATTTCACCAACCGCTCAATCAGTCATCAGCCCCATAATATTTCACAGCAATCAACCTGCCCTCTCTTGCCAACACTGTGTGCTCCACTGTTTCAGCCACCTCCCTGTACGACGTTTGCCGTGCGGTTCAATAATACGTAAATCAATAAAAAAATGAACTAAAAATAACAAAGCCCTATGAAATACAATCATTGGCGGCAATGAAGAGGCTTTGTACTCGCAGCAAAGCACCTAAAAATTCCACCAACAATCTAACCAATCAACCAACCACAAGTCCAATAACCGTTCTCCTCACCCTCTTTTCCCAGTACCCTGTGTGCGCCAACGTCTCTCAGCCACCTGCCTTTCCGACGCCACGTCTGTTCGTGCGGTTCAATAAATGCATAAATAAAGAGAAAAGTAATTAAAAACAACAAAACACTAACAATTACAACCATTGACGCCAGTAAGGAGGCGTCGTACTTCTACCAACGCACCTAATAATTTCCACCAATCGCCCAACAAATCATCAGCCCCATAACTTTTCCGAGCAACCAACCTACCCTCTGTTCCCAACACCCTGTGTGCGCCACTCTCTCTGTGCCACTTACCTTTGCGACGTTTGCCGTGCGGTTCAATAATAGGTAAACAAATAAAAAATGAATTAAAAATAACAAAACCCTAAGAAATACAATCATTGCGGCAATAAAGAGGCTTTGTACTCGTACCAAAGCACCTAAAAATTCCACCAACTATCTAACCAATCAACCAACCACCAATCATACAACCGTTCTCGCCTACAACGCACCTAAACGCACCTCAAAATTTCCACCAATCGCCAACAAATCATCAGCCCTATAACTTTTCCGAGCAACCAACCTACCCTCTGTTCCCAACACCCTGTCTGCGCCACTGTCTCGGTGCCACCTACCTTCGCGACGCCACGTCCGCCGTGCGGTCCGATCCATCAGCGCCGGGCGGCGAGGGGGCGGCGGCGACGACGACGTCGCGGCGGCGGCGTCCGTCTCTGCGTGGACGCGGCGTGGCATGGCACGGCATGGTGGCGGGCTGCATGGCCAAACAAGGCAGCGCTTACCAATTACACGGGCATCGTGGGAAGATGAGGGCGCGGGAGAACCGAGATTGATGCCCGGATAGGGCGATAGCATCTCCCGCCGATAGGAGAGCTCGCCTGCCCTCAGCCACACCGCCGCGCCGGCCTCCGCCGCCCGCGTGCATTTGCATAGCGCTTCTTTGCCGGTGAAATACCCCGGCTAACGGGGCGGGTGGTCGTCTCCGTTGGCATTGCACTGCTCGCGGCGTGGTTGGTATGAGTGTTACTCTTTTTGGGTAAAAATAATAGCCTTGTAAGATATGGAAGGGAATAAAACAGGCTCATTGTGTATGTGTTGGGGTAGCTAAAGGTTGCTTTCTACCTGAAAAAAAATTCTAGAATTTTGTGTCTATTTTGTTTTCCCTTGTACATTTGATATTTTTATTGTTTTAGAAATCAAATAATTTTTTTAAAAATTCTATTTATTTGTGAATAATGGGCAAAAATGTAGGTTTTTACTTCAAACATCATCACTCTACAACAAACTGATATATTTTGATCATTCTTTTTTTTAAATTAATTACAATAGAAAATTCTAGTGAATGAACTAGAAAGGTAAAGGTCCTGTGAAAACTAAAAAGTCAGGAGTTTACTATTTGAAAAAAATGTTTACAAATTTATTCTGGGCATTTCAACTCACAAAACTGAAAATTTTTGTGACAGTTTAACTATTCCAGTTCATTTACTGAAGCAAATCACGGGTTACACATGCTGCAGAAAAAATATATTATTATATTTAATAGTGTATGCTTCATGATGTTTGACGTGCATGAATGTGCTGAAAATTCACGATTCGGGAAAATACATTCGAAGTTCACTCATTAAAGGCTTGACAGGTGATACTCACTTCGATTTTTTTCTCTCAAAAACTAAGAAACGTAGTAAGAAAGGATTTGAAGCATTTCAAAGAGAATAGAACAGAGCATACGACACAATAAAACTTGAAAAACACATTTTATCGATTTTTCATCATTCTCAGGTAAACATCTGTCTTAATATTTGGCACAATGATAAGGTCACCTCTTGTGGCAGTGTGCAGCTGACGTTGGACCGACGTTCCTTTTTTGAAAAAAATATCGGTTTTGTAAAATGTACGGAATTAAAAGACGGAATATGACCATAATTTTTAACGAAGCCGTGATATCGCCCGTTTTGACATTGCTACGATCCTGTCAAACAAACTTTCTCTGGTTAAAATAACAGCCAAAATATTTATGATAAGAAAATCTCGTTTCAGTGTTATGAATACGTTTCATTTACTCATCATCATCATCATCGTCATCATCGTCGTCTTCAGCAGCAACAGGAGCAACAAATGCTACTGGGCCAATCTAGGCTGTACTGGCAAAGTCGTCTAGCGAAGATATTCTTGTTTAATAATAATAATAATAATAATTATTATTATTATTATTATTATGTAATAATAATAATAATAATTAGAATATAATAGAACATAATAATAATAATAATAATAATAATAATAATTATTATTATTATTATGTTCGAAATCACCTAGCCATTACCAATAATACAAGAAAGAATATGCTTTTTTATCATCACAAGCTTATATTTTAATGAATTACTTTTATGGATAATCTGTGTTAATAAAATCTTGGATGGGTTTTGTTCTGCAAATCTTTGGACAGTGGGAGTAGAAAATAATTATAGTTTATTTTCTTGTTCTGTTTTAAATATCTCAAAGTAAGAGGTGAGTAGTTTTTTTGGTACGTTGAAATTTTAGCGAAATAATTGAGCTACAAATCGCGTATTCTGAATAATTAAAAAATGAGAAGTCATTCCAAATTAGTGAGATAAGTACTATTAGAAGTTACGTATAATAATGACAATAAAGTGTGTTAATTCCATTGATTTTTGATCTTTCAATAATAGTTTTGGTGTTGAAAAAGGAAATTAGCAAAATTCTTTTAATGTTAGAAACAATATTGATGAAAATTTGTAAATATATTTTATGAAATACTTGACTTGGATTGCAAATACTCTTCCATTTTATGTCAATTATATTTATCAAAGAGGAATAAGTGATGGGCATTGCAAAGGAGACCTCACTTTAATAATTGACGAGACACAACTGACACAAAATATTTGCTATTTGCCTTATTAGATACACAATTTATCTCGAAGTTTTTCCTTTGGAGTTATTTTTGTCTTCTGGTTCTTGTAGAACAAAATAACTATTCTCTTGAAATTTTCATTCATCAAGTGGCTAGAGTTTCAATTATTAATAATAACAAAATATATTTTGTAATTTTTATTTATTTTCAAATCAAGATAAAGATTACTGAATAGTTTTGGACAGACCTGCAGAATTAATAAAAGTAAGTGTTGTCGACATGTTTCTCAAAATTAGTGGTTCTACTGTAGCAGACACATTTTCACAATTTTCGAAGTATTTGAAAATTCAGAGTTCAACAAAAACGAGACCTTTGCCATTTTTAGGCTTAATGTGTGCCTATGCAAAGAAAAAAATGAAAGAAAATATTTGGAGCCATATCTGATAAAATATTTTCAAAATAAAAAAATATAAATAAAAATGTATTAAAAATTAAATTCATGTAATTTTTATGAGTATTTATTGCGTACTTTTTGCTTGAATTAAAAAGAATTTATAATTATTTTTCTCAGTACAGTCTACAAATGATTCCTTTATTATTTTTCGTTGCGTAAAGACCAGGATGTTGAAACAATGTCGCAGATCTCATTTTCATTGAATTCTGAATTTTTGAATATTGCAAAAGTTACAAATAATGTGAGGAAGTAGGAAGTACATGCAGTTATGCCAGCACTTGTTTATATTTGTAAACATTCAAGTAGTAGTTTATATTTGAAAGCATTTGAATTAATCACCTATCACTAAACTGCAATCGTCATAGTTCTTGTGTCGCAGACAACAGTGGTCCTTGGACCACAGGTTGAGAAACACTGCGCTGCGCCGTCCTGGCGACGCGCGGGGCACGACAGCCGCCCGTTGCGCAAGAGCGCGCCTGCAGTCGTCCGCGCGGAGAAGCGAACCCGGCGCTGGCCTTCACAAAAGCGCGCCACAATACGTTGATTGAAAATTATGTTTCACGAATGGCAGATCATGTCGGGATAGCGACCCGGCCGCGGCTCCCAATTAGCTAGCATTACTGTCGCGCGCTCCGCTGGCAGCCTTTTACAGACCGGGGGAGCGGGGGTTCCTCCGGCAGCTGCGGATGTCCCCGCCTCTGCGGTTCATGCGCTTCTACTTGCTCTCGCCGTTCCGTTGCCGTTCGTTTCTGCCTCTGGCCACATTGCCGCCCACTTGATCACCATCCCCGGCACCGTTCTCACCTGGCATCCCCACAGACAATCCCAACTCTGGCCTGGGCGCTGAGCCAGCTGATGCTTCTATCCTCACCCACTCACCGTTACTTCTGCAACTACCTCCACTTCCTTCTCTCCCTCTCCGCATCTCCCTATCCACCTCCACCTCTGCAACTCCGCCTCTCCAGCACCACCTCATTACCTCCACCACTCTACTGCCACCTCATCACCTCCATATCTTTACCCTTGATTTTATCACCTCTACCTCTTCACCTCATCTACCCCTCCACCTCCTCATCTGATATCCCCCTCCATTTCATTACTTCCACTTCTACTTCTTCATCTCATCTTCACTTCTACTTCATCACCACTTCTTCCTCACTACACCTCTCCATCACATCACTTTCATATCTCCACCTCCACTTCATCACCTTAACCTCTTCGCCTCCACCGCATCATCTCCACTTCCCCATCTCATCACTTCCTCCTCTATACCCCCACTTTTCCACTCTTCCACCTCTTCATACCTCCGCCTCCTCACACCTCCACCCGTCAACCCCGATATCTCTAGCACCATGTCTCCACACCTCTACTTCTCGAACTGAATTCTTCTACCTGTACGTCTCCACCTCTGTATTTCCACCTCCACTCCCCTCCTCCACCAACAGCACCACTATCACAACCACCCCCACTACCATCACCACTTTCACTTTCACCTCTCCCTGTAGCACATTCTTTCTGAATTTCCACCTCCACACCCATCCTCAGCCTCATCTTCATCCCTACCTCCAGCTTCATCATCACTTCAATCTCTACCACCACCGTCTCCATCGTCCTCCCCAACGCCAGCCTTGCCATAAGTGTCCTCGTCAAAAGCTCCCCTCTCCCGCCATCACTCCTATTTCCCTCCAGTGTCAATGCCAATGGCTTTTAACGGAGCAGCTGTACTCTCTCCAGGCATCCACTCGTCAGTGCACCTGAAAGCTCAAGAGCTGTTCACCACACCGTTCCCACCATTGTGTTCAGTATCTCTGTTTATTGATTTCTCTTTGTTTATCAAAATAAGTGACTTCACCCATTGCGAATATCGCCTTCCCCTTTTTGCATTTTAAGAACCGGTAGAACAGAAATAATTATAACAGTAGATACTAGGTGGTACGATTCAATATATATGACCATAAAGGATCAATCTTTGTTGATTCCAGGAATTAAAACTTTTGTACTATATACATTTATTGTTAGCTCATCGTTTCGCACATTCAGTATGTGCCTTGTCAAGAGCAATACAATTACGGCAACGGTTGACAATGGCATAGACAATACAAATTGATATAAAAACAATGGAATACAAATCAATATTATTGAAATCAATACTTTTTGTAATAATTATTATATTTACAGGAATAGTAATAATTATAATCATTATCCCAGTCATTTCCACCCCTCGCCATCCCATCTTTCCTTTCCTTTCATTTAATTTCACCTTTGCATTCTCTTTCAATTCTCTATTTCACCCATTGCTACCGCCAATTCCTTTTCTGTCCCCTGAGTATTTTTTATCTCACTTATTTCTCTCTCCGATTTTTCATATTACTTTTATTATTCTGTCACAGTAGTGCACCAAACAATTATCCATATCCGTTCCATAAATTCCCCTCTTTTTCCCTCACCCGTACCCATACCGAACCCATACCGAACTTTATTTCTATCCCTCATTCCCACCATTTTCATCAGTACTGGCGTCTCCGTTACAACAGCGTTTTTCTCCGCCTCGCGGTTATCAAGCGGGCGCTGCGCGGCGCAATGTCAAGAGTAAAATCGTCAAAATGCCAAGGTCATAAAGCGCTCACGATCCACCTCGTTGCTCTTCGTTTCTTCGTCTCGACGCCGAGGAATGCCCTTTCCGCCGCCGCCGCCGCCGCCGCCGCTCGCCGGGGTGGGGGCGGGAGGGAGGGAGGGGAAACCGCCCTATTAGCGGGCGACGCGGACAATCGCCGGGCGACGTGACCCCGCAGTCGAACAAACGAGCGCCGCGCCGCGACCCGCGCCGTGCGATACTGCGCCGTCCGATCTCTTTATAACGCCGGCCCTCGACAGCCCGCGCCCACAATGCGCGAGTGCTCCGCGGGGAAGGTGATGGAGGAGGAGGTAGAGTGGTGGGGGTGGTTGTGGTGGCGGCAATGCGGGCGGGGATGGTTTGGGAACGTTGTTGTCGTCGAACATTTATGGTTGTGATGCAGTCGATTACAAAGATAGAGCAATCATATTTCGCTGTATTTTCTTAAATGACGGTTTATGTATGAGCCCTCGCCCACAATTTGATTGGCTCACTTGATTGATGTCGCCGGGCACGCCAAGTTCTGGTCATTAGCCAAAAAATGGTCGTTAGTCCGTTAGTGTAATGAGTGTTTTTTCGCGAGTGGTTCCTCCCAAGCTGAACGATGAGATCCAGCGCAGACCTAAACGGCGGTTTTCGGTTTCCCCTGGGCTTAACCCATTAGGGCCCCACTCCAGTCGGGACAAGCTTTAAGCTTGTCTATTGAAATTTGTGCTAGTACTTGTTACTGTGTGCTTTAGGGGGAAGGGTAGGACAGGAAAACGTTAGGAAAGAGCGCATAGAGCTCCTTTGATGGGGTACTACTCAGGCATTCGCCTGATATTGTCTGGTGAAACTACGAAAAAACACCGATCACGGTAGCTGGACGCTGGAATTCTCCTGTAGCGGCTGAATTCGAGCTAGCTGTGAACACGGCAATAAACTCGGCCAGCGTCTCGCGAAATGTTTCCAACCAACAAATTGTCGGGATGTTCCTTGGAAGTTCTAAGAAAATCGTTTGCCTAGCTAGTGTTGCAAATTTGCCAGCGCTGTGGTGGGACTCGGATGCTGCCGTCGTGCTCCGTCGTTGACTCGAAATCTAGGGCCTCCCCGCCAAAACAGAGTTGCTGCAGACCCAGTCGCACAATTTGAGAATTACTTGACGGCACCAGTGATGGAGTTGATTACAGTGGCAATACAACTGATGGGGCGAGAGCAATGGTTCCACCAGATAAAGTTTGCAATCGCTGTGACTATGATATTCATTTATAAGGGTAGGGCAATGGTACAAGATTTTTTTGTACTATTAAAAAAGTATGTAGGGCCACTCGAGTATTTGATCTCGTTCTGCAAGATAGTGGTATAGATGTCAGTATATGTCTGTATAGATGGTGATGTAGGATTCAACAAATACTGCCAACAATTTGAGCACGTTGTGACTATGAAGCCTTCATTTATAAAAAATAGAACAATGGTTATCAATTGTTGCTATCTTCTCATTATATTTGTCAGTCTACTCATTAAGCTATTGACACAAAAGGCAGAATACATAAGAACCAATGAATAAAGAATAACTCAGAGATTCATGGAGACACGATGTCATAACTTCTAGGCTTGGTTGTCAGTGAGTAATCCCTTCCTTTTTTGTTTCTTGGAATACATTGCGCAAGTCTAGCGTGTTATTGGCTGAGTTAGCTCAGAGCCAGCCTTAGCGTCGTCCCAGCAGCGACTTTCACTGGGACGTCCTATGATTCGAGCCCCAACGACGGCGATCAGATTTGGCAGAAGTATTCGAGTTCTAACGGCGGATTATCGACATTAGCTTAAGTTATCTTGGATTCATCCGCAGGCGGAGAATCCTAGCTGCCGGCTAATCTGATTCGTGGTTTTCCCTTGTATTACGAGAATCATTGCATGTCAGTACACATGAGAAGACTCACACATAACTAGTGGTGCTAAAACAGCACGTACTCTCTCGCAAGTATTTCACGCAAAATTACACGAAAAGTATTCAAATTCTCGAAAAATTGTACATGACTTTATTTCAAAATCTATCCGCAAGGAACATATTTTATTAAGGGGAAAATCGCTATATTTAATGTTTTAGTTGTAAGAAGAATCCGAAAAAAAATGTTCAACTTTTGGAATTTTCGAAAAATCATCTCACGAATGTGAGACCTGCACCATTCTCTTAAACGTCCTCCACTCTTTCCAATGACAAAATTAAATAAAAAATAACGAATTTTTTTGGAAAATTTGAAAAATGTCCGAAGGGCTTCATGTAAATTACCCCCAAAATTAAAATATGGGTTTCAAATTCAAGGAGCCGCGATATCAGCCAGATCGTTAAAGAAATATCAGTTTTGAAGAAAATCTGCTGAAGAGTTTAGCCAATAGCGTTTTTCACGAACAGGCGGACGGCTGGCCACAGACGGACGGACGGACGCACGTTTTACCGTCATTCTATTTTTCGGTGTCAAGGGTACACAAAACTTAGATTCTGGCTACCTCACGTGTTTTCAAATTTTAGAAAGTGGATTTATCCACTTTTTCATTATCAGGTCCCATAATAAGTTTCTCTTCCAAATATTGCGTTTTTTCCCACAATACATAACTTTTTCTCTATTCCGAAGCGAGAAACTAAAAAGTCGCAATTTTTCAGTTCAGGGGAGAGATATGACTAGGAAATTGTAGATTTTTACTATTTTACAACGAAGAAAAATTATGTAGGAGGAAATTCCAAACAGAATTAGCATAAAAAGCCTTCTTCCCAAACCCGTATCACTTTTTCCTAAGTATTTTTTTATGATGAAAGCAACTTCTGCTCTTGCACTTATGTTTGGCGATTCTGATCGATATACAAAAAAGATCAGCTCTCGTATAATCTGGTGGTGACGCTAACAGTGGCGCGCTCTACCCTTGCACCTTCTAGCAGAACTAAAAGACGAACTGCTGCACAATTCTTTGAAAAGACGCGCTCTATTAAAAGGCCGCACTGATGTTCTCACTTTACACTGCTCGGTTATTTCCTGTTCTTACGAGTGATATCATTACATAAACGCAAATAGTTTATTGGCTACTACAATCGCCCTTAGCCTCATTAATGCCCCTTCCACTGCGCTCCTTCCACTGCTGCTCCCCTTTTTATTTGTTATCTAAATCTTAATTTAAAATATAATATATTTGGGTATCCTTTTTGTCTTCAAACAAATATTAAAAACCATTAAAATGATATCAGGTTTTGTTCACATGTGATGTTAACAAAATACCCGGTGCTAACAGATTTTAAGTCTTCAATCATCGATTGTCCGAAAAACAAACAGGATACCCTAATACAGTAAACTTATAGTTTTGACGACAGTTCCAATGGAGATCTGATAGGCTTTGATCTCCGGCTCATCTCCCAATTGCGGTGCAATTGCTTTAGAGGTGGCGGCGACGGCGGCGGCTGACGACTACGACACGATCAGGCTGCGCTTAGAAATTGTAAACCGACTCGCCAACAGCCCCGACGCCCGATCGTGTCCCGCGCGCGTCCTTGTTTTTATGCTGTTCTTCCTGGCGTTTCACGCTCCGCGGTCGGCCAAGGCGACGGATACTCGCCTCTCTGGAGGATTACGTTAGAATTCCAGGAGACGGGGTGGTCGCGCAGCTGATTGGTAAAAGGTGGCGTGTGAGATGGCTTGGTAGAAAGGAAAGGACAGCGGCAGCAGGTTTACGTTTCCTGGAGTAATTTGTTCCATCTAGCTGGAATATATTTGGATGACTCGTAGTGTGTCGGTCTGTTAGCTTTCCACCTTTGCATTCCATTGGATTGAATTTCCTAAACAGATTTTACAATTTGAATTTTTGAAATTACATCTTCGTAAATTGATGTTTTGAAATTAAACTATGGTTAAGCCGATTAAAAATTATTTTTTATCGTGAACGTATCTTATGTTTGGTTATCAATTTGATTTGATCACTTCCATTCAAGTGGATTTCTTCTATTTGTTATATCTTTTTCAAAGAATTTTTGGAATTTAAAGTCAATTGCTTAATGATGATTGTAACTGAAAACACAAACACAAGATTTTAACCCTCACTCGTATCTCATTTTTTAACGCCCGAGGTGACTACATATTTAGCCCACGTAAAAATTGCATTTTTTTTTAGACATTATGAGTTTGGAAAACAAAATTCTGATTAGGAATTCTTTTATCTCCAGATGTTTATTTGAATATAATTTGAAAGGCAACTTGAACGTCGTATGGTGTTTCAACGTGTGTTATTTCTCGGATGAAAATTGGGAGAAGCGACATCTACTAACATTCAAAGTATTTTATTTTTCTTTTAGTATACGTCATGAGTCACTCCTCAATAGTCATAGTAGAATATAACAGTAGTACATGACAATAATAGATAACTTTGACGATAGTATTTTGTCTTTGGGATTGCCAACACGAACTTCCTTTACGTCCCCAAAACAGTAGGGTTTGGAGAGGGATACAATTGTAGACTACAGGGTTTATTACTAACTCAGAACAATCTGCTTGTTATGAAAAGCTCGAAAGAAAATGGAATGCTAAGATAAACATAATATCTGAAGCTACTGATATCCCTAGCACACGAAAGTCAGCTGAAATTGTACGCCTGCAAAAGTGACGAAAATATTACTTAAAAATCAAGAAAAGTTGATGTACTTGTATTATATGCGTAATGTGTCGTGTGGAACATGTGTGAAAGGTAAATGAATATGTATTCGTTGAGAGGCAGAAATTAACATTTTTTAAAATATAAATAGAACCTAACAAACTATTTCTAGTTTCTCTGAAGTGCTACATTGCGAATAGATTCTGATATAATTTTTATAATCAAAAAACTTTTTTGTACCGTAACGTTTACGTTTAATACACAAACCTTTTTTCTTTCAACACAAAAGATTAATGTTTGCACTTCAGTGCCAGTGTATTCCAGCTAACAGTACCTGAACAATTTCTGTTACGTCTTTGAACTCAACGCATTCTCAGTCTTGTTCGAATACGCGATCATTAGAACGCGCTTAGTAGTAACAGCTCTACCTGTCACTTTATCTACAATATGTCACACGTTTCTAGTTCGTTCACTTTCCATGAACTGTTAAGGTGTTTGAGATTTCCCGTCAGCGTCTCCTTTTACGTGTACGGCTTATACCGTCTCTTCGCGCTACTCGGCGCTGCTTCGCGCCGCTGCACACCACGCCACGGGACGCAGCGAGTTGCGGCATCATCTGATCTAGTTCACTTTGCGCCGGCGTGCCGCTAACAACTTTCTTGCGCATTAGCAAGAATCCTGCTAGAAGCGCTGTTCAAACTTGCAGCCAGTCACATCAATGGGCAGTTTAACCTACTGAACAACAGGTAAAACCTCATTCCTTCGCCTAAATCGGGCGTGCAAAGCCTAGGCGCCATGTTTATTCCGGCAGGTTAGCGGACCGCTACCGTCTTTTACGGCAAGGGGGACGGCGTTGTCTATCGTGGAGATGGTTCTATTCTATTTTTCTATGGTCATTGTGGACCGAATGGGATTGTCCCGCGGTTAGCGGGCCTGAGTCGGTTTGGTAATGAACTCGGACGTCAAACTAAAGGCGACAAAACGGTATCAATATAAAATAAAACAATTGCATTATTTTAATATATACATTTATTTATTTGAGGTTGCTGTAGAAACAACAAATGTCACTATTGGCTACTGTTATGTGAAGTATAAGTAACTATTAAACATTAGATTAATACGTATTGGATGCAACACTTATAAACAAAGAATAATGAATTACAATATTTTTTCACAATTTAATTTATAGAAACAAGTAAGTAATGTTAAAATATTTTAAAATTAATTTACAACAATCAATGGGTTACATATTTTCAATGCAAAGAATATTTCTTATATTTTTAATAACTGAAAATTCTAGGATATTGTGACTGCCAATAGCATTCCTTTACATTTTGGTAGGTTTCTGGGTCAGTTTTCTTTATTAGATGGCAGTAGGTAAGAGAAGAGTGACCAATTCGTAATCTTGTGATTGTCACTTCTTCTCTTTTTCCTGTACCGATATTGGGAATTGTTAAATCTGTTATTGATATTTTTACAATATTTATGTAGAAACTAACATTCAATGAAATTCCGTAAAATATTTTGCACTTACGACATACATGTATGAAATTTTGCAGACGATTCTAAACTGCCTTCGAATCTTTTGAAGTCAGGCGCGTAAGAAAATACATTAAATTTTATTTAAAATATTTTGTAGCAAATTAATTTATATATCACATATATTATCCATATCATGCCTTTACCGAAATGATAAAAATTTGTCATAATGGAATAGAAAACATATGGAGTGACGAATACGGATGAATGAAACTTTTATAACGAATAATGAATCAAATCGTTTCCACAAGGATACCTTCCACTTAACTATCTCAGAAAAGCATATAATAATTGTTCGTTCCGAAATGCGAAAAATTGTTATTTCAAAAAACTGAAATTGAGTATTTATAAAACTAGAAAGGGGAATTGAAATCAAAACAAATCTTCCTAGAATTTGTTGTTGCGATTTGTCCACCTTTTCAGGGTTACTGTCTACCGGAGCCTTTTCTGGAGATACAAGAACTCTTAACGGACTGACTTAATCTCGGCTATTAAGAAGAAATTTTACTAATGAATCTCTGCTTCAGATGAAATGGTTGAATGATCCAGAATACGAAAAAATCATGGTGGAGAGTATTGATTGATGAGGTAGTCGAGATGTGAAACATTTAATTTTTATGAGTCAGAGTCCCATTTAGACTTAACTCCTGCGTTCTCTTAACGTGCGTCACTTCTTCCAGAGTTTTTGCCCACGTTACAAAAAGGTTACAACAGTTACACAGGCCTGCGATGAAAAAAATTAAGGAAAAGCCGAAATTTATATATTTTTGGTGCTGATTTTAAAAACATTAAAAGGAAAATTTCTATCATGTCACGTTTTCTTGAAAAATTCAATTTTACTTAAATTTATATGAAGACTTACCGTAATTTGTTTTCAAGCCGTTCGGAAGAAACAGGTGAATTGTTGAGCTTAAGATTGGGAGAAAAAAGTATTGACCAAAGGAACCTCTTTTTGTTGGTACAGGAATCGAGAAGAGGATTTTTTTGTATGTTGCTCGTTACCTAATTGACAGCAAATTTGTTGGTCCTGGTTTTAGCGAAAAATTGACCATAACATAATCTTTTACATTTTGAATGACGATTCTGTCATTTATAATGCAAAATTATTATTGTTGATGTTGTTATTGGCAAGAGTAAGTAAAGTACATATGTTTATTTTTACTGACACGTTTAAGCTCGTTATTGTCTTTCACTCGTATACACTGCACAACCTACGTGGTTGAAGAGGGTAGTGGTTACGAGAGAACTGTCAAAACAGTTGAATGATGCTACATACAATCTCACGGAGAGAAGTATAAGACGGAAATAGTCAAGTTACCCTCTAGTTTATTAGTAATTAAGTGAATATGAATCATTAAAATTACGTAAAAAATATAATCTTGTATGTGCCACGGATGTTAAATTGTTCGGGCTACAAAATTAAAATGACTTCGGGCTACAAAAAGCCCTCTGACAGAAACACTCGGACTTATTGTTGCCGCTCAATTATTAGAATCCTTTTAACCCTCTTGGTGCATAAATATTCTCAGTTTTACACATTACGCGAGATAAGTGCCATACTACGATCATACTCGAACACTATTCTTTGGGCATGTCTCTTTGTCCGTCTGCTTTTAATTTCTACTCCCCAGTGGGTGTCAACTCGTCGAGAACAATCCCATCCCCCCCCCATCGAAAACAAGATAAGCGGCCTAGACCTGCAAGCGCCTTAGAGCGTACAAGTAATCCCAGGGATCCCCCATATCACCGTCGCAGCCGCGTTGCCCAAGCGGCTACCTGAGCTTCGCAGCCATTGTCTCGCAGGGCGCGGCGCGGCGCGGCGCGGCGCGGGGCGGCGCGGGCCGCGGCGTCCGCTCCGAGTCCATCAGTCCGGGGCGCTTGATCGCGGTCAACACGCCGCGCGCGCCCTCCGCTCATTAAGTCGAGAGAAGGTGGCCATTAGGGAATCAAACGGCGGCACGCCCAGCCTTCGCGCCGTCAATTAATCCGCGCCGATGTAATCAACTTGTCGCCGAGCGGGCACTGGCGCCGCGGTCGCTGCCGCCGCCTCCGCCACCGCCACCGCCACCGCCTCGCCACCGCCACCACCACCGCCTCGCCACCGCCACGCCACCGCCACCGCCGCCAATGCCGCGGCCAACGTCGCCGCCACCGTCTCCGCCACCGTCTCCGCCACCGTCTCCGCCACCGTCTCCGCCACCGTCTCTGCCACCGTCTCCGCCACCGTCTCCGCCACCGTCTCCGCCACCGTCTCCGCCACCGTCTCCGCCACCGTCTCCGCCACCGTCTCCGCCACCGTCTCCGCCACCGTCTCCGCCACCGTCTCCGCCACCGTCTCCGCCACCGTCTCCGCCACCGTCTCCGCCACCGTCTCCGCCACCGTCTCCGCCACCGTTTCCGCCACCGTCTCCGCCACCGTCTCCGCCACCGCCACCGTCTCCGCCACCGTCGCCACCGCACCCGCCACCGCCCCCGCCACCGCCACCGCCCGCCCCCTCCGGCCCCGCCGGTCACCACCCGTGCCACAGCCACCGCCAACACCAGGACCAAATGCTTGCCTTGCACAGTGGCTGGGAATGAAAAACTGCGTAGGCGCGAAAGTTGTCTATTTTCGCTTGGAATACGTTATAATTTTACCAGTCCGTCTTGCACGTCTGGGGAGTAATCGCATCCCGAAGGCACTGACAGACGTCAAGTTCTACGCGACCGGTGGCCCCTTGTCTTTTATTTTCATTATTGCGATTAACCGTGATTTACCCCACCCGGACGATCCGTTTGACCCTTTTGATGGGGAGAGGCTCAACTTTGGATGAGGGTGGGCGCGCCCCCACAGAAAACGAAGTAACGGAGAGTTAGAACGAAAATATTTATAATGTGTTAGTAATTAGCGTTTCATATTAGCAACTATCCATAAAACTGAATAAAGTTCTAAACTTTAAATTTGCTCTCTTGGATTTTTTCTTGACAGTCTCCCCATTTTTCCTACTCAAATCACAGTTCTTAAAATTCCAAATGCTACGTCTCTGCATCAGAGCTTGTAATGTTTTTAAAAAATGCCGTTACAAATTCTTAGAAGGTGCTTTCATGTCTAAAGTTCACTTCTCAGGGTAACTAGCAGTTACAAACTGGACAGTTCGTAGTTACAAACTGGAGAGTGAGGTTACAAATATCGATTAGGGGTTGAGTATTTTATTTACTCTTGATAGCGCCGCGCAGTGGCAAGGCTTACCTACACTCGGTTCCTATCTGTGACCACTGGAATCTTCTTGAGGAAAAAGGGCTGGGGCCTGTGGTTGACCGCGTCACCTCTTTCTAAAGAGGTCAACTAATTCTTGGGACGACTCCCCTTCTTACCCATTGACATTCTTCAAAACTTGAAACATTATCTTCCCATTAACCTCGTTGTTAGGTATATCGTTCAAAAATATGCCTTGGAGCGTCTCAGTAGCTATTTAAATAATTAATGTGGAATGGTGATAGGATGCGTGATGACTTTGTTATTACGACAGTCTTATGGAAACCTTTTGCATAAATTCTGATTCCACTTCCTTTGCCATCATTGTGACTCTACGTTGTTGCAATAACAAATCTGAATGACCATTGTGTACAGATTGTGCCGTAAACTCCTTTTATTATTCTTATACATAAACGTTTTCGTAAGACATTCAAAATATTTCAAGCTGGTGATTTCTTGTGTTTTTGCAAGGAGTTTCTGTGTTTAATGTTTCAATTACAGTCATTACGGCATTCATATTTTCAAAAGTAAACACCATCACTTTCTTAGTCGTAATTCTTTTTTCTCTATCATACAAGATCGTGGTACATGGAAGTAGTGCAACTTCCCTGTATTGAAATTATGAGTTTCAATCTGATGTACGTTGTGAATGTTTTCAGCTGGTGTTTGGAAGTTGCAGCTTTAGTATGGTACATGTATTTCCATATTGTGGTAGAAGGATTGCGATTGGAAGACAAATTAAAACTACCACTTACTGATAATCATTCATCATTTTTGCTTTGAAACCATGAACTTAGTCACAAACATACCGTTACGGTTTGGCACTAAAAGTAAAGGACACAAATAATGAAGAGAAGAGATGAAGGAAGAAGAATAAGTAAAAATATATGAAAACAAAGAAGAGAATTGGAGACGACCAAGAACATAAAATCAAGGAGGAAATAGAACGAAAGAGGCAAAAAAGATGTACATTCAAAACATGATGACAAATATCAAAAATGAAAGTAATATTGAGATTTTTTTGCCAACAAAATATGTAAACATTAGAGGCAAGAACGTCCCCTGAAAAATGCTAAAATCGTTTCCCACGTCTTTTCCGTTCTAAGACCACGATGAATATAATTAGTTAAAAGCTTTTACTGTAGAAGAGAATGTACTGCTATCCAAATATTCCATTGTGATACGTCGCATTGGTTCGCATATGCTTGACTAGAGCTCCGTCCCAACATGATGTAACATCATGGGAATATAGCGATAGTAAATTAGTACACACTACATAAAGCCACCACAATTGAGAACAAATTCAATTTATGTTATTGCGTGGCTTTTATCACGATTGTATCACTTATGATACACGCCACGGATAATTATGGGAGACATCGATTATGTCCAGATAAAGAAAGCGGGATCGTATCATCTGCGATACAGTGCTTCAGGCTGTGAAATATTTGTTAAAACATTCATAGCGGGAGAGGTACTTCAGGGCGTCAACTGATGTCACATCAGTGCCCATGACTGGGAGGTCCTAGGTTCGAATTCCGACGGTGGAGGATTTTTGACACTAGCTTGTCAGCTAGACCGAATTCAGTCGCTGTCTGCAGGACACCTCTAGCGGCTGGCTGCTCTCATCGAATGTTTTCCGATCTACATTAGGCGAATGCCGGAGTAGTACCCTAACAAACGGGCCATGGAACGCGCGCGATCTTTCCTTTCTCTTCTTTTCCTACCTCCACTTCTTACACACATTTACAATTACATGCACTACACTACCACACACATACCAGGAGCTTAGAGCTTGTCCCGGCTGGGGCAGTGGTAGGCGAACCCCCTGCTATCCGACGGTAGATCGGCGTCGGATCTCACTATCCGGCAAGCGAAGATCACCGCCACCTCTCGGGACTAATAACCGCAGCAGTTGTTGCCCCCGGAATCACAAATCATTCAATCAATCAACAAGCACATTCCTCTTTGTTGGTTCGCATTCTCCGTTGTGTTGGTTTACATTAGATTGAATGCTTTCAAAACGCCAAGTTGTGAACGATAGTCCCCTGAGAATCCCTGAGTCCAACCACTGAGCGCCCGTGCAGCGGTCGCCGCCCAGCCGGATCACACCAGCCGTCGCCCGGGGCGCCGGGCGCCGCCCCGGATTCCGCCCTCTCCCCTCCCTTCCCCCTTCGCCGTTCCCTCCGTCTCCTCGGCGGCGCCGTCGCCTTCGCTACTGTACGCCCTCCCCGGACATGCCACGCCTTCACAGACGCCGATGCTGCTCTTGATATCGCTGCTCAGAATACCGGGCTTTGAGGGATCCGTCGGCGAACAAGGTGCCCTTGATTTGACGTATCCGCGTAGGCGATGCATTAGAGTGGTTCGATTCTTAATTGTTACTTTCGGATGATCCAGGGATAATAGAGAACTGATTGGCGATTTAGAAGGGTGATGAAAAGCAGACTTTGTACGTCTCAAAAGGGAATATTTATATGGTTAAATATTGCATGATTTGATGTATTTTATATTGTATAAATACTTTGAAAAAACTTAGTTGATATTTTTGATACTTTTGTGTTTTACCTATATTAGATACATTTCCAGATGAGCAGTTCTGGATAATGTTGAGTGGAAGTTAATTGTAAATGTACATACAAAAGTCATTTATCATGCATGTAATATTTTGTTTCTTTATTTTCCCAAACAATAACATTATTTTTGAAATTTTAAAAATATCCATAGATACATTTAATTTGAGCTGTTTAATTGTATCGCTGTGTTTGTTAAACAAAAATACTTTAATACATTAAAAAAATATGTTTAACGTAGATAAAGAACGAGTAATGCGAAATACACTGACTCCTTTTTTTTTTTTTTTTAATAATTCAAATTGTGATATTATGTTCCGATTTGAAAGAGATTTAAATAAATCTACGGACATTAGAAAGAGCTTAAACAACATGAGTACCGGTTTGTTACATAATATGTGAGATTTGTTCAGAAAAGAAAGAAGTAATATCTCTTCTTCGACTAATTGATTCACTTACATCCGTTAAGGAATTTTAAGAGGAAGTGAGTCCATTTTCGTTAAGAAATCCTAACATTTTTTTGTTCCTCTGACAAATGAGCTGTTCCAATAAATTGGAAGTACAACAAACACTTTCATTTCTCCATTTCTTTCATGATCCAAATTCCTTCTCAGAAAACTCTCACCTGCTTCTTCCAACCGGAACCAGACCAGGAGCAAGTGGCCGCCCGTCCCCAACCATTCACGCATGGTCGCACGTCATTAAGCGTGTGTCACTGAAGGAACCAGTTTAAAAGTTCCTCCCGCGGAAATAACAGTATGCCTTTCTGTACGCTGCTCAGTACGTTAGAATGGGAAGCAGAACATATTTTATTAACAGATTTCATGCACACATCTTACAGAAAATATTTGATGAATGAAAACATTTTCGAGGTAATCACATGCAATTATTAACAATTTAACTATCTGTTTGTAAATTATTGCATATTGTTCTTTAACGAAATCACATTACGGTGAGTTATGTTGGTTACTTTTGCAATCACTGGAGCATTTAACTTATGCTTGAAATATTTACGATTAAATTTTACTTTCTCGCCTTATGAAATTCTTCGTAAGATGTGAAAGTAATGTAATCGTGTGGCGGAAAACGGCGAATTTTCGATAGAAAAATGCTTATTGCAGGGCTGTGTCAACTAAAATGTAGATACATCCTGAGGCTGAATTAAAAAAAAAACTCATGGTGCATCCAGAACCAATGTCTTTTACTTGGTGAATTGGTTTTCGAAATTATTTGTTTTAAATATTTTTTGATGATTTTTTTTCTCTTATTTCGGATAATTCAGTTCTTATGAAAAAGAAATCTGCGTATAAAAAGGTATATGTTTTTATATTTCTCCTTTTATTTTAGAGACTACCTTAAGAAGAATTCTTGAAAAATCTGACTAGACACAATTAAACAAAGGTTTAATTCGAGGTGAATATGTTTGATACGAAATAAATAATACGGTTATAAAATTTGAAGACTAGAATAGATTAAGGTTTCTAATAGAATTTGTATTCTACTCATACAGTCAAATGGCAACCACTCAAAGTTGACACGGCATTCATTTATTCTCCTTCGGCGGTTTACGTTGTCACTGCATAGCATTTGCAAAAGAAAAGATCTTCGAAGACGTAGTTCACTTTTCATTCAATTTTAGAACTGCTATGTCATAAAAATATACATGTCTCAGTCTTCATCTTCAACTCTTGATAATTGCAGAGAGAGAGAGTAATAAAAAATTACTTTCAATACTTCAAATATGCTTAATGTTACTATAGTCATATATCACTTTTTCAGCACAATATACACAATACATACGACATAGAATATATACAATACATTCGTACATTCTTTTTCCTTGGATAAATTGGATAAACAGCGAAAAAGTTTTTGTACATCAGCTCTTAGACACTTGAAAATATGAAAAGTTAAAAAAGAATGACATCTTTAGGAATTTATTTCTAAAAGTATGCACAACTCTTCAATCTTCATGAGATTTAATACAACATCGTTCACAAAAGCTAACTAGTTTTATTCCTTTACAGCAAATATATAAAATAAGACCGTAAGAAATTGAAAATAGGAGGGTGTGGCAATGAAAAATTCCAAGCAGTAATATGGAAAATATGCTATAGATGGCAAAACTTCTATGACTGGCAAAACTTCTATGACATATGCTGTTTCCGGTAGCTTTTGGACCAGAGCGAAAATTTTGCAGTTTCTAAATCGTTGTTGTAAAAGTTAAAATTGCTTCATATTGAAACCCAGCTTCCACCGACCAGACCCTAAACTCTGGGTTACAGAATTATAGGTCCCATAATGTGCTGGGTAAACAATCTGATATTGTTAAGGGTTTTTAACCAACCCTAGAACTTAGACCCGCGATGCGATTAAATTAAACCTAATATGAAACATCCATTTTATTGCACCTACATGTTGAAAGTTTGCCCATTTCCACTTAATCTCAGAACTTCTACTTCCGTCGTAAATTGGCAGGCCTGAAGGTACTTCCCTATTCAGCAGTTGTCTATACAAACTTATGGAATTTTTTGTCGTTGTTTTTAAATAAAGTGTACAAAACTGTTATCTTTCCTTAGCATAGAGAGGGAATTGTGTCAGGTACTTGTAGGTCGATGAACTCTAATTTTCACAGCCAACGATGAAAATAAAAAAACATCTTCAAATAGCGTTTCTGGCACCAAGTACAACTAACCTCATCTCCATCATGCATAACAACCACAATAATTACGCATGGCGTATTACAAAACAATTTACATCTAGCTTTAACCACTGACCACCCTAAACTTCCATAACATTATGTGTTACAGAACAGCACACGGAAGCTCCACATATTTCTCTCCCCACAGGCCAAAGATTAGAGCAAAGCGACGCATGCAATTATGGTAATCACCTTCATGGTTTAAATCTTTAGCCTCCTTCCGCCTTCGGAACAGACACTGTTCGTCAGCGAGGTCTTGTCTTCTTTTTATCGCCGTTTAATTGTAGCCCCAGTCGACACGCATTGCACGCCAATCTTTGTTTCCTCTTTTTATCCCCCTCCCTCTCTCCTCTCATCTTTGTCGCTGTAATGAGGGATACGTATAAAGCGATGTGCACGACTAACAAGGATACCCCATGTCGAATATCGTTCGTAACGAACTTCCAAAAAATTGTCTGGTCCTCCAATTACACCTGCGGACATGGACCGGGACTCCTGGAGTCGGAGTTTAGGGCCTCACTTACGCTCCGATCTTTTCGTCGAACGCGGCTCCAAGTACCCAATGGAATGCAGCCTCTTGGAGCGGCGGCCACCGCTACCGAGATGTGTTGCATCCACCACCACCACTACCTCGGGAGGATCACCATCGCCTTGAAAATTCTTGTTAATGTGGTTCAGGGCTACAGCTATTGCCACTGCAGTCCCTAAACGGGTGACCGTTTGCTTCCAGTCCCGACACTAGCGGATTTTCGATATTAGCTCTGTAGCTAGGTCCAAATCTACCGCAGTTTGGAAGAAAATTATAGCGTCCGGCTGCTCTGATTGGTAGTTTCCCGTGGTGTCTCCAGTCACTACCATATCAATGCCGGATAAAAGCCAAATGACTGTTATGTCCCTGGACCGCCTGCGATCTTTCCTTCCACAACTTTTCCCCTTTCGCTCACCTGTACCAACTCACTTAAATTCACTACCCTACCACACGTGTCGGACTTTGTCCTGGCTGGGGCGGTGATCTGCTTCTTGTGGGGTAGGAACACTATGAAATCCTGGGAAATAACTTGTACTATAGTAATGGGACTAATGACTAGAGTCCGAATTTGATGTAAATAATTACCTCAGATTGCGGACCCGTCACCTCCCGGGATATAACAAGCACTATAGTAGTGGAACTACGACCTATCAGTTGACGCGCCCGGAAACACAAATTAACCCATTAATTGAAAGTTCTACGTTTCCTCTTTTTAAAGCAGCCACACGAAGACCGAAGCAGATGAGCGGTTTAATTTGTAAAGACTTTCCCTAATTTTAATTTTTAATCTGGTTCGTACGGTCTCCGAAAGCTCTAAGGTATGCGTCCAATCAACACTAAGCAGCTGTCATCGCTCCCGTTGAAACACACTCTAGAACACGATCTCCTAAGGAGTATAATTCGAGAGTCGTATGTTTGAATAAGGTGAAGTAAAATGTTTCCCGCTTCAACGTGTTCAGAGCAGAGTAGAAAAAAATCAACGAAATAACAAACTTGTTTAGCATAGATTCAACTTTACAGTTTTTATATAGCATAATTGAAGTTGTAATTGAACTATATATTGTTCCAAATTAAATATGATCAGATGTCATTGCATGAAAATTCGTGTTTTTTACTTTCACGATTTACTACATAAGTAGAGAAAGAATTGTAATCGTGCACTGGAAATTGTTAGCAAAGTTGAAATAAATAAGGGTTTCAATGAAGAAATTATATTCGTATATTGAATCATACATGTCTACGATACAGTTAGAAAAAAACAAGTTATACACAGCAACAAGATAAGTTGCAAAGCAACGTGCATTGATGGGCAACCATAGGTTCATGGAGATTATATCGCCATACCCCGATTGGGATTCAACAGAAATAAGCGATTCTTCGACAGAAAACTCTTACTGCCTGACCCTGTAAACAAAAAAAGTGGGTGAATTTTGTTCTGATAAGTAAATTACTTCCTCTAACACCTTGCGAAGTCAGAGTCCGGTTTTGCTTGAAACAGAAAAATCGGTTGACGGCACGCCTGTTTGCCCTTCTTCCTGTATGTCAGTGTCTGATCGTTCGTCCGTCCGGCCATCTGAGGTCAGCGCTTGCTCCTAAATCGTTCACATGATTTTCTCCAAAATTGATATTCCCCATCGATCGGAAGTGAGTCTCTTCCAATTTGAAACATATTTTGATTTGTGGGGAGATTTATCTTGAAGCCTCAGTTTTGAAATTTAATAAACTATGGCTCTAATATTTTTATTAAAGTTTTTCCTCAAATAGCGTACAAAACGCAGCACTTACAAATTGTTCGGGACCCTTTTTCGTAAAATTCCTGATTTTTCGAAAATTTCGAAAAATATTTTTTTCATCTTCTTCCTACAATTACAATACTGAAGGTAGGGATGTTTTCATTTATTTAAATTTGTTGCTAAAAGACAGATCTTGAAATAACGTCAAGTACACTTTTTTGAAAAAGTAATTTTTAAGTAATATTGAGTGAGATTTAGTCAGTTTTAATCAATTTTGTTCCCCAAAACGGTTCCATTTTTTCTTTAAATTTTTTCTTCGTATGTATCAAAGATGAATAAAAGAATTCGTTTTGGTCACATTTTCGGCGAGCTCTCTATTTTAGAAAATTGCAAAAGTTAACGTAGCAAAAAGACAGCAGGTTTGCAGGTTGCAAATGGCGCAGGTGTTGTTTTCATTGAATTTTCTGGATTTTCTAAAATTACACAAGTTAGAAATAATGCGAGAAAGAATATCCTGTTGTAGCATCACTAATTTTTCTATTCCTGTTACTGCAACATGGGACACCCAGCATTCTTCAAATCTGCAACCAAAATTACATTACTCACCCGTTGCTTCTGCTGATCACTTTTGTGACACATTACATAATGGTAACCACAGCACTTGCTTATAACATGCACACTGTCTCCACTATACAGGTGCGACTTGTCTTTCACAAATACCTTCATGCAGCTTTTGCCTAAGTTACATGCAACATTGCCACTACTCAAAAATTAATTCCTTGAGGTATTCTTGTTATTTTTTATTTGAAATCATCCATTTAATTACTACTGACTTGAAGGGAAAAAGCTAATTCAGAAGATGAACATTCCTCTATAGAAATAGTTGTGAATGTAGTCGAAGAAGCAGTAACAAATTAATTTGAATGTTCAGCGAACTTTAATATCCAAAGAAGGGATTTACATTATGGGTATACCAAACAAAGTTCTGATATACGTACCAACGTTTTATAGAACCGCAAGGTTACCATCAATGTTCTGTGGCATTTGTCTTCTACTTTTCCTTCGGCCTCCAGGGTTACCATATCGCCCTTTTCTACCACCGGTATCGCCATACGAATTGGGTTGACAGAATTAGAGTGAATTCAAGTTTTAAGTATTCAAATATCTCATCTTCATCTCAAGATCCATGTGTGCGCCTAACATATCAACCTAAATGCAGGATACTTCAACTAATGGGTCGCTGTTAAGGAGACAACTAATGAGTCTATTGGCAACATTTCAATCCATGACTGTTGCTAACATTACCCATTAGCCTGCCGCTGACACTTCAACCTATGCGTCTGTTTCTAGCATTAACCCAATAGTAGTCTGTTGCCAACACCTCAACCTCCGGATAGGATTGTACGTCTTCAATCCACAGGTTTAGTACTAGCATCTTAACCAATGGATCAACTGCAACCACTTCAACCCAAGGGTCTGCTTCAACTTATGGATTTGCTTCAACTTAGGGATCTGCTCCCACTTATGGGTCTTTTTCAACTTGTGGGTCTCCTTCAACTTGTGGGTCTCCTTCAACTTGTGGGTCTCCTTCAACTTGTGGATCTGCTTTAATTTACGGGTCTGCTTCCACTTATGGGTCTGCTTCAGCATATAGATATGCCGCCAACTCTTCAACTTACGGATGTTCTGCTAACACCGGCACCCTTGGGACCTCTGACTCCTCAACCTTTGGCATTATGCTTCGGCTATCTCTGAATGCCTCCGGCGCCGGCGTCCCTTCCCTCCGCCCTGCGGCGTCGAGGCGGCACCGCTACTTTACACAGGCGAGGCCCGCTGCTCTCCCTGGGCCAGATTCGGATCGCTGCCCCCATTTCGATTAATCCCGGACCCGCCGCTCCGCCGGGAGGGGCGGCTGGGAGAGCGCTGTGTGCCGGCAGAGATGAGATAAAGTTGCGGTGAGAGAGAAACCCGCCCCGAGTGAGGAGTTTGGAGGAGTAATACATTGAGACATGATTGTTAGTTTCCGAGAAGTAAGAGGGAATGGCATTTAAATAATAAGTAATATGTACGAAAACTTGACAAATAAATATTATATTTAAAACTAAGTTGTCTTGCATCCCAGTTTTTAATCAAATTATTCTATCTCCAGATTCTATAGAGTTGGTATTACCACTGCTTTCACACCGAGAACACGTTAAGAATCAGTCTGTAGAAATTCTATTTCTCCACAGTGTGAAAGAATGCACACTTCTCGATAATTTAGAAGTGCAGACACCTATGAAGAACTCGGCAAAAAAGACTGTTGAAGGGAAAACTTAAAATCGTAACAAAATGGTCGTGAACGGCATAGGAAAACAATTTTCTTCCTGCGTTTTCAGAATTGAGTGCAAAGAGTGTTCAAGCTCGCGGAAATAATGGATTAATGTCCTTAAAAGTGCCTAAAATATACGCTTTAAATTAAGTTTTAAATGTTATTTATCCATGATAAATGACATCTGCATTCAAATGAAATATTTAATACATAATTGAATATACAATAACCTACTTTCCGAAAATATATGTAGCATCATAATACAAAGGGAATTTTCCTAAGCTTTCCTCACCATCATCCCTAATGAGCCAAAATACCGAGTAAATGAATAACATTGTGGAAGTTAAAACAGGCTTTAGACCACAGACGGTCGTGACACGTTTACGCAACAAAGCGTAAAAAAATTTCTGTTAATTGCATTTCAAAGAAAGCAATAATCGTGTGTAAATAAGGTACGAATGAAAAGATAAATCTCAACTTAATTATAGAAACTACCAATTAGATGAAATATTTGAGTGAGAATATAGAAGAAATATTGAAAATAAATTGAAATAAATATTGAAAACACATCTAACCGGAGATAAATGATGGTAAAGGATTAATAATTATATTTTATTATTTGTAATAATTAAGGTATTATTTATATTAATCTCAACTGTTTTCTCTGCTACATTTATCAGACCCAATTTATTGGGTTAAAATGGAAGAACAAGCCGTCAAATAAGCACGTAATATAAAAAAGAAATCAAATAACCTAAAGGAGACGTAATTGTGAAAGTCCAAAAAAATAAGAAATTAAATTAGGAAGTTCTTAAATATAATCGTTAGAAAGATAAAATGAAATGCTGCTGCAGATAACTAGAATATATACTAAATTATGTTGAAGGATGAAGACAGGTAGCAACGAGCACTTTTAACATGATCATTTTGGACATGGGTCGGCGATCTGGAATGTAGTGGCTAGCTGCCATTTACCTGAGCCAGAATAGCGTTGATGTACAAAAAAAGAGGGATATGAGGAACATTTTCATTTTGCAGAACAGTTTTATTTTGAACACAGCCGTTTATTTCTCTGGTAAAGAAATTGGTGTTTTACATTATCTTTACCGGTTGTCTTGTGAACTATCTTAATAACATTTTTACATGCAAAAATGTACTTTTTAAAGTAACTTCGTTGTAAGTATTGTAACTAATAAGTAATAAGTTTACATCGGTAGAGGCGAACATAAAGGCACTGCCTTAAAATTGTAGCATACCAATATTTGGGAGGTCGCGTTTACTTCATGTATAATAATCTACGAGTTCTTGTGGTACCTGCCAAAATCGCGCTCTATAGCCCAGTGAATGAATCATTGGTTTCCCTGATTCTTCCGGGCGAATACCGGATTCATTCTAGAATACAGACCACGGACTTCGCAATTCTATCTACTCTACCTACCACCTTTATTCCCGTCCCTAGAACCGGGTGATGGGCCAATCACATTTCCTCGTACAGCCCTTTCCATTGATTCAGATCTTCTTCGGAAAGCGTCGAAGATGCGGAAAGGAGTACACTACTATGAGTTCACCGTGCAATTAAATGTCTTGGAAATGAAACGAATAATCTCAATTTTAAAAAGAACCGTATTTCTGTTATGTAATACTCGTCTTGTACACCATCGGCACGTTTCTCATAGTGGGATAAGCGAAATATTCAAAAACAATAAAAAATGACTTCAAAGAAGAGAGACGTTACTCGCAGTCGAATGCAAAACGCTTCGAGGGTGAGCAACGGAGAACAAGGACTGCCGGCAAACCGGTGGCGCAGCGGACAGGTGTTCAGTCCACGGGCTCCGCAGCCCCTTCGGATAAGACGCGCGCTCCTCGTACGGGGGGCGTGGCGGCGTGCGAGCCTCCGGCGGCGGCGGCGGCGGCGGGAGCGGGAGCGGTGACCGACATCAATTCCGCCGTAAACTGTAACCGGGGCAGGGCGGGCGCTGGAGAAAGACCCATTACGGCGCGCCCTCGAGATAAAGCAGCTCGAATCCTCCACGCTGGCAGCGGCGGGGCTCGTCCCCGCGCGCCCTGGCCCGTCTCGCCCGGCGCGGAGAACAAAGCGTGTGTGCTAATTGAGAACGCCCCGGCGGCGCCGCGAGCCGCTGCAACGCCTCCGGCACCTCGCTGCCGTGGCGCCTGGTTGCGGTCCGCGCGCCGGAGGCTGCGGCCCACGGGGAGCTGGGATGCGCCGGCACAATGGAGGGCTCCGGCTAATTAAAATGAATTGTTTTAACTGGGTATTTAAGTGTTGAAAAATGGAATACAAAAGTACAAAGCGGTTTCGTTTGTTTTTCTTGGCTGAGACATATACATGCTTCCGGAGTCCTATTGGTCGGAAAGTACGAACTGTACCAGCAGAGTTGAAGCGGTTGAGATTTTGTAGTTTGATTTGTGAAGGTGTTAAGTAAATAGAGGATGAGAAACATGATATTTCCTTTATATTACTTCGTAACTTAATGCAGATTGTTTGCAAAATTCCTTCAGATTTTGACAATTTCCTTTTCGTGAACTTGAACTCCCAACCGCCATGTTTCACCTCTTTACATTCTTCCTTCCCTCTCAAAATCAGCCTTGAATAACCTCGGGTTTCCTCGACGTTAAGCCTCGCACCATATCTGGGGTATTTTTGGACCCCATGATCATTAATTTATTAATATTTTACTAAATATTTGCCCCTAATAATTGGTATCTATCTAGCTGTACACTTACGATATTTTGTATCGATAATTACTTATAAACTGTATAAAACGTTTCTTAACGTATTATTGTGTACACGTATAAAAGGGATCTTAGTAAAATAGGGTTTCTAAAGTGCAATTGAAGAGATTATTTCTGAAGTGACGTGTCTTTATGAAACACAGTTTCAGGAATGGCATGATTTTATATTTTGTTTTGTAGTTAAAAATACGATTCAACTATTTTCGAATGTCTGTTTACATTGAAGAAACACACTTTTTAAATACAATATTTGGCAGCATAATGTAGGCGCTTCATAGTAATGTTTTTATGTGTAAAATAGAAAATAAACAGCAATGAAGATATGACACTTTGGAAGTGAGCTGATTAATTTTGTACAATAGTTCGTTACTCCATTCCTCTTTTATTTCCACTCCGAAGTCAGTAGCCTAAATTTGTCAATACAGTTGTATTTATAAATTGTGAAAAGTACCCCGCGTTGCCCGGGTATTTATTTACCATATTTTTTGTTAAAAAGGAAAAGAAATGATTTATGCAAATACCGTAAAGCATCTTGACTCTGGCCTTACCTGCTTTGCTCTGCCCAAACTCACCCTGCCTCTTCTCACCGCCCACGCCCTGCCCTGTTATGATCACTACGAACCCCTTTGATACCACCATCGTTACTCCGAGCAGCGGAAGCAGATTCTTATCTACATTCTCCCCGCAAACTTCCAGTAATTACTTTTACCTGCAAGGTAAAGCCTTCCAGTAATAACTTGTACCTGCAAGGTAGTCAAAGAGTAATGGTGCCATTGAAACGAATTAGAAAGCATTTATTATGAAATTGCATGGACTTTAAGAAACGTTTAAGAAATGTTCTTTGATAGGTTTACTCATCGTTATCGAAATTTACGCAAAAAATGTAACAGTGCTCACTTGAATTTTGCCTTAATTTGTACGGAAGGGGTATAGGGGTAATTTATACGCCATCTACTGCACGCAGTTAATTTTTCTCTGATCACATGTGCATTTGAATCCACGTGTGTATATCATTAAGCTTAGTGCATTTGTAAATTTGTCTTCTTCGCTAGTGACGCCGCACGCAGGCTGAGATGCCGACGTTTCGCCTGTCATGTCGCAGGCTTTCTCAGGGCGAGGACGAATTTGAAAAAAAATGTAGCCTGAGTTCAACCTGACCAAACATTCTACCTTTCGGTGACAACCACATCGAAATTTGCGGTCGTTCTACAGGTTACTCCTGACGAACGAACAAAATTGTAGGAGTAGTAGAAAGGGATTTTATATCGTCTAAACGACCACGTGCGATTATAAAACGGCAGCTATTTTGAAATAACAGGCAGCGTCTCCAATAATATTTACACCCAAGATACAAGATCTGCAGGAGAAATTTTTTATGCCTACAAGGAAATTACCCTTTATCCCGGCGGCGGCTGCAGCCTGCGCTGTCGTGGGGCGTGAGGCTGTTGGCCGGGGCGTCGTGTCCCTCCGCTTGTCGCCAAGCGGCCGGGGCTGACCCGGCCTTCCGAGATGCTTTCTCGCGCGTGCACTTTCCCGTCTTGTAAAACTGTTCGTGTAAGTGCTTACACGCCCGCCGGGACGCTGGTGGTGAGTTTCTAGAGTGGCAACATGACGAACGTCGAGATTGAGGGAGTCGGACGTTGACGAATATGTTGTTCCTTCGCGTGGTGTCCCAGCCGCGTGGGTTCGCACATGTGCTTTGGTGAAAGACGAATAACAAATGTGTGTGATAATCGGAGATTTCCAAATGGGAAGGGGCACTTGTAAGTTGAGTGAGTAAGGAATAAGCAATTCATCTCTCCCTCATTCACCTTATAAAAATAACTGACACATTACCAGGTCCTAAATGTGGATCCCAAGCATCAACGTTCCTCTGGAGTGCCCTAAACTAGCCCATACAAGACAGTCTTTAAATTGAAAAAACTGTTTTTAATTCCTTCTCCACTCCAGAAGAATGTATAAAAGTCTCACAACTTTTAAAAACCTCAAAAATTGACACGTCAATATAAAGACCATAATTTACCTACATCTTTAATAGTACAATCCTTCAAACATTTTATTAACATCAACGGCCTGTCCGGTGAATAAACAAATATGACATTCCATCTCAATGATGTAAGTACCCAAGATATTACACTTGTGAACCATTTATACATTTGTATGAATTTTATGTAATTGTATAATGGAATAATTGTACAAAATGTATAATTGTATAAATGTATACAATTATATAAATTGTATAAATACAAATTGTACAAATGTATAATTTGTGTAAATTAAAAATTGATACTCATGGCCGCTTATGATCCAGTTGTTGAAAAGCGACCTTATATAAATAAAATTAAACTAGGACTAAACTTAAACTAGGTCATTCTGTAGCATCACTAGTTTATTATTGACAATTGTCAATGAAATAAAATAATTTTCTACTTGATTTTGAGAATTAGAAATTTTTACAAAAAAGTGCTTCTAATTTTCTTTGGTAAGTAGTAGAATATTATTAAAGGGGTAGAAAGAAGCAGGTACCTTGAATGCAATGTCTTACTCGCACTTCGATTCCTTTTACGTATAAACAGGTCTTGGGAACTGTGGTAGTAAACATCTGGAAAGCAAAAAGAAGAATGGTAAAGGGAACGAAGAAAAAATAATGAAATGTATTTAGCGTTTGGTTAAATAATACGTTTGAACTAAAAAAAGACATTTTCACCAAAAATAATGAACTAAATTATCAACAATTTTTTCACTGAATTATATATCTTAATGAACCTTCAAGTTCGACATTTTTGTTAACACTCTTCAGAAACTTTACATTATCGAGCCAACGATCGCGTAACATGGCGCATTGTGTGGAGGCTTTTTCTTCTAAAAAAACCTTAAAGTTGAGGGCACTCGTGTGTGAGTAATGGGACCAAAAAATTTGATTCGTTCTGGAACTCATGCAAGAATCGTGTAACTGATAAAGAATTGAAATGGTCGTATACATTCATGTATGCAGTCGTGTACGTAGAATCTCATCGTGGAACCAGTTTCATATTCAGGCAGATTTTGAATTTTTTAAAATTAAAGGTATGGTTCAGATAGTAAAGCTGGATTTGCGTTGAGACATCTCTCATTCATTGTAAAATATATAATCTCTATAATGTATATTCACGCACTTTTTGTACTGTTGTGGCCGGAGTCGGTCCAGAAACCCAGAGAGTATTTTTATGGAAAAGTATATTCGTTTAGGGAAAAGTGAAATTTTGAACTTTGTAGTGATTATTTAAAAGTCATTTGTAATCATAGCATTCAATTTTATTCGATTAAAATATTAAAAACTTTAAAATATTGCTTCTTTAATCGTTAATTTCTAAATAATGTATTAGAACTTCCCATTATGTACATTAATAAAAATATTGAAAATTTAAAAAACTTCTTTCTGCATTATAATGAGAAAGAATCCCATACTATACACGGTATATCAATCACAGCCGAGTGATCACTGCAACTATTCACTCTACCTTTGTGTTACGATTCATTCATTTCATAATAATTGTTTATTAATTACTACAATATTCACTAATTTAATTATAACTTATCTCTTACATTGCTGTGAAGATTAATGCAAGGTTCTTTCCTTTTCCTCAACCACTTCTGGCCAAGTTTCATGCAAACACTTGAACAAATATAATATTTTACTCTCATACCGACAATATCTTTATATGTCATCCCACAAGTACTTTGAAAATTCTCGAAATAAATTCAAGGCTTCAACCTAGGAACTAATTTACATATTTGATCACTTATTGGTGTGGTACCTTACCTTGAAACTTCTGTGCAACAGCTGTGCTTTGTGAACAATGACATTTTTTTCCTATCCTAGAAACTCAATGAATTCACACACAATATATTCAAAAACACAAGACAAGAATATAAGACAAAAGAATGAATTCACTCTAACTTGATTCCCGTAACTATTAAATAAGGAAGTGATGAATGACAAAAATTAAAATTACTTTTTCAAGGTGAATGACGTATCCGATTGGTTGATATCCGATTAATTCTGAAACGCTATTGGCCTGCAATCCATAAGCGGAATCCTCCCATCAATACAACACGACGTATGGCATCGCGAGACATGGCCAACAAGTGATACCTTGCGGAACACCATAAATTCTTCTGCGCCAGATCCACGTCTCTCGTCAACGTCCATACTCGTCTTCCGCGCTCATATGCGGCGAGCGGGTTCCGCCGGACCACCCCGGGAGCGCGCCTTCTCGTTGTGTCGCCTGCCAGCCGAGGGAGCGCGGGTCGCGGCCAGGTGCGACGGCCGGCCGGCGGCGCGCAGCGGGGCGGCGTGCGCCGTCCGTCGCGGGCGGCCGCCGCCGTCACTGCGCACGCGCAGCGGAAAAAGCGCCCGCGGAGTGCGCGCGCAGCATAAGGCCGTCTGTCCCCCGACCACAGCGCTGCCGGCCGAGCTGCCGGTGGCGACCAGCGCAGGGGGCTGCCACGCTTACGAACATGCAGGAAGAGTCAGTGAGTGAGTATTTAGTGTTTCCGGACGCGTAAGCTACTAAGGTCGTTGGTCCCGTGATGGCAGTTGATTGATTATTTAGTGTTTCCAGACGCGTCAGCTACTAAGGTCATTCTTCTCATGATGGTAGTTGATTATTTCGTGTTTCCGTGCTCGTCAGCTGCTACGGTCATTGGTTGCCGAGGGTAGTTCATTGCTTATTTCGAGTCTCCGAACGCGCCAACTGCTGAGGTCATTGGTACGAACATGTAGGAAGAGTCAGTGAGTGAGTATTTAGTGTTTCCGGACGCGTCAGCTCCTAAGGTCATTGATCCCGTGATGGTAGTTGATTGATTATTTCCTGTTTCCGTGCGTGTCAACTGCTACTGTCACTGGTCTCATCATGGTAGTTAATTATTTCGTGTTTCCGTGCTCGTCAACTGCTACGGTCATTGGTTCCCGAGGGTAGCTCTTTACTTATTTCGAGTCTCCGAACGCGTCAACTGCTGAGGTCATTGGTCCTGTGAGGGTAGTTGATTGTAGTTCGTGTTTCCAGACGCGTCAACTGCCAAGGTTATTGGTTGTACGATGGCAGTTGATTATTTCCTGTTTCCGGGCGTGTCATTTGCCAAAGTCATTGGTTGCTCGAGGGTAGTACATTGATTATTTCGTGTTTCCGGGCACGTGAACTCCTAAGATCATAGGTTGCGTGAGGGTAGTTGATTTATTATGTTTCCGGGCGGGTCATTATTGCTATGGTCATTATTGGCGTATGTTTAGTGCATATTTTTATCATCGAATGTGGCGGTGTTTATCCCGAGCTGGATAGTGACGTCCGGTGCCGACCTACCCGTCGGCTTGCGGGGTTTTCTTAAACCAGGTATCTCCCATCAGCGAGGCACCGCCCCTACCCGGAGAAGCTGTAATTTCCCGACTGGTCTTCCGACATGTGTCGGATGTGTAGCGCATATGTGCGTGTGTGTAAGTACTGGGTGATGATAGGACAAAGAAGAGGAAGATCGCGCGCGGTCCGCGACCCGTTTGTTAGGATACTACTCCGGAATTCACCTGGTTCTGATCGGAGAAGCCACGGGAAACCACCGATCAGAGCAGCCGGCCGCTAAAATACTCATTCAGAAAACGGCTGAACTCGACATGGCTATCTAGGTAGTGTCGACTTGGTAATCTAGGTCCTGCCACCATAAGGACTCGAACGCTAGGACCTCCCAGTCAGAGGTTCTGCAGTAAAATCAGTCCTGCACCACCTAAGCCTGTGTGAATGTAATGACGTCCTGGAAGTTAGCAGGTCCATTTCATCCAATCACAAAACTGCATGGCTCATAATTTGCCGCTTTTTTGCCGTTTTTGAGATGCGAAAACCAAAAATTTGCCGCGAGCCATTTTCCCCCAAAAATCAGTGGTCCTGCTAACTTCCAATGGAAGTTAGCAGGTCCATTTCATCCAATCACAAAACTGCATAGCCCATAATGATCAGCTATTTTGCCGTTTTTAAGATGTGAAAACCAAAAATTGATATCTCCATTATTTCAAAAAATATTAAGAATTAAAAAAACATTAAAAATACGTTCAATATAAGAGCGCAATCAAAGAAGTAAAAGGACGTCCTCCGTACAAAATCACAAATAACAACTCATAATCGACGCCAAAATTTCCCGAAAACTAGTGAAAAACAAAATCTGTAATAAAACATTTGCCGCCAACCGGTTAGACACAATTACCCGGGTTCGAATCCCAGATATGCACCTCTTAAATTAGCCCCATTCAATAAATAGACGCATTCTCTAGTAAACCATTAGCTTTAACAATTCGTACTGTGCGCCGAAATTAGCACCAACCAAGTGGCAAACATAATCATTAATAAAATAATTTGCCGCGGATCGGCTAGTTTAAATTACCCGAGTTCGAATCCCCAAAACTTATATTTTGAAAGCCCCTTTCAAGGAAACGCGCGGTGTCTCCAAAACCATTAGCCATAACAATTCAGTATGAGCGCCGAAATTAGCTGCATGAAAGTGTAAAATATTATCTGTAATCAAAAAATTTGCCGCGAACCGGTTAGTGACTGTTTCTTGAGTTTTTATTTCCAAAAATTTATCACTTCGATCGGCGCCTTTCTAGAAAAGTGCGCCGTATCTCCTAAACCATTAACCTTAACGATTCACGTTCTGCGCCGAAATCTGCTGTAAGCATGTGTCAACAATAATCTGTAATCAAAAAATTTGCCGCGAACCGGTTAGTGACTGTTTCTTGGGTTTCAAATTCCAAAAATATCCCTCTTCGAACGGCCTCTTTCTAGAATAGTGCGCCGTATCTCCTAAACCATTGACCTTAACAATTCCCGCTCTTCACCGAATGATGCTGTCAGTAAGTGCCAACTACAATATGTACTCAAATAATTTGCCGCGAACCACTTAGTTAGTGTTTCCCGGGTTCAAAATATCAAAAATGTACCTTTTCGAACGGCCTATTTTGAGAAAAGCGAGCCGTGTCACGTTAACAATTGACCTTAACAATTCCCGCTCTGTACCGAATGATGCGGTCAGTAAGTGCCAACTACAATCTGGAAGCAAATAATTTGCCATGAACCGGTTAGTTACAGTTTCCTTGGTTCAAAATATCAAAAATGTACCTTTTCGAACGGCCTCTTTCCAGAAAAGTGCGCCTAATCTCCTAAATCATTGACCTTAACAATTCCCGCCTTGCGCCAAAATTATCTGTGGGCAAGTCACAACTATCATCTGTAATCAAAGAATTTGCCTCGACCCGGTTAGTTACTGGTTTTTGGGTTCAAATTTTCAAAAATGTACCTCTACTAACGGCCTCTTTCCAGAAAAGCGCGCTGTGTCTCCTAAACTATTGACCTAAACAACTCTCATTCTGCTCTGAAATCAGGTGTGAACAAGTGATATATATATATATATATATATATATATATATATATATATATATATAATCTGTAATCAAAAAATTTGCCGCGGACCGTTTTGTTACAGTATCTCGGGTACAAAATTTAAATATGTATCTCTTGGAATGGTCTCTTTCAATGGAAACGCTTCGTGTCTCCTAAACCAATAACCTAAACAATTCATCCTCTTCGCCTAGGGGCAATAATCATCTGTATGCCGCGGGTATGTTAGTTACAGTAACCGGGGTTCGGATTCCCGAAATTTACATCTTCCCATTTGAGGAAAAGACGCTCTGTCTCCTAAAACATTGCCCTTAACATTTTATACTGTTTGTTGGAATAAGCTTTAACTTAGTGTTAAATATAATCTTCGAGATTTATCGGCGCACATTTTCTTGAACGTTGAAATTGATTTTCTATAACTCGGGAACAAACATTTTTCAAACATTTTCATTTTTCTAAAATAATTACTTTCTAACTTCATTTTTTTTCGTTTTTTATTTTCGTTTTTTTTTCTTTTAATTCTGTCTCTCAAGAAAATGTGCGCCGATAAATCTCTTTCCCCACGTCATATACAGTTTTTACTGTTTTTTGGCAAATAAATAAATAAATGACGGCGAAACAAATGCCTCTCCGGCCGGCCGGCCTAAATCCGAGTAAAACGTTCGGCCGATATTCTCCAAAATTTATAAGTCCCTAATCGATCTAACTGATCTCTCGGCCCATTGCATTGGAAACTGATATTATAATTTTGGAGGTACATTACATGAAGCACCTGGGAAACATAAATCTAACATTTTTTATTATTTTATTGTTGGATATTACAATGAACGTTTAAGAGAACGCTGCAGGTCACAGTTTCGTTTAAAAATTTGTTTTTTGAAAAACTCCAGAAATTCAAAATATTTTCGGCGTCTTACCGCTAGGATAAATTTTAAGATAGACATTTTCTTTCAATAAAATTTCTTTTAATGTAACTAATAGGCCTGCGGCAATATTTTTTATAACAGATTATATTTAACACTAAGTTAAAGCTTATTTCTACGAACAGTATAAAATGTTAAGGGCAATGTCTTTTCCTCAATTGGGAAGATGTAAATTTCGGGAATCCGAACCCCAGTTACTGTAACTAACATAACCGCGGCATACAGATGATTATTGCCCCTAGGCGAAGAGGATTAATTGTTTAGGTTATTGGTTTAGGAGACACGAAGCGTTTCCATTGAAAGAGACCATTCCAAGAGATACATATTTAAATTTTGAACCCGAGATACTGTAACAAAACGGTCCGCGGCAAATTTTTTGATTACAGATTATATATATATATATATATATATATATATATATATATATATATATCACTAGTTCACACCTGATTTCAGAGCAGAATGCGAGTTGTTTAGGTCAATAGTTTAGGAGACAAAGCGCGCTTTTCTGGAAAGAGGCCGTTAGTAGAGGTACATTTTTGGAAATTTGAACCCAAAAACCAGTAACTAACCGGGTCGAGGCAAATTCTTTGATTACAGATGATAGTTGTGACTTGCCCACAGATAATTTTGGCGCAAGGCGGGAATTGTTAAGGTCAATGATTTAGGAGATTAGGCGCACTTTTCTGGAAAGAGGCCGTTCGAAAAAGGTACATTTTTGATATTTTGAACCAAGGAAACTGTAACTAACCGGTTCATGGCAAATTATTTGCTTCCAGATTGTAGTTGGCACTTACTGACCGCATCATTCGGTACAGAGCGGGAATTGTTAAGGTCAATTGTTAACGTGACACGGCTCGCTTTTCTCAAAATAGGCCGTTCGAAAAGGTACATTTTTGATATTTTGAACCCAGGAGACACTAACTAAGTGGTTCCCGGCAAATTATTTGAGTACATATTGTAGTTGGCACTTACTGACAGCATCATTCGGTGCAGAGCGGGAATTGTTAAGGTCAATGGTTTAGGAGATACGGCGCACTATTCTAGAAAGAGGCCGTTCGAAGAGGAATATTCTTGGAAATTGAAACCCAAGAAACAGCCACTAACCGGTTCGCGGCAAATTTTTTGATTACAGATTATTGTTGACACATGCTTACAGCAGATTTCGGCGCAGAACGTGAATCGTTAAGGTTAATGGTTTAGGTGATACGGCACACTTTTTTAGAAAGGCGCCGATCGAGGGGAGACATTTTTTGGAGATAAAAACTCAAGAAACAGTCACTAACCGGTTCGCGGTATATTTTTTTATTACAGTTTATAAATGGCACTTGATCACAGTAGATTTAGGCGCAGAACGTGAATCGTTAAGGTCAATGGTTTAGGAGATACGGCGCACTATTCTAGAATGGCGCCGATCGAAGGGATTCATTTTTGGAAATAAAAACTCAAGAAACAGTCACTAACCGGTTCGCGGCAAATTTTTTGGCTACAGTTTATAGTTGGCACTTGCTCACAGTATATTTCGGCGCAGAACGTGAATCGTTAAGGTCAATGGTTTAGGAGATACGGCGCACTCTTCTAGAATGGCGCCGATCGAAGGGATACATTTTTGGAAATAAAAACTCAAGAAATAGTCACTAACCGGTTCGCGGGAAATTTTTTGATTGCAGATTATTGTTGGCACCACGCTCGCAGCAGATTCCGGCGCAGAACGTGAATCGTTAAGGTCAATGGTTTAGGAGATACGGCACACATTTTTAGAAAGGCGCCGATCGAGGGGAGACATTTTTTGGAGATAAAAACTCAAGAAACAGTCACTAACCGGTTCGCGGCAAATTTTTTGATTACAGATTATAGTTGGCACTTGCTCACAGTATATTTCGGCGCAGAGCGTGAATCGTTAAGGTCAATGGTTTAGGAGATACGGCGCACTATTCTAGAATGGCGCCGATCGAAGGGATACATTTTTGGAAATAAAAACTCAAGAAACAGTCACTAACCGGTTCGCGGCAAATTTTTTGATTACAGATTAGAGTTGGCACTTGCTCACAGTAGATTTCGGCGTAGAACGTGAATCGTTAAGGTCAATGGTTTAGGAGATACGGCACACTTTTCTAGAATGGCGCCGATCGAAGGGATACATTTGTGGAAATAAAAACTCAAGAAACAGTCACTAACCGGTTCGCGCGAAATTTTTTGATTACAGATTAGAGTTGGCACATGCTCACAGCAGATGTCGGCGCAGAACGTAAATCGTTAAGGTCAATGGTTTAGGAGATACGGCGCACTATTCTAGAATGGCGCCGATCGAAGGGATACATTTTTGGAAATAAAAACTCCAGAAACAGTCACTAACCGGTTCGCGGCAAATTTTTTGATTACAGACTATTGTTGGCACATGCTCACAGCAGATTTCGGCGCAGAACGTGAATCGTTAAGAATAATGGTTTAGGTGATACGGCACACTTTTTTAGAAGGCGCCGATCGAGGGGAGACATTTTTTGGAGATAAAAACTCAAGAAACAGTCACTAACCGGTTCGCGGCAAATTTTTTTATTACAGACTATTGTTGGCACATGCTCACAGCAGATTTCGGCGCAGAACGTGAATCGTTAAGAATAACGGTTTAGGTGATACGGCACACTTTTTTAGAAAGGCGCCGATCGAGGGGAGACATTTTTTGGAGATAAAAACTCAAGAAACAGTCACTAACCGGTTCGCGGCAAATTTTTTGATTACAGATTATAGATGGCACTTGCTCACAGTAGATTTAGGCGCAGAACGTAAATCGTTAAAGTCAATGGTTTAGGAGATACGGCGCACTTTTCTAGAATGGCGTCGATCGAAGGGATACATTTTTGGAAATAAAGACTCAAGAAACAGTCACTAACCGGTTCGCGGCAAATTTTTTGGCTACAGTTTATATTTGGCACTTGCTCACAGTATATTTCGGCGCAGAACGTGAATCGTTAAGATCAATGGTTTAGGAGATACGGCGCACTATTCTAGAATGGCGCCGATCGAAGGGATACATTTTTGGAAATAAACACTCAAGAAACAGTCACTAACCGGTTCGCGGCAAATTTTTTGATTACAGATTATAGTTGGCACTTGCTCACAGTAGATTTCGGCGCACAACGTGAATCGTTAAGGTTAATGGTTTAGGAGATACTGCACACATTTTTAGAAAGGCGCCGATCGAGGGGAGACATTTTTTGGAGATAAAAACTCAAGAAACAGTCACTAACCGGTTCGCGGCAAATTTTTTGATTACAGATTATAGTTGGCACTTGCTCACAGTAGATTTCGCCGTAGAACGTGAATCGTTAAGGTCAATGGTTTAGGAGATACGGCACACTTTTCTAGAATGGCGCCGATCGAAGGGATACATTTTTGGAAATAAAAACTCAAGAAACAGTCACTAACCGGTTCGCGGCAAATTTTCTGATTACAGATTATTGTTGGCACATCCGCACAGCAGATTTCGGCGCAGAACGTGAATCGTTAAGGTCAATGGTTTAGGAGATACGGCACACATTTTTAGAAAGGCGCCGATCGAGGGGAGACATTTTTTGGAGATAAAAGCTCAAGAAACAGTCACTAACCGCTTCGCGGCAAATTTTTTGATTACTGTTTATAGATGGCACTTGCGCACAGTATATTTCGGCGCAGAACGTGAATCGTTAAGGTCAATGGTTTAGGAGATACGGCGCACTATTCTAGAATGGCGCCGATCGAAGGGATACATTTTTGGAAATAAAAACTCCAGAAACAGTCACTAACCGGTTCGCGGCAAATTTTTTGATTACAGACTATTTTGGCACATGCTCACAGCAGATTTCGGCGCAGAACGTGAATCGTTAGGAATAATGGTTTAGGAGATACGGCGCACTATTCTAGAATGGCGCCGATCGAAGGGATACATTTTTGGAAATAAACACTCAAGAAACAGTCACTAACCGGTTCGCGGCAAATTTTTGATTACAGATTATAGTTGGCACTTGCTCACAGTAGATTTCGGCGCAGAACGTGAATCGTTAAGGTTAATGGTTTAGGAGATACTGCACACATTTTTAGAAAGGCGCCGATCGAGGGGAGACATTTTTTGGAGATAAAAACTCAAGAAACAGTCACTAACCGGTTCGCGGCAAATTTTTTGATTACAGATTATAAATGGCACTTGCTCACAGTAGATTTAGGCGCAGAACGTGAATCGTTGGGGTGATGGTTTAGGAGATACGGCGCACTTTTCTAGAATGGCGCCGATCGAAGGGATACATTTTTGGAAATAAAAACTCAAGAAACAGTCACTAACCGGTTCGCGGCAAATTTTTTGGCTACAGTTTATAGTTGGCACTTGCTCACAGTATATTTCGGCGCAGAACGTGAATCGTTAAGATCAATGGTTTAGGAGATACGGCGCACTATTCTAGAATGGCGCCGATCGAAGGGATACATTTTTGGAAATAAAAACTTAAGAAACAATCACTAACCGGTTCGCGGCAAATTTTTTGATTACAGATTATTGTTGACACATGCTCACAGCAGATGTCGGCGCAGAACGTGAATCCTTAAGGTTAATGGTTTAGGTGATACGGCACACTTTTTTAGAAAGGCGCCGATCGAGGGGAGACATTTTTTGGAGATAAAAACTCAAGAAACAGTCACTAACCGGTTCGCGGCAAATTTTTTGATTACAGATTATAAATGGCACTTGCTCACAGTAGATTTAGGCGCAGAACGTGAATCGTTGGGGTGATGGTTTAGGAGATACGGCGCACTTTTCTAGAATGGCGCCGATCGAAGGGATACATTTTTGGAAATAAAAACTCAAGAAACAGTCACTAACCGGTTCGCGGCAAATTTTTTGGCTACAGTTTATAGTTGGCACTTGCTCACAGTATATTTCGGCGCAGAACGTGAATCGTTAAGATCAATGGTTTAGGAGATACGGCGCACTATTCTAGAATGGCGCCGATCGAAGGGATACATTTTTGGAAATAAAAACTCAAGAAACAGTCACTAACCGGTTCGCGGCAAATTTTTTGGCTACAGTTTATAAATGGCACTTGCTCACTGTATATTTCGGCGCAGAACGTGAATCGTTAAGGTCAATGGTTTAGGAGATACGGCGCACTATTCTAGAATGGCGCCGATCGAAGTGATAAATTTTTGGAAATAAAAACTCAAGAAACAGTCACTAACCGGTTCGCGGCAAATTTTTTGATTACAGATAATATTTTACACTTTCATGCAACTAATTTCGGCGCTCATACTGAATTGTTATGGCTAATGGTTTTGGAGACACCGCGCGTTTCCTTGAAAGGGGCTTTCAAAATATAAGTTTTGGGGATTCGAACCCGGGTAATTTAAACTAGCCGATGCGCGGCAAATTATTTTATTAATGATTATGTTTGCCACTTGGTTGGTGCTAATTTCGGCGCACAGTACGAATTGTTAAAGCTAATGGTTTACTAGAGAATGCGTCTATTTATTGAATGGGGCTAATTTAAGAGGTGCATATCTGGGATTCGAACCCGGGTAATTGTGTCTAACCGGTTGGCGGCAAATGTTTTATTACAGATTTTGTTTTTCACTAGTTTTCGGGAAATTTTGGCGTCGATTATGAGTTGTTATTTGTGATTTTGTACGGGGGACGTTCTTTTACTTCTTTGATTGCGCTCTTATATTGAAAGTATTTTTAATGTTTTTTTAATTCTTAATATTTTTTGAAATAATGGAGATATCAATTTTTGGTTTTCACATCTTAAAAACGGCAAAATAGCTGATCATTGTGGGCTATGCAGTTTTGTGATTGGATGAAATGGACCTGCTAACTTCCATTGGAAGTTAGCAGGACCACTGATTTTTGGGGGAAAATGGCTCGCGGCAAATTTTTGGTTTTCGCATCTCAAAAACGGCAAAAAAGCGGCAAATTATGAGCTATGCAGTTTTGTGATTGGATGAAATGGACCTGCTAACTTCCAGGACGTAATGTAATGCACGCTATAACCCGGAAGATGGTGGTGTTTCTTCCTCTCTGGAACGTGAATTCCAGCAGCAACCTATTCGCCCGCGCGCGTGCTGTACCACTTTCATGAATCTCCACCGGGAGAGTACCGCCGTAGCCGGGACGTGGTCTAAGCTCCCGACATGTGTGCTAATGTAGAGAATTATTAGTGCTTGTGTATGTATGTGTGTCTGTAAGGGGACAGAAGGGGTCTAAGTTGAGAGTGGGATAATCGCGCGCCGTCAATGGTCCGTTTAGTAGGGTACTCATCCATTATTTGCCGAGTATTGATCGGATAAACTCAGGAATCTTGCGATCAATGCAGCCGGCCGCCGGAATTCTCCCCCAGACCTCGGATGAATTCGACTTAGCTGTGTAAGTAGTGTCCAAACTTCGAACTCGAACCTTTGGACTTAATAATGATAATCAACATACCAAACCTTTTCGCGATATATGTCTAACCCGAATACATCGCTCTACAACCAACTCTCTATCCAACCAGTTTTTTTAATAATGTTTCGTTATTATTGAACAGACATTTCAAATTTTCATCGTGCCTCCTCCAATAATGTTTTAGTCACCATAGTAACCTATTCAACGGATATAATGCCGTCTTATTTTGCATTTCACATGACATATTCATTTTACAAGATTCATTAACGAAGGTCTTTGAACCACGTTGAAACGCTGATCTAATGTTTCGATACATCACATGAGAGAGGGGACCAGCGCGAGGATTCAATAAGTAGTATTCCTACTTGTTTCATTAAGAAATGAATCATCATGCATAGTTCTAAAAAAATGAAGATATAAATTTCTCCAAGCTTGCGTGATCCTTCCCTCTGTATGTTCGTAGTTTCTATATTAGTGGAAAGTGGTTTATAAAAAGAAAACGTAATCCAATTGAAGAATTGCACCGAGAATTGACTTTAAAAAGCAGTATTGGATGTACGTAATTATCTTATTTTTCATTATTTCATAAAGAAAGATCATATTTGCCATGCCAGGGTCTTCACTTTCCTGAATTGCGCAGGAATTGTTGGGATCCCGTGCTTCACATTGTTTAATTTTTCCTAGTACGAATTAAACACGTCACTTCAGTAAAACATGGCCGTCCAGACGACTCGGCGACTTCTCATTGCCTTTTAAGGATTGACTGTCATTGTCTGGTGCAATGTAGTCTTTGCGCAGATTTGTTTTGTCTGAGATGTCTTAGTAATGAAGACATATTCTTCCATCGATGCTAGAGCATATTTTTTGCAATTATTTAATTTCTGTGATTAACAACGTTTTGTAGTTTTACAAAGAAAGATCACAGGGAAAAGTGCTCCAAACAGTGAACGAAAATGACGTTGTTCCGAGTCAAAGAAATTTGTTGTAAAATTCTCTTCCCCATTGTGTGAATCCAAATCCATTTTGACTATTAGTATAAGGATGTTTTTATCTGAAGATGATTGATAAGTAATTACATGACCAGTAATCTGAACGAAGAAATTGTCAGCTGGATATTACTGCATATATGCAAAGGATGAATCATCGAGTAGCTACATGTGATGGCCCCACATTTAGTCCCATTTTATTATTTTTCTATAATTCTGAAAATAAGAAAATATGAGCTTTCAGTCCGTGAAGGATATCCAATGAAACATTTCGTAAACAATCACAAATTTTAATTTTAAACGATGGTGTTATGATGCCTTAGCAGTTTTACAAATCAAGAATACCAATACCAATATAAAAGTATAATTTTTGAAATAATTACTGAAAATTTTCTAACGAAGTAGAGCAGACAATAAGTCGACAGTTTTCAGAGGCCGTATTATTCGTTGACAGTGCAGATATAAAATGTGTACCTGTGCTGTTACTGATGTAAGTGTTGTTGGCATTTGAATACAGTAGTAGAAATAAAATTAATTGTCTAATTCATATTTTTATTTAAGAGATTAGAGGTTTTGGGTAGCCTAGCCATCATCTTCAGATCATTTACAGAATACGACTGTCAGACTTTTCCCAACAGAAAAGCCCTTATCGGAGAAAGGTTATATTAGAAACTACTTATTCTTTCTCCTTTTAAAAAATTTCAAATACGTAAAACATCTGATCAGCTACACATTAAAACTCGCCGAAGATTTCCTAAGACCTCTTTCTATATAAAATACCCATTCTTTAAATTCCCACATAAGATGTAATAGATTTCCATGCGTTCTATTAAGCAATGACCAGTCACAACTTTTAAAAACTAGATAACAAAATAATGTGTCATAATTCCTAAGCTAATGGATATTGAAGAGAATTCAAGGAAAACAACCTCTTAACGTATACTTGTAATTGAGTCATTCGTACTACGATACACTCATTTCTGCAAAGGGATTAACGACCTACAGCGGAAAAAGACAAACGAAAGGACTGAAGATGATAGTTGAGCCACGGAAAGCTGATAATTTCTTAAATAAAAATAAACTGGCTAAATTAGTTCAGAGCCAGAATTACAACTTTTTCTGCAGCGGCTTAGACCAGCAGGTCCAAGGGTTGGAGCTCCGACGTGGACGAGTTTTGAAATTAGCTTCATAGCTATGTGGAATTTGTCCGCTGTCTGGGGAAATATTCTAGCAGTTGACTGCGCTGGTTGATAGTTTTCCGTGACTTGCTGGATCAACATTAGGGGAGTGCAGGAGCAATACCCTCACAAACGGGCCACAGACAATGTGCGATCTTTCATTCCTCTTCCTTGACATATCCTCTCCTTACATCCACTACATGTCGACAATGCGACACATGTCAGAAGACAATTCAGGAGCTTGTCCTGTGTGAGACAGAGACCCGCTGGGAAAGAGAAGGAATATCTCCCACCAACGAACGAGTAGAATGACGCCGGATCTCACCACAACGCAGAGGAGGAACATCGACCCCTCTCTGGATAAAACATTCACTACACTAACGAAACTAGTGACCATAGCAATTGACGTCTCCGAACACATCCAATAATCACATTTTTCTTTCTGGGAATTTTTCCAGTTTTCAAGGGACGTCTATTTCGACTATCTGCGCCGGGTACCCAGTATGTCCGACAAGAGGACACACATTAACCTTTAGACTACACACAATTGCGGGCTCCTCGGCCTGTGGTCATCAGTCTCGCAAGGCCTTTCACGACCACATGACCTTCCGCAACACCCATACATGAAATACAACGAACAAACAACCATGCCCACGGCGGGGCTCGATCCCCCGACCCTGCGACCGAGGCGCTGAGTTGGCACATGCTCCAGCCACCTCGTCCATCCAGGTCGGCGTCTATTAATGAATCAATGCATCAATTAAATAACAATAGAGGTAAAAGCGACTCGCCGGCGTTTTCGCCGCGTCCGTCCACATTGCAGGTCGTCGCGTCGCGTCGCGTCGCGTCGCGTTGCCTCGCGTCGCGTCGCGTCGCGTTGCCTCGCGTCGCGTCACGTCGCGTTGCCTCTCGTCGCGTCGCGTTGCCTCGCATCGCATCGTATCGTATCGCATCGCGTCGCGTTGCCTCGCGTCGCGTCGCGTTGCCTCGCGTCGCGTCACGTTGCGTTGCCTCGCGTCGCGTCGCGTCGCGTCGCGTTGCCTCGCATCGCATCGCATCGCGACGCGTCGGGTCGCGTCGCGTCGCGTCGCGTCGCGTAGAACTGCGCCGCATCGCTTCGCGACGTTTGTTCTTGCTCAGATTAAAATTTCTCCGGCGCCATCTGGGTGAGTTGCGAGCGCTGCCGGAAGACGAACGGCCCCGCAGCCGCCGCACCGCGAGGGAGAATTGCGAGCGTCACCGCGCCTCGTGAGTAGCCGAGGGCAGCGCGACGCGACGGGATTGATACTGCGGCGACTGCGTCTGAGTGGTTCTAATGTTCGGGACCCGACGGAGGCGAATTTTTTACTACAACATTGAGGGTCAGCCAAACGAAAACGAGACTGATGAGAAGAAAGTAAGTAAGCTGGTTATTATTTCAAAAGTATGTACTTGGCGCGACAGCCCGTTACGGGCCAGGGTCTACCAGCAGCGACCCGGCCATATGTTAAGGGATACGTGTGGTTAGCACATAACATCCCTGCGCCCTATTCTGGTCTTCTCAACCTGAGATGTGAGCTTTCTCTTCGTCACAAAATATATGGGACATTGCAAGGAAAATGCGCGCTATTATTTGGCCGACCGGGAATCGAACCCGAGGTCGCGTCATAGAAAGCGAGCACGCGGACTAGTAGTGAGCCCGCTGACCAATTTCAAAAGTAATCGTCTTAAATATTTGTAAATTTATCCCACCGTGACACAAGATTATCAATGCCTTTATAGAAACATTTTTGTAATTGCCTACGGAACAGTGATTGTACCGAGGCGTGCAGCTCTTCGTTCGAAGCAAATTGACGGCCATGAGTATCTTCAGGTCACCAAAAATTCGAAAATTGCATACGGATGGTTCTGGAGTGTATGGAGAATGTGCTTCTCAGCGGTACTTCTGCAGCGTAGTCGAAACAACCTTGGCAGCATGTGCGTGGACATTATCCCCCAGCATTACATAACTTTCTCTCTACTGCGCAAGCGATAGCGAGAAAGTAAAAATTCAGGTCTTTATAAAAGCCAAGCACAGTTTTCTTTTAAAGAACGAGTAGTTCTGGGGTGATTTGTGCTTAAAATTAATGCAAATTAGAAAAAAGACTTTTTCTAAAAACCGCTCCAAATTGTTTCTTTAAATTTTTCGTAAGGATAAAATAAGGAACTCTGATAAGAATGGCGCAGAACGTTGAAAGTTTTCGTTGAACTCTCTGAATTTTCGAAAATTGCAAATTTAGAATAATTGGAAGAAACATGTGCTAACTAGCACCACTAGTTACATCTCAAAATCATTTTAGTTGTTTATATTGAACTCTAAAATTGATGTTTATCTCTGATTTCGTTTATATTTTTATGTAATTTTCAGAACGAAAATTGTATTCTAAAAAGTTTATTTCACTATTTTTTCTTTAAAGAGTTTTTCGTGGCTTTTCATTTCCAAGTTTGCCTCTAGTTTGAAGTTCTAGAGAATTTCAGACTATTTAAATAAAATATTTACTAAAAACATGTCTTGGGTACAAGCTACTAATTTGTGAGTTCTCATATTTCGCAGTATAAACACAAAATTAACTGAATTCGTTTAACACAGAAATATTTTTGCAATTTGTAGAGTTATAAATGTATTTACTTATCTCAAATAGTCTCCTTACTAGCAACTTTCTTGTAAAACTTCCCTGAATTTCCCAGTTTTAGTGTAAATGACAAAGTGATATTCTATAAAATCTTTAATTTTTATCCAGAATTTGTGCTTTTTCTCAAACGTAAATTCTCCCTTCTCAAATGTTTAAAAATTTCACCGTTTCATTTTTCTCTAAATTTATGTATAAGGTTACGTATTATATTTTACATTTTTCGAGGCCATTAGCGTTGCGAACATATGCAATAAAGTAACGTATTTGCGGTTCACGTCGTCATTACGTGTATTTTCTATGAAAAGTTTACATATTTTATATTTTATTGCCGAATTAGAACTTGACCTTTTTGCAATGCAAAAGAAAATACAATACTAAAAATGAAGATTCTTGATTGATTAAAAATGTTACGAATAAATAAAATTTCAGTTATGAGAAGAAGTGGCATTTTAAGCCGCAAAATGTATGCGCAGGAATGATGTTTATGTTTGGTAATTAGCAGTTAAGAGCGAGGACAAAATGAAGAAAACTCCAAGATAACCAGTGGATTACCTGGAAACCCGTTTGAGTGTAATCCTTCTGAATTCTTGCAGCTAACACAGCATTATCAATTCCACTGACAGTCAGTGCAATTTCATTCGCCGATGCAGAATCCTTTATGTCATGGGTTTTTGAGTTGGCTAAAGAGAGTACGCAATTTTTTGCGCGTTATGATAAAAAACGTGATTTTCGCTATCATCTTCTTTCCATATTAGAACATAATTTTTTAAAATTCAATTCAAAATAATAGTGCGGATTACTTTCACAAAAATAATTTATAGAATTGTTAACCATTTTGTTAGCATCCTTTGTGTTCTGCGTTAATAAAATCCATTGCAATCCAGGTACATCAGTTTTACTCTTGGAAGCCTCTTGGACCATGCAATATTAGCAAAAACAATGAACTGTTATATCTTCGCCGTAGCTAAGTTCCACCAACAGTCGCGCGACCCACGCCAATGATCGTCACGAGCATCAGTGGCCTCCTTTGATAACATCCCCGGCAGGCTCTTGTAGATGTTATATGTAGCGGTGGTATAGGTGGTTCTGATTCCCCGAGAAGAGTGGCTTCAATGTTGAATTCAGAAAAATGCTTCTCACAAAACAATAAAACTCGTGGTTTGGTTGGTAGAGAAAAATACGTTATTAATTTGAAATTGCTCGCAATTAAACTTTATTATTACATTCAATATTTCTGCCAGATACCAGAGCAGTTTCCCTTGTTATCAACATTCTCTACTATTTACAATTAAAATTCTCTTTGTAATAAACTCGCACATTATATTTAACTTTAATTTAATCGTGCTTTACGTATACATTTTTTTGACTAAGATTAAGAGGCCGCATGTCGTCAAGATGCTGACGCAAGAGAACTCTTTGTATCGATGTGCCAAAAAACGGAGCGGCCGGTTGTAGGAGTTTCAGGTTGTTCAGAGTTTCTGACTTCAAATCATCAGAGTTAGGGTTACTATTGTTTATATGAGGATTCTTGTTTTCTTAGACATAAGCATTATGTATATGTATAAGGGGTATGAGAAATCTCAACTCGCTAAAAGATCGTGCTTAACAAATATTTTAAAATGTCAACAGCCCTTCAGATTGTCATAGGTGCATTGCGTGTGCTCCCAAGTTGGCAGGCGGTTGTCCTTATATGATAGCTAGAAGTAGAAAAGTAGTATTGACTACTTTCGTTTTAATCCGGAAAAGGGATAGGTCCTTGATGGAACTCCTCGCACAAAAGTGTAAATAAATAAAATTTTCGAAGTGATTTAACTCTATAAAATGTATTTTTCAGGTAAGTCAAATATTTACATTCAGCCTAATTTGTTCAAGATAGGATTCCACGGTTTTTAAATATGGTTTAACAGAGAAATGCAAATTTTTAAAATTATATTTGGTATTATAATGGAAAAGCATCTTGTGTTGACAAGAAAAACAAGGATTTCATTGATTTAATAGTGATTCCGGGTGCGTTCAAAGCTAAGTTCATTAGTCCAGTAAGTGTAGTGCAAGTGTTTTCCTCGGGAGGTGGTAGGTCGTTCCTCGGTATTTCTCACCAGCGGACACCTCCCTAGCCGGGACAAACTAAGTTCCCGACTAGTCTCCTGACATGTATGGTAGATTGGTGCATGTATTTGTGTATGTAAGTATGTAAGTAAGGAGTGATGATAGGACAAGGAAGGAGAAAGAACGATTGCGCGCGGTCTGTGGCCCGTTTGTTAGGGTATTGCGCTGACATTCGCCTGGTGTTGATTGGAAAAACTAAGGAAAACAACCTATCAGAGAAGCCGGCCGCAAGAATTTTCCTTCAGACAGCGGTTGAATTCGACCCAGGTATCTAGAAAGTGTAGAAAAACCTACCACCGCGGGACTGAGACCTAGGACCTTAACTGATGCCCAGGGCCACCTAAGACAGGTACGTAAAACAAGGGAAGCAATGGAAATGTTGATACATGACTTCGGAAATAAGCACATCGGTTACTGAACCTATGCGCTACGCCTGCGAATTGGCGCAGGGACTGACCGCGACCACCTCGAACACCTCGAACAACTCGACCACCTCGACCACCTCGACCACCTCGACCACCTCGACCACCTCGACCACTTCGACCACTTCGACCACTTCGACCACTTCGACCACTTCGACCACTTCGACCACTTCGACCACTTCGACCACTTCGACCACTTCGACCACTTCGACCATCTCGACTACCGCGATCACCTCAACCACCGCGACCACCGACCACCGTCAACTACTACGACCACCACTTTGACCACCTCGACCACCTCGACGCCCGCCGCAGCGCCCCACCTGGGCGATGGATGTGTCAGTTGCAACACTGACGCGCCCCTCGCCGGCGCTGGGCTGCGGTCGTCTACGCGGCGTTGAAAGGTCGTCGCGGCGACGCACGCGCACCACACGCGTGTCGGCGAACGCACGCATCGCTGCGGGGCGGAAGTGTATATCTTTCTTCCAATTCTGCGCATTCTTACACATATACTTACGTATACCACCATACATGTCGGGAGACCAGACGGGAACTGGTTCCGGCCGAAGTGGTGCCCAACTGGTGGGAGAGACCTGATTGGGGAAATCCTCGCAAGTAGTCGTGTAGCTCGGCGTCGGACATCGCCATCCAGTGGTCAGCGCCATCTCCAGCGATAAAACATGCACTAATCTTACGGGACCAATATTCTTTGTAGTTGACGCACTAATCAATCAAACATCATTCTGATATGCTACTGAGATGCGATTGGCAATCACAATTTTTATTAATATGCAAAAAAATGTACTCTACACCTGTTAATCAATTCTATTACCTATGGTGTAATAATTTCCGGACCTTCGCATCCCCGAATGGAATTCCTTTCACTCTCAGTAGAATTGGTAATGTACCTAACGGGTTTGCGTAGTTCTCCGGTTTTCTTTCAATTTACTTCATTTTTCTCTTTCCTTAACTGCTAATTAGCAACGGTGAACATTATTTCCGCTCATTCACGGCGATGTTTAATATTTCGTTACATGTTACAACTAAAATTTTATTTATTCATCACTTTTATAATGAATTGAGAAACATTTTGCATCAGTGTTGCCTTTTTTTCAGATTCCTGGAAAAGGTAATGCAGCTCTAATTCGACATCAAACGGCTCTTTCAAATTAAGTTTCTTTGTTCTAAAAAATACACAGAAATAGACGTACAATCCCAAATGCACGAGTTCTTTGTTTGTACTTCAGAAAATGAAAAGTTAATGGTCTCGAAAAATGAAAAAGAAATGGAAAAACTCACTTCTCAAATTTAGAAAATAAACATTAAGTTTTTTAACCTACAAGGGAGAATTTAAATTTGAGAAAATAATTTTTCAGTTAACTTTGGGGGAAAGAGGACAGACTGGAACATCGTCTTGTCTCTCTCTGTAATACTGGGAACGGCAAGGAAGTTTAAGAAGAGTATTTCGAGTTTAGAGGAATATTTGAGACACTGTGACCACCACGGTGTCTCAAATCATACAATTTTTTTTTATTTCGTAAATAACATAGGTAAAACTTTGCGTTTTGCTATGTGAATATTTTTTATTTTATGTTTTATACGGAGAAATAGTGAATACCCATGTCATGCTTTTAAATTAGATGATCATATAAGTATTTTGTCTTTTATTTTGTATATTACTATTTTTATTTAATAGAATTTAGTTTATTTAATCTGTTATTGACAGAATATTCCATTAAGCATTAAACAACTTTTATCGTTGCAAAGGCTCCTTTGTTGGCACTGCAACATAATTTTTTCAGTTTCTCAAGCCAATATTCCTCAATACTGGTCATATACTTTCTTTCCATTTATTGTATACACCTTTTTACCGACCTTGACAACTCTCCTTAGTAACTGGAACCATTGTCAAGTCTGGTGGTCGCATTGGTGATTTTTTTGCGTTTCAATTAACTCCATATATCTCACAGATACTGTTAGTCGGCCTCGCATTTCGTCACGTGGAATTCGCTTAATGAACTCTCAACAACGTTTTGCGCCACCCATCAGGCTTCAGAATTTTATATCCGCAACATTCTCTTAATACCTTGTGTGAGTTCCTATACGCCTTGACAACGTGAGGTGCTTACAGAGATAGTAAAATTTAGAGGCTTGCATCATTTACTCCAGCACGAAGTTGTGAACCTCATACTCTTTTTTAAAAGTCTGCTTCTATAATTCTCTTTATTTTGCCTTTCATATATAAATACAGAAATAAAACTCTCCTTCACTATTGCTCTCTTTCTTAAACATTACAATGAGTTTTCAGTTTTTTAGCATACAATTTCTCTTGTCCTTAGGGATTACATTACGCATTTATTCGAATTACTTTTATTTGCCTTGCCATTTCTATACACATCACTGTACTCCATTACTCTTCCATTGACAAAATTATAACAATATTTAAATTTTAAGTACAACACGAAGATATTGATGAAATATAATAGTAAGATGAATTTAAATTGAGTGTCCCTTTTTTTGTGTCCTTTTTTGTTCAATGACTCTGTTTGGTCAGTATACTTTTTTTTTTCGGTATCCCTCTTTGTTCACGGTCCTTCTTTGTTCAGTGTCACTCTTTGTTCAAATTTCCTCTTTCTTCAGTCTCCCTCTTTCTTCGGTGTCCCTGTTTCTTTGGTGTATCTCTTTGTTCAATGTACATTTTCGTTCATAGGCATTTCTATTGTAGGACTTTCGCAGTGACCGTTTTTTCCTCCAACGGCGTCCTTCCGTGGAATGTCGCGACGCGGTCGCTTTCCGACGCCTTCCTCGGCTGATCCTCGCAAAGAGAGACCGACCTATAAGTCACCTGCGTCCTCGCGACTCCGCGAGCGTTACGCGGCTATAAGTGGAATAAAATGTCGGTCTTTTGTCGCGCTGCTGCAGCGAAACGACCACAAAGCAACACGGCGACCACCGCCGTGCCGCGAGGCAATCATTTTCGAATTTTGCTGGGTAAATTTCACGACTGCGGGAATTCTTCTTATGGAGTGACAGAGCGTTCGCCATGACACAGACGCTGTGGAAGCACACCCTCCGCCCGACCACCCACGATCCTTGGGGACAGTGGTGTGAGCCGGTCGGGAGTGGAAGGGAGACGCATGTCGTGAGTTGAACGGAGCTCCGAGTCTGTTCACGTGATTACGGTGATATTTTAAATTTTGAGAGATTGTTTTAAAATTCGGGATTCTCGGCCAACGGCTTTACTACTTTTTCAACACATAGTTTTCTGATGGATGGATGTTTCTTTTAGTTTGGCATCAATTTTGTGCAATTTACTATATTCATAGTACTATTGTATCATACCGTTGCACCAATAAATATAGTTTTTACAGTTCATTGCTTACATTAAAATTATGTTAACATGAATTGATCAACTTTTTACCAAGAATAAAACATCATATTAATATTGAAATGTGACTCCAATCTGATTATTAAACAAACCAAAACACATTAAACAAACCAAAGAACGTTTCTTAGGCAGCGACTTTAATGTTGGCAATTGCACAAAAAATAAATCTATACTTGCAAGCCGAGTATAAAACTAAACACGTTCAAGTTTTATAATAATCGGATTTTTATATGAACGTTATTCATTATTTGTAAAAACATTACAAACTTTTTCATTTCTAGTCATTTTGAACTGTCGCACTATGTAGCCTATTCCTTGTTTGGGTAGACATCCGAGATTGATACGGTCATGTGATTTATATTCGCACTATATATGAAGTTACTTATTGGCCACACATCAAATATCGATACTTTTGAGTTGTTTCTAAACCATGAACAATATTCCCCGCAATATTTTATCAAGAACCTATTCCATTCAGACTAAGAGCGCATTAAAGAACGAACATCGCTTGCGTTTCTTAGAGTTCCGTTACCTCTTTATACATCCAGTAGAATCCTAACCACCTCTAAGATTCATCCTTTTTTGGGTCACGTGCCCAACTACTAGATCACGACCACGAGGAGTTCGCAGCCTTAAGCAGACCACCAACAAAACCCGTCCGATGCATGAGCATAGCGCGTCGCTTCCTGCCGCAATGTCAGTCGCCTTCGGAGGCCTAGCTCTAAAAGAAGCAGCAACAGCAGAAGCGCAGCTCGATACCACACGTGCCGTTCCTCTCCGCAATCCGTAACTCCTCCGTGACAAGAAGATTGCGTTGCATCACAGACTGCATTTCATTTGGGATTTCTCCACGGATGCAGGTCGGCCGCGACTGCAGGAGATTCCTCCGTCGCTAGGAGCTGTCGCCACGATTAGAGCGCCGCGCCGCGCCGCCGAGTAAAAGGAAGGAAGGCTACCAGTTTACGAGGGGCAGAAGGTTGTGGTCACGCGTTGCAAAAGGACGATGATTACTCCTCCTCCAATAACTGCGCGTTTCCTTATCGCAATTGCTTTGTGTGATCTCTTCGAAGGTGTTTTTTGGTGCCCACGTAGTTTCTATCTGCTTTAGTGAAGTATCGTCACATAGTGTTTTTACAAAACACGTTATTTCTACGAAAATTTTATAGGAAAGGAAAGAAACTACCTTAAACTATTTGCAGAAAGTCAGAATGAAAGCACAAGTCTTACGGGGTCTTCATTATTATTATTATTATTATTATTATTATTTTTGAAAACTTTTTTCTACTTTCAAGAAAACCTCATTTCTTTCAAATTAATGTAAAAATATATTAAGATTAAAATTTTTAAAAAATATGTAATATTATAAATTATATATTGACTTCAAGGATATAAGAGATGAATACAGCAGATTAACGTTGGTATAAGCGTCGATGATCTTTCGTTTTTTCACTCAGAATTCGAGTGTCGAAACACTTTAATACTTCTTTCATGTTCGCATGAGTCTTATTTATTCAACCTTTCTTCTAGCACCCGATCGTCCAAACACCAGGTAGCGTAGTGTCTATTATTCAAATGTGACGTGAGCAAGCCAATTATTATTATTATTATTATTATTATTATTATTATTATTACTAGTAAATGATCTTAAATAATCAAGAGTTATTTCTTACAAATTAGATATCCGAGTTATTTTATAAACTTGATTGAATTCACTTCATTCCTAAATTTCCATGCCAAGTCGCTGAGATTCTTTACACACCATTCCTTTTCTAATGAAATTCCTGAGATTATTTTTCAAGATTCGGTATCTAATGTGAAAACCAGGGAACATGGATTAACATGTTTTTAAAGAAGGATGACAGTATATAGTTGCGAGTCTGTAGGTTAATGCCGCGACGATGTGTAGCAGGACACAAACTATAAGTCGAAGTCGACTATTGTTTAAATAATAATTCATGGTACTGTTTGCTCTGATCCTTAGTTTCCGTGAGTTCTTCCGGATGGTTAACTTAATTTATAAGGTTTACTCCAGCAAGGCGTACATAGCAGATACTTCCCTAATTAATGTATTTTTAAAAATGTTACATTTGTATTTATTCATTTTTTGCTAAACCATCACCGAGTGTACACTCATTTGCAATAAATTAATGGGTTAAGGGCCGCGGGTAAGCCTTGCTTCCCAACCTTGCGGCTTAGCTTCGGAACATTTCCCATTTCTGCGTAGCCCGGGGGGGCGCGTCATTGATCTAGAGCAGGTGTGTCCAACTTTCATATCTTCAATGGCCAAAACTAAAACCTTCAATATGGTTGCGGGCCATATTTTAAGTCCTCCGTCAATCCACTGCTTTGAAATGGGGCGGGGAGGGGGATAAATGGAATCATGCGTCATATCGGGGCGAATTATGCATAATATAGTGAAAGACATTAAGATGATTTTGAATTTTTGAAAATTCTTAATCATAAATCCTTAAGTCTCAACTTAACATATTTTTATAATAGTTTATGTTGACCTCGGCAGGGCGCGTGCGCTAGGCGCACAATGTTCTCTCCCAACATGCATGAAAGGGCTTTAGCTTTTGACTTATTCGCGGGCCACAATAAATAGCACGAGAAGCACATTAAAAAATAGCCGAGAAGGCTAAATGGACTATACCTATTTATACCGCGGGACGCCAGTTGGACAACCCTGATCTAAAAATCTAAAAGCTTTGGAGGTCTGAGATGCAGCGACCGGATCCGAGTCCCCCAAAACATTATATGGATCAAGCTATGATAACAGAAGTAAAACGAAGTCTCAAAGACACATTTATTTCGAAGAAGCATTTTCGATTGTATCACAACTATCAGGTGTTCAAGTGTTTTCCACCTGAGGCAGATTCATGAGCAGTATGTTTACTTGTGTTTGCAATTTGTTCATATTTCAGCATAGTTAGTTTTTTTCAGAAATTTAGAAGAAATTGTGTAAAACAATCTCCTGATGTATAATTTTCCTAACCATACTAAATAGGTGTACACGTTTAGTCGAGAAAGAAACATATTTGAAAAGAAATACAGAATTACAAGGCTGGTGTTACTTATCGTCAAGATATTTTTCCATACATCCCTACTTGCCCAATTATAGATTTATGACTTTTTGTTGTAGAGAAAGGAAGTGTTTTTCAATTCATCAATCATAATTCTTGTATAGATGAATTATGATTCTATATATTATTCTTTCGAATATACTACTTCTATTATATTCTTTCGAATGTACTACCCTTTTTTAATATTCTCTTTCGTCTGCTTCCTGTGGCACGTCAGTCTTCTGTAGTCAGGTCACTAGTGTATGGAAAGAAGGTAGGCAACAAACGCGGTCATTTTATGTTTAAATTCCCTCGAAAATTGACTTATGACCTTAGTGTATTATAATTACGTAGTTGAATAACCAAAACGTCACATTTAAAGTTTTCTCGCCTTATCTCGCTTATCGGTTTATGAGCTACAGCAAAGTGATGAAGTGGAGGCTGGTCTTAAGGTACCCTAAGCCTTAGGGCTTAGGGCCTTAGGCTTTGGTTTTATTTACACCTTAGGGCCTAAGGTGTAAATAAAACCGTAGTTTAACAGAGGAAAGAAAGCATCAGCTGATAACCGAAAGGTTCAATATTCAATGACGATAGTGATGATCATGACGAATTATGAAGTTTTCATTAATATCTTTTTTATTTTCAAACATTATAGATGGTTTATCATGCCTTTGACTGATTATGTTAACATCTTGTGTGTGCTGAGAATGTTAAACGTAAAACTCATTCATAATATTTGTTTTACTTTAAATTTACTATTCGGTAAATCTATTTGTCAGTGCCAATAGCGAAACAAACGATATTATTAAGATTTATAAATGCGTTTCTGTTCTTTTTGTTAAAGATTTTAATAACCACGTGTCTGAATCGCTTTTATAATAAAAAAAGATAACACTTATTTTTTATTTGTTTGCTATTCGTTCTATCTTGTTCAGCTATGTTTAAAACGTTAAAAATAATTCATAGAAGCCCAGAAATCTGCAGAGTGAGTAATACACGAACACTACTTTTTGGATATTTAAAGTTTGTATATCACAAAAAAATGGCTCCTCAAGTGGCTCATGGACAATGTGCTGGCTTTCCGTTCAACGTTCCTAGGTCCGATTTAAAACTCGGGAAAAATGAGCTGTAGCTCTCCATTACAATCGTCTCGTTTCTATTGATTGTGAGACAAGTAAAGCTCAAGCAGGCCAAGTATGCGAGATACAGTTAAGACAAAACGTCATGGTTGCCACATGTCTTCCTTACCTCCAGAAGTGGACTATAAATAAAAATAGGGCCTAGGCCTAGGAATTCTGCTAACTGGCAAAAGTCTGATTATCCGAACTTAAAATATCAAATACATACATGTATGAAAAAAAAGTGTTTGTAGCTTGATAAATAATGCCTAAGATGTGATCAAGGAATTCTGTATTCCAATAATAGAGCAGTATATTACCTAAACAAATCTAAAAGAAAATTGATGAAATCGATTTCATGTGCCAATGATCTTATGTCCATTTATGAAGCAACGAGATAACCCTTCGTTTGTTTTCCGGCGATACAATCGGCTTTCCCATATCGGATGGAAATTGATATGATGATATTTGACATTCTATGCAGTGAGAGGCTTTTTCCGCGGTGATAATCATAAGTCAGCATCACGTTATTCGTCTCTGACACAGATATTCGGTCACGAATAAATTACACAATACGAAAGAAACGGACCGCTCCAAGGCTGACCTGGCCGGGACCTCAGCGTGTTCTCTGCGTTACAGGCGTGTCTGATACGAGAAACAGATTGGAGCTTCTATTTCGTAGTCTCGGACATCGAGAAGAATGACATAACCCGTACGATGATAGCTATCCTTAGAAGTCAGCAAATACGTGTTTTTCTCGCCAGGTGTAATTTTTAAAATTTCTTCTCGCTCACGGCCACGAAGTATAGTGTTTCTGATACATACATGCAAAGAAGCTATTTGTTATGCGCCAAAACATACCCTCCGTTACTTGCAGTATTTCGATGAAGGTCAAATAATTTACACAGGCCAGCGTGTTGCTTTTCAATCGAAATAATAGTGTTGTGTCATACTGTTCTTCCAGGCCAGCTCCATTGTCAATCACACAGAATCGTTCTGCGATGGGTTGATGATGCAGATTTTAAAAAAATCTTTGTCTTTAATGCCCCCATGAAAACAAGCATTTTGAAATTCTAACTAAGAAGAATTTGTTTCGTGGCATCAAGAGAAAATAATAAATGAAGTCCCGCGGAACTATTGTGTTTGAAACACGATCTCAAAAATTATCTTGTCAAAAAAATAGTTTTCAGATTCTATATTTTTTTTATTATGAGAAAATATTTACGTGAATTTGCTACGATACCACTTTCTGAAATGTGATATTAGTTAAGTAAATAATTCAAAGATGCCTAGAAGTCATAATATGCGATATAATCTTACACATGTCAAAGCATCCAAGGATTCACAAGGGAGAAAATGGAACATCTGACTAACTTGTGAACTAAATAACGTACAAATAAAAGAAAAATGTTATGGAATTAAGTTATTTATAGGCTAAAATGTTTTTAAAACGAAAAAGGGGAATATTTGCATGTGATCGTTGAAAAATTAAAAAATTCACAAATTTTCACGAATCTATACAATAAAAAATTAGTGTGATCAATTAAAATTCTTCAGATATCTATAATAATGTTTTATGACTGTGAAGGAAAAATCTGAAAACTCTAAATTAACTACAAAAATTAAACATTTGATCTGAAAATATTGTAAAAGGTCTAAATCGTATAAACCTCGTGAAGAACTTGAAACATTCACTGAAATTTACCGGAAGCGATGTGACGTGAAGCACACTTAAAACTATCGATAATATCACGGCATTACGTGTTTAATACCCCGCAGAATTTCACGCTTTGTAGCAATAATGACATAAGCCATTGAGTAAAACTTTAAAATAAGTAACATACAGTGAGAAAGACATCCGTGCAAGACATGCAAGAGTTTGGAGAAGCCGATATGACGTCGTCACGTCCTTTCGCGCTTTTTTCCCCTGACGTCATCCGTGTACGCAATTAATTAGCGGGGGCGTTGCTTATCACGCATCGCTCGCCCGCCGTGTTTTTTTCCATCTCGTCCTCATCGCTCCCCACCTGCCTCCACGCCTCCCCCAGATTTCTTAATTACCACCCTCCGTTGATGTATCCCTCTGCCGGCTAAAACAATCTTCGGGGTTAAAAACATATTTAACATTCGGTCGACAGTGAAGAACTGCAGGCCCGTGCCCTGGTATTTCTCAGCGTACCCGGGGGAGGGGAAAGAAAATAAGTGAGAACAGGTAAGGCAGGCGAGGGCCGGGAGGGTAGGTGAGGGTAGTTGAGGGCGGGCGACGCCAAGTGAGGGCAGGTGAGGGCAGGTAAGGACTGGTGAGGGGAGGGGAGGGCAGGTGAGGGTAGGTGAGAACTGGTGAGGGCAAGTGAGGGTTGGTGAATGCCGATGACGGCGGGTGAGTCCGAGTTAGTGCGAGAAACAGCCATTGAGAATGAGTGAGGATGAAGACACAGAGCTCGAGAAAAGTAAGATTAATGGAAATATTCACGTGCTTTGAGGAACGGAAACTTAAAAAAATAACTTAAAAATGTCCGGGCTTAAAAGTAAGCCGTTGACTCTGAGAGTGAGAGATTGTTCGTAATTTGTAATGAAAACAAAATATAAAGCTTATATTACTTTAAATAAATTAAGTTCGGAAGGCAGTATATCTAAATAATTTGTCATGGAAATAATTATGTTTCACGTATTAAATACGTAAAATCTCATAATGCATCGCTACGAAAATATTCTATGCTTCTTCATCACAATGAAAATAAAATAACTATGAAAATATTCTACACAAACAACATCCACTTTTGCATTTACTTACAAAACACATTTGAATTTGAATTTTTTTCTACCCATCATAAGTTTTTTTTTCTTGCATTAGACATCCGTCGTTTTACTTCTAGTCCCCCTTCATGTAAGAAAATACTCACTCGCAAGTTTTGTAGTTAATTCTTTGGAAAAAAAAACTTAGAGATAAATATTAAAGATACATCATTAAGTTGTACTACATGAACGCGATCGCCCGAATCTTGAACGTGTTTCAGTGTTACTTGTTACTCATTTTAATCTGCAACATTTATAATCAAAATCTTTACTAATTGAAATTGTCTTTCTGAGTAAAATAAATAGATCGAACAATCATTAATCATTAACCTTCCAGCGGGCGCGCTGTCGTAAATTTTACGGCAATAGATTTTTTGCATTTGCTGTGAACTCATTGTTGGCAAAGACTTCTGCGTTCTTGGTGTTCCTTGCAGGTATCTTTAGTGATGCATTCCTGCAGTCACTGTTTAGTTTGCACGCGATATTTCGTTTTTGTAACGCCCTATTCGGGATAAGTGTATAGTAACGTAAATTTTATGCTGCGCATTGTTCTAAAATATTGTATTATGATTTGGCCTAATCGAAATTTTGTGTGAACTGTCCAGAGAAAGAATTTATGTGAATGAAATTCAGAATATTATACACAAGCTGTCTGATCGGGAGGAAGATCATGTATGGGATAGTGACAGTGTCAGTGACCTGAGTATTGAAAACATAGCCGAGAATCAGCGCAATACTGTATCGGAACATGATCTTTCTGTTAGTAAATACGAATGTTTATCAAAGGATATGTTTTTAGGTAGTAAATAGCATTCTTAGATATTATAATGCGACATAAAATTGCAACGTTCTACAATTAATTTGTTTCATTCAGAGGTTCGACACGCGCCTGCTGGTGTGGAAATTTTACGCGCGCCTGTTGGAATGTTAATAAGAAATAATATATTTACATGTTCATAAACAATAGACGAATACTCACCATTGATATATTACAAAGACGTTCGTCTTTTCTTTATTCCGATAATCCAACCTATGTAACACAGAAAGAGTATCTTCAATTGAAATTGTAAGAAAATGTTATTATTATTGTACGTTTTCTTTGACATCTTTCGTCTGTTTATTGTTCGAAAGTGTCCCTTTTAATTTCTCAATTATTTATTATTCTATCGCCGAAATATTTTTAATTTGATATGTTAGATGTGTATTCTCGTAATCAGGAAGAAGCGGTCCCTTTTTTACCCACCCTCTTGCCTTCTTTATTCCATATTGTACTAGTGATTCATTTTTTGGCCAGTAATCAGCCATTCAGATGTGCTATTTCTGCTCGAGAAGTTTTGTATACTTTCACTTTAATTAACACGATTCACATTATTCAAATGTAAATCCTCTTCTGTTTTCCGAAATATTAGCACTCTAGGACACAAGACACAAGAGGTGCCAACTTTATGTTCAAACCACTTCCTTCCAAAACTTTAAGTTGCTTTTGAGTCCATATTAATGTTCAAAACTATCCTTATGTATGTCAAAACAATATCACACAAATTCACTGGAGCAATTGCTTTCAAGTTTTCAATAAATTCTTTTGGCCATTCGCACCCCATAATGAAGGTTTGCTATCTCTAAATGTTACACCATAATAGTTTATACTCCCAATACTTGTATTACTGGAAACGATGTGAATCGTAGTGCATCTAAGAATTTATTGCAGAGTGTTGTCGGGCGAGGTGAAGGAGGTGGTGAGTAAAGCCAACGAGTTCTCGAGACTGACGAGGCGGGCTAAATGTGTGAGACGAAATTGAGCAGGCAGGACCCCTTAATAGGCGATTTACTTTGCCCAGACAACGCCAAAGTAATCAGCTAGTTTATAATATTTTTAAGCCAGAACGTAAATGAGAGTATTAGTAGTGTTCCCTAAATAATCATCCCTCGCACGCAAAAATACGTTAAGGAGCGTCCACACTATTTCACTTCCTAACGCCCTCCCTTCTTATTAACCCTAAAACTCTATTGAAACGTTGAACATGTTTACTACGGTGTGGTCACATACATGACTCGAACACTCTCATTTAAAATGAAGGCAAAACGTTATTTTTTTAGTCGTTTATATCAGATAATAAAGGAAAGTTAATGATGTCAGGCGTACAGAGAAATGTGTGTGAAAAAGGTAAAGGGTGGCAGAATAGTATCTTCGATAACGTTGTTGACATTGTCATGAACGTCTAACATGGGGCTATTATCTTATCGGAACCCTTCTGTTAAATTCTCGAGTTCTATAAAAATCGAATGATTTTACAATAATTTTGTGAACAAATTTATAATAACATGTGGCATATCTTTAAAATAAAATTTAAAAAAATTAAATGATGGACAAAAAAGGAACAGATTTCCTCTTTTGGGATCATATACGACCCCATCTTGCACTAGTGATACTCAATAGTTTATTTACCACGAAACTACGAACAAGCGTTACTCATCCCCGCGTGTTCTCCGTGTGTAACCAGCAGCGTTTGCAAGGGGAACAACCTAATGCTGCACCGTCAAGAAGATAATGAACATGGGGTCACCCACAAACACACGGTGGGTTTCTGGGCTGATAGACCACAGAAAATAAAAAAATCAAACAATTGTTTTTACATTTTCATGTACAATATCACAACAGGAATTTTCTCATCTTTATTTTTTTTTAACATAACCGATTAAAATATTGGAATTCTTAATGTACTTTTCGCAAATGACCCCTGAAACAATCGGTCTACGTCGGGTCGAGTCAGATCCAGCGTCCGCTAGTAGATGGGACCACCTACCCTCACGCACTTTCACCTGCGTGGCGCGGCGCGGTGCTGTGCGGCGCGGCGGGTCGGCGCGCCGTCCTACCTCACGCACGTGCGTCGCCGGATAAGGCCGGGGCACGCGTCTCCTCTTCTGCGTGTCACCCTCGCGCTGCCGTTGAATGTTTAAATAGGCAGCGCGGCGGACAGCACCTTGTCCCGGGGAACGCACCGACAAAGCGGACAAAGGGAGCGCAGATAGGCCGTGATAAACGCACCGGCTGCCCGCCGCAGCCTCTGTCAAATGTAATTGCATGCAAAGCGGTATAAACGAGCGTGCACCTGAATGGCACGCGCGGGTTATCGCGGGGAGGAGGAGAATGGAGGATATGCTAATCTGTGTAATGAGACCTGCCACGGTTTCCAAACGGAGAGGAGCGGACCTGTCGTTATCTGTTGCTTACATCTCCATTTGTTGCGGAGAGTTAATGAGCTGTCGTGCTATGAAACTCTGTAGGGTTTTTTGGTTGCCGATAAACAATTTTTCTTGGGTCATGTATGCAGTAGGTCCAGGTATTAGAATTATAAAATATAAATTTAATTAGGAATGTATTATTTACGAAAAGTTTTTAACAAATTATTTAACATGCTATATTGATAAATTAATTTCAAGGAACCAAGTCTGTTGACTAGAGCTATTTGGGATGTGGGAACGGAAATTCATTGCTCACGTCTTCATGTACTTAATCGTCAATAGTACATTGAAAATTAATTTTTAATTTTACGTTTGTAATAACTCAAATATATGGATTTTTTTATTACATCAATCTTGCTTATGTGAGTTAACTTCCGTACCTGTAATGATTTTGTTGTCCTGTTTATTTCGAACTTCATGCTTTGTGAACATCGTGCGATAGAGAAAGAAATGCCGATGAATGTGTTTATTTGAAATGAACTGGCAAATTTAAGTGCTATTTATGTTGTGTAATTTTATTGTAATAGATGTCATTTAAAATGATGTCATGTAAAATGTTCGAGTGCGATGTTTTATCATCTGCTATAAAACATCTTATGTATTATCGGATCATATTACGTATTATCGCTTCTAATAGCCACTCAGAAAATATTTCTATGAAAAGGTATATTCAACATACATAAAATTTACTTAAAGACAAATTTAACTGAATTGTACTAATTATATTCGAAAACGATAGACATTTTTTATTCAAAGGAATTAACATATTGAATAGCAAGCACACTAACGTTATATTTCATAATTAATTTGAAAATTGTATTATTTTAATTATTAACTGATCGTTTTACAGTTCTATTAACTTCTTCTCGCACCACATGCCACCGAATTTTATTCTACCGGGCGTCTTCGTCTATTCTTCTCTTCTTCCACCGTGCTAATGAAGGTCTTCAAAGATTTTCTGGGCCTTCCTCATTTTCCTCTTTCAGAAGGGATCCTCTGAAACCTTTTGTTTTGTGTTGTGTCTGACTTTATTCTCGTTAGACTACTATACCATTGCATTGCTTTACCATTGTATGCTCTCTGTGCAATGCAGTCTGTATTTCTGGCTGCATTGTTTGTCAAGTTTCTTTGATATTAGCTCTATGAAACGGAACATTTATAGCACGTATCCAAACTAAAATTTTTTAAAATAATTATATTTCAGTACTAGCAGAAATAACCGCGTTGCTCGGATAATTATCATGATCGTCCATTAGACAGAAAAACAAATCAATGATATCCCCGTATCCGTGTCTGTATTCCCGTCCTGACCTGCTCTGTCCCGCGCGTGGAGGGGGGGGCCCATGCCCCCCAATGCCCAAACCCACCTTGCTCCGTCCCACTGACTTCGCTCTGCCCTGCCATAGAGTAAAGATGTATCCTTAGTCTATGGCCCTACCTCGCTCGGCCACGCCCCTGCCCGCCTTACCCTGCTCGTTCTAGTCTGCCATGCCTGCTGCGACTACCTATGGTTCCACCATCATTGTTATGAGCAGCTGTAAGTAGATGCATTGATGCATACTTCCTGCAAACGTACAGTAAAAATTTTGATTTGCAATTGTTCGAAGCGTAATGGAAATATTGAAATAAATTAAAAACATTTAGTAGAAAATTTCATACGACTGTAAGGAGCGTTTAATGTATTTTGACGTTTTAATGTATTTCACTTCTTCATAATGTTAACGAAAAACAAATTCTGCACACAAACATTTTGCATAAAAACAATTCGATTTTATATCATCTAAATAACACGAGATTATAATCCGGCAGTTATTTTACAATCACAAAGAGTCACTTATATATATATATATATATATATATATATATATATATATATATATATATATTCTTAAACGAATAAATTGCGTCAATTTCGTATTTCTTTAAAAATCTGTACATCCCTGCCTTCTTCGCATATTCGCCTAGAATGGTCTCCACCGCAAAGGAATAACACGGAAAGAGAGGTGAGTCGAGAGATCGCAAGAAATCAGTGCAGCGGCTTGTACTTTGCGATACGCCTTGCCTCCTCTATCGCAAATCAGACCTTCGAGGATTTCTTCTGAGCTGCAATCTACTCAAGGCATCACGAATCGCCCATGCTCCATGTTTCTCCACTCCGCATCTCAACTCCAAGCGAGTGCTTTTTACTTGGAAGAGTATATATTGGAGGCCATAAAAGGACTCCATTCTGAAGTCTTTCGATCTTGTTGGAAGGAAACGTTATCTTTGAGCTAATTCTTGTCATTTTTATCGAACTTGGGATACGTTAATGTGATTTTATCTGATATTATTATTGGCAGAAGCGTTTTTTCCTTGCGTAGTATTGAATATTTAGAAATTCAATCTCATGACTCATCTTTTTGCAAAGGATGAACGAACTAAATAACATATTTACTATGTAGAAAACGTTGATTGTCAAATTGACATGGTCGCATTTTCGATTTACTACTTAATGTTACAAAAGTATTGACATGTTCATTTTGTTGATAGACACTAGTCGGCAAACTTTGAGGTGAATGATAATGGAGTGAAGGGTTTAAGGTAAAAGTGGAAGTTAAGTAAAATGTCTCTCAGGTTCAACGGTTTTGATAATTGTCATCGGCTATCAGAACAAATTACCTCGAGCACTCTTGTCTTCAATGCTGTCATTGCAGTATTAATCAAGCTGATAAAACACAAACATATATCAAAATCGCCAACACACTTTACACGAAACTTAACTGCATTCCAAATATTCTCTCTGTCAAAGATATGTGAGGGAAATAGTGATATCTATGGGGAACATAAAGTATTCGCCAATTTTTTGCTTTAACCACTTCTTCAAAAAGTATTAAATATCAGAAGTCACGGTTACAGTTGCAAATTCTTGTTAACAATCCAATGGGGCAAAACTAACTTAATACTGACCAGGAAATTCTACCGATCAGGGTAGCTGATCATTTGAATTCTCCTCCATTCAGTAATTGAATAAAACACAGCTAAGTGTCTGATATTGAAAATTGGCCTCCGTCTTATTACCTAATCTAGGATCTCCCGGTGAACGACCGAGAGAGGAGGATCAGGGCAAGAACTGTCACTGCAGTGCTTCTGACCGGTAGGTCCTAGATGGTGGCAGGATTTTCGACACTAGCTAGTTAGCAAGGTTGAGTTCAGTCGCTGTCTAGAGGAGAACCGCTCTGATAGGTTGTTTTCCGTGCTTCCTTCGATCAATACCAAGCGCATGCCGGAGCCTATCCTCACCCCTTACTTACACACGTGTACACTTGCATGCACTACATTACCACTCATACCGGGAGACCGGTCGGGAGCTTACAGCCTGTCCCGGCTGGGGCGGTGCCCCGCTGATGGGAGATACCTGGTTGGGGGAAAACCCAGCTAGACGACAGATAGGTCGGCGCCGGATCTCACCGTCCAACAGAGGACGATCACCGCCACCTCCTGAAGAAAAAACATGCAGTACACTTACAGGACTAATGACCTTTGCATTTGACGCGCCTGGAATCACTGATCAATCAATCAACCTCGGTGAACGATGCAGCTCCGTCAGCGATGTTGCCGATGATCTAACCTAACTGTTTTTTATATGAGATAGCAGCTGACTTTCATAGGTCCAAATGCAGTTTTGAATCACTCTTTGCCTTTATTGCCGCAGTCCACTTGTCAACGGATTGACTTCTAATACACCGGGAGCAGAGACTGCCTCTGCGACACCCCGTCGACCATCGGCATGCGCCGTTCTCCTAGCCACCAGCTACTGACTGGACTAACTACGGAAAACATATCACAGCAAAATTCCGGACGCTAGAATTCTTCTCCATGGTTGGTCGGAATGGTTCAATTCGACCAAGCTATGTAACTTGGTCCGCCACTGTCGGTTCGCTCTCTCTCGAACACTCTAGTCAACGGTGCTTTTGGTACAACGATATTATCTCTGAGCTGTCACAATCACATATCCCATCACGTTGCAGCTGACATTCAGAGATCCGAAGACAATTTTCCAACACGGTGTTTGCGTTGATGTAACCCATGTTGCTGCTGAGCTATCACAGCCACACGTCACATCATGTCTCTCCCGACATTCAATCGGGGGACCGAAATCAGTTTCTAACCACCCTGTATGGTTAGAGTGGCAGTGCAGTTCTCAACGGATTGATTCCTCAATGATGCTGTTGGTACAACGATAGCTATCACGATAGCTATAGTAACGACAGTTATATAACGATGGCTATAGCAACGATAGGTATCACAACGCCGAGCTATCACAATCACATATTCCATCATGTTGCATATGACATTCAGAGATCCGAAGACAATTTGCAACTCGGTGTTTGCGTTGATGAGCTATCACAGACACATATCACATCATGTCTCATCCACCATTCAATGGGAGGACCGAAATCAATTTCAAAGCACCCTGTATGATGAGATGGCAGTGCGGTTCTCAACGGATTGATTCCTCAACAATGCTGTGGGTACAATGATATTACCGCAGAGCTATCACAGTCACATGTCAGATCATGTCTGATTCGACATTCAATGGGAGGACCGAAATCAATTTCGAACCACCCTGTATGGTGAAATGGCAGTGTAGTTCTCAACGGATTGATTCCTAGGGCGCCGGGCGAACCCTCCCGCTGCGCATGCGCATGCCCGCCATCTGATGGCCGAGGGGGCCGCGCAACGCGGTCGCGCGCGTGCCGGCATCCGCCCGCTATCTGCCATCGCCGCCCCGAGAGACGTGCTCGCGTACAAATATAGAGATCGATGGATCGATAGGCGGCGGATAGTGCACGCTCGGGGGCCGGACCAAGAGGAGGGGGATTGGGGTTGGAGAGACGTCTCGACGTTGAGGCGGACGCGTGGGTAATGAATGTATTAATAGGAAGGGCGATTTTTTATTTGTATGTTTTATGAGAAGCACTAACTGAACATATTGGCTTAAAAATGGTCTTGAATTGAAACTCATGGCATTCATGCACGCAGAAACCACTTTAATCACTAATTGTTTTGCTCTAAATATAATAATTTTTACTAAAACTGCAATTTCGAAACGAATACTACCAGATTGTACAGTGCTGTGCTCTGTAGCGGAATCTTCCCACCGACGCTGCTGGACAGACTCTGCACTGTTCACGTGCATTCTTGTTTGTGGTGAACTAAAATAAATATGTCAACTACATGGCACCACATGAAACTATCTTCATATTGTGATTCCTTACAACTGGTTCAGCTTGTGTGGGTGAATGGGTTTGCGGGTACTTGGATGGGAGGTATGAAGGCGAACCGGAGAATGAAGGGAGGGTGAGAGGGGCACCTGAATGTGGAAGGCTGGAATAACGGAATGGTGAAGGGGAAGATCACGAGAGGGAGGGTGAATGGGATAGTAAAGGGAAGAGGTAAATTGAATCTGACGTAAAAGGATAATGGGAGGACTAGTTCGACGAAAGAGTGGTAGGTCGGACGCAATTTAAGGACGAGGGCCATTTGGGAGATCGTGTGAGAAGCGATGGAGAAAATAGGGGAGAACGAGGGAGCTTACGAACAAGGACGTAGATGAGAGAGACAGATAGAGAGAGGGCAAGCCAGAGAGTAGACAAGATATGCTGTGTGAGCCAGAGTGTGAGCCAGTGTGTGTGTGTGTGTGTGTGTGTGAGAGAGAGAGAGAGAGAGAGAGGAGAGAGAGAGAGAGAGAGAAAGAGTGAGTGAGTGAGTGTGAGTGTGTGCGCGCGCGAAATGGAAGAGGATAGCCTAAGGAAGAAAGAGGAATGATCACGCTCTGTCCATGGCCCGTTTGCAATTTATACGTGAAACTAGGTAAAACTACCGATCAGAGCAGCCGGGCTCTAGAATTCTCCTCCAGACATCGGCTGAATTCAATATAACTACGTAGCTAGTGTCAAAATTCAGCCACCAGCGGAACTCGAACCCCAAGCACTCGCGGTCAGAATCGCGGCAGAGCCAGCGGTCATGCTGGTTCAGAGTTAATCAGGTGGTCCGGGTGGCGAGGGCAATGCGGGAGGGCATAGCGGCCGTTGGCGATGGTAGTGCAGGCGGGCGGGCCGACAGCTCCCCGCTGGGCGGCTAAAAAGCAGTCCTGATTCGCGGCGCCCGCCCGACAAGTATATTTGTTTTGAACGCGTCTATCTGGACGGCGGTCGTCGCGCTGGACAGGGGCAGCGTCGACCGGCTTCTGATGACGGATGTTTGCCCACCACTGGAATGGGCAGATCTGTGCAAACGCCAGGCGCTTCTCAAACGCGAGTTAGAAGGAAGATGTGGTTCAGATTGGGATGTGGCGTTTGTGCGTAAGTGGGTCCTTTACGGAATTGTGTTTGATAAATGGAATATTTATTGCTTGGATTTTCCATTTTTTATTTGTTTCCATAGCGGAACGATTTGATTTAATGTTGGTTGATATGCTGCTTCCTGAATAGATATTTCTAGAGATTAATTGAACGGACCTGTGAAATTATTGAGGGAAAAAGCAGGCTGTGATTCTTAAGAGTAAATGTATGTAATCGTGCAATTTATGGTATAGGGATTGTAATTAAACGTAACCTTTAAATAATGTGGAATTAAATTTTCATCTCAGTATAAAATTTCAAACAAATTCGTTTAATTTAAATTTTTCACAAAACATTGTTTTTCTTGGTTATAACATTTAATAGGAATTGGAACATTTTTTTAAAATTTCTATCAGAAATTGTTTAAAATTCTAGCCCAATTTACTGCTTACTTTATCATTAGATCTCTTTGGAATAAAATTCAATTATCAATCAAAATTCGAAATAAATTCACTTTCACTTACTCGTTTTAAACGAGTATGAAATAGAATTATTCTCCTTGTTTTGCAGCTGCTACAAAACTAAAAAATTGGTTTTAAATTTTTTCCAACATTCCAATGAAATTTATCTATTGCTGGAAGTACGCATTCTTTATACGATTAATTAATTTTAATAAGAATTTTATTAGTATTTTTTAAACTAAACGTTAGTTTTCAAATAACTCCAAAGAGTGTTCTATACATACATATATCTTGTTTAGTATCGGCGAGAATAACACATATATTAATTTTAAATGAGGGGAGTACTGGGAAAAACGAATATTTTCTACCCATGAGCGACCAAATGGACATGCTGACGCTGGAGATGCAAGCCAACGTACAGGATTGGAATTACCTTTTTGCAGCTGTTGAGATAGAGGCGGCGGTCGTGGGATCTCTTTTCTCAAAGAAAACATGGCGTTTCTCCTCTGGCGAGACCGAATCATAAAATACCCGGTCATTACAGCAGATTCACGCTGTCTGCGAGCGCGGGTTTTGAGATTACGGTAGGGAAGAGCTGACCGCTCCTTTATCACGCGCCAGCATGCATGGCAAATTGCTGGGAAGCAAGTGATTTCACCGAAGCATACAGCACGCGAACCTCGCCGTCGCCACCACAGATTGGATATAAGGAAACGAAGCCCTCACGACAAGACGTTATGTTTTCGGAAACCCTTTGAAATGTTCGAGTAATTTAATGCGATATTGTTATAATACTGGATTATCGATATATTTTGTATGATTTTTTTTTCACAGTATTATGTCGTTCACGGAGATTTCATAAGGTATTTGTACTTCGATTTTATTTATCTTTATTTTCTTCCATATTACCTGTCTTAGGATATGTGTAATACATTTTTAACTCTATATGTACAAAACATGCATTTAATTTGATCACTTGCTGTCATTTGTACTTAGATTATAATTCTTTGAAGATTTTCAGCTTGTAAAATCATTTCCACGCGATCGAAAGTATTGAAACTGATTAGGCACCACTTGTCTCTTTATTCTTTACGCATTGAATATACTCGTATTACAGTAAATTTGTGTGAGAAGTATTTTTGGGATTCGTTTTAATACATTTGTATGCCTCTCAGAAAATATTAAAAATTCATAAAATAGAACTGAAATACAAAACTTTTTTAAATTTATTTATTTATTTAAGGTCGCTTTATAAACATCTCTGGTCATTAGCGACCACTATTGATTTATACTAGAGATACATTTTTTTAAATGTAAACAGAAGTAATAACGATACACTGAAATATGATGCACAATAAATTGTGCAATTATTTAGATCATATTGCATCATATTGCATTATATACCAGCCAAATTAAGATAAGTTAAAATTGCTTTGAAACCTTCTATTGAATTAAATATTTCATATACTTCGTTCTTGATGCCAAGAGAGATTCGTAGATTGTGGAGAGTGAAACACTCGAGGATAATGTGTGACGTTGATGATATTCCTCCACATTTTGGACAAGTGGCTGGGTCGTTCTTTTTTAATTAGATGAGAGTGGGTGAGGGAAGAATGGCTAATTCGCAATCTTGTGATAATAATTTGTTCTATTCTTCTTAAATGCAAAACTTTGTTTACTGTAGGTGTTCTGATAATTTATTTTATTTCTCTAAATTCCTTCGCGAAAGATGATATAACTCGGTAAACACTTCATAATAAATTTTATAACCTCAGATATTTAACAAATTACAGAAGAGATTTTAAGAATTACGATTTCAATAGAAATGTATTTTATTTATGTATTAAATGTAATGAGGTGTTTGATTTTTATTTCAAGTACTTGCATCCCAGGCATACTCCGCATACTATTGCGTTCAACGTAACTTAACATTTGATGATCACTGCAAATCTCCCCTGACTTATTGAGACTGATTTATTCTCTCATAACTAATTCTTCATTGACAACTTCTGATTCCTTATGTCAAGAATTTCTTTGATCACTCGCGCTTGTGACTTCGTATTCTCCTCTTATGGCGATTCTTTATGTTGAAAACGATGCCGACAGTAATAAAGACATCATCATTAATTTCCAAATTGTTCTCTGGGGTCGAATAGCGATTATCTTGCTTCGTTCCTCTTCCCAAGAAGCAATTCCAAGAGCAGGCAACGACTTTATAAGTCATGTCGTGCTGAAACCCCCGTCTTACATCCACCTGCCTTTTGAGATAGGTCTCACTTGTTGAGCAGCGAATGTAGCCAGTCTTGAGAAATACTCGTGATCCCCAGGATGGAAAGACTTAACTCACAAAGTCCATCGCGAGAAAGCATACCACTCACATTCTCCTTCTTATACTTCAGGAAATAGAAAATTTTATGGCGGTAGAGACCAGAATTTGTGAATTGATTTTATTATTAGCTGTATCGTACGTAGCGTAAGAAATCATATTAAGTAACAATTTATTAAAATATTTTTGTATTTTTAATTTACTCAGTAGAAGAGAAAGAACTGTACTGATGCAGGGAAATAAGCGAGACTCGCATTGTGAGTCCTTGATAAAAAATTGTTAGTTCTTGCTTCTGTGTATATGAAGTAAACTACCTTCTCTAATTCTTTACGTAGTCATAATCCACGTTTTGTTGAGGTTTATTAACGAAAAATTTATTTGCGGTAAAATGTAGACCTCTTCGTTCGGCCATCTGTGAACACTAACGCCTAAACCGTTCACAGAATTGTCACCAGAATTAATATTTTCAAGTAGATTTGCCTCATGTCGCATGACTTTAAAATTGAAACTGATATTTTGATTTTTTCGGAGTATTTTACATGAAGCTTCAAAAATTTTTTTGAAATGATTTCAAAAATGGCAGACACTAGCTTGTTAGTTTGGTCGAATTCAGTCGTCTGGAGGAGAATTCTAGCGGCTCTGATCGATAGTTTTCCGTAGTTTCTCTGATCAACACCAAGCGAATACTGGAAGAGCACTCTAACCGAATGGCCACGAACCGCGCACTATCTTTTCTTCTTCTTCGTTGTCCTTTGCTTGCCCCTAAATTACATACACACTAACATCACTGTAGTATCACACATGCCGGGAGACATGCCGGTTGGGAGCTTAGAGGTTGTCCCGGCTGGAACGGTGTCCCGCTGATGGGAGATTCCTGGTTGGGGAATATTCCGCTGGTCGATGGCAGGTCGGCACTGGATCCCGACATCAAGCGAGGAAGATCACCGCCACCGCCGATTAAAAAGCATGCACTACACTTGCGTGCCCAATGACCTCAATAGTTGACGCGCCCGAAATCACTAACAATCAATCAAAAATGGCTCAATCAAAAATGAAAAGAGTAGACAATGGCAGGTGGTTGCTGGGGGGCTTTGTTGATAATAAGAAGGGACTCGACTTTTTGTGAGGTAGAAAGTTCTGTTGGTTTTGAACGAGTGATAGTTGTAACCATATGTTCTGCGAAGATATAGTCGTTCACTAAAGTAAAAAAATAAAATTGCTGAGTGTAGTGTAACCTGACAATGATTTAAGTTATTTAGGTGCAGCTACCGCCAAGATCAGTCAAGAAAAGTTGCGCGGCTAATACGTATTATGGAAACTACAGATGGTTTTGCGTGTAGAAGATTCTATCAGTAGTGATGAAATCCCACTGTATTGTGAGTATTATATTACGGTTTATTAACATTGTGAACTGTTACGAAGAGATTTGACATTCAGTAGAAAAAGCAGATTTGTTACAAATGGCGCACCAACTGGGGCATATTGTTATAATTTATAACAAATTGAACCACGTTTAATATGAGCTTTTATAAATTATAACAAATTGATCTAAAGGAATCTGAAATTTATGGACTGACATATGAAATTAACTTGTAATTATAAGAAAAGCCAAAACTATTTCATTGAAGTTATTTAAAAAGAATTTGATAGAGAAAATTTTAATTTGCATTAGAATTTCAAGATGGAGACTAGAAGTAAGAAAGCCCGTTCTGAAAATGTCGAAGTAGATTACATGGCGGCTACCGATACGAGTCCCGAAGGAGACATTCGCGAGAATTAGTTGAGGTAGAACAGAAAGAAAAGGAAGTAGCGGCGGCACCATTAAACAATACGGAATCTAGTAATTTAATAATAATTAAAATGTTAGCTGAAATGAATGTAGATAGGAATGCTAAACTAGAGAATATAAAGATAGAAATGAATAATCAGGCACAAGAATTTAAGAATTTTCGTGATGTAATACGTGATGAAATATCGCAGTTACGGACCGATACATTAAGTGAATTTAGTAATATTTATTCAAAAATGGAATCTTTTAATTGCCAAGCAAATCAAATACAGAAAGGACAAAATGAATCTTTTAATAAAATCAATTCTGAAGATATAATTTTACAGGAAAATGTTACAACATTAGGGCATTTACAAGACCAACAATGCAAAAAATTGACGAACGTCGAATCACGTACAGAACATTTAAAGAGAATATCGCAACAACATGGCGATAAAATAAATAATTTTGAAATGAAGATGATTGTTACAGATAATAATAGAAATACGCGGATAATTTATAATAATTTGAGGAAGCAGCTGCAAGAAGGAAGCTGAAGCAAAAGCAATATTTTAAAGGTGTATATAATGTGGGTGACGAAGTATTGATTAGAGTACCACAAGTATCGTCGGTAGATAAAAAACTATTTTATAATTTTTTTCCTTTGTATAAAGGACCATACCGGATTGACAAAGTACTGAGTAAAAATGCTGTAATTTTAAAGGATGAAAATGGTCAACAGATGGGGACATATAATTATAGGAATATTAAGCCTTATAAAAGGGACGATACCCATGATTAAAGATTATTAACAAGGAATGGATAATTGTAAATAGTATTTTGTATATATTAAAATGTAAATAGTTTTAAAGCTGCAAGAAACAAGATATGTGTTGTGTGAAGTACAAAGTGTCAGTGAATACAGTGTAATGAAGCAAGAAGAAGGTGCTTAATGTAGTCTTGTCATTTAGTTATGTTGCAGCAAACCAAATGACGCTTGGAGAGGGGAAGCTGTGATATACCAATTATTCAGGAAAAGAGTAGACAATGGCAGGTGGTTGCTAGGGGGCTTTGTTGATAATAAAAAGGGAGTCGACTTTTTGTGAAGTAGAAGGTTTTGTTTGGGACGAGTGAGAGTTGTAACTAAAAGTTCTGCGAAGTTGTATTCGTTCATTGAAGTAAAAATAAAATTGCTTATTGTAGTGCAACCTGAAAGTGATTGAAGTTATTTAGGTGCAGGGACCGCTAAGATCAGTCAGAAGTTGAATTGTGATCCAGAAGTGAGAAAATGTCTGCAAGCAACGAGCAAATCCGCAGCAATCAATAGCCAAAAAAAACTTTCACGGAGGTTTCGCGTCCGCCGTATGGCGGGCGGGTCGGGTGGCCCAAACAGTTTCATGGTAAGCAAATGGTAGATTTGACATTCAGTAACAGTAGAAGAAGCAGATTTGTTACACTACAACAACAATTTTGCAGATATAAACTTTTTTGCTTAAAAAATACGCATTGGGGGCATTTATCCTACATTTTAGATATAGATTTTTATGGAGTTTCCCATGTTTAAAATCTCCCTAAACCGTTTGAAATTGGATACGCTTGACGAAAGAGATAATTAATGTAGATTAATAGAATATTTAAATTTTACGAGTATTTATAAAGAATTATTTAATATGCAACAAGAGTACTTATAGAATACTGAAGATTTCCCACCCTTCCCACAACTCCCAAACAGATTTTAACTGGAGAACTCAGTATTTTTACCCATGTCTGTTATCCCCGATACTTTTTAAGGCCAGCATTGAAAAAATCTTACCGACCACAATCTTTAATAGCAAAAACTCGTCTCTCTCCAACATTATATCTCCCACGTGCCCACGATTGAAGCACTAGCTCTCAACGCAATTGATTTCCATCTACTTTGGATGTTGCATACAGCATTTTGCCCCCAGAAATTGTCAAAGAAATAGTTCCCCTAGATAATAGATATTCATCAACGTTTCATGTCGCTTATTGCTTTGACTTCGACCGTGTTTGACCGCTAATGTTCATGACGGCTGTTGTAGTAACAAAACAATATACCTTTTCCAATGTTGCGTATAACTTTTTTCCTTCCGCAATCATTAGTTAACCTAAGCCGTAGATTTTTATTAGCGTTCCATATCTCCGCCTTAGGCCGAGTTTGGCAGTTGAAATGTACGTCGCTGGTGCGGAGGAACGCTGGCTTTTTTATAATAGATCTACTTTCCGAATGGTTCGTAAAACATGTTACATTTAACATTCATCACAATTAATAGTTGTCATAAGCAATAGATTCTCTCCGACAATCCACGTCCTCATTACGTTTTCTTAGACCGGATATAGCAACTGATATGCGTGTCTCTGGAGGCGAAGCGTGCTCCCCAAAAATCAATGAACGTGGCAAATAATACTGTGAATTAACTCGAAATTAACACAAGCAACAGTTCTAGTAAGTAATAGTTTTCTTTTCGACGTTCCACATTTCCATTACGTCTTCTTAGAGCGAGTTTACTGGCCTGATGTGCATGTTTCTGGTGTCAAAGCGGGCACGCCCACTTTAGACGATTGTTTTGGCGCGACTTTCGCATGCTTTGGTGTAATTTTCAAGCGCGACTTCGTCACTGTGTCTTCGAAACCGTAATGTTGCTCGGCCGCACATTTACTTCTCAAAAGCGTCACGTTTTCTTAAGTCGACAATGGAATTTTGGAACGCTGTCTTACAATCCTAGCATAGAAGTCGTAGTATTGACGAGATGTAGACCTCACAATGTAGTGAACGCTCTTAGCACAGTGTTGGAAAGTCGTGTGCTAGTGTCTTAAAATGTCTATAAAGCGTATGTGCAAAACCCGTCCAGTACAGAAGAAAATGCGGAATAAATGTTATGCTGTATTTTCCCTCTATTTTGATATTAATTATTTTATTTCCGACAATATTTATATTGATAAATTTTGCTTTAATTTATTTCACTGACAGAACTATGTCTGACATATTGTACTTAAGTTATATAGTGAATTTTTGGCAAACCTCTATAAGACGGAAACCTGCTAAAACTGAAATATTTTGACGGAACCATTAGGTTTCGTCTTAGGTTTTGTTGTAGGTGATTGCTGTTTTATGTCAACTCTCCATTACTCCGTCTTAAGCCGAGTTCGGCGGCCGCGCGGCGGCGCGTGCTCGCGTTCCCGTGCGGACAGCGACGCGACCGTAAATCGTGGGATGGGCGCGCGCGCGCTCGGGCGTGTGCTCTCTGAATGTTAACGACACCCTCTCGCGCATGCGCGGAGCGTACTGCACTAATTAGCCATGTCACATCAACATGTGGTTCCGCCGCCGCCACCGCCGCCGCAGCGGCGGCAACAGCAACAGCCACGACTCCGCCGTGTAGCTGCCTGCCGGTCGGTCGGCCGCTCGGATTGCTTCGTCGGTTTTGCCGGCTGTGATTGCTCCCGGAGCGCTGAGCTTGTCTGCTCGATTTCATTTGTCATCGCCGATACTGGCTCTGCGGCACTCGTTGAATCCTGATGCGGGTTGAGAGAAGAAGATTCATGGAGTAGTCGTTTGAGTCATCAAACAAAAATGAGAGTTTGCAATGGCTCTGGATCTCGTGTCTGATCAGAAAGAGAGAGAAGGGAGAGAGAGAAAGACAAAGACAAAAAGAGAAAGAGAAACAAAGAGAGAAAGTGAAAGAACCAGAGAGAGAAAGGGAGGAAGTAAGAGAGTGCCAGACATAAAATGAAAAGAGCGAAATGGAAATACAAAAAAGATAGGGGCTTTTATACCATTTAGATCAAATTAGAAACTAGAGTAATCAAGATTTACTTTGCCCCTAAATGATTAAAGAAGAAAATTTCATTAGAATAGGATTGAGTAAACTATTAAGTTGTGCGGAGATTAATTCTGTAGATTTTAGGTGTGAATATTTAAGTAATGCAATGCCGAATTCTTGAAATCTAATTTTGAATGATTATTTATTGGGAATATTCAAATATTATACTGATAAAATATATACTACATTCCAATATTCCCGAGTTATTACACATTTATTTTCGCTGGTACATGCTCAAGTTCGCTAGTCAGAACTTATGGATATTCACTCCTTGTTGCTCTGTTGTTGCAAACTTTTTAACTTTGTGAAGTTTCTTTTACATCTGTAATTTCGAAGCTAGAGTTTTCTTGTAAAATGTATATCATTTAATTCATTTCAACGAAACAAAGCATTATGTACTAAGCATTTGTAGTCCTGAATGTTACATGTCGATTTAGTTGAGATTGCTAAAGCATTGTACGCTTTCCGTCCAGCTCTTCCGATCTCTTTTTACCTCTGCAGTGCTGAATATAGAGATTTATTTTATAATGTACTGCATTCTGCAATAATTCATCTCAATTTTTTTACAAGCTTGCAAAATTTTAATAGTTTTGGAGTTATCTTAAATAAAATAGTGAACATTTTAAGTCTTTACAAAGTTAATGATTAACGACTAATGATTAACGTGATGTAGTAAATTGGTTTAGGATCCTGTGTGACGTATATGATAGCCCCAATATTTGCAAATTTTTTGCTGAAGAATTAAGAAAAATCTTTTGCTAAAGAAAAATGGAATACAATTTACAACTTTACAATATTACGTTTCCACTACACATGAAACCCGAAAGTTTGTCATCTATGGATTCAAGGTTATAGTATTTAATCATTGAAAATCTAAACGTACAATGGTCATTCTGTTAAAATTGTCTTTCACGTTCAGATTGAACATCTCACAACACAGCTATGTTTATAAATTCAATTTTGCGACTTGAAATCAAATCTGTCTTTTGCCACAATTAAGTTTTTTAATCATAGCATATAACTGAATTCTCGTTAAAGATAGATAATGAATTTCTAAACCATTAGAGAATTAACTAATTTCAAAATAATTAGAAAACTTGAAATCAAATATGACTTTTGAAAGTATCATCCCCCCCCTAAGAACAAGATGTCAGTCAAAACGTTGCAAATGGTGCTCATAATAGTAAATATTAACTTCAGAATAACCTTTTAAAACGTATCTTTCTTTTACGCCTGTCAATATTAATTCTAGAACAATTATCAGTTTTGGAAGTATATATAAGCAGGAGCACTCAATCAATGCGACGCAATTCAATGTCATTTCATCCCAGAGGCTTCCAGTAGTCATGGAATCTTATGTTCGCAGAAATGTTGTTCTGTGAAAACTGCAAAGGGTTCTGCGTGGAATAATTTCAATAATGAATTTATTTATTTAGTTAGACATTAAATGTAAAACTTGCAAAAAACATAACGATGTTTTGTATATAGTAGGAGGGACGCCACCTTCAATGTGTAGAGGGAAAACAAATGACCATTTCGCAATTTCCTTGATAGCAAATAGAAGAGACAGTGAGATGAGAGTTACCGGCCCAAAAGCGCTATAAAAATTGTTGTTTCCAGGTTTTCAGTTGAGGAAGGGGGTCAAAAGCTAAAAATTGAAAAAAATATATTCCGCGTCGATGTATTATGGAATGTAACTGATATTATAATATTAACAATTTTGTTTAGTAACACATCAATCTCAATATTATGAAATGAGTATTATTTTAATCTAAAAATAGCCATGCGGCAGACAAGAATTTAAGTAAAAATTCAATTTCATGTCAAGATTTAAATGGCATGGCAGTGAGTGAAAACCGTAGTTGGTTCTAAGATATTTCAACTTTTATTTGCTTGACACTATTGTAACGTTCAGATTTTTCTTTTTAACGTTTAGATTTTAAATATTAAGAACGTGTTCAAACCTTTTTGTTCCTATTTCGTGTGGCGTACTGGACATGAAAAGCACAGACGACAGATTCTGAATAGTATGTACAGTATATTTACAATAATAAATTACAAGAAAATGTTACAAAATTGAAAACCTTAGGCAACCTTTCTATTCTCTAAGCCGCGAAACCCCGCGACCGTCCCTAGGCTGAGCCCAGTGCCTCTGCTCGAGAGCATGAGAAGCTGCGCGAAGTGCGAGCTGTCGGACATTAGTCCCCGTAACTAGATGTTACATGGCCGGATGCCAAACGTGCAAGGTTGCACGGAGATACCTCACGTCTTTCGACTCACTAGCGTATCCCACGAGCGCATGTCGGCGCCGCAATAAATACTCCACGGCTCGTCCCCCACTCTACCAGCGGCGGGCGTCATTCGGCTCGCAAGCCAGCCCTCAGCAGAGAGCAGCCTTCATCAATGGACTCGCACTCAGGCACGCTCAGTTGTCCTGGCTATTTTGAGGCTGGGATTTCCTGCCCGGCGCGCGCCGGCGAGGCGCCGCCGCATTCCACCCCCATCCCCCATCCGGCTTAAGGCCGGGCTTTCCAGCGAAACGGCACGTGCGCCACCTCGCGACGCTACAGACCCTCCCATGCCGGGGGTGAGAATTTTTTTTCGCAGCAAAATATGCCCAGGAAAAAAATTCTGCTAGCTAAAGTACCTGGTCCTGAGACCTTACATCATAATTTTTTACATGAACATAATAATATCAAAACCCTATCTAGTCAAAATTTGTGAAATAAATCTGTGGGCTGTCCCCCCGTTTTTTCCTATGTTGCCATTTACATTTAAACCTTACATCTATTTACATACATAAATATTCTTGACGCATCTTGAACTACATAAAATCCTGAAATACAAAACATTTACTTTACATTGAAATATTACATGATAATTCTTGACGCCTCTTGCATTACATGAAAACCTGAAATATAAAATACAAAACATTTACGTTGCATTGAAGTATTACATAATAATTGTGGAATTCGTTATATACATCATGTGCCGTTCTTAACTGAATTTATTGACACATGTATGTATCTACATATAAAAATGATCACAATAACAAAACAATTTTACCCTTGAATTTTATAAAATTATTTACATAGAATTTCACCGACATTTATACATGTCATGAACGTGTGTGTTCCCTACACTCGCCTGTGGATCAATTCACATAATCAAACATGCGACTAAGCGCATCTGCATTAACATTTTCTGAGCCCTTTTTGTGCATGATGCGTAAATCGAGGTGCTGAATTAAAAGGGACCAGCGTAATAATCTGGGGTTTTTGCCAGACGTATTACGCAACCAGACCAACGGGTTGTGGTCGGTTTCGACCTGAATTGTGGCCTGCCCGTCGAGATAAATCTTAAGTTTATCCAACCCCCAAATAAGAGCCAAACACTCAAGTTCTGAGGTGCCATAATGAGTTTCTGTATCACTTAATTTACGGCTTAGAAAAACAACTGGTTGTTCTACTCCCTCGTCATTTACTTGGTAGAGAACCACGCCTAAGCCTCTCTGAGATGCATCTGCCTGAACTCGAAATTCCTTGCTATAATCAGGAGCATATACCGCTGTTTTTTCGCTAAGAGCTTGTCGCAACTCATTGAAAGACTTTTCACATGCCTCTGTCCAGACGACTTTACCCTGGCGCTCGCGTCCCCGCAGCGCATCTGTCAGTGCCGCCGCTTTCTCCGCAAACCCGGGTATCAAGCGTCGATAATATCCTACCAATCCGAGCAAAGAACGCACTTGTTTCTTTGATTCTGGTCTAGGAAAGTTCTGGATTGCTTGTATCTTGGCTTCGGCCGGCCGCAATTTCCCGTTACCGACGACGTAACCAAGATATTTTACATTAGCCCGCGCAAACAAGCACTTGCGCGGCTGCACTGTCAATTTGGCGGATTTCAATATACTAAAGACCGTATCTAGGTGCCGAATGTGTTCTTGCCAAGTGTTACTGAAAACCGCGATGTCATCAAGGTACGGTACCGCGAATTCTTGGCAGTTTTTTAGCAAAGTGCCCATGATTTTACAGCATTGATAAGGGCCGTTCTTTATCCCGAAGGGTAACCTAAGCGGTCGATACGTGCCGAAACTGGTCACGAACGCCGAATATCTCTGCGCCCTATCCGTAAGACCTATCTGCCAGAAACACTTACTTAAATCTAACACACTAATGATTTTAGCTGCAGCTACCTGTTCAATCCGTTCTTCGAGATTGGGTAACGGAAAGTAATCTGTTTTAATAATCTCGTTGAGGCGCCTAAAATCTATGCAGGGCCGTGGAGACTTGCCCGGGGCCTCGATCAGGATCATAGGAGATGTATAATCACTCTCCGCCTCCACAATGATGTTGTCGCGAAGCATTTTGTCCACCTCTTCCCGCAATATCTTAGTTTGTCTCGGCGACATGCGGTAGGGTACACTTCGGACTACTTTATCAGTGTCAGTTAATTCAATGTCCATGGTCGTTACATCTGTAAGACCAGGTTTCTCACTAAAAATACACCTGTATTTACAAATGACATTTTTAAGTGCTTCGCGGAACTCGGGTTCAACCTTAGTATCGTTTAGCATTTCTTCCGCATCAAAGTCGTCGGAATCTAATCTTAACGCGTAGCGGTCTAACGCGTCTTCCTCGCCTGCGGCAGTGACCGTCGCAGAACCGAGAAAGTTCACGTATTCAGTACGTTGGTGATACTTTTTCATCATGTTGATGTGATACACGCGTGGTTCTTTCCGCCCCGGCATCTGAACTACGTAATTGTGTTCGGACATTTTCTCCCGAACTTCGCCTGGCCCGACCCACTGCACCGCGAGTTTCCGCGTTCTGTTAGGCGCCAAAACCAGCACCTTCGCGCCTATTTCAAAACTGCGCGAGATCGCCTTGCGGTCGTACCACACCTTACGCTTGCGTTGTTCTTCCGCCATTTTGGTATGGGCAAGTTCACGCGAACGCTTCAGTCTATTAATCAACTTGAACACGTGCTCAACCACCGTGCTCTCTTCGCTTTCTGCAGCACCCGCAAGCTTTTCGTAAAGCAGCGTCATGGGTGTGCGGAGATTTTTCCCATAGACTAATTCGGCTGGAGAAAAACCTATCGATTCGTGCACACTCGTGCGTAACGCGAACATAATTGCAGGAAGCTGGCACTCCCAGTCAGTCCCCATCTCTAAACAAAGAACCTTCATCAACCGGTTCATGGTTCTGTGCATCCGTTCTACGGCATTAGATTGCGGATGATAAGGCGAACTTCTAATTAATCTAATGCAAAATCTCTCGGCGAATTCCGCCATCAGAGTGCTAGTAAAACAAGTTCCCTGATCTGTTTGAAGCTCTCGCGGAAATCCAATCCGACTGAACAGATCTAATAAAGCTTCAATGACCGTGACCGTCGTCAGATCACGTATGGGAATAGCCTCGGGATATTTTGTTGCTAAACACATTGCAGTTAGTATGAACTTGTTTCCTGACTCAGACTCGGGAAAAGGGCCACAAGCATCTACATTTACTTTCTCAAACGCCTCACCCGTTATAGGTACAATTTTTAAAGGCGCGCGAAGCTTCTCGCCGCCGTTACCTACGCGCTGGCAACTATCGCAGCTACGTACGTAATTTTCCATATCTTTGTAACAGTTCGGCCAGAAGAAATACTTGGCCATCGCGTCTTTACTTTTTGTGACACCTAAATGACCGTGGGCGACTTCATGGCAAAGCTTCAATATGGTGCCACGATACACCCGCGGAGTCACAAGCATGGAGAATTGCTCACCGCGCTTGCTCTGCCGTTTCCGGAACAAAAGGCCGCGTTCTATAAAATAATCGCGCCGTTCCGTTTCTGGGCCTTCCGCTAGCTCGAATAGCGGTAAGAGCTCTTCATCCTGTCTCTGAGCTTTCGCAAATTCGGACGGGTCTAAACGGGACAATGCAACGCTCCCGGAATCTACTTCAAATTCCGCGTTGTTTTCAACAACATTGCCCGGGTCATTTACCTCGCCTAACAAGACACAAGTTTCCTCGTCGGGAGCTTTCGCGTCCGACGCAGGTTTTTGGGGTGCGTCGCGCGCACGACTTGTTCCTACGACCACGCCTAGCTCGACCGCTCCTTCCCCCAAAGCCTCGTTCATGACCGCAACCGGTGCGTCACCAGGGCGCTCGGCGGCCGGCGCGTTGCCTGGCGCCGCCGCCATCGCCTCCGGCCCCACCCCGTCGCCCTGCCCGGCCGCCGTCTGGGCACGGGTTCGCACCGCACAAAGAAACTGCGGTTCTAAAAACCCTTGCCTGATTTCCGAGAGAAGCGTGGCAGATCGATTACTCAGAATGTAATATTCTAAGTCGCAATTTTTCGCGACTGCGGCTTCGGTAACAAGCTTACCGAACGGGCCTACAATTTCTACCTTAGCTACCGGTAGATTTTTCGGCGCCTCGTCCAAGGGCTGCTTAACCCATACGGATTCGCCGGTATATTGATTCGGCCTGACGTATTTGCTGTTGATCAGATCAACCGTCGCCCCAGAATCTCGTAAGAAGGAAATAGGATTTCCGCAAACCGTGCCAAAAAATGTGTGTGGGAGCAACAATTCCTGCGCACTGGTGTCGACAACGTGACACATTTTCTCGCTTGATTTGAGCTGAGGGCAGTATTTCTTAATGTGCCCCGGTTTTTTACATAAATAGCACGTGCGTTCCTGCGGCTTGTCGAATTCCGCGTTCCTATCTGCCTTGGGCGCTGCGGGCTTAGAAGTGGAAGGCACGCTCTCCGTCACCTTTTTCCACTTTTGTTCCCCCACAGGCTCCTTGTGATTAACCTTAGAAAAATCTTTCCTATACGCACTAGACCTATTGTTTTCGTAGGTGTCCAGCCTACGCGCCAAATCTTGGGACTGCGAAACCTCGCCCCAAACATCTACGAAATGGGCACGTATGTCCGCCGGCACCTTCCGTTTCATCTGATCGGTGACAATCAAATCTAATAATTGATCATAAGTTTCAACTTTCAACCCTGAAATCCATTTCTGGCAATAGTTCGTCAGTTCGCGAGCATAAACATTCCATGTAGTTTTCGCACCCTTTGCATGACTGCAAAACATCTGACGACATTTTTCAGGCGTGAATTTGTACATATCCAAAAGCTGCGTTTTGATTTGATTATAATCCTGCTCTGAAGAATCTGATCCTACAACTAACCATGTATTTATTTCATTGGGAAGCAATCCCATTAATTGACTGACCCATTCTACCGGCGCAATGTCGAGCTGACGAGCATGCGCCTCAAATACACTTAAAAACAAGGTAATATCCTCACCTTCGCCTTTGAATTTATCCATAACATGGCTGATACGGATACTACTTCTGTTTCCCGAATCTCTACTACCTAAAGATTCGCGCGAGGTAGCCTGATTAGCTAATTTCAGCCGTTCGAGTTCGTACTGCCGTTGTTCGAGTTCGTATAATCTTTCCTGCTCCTTTAATTCAAGTTCGCGTGCTTCTGCGACCTGTTCTTTCTCCTGATCAGCAAGTTGTTTCACGAATATTTCATCGTACTGCTCGCTTTCCGTGATGATAGATTTTAATCTAACTATCGTCTCGTTCCCTTCCAACGTTTCCCCCATCTCCGTCGCGACCCTAACAAGCACCTCTTTCCTATAACCCGCTAAGAAAGACATTTTGCCTGAATTGATCCCCGGCCAGTACAAAAAAACACACTTACGTTCAGTTGACCTCGGTGTCGCGTGAGCGCCAGCGCCTTCTGGATCCGGTGTTTTGGCCTCCTTCCTTCCTCTCGTTCTGGTCCGTTCGGGATGTCTCCTTCCAGTGCCAGTACCAATACCAGCTCCAGTTCCAGTACCAGTTCCAGCTCCAGTTCCAGTACCAATACCAATTCCAGTTCCAGTACCAATATCAATTCCAGTTCCAAGTTTTAGAAAAGAAAGGTTCCGAGTCGGATTGTACCGCCCCGAAACTACCGTACCGAATTACCGCACTTTCGGTTTCTCGTGGCGTGCACGACTCTGCCGGCGCCACGTAATTACGACGCGTGTGCACCTTTAACTGCGGTACACTGTCTTTACGCGTACTATTCCAGTTTTAGACAAAAAACTGTGGCACTCCGGCGTGAGTTTACAATAACCGCTGCTACCAGTTTTGGAAAAAAAACTGCGGTAGCCCGGCGTGAATTTACGATAACCGCTGCCACCAGTTTTAGAAAAGAAACTGCGGTAGCCCGGCGTGAATTTACGATAACCGCTGCCACCAGTTTTAGAAAAGAAAGGTTCCGAGTCTGTGGCGTACTGGACATGAAAAGCACAGACGACAGATTCTGAATAGTATGTACAGTATATTTACAATAATAAATTACAAGAAAATGTTACAAAATTGAAAACCTTAGGCAACCTTTCTATTCTCTAAGCCGCGAAACCCCGCGACCGTCCCTAGGCTGAGCCCAGTGCCTCTGCTCGAGAGCATGAGAAGCTGCGCGAAGTGCGAGCTGTCGGACATTAGTCCCCGTAACTAGATGTTACATGGCCGGATGCCAAACGTGCAAGGTTGCACGGAGATACCTCACGTCTTTCGACTCACTAGCGTATCCCACGAGCGCATGTCGGCGCCGCAATAAATACTCCACGGCTCGTCCCCCACTCTACCAGCGGCGGGCGTCATTCGGCTCGCAAGCCAGCCCTCAGCAGAGAGCAGCCTTCATCAATGGACTCGCACTCAGGCACGCTCAGTTGTCCTGGCTATTTTGAGGCTGGGATTTCCTGCCCGGCGCGCGCCGGCGAGGCGCCGCCGCATTCCACCCCCATCCCCCATCCGGCTTAAGGCCGGGCTTTCCAGCGAAACGGCACGTGCGCCACCTCGCGACGCTACATTCGTTATGTATGATTTTATTTTTAGAACTTGTTCTTCAGTAAAATTTCGATATTCAAGTTGTTTTCACACAAAATAACCAAATCAGTATCATGATGGCTCTAAGAAATTCGCATTTCTCGCAGAAATCAATTGTAATACTAGTTAAAGTTTCATGTGTATCATTATTTGCGTCAGTAAATTAAATTTCAAAATTTGTTAGTCAAATTTAATTGCTTACTGAAACTACTGCTAGTGTCAACGTATTTAAAAAAATATTTAACAAAGACCATCGTTTTTATTATCGTATATCTCGCAATCGTAAATGGAATAAGCAATAAAATATGATTTGTTTATTTGCATACCCTGTGGAAATCCACAGAAGTAATTTGAGAAGTCCATAAAAGGCAATGGTAATAATGACTACTCAAAGTGCACATGGAGTTCCTGAGCGTAGATGGAAAGAAGGGAGACATGTAAGGACATTCAACACAAGAAGTAGTAAGTAGTTAACCGTAATACAAGTGCACAGAGCACTTTAACTGGTCTATATATCTCTCCATTGTACCATAAAAACAAGAAGCCTCTTCTCGCTCATTTACAAAGTAGAAGGAAATACTGTTGTGCAGTGAAGGTGCAAAAAATAACTCTAAAATCTCTTCACATACTATTAATTGTAATATAAAGAAATGAAGCCGACATTGAAAAAGAAGGCGATTTATTTATGAATATTGAAGTTAGACAAATGAATATATCCTGAAATAGTTCATTTCCCAAAAAGTATTGGAGATGAAATATTTGTTTTATATCCTCCATTTTCTGATGTTGTCTAGTCCAACCGGCTTCAGTGTCAGAATTGCAGATATGTTATGGGGTGGGATGAATTTGAGCTATTATAAGAGAATTAAAGAATCAACTTCTCCCAGGAATCAGCTAAAATCACAGCCTTCCATAGGGACTCCTTAAAAAGATATAAACTAAATGAGATATCAGTAACCAAAATGACTGCTATTTTGTCATATACGCAGATAAATAAACAAAACAATAAATCATACGTTAAAAAACTGAATCTCTCACTATTTTGTATATCTTTTTATTCGGAAATCTTTAAATATTTAGAAAACAGTAAAATAAAAAAGTAAACCAATCAGATTTTTGATTTATGATTCTTTTTAAATGAAATCATTACAAACTATTTTGGACGAACTTATTTAGTCTAAATATTTTAAGTAATTGATGCCATTGATATAGTAACAATCTTTGAGGCTGTGGCTGTGTAGGACAGCATGTAGTCTCCGACGCTTATTTGTAGGAGAAGGCAGCGAAAAACCATTTCATCTCAACTTTTATAACTTTTATAGCCTCATTCTGAAGTGTACGTAATTATCTGAACTAATAAACATTCATTTGGTTTGCTATTCATCATCAGTTTCTTTTTTATCAGCTTTTTATTCTTGGAAAAAAAATTAATGAGAGTTTCAAGTTGCTTCTCCACCACCACCTCCTGACTACATCGCTATTAGAATCTGTATTACTCAGAAACTGGGTACAAATACAAGCCGAGAGATTGTTTTCATTTAATGGCAATTTTCACCCGGATTTCGAGCTTGTCCCCAGAAAGTCCGAGTTTAACTTTTTTTGTGAAAATCATATTCTCGTTTCCAGACGGTGACTCGCCAGCACGTGGGAGGTCGCGAAAAGAAAAAGAAATCACGAAACAGATATTTTTCGGAAGGAGCAGTCATATTTCTTACGAACGTTCCGTCAGATGGCTACGACATATGGAAACTGAAATGTCTTCTGCACCTGTGCGGATGCAACAATGACCATAATGTCACTTTATTCTTTTTCATGATCGTCAGATCTACGACGGGAAGGGCACCACTGGGCAAGAAACTGATGGCGTTGTGGGGGAAGAATAGGTTGAGATATTGCTTTCTGTAATGAGGTGTGTTCGTTGACAGACCTCCCACATGGTCGCTCACGGATGTTCATATTATGCTGAACGCAATTCATGCAAATGATTTTTTAAAGTTACTGACTTGGACCCACTATTAAGTTTTTCAGTAGATTGCAGACTCGTGTGCGTTTGGATTATCTCAAATTGTTAAATTAAAATATTATTGTAATAATTTAATTATAAAATAAAGAATGTACATTTAAAAATAAATTTTTAAAAATATTTAATAATGTAATATATGTTTCAAAACCGTCAAATATTTATTATACTTAGGTTTCTAAACTTCTAAATTTTTGAATATCAAACCTTAAAATATAGGATTCTAAACTTTACGTAGGACAGCACATAATTTTTTTAATAAATATTCAAATAAAGGCATGTAATTTATACCACCAGATACAAACTTTGTAAACTTATAATCGCAAGGTAAAGTGAATTAGGTAAATATTTCATGAAAAAGTAGAGAAGCTACGTGGGGCCCTACTCTTTAAGAAGGACAAGCGGATATTGCGGAAGAAAAGAGTAGAACATCCAGGGAAGTCGGAAGAGGTTTGGGGTGGGAGAGAATGACACATCCAATTTATGTCCGAGTCTCGTAAAAATGGCGATTGAATTTGCAATATGGCGTCTGAACCTATTTCCACTCAGAACAGCTAACTTATTAAACTGAGAATCCTAGGTGTTTTGGGACTTTTCATTACTAATTTTAAAGTAATTCAATTTAATGAAGTGGAACTAATAAGAAATAAGTTTTCTAAAATATTAAATGAATTAATTAAAACCTAAATTAATCTTACTTCCCAAAGTAACTGAACAACATATTAAATAACTAATGTAAAAAATGTGAAACTACTAAACTTTAATGATAAAGGATAAAATGTCAAATAAAATAAGTAAAACAAACAACGAAAGGCAAGCGTAAATAATAATGCAATTTCCAGTAAACACAACCAAATTGTATTAAATAAAACTTAAATTAGCTTCATTGCAATAGAAATTCTCAATATGCAAATATTTATCAATAATCAATCACAGTTCAAAAGAGCTACAACGATATGAAATAGACGAATCAGTGTTTGAAAAAATTAGCAACGACACAATACAGATAAAATTAACTAAACAGACTGAACTTTCTGAACAAACTATTTAAACAAGCTTAACTAAAATATCTGGAATAAATCAACAACAATCAGAAAGAGCTCTAAGGCGTGAAATTATTAAAATGAAAATGAAAAAAACATCAACGTAAAGTTATGGAAAAATTTTCAGTGGCGAATATTCTCAACACAAATGTTCGTTTTAAATGTAAGGGAAATGTCCTCTGGGACACTCCACAAACTCATTTTCCTTGATGCTACCTTTATTTATAATCAAGAAATATACGGTCTAGTAGAAGTGAACTAAAAAGTTATTGTTGATAAATCTTACGATTCATTCACAATAAAAGAACATTAATAAAACAGTACATTGTTTTAAAATAATGTCTTAAGGGGATTTAAAAAATGTCTGCTTTAGAGAGCCAATAGTATTACACTCTAGTGTGATTATAACATAATAATAATAGTAAGAAAAATACTTAGATAATTATCAGATATTTTATCCACTTTGATTAAGTAAAGTAAAACATTATGCCATTATAATCAGTTACGTAATGAAGTACTTTGCCGCCCTAGTGTGGTAATGTCTTTCATTTCGACACTAGGGCGATAAAGGAATGCTATAATTTCCCACTCTTCTTTTGACAATATTTTGGTCTTCTTTGTCTTGAATCTTTCATTTTTCCTCCTTAAAAATGCTAATAACTGAGTCAACGTTCCAATATAATCATTAGTATTGTACTATTTAACGTAGAGTAGTGGATCCAAATACTATTATCCTGCACGATTTCTTGAGCTTTGAAATACCTACCCCCATTTTTTTTCTAACATTTGTTGAATTAAGAATAAATATTAGCGACGAGCGTTGTTCCCAAAATATAATTATGTTCGCTCCCGTATAATACACATTATGTTACATTGAAAACTGAGCGACTGATGCGAAATAATAGTCCTGTCGTCGAAATAACTACCCCTCGCCCCCTACTCTTCTCGTATCCTGCGAAATGAGGGCTCAAGGAAAAGTGCGCCGATAATACTTAGTTTATTCTTCTCTGACTTGCCAAAAAAGTAAGCAATCAAAACTCTTTCCGATTTGAAATGAAGGTGTTTTTTACACCAATAATTAAAAATGAAATACTCACCCTCATATTTCATTCTTGATTTGTTGGGTAACAATGTTTCTATAGCAGCATTTGCTGCTATTTCTATCTCCAAATCAGAACTATATTTACTCATGTGAAATAGTGTTTCAATTGTTCTCCTTGTTTCCTTTACAAAGTGTATAAAACCTTGCACTATAGTCGTGTCGTATCATCTGGTTACAATTCTCAATTGGTTACCAAACTCGACCTAACGGCCTCGTTTGACAATTTTCCAATCTCATACTGTAGTCAGATGCTTTACGACACTCATATAGTAAAAGTATGTTATTTAGAGTCTTTTGATCACTCATTTACCCTCTTAGCAACGAGAAGGCTAAGCAACGAGTTATTTTCATGGCGATTAAAAGCGGTATTCATGCGAGTTAATATGAGAAAAGTGATTATTCGTGTTTAGATTTCAAAAATCGTTGAAAATTTGTCCCATTTTAACGAAACTGGAGAGCAATAATACTGTAAAACGTATTAGTGCATTATTGAAGATATATTTACGTGAAATATCTGATCACAATGGTGAAAGAACAATAGCATATTGAGACTTTTTTATTGCTTACATGAAGTGTACGCGTATAGTCACTGAATGTTGAGCTCCCTTCTCTATTTCAGAAGGAATGATTCATTCATTTTTTCATTCATTTTGATAGCACTTTCACTAGTACCGCAAACAATCTCCATTTTCTCCTTTTTCTTTATACAGCACTTATTAGGAACCCCACAATATGATATTGAATAAAACATAGTCTTATTCACGGAATGTAAGTGCGGAACATAATCGCACGGCTGGTTAATCGACTTGGCTGACGCTACGTCGATTTCTTTCTCAGTTTATGAATTAAAAGGTTACTGAGATTCCTTTTATAATAAAATACCGACATTGAATTAAAGGAAATATATTTAACAAAGAAATAATAATTTTGTTGACTGATATTTTCTTAAAGTTTAGAATGTAAGTAAATAAATTACCATATTTGATATTAATATGTATTCAGACTTTTAATTTGCCCAGACATATTGTAAAATTGTGTTTGGGTTCCCAATCAGATATATCCCACTAACGGACACAGCCCCAGCCGGGCAAGCTCTAAGTCCCGACTCGTCTCCCTGCATGGTGTGGTTGTGTTGTACATGTTAGTGTAAGTGTGAATAAGTAAGGAGTGAGGACAGGACAAGGGAGAGGAAGGAAAGATCGCGCGCGTGCACGGAAAGGTCGATCCGTGGCTTGTTTGATAATGTACTGCTAAACCACGGAAAACTACCGATCAGAGCAGCCGGCCGCTAGAATTCTACGCCAGACAGCGAATGAATTCGACCTAGCTAAATAACCAATGCCGAAAATCCTGTCACCGTCGGGACTCGAACCTAAGACCTCCCAATCAGGGGTACTGCAGTGACATCAGTTAATGCCCTGAGTTACCTGTCCCGGTTCGAAGTCTAGAAATGTGGATATATTGGATAGTGTGGGCGTAGTAGCTGGAGAGAGTGAGGGCGAAGGAGAGGGGAGGAGGGAGGCGGTATCACGTTGCGTTGCGCATGCGGCGCGGGTGGCGATGAAGTCATTCGCTTATGCGGAACGCCGCGCACGGTAATTATCGATGAAAGATAGAATCACGTCGTAATGGCGGACCGCCCTTTCCCGCCGTCCTCGTCATCACCCCTTCCCTCCTCTCCTCTCCTCTCCTCTCGACTCCTCTCCTCTTCTCTCCTCTTCTCTCCTCTGGTCTCCTCTGGTCTCCTCTCGTCTCCTCTCGTCTCCTCTCGTCTCCTCTCGTCTCCTCTCGTCTCCTTTCGTCTCCTCTAGTCTCCTCTAGTCTCCTCTCGTCTCCTCTTGTCTTCTCTCGTCTCCTCTCTTCTTGTCTCGTCTCCTCTCGACTCCTTTCGTCTCCTCTTGTCTTCTCTCGTCTCCTCTCTTCTCGTTTCGCCTCGTCTCTTTCCCCTCCTCTCCTCTCGTCTCTCCTCTCGTCTCGCCTTCTCTCCTCTCCTCTCTTCTCCTCTCCTGTCGTCTCGTATTCTTTCGTCTCCTTTCCTCTCCTAGGATGCTATGGCTCAGTGACAATATCCATTACCGCTGCAGCGCTGAATGGAAGGCTTAGGGTTCTCTTCCCGACGGTGGGGGTGGATTTTCGATACTAGCTACTAGGATTTAGTCGCTATCTGCTGGAGAATTCCAGTGGCCGGCTCTTTAGCGATCAATACATTTTGGTGGTTTCTCCGATCACTACCAACGGAATGCCGGAGCAGGACTCTTGACATATGGGCAGAATTGCCAGATGTGTTGCGAGCATCTTCCTCATCACTTACATGGAATTTCCCCAAATAACGTATCTAATGAAACAAAATTCCCCAACTCTGAAATGAAAAATATTCTTCAAATTACGCACCAACGACATAATTTGTCCTTGACGATTCTATTGGTTGTCCCCTGAAATTCAAATACTTCAAACCAGCCAATCATCGTCCTTTGAGCAGTTCGATGCCGTATACTATTTTCTTTTTCTCATATTTTTCTTTCTCTATTGATCATTTATTATTATCTTTTTTATACATAAAAATGAGAGAGAATAAAGTCTATTTTTTATTCATAATAATATTTCTATCTCAACTTCGGATGAAAATAATTACCCCAAATATTTCCCCATCCATTTACGTTCATCATTCTTTTCCCACAATGAAAAAATTATTTTTGAGAACAAATTTCCCAAACTGGCAACCCTGCAAACGGGTCACACACCACGTGTGATCTTTCCTGCATCATTCTCGTCCCTTCCTCTCCTCTTACTCATTAACGCTTCATTCGCTCGCACTGCCCTACCACACATTGTCGTAATCTTTGGGCAATATCTTTCTATAAAAATCTCCTTCCATGAAATGGCGATATATCTGCCATGAGCGGTAATAGGTGTAATGTCAGAGATAAAACAAATTATTCCACAAAGAAAATGATTTTTGTTGAAAAAGTTTCTTTTTTTAAATGTTTCTCTTCCCTCCAAATCCCATTTTGATCGTAGTTTACGTAGCATATCTCATTTTCGGAGTTATTTTAATAAGAAATTGCAATGAAAAATATAAAAGTAAGTGTCATTTTCTTTTTTTTAATTGGTAGCTTTTAAACACATTCCATTTTCACTTCTTTTTGTTTTCTAACGATCTCCCCTTGTTCTCTGTGCTCACCTATGTACAGAAATGTTACCTGTAGCCTTCACTCCATCTCTCCATCACCATCTCCTTCACTCCATCTCCACCTTCATCTTCACCAACGTGCCTCCCGTGCCGCCCCACCGACACAGGATGTAACCTGTTACCCGCTGAACTTTACCGCCGCACGTAGCTCGCACGTAGTCCGGCTACGTGCCCCACATCGCACCGGGCGATCGATTCTCCGATAATCGACTAATAAGGCGGCGTGGAGTAGGAAGTCCGAGTATTTACAGAGCGCCCCGCGCCTCTCCCGACAGCCCCGGGCTGTGATTACCCTGCATTAGCCGGCGGATGCGCCTCCTCCTATCGGGCTGCTCGTTTTTGCCGAGCCGACGCAGAACGCGCCTCGCGATTGTAGAACGCCGGTAGCGGCGCATTGTTCTGCGAGAGAATTTTTGCGTGGCTCCCGTCTCTAGTGTTCGTCTCTCTCCGTCGGCTCCCAGTGTTAAAACGATCTCCAATTGCATCATTAATTTCGCTTCAGACTTAAATGAAAAGTGTATGGAATTATATTTCAAAGTACGCAGAGGCGGCAGGTACCCAGGGGGTTGTAAGTATAGTTATTGCAAACGCTCTTTAGCCATAACTATAAAGTGAATTACAATTTAAGTGGGGTGCTCCGCGCTGAGGAAGGGCCGCGCGCTCTGCGGGGTTATGTTCGGTTCACGCCGCTGCAGCTTTTATGGCCAGTTTATGGAAGCGGCCGGGGCGGCGCGGCTGTCCCGCAGTGGGGCGGAATCTAATGAAACGAGGAACAAAAAAAACGAAAAATCAAAATAACGATATATGATGTATGTAATTGCAATTGAATACAACTCAGTGGCAAAGATTTACCAGATGAACTAAGAATTTAAATATTGTAATCTATATTAATATATAAAGAAATAAGGGCGTTGCGTTATAGCGCGATAATCTCTGAGTGTACTGGACCGATATCGATGAAACGTTTATGCTTGCTTCCTCTGAAGGTCAGGACTACTATACGCTATGATTTACAACCATAAACCTTAACATATTTACGAAATAATTACTTTTCAGGACTTTTTTCGCCTAGCATTACATCATACTAGCATTACGTTATTTCACAACAGATTTTAGAGTGCATCAATGTGCAGTAGTTTAGTTGCGTGCCACCAGAGAATGATGACTGAGATCAACGGTTGAGTACATCAATGCACAGAATTACGCGTAGGAGACGACTGGTTGTTTATTTTTACTGTCAGTTGTCTAATCCGAAATGATTCTGAGTTTTTTCAGCTCCATTTATAAAAGTAACTTGGATATTGATTTTAATTGCGTCCAGTCGTGAATGCATTAAGTGTACCAGAGCTATGAAATGATTGGAAGAAATCATTTTCTAATAGATGTGCTTAATATGGTCGTAAAATGTATGAATGCACACTTGTTTATTTGTAGTAAACTAAGCATGACTATTATGTATTTGCGAGTTGAACGAGCGACATGCAAGCACAAACATAATATGAGTGATTTACGTGTTATGCTGAAACTGTGACGGATGGATGGAGTTTTGTAGGGAAGCGTTTTCTTACAGTGGAGAGTGAAAGCGTACCTGTGGGTGGTGAAGGATTGATTATTTAAATTGATTTAAGTTCGGCAAAAAGTAAAATTGAAGTAAAACAGTAATGGTTATATAATGGATATTCGGATGAACTGAATGTTGTCAACGCTGGTTTTCAAGGTTGTTGAAAACAGAACAAAAGAGGTCATTTTAGATAATAGAAACGCTTGTGTGAAGCCGAGATCCACTGTGATCATGGAGATATTACATGGAGATATTACAATTGCCCAAGTATTAAATAGTTACTTTCGTCAGCCACTATTTATTAACGACCCTGAAAAGCGTACTCGAATTCAATTAAAATTACTTTAATTATATGTAAACAATTGCCGCGGCAAGATCAGTTTCAACATTTTCTTTATAAATACGTTTGAAGAAAAAGTTGAAAAAGAGTAAGTTTTACAATGTGGCAATTGATTGAAAGTATTGGAATAATACATAAAATTCCACAAAAAGAATGTACTTTAGTGCATGCATTTTATTTTTTTAAGTTTAGATATGGTTATAATTTTCAGTTATAAAGTAAATGAAGTTTGGGGGCGGGAACCACAATAACAAAAAATATAATATTTTTAGTGAGAAAATGTAGTAGTTTTTAGTGAGCAAGAGCGGAAAATTGGGCATTTCCAGATAGAAGAAAGTTAGAGAGGAACAGAGGGGAGATCAATAGAATAGATCGAAGTAGGGTCCACCGCAGGGCAGGGGTAGATGAAATTCCTCTTCCTGTCTAAAAAGCATCACTGAACTTCGTGGCACTTTGAATTGTTTTTGGTTTCGCTTAATGCACGTAAGATTGTAAAGTTCCTTAATCTATCGTTATCCACTATCATTGCGAGATAGGGCTTCGCAAACTGTCCAAATCTTTTATAGTTCTATTGACGAATGAAATTTTCCTGAATTAATCTCTTTGTCCGGAGTTTTTGAGTATGGTTCTTTCTTCCAAAGAGCGTTCGATTCTCTACAGCATTCTGAATTTTCTTTCAAGCTGGCTGACCTACGTACGATTTGTACAAAGCGCAAGGCCTCGTTCTTCTTATTTCTAGCGCTATCCACGATTCTCTTCGAGCATTTTCACCTGCATTAACTTCTGTGACTAAATAGTGACTAAATAATTCAATATTGTTATAGTGTTTATGAGTAACTCATTGTAAAACGATGTTGTGTACATTATAGGCAACAAATACCTGAACTGCATTGTTTCAAGTGTTAAAAGTGTTTTGCACAATGCTTTTGTGTCGAGACTACGATAATGGCAGTAGTTCCGAAGTGCGACGGCAAAATGCTACTAATCCCACATTTTCATAATGCCACATCCTCTTGATTCGCAATTGTTCGACTAGAGCTATCATGTAGTATCATGGAAATACAGAGTTCGCATACACTTTCCGGCACTGTTGGAAACAAATTATATTTATCCTGATCATTTGATTTGCATCCTACACGACACAAGTCAGGCAATTACTCCCCCAGGGCTTACGAAATACAACACACATACACACACACACACACACACACACACACACACACATACAAACAAATGCATTCTTTGTAATCTGCACCAACATGTCCCTCACTTGATCAGAACATCCTCTGACCATATGTTATTCGAGTCTCGAGATGATACATTTATGCATACAATGATACGAGTATGCATTTACTTGTATATCTTCTGTAACGTTGGCAAAATTAATCATGTGCGAGTAGCTTTAATTATAGAACATGCCTAACCTGAAACACCTGTGAATATACGTATCAAAATAGAGTTATTAGTATCTGACACATTGTTTTTTGTGGCCTTATAGAATTTTCTTGTTTCTTTCTCTTCATGTATTCCCTGCGGATGGAAATACACATTCCGAAACGTTGGCAACCAAACATGTGTTAAAATGTTGTTGTTGTTGTTTTGTTCTTTTTTTGCTTGTACTGACCAAGCCCCATAAACCTGATTTCAGTATAATTTGTAGTATTTATGGTCGTTAAGAGTTCTCTAAATACATGTTTCATTATTTTTATTATTATTAACGAAATTAGTAATACTCTTCTTTTATATGAACTTCATGCAACCCAGAGAAGCAAGAAGCCATGCTTAATGTCCAGAGTTCTTGTATTATTTTACAGTTCACCGTCTCTTAAGAACAATTAAAGCAAATGTGTTGTTGCAAAGTGAGTGAGTGTTTACAAATTAAGGAAATGTCCAGCACTTACCTGGCTTATATTTTCCTTCACAATAAACACTCCAGCATTTGAATTAAAAGTTAATCATTACTTTTTTATTACGGTGGATAGCAGGGTATTTTACAACAGTGAACTACAACATTGCAATTACTTATTCAGAAACATATTAAATATCGTGTTTAGAAAAAATGGTGTTTGTATTTTTCCAAAATGTGTTAACATCTCTTCTTTTTTATTAGTTTTTGAAAATATGAACGAAGTAAAACAATATTTTGGAGGTTTGCGATTTTCGTCGAGGGCATATGAAGTACTTTTCTCTTATAACTTCTCTTTATCTCTTCCTCTTGTGTCATGTAATCGTAGAGGTCCAGCCAGTTCGTTTGGCTTCCGTTTCGATCCACTGTGCGCCGCTGGGCTGGCCGCTGCCGCCGCTGGGCGCTGTTCGAGCCGTGGCCGCTGTTGTCGGTGCTCCTGCCGGTGCGGCTGACGGTACATCTCCGATAGCAATCTCGGCGGTGGCTGAATGCGTGTTCGGGGCGATCGCGCCCGCCGTTACGAAAATTAAACCTCGCCCGCGACGACTCCGTAGCGAGCGCTGGGGCCCGAGCGGCAGAGTTTGCGTTTCACTCGCGTTCCCTTCTGAATAATTTATTTTTGACTTTCTCGCTACGGAGTAGAGAGAAAGTTATGTAATGGTGCGCGAAAAAACAGCAAGTGTTTGCCCGAAAACTCTTATTACAGGGCTCTGGTAGCGAAAACTGGATAATTCTAGTTGCCAAACTGAGAAAGAATCCTCTGACACGTGGGTAGCCAGAAACCATGCTTAGTGGGTCCTTGATACCAAAAAATCGAATGACGGCAAAAGGTCCGTCCATCCGTCCGTCCGTCTGTTTGTCCGTCCGTCTGTGAAGAACGCTATCGGCTAAACAGTTCAGCCGATTTTCTTCAAAATTGATATTCCATTTGGCTGGCTGATGTCGCGGCCCTTTGAATTTTAAACCGATATTTTAATTTTGGTCGGTACTTTACATCAAGACCTTGGGACATTTGCAAAATTTTCAATTTCAAACAATGGAAATTTTTCCCTTCGTAAAATATGACCCTTAAAGATAGAGTTTGAAATAAGGTGATGTTTTAGCACCAATACTTTAATATTTCTTTTATTCAGTGAATGGCCTGTTCACAGACAATTAATTAAATAAATAAAGGCAATGTATTGTAATGAGTCCTAATTATGTGGTATTTGTATTTCGTCTATGATTGTCCCTAAAATAAAAATACAAGTATAGAGACGGTCCACTAGAATAGGAATCACATTGTGGTAATGTTTGATGTCATGGAGTCTGCCGATTTAAGAAAGTGCACGGAAATCGACAGTCGGAAATGTATTGAATGTTCTTGAGTGACGATGTAAAGTTGGGCTTAGCGTTTGTGAGGGAAGAGGGGAAATAGTAGAGGCTTGTGGAAAATTTTAAGTAAAAGAAGCAATGTATTGGCAGAGTATCAATTAATGACAATACTGTGAGAAATTGAATGGAGTATTAAGGAGAGCCATTATACCCTGAGTTACTGGATTTATTATACTTTAAAATATTGAATCATCTATTATAGATTGGACTTCGATGAAAGACCCTCGTTGATATTAAACGTGAAGAAGACGTGTACATAGGTATCATTATTAATATTGTGAAGCCAAACGTTTGGCCAGACGTTTTTGTTATTATTTTTGTTTAAAGAATAACGTGTTAGTTTTTGATTATGAATACATGTTTCTTTTACTTTGAATTTGAAAGTGTTTTAATTTTTAATGATTTTTCAGAAAGTTGCTCAATTTAAATTAATAGTGTATACCTTAAAATCATCTGCCCTGAATAAAATATTGAATGAATATTTTCCTTTCCTCTACATTAAGTAAAATAATTACATTTTAATAAACGGAAAAAGTAAAACCATCTCAGTAATATCTGAAATATTAATTTATTGATGAGAAGTAAATGGCATTCATGATATGTAGCAAATCTAAAAATAATAAATAAACAACTGAAAAATGCAAAATTTTAAATAAGTGTTGGTTAAACTCTAACATTTTAAAATTTTAATTTAGAATAATTCAGGATAGTACCTCTAATGGGTTTATTTGTTATTTATTATGGTCCCTGATTATTTGTGGAAAAATGCATTTTGACTTGACTATTTTCCCAATTCGCTACCGCACCAACTGTTGTATCATACCTTTGGGGAATCTTTCATTTTTAGAGATGCCAAGCATTTCGTTTATACTTCGCTCCAATTTATGCATCATTTGAGTATTTAGATATATTGTTATTTTCATGGTGATTATTTCACTTGAGAATTTCATTCACCATTTAACACTAAGATTTTAATACAGGAAGTTTTTCTCTTTTATGGTACATTAATCTTTATTTTTTTACTTATACATTACTGTTTGTTATTGATTTCGATACGGACCTCGATATTTACTGCATAACTTACCTGGATCGAGAGAATCGTGGTGACAAATACAAAGGGGTAAGAAAGTCAGATTTTATTTTAAAGATATATGACAACAATGAAAGCGAGAAATTGGTGTCGCCTTCTTGTAAAAACCGGTACAACGAAACTGGTAGCAATGTTTTCTTATTGTATTTTCTTTAGATTGTTGTAAAATGATTCATTAATGCAGATCACTGATGACATTCCTTGCTACGATGAAATATTGCACGGTAATTATATACAATTTAATAGTAATTGCCCATCTGGGTTCTTATTAACCTTGAGTTCTTGATTCCTGTCAGTAGTTCGTAATTAACTTAAATTAGCGAAGAATTAGTCATTTTAAGAGGTAAAGTTAATTGCTTGGGAAATTCTAATCAGTGGTGACGTTCGACTTTAAAGAGACTGTAATATTGTCCGAATCAGAATTGAAGTTTCTTTTTACCCTTCTCCACACTTGTTATTGTTTTCATTAGTAAATTTGGTATGAAGGACAATATAAAAATTATTGTTGAAATAAACTTGGAATAAAATAATGATTTATTTCCGAGGATGGTACTTTTATTTAGATAATTAATTCTGATCATGTAGTAATACAAATACAAACATTTTAGGTTATTTTTTGACGTTTGGTGATCTATAAAGAAACAAATTCTCTAAGAAATCTATCTTGGAATGAAAAACTTTCAAATCGTCTCCTATAGTATTTCAATAGTGTACCTTCCATTCGCAACTCTCACACGCAACTAATCTTTAAAAATAAGGTCTCTAAAGAACGATAATTTCACGGACACGTGTCGAATTGCACGTTAACTTCAAAAACATGAAGGATTTGTTACACCAAGTCTAAAGGTTCATGCGTAATGCAACCCGCAACGCACGTCAGCGGTTTTTTTTTTTTTAAATTCTATATTGTTAAATTACTCCTAAAAGAAGCGTTCTAGGGCCTAACACCTGAAACTTTTAGACCAAAGGCCTCCTCAAGAAATGTACCTCACACCGTAACCTAGAGGATGAGATCATCTTGGCCATACTATTACATTTTTGTTGGTTCCACGATTCTCGATTCTACCCCACCTGTTCAGACCCTGTAGAATCTGCAACTGTATGTGAAATTACTAATCACTTGATATTCTATGCGACTGAATTAAACGGGTGTACCTCTGTGCTCGATAATAAAGTTAAATAAGGATAGTTTGTATTGACAAGGGTTTATTATATTGTCATCAATAACAAGGTGACATATAGAACAAGTGACGGATGATAAGAGGGTGTTAAAGAAGGGGGGGGCTACAGCATACGAGAGTTCTCGCACGGGAACGCGTCTTTCTTATTACTTCGAAGAGGCTACGAAATCATTTTCATCTCAACATCAGTTCCCTAAGCCCTGTTCCCTCGACGTTCGTCGATCGCAACATAATACGAGATCGATTAAAATCGATAGAGCAGCAAATACCTCTGGGAAAGAGCCCTACGTGAGATACTCGGCAGACGGCGGCCAATCGAAAACAGAAAACCACAAACACTTCTCATATTGCTCCGATCTACACGGAATCGCCGCCGTTGCATCGTACACACACCGGTCGCGCTCGACAGCCGAACGGAACGTCTGCCTTAATCGGCGGGCATCGCCGGCCAGGCGGCCGGCGCGGAACACGACTCCCCCGGCCCCGAGCAGCGCCTCCGACGGCTCGCGGTCGCCCCGGTCGCTATGGCGCCCAAACACGAACGAGGGCGCGGCGCGGCGCGGCGCGGCGCGGTGCAGCTCCTCGACACGGAAACGCTATCGGAGCCCCCGCGCCGCGGGATCGCATGATTCGATCCGCGCCGGCCGGGGCGGGTAGCGAGAATCCGCTGACCCCGTGGGTGATGTGGACCAAGGATGGATGGGCGGGGTGGAGTGCAACTACCCTCGCGTCTTCGGTTGGGCGCCTCAGACGGGTAGCCGGCCCGCTCAGTCGACAGATTACCTGAAACGGCGGAGATGGAGGAAGCCGGTGGCCTAGGTTGAATGAGAAGTCAAACATGTGAATTTAGAACAAGTTGAATTTATTCATTAACAAAAGAAAACGCTAATGGTCTGGTGATGATAACTCTGGCGAGCATGCCCCCAAAATCGAAATAAAACAAAAAAATGAAATGTCATGCACATAAGAGAACAAAAAATTACAAAGTGATTACAATCAGATGAAACTCTTCTTCGCGCGCGAATTCCCGCTTGACGGCCATGCGCGGCCGGGAACTCCTCTTCGTCGCCCGGTCGAGAGGAAGTCAACACTGATTGTCTGATGTACTGTTCACACCTCTCGATCGCGTGTACGACATAAGACACTCAAACAGAAAATACCTCTGTTAGGCGGCCTGTGCCACCCACTGAAGTTGAACGACCTCAGGTCAGCTGGCAGTTCGGCTGGCGAGGTTCGTGGCGGGCGAGGGGCGCCGCTCGGAAAATGTAGGTCAGATCAGGTACTTGCGAGGGTAGCGGCCAAGGCGGCCGGAACACAAAAGCGCCGTCTGCTCGCTGCGGTGAATGGGTCAGCACAGTTCATTCACTGACACGGTCGGTTCATTCCCGGTCGATCTCACAATACTTTGATACTAATGAGCCCGTGAATTATCGCACAAATTCACAAAGGAAAGAGAGTCTCGAGTTCGCACATAAATCGGACGTAATATAATACGAATTGCTGTCAAATGTTCATAATACTGTTCTGCGGCCTGCGTTCGTCACAGAAGTCTTGTACCCAAACTCTACAAGAAACTTAATAATTTATTTTAAGTCCATCGAACCGAACGCCACAACAGAATATAACAGGTTCCCCCCTGCGGCCGCCACTTGCGTCCGATTCTCAACACGGCTCCCAAGCTTCTCTTTTGTGCCTCGTCGCTCCAAGTTTTAGGAAACCTCGTTCCCCCTACCAAAATTATCCCTGTGACTCTGGAATATTCTAGAACAAACCCGAATTCTGGCTGCTATTGGCGAAAGGGTACTGCGCATTAGATATTTTCTGCCCAATCAGAGGATGTTTTCGAGGCCGAGAAAAGAGTGAGAGAGGGGCTGGTTATCGCTCCCTCTCGCTTTAATTTTGCGTCGAAAAGGGGCAGTTATTAACGACCGGGGGTGTGAGGGGCTAGGAATCTCTAGGGAGGTTGACGGAAGAGTTCCAGGCGTCGTGGAAAATACTGAAGGGGTCGTGTGCGGAGCGGCCACCCAGAGTTGGGGCACACGTGTCCGTGACAAATTAGGGAGCGAAGGGTGCCGACACCGTGGCGCCTCGCCTGGCCCTCGGGTCGCCTCCGTGGCGCCTCGCATCTCTCGCGTCGCCGCCTGCGTGGAGTTATTTTGCGGCAGAATAAACTTGAATTTATTCGGTACCACTACATTGGCCTCCCTTCCCGCAGTAGAGATATGCATCGTGTTTTAAAATTCGTAAGGCGTGGTGAGAAGTTTTGAAACCTGAGATGCTTATCTCGTCAAAAAAATTTAAAAAAGTGGTACCGAATTCTAACGACTAATTTCTGTGATAACAATTACATAAAAGGTCTTATTCAAATAGTTACCCTTAAACTAAACTCACTAACCCTAATAATGATGGAGTAATAAAATAAACTAATAAACTACAAGAAAATCTGAATTCCCTAATCTACGGTTACAAATATTATTTCTTAAACAGTGAAGGCACGGCTATCACGAACTACTCGGTAAGCTGTACGGTTCTGGCGAGTTTATTTTAGAGATTAATAAAGTTTGGAATTACGTTTTCATTCTTTAAAGGGTCGCAGGTTAAAAAAATTGAATTTGCCTGCTGGGAGACCGTTTGCATCTTTAAGTTGGCACACGTTGGGGTGCGGAATGGCTTCAATAATAAATGGTCCAGTAAACAATGGAAAAAACTTATGAAAAAGACCTGCAGGCTGATCACTCACTCGCGGGGTTCGAACCAACACCTTCTCGCCTACGTGAAACTGATAGGGATTTTTGACCTGTGCCTCCCTTTTCCTGGCATTTTTACTAAGATTGTCCATGATAATTCTACACCGAGTTTCGTAATTTGGTACGGGTTGCCCCGATAACCTTGCTAACAATGGGAACAAATGCTTTGGTTTCTTCCCGAAATGGGCTTCATAAGGTGACATGCCAATAGAGTCGTGTTCAATCATGTTAATCCACTCGTTGATGTTTTTGATTAGCAGAGGCCATTCTTTGTGGTTGTGAGCAACGTAAACGCGGAACAGACGTGAGATTTCCTTCATTACTCTCTCACTTGGGTTTGATTGGGGATGTCTAATCGAGGAAAAGATGACCGAAACACCTTCACTTTCTAAAGTTTGCCTCCAGGCAGTTCCGGTAAATTGCGAGGCGTGATCGCTAAGAACCTTTCGGTATGTTCCGGCGGTTTGGAAAAAATCCCGGGTCAGCCGTCTGAGGCAGTTCTGCGCTGTAGGTCTAGTAATCGGGTAAAGCTGAGTGAATTTTGAAAAGCCATCAATTATTACTAGTATGTGCTTGTACCCGTATCTAGCGGTAGGCAGTGGCCCGTATAAATCTAAACAGGCAAGTTCATTAGGGGCTGCAGGGATCACGTGCTTCATTGGCCCGTCGTAATGCCTATTTGGGAACTTAGTCATTTGACAAGTTACGCATTTCGAAATAGTAGCCCTTGTCTGTCTCGCCATGTTCTTCCAGTAAGCGAATGTCAGTAAAACTTTCAAAATTTTGTTTCCCCCAAAATGTCCATGTTTCTGATGCACGTAGGTTATGAGCTTATCAGTAATTTCGGCGGGTATCCACACTCGGTACTCGTCCGGCTGTTGTTTTGTCCTAAACATTACTAGATTATTTGACAATTTCACTAACCCTGGGTTGAGGTTGAATTTCTCAAATAGTGGATCATTTTGGTCAAATGAGTTCTGAAGGAATGACCTAGCTTTGCCAATAATGACGTCCTGCTCCTGCAATCTCTGAAGGTTGCGAGGTTGCATTTCGGGGATCGGATCGACATTTAAACTGAGGGCGTTCATGTAAAATATCGTTTCATCCTGGACAAGCTGGTTGGTTGCATAAGGCAATCTGCTTAGAAAATCAGCTATAGGATTGTTTATTCCTTGACAATGTTGAATTTCGAAATTAAACTGTTGAAGCCACAGTACCCAACGTAATAACCTAGCGTTGGCGCAATGGCAGCGCTTGAGAAAGATTAGTGCTTTGTGATCAGTGATAATATAAAATTTCCTTCCAGCCAGGTAGCCTAACATCTTTTGGAGAGCCCATACGATCGATAACGCCTCTTTCTCAGTGACGGAAAATTTCTGTTCATTTGGTCTAAGTACCCTACTCGCAACGGCAATAATCTTATAACCCGGGTCTTCATCATCTCTTTGTGTCAAAACGCAACCTATGCCAACATTAGAACTGTCTGTTTGGAGAAAGAACGGCTCGTCGAAATTTGGATGATTCATCATAACGGCGTTTCTAAAAGCCGCTTTGATTTGTTCAAATGCCCGTTCATGTTCCTCGGTCCAATGCCATTTTACTCCTTTCCGTAACAAATTCACTAACGGGGCCGTAAGAATCCCATACCCCGGAATAAAGCGTGACTGGTAAACACACATACCCAAGAATCCTTTCAACTGTTTTGGGTTGTGCGGGCGCGAAATCTGATCGATTGCTTTAACTTTCTCCCGATCGATTTGAACACCTTCTGTATTAACACAATAGCCTAGAAAAGAAATTTCACGTGTGCAAAACTGTGACTTAGCTACATTTAATCTCATTTGATTGGTAGAAAGGCATTCTAACAGTCGCCTTAAATGACAAAGATGTTCCTGAAAATTTCGAGATGAAATCACAAGGTCGTCAATATAAGGCGTAACGAAGCGTTTGAGTTCGTCACCTAATTTTTCATCTAAGCATCGAATGAAGGCTGCGCCACTGTTCTTTAGGCCGAAAGGCATCCGCTTCCAGACATAAGTGAGGCCGTTGTAAAGGAATCCTGTAAATTTTCTGTCGTCTGGGTGAATAGCAATTTGCCAGTACGAACTAGAAAAATCCAAAGCTGAGAAGATTTTTGTTTGGTTAAACTTCCAAAGAATATCATCAATATTCTGCGGCGCCTCATTTTCTGGAACGGTCACTTCATTAATTCTGCGAGCGTCTAAACAAATTCTGACCCCTCCGTCTTTCTTTTTTACAACGACAATCGGATTTAGATAGGCGGTCACTGATCTCTCGATGATGCCCTCGTCAATCATTTTTCTGACGGTCTCATCAACTTCCCCCCTTAAAGCTTGTGGAATAGGATAGTTTTTCATCTTAAACGGCGAGTCATCGGTAACCCTAATTCGAAAACAAAAGTCTTTAATGGGATGAACGGGGCGACCGAAGACATGTAAATAATCAAGTAGCACTGTCTGCAACTGGGAGCGTTCATCATAGTTCAAAAAATCACATTTTTGCACATTTTGGCAAATAATCCCCTTCGTCGTTTCCCCCCCTTCCCAAGTTGCACTAGAAATGCTAAGATCAATCCTATCTTCCCCGTCATCTTGAATAATAATTTCTTTACCGGCACCGAAACTCATAACATTTCTGGAAAAATCTATTATTCCACCGTTTTCTCTTAAAAAATCAACCCCCAAAATAACATCATGATTAAGATCTTCAATTACTAGACAGGGCACATCAAACAACATATCTCCTATATTAATTGAAATCAGGACCTGCATTGAAATTGGCTTGCTTCGTTTTCTCCCAACCCCTATGACATAGCATCTGACGGTAGGTAATGTCGGTACTGGAATCCGCTCGCTTATAAGTCGCGCATAAAATTTCTTTGACACAGCACTAATTTCACTACCAGTATCAATAAGAGCTTGGACACATAAATTTCCCATAAAGGATTCAATAATAGGGCATTTTCTGGCACGTTCTTTGATAGTCACATCCTCGTCTTCGTTAAAATCAAAAAAGGCATAATTCACTGATATGATCGCATGAAATGGTATCTCTAAAGAAACTCGTCCGTCACCCAGATACCGAGACAGCTGGGACGTTTCTAATTTGTTGAAGCCGGCCGGGATGAATTTTGCCGTCCATCTCTCTCATCGCGATGTCCACGGTTCTCACGGGATTCGGGCGGCGCTCGCCGATCATCTGCCTCGTTCCCTCCGGCCCTATTATCTCTATGCCACTGCGGCCTGCCTTGGTAGTTTCCGTCGGGCCTGCGATTTCTGTCGCGGTTCTCATTGTGATAGTTGTCCCGCGTTCTATCAAATTGTGCCAACAGTTCTTGGAAACGTTCTAAATCTCTACACTCCACGCTGTTGACAATATTCTGTACATACGTTGGGAAATGAGCTGTCAGTAACCAGATGATTTTTCGGTCGTTTGCCTGCGGGTCACACAGCTTGATGGCGGAGATTTTCTCCATGGCGTAGTCTAAATAGGACTGCCCGTGGCGGTTTTCCCATCGCGATTCTAAAATCTTCCGCTCGAACTCATATCTCCGTTGTTCGCCCCAGTATCGATTCAGAAACTTCTCCCGAAACTCTTCATAATTTTGAGGGAAAGGGTTTAAAGCGGAAATCCAATAAGATGCATTGCCTTTCAACAATTCTTGCATAAATTTAGCCTTCAAGTGTGAAGGTACCGCCTTCGTGAGATTCATGTAATTTTCCGCCCGGTCAAGGAAAACTTTGGGATTTTCATCGGGTTTTCCGGAAAAATACAGGTTCTGCGGTGGAGCCCACGAGAAGCGAAGGCCTGAGCCACCAGAATTCGGATTTGGGTAATTCTCGCGTTCCTTTTCAATTTCCTCCTTTACCAATTCTAGGACAGTACGATCAATTTCCCTTTTTAATTTAGCTTCTCTCTCCCTGATGTTTTCCTCACTAATATTGCCTACTTGCGCGAACTTTTCGTGGATATGCGACACTTCTGAATGGAGTTTCTGTCCGATTTTATTAAATTTTTCGCCCATTTCCTGCTTAACTTCAATGATCTTTTCAGTAACCGACTCACAGCACGCTTCTACTTTGTCGTCGCATGCCTGTAATTTGGTCTGAATTTCGGTTCTAAAAATTTTGAAATTTTCGGTAGTTTCCGCTTGTGCCCTTCCCAACTCCTGACTGAGTTTTTCTACGTTCCCCTCTATTTCCCCGCATCTGCCTTCGACCTGATTCTTTAAAATCCCTATTTCATGGTTAAGTTTTTGCTCGAGACTTTCTAATTTATTTGCTTGGGCTTCCAAATGACTTTCGATTCGGTTAAATCTGTCCTCACACTTGCTCTCATGTGCTGTGAACCGTTCATCTAACATTTCCTGTAATTTGGCAGCGTTATTTGAGATTTTCTCCTCTAATTTTGCGGCATTATTTGAGATTTTCTCCTCTAATTTTGCGGCATTATTTGAGATTTTCTCCTCTAATTTCGCGGCATTATCTGCAATTTTCTCCTCTAATTTTGCGACATTGCTATCTGACTGATCTTTAATTTCTTTCAATTTAGCGGCGTTGTCTGAAAATTTCTCCTCAAATTTGGCAACAGTGTTATCTGAAATTTCTCTCATAACGCGCAAGATCTCACTTAAGGTGGGACCTTGCGTCGACGGCTCCTCAAAACTGTCTTCACCCGTCACGTCAATACCTGATTCGTCCTGCATTTTTACGATGTTACGCGGTTTCACTTGTTTTAGTACGCGCACACGGTATTTACACAACACAACACAACACAAGACAATGACACTTACAAGGAAAACACAGTACAAAATGACATCCTCAACAGACCATAAGTTATTAACTTCTCTACACCGTGCTTCCATCCATCATCTTAATAATTTAAACAATTTAATAATTTAGGCAGAGAAATCTCAGGGCGCTTATCTGGGATATTAAAAAATGAAAATTACGATTATTTCGCGTTAATCGAGCCCCACGGTGGGAAAGCCAATTGCAACTACCCTCGCGTCTTCGGTTGGGCGCCTCAGACGGGTAGCCGGCCCGCTCAGTCGACAGATTACCTGAAACGGCGGAGATGGAGGAAGCCGGTGGCCTAGGTTGAATGAGAAGTCAAACATGTGAATTTAGAACAAGTTGAATTTATTCATTAACAAAAGAAAACGCTAATGGTCTGGTGATGATAACTCTGGCGAGCATGCCCCCAAAATCGAAATAAAACAAAAAAATGAAATGTCATGCACATAAGAGAACAAAAAATTACAAAGTGATTACAATCAGATGAAACTCTTCTTCGCGCGCGAATTCCCGCTTGACGGCCATGCGCGGCCGGGAACTCCTCTTCGTCGCCCGGTCGAGAGGAAGTCAACACTGATTGTCTGATGTACTGTTCACACCTCTCGATCGCGTGTACGACATAAGACACTCAAACAGAAAATACCTCTGTTAGGCGGCCTGTGCCACCCACTGAAGTTGAACGACCTCAGGTCAGCTGGCAGTTCGGCTGGCGAGGTTCGTGGCGGGCGAGGGGCGCCGCTCGGAAAATGTAGGTCAGATCAGGTACTTGCGAGGGTAGCGGCCAAGGCGGCCGGAACACAAAAGCGCCGTCTGCTCGCTGCGGTGAATGGGTCAGCACAGTTCATTCACTGACACGGTCGGTTCATTCCCGGTCGATCTCACAATACTTTGATACTAATGAGCCCGTGAATTATCGCACAAATTCACAAAGGAAAAGAGAGTCTCGAGTTCGCACATAAATCGGACGTAATATAATACGAATTGCTGTCAAATGTTCATAATACTGTTCTGCGGCCTGCGTTCGTCACAGAAGTCTTGTACCCAAACTCTACAAGAAACTTAATAATTTATTTTAAGTCCATCGAACCGAACGCCACAACAGAATATAACAGGTTCCCCCCTGCGGCCGCCACTTGCGTCCGATTCTCAACACGGCTCCCAAGCTTCTCTTTTGTGCCTCGTCGCTCCAAGTTTTAGGAAACCTCGTTCCCCCTACCAAAATTATCCCTGTGACTCTGGAATATTCTAGAACAAACCCGAATTCTGGCTGCTATTGGCGAAAGGGTACTGCGCATTAGATATTTTCTGCCCAATCAGAGGATGTTTTCGAGGCCGAGAAAAGAGTGAGAGAGGGGCTGGTTATCGCTCCCTCTCGCTTTAATTTTGCGTCGAAAAGGGGCAGTTATTAACGACCGGGGGTGTGAGGGGCTAGGAATCTCTAGGGAGGTTGACGGAAGAGTTCCAGGCGTCGTGGAAAAATACTGAAGGGGTCGTGTGCGGAGCGGCCACCCAGAGTTGGGGCACACGTGTCCGTGACAAATTAGGGAGCGAAGGGTGCCGACACCGTGGCGCCTCGCCTGGCCCTCGGGTCGCCTCCGTGGCGCCTCGCATCTCTCGCGTCGCCGCCTGCGTGGAGTTATTTTGCGGCAGAATAAACTTGAATTTATTCGGTATCACTACAGGAGGTTCCCCGAAATTGTTTGTAATGGCCACAGAAAATGGTGAAAGAATGATGGCAATAATAATAATAATAATAATAATAATAATAATAGAATACTCTAAAATATATTTTAGAAGCAGTACTGATTGATACAGGTCTATAAATTCACCTTTACATTTCACATTCAATGCCCAATAACAAATGACGGTCTCTGAGATAGGTGTTTCTTTTTGCATTATCAAAATCATGTTTCCGTATAAGTGTTAAGAAACCTTCCGCACGATGTTACATGTGTCTAGTATGACTATCTTCTGCAGCTGGATGTATAACCCCCTCTTCAGTTGCGGTCCAGCCAAGGACTGATGCAGGAACTTAGGAATTTTGTCAGTAGCACCTAGAATTACTGGTACAATCGTCACAATTTCCACTTATTATTATTATTATTATTATTATTATTATTATTATTAAATATTATTATCATTATTAAATATTATTCTCTTCTTGAGCTGGGATTGTTCGAAGAAATTGGGCAATCCATTGCAATATCTTGAAAGTAAAAATATTAAATAAATCGCCCAAGAGCGTTTATGGAAACACCTGTCACACACACCACTCCTAAGAGAAACAAATGGTCTCGCATACCGCTACCAAAAATATGGAAAGAGAAAAACAGACCCCCACGATATCCAAAAATGCCCCTTAATAGCTGACCGCTTTAACAGAAATAAACAATCTCGGCCGAGTGATAGAAGAGGGTCAGGGAGGAAGCTACTATGACTGTCAACGCTCTCGCCAACTCATATCGCCCATTATTGCATAAACCTATTTCACTTGGGGCCTGTCAGACCGATGTTTCTATATGAGTGTTAATATTGATGGTTATGAGAGTTGAACGTAGATCTCTTGTTCATGGTAACCCAGATGCATGTGTGGAAACAAGTGAAAATGTAATATGATAATGATAATAATAATCCAACCAGCGTAGCGCGGGCGATTGCGGCAGCCGTCGTCTGCTCTGGAGAGGCTGCAGGTTCCAATTCTGCTTAGACTTGGACGTATTTGTGATTGTTCTTTCACCCCTCATCATCAACCTATCACTCACCTCATAGTTCATAACAGATTAACAAACTTGTTTGATCAATAGATATAGTCGAAAAGACTGTTCTTCATAGCGAGTTTAAAAACACATTATGAATAGGACGTTATGAACAGAATAATGTATAGGATGGTGCGATACTGCTAATATTCGCATTAAAACAATAATAATAATAATAATAATAATAATAAATAATAATAAACCCCGTGTGGTGACCGGGGGTTTTAGTAGAATAGCACCACGGAATCTCCCCCTGTCGTAAGAGGCGACTAACCGGAGCAGCTGTCCGCTGTCCCTTACCTGTGAAAGTTATCCGTCTCTCATTATCTCTCCTGCCCCTATCCTAAATTGTCCTCTCAAGTCGTTTCCTTTCCTCATACATCCCCCCCAAGACCTCCCCCTATTCCCCATAATACTCCCTTTTCCCCTCCCCCTCTTTCTGCAAGTCTTCTTAAGTCCAACCCTACGTGTTAGCAAGAACAACTGTGCCACGTGGAAGATGAGCAATTGTCACCGACTCCAAAGGTGCTAGGGGCAATGGCAATCACCCATTCTGAAATGGAGAGACGTTTAAGAAGTCGTAAGGCCTCGGAAAAAGAGCCGCTGCCCGGGGAGCGCCGGGGCACGTCTGGAGCCGGTGCCGGCCGTGACAGCATGCGAGCCACCGGTGGTAGGACGCTGAACAGGCGGGCGCCTACCGGGTCACCCGAACAAACTACAGCCGAATCCCAAAGAAGCAACCCGCAATCTGTGGCTTCACCTGCCGACAGTGTTTTGCTCGAGCAGCTGCTCGCAACCACCAAAGCAGGGAAAGTGAGGCAACGTATGAAGTGGACGAGTAACTTAAATGAGTATATAATGCACGTCTACTACAGAGCCACACGTTTAGAAACAGAAATGACTGGATACAGACAATCTCTGCATGCTGAATTTAGAGAGAAGTTTCCCCATATTGTCGTCACAGAACAAAGGCTTGTAGATCAGAAAAGAGCTATACTTACAAACAATCTAATCCCAAAAGTAAGGTTGGAACAAATTAAACAGGAAGTAGCAGAAGAAATTTCTTCCTCCAACAATGGGTGTCCCTTGACACAAACTATCGCAGATTCACACGTAGTTCCAAATTCAACCCAATTAGATGAAGCAGATCAGGATCCATCAACAGCAGGTGCCAAGGAAGATAACCTGTCAGACATAATTGATATATACCAGGAACTTTTTCTCAAGTACTCAGGATTAGATCCAACACTTCGCCCCAGAATTCCTAAACTCAACATCAATAGAAAGGACAGGCTCACCCAAATTATCCAATATATAAATGAACATGTCTTGCCCTTCCAGATCAAAGAAGAAGACACTTTAACAGATATACATGCTATAGTTTACTGTGCAGCTGCTACCGTAGCTGTAAAAGCTGGTTTCAAATTAAAGGATCAGTCAGAAAGTCAGAAAAGGCCTTCAAACAAGAATTATACTAAACCGCCATGGCAGCAAAGACTCGAAAATCAAATCCAATATCTTAGACGAGAAATAGGCAGAGTAACGCAATATTTGAATCAACCAAACAACAAGAAATTAGCCAAGAAAATGAAGAAAACACTTGCAAAGATCAGAAAACACGGTAATCAGGAGCATGAATTAAGAAAACACAAGGACCAGGGTGATAAAATTGTTGATCCAAATTTAATAGCTGAACATTTAGATGAACTAAAACAGAAGCTTGCAGCTAAATCACGAAGACTTAGACGATACAAAGAAACAACAGAACGTAAACTACAAAATTCAATGTTTCGTCAGAATGAAAAAGTGTTCTATCAACAACTCTGACCAAATTGCAATTTCCAACGAGAGAACAACGGAGCACCAGATCAACAAAATTTGGAACAGTACTGGTCAGACATTTGGTCAGAAACTCATCATCACAATAGTGAGGCACATTGGATTAAGGAAGAAATAAATAATGTTCAAACTCTAGAGCCAATGTTATATCAGGAGATCACAGTAAAAGACGTCAGCACTGCAATTGCAAAAACCCACAACTGGAAAGCCCCTGGCCCAGAACACGTTCAAAATTTCTGGTACAAGCAGTTTACATCGCTTCACCATAAGTTGGCCCAGTGCTTCACACAAGTCATTAACAGCCCTGAAGACATGCCTTTATTCTTAACGAAAGGTATTACGTACATGAAACCCAAAAGTAGAGACACACAGAACCCTTCTCAATACCGTCCAATCACCTGCCTCCCCACAATGTACAAAATCTTGACGTCATGCATTACAAGTAAAATCCAAGATTATATTGAGGACAGAGAAATAATGACAGAACAACAGAAAGGTTGCAGACGACTACATAAAGGATGTAAAGAACAACTCCTAACAGATATGGTCATTCTCCAGCAAGCACATAAAAACCATAGAAACTTGCACATGGCTTACATTGACTACAAGAAAGCATTCGATAGCGTTCCTCACAGTTGGCTTATTGAAGTTCTCCGCATTAATGAAACCATCATTAACTTTCTGGAGCAGATCATGACTCATTGGAGAACAACATTGTCCTTAAGGCAGCAAGACTTCACAATCACAACAAAAGACATCAGAATTAAGCGAGGCATCTTCCAAGGGGACTCCTTAAGCCCATTGTTGTTCTGTCTGGCTCTAAACCCCCTGTCAACACAACTTAATAGTACTCACTATGGATTCAAAATTCGTAAAAATAAGAAAACCATCCATACCATATCACATCTAATGTACATGGATGACATCAAACTTTACAGTTCGACAGACAGACAGCTTCAATATCTCCTTGAAATAACTCGAACATTTTCGGAAGACATCCATATGAGTTTTGGCTTTGACAAATGTAAGACACTTCACGTAGATAAAACAGGAAAGTTACAGAAGATAGACAATAGCCTCAGTGATCAAATGACGATACAGGCAATGAATGATGAAGAAATGTACAAGTATTTAGGATTCGATCAGGCAGCAATCACAGACAACAAGGCAATCAAACAATCACTGACAAAACTGTACAAATCGAGAATCACGGCACTCCTGAAAACCAAATTAACAGGCAAGAACATGATAAAAGCAATTAACACATTTGCAGTACCAGTGTATACATACTCATTTGGAATAATACCGTGGAGCGACACAGATCTCGAAGATATCCAGAGACTGACTCGCACAATTCTAACAAAATTCAGACATCACCATCCAAATAGCGCAATAGAACGAGTAACACTTCCATGAAATGAGGGAGGACGAGGCCTAATAGATCTAAAGAATCTGTGCTATAAACAGATCAATTCATTAAGGAACTTCTATTATGAGAAACAGGCAACTTCAGAACTACACGCTGCAATAGTTCAAGCAGATACCAAATTAACCCCTCTTGATCTTAACAACAAACAGCTGGACATTTCTTCACAGTTTGCAGATAATAACCACAAAATAGACATGTGGTCAAGAAAGGAACTCCATGGACGCCATGCAAATGATCTCAAGCAACCTCATGTAGACAAAAAAGCCTCAAACGCTTGGCTAAAATATGGTGATCTATTTGGCGAAACAGAAGGGTTCATGGTTGCCATACAGGATCAAGTGATCAACACTAAAAGTTACAGAAAACATATCCTCAAACAAGCGATAGATGACAAATGTAGAAAATGTCATACAACGGTTGAGAGCATACAGCACATCACATCAGGATGTAAATTAATGGCCCATACGGATTACACCTATAGGCACAATCAAGTTGCAAATATTATCCACCAGAAACTGGCGGCGAAATCCAAACTACAAGAAACAACCTGTCCATATTACAAATATGTTCCCGATTCTGTACTTGAAAGTTCAAACTATAAGTTGTACTATGACAGAGAAATTATTACAGATAAAACCATTCATCACAACAGACCTGACATAACCTTCGTAGACAAACGGCAAAAGATTGGCTACCTGATTGACATCGCTATTCCACAAACAGCAAATCTTCAAACAGCACACGCAGAAAAAATAACGAAGTACACAGAACTAGCAGCAGAAGTCAAGGCACTATGGCATCTTCAAAAAGTCCATATCATTCCTCTGGTCATTTCATGCACAGGAGTTGTACCAAATAACATCCATAAAAATCTGGAACTTATTCAAATACCAAAATATACTTTCAAAATGATGCAAAAGTCAATAATCTTAAACACATGTAGGATTGTGCGAAAATTCCTAAATTACGATGAAACATGAATTGGCCTGTGTCTTGGTTACTAACCCGACACAAAGTCAAATATATATCCGGCGAATACCGAGAAAAACAATGTTGTATATTAATAATAATAATAAATAATAATAATAAATAATAATAATAATAATAATAATAATAATAATAAATCATCTCGAACGACACAATGAGAGAGAGAATTCGCAAGGAGTATTACAGAAGAGTGAGACTTGTCCTGCAGTCTGCTCTGAACTCCAGGAATAAAATATCTGCAATTGGTAGACTGGCGGTGCCTGTAGTCGAGTACAGTTCCGGACTAGTGGACTGGACTGAGCAAGAAATCCGAATCATGGATCGAAAAACCAGAAAACTGCTAACAATGCATCATGTCGTCCACCCTCGAGCTGATGTACATAGACTTTGTGTCACGTAAGGAAGGAGGAAGAGGCCTCAGACAAATTGAAGTCTCCTGGCACAATGCAATAGTTGGAATGGGAAAGTATGTAGTCAGTCATCAAGATGACCCTCTAATGAGGCAGGTCATGAAATCTGACCAAAGAATGGGAAACAGAGGCATTGTTAGTGTAGCAAAAAGCATTGCAAAGAAAACTATGCAAGACACGTCAAATAACACAGACACTGAACTTCTGGTACTACTAAACATGAAATGTGAGACACCAAAAATGTTAAAGAAGTCTTAGATGGACAAACCCCTCCATGGACAATATCTAAAAAGAATGGACAATGTGCAGATCAATAAAGATCAATCATTTATGTGGCTTAAAAGGGGAAGAATGAAGCCAGAATCGGAAGCAGTTCTAGTAGCTGCTCAAGATCAGGCGTTGAGAACACGACATTATGATAAAGCGGTTCTCAAAATTTCCCAAGATGACAAATGCCGAATTTGCCAGGAGCAACTAGAAACCATTGATCATATTGTCTCAGCTTGTCGAATTCTAGCAAAGACCGAATACTTAAAAAGACACTGGCAGATCTGTACCGCCCTCGAAGTTCCAACACATGCCCCAAGTGGTACGCCACTTACCAAAACCGGTGACATCGGTTGGATTGTGTACGATATTGTACGACCAACAAATTGAAACGGATCGCACGATAGCAGCAAACCAACCGGATATTGTTATCCGGGATTTTGAGAAAAAATCGTGTCTACTTGTGGATGTTGCTGTGCCTTGCGATTAAATGTCGTAACCAAGGAAGCAGAGAAACGTCTTAAATACAAGAGTTTGGAAATTGAGATCAGCCGGGTGGGGCGTAAAAGCACAGGTCGTACCGATAGTTATCGGAGCTCTGGGATTTGTTCCGCAAAATTTGTGTAAGAACTTGGCTAAACTTCCAGGTCATTCAAAGGACTGGGAAGTGCAAGAAATTGCTTTATTTGGCACAGCTCACATTTGCGTAAAGTATTGTAGAGGCACCGACAGTCCGTAGATTTGCTCCTTAGGTAACTGGTTGCAACCTGGAGTAGATTTTATACTCAGCCGACTCATAACATCTGTAGTGATATGGAGAAATAATAATAATAATAATAATAATGATAATAATAATAATAATAATGATGATGATGATGATGATGATGATAGAAGTAGAAATTATTAAAAAAATAAATGTAGGGGAGACACCATTGAGAAATATAATATATTTGAGAAAGCAGTTGTTATGGTCTGAAGGGGCAGTGTAAGGGCTCTGATCGGTAGTTTTCCATTGTTTCTCCGATCAACACCAGTCTAATGTCGGAGCAGTACTCTAACAAACGGGCTACAGACCGCACGCGATCTTTCCTTCCTTTTCCTTGTCTTATCCTCATTCTTACTTAGACACACACAAGCATGCCCTACAGCATCACACATACCGGAAAACCAGTCGGGAGCTTGTCTCGGCTGGGGCGGTTCCCCGCTGGTGGGAGATACCTGGTTAGGGAAAGCCACTAGCTGACGGTAAGTCGACACCGGATCTCGCCATTTAGCGTGGGAAGACCAAAACAACCACATCCCGAGGGAGAAAACACGCACTAAAGTTACGGGACCAATGACCTTAGCATTTGACTTGCCCGGAATCACTAACAATCAATAAAAATACTCGCCAGCGACGCCACGCTGGCCTAGTTTTCCTATAATACTATAGAAACGGGAGGGTTGATCTCCACTATGCCTTTAGCCACTAACCCACCGCGCCCTCTCACCCTCCTTGGCCTCCGCGCTGAGTCTCTCCACCCCCGCACGGGTTGAGTCAGCGGTCGCGTCCGCGGCCCCGGTGCGCTTTGAGCGTCGTCGAGTGTTTGCGTGCGCGCGGCCGCCTGGCCGGACCCGGACCGGAGCAGATTGCGAAATTAAAAACCTACCGACCGCGGGGCTGGAGTGTTAGGAAAACAGGCGACACCGCCCTGCCTGCGGAGCAGTCACCAGAGCACACAGTGCACAACGGAAGGAAAGGACCTTCCAAACTGGTTTAGAGTCGAGGGCCTTCCATGACCAAGTGTTTTTTGTTCAGATCTGTTTTTAAAAAAGACACTTCATTAAATACGTTGTGTGTTATATTTAGGTTGTGTGAAAAGGACAGAAAAAGACGTTCCGGGAATACTTGAAGCAAAGCCACATAATGCACTTGAATGTTTGCAATACTAACTTGCGAGTACCAAAAGAACCTTTGGAGGATTGGCCAAATAAAAAGTATCTCTCTTGTATTGCTAGCACTTTTTAAATATAAAACATATATTTAAAGGGACAAAATGAAAAACATTAATTATGTTTGAGAAGTAAACACTTGTATTTTAAAACCGGCTGAGATACTTAAGAGAGCGTAATTTAGAACCCTAGATAAATATGCAGTAAAATATGAAAATATAAAAAGAACACCAGTGTAACATACCCAGAAATTTAGCTTCATCCTTATCCCGAAACATATGTACCGTAATTGTTGCATTCATTAGCAGCTAATGATGCTTACGACCGCCCTGTTTCTAAATTGAAATGTATTAATGTATTTCTTTTGATCTCAATAAAGCATAAAAAATATGTACTAAACTATTAAAGAATAAAATACTTAAATAAACTATTATTTCCCTCGTATGCCAACACAGTCACGGACTTCAAGAATACGTTACGTTAGCCTACTGACCTAAAAACAATCCATGACAGATATATCTTAAGAGAACCCTGAAACGGGGCAGAGGCTGAACGAGGCACAAAGGATTAGTTCTGTTAGATGAGTTCTTATGTCATCTTCTTTCTTATTCGATCTCCGAGGGCGGAGGCGTGCGGTGCCCGAGGTCTTCCAGAAGCCGCTCATCGTCGACGCCCTCCTCCGACGCCGTCTGCGCGCTGCAGGTGAAGGTCACTCACCCATCCCTACCGCCGTTTCTACCTCTGCCTTCATCTTCGCCTGTTCCTTTGTGTCCGCCACCCATTGCTTCTGCCAACTCCTATGCTGAGGACTCCGCCTTCGCGATGGCCTCCACCATCACCGTCTCCGCCCCTGCTGCCCATTTCTATCTCCACCTGCATGTTTGCTTCACCTCCAAAGTCTTTCCCTATGTCTCTGCTGACGACCGCGCCCCGACGCGATGTTGGCCTCTGCCATCTCCGTTTCTACCGCTTCTTCCCCCACTTACATTTTCGTTTCGTCCACTATTTCCGCCTCCACTGTCTCCAACTACGCCTCGGCTAATGACTCCGCCTCCATTGTGCCTCCCCCCTTTCCGTTGCTTTTTTTTTTAATTTCGAGCTGCATCTTCGCTTCGTCTTCGATGTTTGCCTCCACTATCTCCACCTACACCTCGCCAGTGACTCCATGTGTTTTGCCTTGGTCTTTGCCGCCGTTGCCGTCTACTGCGTTACACCATACATCTCCGTCGTTACCTCCATTCTCATTCCCACCTCAGATTTTCTCACTCAATTCCTCTCCTACTTTGCCTCAGTTTTCCCAAATTTCCGCTTCCGTCAACTCGACCTTTCTATTCTCCTCTCTACCGTGCCATCGGCCACCACTTTCGTCATCTTTACCTCCGCCTTTCTTCCTCCAATGCTATTATCAACAACTTCTCTTTTATCTCTCCTTTCTTTGGTACCTCTGTCTCTTCCTTTGCTTTCGTCTCCTAGTCCTCCATCTGACTTTCCTCGTCCTTCTTCGCCTCTGCCGTCGCTTCTACTTGTCACTTCCTAGACAAGGATGAGACTGGGAATCCTACAGTTTGAGCACCGTATACCATTAACGAACATTTTTATCGCTTCCCCGTGTCCACCATCTTCACAATCTCTACCGCATCTAGCAACTTCCTTCACTTATACGCAGGATGCGCATTTTCTGCTTATTACAACCTAGACCAGGGGGAGAATTCCCGAGCCCTAAACATAAGCCAATAACGAACATCTTTATTACCTCCACTATTAAGCCTAACTATGTACACACTTTCACGACGCCTACAACAACCACCACCACCACCACCACCACCACCACCACCACCACCACCACTACCACCTGCGATAGCTGAGAGGCAATGCCATTTTCCCTGGAACATCGTTTACCTGGATGTCATAGTGTTCGTGTGGGCATAGGCTTCGCGGCCGGAGTCAGTATCTACTTGGCTGTTTGGGAGACGCCTGCACGTGTGCCTAGAAAGCGGTAGTTTTCTGTGGTGGACTAGACGACTGCCGAAGCAGTATCCTACAGAATGAACACGGAATTACGCGTGACTCACAATTTACACAACGTTTCGTAACGTGTTTGTTACATCATCAGGTTCCTACGATTACGAGATACAGAAATCAATATTCGTTCACCATATCAAATTGGTTAGTTTACAAACTATTTCACTTTATCACTTAAGTAAAAGTTAATACAATTCAATTAAAATGATTCAATGTCAATTGAGTAAAATTGAATCATAATATCAAAAAAGTCAACTCCCTAAAATCAAATTGTTCTTCAAAATTTGTTGAAATATTAAAATATTGAAATGATAAAATTACATTATTAAAGAAAAACCCCAAACAATACAATTCAATGAGACACTCGCCTTAATGAGGGAACTGTTGTCCCATTTTTGTTATCTGTAAAGTGTCAACTGTGAAACATACGAGGAAACGTTGTGTAAATTGTGAATAATAAAGAAAGTTGGATAAGTTTTATTAACAACCATATATTGACAATCAGGAACAAATCTTCACTTTGGTCTACAAGGATCTCGTGTGACTTTTTCTTCCTCATCCTAGTCCCCTCATTTCACCTTCCTACCCACACGTGCACGTGCATTGCACTACACATGTGTCGGGAGAGCAGTCGGGGAGCTTGTTGAGAAGAGGCGGTGCCGTGCTGGGGGTTATACCTCGAGAGGAAGGACTCCGCAATCCGACCTGTAGGTTGGCGCTGCACCTCATAGTTAAGCCGGAAAACACCACCAGCTCTCATCATAAAACATTCACTACACCTAACTCCCATGTAGGTAGTTGACGCACCAGAAATAAATCTATATATAAAACAGGATGTTGGTATGTATATAAGAGCAAAACTCCAACATCGTTGAACTGATCTCCATGAAAGTTGGCACTTCTACGTGTTTTTTCACCACGAAGGTTTGTGTTGTTAATTCTGTTGTAACTCCACGACATGGCACTACATATTCACTACATATTCACGTCAAATGCAACCTGCAATACACTTGGCCGCATATTGAATATCTATCGTTAAATAACTCCTAAACGAGGCGTTCTAGTGCCTTAAAAACTACAATTTTGATGCCCAAGGCCTCGAAAGAGAAACTTTTCTCTCACCGTAATCTATACAATGAGCTCTTCTTGAACATTCTATTACAATGTGGTTGGTCCGGCGCTTCCCGATATTACCTCACCTGCTCAGAGAAGTGCAGAATCTGCAAGTAAATGGGAATGAGGGACAGAGGGCGGCAGAGACAGAGAAAGACAGACAGTGACAGTGAGAGGGTGATGTGAAGGGAAAGAGGGAGATGAAGGACAGAACAACGTGTGCCGGGTTTTCCTAGTAACATGTAACTATCATCACCTTCCTCACCTCCTCACAAGCATCTCCATCTCCGTGGCAGCAGGTGACCCCGCCCCCTCTTCGGAACCGCAGGCGGCTGCGTCCTTGCTCCGAGGGAAAGTGCGGAGCATCGCGCGTTACGCACCGTTGGCGGCGGGGGGCGCGGCGTGACCAACCTCTGGCGGCCGGGGACCCCCGCCAGCCACGGGGAGGTGCTGAAATCCGCAATTGCGTAGCCCCCCCCGCCCGCCAGGGGCCGCCACGCACAAAGGGGGCAATTACCGCTCACTTTCAAAGCCGCACCGCGCGCCGGGCGGCTAGGCGGAGAGGAAAGAGAATGAAGGAGTAGAATGGGAAGCGCTTCAAGCTGTCTTTTCTCGATACGGAGTAGAGAGAAAGTTATGTAATGCTGTGCGAAAAAAACGTCAAATTTTCGGCAGAAAAACTCTTATTACACGGACCTGATAACGAAAAAGAGGATAAATTCAGTTCCGAAATTTAGAAAAAAAATTCTCTGTCATGTGAGGTACTCAGAATTCATATTTTATTGGTCCTTGATATCGAAGAATCGAATGACGGTGACTAACGCTAGCGGCTAAACCGTTCAGCTGCTTTTTTCAAAAATGATATTCCCCTACGACCCGGCTGATGTGGCGTCCCTTTGAATTTGAAACTGATATTTTAATTTTGGGAGGTACTTTACGTGAAGCACCTGGGTAATTTTCCATATTTTCAAAAAAATGACCCCATCGTTTTTGATCAAATTTTGTTCTTGGATAGTACGTTTGGACGTTTAGGAGAATGGTGCAAGTCTGATGTCCGTTGAAAACCCGGATATTTCAAAAAGAGCAAAAGTCCAATATATTCTCGGCGTCTTCCTACAACTAAAATATTGAAGATAATTTTTTTTCCTTTAGTGAAAGCTGTTTCTTGAAGATGGATTTTGAAATAAAGTCATGTACAATTTTTCGAACATTTGAGTCCTTTTCACGTAATTTTGCGTGAAAATAGAGGGGTTGAGAGTTCTTGCAGTTTTAGCACCACTCTTCTTTTTTTTTTTGCTTCAATTGCAAAGTTTGCGGGCGACCCCTGGTGTAAGCGGGCTTGTCGGGCGCCTTCTGCCGCTGACACCGGGTTTCATTTCCCGATCGATACAAGTGGAAGTTTTGGTGAACAAAGTGGATTCGCAGTAGGATTTCTCGGGGTTTTCCCGTTTCTCTGATTCCGAGCATACCCCGTCATCATTCGTATCACATCATCACAATCACATATCCGTCAAACTAATCACCCCTCTCAGATGTAGACAAAGGTTTTGACATTGGAATCCTAATGCAGAAAAGTGTAGATTTGGCTTTCACTAGATGCTTGTAATGAGCTGTTGACGTAGTTAAGAACTTATGAGAATTCATTGACGTTATATATCACTATCCACACATATCATTCGCTCAGGGCAGGCGGAGGCGAAGTGCGGTTGTGATAACCTTTGCATGAAAAGGGTGAACATAAAGCCTCGTCCCTCAACTAAGCTTGGAAACCGCGAATGTAACTCATGAAGAATATCTAGTGTTGGTGTGAAATTTTCGGTGTTCTTTGTTCATTTCTCAGTTTTCTTTTTGTGAAGTCAGATATTTTCACGTTCTTCTCTGGTGATCGGACGAAAATCGATGTGTGTGTGTGTGTGTTTGCGTGTGTGTGTGTATGTGTATGCGTATGCGTGGGAAATGACCGAAAAGAGAATGTATAAAGTGGGCTGGTGACTTAGAGCCTACATTACTCATTCGTTGATCCCACATTAATGCGATGAACATTGCCCACTTGTTGTGAGCACCACCTCGTGAGTGCTTGGTTCCGTGACGGAAAGGTCAAAAACTAGTTTGCTGCAACACATTTGGTGATTCAAAAGGAAGTATGTCTAACATATTCTCCATAGTCTTTCGTCACGATTCCTTCAGCTCACAGGCGCAGACAATAAAGGATACCGAAAATCGGTGATATGGATTTTCTAGAATGTTATGAAAAACTTACTTCTTCTAAACATTGTGCAAGCCTTTAATCCGACCCTATTGAAAATATTAACTTTTTCCTAACTAATAATAAATTGTAAACACATTTCTGTTTAGAATTAACTTTTTCCGTCTGAATGCATTTTTGTGTAAGTTTAAAATCAGGGGTATTGACGGATATCGTCATAAAATCGCAATAACAGACAGTACAAAAGAGACATTAATTTTTCAAATTATGTATGAAATATGTAATTGTAATCTCTTCTTCTCAATTTTGCTAAGTCTCTAATTCGATTAAACTTTCATCTTTTTACGCTATGTATATTTTAATACTAATATTTTGCGACATTGTTTTATATATTACCAGTTAAAATATATTACCAGTTTTTTTCAGAATCTTAAAGAACCGTTTACAAAACAGTTCTCGAGAGATGTTGACCTATTTCTGTAGAAACTCCGTCGTCTCTCTCATGCATGTTCTGTGAATCCGTCGAAAAGCCGACGATCAGTATAGACGTTTTCTAAATAGACAAAGTCAACCGTTTTCGGGTGCGTAAACCAACTACCAGTGCTCGGCATAACGTGAGTTCCACAAAGGAAAAAAGGAAAAAACACGTGGCGTGGAGCGCACGCGAATGTTTGAAGGCGCTCGCCGCTCTGTTTGGCCTGAGACTCCTGTGCCTGCTCCTGCACTCCACGGAATGCCCTGGATGAACAGTGGGTAGGAAATGAGCTCTGATTGGACGAAACACCTAAGTTATGTAGCCAGGCCATGTAACGTTCTTGTATGGTGGCAGCCGCAAGCTGCGGGGTTGGCGGATTCGAATGCCGCCTTGGGCATGAATGTTTGCTTCAGTATCGTGGCATGGTGGGACTCCATCTACATCTACCCTTGCAGTACCTCGCATCTACATATACCATCAAGAATAGATGAAGTCCTGCAGTACCTTGAAAAACTCTACTTCTTCTTAGTTCTCTCCCTGGCTGTAAATCTGGGTTTATGAAGTTTGTGTACGACTGCCTGCTGCCTGGGGGAAGTAAGCTCCTTGATAAGCATATGAATCGCTACGTGAACGCCATACGGCTCCCACCACACCTCTCTACCTGTGACAAGGATAAAGCGCCACGAAGGGTTTACTACTCACTTGCAGAAGAAAACAGTTTTTGACAATGGATTTACAATCCCCGGCCGAGATTCGGAGTTGAGGTGTGATTCGTGGTTAGAGTGTAAAAGAGCAGTGAAATAATTTAAGTGAGCGCAGGGAATGGCAGCAGATAACCTGGAGGTTAAACAGGCGTAAACTATCCGACGACGATGATGGTGATGTATGAAGAGAAGACACGTTTTGTTTCTTGGAGTTGATTAATAATGTGGATTTTAATTTTGGACAATTTGTGTACAGCCGATTTAGAGTTGATTTCTATCTGATCAATAGATTCACGTCTAATTTTGGAAAATTAGATTCGTTGATTTGGTCCTACTGTTAAATCTTCAGGAATTGGAATTGAGAGGTTTAGAGTAAATCAATACACAAATAGATAAATGTCTGGAACTGAATAATACATACTTTTCTCATCTCACCAAGTTGTGATTTTTGTTATTTTTGTAATATATTGTAACCGCTTTCTTGCTTTGGTTACAAAAGTAAATCTTTAATTTACTTATTCCGTGACAAGCTTCTGCCCCGTCACGCAAACCTGGGAATACTTCTAATGAAAGGTAAAATTCCCTGTCAGGGGTGGGTTCGTCATGGTTCAACTAATTACCAATTAGCAAGTAAACACAGTTCATTATTTGAAACAATATTGAACGTATATTCTAATGAATGAAATATGATCTACAATTGTATTACAAATTTTACCTATGTTCTCAATATTTTTCCCATTAAATCCTGGTAGCTACCTTTCCTACCTAAACTGCAGTTATGATTTTCTAATTTAATCTTAACTTTGATCCCTTGTTTTCTAATAATAACTTATACACACAGAGATACACTTTACATAACAAAAATCACTAATAAAACACACGAAATACAATTCAAATAATGATCCTGAAAAGAAATACATGCACACACAATGTTCCAAATTTTTTAACACCTTTGAATCAATTAATAATATAACACTTAATTCTTACAATTGAAATTTGGCTCATCCTTAGCCTTTTAGTATAAAAAAAATTTTGTTTGACAAAGTCTTTAGCCAGTCCCTCAAATGCTATTATAAAATAAATAGTCGGACGGCTTTTCTCCCATTCAGTATTTTATACAGCTCACTTTTTGCTAAGTGTTATTTATACTCTTAAATCAATTATACGTGAATTCAGTTAAATAGTTTTATGTAAGAACACAATTTTTACATTATTCACAAGAAATATCTGAATCTGATTCTAATTACGACTTTATGAGAAAAAGAAATGACTTGATTAGTTACCAAGACAACTGTTCGGTGAAATTCTAATTTGAAATTTCGTGAAAGTTCTTTCGGTATTTGTTTAACTCACGACCGGTGACCTCCCGAAGAATACTCTGCGCTGCGTAGACGGCTGCAAAACGGCGTCCACGCCTCCAAGGTCGCTGGATTTCTGCACCGCTCCGTGTTGCCTGCCGCGTTGAAAAGTGGGATGCCTCCGAGCGCTGTCTCTCATTGCTTAGCGACGTTTTACCATCGGTCACTCCAAGATGATGGTCGCATAAGAATGCAAGTTGAGAGCTTCCAATTATGACTTCGTAATGGTAATGAGCCAAACTAGTTGTAATATCAAACAGAGTTCTTATAATTCTTGAGATTCAATAAGTACATTTCAAGAATGAGATTTCCGAAAATAATACAGACTTTCTTATACGTCGTAGCCTACTACGTGTCGCTCGTCGTCTACGCCGTGCACAAACAAATTAACTGTTCACCTCGGCGGCTCAAACACGATAAGAAGCGAATTCTTTTGATTGCTCACCTCGGCGACTCAAACTAGAATAGGAATGAATTCTCTCTACATCAGTTCATGCCGTTTCCGTTTGTTCCCCAAAAGTTTCCGATTGGTTACTATCAGAGTGCGTTCTGAAACGAATCTCCTGGCTGTCGCCATCTCTACGCCACCAGAGAAACTATTAGTTAATAATATGGTGTCGAGTTTTCTCTTCTATTTTTCTCCTTGGTTTAAAATGTAATCGACAATTAGCGGTTACAATATATCGATATTAATCATTGACTTACCAAAGTTTACCAAAGTATCTTACCAAAGAAAACCTCACGTCCAATGGAATAGGAACATCGCCACCCACCGTGATATAACATGCACTACATTAATGTGTTCTAAGACCTAGTAGAGTTGCGACAGTGATGTCGATGTTTTCTTAGCATCGACGTTTTTTATAGAAAGATTCATTTTTTAAATATCGATATGTTAAGGACGATGATTTTAAACGTCGACATCTTTACGTTTTTCATGTTTAGTTTGTGAAATTAACATTTTCATCATAAAAATGTGTGAAGTTAAAATAAGAAATAATAAGTGGTGATATGATTCTGTTTCTGCTTTCTAATCAAACTAACCTGATTTGAACTACCTTCATGGAACAGCGTCTACTCAGCAGATTATCTCTCACCGAGATGATCATAATGTCCTGGTTATTTCTTCGTCTGTCGTAGCATTTTGCACATAAAACTACGTCATTTACTTTTGTTTTCAGTTAAATTTTAATTATAAATTAATGTACAAGACCGCTGTCAAATTAAATTTTACAAAATTAATGTTACGGTTTGCTAAATCAGCTGTACATCACCAAAATTAAAAATATCAATGGGTTTCGGTCGATGTATTATTAACATAGTTGTTTTGTTATCGACGTCGCGAAGTCGGTGACCCTCTCTGAATTAATCAATACTCACCCAAAGGCGGCTCAAATCTTATACGATATGGCGCTCCATGCTTTGCAAAAATTACTATTGGACTCTACGGTCCGGGAAGCCATCGGTCCATCCCACTGCGGCTGGGCGCGGAGTCAGGAGGCGCCGTGTGGTCGCGTTGGTGGAAAGAGAGGAGAGGGGGCGAACGCAAAGCAATTAAACTCGCGTCGAGTCGCGTCGCTGTAGGCCTCGGGGTCACGAGAGCGGGCGATAAAGCGGATCAGGTGGCGGCGGGCGGGGCGGGCGCCGCTGGCTTACACCGCGCGTCGAGGACTCCTCAAACACGCGCCGCCCGCCCGAGCCACTGCCCTTCCCAAGGCAGGCGACGCCCGCCGCGGCCGCCCGCCCGCTCCCGTGCTCGCCTGGACGCTCGCCTCCGCTTGCTCCCGTTCGCCCGCTCCCGCCCGCGGCTCTCGCCCATAGATCTTGCCGCTGCCACCCGTCCTCATGCGGTCCCGCCCGTCCCGCCCGTCCCGCCCGTCCCGCCCGTCCCGCCCGTCCCGCCCGTCCCGCCCGTCCCGCCCGTCCCGCCCGTCCCGCCCGTCCCGCCCGTCCCGCCCGTCCCGCCCGTCCCGCCCGTCCCGCCCGTCCCGCCCGTCCCGCCCGTCCCGCCCGTCCCGCCCGTCCCGCCCGTCCCGCCCGTCCCGCCCGTCCCGCCCGTCCCGCCCGTCCCGCCCGTCCCGCCCGTCCCGCCCGTCCCGCCCGTCCCGCCCGTCCCGCCCGTCCCGCCCGTCCCGCCCGTCCCGCCCGTCCCGCCCGTCCCGCCCGTCCCGCCCGTCCCGCCCGTCCCGCCCGTCCCGCCCGTCCCGCCCGTCCCGCCCGTCCCGCCCGTCCCGCCCGTCCCGCCCGTCCCGCCCGTCCCGCCCGTCCGTACCGGTCCCAGTCCGTCTCCGCTCTAGTCCACTCCTCCCCGCCTGCGGCTCTCGCCTACACTTACTGCTGCTCTCGCCCGCTCTCGTGCGGTCCCTACCGCGGCCCCCAATCCCTGCCGGTCTCAGCCCGTCTCTACCCGTCCCCATTCGCTCCTGTCCCCCCCCGGTTCTTCCTAGTCCCGGACGCAGCTCTCGCCCGCCCACGCGCGGTCCCGACCGTCTACGTCCATCCCTGCCGGTTCCAGCCCGTCTCTGCCCGTCCCCACCCACTCCTGTCTATCCCCTCGGTTGCGACCAGTGCCGCTCGCAGTTCTCGCCTGCGGTTCTCGTCCACAACTGCTGCTCTTGCCCACCTACACGCGGTCCTGCCCGTTTCCGCCCCTCCCTACCGGTATCGGCTCGCCCTTTCCCATCCCTTCCCACTCCCGCCCATCCCTTCCCACCCCGCGGTTCCTCCCGGTCCCGCCTGGTCTCACCCGCAGCTCTTGCTTACAAACTCCTGGCGCACTCTTCTGGTCCCGCCCGCGCTCGCTGTCTCACCTGGGCCCCGGCATTCCTACCCGCTCTCACCCTACCCCGCCAGTCCCCGCTCGCTCCCGTCTGCTGCTCCCGCCTACAGCTGCTGTTCTTTTTTCTGCTCCGCTTCTCTCTACCATTTATCGCTTACATTATTTTCTGCTTCTTGCTCTATGTCTTGCTTACTCTCCCATTGCATCAAGAATCTTGAGAACATCCTAAATTATAATGAAGTATATTCATGCGAGTCCCTTCTTTATTCTTCACACTATTGCGTGGTCACCATCTCGTATTCACCCCAATGATCACACGTGCATGCTTGATGCTCGCTGCGATCTGTGCAAACGGACGACGAGAGAATAAATAGTGCGGAAACTTCAAAAATGAACTAGAACAGACTTAATGTCTCTGAAGGAACATCCAGGAACCTACGCCATCAACGCATCTAACCATCACGATGCCATGACGATTTCAGTCGGAGACAAATGTTTAACCTTACTATTATTACTAGATCACGACTAGAAATTGTTTTAAATGTGAGAACCGTTAATTATTAAAGTTAACACAATATTAGGCCACTGTCAGAGTGGATCCGTATTCGTCCGAATTCGTGTTCGGCCGAACACGGCCGTTTATGGCCGAATATTTCAAACCCTCACTAGGGTGCATACACGATCACACTGCATCCGACAAGTTCTGGCGAACACGGCCAAACTTCGAAGTCGGCAGACCGATATCAAATGGATTTGATTTATTCGGCCGATCTGAAATGTCGGAGATAGATGTTGAAAAGCTCGTTTCACTTGTACACGAAAGAGATGCTCTGTGGAAGACATCGGATTCCAGATATCACAACAGGAACAAAAGCAGGAAATTATGGAATGAAATCGCGGAAGAAATGGGCGAAACTAATACAAAACATGTAAACATGGTACATAACCTCACATACCTTGTGGTTATGAACAGTCGTTCCTCGGTAGTAAAACATTTTCTAAAATTCGGCTCTTTTTCAATGTCCTCTCTAATTGCTTCTAGAATGTAAAAAAAGTATTAGATAACATTTTTGTGTATTCGAAAAATTTCACTGGTTGTTTCAGTAATTGGTAATATAGGATATGAAATTCACCATTATTTTCGCGATCGGTGAAAATAGGGTTCACCCAGTAATATTTTTGATTTTCAAGCAGAAGAAATTTATGAGAAGAACTCTCAGCAATCATCAAATTTGTAATCTTCTCGCTTGCATGATCTAGTGCAGTCGAATGTAGTGTGACCAATCAGGTGGGCAGAATCAGTCGGCCGTTCGTGCGCGAACTTTTCTTCGGCCGAAAACGTACCCTTAAATACATATAATATGTGTATTGTTGAAGGGAATTTTGCAAAACGGTAAATTTCCATATCACTTTCTTCATCAGTTTTATACATAAAAGATTTAGCGTCTGCTTTATTGATATTAATTTATTGTAATCATCGCTGACGACACGGGTTGTTTGGGAAAAGATTGTGTTCGTGGAGTATGTTTCATTGTATAAGTACATGATTGTTTCCATATAAAATATACCTGAGTTGCGTATGCCACAAGGTATGTGAGGTTATGTACCATGTTTACATGTTTTGTATTAGTTTCGCCCATTTCTTCCGCGATTTCATTCCATAATTTCCTGCTTTTGTTCCTGTTGTGATATCTGGAATCCGAAAAAAAACTGAGTTGCGTATTTTTATAGAATATTTTCCTAATTTTTATTGCTCCACAAGTTTGTGGGTTTCCCTTAACAGAAATAAAAAACAACTTTAGCTATATTTTCTTTACTACTTAGGAATCTGATGTAAAACGCTAATTATAGGCAACATAATCTTAAAAAGTGGTTATATACTGTTTGCGAATACTTATATATGCAGAAAATAATCACATTCAAAAGTCCTACTTCAGAGAAATAGTTTGTGAAGCACATTTTTGTTGAGTAGAAGGGCATTCAAATCTATTCGCTGAGATGATAGGCGACGTTTCATACGCAAGGATGAACACTTAAACAAGTCTGCGGTGAGCCTACCATCTGGCTCTTAAGACATCTTTATACGACTGCGGATGAACAATCATGGTGTAAGACACGCCTGTTCCAGCCTAGTAGAAGAGATATGCAATAGAGTTGCTATAAATGTGTTGCAGATATATAGATGTAAATATAATCCTTGCTCTTTACGAGTGTTGCCATGTTGTGAGCAGGAAGCCGTATGGTTCAATGCAAACACTAACCGGGTTATGGGGGCGATCGTGGAACTATACGATGCACACTCGTTTCTCTTGGCACGGATCACATTCAGCGTTAGTACTGTGAGGGAATGATAATCATGGAGGAGGATCTTTCTCTTCTTCTTTCAAATCTGAGAAGAAAAAAAATATAAAAATTTTCTGATGAATGATTAAAATTGGAAATGAAATCAGTTGACGAAAGTGTATAGCCAGTATCTAAGATTTTAAGTATTTTTATAAAACTCAAACATATTTTTCTGTTGTAAAAGAAATATAAATTATGATCTAAGTAAAAAGAAAACGATAGGATTACTGCGTCTGTTTAATATAATGTTTATTAATTTAATTGTTTAATTTAGTTAAATTATATTCAAAAATAAAGATAAATGTTTTAAATACTGGAAATCTACTTTAATATGCGTCAATAGGAATTCCGTATTTTTAAAATATTCCATTAATTTTTAAAGAGAATTTTGTATTTTTACACTTTTTTCACTGTAAATAAGGCAATAAAAATTGTTTTTGTATAATAAAACTGAATCCACAGGCATATACGTTTTATTTTGCTCTCTGTAGGTAATAACTGGATTGTACAAATAGGTGTTAGCTTCTTTTCTGCGTGATTTAATTTTTGTTTCTTTTTTCATTATCGTAAAGAGAAGAGTGACCTAAATATTCCTAAGCTTCCAAAGCCATTAAACCACATTCTGTTTTGTAACTTTGTACTCTGTAGCTTTAATCTCACATTGGGGAATGAATATTCTTTAAAATATACATACTTTTAATCTTCAGGAATATTTGTGAAAAGCAAAGAATGAGAAAAGAATTTTGCAAATTCTTATTTTTTATTTCCTTTGTTTACTGGTACTTTTTATTAGCTGTCGTTGACCGGTCTACGACGCGGCGTTCCAGAGGCTTTTCAATTTGTCACCGTGCCTTCGGGCGCGACACCTGCCACGTTGCAATGACCCTTGCCCCCCCCCTCTTCGAAGCGGTGGCGTCTCGCGTCCAGTAGTTTCGGCTGATGGATAACTCACATCGCGACCTTTCGGGGTCCCAATCGCTTACTGGCAGCTCCGGGGACATCCCGCACTTCTTCTCACGCTACTTCAGTAGCCGCCGCGGGAGGCGCGCCGGTCGGATGGATCGCCTCGAGGGGGAGAAAGGATTGGGACGCTGTCATGGTCAGGGCTGAGTAGGTGGACTTCAAACATTTTTTACTCACCATTTATCCAAAATATTAAGATAGTTTTTTTCTTTACCTTCAAAACGTTTGCTTAGTGAGAAAAAATATCGATTTAAATATTTAGGGCAGATGATTTTATGGCATACACCGTAGATTTGAATATGGTAACTTACTCAAATATTAAATCAAAACGCTTTCAATTTTAAAATAATAGAGAAACGCAATGGCATAATATTAATTGCTAACTGTGTAGCACAACATCTAATCAATACAAAAAATTCAAGAAGTATACCTCGGTTTAACTTCACTTTTGAAATAACCAAAAGTTATTTCTTTAAGTTCAATTCTTTTACATATACACTTCACTATCGACTCTTCAAAATATTTTAGTCCATTTACTTTTCCGTAATATTGTCCTCAATCAACACGCCGTTCCGACTGAAATGCGTTTTTTTCGTCCTAATTCCAGAACATCTATTTTCTACCTGGTTGTTGATTCAGTCCGTCTCCAAGACATGAAAAACATTGTCATTCTGTGTTTTATCTCAGTAGACCATGTATACACGTATGTTCATGATGCGAAATATAGACGGAATATCACATCTAATTTTGACTCGTTGCAGTAACACTCCAAATTGATTAGATAAATGTCGTCTGGTTTTAGGCTGTGTACGCCTATGAATCACAAGTCCACTACATTTCTGAGCCCCTGTGAGAGCCCCCCCTTTTCGAATAAACATGTTTATTTACATATGACACTAGTAAATAAAGAATTCTTCAAGGATAATTAAATTTTAGGAGACCCTCTTTCAAAATTGTCATGTAGCAATTCCCAAATGAAAAATTGCTTGAAAAATTGTAAAATCAGGAAATTATCACACAGGGAAATAAAATGTTCTGTTACGTAGGGTTACGGGGCCTCATTTACAATTTTGAGGCAGGACAGCCCCTTCAACAATCCTGCTCGCACGCCTATGATTATATTATGATATTATCAAACTTTGTTGCAAGAAAGCACTTTGTTTTTAGAAATACCCTTCTCAAATGGGTACCCACTTAAAAACGTTTTGGTTCTGCCCTTTGATGTGAATAAACACTCGGCTTCTTTGCAAACGGGATTTCTTCCTAGAAGTTGCACTTGAATTCGCGTAGTGATGAATATTTCGCAATCTGGATGCTTTCGTATTTTCTGTTTTTTATTCTCCTTTTGAAACATCTCTTTTTCATAAATGACATTGAACACAATCATTCTAATAACATTCTTAGATGACTTAAAATGTAAATATGAACACCATAATATTCCATTTGATTATTGACAAAACAATACCTTGGACATGTCAGTTCATGGTGCAGGGTATATTTTCTAGTTAATTTTTTAAAAATTAAATACCCACTAACTGTCTCCAATCTACTATTCTAGGAGATATTTCCCAATAAAGAATCATGAATGTAATTAAATTGTGACAAAACAAAAGAAACAAACATATGAAAGTATTTCCGTGTTTTTATTTTGAATCAAATAAATATTTAAAATAATCATGTATGAATTACTATTATAATGTATTTTTTCTGAGTCGCTAATGACCCAGCTGTCGATGCAACTTTAAATAAACAAACAAACAAAAATATATAAAAATATGGTGGCGGTGAACTCTGAAAAAAAAACGAATAAATTGATAAACTGTGCTGAAGAGTGTTATGTCCAATGTCCAACTTTTCACAATTTTTCTTGTTTCAAACTGCTTCAGTTTAATCTATATATTTTCAAGAAGGATGACAACAACATATTCTAGCTATGCAGATTTTAACAATATCTACAAAAAGTAGCTATTACAAATGTGAAATTTCTGTAGCATTTCTATTGTACAATTAGAATAATTTTTCCAGACATTATTGTAAGACTTAACACAATAATTTTACGGCAAAAGATATCCGTCGTTAACGAATTCACCACCAATTCCTCCCGTGATATCCTATTATTACTTTAGTTGATGATAAATCTTTACTCTCCTCAGGAAATATTTCCGGAGTGTTTGCCACTAACGAGGGTTTAGTAAAGATTATATCCTCATTTTCAACTGCAAAGGGGTTATAATATTTTTCTACATCCTTAAACTGAATCGCTACCGCGTCCGAGATTCGTGTAGTGCCGTGCATTATTTCGAAATCACTGAGCAATTTCTCCGGTGGTAGCACCTTGAAAGCGCGCAGCCTTGAGAGAGTGTAGACTGCCTGGTTACCCGCTTGGGGCACCCGCCGCCCCGCCCGACAAGTGCAGCAAGGTTGTTGACTCCGGGCGTAAAGCTGGGTGCGACGTGGTATAACAGACGCAGTGGTGTTTTGGATTCCTGCAATCAGGACCGGGAAAAAAAAATATTTCTTAAAGAAAAGCGAACTCGGCTTTTTGGATATAGTAACTGTGTTGCTTAAATCACCATTTTTGTTACAATATAATTTTTGTTGCAATATAATTTGTGTTAATTAAGGTTTTCCTTTGTTAAAATAAGATTTTTTGCGGCTGATTTTTCTTTCATTTATTAGTGTAAATTTGAGATGTGACATTTTTCTGTAGCATTACCTTTGAATAGAATTCTCTTTGCCCTGTTAATATATCCAACATCCTTCCAATATTTTATGGGCACTTGGGCCCGACAAAATTTTTATCGCAGATTGCCTCTTCCACTTCCAGCTCATTCCGCCAGTACGTTTGGCGACTGCCGACACCTTGACCGACTGAAGACCGCCAAACGTTTTTAGTTTTACTGTTCGTTCTGACCTGTCAAAGGAATAAGAAAACTAGTGGTGCTGCTACAGCACTTACTTTCGCGCATTAATAACGGATACCTAAATTTATAACACGGTAATTTCTGTCCATATTAATCAGCCATTACTCACACTAATCTCAGCCATTACATGTTAAACTCGCTTCCAATTGTCGTGTGTTAGTGCGAAAATTTAAACCAATACACCAACACAAATTCAACAACTCACAACTCCGTTTCAGAAATCGACAAATACTGCTCAACAATGAGAAGTTATTTGGTGAATTTCAGACTGCCGGGTTGCGGCGTTGCCATTGTTGTATTGCAACGTGATAACACTTAAAATATTCTAGCAAAAGAAGTACGAGAATTTCGAATTTGCAATTTCAAAAGTTCCCAAAAATTACACAATACTATTCATATTTTCAAAAAACTTAAAATAACCCTATTTAAATATATAATTTTGAACAACGCATTGGATTAAGTAGACAATATCTATCGTCAATTTTGTAGTTTTGCATTGTTATTTTTTTGTATTTTTAGAGAATACGAATTTTCGAAAATCCAACACTTGGGGAAGTAAGTATTTTGGTTTACTTCGGCTTGACTCATTGTACTGTGCGATTTTCTAATTCTAGTGAGTAATCGCTTTCTAAAATAAATGGAAATATTTTTGTAGAGGCTGTCTTGCAAACCTTTGGAAAACTATACTCCAATACATAACACGTTTATGTATTAGGTACGTGAAATATGAATAATGTTTTTTTTGTCAGAGAATGTAGGGTTCCTTGCGGAAACGCAAAAATATTTAAGATAGAAACATTAAAGTAATCCGATCTTTTCACAAGGAAAATATACAGGTCATCGGCACAAACATGACTTCACACACGTCTGCCTATTGCTCACAATAGAATTGCCAATTTGTCAACCTCTTATTATTGTGTTTACTGCATCACATTTCCCGAACGTCCTTAACAACAAGACAATTGATGTTATCAGATATACGCTCGTCAAAGCAACTGGGTTAATCCCATTCTTTTATTAATGCACGTCGTGGCACGTGAATAGCGCGAGGAACGAGAGCGGATGCGGAAATGCTGCGGTGGACAGAGAGGGACGACAAACATTTATTTCCAGAACTGGCTTTGTGTGGAGGACAATGCTCGGAGGAACGTGGTAGGACAGGTGCGTCTGCACCGAGGGATACGTGTAGCCAACGGGAGCAGTACGTGATCGGAGGCAAGGCCGGGCACGGAACTGGAGCAGAGGCGGCGAAGGGGAAGAATGGGAGAAGCAGCGGAGGTGTCAGGGACGCGTGAAACGGGACGAGATGAAGGGCGAACGGAGACACGAGAATACTCAACGCAGGTGCGTGTAATACGTGCGTTGGCTGCTGGAAGATAATGATGTTATTTAAGTTTTCTAACGGCAGGCCAGTGTTCAATTTGTTCGTGCTATTTTTGAACCTTCAGACTGATAACATTTTTACTTTCTCGAATGTGTTTGCGTTGTGAATGTTTGTGTTGTGAATGAATGAATGTGTGTTTGTGTTGTGTTTGAATGTGAAAGTTAAATAATTCTGCGAAAAAATCGATGTCGGTATTTTGGTGCGATGTTTTCAAGAACGTCAGCGTCTCTCCATATTCGTCTGTCTGGGGACAGTACCAGCGCCTAAATGTATCAAAGAATTTTCTCCAGGTTGAAGAAATCCATATGATCGCTTTCTGGGTTGTGCGAATTGTTTCGGGGAATTTGTAAAGTTCCAAAAACAATTTCAATTTGTTTTCCATAAAACTTGCTTCATTTATGTCTTTCTTTAATAGAGCAAAGTACGCTTATGAAAATTACACGTGTTCGCTTTGCATTAAAAAATATGGAAGTTCGAAAACTGTAAACTATTCTTTCGTTGATACGAGTTTTCCCTCCTTTTTGCCAAAAAGATTCCCTTTCCAGCACTGTTTACCTTTTTCAAGAGATGTATGAGTAATGAATGGTTTTCAAGTTGCAAAATTATATAACATAACCGTTACAAACAATTCAAGAAAGTATGATCTGTTCTAGTTCCACTCATTTAAAAACCATTTAAATATTTTGAATCGAATTAAAATGTCGTGGGATGTATATATTTCTATCAGTTCTCTGTGATAATAAGTTTTGAAATGAAATACTGTTCACTCTAAACCATTTACCTTCAATGTTCCTTTTCTAAACATTTTTTAAAACTTTTTCATCGAGCTATACTTATTCATAATACCCAGCATTACAGGAGATCTTTCTGTTTCTAATTTACGGCACTAGAAACTACTAGCCTTGAATTTATGTAAATAGCTACGTTTGAGAATAATAGGAGCAGGAGCGAGGGGAAAGACCATGGAAGTTGGCGAAGGTGCGTGAGTGACAGCGATGTAGGGCTGCGTCCAACGGGACAATGAAAGGCGAACAGGCGTATAGGAACTCAGCGCATGTGGAACAAACGCATCGTTTTCTGGAAGAAATGAATGTGTGCTTTTCGAGTTTACATTCGCCGCGATCGAGTTAATGTTTTAGTGCTAGAGGGCTGCTCAGATATTTGATATTCCCAAGATATTTAATAATCGCTAGGAGCGATAGTTTTCAAGTTTTATGTTACATCCCTGACATGAAAGAATAAGGAATATTGTTATTCAAACAAACTCATTTTATGTTGAAAGTTTCCACTTTTAAGATGATTATCTTGTTGTGTAGTTATAAGAAGACTAGTAACTGTCATTCACAATATGACCTGATAACAATGCTCTAATATTTGTTTAGAACAGAAAACTATTACGTCGTGATGCGTGAGCTTGGCTTACAAACGTTTTCAATTTTAAATATTTTAAACAGTTGCTCATCCCTGCCGCCAAGAGCTTAACTTAAATTACAAATTCCTATACATATATATTTAAAAAAGGCATGTACATATTCAATAAAAACACCTACTTTCCCAAAAACGTTCACAAGCGTTCAGCAGATTTTGGAAACTTAATTTTTTTGCGCACTGCATTCTTCTTCGGATCGTTAAATCCTTATATCTCATCTATTCTTCCTTTTCACGGAGCCTTCGTATGTTTTACTACAAATATGTCCTACACACTTCTCATTTTTTTATTTACTCCCCAAGAAAGTTCCTTTCCCATTCTTACTGCGTTAAACAGACGCCATTCTTCATGTCTAACATTCTCTATTTGAAATTTTTTTCAATCCATTTTCAAACTAATATTTAAATCTTTCCACCGTTCTTCCACATCTCTGTTCATTACAAGGTGACTCACCAGACGAGGCATTCAATTATAGATTAAAATTAACGAGTACTCTAACCGTCTAATAGAAATCTTAATTTCAATCTTATTGGGAGAGCTGCGATGGCTGTCAAAAGTAATACTTCAGAAATAAGTCTACAGGTAAAATGTAAGTTGCTATGGTGAAAGTAGGATTGACGTAAATATCATGCCGTATTTCATACCAAACTAGGAAGGATGAGAGCCACTTACTTCAAATGACAACTCCTGTACATCCTAGCACATTCATGCATACGGAAGTTCACTATACGGCGATGAGAGCACTTCAGTCGCAGGTTTGGAAAGCTGGAGTGTACAGATGCAGCCAGACGTGTACAATTATGGCCGAGGAGGGATGAGCAGGAAACGTAGTCATCACAAGACAGGGATGTTTGCCAAACAAAATGTGTTCGAACAGTAGAGGAAAAGTAGAAGTATTGTGAAGATAAGCGCTTAGAGACACAGAGTGTCAAGACAGATATATGGACTAATGATAATGATAATTACTTCTGTAATTATCAATAAACACTGATTTCATGATCTGTAAAATAAAATCAAAAGACGGTTTTTAATGTTATTTTGTCATCAATAATACTAAAAAGGATACGTCTTTCTTTCCTTTAAGATACCATTATATTTTCTCTGAAAAACTTTTAAGCTATTTTAAGGCATTGTCTGATTGGCAGGATTAAATAAAAAATGGCGCTAGCACTGACATTGCTGCTGTACGGAAAGGCGTGATAAGACGCTTTGAAAGAGTTTTTCAGTGAGAGAGGGAGTCAATTCCAGACGGTTTACCTCAATTCGCTCAAGAAAAGTGACTCAATTTTGAAATGTGAATTTGTTTCTAAAATGTCATAGCAGTATGTGGCCTCCTTTAGCCTGAAGAGAATTTATTCCCAAAGCGCCCCGATATGCACATTTGCCACCTTCCCAAACATCATCTCTTCTTCTATCTTTTATTTTTATCGATCTCTTTCTTTGTCTCTCCTACCTCTCCTTCTCTCTCTTTCTTCCTGTTCTCTCCTTCTCTCTCTCTTTCTTCCTGTTCTCTCCTTTTCTCTTTCTCTTCTTTTTTCTCCTTTTCGTATTTCGCCTTTTCTATTTTCTCTTTTTCTGTATTTTTATCTTTTTCTCTGTTTTCTCCATATCACCTTTTTAATTTTTTTCTTACTACGTCAACGTCTTTTTCTTTGTCTAGCGCTACAACCCTTCACGCTTTTGACCTGGTATCCGCGTACACAGTACTGCCGGAGACTTTTCGTGTTCAGATGGATTGATCTTGTAAAGAAGAGGGATCAGCCCATTGCTCGGCCTTCAGCGAGGAGGAGGAGACTAAAGGCGAAGGAAGATGGTGCGCGATTCGTGGCTCGTTTTTTACGATACTGCTTCCGTTTTTGTCAAGAATTCATCCGAGGACACTACTGAAAGACGAATCAGAGACGTTAACCTCCGGAATTCATATCGAGACAGAGACTGGTATCATTCCAGCTAGTGTTTAAACCATTGGTACTCATTCATAGAATTTTTGAGTTACGAAGCTTCAGTTTACAACTTGCAGCTACGTAATTTCATTGGTCAGTCCATCCAACATACCAGCAGTCCAGCAGTCCAGCATCCAGCAGTCCAGCCAACATCCAGCATACACCAGTGTTGGTATTAACCACTAATGTAACGAAGTAATACTTGTGACTCCTCATCGGGAAACGTTTTCAAAGTGAAGTTACGTAAAACATTTTACATTAATTGAATGTTAAAATATATCTTTGTAAAAAAATATGAGGCTTGTGGCAGCTTTGATGTAATACCTTTGTGAAATGCTCTTGTGATCTTCGTGTAGCTAATGTACTCAGTTTGACACAAACTGATTTACAAATTAAGAAAACACACGCAAAAATATGTTAATTTTGTATTGCGTTTAAAAAAATATAAATAAGTAATTGAAGTTTAGAAAAATGTATTTTTATTCTCCTTACATTTGAGAATTCTGGACCCTTGAGTATGAGCAATTTGGATCGCATTGAATGTCCGGTCTAAAGATATCATAATGGAACTGTTCAACTTTTGACATTCACATATTGTCACCACATTCAATTCGTTGCAACGTTTGAAGATGTCCCCTTTCCTTTAGAATTCGCCTCGTCTTTGTTTTTATGAAAAGGTTTGCTGTGTCTCCCACTCGCTTTGTCACTTAAAGTACATTTCCTTTAGCCACACTCGTCACTAACTTATCTCCATCTTTGTGTCGACACCTTTGTTGTAACATTTTCTTATAAGCTTTTCGACGCCTCTTCCATCAGAAACACCTACCGTCACTTTTACAACCATTTCAATCCTGCCATTGACAGTATCATTACAGCTTTCACGATGTCGCTTCAACCTTTTGTCCAGCCATACCTTGCACTACCATAACTACTTCTTCCTTTCTGAGTCCGAAGCCATCGCCTTCCCTCCTCCCGTGTTGCCAGCCGGCGCGTACGTGGCCAGTGAGTGGAGGACCGACAAACAACGGTCTCCGATCTGGAGCAGTGCGTCAACAGGACCGTACACTCGCTCCCAATCTAAATAGACCTACCTCACCCGAAACGACTCTTTAAACTGTTTCACTTCTCGTTATACGGGGCTTGTCCTAGATTGTAACACTGCACGCACGTTTGCTATCTTGTAGTACGGGGCAATAACTGGTTGTTGTTTTTCTCCAACGTGTGCAGATAAAACAACTCAGACCGCTAACATTCGCGTCTCTGCAATGTTACATTCACTCACGTAACTGGCGACTCTCGGAAAACATAACATCCCTATAGCGAACATGTTAAACATACATTTTTTGACGAATACGGAGTACTTGGAAGGTGAACAACCCAGATATGTACACGGCATTTGAGCTCTCTCACGATATTTGCTCTTAATCCCGTACGTACTAAGAAGATCTCCAAGCATTTTCTGATAAAAATTCTAGATATTTAAAATACGCGTACTTCTATTTGGCGAGAACTTCCACAAGTACGCAGAGTATTCTCTATAATTACGCTCAAGAAAACGCTCGTACACTAGTGCTAATTAGGTTGGTATTCCTGCCTTACGGAAACGTTGTTCACGTCGGTCGATAACAAAGTATGAGCAGTCCCTATTCAGAAATTCGCGGTGAAAGGTCAGGCTTCGCATACCGCGGAAGTCGGACTCGTTGGTGAGGACGGGTGGGAAAATACTTCGTAGTATCTTCGAGTTACTCGCCCATTCCCGGGCCGAGGGAGAAGGGAATGTGGGAGTACAGCAATAGGAGGCCGGCAAAGGTGGCTCACGGTATCAACTGATGTCAGTGCAGTACCTTTGACCGGGAGGTCCTAGGGTTCGGGACCCGGCGGTGGCAGGAATTTCGACACTAGCTTGTCAGCTAGGTCGAATTCAGCCGCTGTCTGGAGGGGAATTCTAGCGGCCGGCTGCTCTGATCGGTAGCTTTCCGTGGTTTCTACGAACAACACCTGGCGAATGCCGGAATAGTACCCTAACAAACGGGCCGCAGACCGCACGCGATCTTTCCTTTCTCTTCCTTGTCCTATCCTAATTCCTTACTTACACACACTTATACTTACACGCACTACACTATCACACGTGTCGGTGGAGCAGTGAGAACAGCTTGTCCCGACTGGGGCGGTGCTCCGTTGGTAGGAGGTCTGGTTGGGGAAAATTCCCGCAAGCTCACGTAGGTCCGAGCTGGATCTCTGCAGTGAGCGGGGGAAGATCACCGCCACCTCCCGCGATAAAAATGCATACATTTTTTGGGTCTAATGACCTAAGTTTCATAGTTTACGAACCCGGAATCACTAATCAATCAATCAATAAAAAAACAGGAATGGGCTGATGCTGAGGGGCAATTGGTGTGTGGGGAAAGGGGAGGTGATGATTGTGTGATCGGTTGTTTGCGAGAGTTCCTCACAAACTCCTTCTTTGCATATGTCCACGCTGCACGCATAATTACGACAGCAACGTCGATATGTGACTACGCGCAATGCCGCAAGTACATTCCTTTGACTTACCAGGTGGTGTGTAGAAAATTCTCCTCTCTAACTCATTATATCTTTCATAACCTCTTCTAATTCTCTTGTAATTTAAATATTCTGCCACCAAGTAATGATACGTAATTTCAGAATTAATAATAAATCTAATCTAATCTAATCTAATAACTAGGCTTTAGAAATTTTGCAGAGTACATAATGACGCTTTTTAATATGATCAAAAGCATACAAAACGTTTGGGTACAGTGAATTTGTGCATCGTATTATCATTATCGTATGACTAGAGGTATATTCTTTTAAAGTAAAATGAAAATGCAACAATATCTCCAAAATTACGACAGTTGTAAAACTTGAAAATCTCTACTAATTCCTCAATGTATATTTTCATAATTTTTCTACAATTTTGAGAATAATAAGATATAACTGCGTGGAGAAAAGAGGGAAAATAATGTAAATAAGACAGCAAAAGAAATGTTTCTGGGCAAGTCTCTTCCTTTCTTTCCGAGCTCTTTCGACAGCAGATCTACGACGTTTCTTAGGGTGAAGCAAAATTATATAACGCGCATTGGAAATGTTAATTTCTTTCACAATTTCCTTGTTCTTCATCTTTCTCTTTTCTTTCACCTCTCTTTCCTCTTTTCTTTTTCGTAGCCTCTTTCCTTACTCTTCCCAGTTTCTTTCCCTTCACTGTTTCCTTTGTTCTGTCTTTCCAACACATTGACGTTGTACACCCTCTTGATTCTTTCAGTTTACTGACATGATCTGTAAAATTCTTCTCTCGTCCGTTTTGTTTTATAACATTGAAAATACATGGCAAGTCAATGCCTGAAAATATGTAGGCAAAGAGAGAATTCGTCCTGCTATTAAAAATTTGTTTTCCTCCGGCTTTTTTTGTGAGGTTTCATTAAAATTTTATATTCTATTTTTGTACTCTTTCATCTTCCTCTTTTTCTCCTTTACATTCTTTTATCAAATCGTTTTTGTTCTGTTCGAACATAAACTTACTTTACGTGATAAATTACCATTCCTCTTTCTACTAAGTACTTCTCTTTATTCCCCTAATCATTTCCCCCATTTTCATTCTCCGTTTCGTTCCTCCACACTTTTCTTCCTCTTCCACATCCATTTTTTCAGCTTCTGGACATGGACCGTAAAGTTCGCCCGCCCCTCCCCCTCCGCCTCCCCGGGCGTCTGCGCAGAGCACCTCATGGTGGCGCGCGTTCTTGCGTTACGTCGCGCGTGGCCGGGCAGCGGTTCCCAGGGCCCGCGGTGAAAGTCCGCGCGAGGCGCCTGCTCGCGGATTTATTTTGTTAATTGCGCGCCCGCCCGCTTCCTCGGGGTGGTGGTGGCGGTGGCGGTGGCGACAACGGTGGCGGTGGTGGTGGCGGTGACAGTGGAGGGGGCGGAATGTGGCGGGGCTGTGGCGGAATGTGGTGGAATGTGGCGGAATGTGGTAGAATGTGGCGGGGTTGTGGCGGGGTTGTGGCGGGGTTGTGGCGGGGTTGTGGCGGGGTTGTGGCGGGGCTGTGGCGGGTTTGTGGTGGGGTTGTGGTGGTCGCGATGACGATGACGATGATGGCGGCGGTAACGGTGACGGCAGCAACGGCGAGGGCGGTAACAGCAACGGCGGTGGCGGCGGCCGAGTCGTCTGTGTGGACAATCTTAGAAAGTTAATTGTCCAAATAACCCTGACAGCCCGTGCGCGTGGAAATTGCGTGTCCCAATATTGACATATCGGCGGACGACGGGCTTTGTGTTGGCCCGCGCCCCGAGGAGAGCGCTCCGCGCGGCGTGTTGGCCAATTAGAGCGATTCGCCGCGGGCGGCGCCGTCGAGCGGGAAGTTCGTGCATCACGTGGCTTTTGCGCTGTGTATAGACGTGAGGCGCTCATTGGGATGAAGAGTTGTCTTCTGTTGCGTGATGGTGTTTGAACGGTTTTTAGAACAATTTGAAAAGCAAAAATAATAGGATATTTAATCTGTAAGATATTTAATCCCAACATCAATAGCGATGTCTGTGTTGAGAGTTGATTTTCGTGACCTTGTTTGACTTTCTGGGATAGTTCCTCCCGAACAGACAAATTTGTGAACAACGTCGGGGCTATAAAATTATTAGAACTATTAACCACATTATTATTGCTTTCCCTAGTTAGTTCAGTCCGTTAATTCATGACGTCTGTTTCGAAATAGTCTATTACTTATTGACATAAATAAGATGAAGCATATTTGTTGCATGTTTGGAGCTAATCTCCATTATGTGTGGAACTGTAGGGAGTCGAAGTTGTGCTGAGAAAATATTTAAGTTTGCAGCGACACCGAAAAGAAAATAGATGGTAACAAAATGTTAGTTACGGCAGAAATAGATTCAGAGGGAAGCAGAGGAATTTCTTCTTTGTCCATTAGAGCATGAGAAGCAATGCATTACAGGTTTACAAAATACAAAAAAAATACACTTCTAGAATCACCATGTAACATCTGTAAACGTGCAGCAAATTCAGTTGAAGTAGGAGCAAATAGTTTACGTAAAATGGTGTCTCCATATCCTATAGGAGCATTGTTAGGATTCTTGAGATACAGATGTTTTGTCAAATGACTGTCAAAGAATTTGGAGTGAAAAGATGACGACCAGATTGACTTATGATGCAAACATATTGCATTCAATATTATAAATAAAATTATCGTATTGGCATTTTTTAAGTATCGTGCACGATGTAGTTCTATCACGTAAACGAGAAAATATTGTGTACTGAGCCTTCGACGCAAATAAACGATTTAGATTGGGCTGACCTAAAAAAACATAGTTCTTTAGTGGACTGATTAAATTTGCGTTGATTTTTGAAAAATGAGCAAATGATACGCCACAATATTTGCAAAATATTTTATATTTATTGAAAATGAGGTAAATATCATTAACACAATGTATCAATGTAGTCCATGATTCAATAGAAGGAAACAAAAAAAAAGAATTATTCTATTCGTAGAAAATATTGAATAGAAGTGCAAGCTTGGAAATTCAAATTACAAAGTGTGCCATCAGAACAGAAGTATATACGTTACATGTACTTTACAATCAGTTTGCCAATTGATAAATTATACGATTCAATTAAAGGATTATATTTATATTATCTTGAATTAGATAATACCATCGTGTATGAACAATGTTTTTTACTTTCCCGTATACGTACGTATACACGGTGTGATATACGTAGTATAGGGAAAGTTATATAATGCTGCGCGAAAAAATGGCCAATTTTCGGTGGAAAAAAATTAATTGCAGGGCCGTGGTAACGAACAAGGATACGATAGGGAAATCAAATTTTTCAACATTAATGTTCCTCAGATACAGAATTGAAAAATGTCAATAAAATTAAATAAGAATAAACGCATTAACGTTCTTACAATTCGAGTCTGTTTCATCGTGATTGAAACAAAATGGACTAATTCTTATGTAATAAACCAAAACAAATATACAAGAAATTTATCGCACGGGAATTTCTCATGGAGCAGAAAAAACTAGTGGTGCTACAGAATGGCACAGACTTTCTCGCATTAGTTTTCTATTTCCTTGGGTCTTCGCTAGCTATTCGGAATTGCCACAAACTCTTTCTTGCCAGCTGTCATCTATCACCGCCAAAAGTACATTTTTTTTCATATTCTTAATTTTTCGGTTTCCTATTGGTAGAACGGAAACATTAATTTTATAATATTAAAGAACACAAAAACCTAGTCATAATTGGCAATTTTCTTTTAAAAATTATGTGCCGTTTTAAAGAAAATGGTTTTTAACGCTACTAAAAGTGCGAAATTGAAGCTCATTTTCACAGAAAAGTTTTTAGTTTTCAAAATATTTTATTTGAAGTTATTTGAAGCACTTACACTCACAAATATAGTAATGTTTACAAATTGCTGGTAATGTGCATATTAAAGATGTGAGAGATCTTTCAAAAAAATTACAATTATGTAATTTTTGAAAAAAACAGAAAATTACTCAAAATAAACTTTACATTATATTAAAGAGTGTAATTATCACTATTCGTTACAAAAGTTTGAAGAAAAAATTTGCAGCCATATATGAGAAAATGGCGTTTGAGCATTTCTGAAAAAGACGAAATAAGAGCTACTTTTCACAGAAATCGGTAGTGTTTTCGAGAAACTTTACATGACATTATTTAAAGCATATATACTCGTAAATATAATAATGTGAAAAAATCGCCAGTAATTAAGAAAAAAATTCCTTAACACGTGGTGTAGCCAGAAACCCTGTTTTCTAGATCCTTGATACCGAAAACCCAATTGAAAGGAAAACGTCCGTCTGTCCATCTGACCGTCCGTCTGTCTGTCCGTCTGTGAACACTGCTAGCGTCTAAACCATACGTACGATTTCTTCCAAAAGTGATATTCCCCGGTCGATCTAATTCTAGTCAAAGCTTTGAGATTTTGAAAAAGATTCTTCCATATTTGCGGGTACTTTATATGAAGCCCCCTGGGGATTTTCAAAATTTTCTCAAAAACGGCTCCAAATTTTTTCTTTAAATTTCTTGTGTGAATAGAGTAAACTACACTTATTAACATGGCATAGGTCCGATTTTCACGGATAACTCGGAATTTTCGAAAATTTTGAAAGTTTGATTTTTTTTCGGCGTCTTTGTACAACTACAAAATTGAAGATAGAGATTTTTTCGTCAAATAAAATTGGTTCTGCATGTTGAGTTCTTTCATAAAGGTCATGTAAATATTTTTCAAAATTTTAGTAGTTTTCGTGCAATATTGCGTGCAATATGTGCAATTTAAAAAATATTACAAAACCAAGATTTTCTCAAAAACGGCTACAATTTTTTTCTTTAAACTTTTGGTAGGGATAGTGGTAAATGTACACTATTAGATGACATCAAAGCCATATTGCTGTACAGGTTGCTTTTTTCAAAAATTACAAAAATGTAAATGTTTTCACATGTTTCTCACGTCTATAATATTTACATTAGCGGCGATTATTTCACATTATTATATTTAGGAGTACATATGTTTTAAATAATGTCAAGTAAAGTTTCTCGGAAACACAACCGTTTTCTGTGAAAAGTAGCTCTTATTTCATTTTCAGAAACGCTCAAACACCATTTTCTCATATATGGCTGCAAATTGTTTCTTCAAACTTTTGTAAGGATAGTGATAATTACACTCTTTAATATGATGTAAAGTTTATTTTGAGTTATTTTTTGTTTTTTTCAAAAATTACATAATTGTAATATTTTTGAATGATCTCTCACACCTTTAATATGCACATTACCAGCAATTTGTAAACATTATTGTATTTGTGAGTGTAAGTGCTTCAAATAACTTCAAATAAAATATTTTGAAAACTAAAAACTTTTCTGTGAAAATGAGCTTCAAATTTCGCATTTTTAGTAGCACTAACACGCAATTTTCTTTAAAACGGCACAATTTTTAAAAGAAAATTGCCGTTTATGACTAGGTTTTTGTGTTCTTTAATATTCTAAAATTAACGTTTCCGTTTTACCAATAGGAATCCGAAAAATTAAGAAAATGGCAAAAAAAATGTACTTTTGGTGGTGATAGATGACAGCTGGCAAGAGTATGTGGCAATTCCAAATAGCTAGCGGAGACCCAAGGAAATAGAAAACTAATACGTGCAAGTCAGGGCCATTCTGTAGCACTATTTAAGGTTAAAAGAGAACGCCATGTTATTAATGTATCCCGTGGTTTCTGCAGATGTTAAATGAGCAGTTGAATGACGTTCAGGGTGTACTATTTTGTTGGAGGAAATGTCACGACAACACAGTCACGGAAACATGTGATATTGATGACGGAGACGAGAAACTTCTGGAAGATAAAAGCACACAGTCGACAGGCAAATTTGACCAATTGGACGAACACCAGTCGCAATATGAAAATACAAATCCAACATTCGCTGCGTTGTTGGCTAGGAAATTTAGTTTCCAACTATTGCAGCATATAGTGTCTTACATTATTATACTAAACCTTTTATCCTGGTAACAGTTGAGCCGTCACTCGAAAAATGTAAACAATGAAACTCAAAATTTGCGAATACTACTAATATTTGGAAAGAATGTATGTCAAGTGATTTAAAAATAAAAATGGGAAAATATGTTGCACTTAGATAGAAATATCTAACTTTTCTATTAAGAAATAACTATTTAACACCAGTAATACATATAGGAAATTAAACTTTGTCACTCTATAAATCAAAATTACGCAAAACCAACTAATATTTCACTTTTACATGAAATAATAAAAGATCCTGCATAGGAAGATATATTGGAATGAATATTTTACTTTCTAAAAAAATCTAGCTTCAATATGGAAGGTAGAGGTCAGATATGATAAGAAAAGTTTGTAATTTTGTAAAATCCCAGAAGTTTTAATGGACATTGAACCCATACCACATTATTACGAGAGATTATCTACCAATTTCCTCTCCTTTCTTTCTTCCATACTCCACCCGTGACGTCCATTTCATTAAACAATCACACTGTAATGTACAAAATATTACAGAACAAACGCCGCGCCTTAATCTGGACGGACGGAGCTGTAATAGACAAAATATTACAAAACAAACGCCGCGGTTTAATCTGGACGGTCGCGGTTACTAGGTAACGAAGGTTGTTGACGGGCTAGAAGGGGGCTCTGGACGGGAGAGTTGGTGGTTGACTGGCATCCTGGTGGTAGCGGCGCGTATGTAAGCTGAATTATTTAAGTTGGACATCGACGTGAATAGGGAGGATAGATTGTGGAACAATAGGGCGAGAAGTGAGCAGCAAGAAAGAAGCAGACGACTTCGGCGACGACCGGCGCGAAGAGGGATTTTCGGCGCGGAAGTCAAGGGGCTACGAACTGCGGGGCCATCGTTTCACAACGCCAGACAATTTGGTACCGTGAACTTAATGCATACAATCAGTCAAGAGAATTTTTATATTGTTAATCTCAAATTTCATTCTTAATAAACAAAATTATTGTTGTGCCACGTTGTATGTAATTCCTTCGGAATATAAATAATTTCAGACTTCCAGGCTTCTCTGTATAGAGAGCATGAGAACCAAAGAACTGAGCTAGTAAATTAAATTAGATAAAATTAATTATTCATTACTTTATCACAACACCTAATACAAAATCCAACTTTATTTTCTTCTCGCCGATATAATTCAGCAGCTGTCCGGAGGAGAATTCTAGCAGCCAGCTGCTCTGATCGGTTTTTTTAGTGGTTTCTCCGATCAACACCAGGCGAATGCCGGAGCAATACCATGACAAATGGATCGCAAATCTTTCCTGCCTCTTCCATGTCCCATCTCACTCCTTACATACACGCATTTGCATACACTACACCACTATACTTGTCAGGAGACCAAACAGAGATTAGAGCTACGGGCCTTGGCCGAGCACCGGTGACCCAGCCTCTCGGCCATGAGATAAGGGTTTCGTGTGATTAGCACGAAGACATCCCTTCACCGTATGTACTGGTCTTCATAACCTTAGAGTGGGCTTTCTCATCGTCACACAGTAATAGATGCCGGAACATTTGTAAGGAAAGAGCACATAATTTTCCTCGGCAGGGAATCGAAACCCTATTTGCGCCGTGGAAAGCGAGCACTGTAACCAACGAGCCACCCGAGAGGGTTGGAGCAGTACACGCTTGGGAAAATACCTGGAGGAGGAAATACCCCCAAGGTGATGTGTATCTCACTATTCAGGGGTGGGGAAACAACGCCACCTCCCGTGATAATAGTACATTATGAAACGATGAGGTAATGACGGGTATTAATACACGAGTGTCGTTAACTTCACACGAATGTATTAATACCCATTACATCGAGTTTCATACGGTACGTTTTCTACGACTTATGGTAACTTTTATAAGTTAAACGTTTACATTAAATATTTTTGTGGCAATTGATTCAGCAAAGGCCACCTAGCGGACAGCTATCTAAATCTACCCTCGCATATTGCCGAAGGTGGCTGTGGTTACCTGTCCGCCTGCGAGGAAGTACTGCGCTAGTCAAATAGGATCAAAGTGAAATTACTATCCACATAATTTTAAATAATATTCCACGAAAAATGCTGTTAATAATAGAAATTAAAATTATTGAGCATAATATAATATTAAATGCCAGTTTAATATACACGAACGAAACATTTGCTAAAAAGATTCTCAGTGATTAAGTGCCAATACTTGGTTTGTAAACTTCTCTGGGATTGGTCAAGAACCTGTATCATAATGAAAACTGTATTGAAATGACTATCAGAATGAAACTGGTTGCAGCCATCAAATGACAGCATTATACAATGGGAGTAGAACAAATCATTACTCTTACAAGGTTATTAACGATAGAAGTTGGGGCGCCCGGAAATACGAAACTATCTTGCCGATATCATTCATATCTGTTTCTCTTCCAGCCTTATTAATACATCTTCGTCTCTCAATATATTAATCCATCTGACACTTACCATCCTCCACTATATTCTCATCTCAAAGGGTTCTACTATTTCCTTGTCTCTTTTTTATTTTAAAAGTTAAAATTATTAGGCAGAACTAGTATATACATTGAGCAAAATATATAAAGCCATTGGAAGATGAGAGCAGCCAGCGCTAAATGCTCAAATGATTCAATAGCAAAAGTTTCAAAAAAGGATATCCCCGAATTCTCAAAACATTTTCAGAATTTGGAGGAAATGTTCTAGGACATTAATTTCTAAACCCATATAAAAAAGGTCTTACTTTGATAACGATACTATACAATGTCCTATTTCATCAAGTTTGCCTTTTCATTTGGAATTAATTCTAGGCGTTATTTTGAAAGAAGTTTGTAGGCTCTCCTCAAAAACGTATTAACCAATCATGAGCTTTCCATTTAAAGCCTTCTTAAGCAAAGTGACTATTTTGGATCAAAAAAATAAATCACAGAAAAATACCTTCTTTACCTGCAGTTAATATTCCGGCCAAAGCAGTACATGCTTTGGCCGGAATATTAGCTGCAGGTAAAGAAGGTATTTTCTGTGATTTATTTTTCGGCATGAGAAACAATTCACTCAACATTAAACGCAAATTCAGAATTCTACATTATGGTTGTAAAAATCTGAGATATCTTTACGAAGCATCAGGTTCATCCACTGACGAGCAAATTTTATATGCCATCACTGTTTTTAATTTTTGCCGTTTATAGAAATTAATAGGATTCTATATTTTAATACTCAGATACATAGATGGGGAGAATATATATGAAAGTGAAAGTTGGAAATGGTAAGACCGGGTACAATGGTAATTGCTCAATAACATTAAAATTGAATTTAAAAAAAACGTTCAAGACAATCATTTTGTTCATGAGAAATTAGATAGATTTGTGTTCGTAAGGATTGGTCTCTTGCTTTCACTGGTTGGGAAAAGTGGTGTCGTCATATTTCAATGAACGTCTAAATAATTTCTAGGCAATCTCTGTCCCAGTATTGATTTATTGGCATAAGACGCTCTTTGCGTTGGCTCATGTCTCTTTAGCAGAGCCCGTTGGAAGACCTCGGGCGTGTTGTCCAATTAGAGTGCTTTGCCACAGGCAAAGCAGGAACTGCTGAGACAACATGAATTGCATTAGGTGAGAGCAGGGGTTTAATTTATGTCAATCAGTCATTATCTACACGAGAAACGTGGATTGTCTATTGATTAGAGTCTCTTTATGTTCTTCGTTTTGTTTGTTGTAATTTTCATGTTCGTTTTTTGTAATTTTCATGTATACATACATGTGGGTCATGGCTGGCATGCTAACATTCCATGCAGCGACCCCGCATTCAGTTCCCGGATGGGGCAAAAATTAAATAAAATAAATAATAAAATAAAACTAACACTGTCGCTTTCCATTTTAATATTCTAGTTCATTTCACTGGCTTATAATGTGAATGATTCTCGCAGATAGAGAATGCCAAATGGATGGCTTGAGTTGTTGCGACCTGCCTACCACAGGTCTCCCGAACCTATGGCCGACAGGCTGGGACGCCATGTCATTTTCATAGTCTGACGAGGCTGTAGTGCCATGATTATAATTGAAGGGTTGTGAGCAATAACATGGTAACCCACAACTTACAAATGAAAAGAAAAGTTACGAATAGTGCCTTAAGAATCTCTCGTGCATTGAAAGGTTTCGTCTTGGGATATATTTCTTGAGAGAATGATGACAACTGGTTCTTAAAACAAGGTTTTAATCAAAATAAAATTTTTGCTTTGTTTATTATGGGTGGTAGCATCGCTGTTGGTGCAAAACGAGCCTCGTGTGAGTTACCATGTTATTGCCCACAACCCTTTGATTAATAGTAACTTAAATACTACCAAGACCATTATATGCTAGTTCAGTCCAACAGAAAATGTTTGTTGTTTCACTGCTGCTAGTCAATTGAATAAGTTATTGGTAATACGATTTATCCACTTTTCGATATTAGGACCCCACAACACTTCTATTTCTGCGAAAAATCCGTCGATTTGTGCCAGGAAAGTATAATACTACTTTCTCCTAACTACATAAGTTCGTAGTAGCCATGAAAGTAAGAAGCGTTAACCAGGGTTTCTAAAACGTGGACGGCAGTTGAAAGAAGACTCCGAAAATGTACATTTAAAATCATCAATACTACGCTCTTTATTTGATATTCATTATCTGCTACTCATCATTTGACGCATATTATTAATTATTACGTCCTTTTTTATAATTAAGTGCAATTTAGGATTGATTTTCATTTGTTTCAGCTGTTACTGCATCAGAAATGTGGGTCCGTGGCATTCTTCATTCGATTTCCGCCTTCAGACACTGCTTTGAAACGTAAGTGCAACTCAAATCTATTCATCAATAATTTATAACGTAGACATCGTGTGAAATTGGGTGCTGAAAGATAAAACTTCAAGATTAAATTCATCTCAAATTCCTTCTTCAGAACAAACCAATAAAGGAAAAATCAAATGGATGGCAATTTTTTCTTGTGGTATTAGCTTTTTGACATAAATTACCATTAATGTGTGGAATTTGTTACTTACTACCACTCTGAGTAACGTGTTGATGAATGACATACTTACAGCTAGTACTGTTACATTTCTAATGAGGAAGAAAACGGTGCCAAGCACTTCATATAATCCAGAAGAGAACGACTTTGGACGAATTTAGATTAGACTTTACTTCGAGTACTGTTTCTTTCCTTTGATTGACTACAGGTTTCCTTATGTGGACTAAAGCCTCACGTCTTGAATAGTCGATATAACACGTTATAATCCTGGCTGAGGGTGAAAGGCCTTAAAATACTCCAGGCATTTGAGAGCTAGTCGGCAGATTGTCCTTTATCGGTGACGACATGGAAGAGGTGAACATGTTAGAAGATGGTAACGGTCCATTTAGTTAAGCTCCCAAATGAAAAAAAATCCCTGAAATGATTGTCTTAAATGGGAAAAGATTCGTTATTCCAAATAGTCGGGTAAAATTCTAACAAATGGGTTCCAGATCTTTTTCGAGTGTCACAAAAGTAAATAAATGGATCGTGAAACGTTGTACGCTCTTCTGCATCTGATCTGAACCGGTTCAGTAAGAACGGCTCCCAGGATACAGTCGAGGACTTCAAAATGAATGACCATGGTGTAAGAGGCGTTGAGTGCCGCACCGTTCGTCTGTGGCATGACAGTACTGCAATGGTTACTGAGACTGCATTCTTGATGCGAAACTTGACTCGTCGACCTGGGTAGTTGATGCGACTACATCGTGCTCCTCCTATCGCCATTTCCTAAGTAGTGGTGGTACACAAGTTCACATAGAGCTGTGAGTGTCAAGATACTGCGTTTCTCACAGTTCTTGCGCTTATTATTTTGCACTTCAGAAAGAATCTGACACACAGTCCGTTTGTTCTTAATTAATAGTTTTGAGAGAATTTCTATTTTTTTATTTCATCTTATCCACCATCAGTTGTTTCTGCCTAAATTTTGGACAATCGTCATGACATGTGTTCTACACATAAGTATTTTATTAATAGAAAATGTCTTCTAAGGAATGTTCAGAATTAAATTGACCCTCAATTTTGATAAAATTATGTAAATCGAGTATGATTTTTTTGACATAATGTCGTTCTACGGAGTTTTCCTGTGTCCTTTTAAGATACGTTGCTTTTGAAAAGATTTCTATACGGTGGGAATTCGCAGAAAATTGTTGCATCTGCGACAGAGTGATTGCAAAAGCTACTGACACTCTCCAGTTTTGGAGCTACGTTACGTTTTTTTTCGTTTTTTCTAATTTCGGAATCGATTTCACTAAAACAACGTGAAATTAATATCAAAATTTTTAATACAAATTTTCCAAAATCTAAAATAACCACTACAAAGTAAATGAAGAATTGCGTTTACTCTAACACTTAAAATATTTTTGCGACTCATCTAGAAATTTCTGAAGAAAAAAGGATGCGTCATTCCTATATTATGTATGTGAGTAAAATGTAGAATGTGATTTATGAAAAACAAGTGTTAATAATAACAATGTATAATGCAGTAATAAAATTCCTAGTGTAGATCATGGACAGCGTACTAGCTACTTGTGAGGCGATCCTGCAACAAAAAAATCAATGAAACAAATTACTAACGCAAACACAACAAGTTTCTGGTCGATTACAATCGCTAGCTCGTATTAACCGGGGAGAGGTGGGTCAAGGCATCAACTGATGGCAGTCCATCACCCATTGCTCGGGAAGTCCTAGGTTCGAGTCCCGATGGTGGCAGGGCACTAGCTAGATAGTTAGGTCGAATTTAGTCTGTCTGGAGGAGAATTATAGTGACCGGCTGCTAAGATCGGTAGTTTTCCGTAGTTTCGCCGATCAACACCAGCAATGCCGGAGCAGTACCTTAACAAACGAGCCACTGACCGCGCGCGATCTTTTCTTCATCTGCTTTGATCTACCTTTCCCTATCGCACTTGTACTTACATGCACTACACTACCACACATGTCGGAAGACCAGTCGAGAGCTGCCCCGGTTGGGGCGGTGCCTCGCTGGTGGGCGATACCTGGTTGAGGAAAATCTTCTCTAGCCGATGTGTGGGTAGGCACCGGTTCTCGTCATCGAGCGATGAAAGATCACTCCTACCTCCCGAGGAAAAAAATATGTACCACAGTTACGAGACTAATGACTTTAGCAGTTGACGCGCCCGGAATCAATCAATCATCGCCCCAGGCTACCCAATGTTTTCTGAGCAGAAATAGTATGTTTGGATGTCTCCACTACGCATGCGCAGTGACTCTCTTCTCGTGTGGCTCTCTCGCTCTGTAATGGAACACCCAGATATTCCATGCAAACTTTACAACTCCGTAATACATTCAAACATTCATCCCATTCCTAAGGTTAATCTGCAATCATCGTCTTTTACGTTTTGTTATACTCACGACATTCTCCATAGAGTAAAAGGCAACGTCTCTGATCATCATTTTCTCCCCCAAACTTCTCGGCGTAAGCCTCCTCTTTCACATACGTTCGGGGACTGAGAATGACAATCGTCAAGCAAAAGCTTCGTCCCGCTTCCAGTGATTGACTGTTAGTGATTTCGTGTGCGTGAACTGCTAAGGTCATTAATACTATGAGTTGTAGTGCATGTTTTTTGCTCGTGAGATGGCGATGTTTTACCCCTCTGGATGGTGAGATCCGGCGTCGACGTACCATTGGCTAGCGGGGTTTTCCCTTAACCAGGTATCTCCCACTAGCAGGGAACCACCCCAGTCGCGACAAGATCTAAGCTCCCGACCGGTCACTTAGCATCTGTGGTAATGCTGTGCATGTTAGTGTGTAAGAGATGAGGATAGGAAGGAAGAGGAAGGAAAGATAGTGCGCGGTCCGTGGCCCGTTTGTTAGGGCATTCACCAGGTGTTGATCGGAGAAATTACGGAAAACTACCGATCGTAGCAGCCAGCCGCTAAAATTCTCCTCGAGACAGGGACACAAATTCGACCTAACTGACAAGCTAGTGCTGCCACCGTCGGTATTCGAACCTAGGACCTCCCGGTCAGAGGCACTGCAGTGACATCACTTGATACCCTGAGCCACTCTCCCGGTCCGCTTCCAGAATTTCAAAAGGTTTTCATACCGTCCGTTATTGAATGTCGACTGACTAGATTCAATGATAAGCACGGACTTTAAAGCATATGCATAGTTCGAATGGCGTATTTCTTTAATGCATCTGCGCATGCGCAGAAATTAGATATAGCTGTCGATGCTGTACACTACGCTTAAAAGGAGAGTCCGCACAGCAATCAACTGCAACCTCGATCTTCTAATATGCACAGATACATAAAAGTTATGCGAAACTGGATCTGCGCATTCGCAGAAGATCGATGTAATATCGATTGCTTGACCGTTTCGTCGTGCAAAATCTTCCTTAAAGTCCCGAATATCGGAGTTTCCATTATCGACGCTATCATATCGATTCAGATATCGCAACATCCCTTCCCCGACGCGTGTGTTCACAACGAGGCCCATGACGCAACGAGCAGCGAAGAGAGAAAGGACGCAGCATCGAATTACGGGCGCTATAGGTCGCTCCCATCTCACAACGCAGAATCGCTGGCGCCCAGCCGGGATGTCAGATATATTTGATCGACTTGTTTCTGGGTCGATGTTTTAACGTGGCCTTGAATGAAGGAATGATAATAAAATAGAATACTACAGGAATAAATCATACCCTTTACGACATTCTTGTGAAATAGATAAACTTGTTAGGAATTCTTTTCCAGATTGTGGGTTCGCTTCTCGCGCTGATGGTGTTGGATTCACGAGAACAGGGTATTAAATTTTGGTTCGGTTTATGAGTGCCAGCTCATTTTGCGATGTAATAGACATTTCACAATTATCACCAGAAGAGTGAATTTAGGGTATAAAGCGACGTAAAATGTATAATGGTGCTCTAATGATAGTATTTTCTAAGATAAACAATTAACCTAAAAGAGTACATTCAGCCATAAAAAAATTATATTTTTCTCGTGTGCTACTGCCGATTAATATTCCCCAACAACTTTTCAACTTCCCTAAATTATTTTATTCTTACCACTTCCTGACAACTAAAAAAGCTTTCGTTTCCAGAAATTGTGTAAAGGAGTACTTTATATTCAGGCAAATGCTGAAGAAGTACTCTTAAGAAATAGGCCATGGCCGCTCCGCATCTTCCTTTCCTCATTAATTGTCCTACCTCTGCTCGTACACACACACACACACACCTTCCACTTACACACACTACACTACCACCGTACTGCCGGGGGATGGGTATTCTACCAGCCGACGTGTAGCTTGGCATCGGATCTGATGTTCGAGAGTACGAGGAATATCACCGCCTTATGTTATATAACATGCACCTCCAATAACGGGACCAACGACGCAGCATCAGGCAATTTTCTCGCCTGAAAGCCCAAAACTATCGAAGCTTGAGTTTAAATTCCGCCGCCCTGATTCTCCGTCAACAAATCGTCTAATGTGGACGCGCTATTTGTAAGCGCTGAAATATGTCAGACTTTTCAATCCAACTCAATTACGTGAACGATTTCTTACGCGTTCTTTCGAACGGACTCTTCTGTCTACGGGTGAATGTTGTGAGAGATGATAGATGTTATCAATTGCTAAAAATGCAAAATGTTACCAAACCCTTAAACAAGAGTAATTGTATGTTTGACGGTCAATACAGTGTATTTCTGAACTTTTCAATCTACGATAAAATGCGAAATTGACCGCACAATGCGAAATCACATACAAAGTGCGAAATGGTCGTGAGTCTGTGATATAATTGCTGAATTGCATCTTACGGTTTCCTTAGAGTTCGCCCTCTAGCTAGGGATCATCGACAAGAACTCATCCATGTTTGCAAACTTTTAATTAGACTGTGGCCATGTTTACAAATGGCGAAATATTAAATTAGTTTCCCTTATTTCCTGATTTTAATGGAAAAATATGAAAAAGCATAAAATAATTTTTCTATCTCAAACAGTCCTCCCTTAATCAATATTTTCTCAACAAGTGCTTCGAAATCCTAAATCTTAATTTTAATGTTGCTCTAAAATGCTGTAGCCTTGCTTTCAAAATTATTTTTTAAAATACCGTATAAAGTGCTTAATTCTACCAACACTAGAGATTGTACTCTCCGCCGCCACCTCCCGCAAGCGATGGACAGGCGCGTGATCAGGCTGCTTGGAGGTGATGGCCACGTCGCGAGGAGGGTGATGCGGCCGCTGTCGTCTCCCGACGCGACAGGACGTACGGCGCATGCGCGATGCCGGGCGCAATCGCGTGGTGATCGCCGCCGCTAACAAGGGAGCTCGCCGGGTGACGTACGCGGCCACCGAAGAAGAGGGCGGGAGCGATGGGAGATTGGAACTTTGTACTAGATGCTCGGGCGGGGGAAGATTCTCATCGAGGTGAATGGAATGGGAGAAAACTTTGTATTAGAGATGGGTTAGGGAACTGAATATGGGATGCAAACCGCAAATGGAAGAATTTTAATGCTACCATCACCAGTTTTGGAGTAATGAGATTTCACTACATTAAAATTAGATAATGTATTATCTAAGTTGTGAAATGTACGAAAACAGTAATATTAATGCCAGTTTAATAATCGTTAAAATGGAGTAATTAAAACGCGTCTTTTTTAACTATTACTGAACATCCAAATGTCACTGAAATAACAGATATCAAAAGACAGGATCTCTACGTGAGTGGGTATTAAAACATTCGTAGTTGGAATTTGAGAGAATAAAATTGAAAAGCTTTAGTTTACAGATATTGGGTACTGATTCTTTTTTTAAACTTTGGTAATTTGATTTATTGATTGCTCCACCTTAATATTTCATAAAACTAAATATTTTCTATGATATCTTTGGATTGAGGTATAGGATACATCTAAGGATATTCGGATAATTTCGAAGAAACAAACAAAAATGATTAAATAAGTGCAGTGGTTTTGAAATATAGTTCTTACGTGGATACAAATTGGCTACAGTAATTTTATAAAAAATAGTAGCAGAGCAGCTAACTGAAGTACTAAAACTGCCCCTAAACAAAACCGTACAAAATTGTTTTTCAAAACAGAGACAGCAATCAAGAACAGCAAGTTAAATACTCTGTAAATACATGTATACAACAGCAAATACATGTATCCCTGGAATAAATTAAATATTTCAACAAACTTTATTTCCTGTGGAACTTCAGCCTACTTCGGGGCTTGGGGTTCTTATGATTGAACTGAGGAAGGAAATATTCCATGCGTCCGTGGACGATTGTGAAAAGTTCTGCATACGTAGGTGCCAGGAAATTGTATAGAGGAAATAAGGAAATGACAGATCACACCAGTCAGCCCCTAAAATTCCACAAGTAGGGATGAACTTCAGCCCAGATTTTGGTGTCTCTTCTCAAAAACTGGTGGTCGAACTGAGACCCTCAATCCACGAAGTTCTAGTTGTGGTCTTCCGTGGATTGTAAATGGTTTTTAGAACGGTACTGCATAGATCAACGAGCAGCAGAGTACATGTGTTTTTGCTACCGGCACAGCGAGTACAAGCTTGGAGAATGTTTCGGCAGCTGTGACAACCTAAGCTGTTCTTCTTTTTGCCAGATGGTGCTAAAGCAAAGTTCAGGCCATTGACTGACGTCCACCTACTTGAAGTGCATAACGAGTCTCCCGAGACTATTAAGTCAGGATCATACAAGGATTGTGCTTAGAGCGTCGTGTGGTCCAAGGAACGGGTGTGACGACAGAATTGGGAAAGAAGAGTCGCGCATGATTCACGGCAGATTGAAGTAAGATGCTTTTCTTTCTTTTTGCATTTCGAAAGTTCCCTATTTTTCCACTTTAGTTCCAGTTATACTCCCCTCACGGTTCCAGCCAATAAAGTCACTATCATCGCGGCGGAAAACCGTGCGATGACTTTCCTACCATAATGGTCTGTCAATAATTGCTCAGTTTATGGGTTGTTAGTTCAAATCTAAAGAAATTGACATTTATTTGATGCTTCTGCCACTTACACCACTTAGAAAATTCTACTTCTATTTTAAACTACCGTATGCATCTCGTGGTTATAGCATGGTAGACAAAGGCGGCGAAACACTATTTAAAATCATCTCAAATAAATCAACATTTATTATTTCAAAATTGCTCAGCAAACACAAAATTTAATTCTCTATTTTTGACCGCTCACTTTCCGTTACGAAAGCAGCTCTGAAAGAAGGTCATTATTATCTATTCCCCACAATTCCTCTTACCCCTCTCCCCGCAACTCCTTTATCCGGCCATCCCATCTGTTCTCTTCTTATCTTCCCGACACATTTGCACGAGTGCATCGGCGACCCTCGCATACCCCCCTCCAACTCTCCGCGTCACCGCCTTTACAAACCCGCGCTTTTATCTCCCGCCGTTAGGAGCGCCGCTGTCGCCTAGGTATGTGACCTCTGCGCGGCGGACGCCGTGTCCCGTCGCGAAGACTCTTCCGGTCGCAGCAGCAGCGATAGGTATCGAGAGTCCTTCTTTTGCCTCCTTATGACGCTTTAACCCGCAGAGGTCGCGATCAGATCGAGAGGAAAAGAGCCGCGTCGACTCAGGAATTCTGATTCGAATTGAGGAAAGGACTGCATATTCTGCTGATGGTTTCCTACATTTACTGTCGGTTGGAGGAGCTGGATTTTAATCACGATGGTTTTCCTTACAAGGGGATGCATTAGAATCGCATGGAAGATCGATATGGAGTATGCAGCTGGATCTCGTCCCATCGTGACGGTTCGTGTTCTTGGAAAGACCGCTTGTGCAGATCTGCTGCTTTCGTAGGAAACAATAATTTGACGACTCAGTTTCCCGAAATCGTTCTTCGCAACTTCTGTCACGGTGGATGCGTATTAGAGCACGAATCGGGATGCGATGAATGTGTAGAGGACAAAGACCGGATGAGCACTGCTTAGAAAAAAATATGAAACTGACTCCGTGTTTGAATCACTGCTGACTAAATATGTCTAATGCACGAGTTGACGCATAGTTCTGTAATAATGAAGGAAGTGAGTTTTTTTATTCTACGTATTTCTTGAAAATCTTAAAAATCAACGTACTCTTAACATATAGCTAAGAGCCTCAGATTAACAAATGAAAGACACATGAATCAGTAACAAAACGGTTTGAAGAATTTTCGTGTCAATCTGTGAAATTATTGTGACTTGTGAACATTTTGAAAAAAAAGGAACGCATTGAATTTTTTTCAGACAACTACTTAATTAATCCAGGAGTTAGAAAGTTCCTCAACTTTTAAGTAAAAATACCTGCAGTGTTTCCTACTGCAATCGTGTAAACACTTTTCGTTTCATGAAAGAGCAATAACTCAGAATGACTATGTTAAAAAGTGCACAATTGAAATTCAACCCAAATCATAGCACATATGAAATTTCACAAGAGTGCTTCATATCGTGACCTGTCAGCAGTAATATCCAATACTTTGTAGATTGTGATCTCTATTATTCGCTACTCTGTAAAGTCTGCCTTTTACTTACGATGCATACAGGACCTCTCAACCAGGCTGTGATAGAATTCACTTGAGATGAAAGCTTAACATCAAATTGTAAATTCTACGATTCCTGAGAGGATGACAGGTAATTACTTGAAATAATGGGCTCTAATCTAATTATTTCTTTGTATTTCTTCATGACATCGACCTTCTCAAAACGTAATAGTTCACTACTATTTGGTTGCAAATCCCTTTGCAATTCTCTACATACGGTCTTTGAAGATGCATTATGTGTTTGATAACTTGAGTTTACAATAAGAATCTCACGAAAAAGGGACTCATCTAAATCAATCATACCCTACTGCCTCCTTTTATGTAAAAGGGCATTGGCCTCCACTCGCGCATAGTTGCATGTGGTTGCATACCCTCTCACTCGCCGCCACCGCTGCTACTATCAGCCACTCCATCACCGTTCCGATGCAGTCGCTGCTTCAGTATTACCTCCGGCACAGCTATTTTTGCTTCGCGTCTAGTGATGGCAAATTTTACCTATACATCGATACATCAATACTTCGATACATCACCAAAAAATTTTTGATGTCGATGAAAACATCGAGAATATATTGATGTTTTGATGTGAGAATATATTTAATATATTGATGTTTTAAATAAGATAAAACAGGTGGTATTTTCCCATTATGTTTCCCTTTTAATGCTAGTTCTTAAATGAGTTAAATGTTTTTGGTCACGTATAAATAATATGGTGAAAATAATGTTTATCGAATATGGAAACATGATAGATATTTTGTTAAAATTGAAACAAATTGAGTCATCCAGAACCAACCCCCCAAAACAACAATAAAGAAATCTCGCCGCTACCCGCCCCAAATTTACCTATAAAAGGGAATAAAGATCGAAATTAAATACTCTAACCTGGCAACATTGGAGAAACTATGGGAATAGTAAACGGTTTCGTGCCGCCTATGCATCAATAACAGAAATACATGCCAGTGGCTGTTGGTTCTGAGCAATTCACAAAACAATAATTACTGGAAATTTTATTTATATCATGATATTTTATTTAAAAATATCGATGTTTCTGGAAAAATACATCGATGTGAACAAAATATCGAACTCAAACACCGATGTTGATCTGTCGATGTTTCTGGTCGAAAATATCGTTGTTTTTAGAACATTGATGTTTTTTGCTATTCATATTCGCGTCCACTACGTTCATCATCCTGGTATTTTCCTCAACTTCCATTGTCACTGATCTATCTGCTCCTTGCCATATTTTCGTGTGCTTTCGGCACTCCCTTTTTTCTCAGCTTGACCTCATCTCCTTCACTGCCACTACTTGCCTCCATCGTCTCCATCGTCTCAGGCGGGACACTGTTGCCATATAGTCCCTCGTCGTGTCCGCTGTCATCAAAGCTGTGTGTACTTGATATACTATCAACCATTGCAGTTCATGTCAACGTCAATCTCCACCTCAGTTCGCACTTCTGTGCTTCTCTTTCTCTTATCGTGCTCTTCTTCTTCCTCCTCCCCTTCGCCAATCCTTGCCCTTCTTCTCCTCCTCCATCTGTTTCCTTCCCCGTTTTCTCCATTACTTCTTCCACTTACTTATTCACGTTTACTATACTTTCACTCATTTCATCTCCACTTCCGCATCCGCCCTCGCCTCCATCTCCACATTCACTTCCACTTCCCTCTCATCATTCTTTACCTCCTGGTCTTCCTCCTTCTCCTCTTCCTTTTTCTCTCCTCCTCTTCCTCTTGCTCCACGTTCATACATCTCCTTCTCGCTGTTCATGATTATGCATTGAGGGCGGGATGGGAACGGTCAGACCGACAGGATGGGGGAGGGGGGTCTCTAACGATGTTGATTCGGTTCTGCTCTGCTTCTCGCTGCCTCCTCCGCCACCGCTGCGGCGGGGAAGGAAAAGTGAAAAGTGGGGCAGATCGCGGCCAAGGCCGTAGCGCCTGCCTGCCCGTCCGCCCGCCCCGGAGAGGAGGTGGAGGCCTGGGAAGCTGGGAAGCGGGGGCGGCGTGGGCGGACGGGATGGCAAAACATGGGAAATTTCGTGAAGAAAAAGCAATCCATCAATAATGACACTAATAATTTGAATATTGCGGCATCACCAGTCAACACAAATAAGAATAAATAAAATTCTTAGTAAAATAATAATAATAATAATAATTATTATTATTATTATTATTATTATTATTATAAAAGCGTTTATGTAATGGATCTTAAACGGCAAGGAATGCGGTAACAAGCGATTACAACTCTTAACCTCGTTTGGCCAATGAATAGGAGTGAGAGACAGAAAGACAGGGAAAAATAGAACTCAAGAGATTGTTCACGAGTACTCGAGAGAAAAAAGAATTCTATGTTAGACGTATGTTCCTTTTAAAGGTTGATTTTGTTGATTTCATTGTTACCTGAGAGTTCAAGTGGTCAAACCCCAATAACTTACATGTGATATGCCACCTCTTTATGAAACGAATATTTTTGTCAGTTGTCTTTTAGGATGACGCAGCTAACTAGGTTGCGTATCACTAGAAAACTGACAAAGACAAAAACTGGGTTTTAAGATGCCGAGAAAGTTGATATGTGAGAGACAGTAGTAAGTCAGAAAAGACAGAAGTTGAACACGAACAAATGAGTTTTAGATAAGAGAAGCCGCAACAAGAGAGAGAAGCGAAAGTCGTGTATTTTGACATGTAGGGTACGGTGAAAGTAAAATCGAATGAAGAAATGCTTTATAACGCGATTAGTAATTTTACCTTAAAAAGGCATGCCCATATATTAATAACTTTATTGAATTCTACAGAAGTACAGAAAATATAGGCATATATCTTAAATATATTGAAAATATATAATATACATTTACAGCGAAAATGTGGAAAGGAAGGAAAGGAGATTTACATCAAATAGGATGCATTTGATTAATGTACATTTCTGTAATCTGTGACTCAATATTTATTTGCCAATATTATCAATTTTTCTAAGATTTTTAGTGTCTAAACGTACGTTAATAAAAATGCTCTAGGAATATGTTAATTAGTACTTCTAAGAGTTTAGACTTTGCTGATTTAATTGTGAGTTTATCTTTTATCTACAAAAATATTTACTTACTCTTTACGTAAGCGTGGGTGGACTCTGCAAATTAACAAATTATTCTACTTGGGATGATAGGTTTCATCTACTTTTTGGTACTAAGCTTTCCGGTACCAACTAATTAATATTTCAGTACCATCTATTTTTGTAAGAACCGATCCAAACCTATTTATTTTTTAAAAAATCTTTACCTGGCTTTATCAGCCAGAAAAATGAGAAATGTATAGCTTTCTCTATAAGAAAACTAATAGAGTATTACTTAATGTCATTCATACGACCTCTTTCATTGTGCATTTTTATAGTATACATTTGCCCTACATTTTGAGGTAATTGTTGGTCGAAAACTTCTGATATTTAAAATTGTTCTAATCTTCAAATCTTTTTTTTTTCATTTATTCTAGCTTGGCCATTGGCCCTCTGCAGCCGCATAAGATATATACATTGGAAAGAAATATATACATGAATATTCGGATACATTAAAGACACTATTCTAGTTTTAAATATAATGCATTTGCGTGCTTATGTGATATGTCATGAGAAAAGACTCATCGGTTCTACATTAAGGGGGATCGAAAAATTCTCTTGGAAGCTTTCTTTTTAGTCTTTTTCGATGAGGATTCTGCTTACCAATTTGAAAGTGAATGGCTGATGGGATCTTTAATATCTTAGGATAGAATTTTGCGGCTAAGAGGGAGAAGTGGACGGGGATGGGTGTAATGCCAAGTTCGATATGTAATTGCGCATTTGGAATGTACCAGGGAGCTTTAGTAATGGTTCGAAGGAATCTATTTTGAAAAATTTGAATTTTGTTTATGTTTGTTTTGGCTGCAGCAGCCCATCTAATCTTCAAATTTAATATTTTAATATATTCCTCGATTAAAATGACTAATAGATTGACAGCTGAGAGAGGAGTAACGCTGAGTTGCTACGTACTCACCCGTGAGGTACGTGGTAGCAGCTGTCCAGCGGAGGCTTCAGACATGACACACTCGTAGTTTCTCAGTTATGAGAAACCGCTCACTCATTATGATGTTTAGTATCCGTCCAATGTAAATACACTAGACTTCATAGTAAACAATTTTAAAACCTGTTTTTTTTAGTTATTTGTTGGATTTTTATAAACATCATGTTTATAATCTGTCGATGATTGACGATAATAACGCACATCTTATAATTAACTCCAGTAGCAGCGAAAAACAAAAACGATTCTATGAAAAGGTTCCTAATTTTTGTATCTCGGTGGTTGAAAATTCCTTAGATTGATTACTTCATCGTATTAATTTTCCAGGCGCGTCAAATGCCGAGGACATCAGTGCCATAAGTGTTTTCAAGTTATATCTCGGGTAGGATCAGTGTTACTCCCCTGTTAGAATAGGCGTTTCTTTGACGTTCTACTTGTCGGTTTCTGGAGATTTCCCACCTCCTTATATCTCCGTAAACGGGACACCGCGCGACACCGCCCCAGTCGTAACACGTTCTAGTCTCCTGTTTTCCCATGTTGCGTGGAGGTGTAGTGCACGTAAGTGTGTGTGCAAGTAAATGATAAGAAAATGGCAAGGAAGTGGACGGAAGTCGCGAGCAGTCGGTGGCCCGTTCGTTAGGGTACACACCGACATACGTCTAGTATTGTTCGAAGAAACCACGGAAAACTGACGTTCAGAGCAGTCGACCGTTGAAATTCTCCTCCAGACAGGTAATTTCGACCCAACTAACTAGTTTCGAAAATCCAGCACCACAGGGATTCGAACCAGATGACTTAAGTTGGATTTTTGTAAACATCACCTTTATAATCTATCGACGATTGCACGATAATAACACACATCTCATAATTAACTCCTGTAGCAGCGAAAAAGAAAAACGAAATGAATGAAAAGGTTCCTCCTTTGTGTGGCAATGGTTGCTCTGATCCATTTTAACCGGTCAATCAATCCCACAGAAATTTCAATCGGACTGCAGAAGACGTTCTCAAAATCACCGCCGTCTCCTCTTGTGTTGTCGCCTTCGTCGTCCCCGTTCCAGGGCCGTCAGGTGCATCGCCTGGGGTGCCGTGCGTCTCGGCGGGTGAGCAGCTCACGACCCGCGCGCGCTCGTGCCCACGCGATCGCCCCTCGCCCCTCCGCCCATCGCCCTTCGCCCGCGGCGGCGGGCGCTGCCGCCCGTGTAGCGCGCTTGTCCTCCGACTCCGGGAAGTGCCTGCCTCCCCGGCTCTCTCACGACACGCCGCCGCGGCTGCCTCCGCTTTCGCACCGGCTGAGTTGGCAGTCGCTGCAGCTTTACCGCTGGCTCTGCAGCGGCTCCGGCCGGGACGTCCTGGGTTCGAGTCCTGGTGGAGGTGGATTTCCGACACTCACTATAAAGCTATACTGCGATTTTCGTAACTTTGTCCCTGACAGGAATCAGCTGTTTCGCTGCCATCCAATCAGGAGCTTATATTTTGCGACTATGACGTCACTATGGTGACGTTCAAGCTCCCAATTGGATGACACCGTGAACAGCTGATTTATGTCAGGGACAAAGTTACGAAAATCGCAGTGTATACTTCGGTTTTTCTTTCTTGGCGCACTGGGGTGTGTCAACAAAATGGAATCACTCACGGTATTTCGCGTCGTTCTCCGTTTTGCCGCCAGGAGTCGCATGATCGCCAGCACTGCTCGATATAGTCCCGATCATGCGACTCCTAGTACAAAAACGGAGAACGACGCGAAATACCGTGAGATATTCCAATTTATTGACACCCCCCCCGTGCGCCAAGAAATAACCGAAGTATAGGTCGAATTCTGCTGTGTAAAGGAGAATTTTAGCGGCCAGCTGCTCTGAGTGCTATTTTTCTTAGTATTCTCCGATTAATACGAGGCGAATGCCGGAGCAGCACCGAAAAAATGGTTCACGGACCGCGCGTGTTCTTTCCTCCCTCTTCCTTGTCCTATCCTCTCCCCCTCCTTACACACACCACTTATGTACTCTACACTACCACTGGTGGAGAGACCATTTGGGAGCTTAGTACTTGTCCCGGCTGAGGCGGCGCCCCGCTAATGGGAAATTGCTGAAGAACGGAAATACCCTGCAAGCGGACGTGTATATTGGCGCCGTATCTCGTCATCCAGTTGGAAAGAAACCATTACCACCTAATGGGACCAAGCATTCACTTCATTAACGGGATTGTGACGATCCGTCCATCCACAACGTCGACGGGGTGTTCTGGAGACACGTCCACGACGACGAGTGTTATGACGACATGTTGCCCAGGGAGAAGATATTATTATAAAAGTAAAAAGTCGAGATAGAGGCAGACGAACTTCTGCCGATTTTGTATATTCAAGTGTTATAATATACTAATTCGTTGTGATATCTTGCTTATTATTTCTTATTCACAAGAAAGAAGATATCACTTAAGAAGATATTAATTACAAAGCAGAGCAGACCCAACACAAGGTAACGCTTGCCTCAGGGACTAATAATCGCATAAGTTGACGTGAGCGGAAACATCAATCGATCAATGAATCCGCTTACGTCTTTATTGTAGACGAATCAACAGAACCCCACCATAAGATCCGGTATAGTGAGCACTACCGAATACTATACATTCTAACGTCACCACCGATACTATCACCGCCACCGATTGCCATTTTCGATAAGGTACAATTATCTTCATTGGCGTTAACATTATCACCTTCGACATCACCAACACCAAATCTTCCGTTTTTTCAGTCATAACTAGCGTTGTCACTTCGATTGCTTCCGTCATCATCGATAGGGAAAGCATAACCAGCTTCGAAGCAGTACCTTCTTCCAACAACGCACCAATACCCATCACCCCCTCCCCTCGCCGCTAACTCCTCGGACAGTTGCTTATCAGCAGTCGCCACCATTCTTGTACCATTTCTACCGCGGTCACCCACTCCCACTTTCATGATCCAACGCCACCATTACCATAACATGATGAGGACTATAAATGCTAGACTACACAATGACAGATTCACAATCTGCGACACCTCCGTCACCATGGTCACAACTTTCGCTTTGCATGTTTGACTCCGCTCCATATCCACTGACACTGACGAAAACACAGCTGACGTCACAGCCAGATGACCACTGTGATCAAATCAGCCTCTGCCTTTAAAACGTCCCAGCCTCAAAACGTCCCAGCCTCTGCCTTTAAACTGTAACAACATTGCAACCACTACCGTCTGCAATTAGGGTTGCAAGATATGTCTTCAGAAAATAGTGAACCAGGGGGGAGGGAAGGAATGAATTGTGAGTAAAGAAAGATAATTTTTGAATAATGACATTTTCATATATTAATATAACAATAATCTGCTTTATTATTATATGATCTTTGAATAATGGTATACATTAGACAATAATTTATAATTAAACATATAAAATATTTTGGACTTGACTTATTACTTAACTCAATTGTTAAACTATTTTAGACAATACTTTTTGCTTGATCGAATAGCTTTTACAACGTTATAAATCTTCTTAAATAATTCTTTAACTTCCGTCAAATTATACTGAATGTTAAAAAAATGTGCAGCTCGCTTCGAACTGAGTCAACCTCTATTCTGTTGGGTTCGTCAGTCCAAACATTTTTCATAACACTGAAAATTGTTTGTGTCGTACCTCTAACTGCTGACTATGTCATTGCCTCCATCACAGTTTCAATCGTCACCAAATAGATGTTTGTTTCTTTGGCAAATGTGCTGCACGATTTTGGCGAAACTCGCCAAAAAGAGATGAAACTCTCCACAGAGTTTTTTCCACTCTGTCAATCCCTATTCAGCAAAAAAATAACAGACACAGTGTTATCTCAAAATACTTTTTAAAGATGATACTTCAGTAATTTTCAACATTATATTATGACTTGGCGGTTCGTGGCTTTTCACTCTGATGTGATCACTCAGTGAGATGTCAAAATATCTTTCACGACATCATGTTTACGTGAAAAATAATATTTTCATTAAATTCTTTTATACTGAAAAGTATTGTTAGGAACGACCATTACCAATAAAAATTTAATGATGCTGACACTGTTTCATGTAGTGCTGATAACTTAAACGTAAGTGGGCGTTTGTATTTTAATGAAATGCAATATGTTAAGAATTTACTACTGATGTTTTGGACTCGTTCTCAGAATTACTTAGGGGTGAAAATATTTATCTTGTTTAGGAGACGGTAGTTAACTTTTTGTCGATGCTCCTTGGCCAACAGTAATTGAAGAATTGTTGAGGTGGTCCAGCTTCACCAGAGCGAGCTGTAACGGTAATGGAATGTAAGCGGAGGCTCCGTTTAACTTAATTGAATTAAGGCAGGCCACGAAGTAGACCACGTGAGTTGAACTGACCTACAGACTTATTTGATTATCGGTTATTATCTTTCAAGAAAACATTCTAGCCCGAAGCATTCGTTTATGTTAACACGAGATGGCCAGTAGACCGGTTTCGTAGTATCGTTTTAATACATGTGTTCTTCTTCTGGGTGGGGTTTGTACATTAAACTAATCATTAAAACGTTAGAGAGCAAGCCGAAACTCGAGGACTTGATATGTCAGTGGGTTAAATACAATTTCAATGTTCGAATGATTTAAATGGTGGAATAATTATCTTTCTCGTCTGTATTTACTGCTAGGTAATAAGTTATCTAGACTTATTGTCATGAAAATTAGAATTTTGCTAGGAAATCAGAAATATATTGTAATAATTTGAAAGATTTTAAACTGTTCTCTGGTTTACCCCTGAAGCCCTATGTCGTGATTTACATCTTTGTAATGAATAATTAGTTCAAATTGTAATCGAAGATATAGTTTATTTTTCACGTAGGTTATTATTTATTTTATTTGTAAAGCATATATTATAAAAAATATAATGAGATATAGCTTATAGCAATTACAAACTTTAATAATCAATTGCTTGAGTATTTTCATCGAAAAAGTTTGTATTACCATATCAATTACGTAAGAAAGTTTGTGATTTCTTAGATATCTATACACATTTTTAAAGTAAAATATATGTGTCCGTGAATTAATGAGTAATTTTATTGCAAATAGAATGTGATGTGATGTAAGTGATAATGAACTTCGTAAACATCGATAATCTTGATAGCCGCAATTTGATATTCAAACACTTTTCTTCTGTTTCTTGTTTCTCTTTGCCTTTTCTCTCTTGAATATAGCTTGACTGAAGGTATAAATAGCATATTTCAAAAGTATTATTATAAATTTTTTTCAGACCCTAAAACAATTCTGGCAGCATTCATATATTTTTGTCATTAGTCAGATAAGTCACTCAATCATATATTATACCGACAGTTACAGCCATAACACTAATATTTTCTATTCGGTTCCATCGCATTGTGAAACCCACTCGGGAAAATTCTACCAAAATCGAATGTTCAACCGTTTGAATATTTATGCTCGTATTTGACTTTTTGAGTCGATTTTCCGTCTTTGCCGGTCAGTTAACGGTGTTGTCCCCACCCTGGCATAGTTAATTCCCACGTTTGGGGGTAAGAGATATATGGTTAACATGACGTATTCTCTTCACAGTAACTAGCAAACTCCCGCTGCCTAAGCCTTTCTTCGTCACACAGAAACTGAGATATTAAAGGAAAGCTACTAGTAGTTTTGCTCCGACCGTGAATCAAACCCGGGATCGCACGACGGGAAGCTAGTACGGTGCCCATGAGCCACCCTAGGGACATCCGTCTCAATAGCCCCCACCCCACCCCAAACCCCCCGATCCTCAGAACGCTGGTGCGTGACGCAGAACACTATCTCGCCGCGAACGCTTTCACTCCTACGACCCGCGCGCCGCGCCGTTCGCGCATAAACCGCCCGAGGCCCGCAGGGGTTCGTCGGCGACCCGCGAGCGGGTTATGCCACAATTTTCACGGCCGATCGCCAGCGCGCAGGGTTCGCCTTCGCCCTCCATTCACCCGGCGAGGCGCGCGCGTTCTCACGCAGCGGGGGCCTTCGAAATTCTGCTTCTCGCCCCGCCACGCCTCGCACCGCCTCGCACCGCGCACCGCGGTCGTTTCGACAGGTTCCCGCGTGAGTCATCGGCCGCGCTGTCGGAAGAACGGATCCAGTGCGCGGCGCTCTCGGAATGCTCCTCGAACGCTTTTTTGTGTGCAGTTTATAAATAGTACGTACTAGAGGCCTACAGCGGGAAAATGGCTGCTCAACAAAATCACACAAACGGTATTCCAGAAAGTGTAACGCACACTTCTCAGAAACAACAGATAAAGTATACTCTCTTAAAACACTAAAATAAATTAAATGTTTTCACAAAATGTGTGTATATATATATATATATAAATATATGTGTGTGTGTACAGTAAATATAGTAGTAGCACAAATACTGCAGTAACATTGTATAGTAGTAAGTATACAGTACAATATTTTCCGATTTTAACATAGTGGTATTTCAAGATCACGAGTTGGAAGGAGAGTGGGACTTTTCATCCAATTGGGAGCTCCAGTACCAAAAATTTAAGTCGTAACGTAGCTCTCGATTGGATGAGATTGTTGGCCTCTTCGTCAAGCTCGTGACCTTGAAGTGTCACATGTTAAAATCGGAGTATTGTTATTAACATATCAAGAATATCAACAAAGTTGCTGTTCCATAACGCGCCACATTAATATTTAATGGCAGGCAGCTTCTTGCTTGGTCGTCAGTTATATCGCAAGGAAAATATTAGGGTTGGAAATAGTTGTTTTTGAATAATTGTAATATCAAATGTCAACTTCGTTAACATTCCACCAAAAACGATACCAACAAGAAAAAAGCATGAGAAAATAACGTCATTAGAACCTTTACAGAGACAATAATTCCTCTGTCACATCATTAAAGTGATTTAAGAAGTATTAGTCACACACACATTAGTCACATAGTCATTGTGACTATGTGACTATTTGCTGACATTAGTCACATGTCAGCAAGTCATTGTGAAGTAATTTTTAAATAGAATACGTGTTATTAGGTGAATTTTAAGAATGCAAAAATCTCATCCCGAAAGTGGCGATGCTACACTGTACCCGAGCACCACCGCCACTCGACGTACTCAGTGTCCTTCCGCGCAAGCCCTCTTACCGCGCGCGGGCGGTAGGGGCGCGGGCGGCGGCGGCGGCGGCGTCACGGGCCAGCGCCGCCGACGCAACAAGTGCACGCGCATGACGTAACGCGCGGTTCCGCTCCGGAAGTTGCGGCGGCGTGGGCGGAGACGGGGGCGACCGAAGCGGAGGCGGGATGCGCCGATTCCCCGTGCGCGCGCGCGGCGGCCTTGGAACAGATGGGCGCGAGCGGAGCGGAGCGCCGCCGCCCACGAGCGTGGGCGGGGCCGCGGGCGGGCGGGAGCCGCATCCGCGACCGCAAACCGCCCGCGCGGCCGGACGAGCGAGGGGATTCCCCCGCACGCCCTCCCGTCTTCGCCGGGACTTCGATCCAACTGGCCGAGTCCAGTTCCACCTGTTATGGACAGCTCGCGGGTTAGTCACTATCCGGGATCCCTGAGGTGATGTCAATTAGTGATTCATGGGAGTGCAAACAGGATGGAGATTTGCTATTGTGGGAACCTGAGTGTGGCGGAATTTATGGAACGTTGGAACTCCTCGTGGCATCGATACTCCTACAGTGTTCGAGACCTTTTATGAGAGAATGAATACAGATAAATAAGTTGTTTCATCATTGAAACGCTCACAGAATGACGGAATGATAACTGTACAAAATAGTTTTGTAACATTTATTTAGATCAGAGTTTTTTATCTTATACCCATCATGACGAAAGTCGCGCGTTATTGTTAATGTACTTTTTTAAAGAATAAATGATTTATTTTGCCAACGTGTGAATACCAATGGCTAATTATGTGCCAATGTGTGAATACCAATGGCTAATTTGTGGTTTGTGTTACTTTTTTCGGTACACACATGTACGATATATACAACCACCAGCTAAGACTGATATAGATGATAGTGAAAGTTAGAGAAAAATTAAAGAATTTTCTTTTTGCTTTTAAGTACTCAGAAATGGTTACTTCTCGAGAGATAAATATCGCGGTTAAATGGTAACATTAATTTGAAGAGTAAATAATAATGAGGGTTCTAAGAGAAATATTTACGACTTACCCATAATTCAATGATCTGCGTAGTTTCCTATTTTACAACTGACCCATCTAGAAAGGGCAACAAGTCAATCAGTAGGAAAGGCACTACTTTAATAAGATTTTCAGTTCTTGGCCTTTTGAGCCATACTTCAAATGAATGATTTTCTTGGATTGATAGTGATGATTGAATAAAAAAATTGGTGGAATGGTTTGCAGAGTAACATCGGACACCAACGCATTTTATCTCCCACACATTCCTTACAGATTGACCGAAATTTCAGCCCAGGAATCCAGAGGGGACCACAAGACCAAAGATCGTCCTCACACAAGTAAAAGTAATACGAATCTTTATGATCAACCCTCTGTTTCTCGCCCTTCGTCCTTGCTGCCGAGGCTGCTGCGGCGTCTGCCACCCCGCCGCCCACGCCACCCACGCCGCCCCCGCACCGCCACCGAAGCGGGTGCACGACTCCGGCAGCGGCTCACCGCCCACTCCAGCGTTGAAGTCTCCGGTGCCGTTCCCACGGTTCCTTACGCTCGCCTGCTTTACTACGCGATTCAAACTCGTGGAATCCGCGTGCGGTCTCGCGACTTATGAAACGACGGTTTCGGTTACTCACTTGTTCCATTCAGGTTACTCAGCCATGCATAAATTCGGGTTGCCTGGAGAGAATGGGAAACGGTGTTTATTGTATTACCGGTAACTGCTGAATGCGAGATATTACAAACATGCTCTCCACTTGTGTGTAGAAAGTGCTCCATTTCCCTTCCAAATGAGTATTGCTCCATTGTATGCGATGTCCTTAACCCGCTTTCTTTGCTTACTGCTAGTTTCTTAACATATAAAGTGCTCCTAAAGGAAGGAAAATAAGAGCACTTTAAAATGACGTTGCATCAGATGCAGACTGGATCGTTGTCTAGATTAAAATTCCGGCAGAATGTTTTGCAAAACACTATTTCCTCTGTATGATGAAGCCAGTTTGTAAAAAACTGCACAATTTTTTTAAACCTACCTACATATATGCACTCAAGGACATTTTAAAGTTTATCCTCTTTTACCCCAGAGAGATGTTACATATGATGAAAAGACATAGAAGAATTTAAAAATTAACAATAATCCGAATTTTCATTATTGTTGTCTGAATTACATTACTTCAACTCCTGAGAAGTTAAAATGGCAATAAATAATTAAGAGTGTCAATCTTCGCGTCGAAGTTTATATTGTCATGCTTCTTGATAGGTATTAAATTTCGTTACAAAGCAACAGCATTGAAAGAAAGGAACTCAAACAGATGAGGCCGAACTGTTATTTTCTTATGAATATTTTATCAACTACTTATTCTTACACATGTAATGCCATCGTATTGTATTAATAATATGTTACTTCAATTATATTTGTTTCATTCCTAAAACAAACTTCCAATAACGTTCTAATGAACATTCCTCTTTCTTCAACATTTTTTCAATTCTGCAACATCCACACTACAAGCACTCCGAGCACTTCAGTACAAGCTCCATTAGCGCCTCATCTAGGGGAGCATCTGGTGCAATATCTAATCCACGCCCCGCTGACACGGTGAAATATCGTCGGCAATACGTAATCGTTCGCCGTCCACACACGCCTCTCCCAACGAGGTCGCCCCGGGCGGTCACTAGCGGGTCGCCGCCGCCGCCGCCGCTGCCGTTGCCTTGCAGTCGGGGCTTATCGAGGGTGGGTGAGGGCGTGAGGACGAGCGAGGGCGGCGAGGACGGCGAAGGCGTGGCCGCGCCGCTCTAATGGGCTTGGCGCGCGCGTCCTCGGGCGGATCGTGCTTGGTCGCGTGGGAGGAGGAAGAGCAGGAGGGCGAGACGCAAGAAGAGGGGCAGTAAAAAGAGACGAAGGAGGAGGAAGAGAATATGGAGGAGGAGGAAGAGAAATCGGAGGAGGATGAGGAGAAAGAGGAGGACGAGGAGGAGGAGGAGGAGAAAGAGGAGGACGAGGAGTAGGAGGAGGAGAAAGAGGAGGACAAGGAGGAGGAGGAAAAAGAGGAGGAGGAAGAGAAAGAGGAGGAGGAAGAAGAGGAAGAGAAAGAGGATGAGGAGGAGGAGAGAGAGAGGAGGAGGAAGAAGAGAAAGAGGAGGAGGAAGAGGAGGAGGAAGAAGAGGAGGAGTACGCAGAGGGGGAGGAGGAGGAAAAGGGGATAAAATGGTAACAGAGAGAGACGGCGAGAGCGACTAGAGATGGGTAGGATGACGTATACTAGGAAGAAGGATGTGGATGTAATAGGTCGACGAGGAATAGTTTGAGCGAGATAAATAAGAGGGAAAGGAGTGAGAGAGATGAAGTTAATGGAGATGTTACTTTCGTACCATTTCTTTTGTTTTAAGACATTAGAAATTAGTACTTAAAAGGAAATTAACATTTTTTAAATATCTAGTCAGTAGTATTATTAAGTAGAAATTATGTATTATGTTCTTTATATTTTTTGCAATTTAAATGTATTTCAAATCGAAAGACTGTACTGCATGAATTGCGTTTTTTAGAATTATGGAAAGTGAACTTTAATATTTGAACACAAAACACACCATTTTCATTCGTTTATCAAAATTTCAACTCTACTGAATAATTAAGAAAAATGTTAGTTTTTGTAAAAATGAACTCATATGACTTGTAGTAAAGAGACAACAAGAAGATAAACACACAAGTATAGTGAAGAATTTTCATCCATAGCAGGAAATGGAAATGTGAATTTTGACAAGTGTCATTCACATTCAGTTTTCTCTCATACTTTAGACAGCGAATAAGAAAAAATGCTGAAACAAAAGTACCTAAATTGTAATAAACTTGCGTGACTTATAATTATTACAATGCTCTATTTATTTATTCTTTACATGAAGTTTTATATACAATAAGGATTTAAAACAACGGTACAGTGTAAATACGTAATATTCTTGCAGAATTTCTAATAGAGAAATATTAAGTTCTGAATGTATATAAGTTTAATATATTTGTAATGAATAGAATATTAAAGCACATAATTTTTCACACTATGCTTTATGTATTGGTCGCTAAAGAGCGAGTTGCTACAACGGTTAATAAAACTTTGTAAACAACATGGAGTTAATGCTACGGCACAGTGTAAATACGTAATAAACATTCAAGTTAATAAAAATATTATTTTCTTCCTTCTTAGCGATGTGAAGTTTTTCTTTCAAAATTAGGATTTTTTTAAAACATTTAATATTTCTGTTTTTACAGGTAAAAGGTTTCAGGTTTCGCTACTACTGTGTTGCCATCCAGGATGTTATTAGTAATACGTGTACGGAACAACTTCAAAGCACATTGGTTTGTCCAGGATGTGGGCTAATTTTCTACTTCAGCTACTTGTTGATATGAAGTTGGCCACTACCAGGAGGAGAAGTTTAGAGACCGGCTTTTTTGATCAGCCATATCCATGTTTTCCTACCATCATTTTCTGGTGGATACTAGTGCAGTACCTTAACCAACGGGTCAAGGGTCGCACACCATTCCTCCTTTCCCATTCTGTTCCCCTTAGTGTCCGACTGCAGACTATTCTCCCATATTTATGTGTCATAGAGATGACCGAAAAATAAATTAACAAAAATTTGATATTGATTGATGTGTATGCGTGCGTCAACTGATAAGGTTATTAATCTAGTAAGTGTAGTGCATGATTTTTGCTTGGGGGTTAGGGTGATCTTCCCCCGTTGGATGGTAAGACCCGACAACGACTTACCATCGGCTAGCGGGATTTCCCCAACCAGGTATCTTCACCAGCGGGGCATCGCTCAGCGGGTACATGTTCTAAGCTCCCGGTTGGTTTCCCGGCATGTGTGGTAGAGAAGAGTAACCGGCCGGCCGCAGTTGCTGGAATTCTCCTCCACAGAGTGCATAGACTTAGCCATCTAGCTAGTGTCGAAAATCCTGCAACCGTCGGGACTCGAAACTACAATGACCCGGTCAGTGACACTCCAGTGATATCACTTTGTGTCCTGAACCTCCTCTCCAGGTGTAATAGGTGGAGAGATGACTGAAAAACAGGTTAACTAAAATTTAATAACAAATTACTCGAAACGACTGAAATATTAGTTGGATACGTGTCCTTCCGAATGATTGACACTACCTTTGAATGTCTCTCATCACTCCTGGCTTTTTGATCATTCAAACCCATCATTCACTCCACCTCATCTCTCTCCATCACTCATGATTTCCGTAGTGGCGAAGGGGTCCGTAGAGGTGCCCTTAGCGCAACCGCGCGTGGGGGAGGCGAAGCGCCGAGCGGCGCTGAGCGGAGCGGGGGAGGGAGCGCGCCGGCGGTGAGGTCAGCGCGTTGCCTCACGGCCCCTGCCCCTGCGCCTCGTCTCGCTCCCGCTGGCGCAACGCGACGCTCCCGTGGACCTCGGACGCCACAGACCTGTCTCCGCTGCGGTGACTTTGGCCAGGAGGTCTGGGGGTTCGAGTCGTGCCGGGGGCAGATTTTTTACATTAACTAGGATGAATTCAGACGCTGTCTGGAGGAAAAATTCTAGCAGCCGGCTGTTCTAATTGGTAGTTTTCCGTGGTTCCTCCTTTCAACACTTGGCGAATGCCGGAACAGTATCTTAACAAACGGGCCATGGACCTCGCGAAATCTTTCCTTCCTCTTCCTTGTTATATCCTCTCCCCTTACTTGCAAACACACACACATTTACATGCACTACACCTCTACTCATGTCGAGATACTAGGCTGAGCTTGCAGCTTATCCCGGCGATGTGTGTGTGTATGTGTGGTGGAGGGAGATACCTGGAGGAGGGGATTCCCCGCAAAAGAACGTAGGTCGTCTAATCAGAGAATAATTTCATTACTTCTTTGACTTTTCAGGACCTTCTATCCTTTATGAGAGTTGATTCCTTGCAGCCTTTACAATTATTTCTTCCGACAAACAAGATATAAAATCGGGCCATTTCCTTCTATGGACTTGGGTCTGTTTGATGACAGGGATTCAATGATTCAATCTGATTCTGGATTATTTTGTTACAAATTTTGACAATAACCCAAATCGAAGACAATAAACGAGAACATCTCTGCTCGCCTTTGATAGAAACTTGGCCGTCAGGAAGATACTAGCCTACTGCATCTCCTCCGATGCTGTTTTTATGTTGAAAATGTATTTTTTTCAGTTAATAGTATAGAAAAATTCCAAACAAATCCAGTTATCTGGCTTGCTCTTCCTCGGAGTTTTTACAAAGTTTCCTACAAAGTTTCCTACAAAGTTTTACAAAGAGTTCCTACAAAGTTTCAAGAAAATACATAAAAAAATAGAGGAAAGTACCTATACTCGGACTCCCATTTGTTTTCGAGTGTTTTGAAATCCAATTTTCTTCACAAGATATAAATATCAAAATATATGTAATGCATACCTTAGTTACACAAATGTTATGTTCTTCATAAAATTATTGGACAAATAGATTAAGATAAAATAGTTTTTTTTCGTAAATATTACATTTAGTGGATATTTAAAAAAGGTAAGTAAAATAAATTACCTTACCCTACAACTTGTAATGTCCCCTTCAAAATAATAAAATAGAAGACATACCGTCGAAGTATCAAAATCAGGCAATTGAGAATAAACATTTTAAAAAACTGTGAATCCCCTGATGTTCAAATTCAGCGTTATGCATGTCCAATTTCTTGTTAATGGAATAGATCAGTGGCTGCTTGTTTGAAATTATTTAATTTTCTCTGCTTCTCAACCCACCATCCATCATTCACCCCACTATCGTCGACATCATCACAATTGTCTGTCATCCCTGTCTTTCACCAACTCATATTTATGCCATCACGTTTTTGGGAATCATTATAGCAATACGTAGGAATGAGCCATCAGATGAATTCTCAAAATTTTTCAGTATTTGAAATGTGGGTTCATCGCGTTTTTGAATCATAAGTATACTCTTAAAACCCAATAATTCTGCTACGGCATGAGTTTAAAATTATAAACATTTCTAAATAAGCAGCAAAAGTGTGACATTTATGATGTCATATAATACGATGAAATACTACTCTAATTTTGCATTAAGTTCATTAAGATAATAATATTATACAGGATGTTGAGGGAGGAAACAACAAAACTTCAAAAATAAGCTCTTATGTCAACTTTAAACATACTTTGTCTAATAAACTTCTTGTAGATTACGAATGGCTGAGCCGCAATAAGTACTCAAAAGATAATTTGAAAATAATACTTTCTATGGAAAAATTTGCACTGCAGAAACATTTAACCATTCCAGAAACATTTAAATTATTTAATATTTACAGAAGAAGTAAAGAGATTTATAAACAAAAATGAACATAGTTATAAAAAACAATTGAACTGAATTGTAATTTGGGCGCTTTTTTTATTTCTGTACTAATTTTTCCTCTGAAATGCAAATTTTTGCGTACAAAGTATTCTTTGAAATCAACATTTAAGAGCTTATTGTGACTCAGCCATTCGAAATCTTGAAGGAATTTCTTAGAAAAAATATGCTGAAAATTGACAGAAGAGCTTATTTTGAAAGTTTAATGGTTTCCTCCCTGGACATGCTGTATAATTTAATTTCAGTGAAACACCTTCAGCCGTGAACATGACTTTCGTTGACTCAAGAGTCTTCGTACGACAACCACGAGCAACCCGATATCTGAAATTGCCTGCACACTGTAATCGTATCCAAGTCTAAGTATTTCGATTTACTCGGGCTCTCCCATGCCCTCCCAACCCGCTCCGTGGTCATTCACATGCGCAAGAATCTCGGCACGGCGACCGTAGCGTCGGCGAGGGCGTGGGCCAGACCCGCTGCCTGCGGCGGCGGCGGCGACGTCGGCGGCGCCGCCCTGCCGAACCGCGCCGGTGGCGGCGGCGTGGGTGCGCGCGTCCGAATCAGGTCGTGATAGTTCACGCTTGTTCGGGAACTATGCGGCCGCTTTACGTAACGCCTGCGGGAGGGGGCGGTTGGCTGCCGCTGCTGCCGTCGCATCACACCGCCCCGCCTCCGCCCCCGCCACCGCAACCCCGCCCCTCCCCTCGGTCCGCGCCCCCGCCCCGCGTCCGCAGACTGCATCTGGGGCACTTGGCTGGGTGCATCGCGTTCTGCGGACACGCCCATCGGAGGGAGGGGACAGTCTGACTGAGAAAGAATGGATGAAAGGGAAGGCGAAAGAGAGAGGAATACGTATGAGGGAGAGATGTAGTGAATAAGTGAGAAACAATGAGTGAATGAGTGAGACAGTCAGCGAGAGTGAAAATGAGTGTATTGTGAGTTAAAGAAGACGATAGAGTAAAAGAAAGAAGAGGGAGAGAGAGAAAGAATTTTTTCTGAACTTAGGGAACCTAATATAACGACTTTTACTGCAATCGTTGTGGTGTTGCGTTTTCAACGTATTTCGCCAAAGTATCTCATTTATTCTCAATCAAAGAATTTTCGGTGTAGAGAAGTGGTAGACTCATGTTATCAATTTTTCGCTGTATGCCCGAAAATCTTATTTAATCAGTTATTACCCAAGTTCATTCTTTTTGCTTTCTTGAATTTACTTTATAAAAAGAGAAATGTATATAATTGTGCGCCGGATAACTGTAGATTTTTTTCAGAAAAAACTCTTACTGGTTAGCACTGGTAATACAAAAATAGGTAAATCTTGTCCCTGTAAATAATAAATTACTTCCTGTAACACGTTGTATAGTCAGAATATATGTTTTGTAGGTCCTTGAAACCAAAAGATCAATTGTCAAGAAATGGTCTGTCCGTCTATCCATCCGTCCGTCCATCCATTCGTCCATAGATCCATCTGTGAACAATGCTAGCGGCTAAACCGTGAATAGAATTTTCCCCAAGATTGATATTCTTGAATCGATCTACCGATCGGCCCCTTGAATTTGGAATCGATATTTGTTTTTTTTGGGGGGGGGACTTTACATGAAGCTTCTGGGAAGTTTTCAAAATTTATCAAAAAATTGCCCCAAATTTGTTTATTAAACTTTTTTGCTAGATAGTGTGAAGGATGTTTAAGAGAATGGTACAGGTCTCATTTTCCTTGAAATCCCTGATTTCTCAAAAATTGCAAGTTCTATTTTTTTCGTCGTCTTCCTAAAACTACAATACATATTTTTTTTTCTTAATGAACTGTGTTCATCCAAAACAGATCTGAAAATAAGATCATGTTCAATTTTTCAAAAAATTGAGTGTGTTTTGCGTAATTCTGCGCGAAATATCCAATTTTTAAATTGATGCAATTATTTTCTCAGCAACGGCTCCAAATTTGTTCTTTAAATATTTTTTTACGTATGTAAGTAAAGGAACGGTAACGATCGTGATGCTGGCCCCACTTTCGGCGCGCTCTATATTTTCGAAAATTTGAAAAAAATCGAAATGGTAAATTCTAATTTCCCGTGCTTCGGTTGAGATTGTGTTGTTACACATTGCTCTCTGATTAGAAAGAAGACAAAATGCGGACACATAACTGTGTAGTGTAAAAATGGGAATGAAAGTACACTGACATCATTTTACGTAGGATACATCTCCCAATTAAATATACAAATATTTAAATACAGATTGTCACGTATTGAAATACCATTAATATTATTATATACATAAGTATTCAAATTAAAGTTCTGATATATTCCTCTGATATAAATTTTAAGTAATGTTTTGTTATATTTTCGCTTTCTGTGCAATCTATAACTTTAACATCTATTTGAAAACGATTATTATTCAAGAGCCTAATTATAAATTTGTTTTGTTGTAAGTCTTCAATTAAAATAAAATGAAAAATTTAAGAATGAACTCAAAAACACACTTGATGACACGGCGAAAAATAAATGTAGGCCTGTGTATTCCAAACACAATCAATAGTGTAAATAAAGAACGCCTTATAAGAACGTCCATAAATGCCAACAAATACAACAATGAAAACTGTTTTCTTTCTTAAAAATACGGTTTAAATATAATCCGAAAGAAAAATTGGAAAAATTGATTGTTATAATTTGTACAAATTTATATTACGACAATATGAATTACCATCGTACGCGGCGTTGCCGTAGAATGCGGCGATGGATATTTGAGAAATTATTCCGAGAACTTCAATGTTGGGCGACGTGGATGAGATATAGATAAGATAAGGTTGATTAATTTACTTAACTTTAATGTTACAATGTATCTACGTTCAATAAAATGGTAAATTCCAATTTGCTAAGGTCGGGAAGAATATAATATATAGATATGCATTGCGTAATGATATCGTTGTTTCGAATGCATTCGTAATGCGGTATATTGGATGGCCTTTAGTTATGGATGATCAATTTATATGTGAAATTATCCTTGTTTGTCTGTAGGATGTGCTGTAAATAATGCGAGAAAGTGTGCTGTTGTAGCTCCTAGTTTATATTCAATTTTAACGCTTCTTCTTTCACTTGCCCTTCACATATATTTATTTATTTACCAATTTTATCAGTCTTAATTTGTTATTCGAGATTGGCAGACACAGAGCTCCTTGACAACAAGCTTTCTTAATTGGTGCAATCATGAAACGCGAGAATTCTGATGTAGAAGAGAGGAGAGAATTCGCAAATTCTTTTTCCTGAAAATAAATATAAAATCACAAATATCAGTTTCGTACGGAACATTTTGCAACAATAAGTATGGGTTGCAAAATTTAACGTCATTCAAAGAATGAAAAGGCCAAGCATCTTAAAAGCAATATTGACGTCCTGAATCACGTTACTCGAAATGTAGCCAATTACAGTTCCATCTTTGGGTCCTCCAAGGGTAGACTGGGTTACAGTGCAACCGATTATTGCCCGAATTTTGTGGCCAGTTAAATTGCTTCCCGCTAGACGAACCCGGATAAGGTCGCTTATAGACCTTTGCGGCCACAACCGACCGATATTCACGTTTCTCGAGTACTCTTGCTCTGAGAACGCTCGTATTCCTCTCAACTGAAATTCTGACGCCAAATATATTTACGTAGGAATAGATTTATTTTTTTGTATTACTAATATAATTATTTTATATGCAGTTTCACTTAGATAAGTGAATCGGCTTATAAAATAATCATAAGCAACGAGTCGATTTTGTTCAACTAAATTCGTGCAAGAGTTACACTCACGAAACACTTGCCCTCGTTCAATATCTTTAAAGTTAAAGATATATTGTTTTCCAAACTGGCTTAAGTAGCTCAATCGATATCACTGAATTGCTTCTGGCCGGGAGGTCCTAGGATTGAAGTTGCCGATGGCAGGATTTCGACTATATATTCATGTTTATGTTGCCGATGGCGGATTTTTGACAAAATAGTTCAGTCGATTTCGGGCGCTGTCTAGAGGAGGATTCTAGCGCCCGACTTCTCTGATCGACAGTTTTCTGGAGTTTCTCCGATCAACACCAGGCGAATGTCGGAGCAGTACCGTAACAAATGGGCCACGGACCGCACGCCGTCTTTCCTTCCTATCCCTTGTTCTATCCTCACCTCTTACACAGTTGCTCTTACACGTACAACACTAATACACATGAGAGCAGTTGGATTCTTAGAGCCTTTCACGGATGTTGCGGTGCTCTGCTGTAGGAGATACCTGGTTAGAGAAAACCCCGCAAGCTGAAGGATAGGTAAATGTAAATGGACGTAAATGTAGCTTCACTGTGCGCACGTTTTGTTGAGCACTCCTTTTGCTTGTAGTTCATTTACAGTTGAAATTGATTTTCTATAACTCGGGAAAAAACATTTTTCAAATATTTTGATTTTTCTAAAATAATTATTTTCTAAATTCTTTTTTTTTTTAATTCTGGCCCTCAAGAAAATGTGCGCAGATAAATTTCTTTCCCCACACGTCATATACAGTTTTTACTGTTTTTTGACAAATAAATAAACAAATAGGTCGGCGCCGGACATCGTCATCCAGCGTGAAAATATCAACGTCACTTCCTGCGATAAATACAAGTACTACGCTTACGAGATTAATGACATTTGTAGTCGTCGCGTACGAAATCACTAATCAATTCTCATGTTTTCCTTCAAGTCGCATTCGTTTCTTCTTATATAACACTCGCATATCATTTTCGTTTTAGAATTGTTTCATTTGTGTTGTAATGAATTCACAAAAAGGAATAAAATCATGTCATTAATTATTGCCTCCGCATTTTATGTTCTGTGAAAGTTAAACGCTTCTACACTCTTGATTTCATTTATTAAATGGTCTTTCCTGATTCTACAGTAAGAACGTTGAATATGTGTTCAAGAAACTTTTGTATTTCTTTCGAATCGCTCACAACATATTCCCAAATAATTTAGTAAAAATGGTGGTTTTAATACCGCAGTTCCCTTTAACGAGCTATGTGTCGTATTAATTTCAATTTAAACTCTATTCTGAATCATCCGGTTGGCGAGTTACCTAAAACGAAAATCCAGATTCACGATACCATTTGCATGCAAATGGAGGAATCTCCCGCCATCCGTCGGAACCAAAACCACGTACTTCATCTGGTAATCTGTGCAGACCGCGCGGATCGTACCGGGCAGACCTTGGATTCGGAACCGGTCCGGTATTCGCCATGACGCGACAAAGAATAGCAAAATCCGGGAAAGCCGCAGTCACGTCCTGGGTGCCCCTCCTTCGAGTACCGGACATCTCCAATAAGAGGCTGCCTCGTTAACCTTGCACTCTTCACCGTCGCCCTCCGACGCTCGGTCTCCCGCTTGTAAAAACGTATCGCGGCGCGGCGTGGAGCGGTGCGGCGCCGGATCGAACTTTGCGTGAACCCGGATGCCAGAACGCCCGCGGCGACCGGCGCCGCTCGCGGGAACAACGGAGGCGGTGGAGGTGGAGGATGCGGTGGAGGCGGCGGCGGAGGAGATATTAGCGGCGGTGGTGGAGAGACAGAGGGGGACGGTGGAATTGCTGGAGGTTGCACGGTCAGAGGAAGTGGGTGTGGGGATGGACGGAAGAGGACGAATCGTTTGAGATGATGGAGGCAACGGAGGTGATGGAGGAGGTGGAGGTGTTAGTGGTGATGATGATGGTGATGGAGACGGAGGAGGCACTGGAATTGCTGGAGATGACACACCCCGAGGTAATGAGTTTGGTGACCGATGGAAGCAGATAAATTGAGTCGATAGGGGAAATGGAGATGGTGGAGCTATTGGTGGCGACACTGGTAGAGGTGGTGGCCGAGGGGAGCAGTGGAATTGCTACAGGAGGAACATAGATAGGAATCGATTCTGGGATCGATGGAAATGAATGAATCGTTTGAGAGAGTGGAGTCAGTGGTGATTATGGAGGCGTTTGAGGAGATGGAGACATTGTTGATGCTAATAGGGGGGGTGGAGACGGAGGAGGCAATAAAATTGCTGGCAGAGACACAGCCTGAGGTGAAGAGTCTGGGGACCGGCGGAAGCGGATAAATCGTTTGAGATAGTTGAGGCAATGAAGATGGGGGAAGTGGTGGAGGAGGTGAAGATATTGAAGGGGTGGAGACGGCGAAGGGGAGTGGTATTGCTGGAGGTGGCGTAGCCAGAGGAAGCATTTCTGGGGCTCAAAGGACGCGAATGAATCGTTTGACACGTCAGAGGCAATGGACATGATGGAGGCGATGGAGGAGGTGGAGATATTGGTGATGGTGGTTGGGGCGGAAGGGACAGTGGAATTGCTGACGGAGACTCAGCCCGAGGCAGCGAATCTGGGAACCGATTGAAGCGGATGAATCGTTTGAGAAGGAGGTGGAAGCGGTGAAAGATATGGAGATATTTATGGTGATAGGGGAGATGGAGGATGCAGTGGAGTTGGTGGAGAAGGAACAGACAGAGGAAGCGATTCTAGGGAGCGATGGAAGCAGATGATGAGTTTGAGATGAGGGGGGCAAAGGAAGTTGTGAAGGCGGTGGAAGAGTAGTGGGTGGATGTACTACAGTTAGTAGAGGTAATAGAGGTAGTGGAGGCAGTTACAATTGAGGTGGAGGTAGGAAAGTAGTGAAGGCGGCAGAATAGATAGAGGAAGTGGAGACGGCGGAGGTTGAGAAATGGATGCGTGGTGACTGAGCGGTAGAGGTACCAGATTATCTTGAAATAATATAGGGCCATAGGCAGTTAATACATTGCAGGAGATTACCGGCAAACCTGGCTCAGGGCGTCAACTGATGTTATTGCAGTGTTTTGACTGAGAGGTTCTAGGGTTCGAGTCGTGATGGTGGCAGGATTTTCGAAACTTGCTATATAGCTATGTCGAATTCCTCCGCTGTCTTGAATTGTAGCAACCACAGCTGTGATCGGCAGTTGTCCGTGGTTTCTCCAATTAACTCAGGGGAATGCCGGAGCAGTCCTCCAACAAATGGTCCTCGGACCTCGCGCAACCTTTCCTTCTTCTTCCTTTATTCTCACTCCTTACTTACATACCCTTACATTCACATGCACCATACTATGCCACTTGACGGAAAATCTTACAGCTCATGCCGGATGGGGCGGTGCCTCCCTGGTGGTGGGAGATACGGGGCTGGGGAAAGTACCCGCAAGCTGACGTAGGTCGGCGTCGGATCTCGCCATCCAGCGTGGGAAGATCACCGCCTCCTCCAGCGACAAAAACCAGCATCACAGAAACCACAAGGACTGAAGACCTTAGCTGTTAACTAATCAGTTAATCAATTGGAGAAGATTGAGGAGGTGAGAGAAACGAAATGCGTTTGAGACAGTGGTGGTGGTGAAGTGAAATCATAAGAGTGTGAGAGATAGAAATATGGTAGTTGCCGGAGAGGTCGTGAAAATGGTGGAAGATTGTTTACCGATATGGAGGAGGCAAATAGGAAAGAGAGGATTGTATGGGTGTGTTGTAAAAACGGATGTGAGGTATGTGTTGAAGGCATGCGACTACGAAGGCAATGGATAAAGATGTGATGGTAGAGAGGGTAAGATTATTTTGATTCATTGGAAGTTATAAACACGGGACGTGATGAAAATGATGAAGACGGACGCAATGAAAGGGTACATGAATGCGTTGAAAAGTGCGTTGGTGCGATAATACTGGTATATATGTTTTCGTCTTTTGAAACGGCAGGTGATTATAGGTAGAAAAATGTTGACGGTCAAGTCTGTAGAGATTAGGGATGGCACAACCAAGTTTTCGAGCTGAAACATCTATATTATATCTTCGATGTTTTGCTTTCGATGTTTTCTTCAGATCGATGGATTTGTGCAGAAACATCGATGTTTTGAAAAAACATTCTCATGATATCAGTAACATTTCCAGTATCTATTTTATTTATGAATTGTTGACAATCAAAAGCCATTGGCAACTGTCACTATTGTCGATCCACAGGAAGCCCGAAGCCGTTTGCTATTCGCAACCTTTCTTCGGTGTTGTTGTGTTTTTTGATTACACTAGGAAAAACAATTTTTACCTCCAGGAAGGGAGAGTGCGCAACATACTCAATTTTATACATAGATTACGAATATTGCAATAAAAACGTCATATCACGTCTCAGTTTTCAAATATACTGTATCTTTATATCGTTTGATACCGTATTTTGCAGTTAATGCAATTACATTTAAATTGCTCCTGTAAGATATGTAGAATCATTATGCATAAAATATATTTAAAAATAAAATATTTTTTCAGTTCATGTATGTCATGTTCATGAGATATCAAAAAAATTATGCTTTCGTGGGTTTTTTACCTTCTGTATTCGAAGATTGCCGTCTTTATTCTCGCGTCTGCTAGTCGTGCTCAATTACGAGTAGGTCTTAGTGGATGTTTTGAAAACAAGTCACATGCACACTCATATTTCCTGTTGCGCATCAGTCATCGAAAGGAATTATTTTAGCCCCGTACCTTATTGCAAGTATACAAGTATCCAACTGTTGTGATGACAGATACTGAGTCAGCGCATGAAGTTCGTGTCTGGTTTGCGTGTGGCTCAAATGCATTAATACATTATAGTTCTGTGTTTTTTATAAAGTGAAATTCGACACATTATCTGTAGAATTGAATCGGTTTGATAGAATGCAAATCGTCATTTCACATCGAAAGAGTGCGAATCAATTCGATTAATTCTGTTACATTTGTGAAAGATTTACACCCAACCTTCAAAGGGAAAAAATGGAATTACAAAACTTGCGTATTTTTTATATTTTGGGTGTCGTGTTTGTGATCAGGACAAACCATGGGCTGCTCACTAGTGTTGTGTGACATGTACAACGACCTTTAGGTCGTGGTTGTAGGTAAAATTCAAATCATTATCGTTTGCTCTACCAGTGTTGTGGTGAATACAAACAATTTGAATGTCGGCGTATTATTGCACGAATATACATATTCCATTTTTAACTTAACCTCATAAGATGTATACTCATAAAATTTTGAAGTAATATTTCCGGAATGACTATGTGGAAATTAGTATTAGATTTTGTTTATTTCAATTAATAAATATATTTATATCTTTTGAACCTTGCGTGATAGGAACTTTTTATAATCGATTTTCGAAATCAGCGAGATTGCTTCCTTTATAATCACCTACTATCATCCTGGAGGTATGAAATAAGTTTCTTTATTCCTTAGTGTTATTTTGTACGTGGTAATTTCGTTAAACTGCAATTTGAACGTTGAATACGTAGAACATTGATTAGAAAATTCAGAAGACAATCAAATTTCAGGCAGAATATCCTTTAAACTAATATTGAAATGTTTTGTAGTACATTAGAATTTTACATCGAAATGTTTCATCATATTTAAAAGATGAATATTTTGTCGATGTTTCCATCGTCATCAAAAACAGTTTGGTGGTATATCTTAGTATCGATGTATAGATGTTTGCTAACCGTTGCCATCGCTAATAGAGACAGTAAGATAAGTAGGTAGAAATGGTGTGTATGATGGGTGCGAAGCCAGAAATGGAGTTTGCAAACGCGCATACATTAAATAAAAGTCTACATTTAATAAACATTTATTTTCCTCTCGAATTTAGGACGTATCTGGAATTTTCAGTTCGTATGATAACCCTAACAAGAATTAGATTTTTTGACTAACATTTGTAATTACGAACGAATTCTTGCAATATAAGATTCAAGTGTCTGGTTAGTACACAGTACCATATCTGAAGTGCATGGTACATTGATAAATTGCGGATGTCTCTAGTTGACGGAATAGTATCAAGTCAATTTTGTACTCGTAATTGTGTAATTTTCTTACAAAATCATAAATTACCAATGATATCAAGATTTAGACCTTATAATGTACGAGTACAGTTATTCAAATAACTAAATTTTAACTTCATTTTTTTTATTTTATGGAATTTATTTATATGTTCAAATTAGTTTTAATGAGATTTAACTGTTAAATTTCTGTAGTGTTTGGGATTATGTGACCATCGTCTTCTAGAGATTAAAAATCCTATGTTTTTAAGAAGTTGATGTAAATTCCAATTATAAGAGTGGTCCAATATCGTAGTTTAAATAAAGGAAACAATTAATCCTCTACCTCAATTCGTCATACAGATATCACCAACGATGGAAAAATGCTTGAGACATTGTATTAAAAATTGGGAGTACAGTTTTATATTTTTTGGAACCGGTAATCAAATCAAAAGGATACATAAACAAGTGAATGATGTTTTGCATTGAATAAAGAGAAACACTTTTCCTTGTTATGTACTTTCATCGCAGACGCGTTTGGCGTTTAATTTAAGTGAAATGTCCACATTATGACAAACCACGTTTCCCTGCGTTCCGCCCTGATTCTATTTACGTCTACTCTTCTCATCCAGTAATCTGCCTGAAATTGTCAGTTATGTTAATTTCCTCATTCCTCCAATAATGGTAGGATATTATCCTGAAGAAGAGCTAGTAAGAAATGGCTAGCCATATATGACAGTGAATTCTATGTAAAAGGAAGAAGGAAGGATAGGTAGCAAAGCATGGGCAACGAAAGTGAAGTTGTTAACTAACTTAATACGAGACAGAACACGCTGAGAGATAACAAACTTTCTGAAAAATTTCAAAAGATGAAAAAAATTCAATGGCGATTAATTATGAAGTTAAGAGCTTGATACTTTCCATCTAATTTATTGAGACTCGTACGGTCTAGCTATCGTACTTCTTTTTCTTTTCCACATTTTGAACACGTGGCGATGATCAATAGAGATCATTATATATCAAAATATATGGTATGTAAAAATAGGGGAAAAACAAATTTACATTCAATTAAGAGCATTGAGATGAAATGTCAAACAAAACTAAAAGAGAATTGTTATATAATCGACAATGTCTAAACTTACTTTATTGTACCTGGCTAGCAGTCACTGGGCATAGAAACTATACATTTTAAAGAGGTGGTGAGCGTTCTGTTACATACAAGGGGACGGTGAGGCGGTGATGGCCTCGGGAGCCGGGGGTGGCTTAGTTAGTCCAAAAGTTCGTGGTAGGTGTAAAGGGGAGTAAGAATGGGTTCCCAGAAAACAGAGCACCTGGCCGCTAGAATGCCCCTCCAGTGGATTCTACAGTTTAACCTGACTGTTAAGCAAGTTTTGAAAATTTGCCACCGACGGAACCATTCACTCGGACCTCGTCGTTAGATACATTGCAATTGCTACTGTAGTTTCTCCGAGCAACCTTCGCCGTAATGTGTTCCGTTAATTCATGTGCTATGTATTATGCTCTAATTTGTAACATAGCAACACATATAATTTTTTCAGTCAAAATACCAAAGATCGCGAAAGACAATGCCCTAAGACTTCATTTGATGTCGATTAGAATTTTATTTATTCAACATGAAAAAATCATATAACATTTATGTCTTATTAGTCACCTGCGAAGACTGATAATTCCAAATGTCAAGGCCTCGTATGCTCCAATAATTCACATATCATAAACATGTTTTCTTTTTTCTATCGGACATAAGTTTTAATTTCCCATATACTATACGTACGTACATAAAGTATAGGGAAAGATATGTAATTCTGCGCTAAAAAAAACGGCCGCTTTTCGGCAGAAAACTCTTATTACAGGGCCCTGGTAACAAAAAAAGGATAAATCCAGTTGCTAAATTAAGAAAAAAATCTCCTAACACGAGGTGCAGCCAGAATACCTATTTTGTGGGTCCTTGATACCGAAAAACCAATTGAAAGCAAAACGTCTGTCCGTCCGCCTGTCTGTGGACAACGCTAGCGTCTAAACCGTTCAGCTGATTTTCTCCAAAATTGATACTCCCCAATCGATCTGAATGATCTCGTGGCCCCTTGAATTTGAAACCGATATTTTAATTTTGGAGGGTATATATATATATATATATAGTACATAGGGTATATATATATAGTATATATATATATATATATATATATATATATATATATATACGATAGTGATATCATTGTCGATGCCATCAGCGGAAGTCCGTGGCACGGGTAGCGCGACGAAATCACCCGTCCACGCAGTTGATCACCTCGCCACAAAAGAGCCGAAGTCAAATTCGCCCTGAACGCTTTTACGCTTTACCCATGAAATACGATCAGGCGGGATTTAAATAAATAAATTTAAGAACTTTGTTGTTGTAATTTTTTATTCATATTTTTACTTTTATTTTCTGTATACATCCCCTTTTTTACATGCGATTCCACCAAGTTGGAAAACGGGGGAGGGGGGTTACTACAGATAGATTACTTTCCCTATGCTAGTTGCACGGAAAAGTTCGAGGCATGCCACGATGCTACAAAGTGTGCTACTGCCACCAGTAGAAGACCATATCAAAGACATTGTAATAGTATACTAGACCCACGCACAGCGCTAGTGTAGCGTTGCAAATTGAATGCAGCCATGTTGGGGGCAAGCATGTGGACACCAAGTTGTATTGGTGCCGTATATCATTATTTGTGTGCCATTCGCGGAAGCGGAAGATTCTATAAGAGGAAAAAGTAAAATGGTGTAGCAGCGCGCGGCTTACAAGTGTATAAATCGTGCGACGAAAGCCTGCGTGTTGTAATTTCACAAGTGCATCGTTTAATTATGTGATGTAACCTATTGAACGTGCTGATTACTTTTACTAATTAATACGGTGTACGTGAATAACAAAAAAATCGATGAATTTGTTATTGCACTTAAAGAAACATTAGTTTAACTCTGAAAGTAACCACTTTTTGTAGATAACTTGCCATTTCTCCAGGGTATATATTCCCTAAATTCGAACCTAATACAAGAATATCGAGATTTGTGTAGAGGTTGATAGAATCATCAAGAACGCGTATATTTTAATACCAATTCACATGATCATTTAATCTAGGCATTTGCGTGCTCTGTACGGAACTATATTATCTACCGAAAGTGTATAAAAATTACTTAAATTTATAATTTAGTAAAGAATTCTAAAAATTTAGCGTAATATGATTTTCCCTTTTACTGAAAAAAAGATGCAGAATTAGTCAAGATATACAATTTTGAATAGAATTTGGATTAAAGGAGTACACTTTAAAAATGAGAACGAAAGTTTCCGAAAGGAATGTCCCGACATCTACTACAATATGATGTTTTGTGGGCAATAATATCCTCAACCTATCAAAACTAATTACTTTCATGAAAACCCCTTTAGTGTGTTCAATATAATATGAACTTATCACTGACTGAACAACCTCTTGGAGTAAATACAAACCCATTTTTAGAGTAAAAGATTATATGCTTATTTTTTGCTTTCAAAAGTGCTGTTACAAGTTCCAAAAACTTCGTGGGCTATGTGCTTTAAGCAACAGTGTTATTTGTGCTTTATAAAGCTCTAGGGTAAATATGTATGATATGTATGATAAAATAATGTGGTATGTCAGAGATACATAAACGTTTCGACTTTTTAATGTTAGTTTTGCATATATTACTTTAAACAATGAGTTAGTATTTCAATAAGTCTTCCATTCTATGTATTCAAAGCCTTGAAAATGCGGAAAAGTCTAAAAAAAATCGATGTATTTGAATTATGCGTAAATTTGCCCTCAACATAGCAGCCAGCGCAAGCTTCAATTTGCAACGGAGTAGGACGGCCATTACCATAGGATTGTGGGGCCTTGGCCATATCATCACTGCCGTACGATCAAAACCGCGCCCGCCCGTCCTCTTAGTCAGAGAGCCTTCCCTCTCGGTACCGAAGGGCCGTGTTTGCTTCGGGCCGAGGCTGCGTCCTTGACAGTCACGCGGGCGGCGTCGGCCGTGAAAGGCCTGGGTTCGAGCTCTGTCAATAAGAGCCGCGGTGCGCTCGTTGGAGGTCGCGGCGACCTCCGACTGAAGCGGTGATGCCGCCACACTAGACCAGTTCAGGTCAAATCGCAAAGCTGTTTGAAAAAATAATTTAAATAAATAAATAAACAGTCGGTTCGGATAGCCGAGATCGCTAAGCCACTTGTGCCATGGCGATCTCGGACGGAGAGATCGCGGGTTCAAGACCCGCCGCGGGCATGGGTGTATTTGTGTATGTATGTGAGTGTCGTTCTTTCAGCCCTCATTATCATAATCATTTCATTTTCCATACCTCCAGGGAAAACGAACCTGGAGTATAAAAATCGTATTCAAGTAAATGCTGATCCCTTAAGAAATTACATGCACTTGCCACCGAGAAAATATTACTGAACACCGGTAAGTGCAGGATACATGTACGCGTGGTTCAACGCGGCCTATTTGAGGGCAATAAGTAAGTAAATAAATAAATAAAATGTAAGGAATTTTTATTCATAAGACGATTTAGTAGCTTCTATTTGCCACTATTATTTCTCAGTTGTGATAATGTTGAATTATGCTGCTGGAGCGTTTCCAAGTGCTAAACAATTGTTCCATTAAGCGATTTTGCTTCTATAAAAAGATTTTATGAAAATAATAATAATCTCTATTTTCAGAATGCAGTTCAAGGAAGACGAAAATTTTGTAAGTTTTTCAATTTTTTTAAAATTTAGTAAGTTTAACGATTTTAAGTGTTCTTTACTTTTCTGGAATAAGGGTATCATACAATTTGGTGTAGTTTTTGAGAATATGTTGTAAATGTCAAGACTTTATGTAAAATATCCCAAAAAATCAAAACAACCGTTTCAAACGCGCAGGGTCTCGAGTTACGTCGAATTGATTAGGGTATGTCAATTTTGAAGAAAATCATCTGAATGGTTAGGGTTAGGCACTTGTGTTTACCTCAGACCGACAAAGAGATTTGACATAAATCAATATTTCGGTGTCAACCTAAATTCTGAATTTACGTGTTAGAGAAATTTATTTATTGCGTATAGGAATAAGAAAGATCCACTTTTTTTCATATCAAGGACACAGCAAAATAACTTATCTGTAAACAAATCGTCAATTTTCTTACTTTTTTCATCAAATTACTCTCTCGTGAAATTAAAAAAAAGTACTTTCGTAAAATTGCTCATATATGAATAACTATCAGTTTTTAAGTTTATTTGTGACATACTATTACAGAGCGTTGGCGGAGGAGGAGGCGTACGTCGCTTTCCTGGGCAGATGACCTCAGATGAATAATTATAATCAAAACATCATTGACATAATTAATTATTGGTATACATGTTGGTATGAAAAGTCAGCTGCGTCATAATCATTATCCACTTTGGTAGAGTTCAACGTAATGCGCAACATAGATATTTTAGTTGACTAGTGACTTTCGTGAACAGCTTTGCATTTGTTCTTACCCATTTCTAAATTAATATGTTTGAAAGCAGATACTACTGGTAATGCTTTCTATTACTCATTACGTTGAATTTTCTACCATATAATTAAAATTTCATTGCACCCACATTCACATCGTCTAAGATTTAACTGACCAAACTGAAATAAATAACAACTATTTTGTTCTCTTTCCATCAGTCATTCAAAGAACCGAAGGCCTTCTCATCCTGTTAAGATTTCAACTCTTTTAATATCTTGTTTACGATTTTAAAAAAATGATGATAGAAGGTAGAAGAATAATTAAAGCTTGCGAAAATATCACATGAAATGAAATGATATGACAAAAACAGAATGTGGGAATTTCAGTCAACATTTCATTCCCTCGCTATGATCCACATTCTTCACGATTCTACAGTCGGGATCACAGTTTCTTCACAAGTACAAGTCCATTACTCGAGTTCTTAATATATACAAATTAATTCTAACTTCATCTTTTATGGATTAATATGAAATAATCATCATAATTTCATCAATCTTTTGACAATCACTGGTCATTAGTGATAATCTAAGGCTGAAATTGCACTCTAGAAATGCTAGTAATTTCAAGAGTGCCTTTTGCGAGATGTAATGTAGTTCACATCTGATTACTGGCAATTCACTAATGTACGAACGTCATATTAATTCCTTTCTAATATTATTTCTATTTTTGACATGCAGTATATTTATAATTTCTAATCAGCTGAAATGTACTCGCCAAAATTGACAGAAACTATCTTAATATTTAAAACTGTATTCTTTATTTGAAAATTGTATTTAATTCACCGTCTAATCTGTTAAATACATTCAAATGTTTTTATACAATTTCTGTTTCGAGGACAGCATTCCGTTAATTCCTGCGCTAGTGCTCTGGATTGACATTTCCTGTCACTTGACTGACAGGCGGCGATTGAATCAGAAAGATTTCTTTCTTGTGGGATCACGAGCGTACATAACGGTTACACACATAGCTTGAAGAATGTACTTTCAGATTTAATCGGTGATCGATTCCTGGAAAGAACAAGAACGACATAAGAGAATAAAATGGAATGTTTCTTCAAATATGTCTTTTTAGTTTAATAATGTGAATTTTCAGTAAAAGGAATGCACAGCAAGGACTAGCATAAGAAAATAAATGCATATCTGGTGAAAGACACAACTGACAAAATTTTCAAATAAGGTAATTTGGACTCAGACAGTTGATTATGTAAATATGTAAATAAACATAACTGAAAATATTGTAATAACTCGATTTACTAAAGTTGTATTCCACATTTTTTTCATCAAATTGTACGGAAATAAACTCCAAAGATTGTCTCATACGAAGGTACAATTATTACCAGAAAATTTGCATTAACAAAACATTGTCACTTTCATGGCTGTATACCATCAATACGAGAGTCTGAATCAATAAGTAATTTTTGGCGCTATCGACAGATACGTTTCAAAGTTTTTATTTAATTATATTACCGACAATATACCGAAAGTAAAAAAGTATAATATCTGCCTTTTATTCTATTTCTAGAAATTATATTCGACATTATTTAGTTCTTTTTTAGCAATACAAATAATATCACATAATAAACAAGAGGGTAGCACGAAATAAATATTGCGATAAGAATTATGAAGTAGATATGTATTAAATATTATTATTTGGAGGTGCAAATTATGTCTTTCGAATGACTGTATTGATTGAAAGTATTATTTATTTAAACTTTCAATACTTGACTATAGGGAAACAACCGTTTTTACTAAGTGTAATTTGAATGTATATTAATAATCGTTTTTAATAGTTCCCTTTCTTTCTGTTATATTCATTTTTTCATCTCAGTAATTGCATAAAATAGTTTTAAATATAATGCATTTTCCTTTTTAGTCTCATCCGTATTCGTACTTACCCATACACTGAATAATTTACCTAGTACACAGAAAGTAATGTAATGCTGCAGAAATTCCATATCGAGATTTAAACGGAAACTCACGCTTTGGGTCCCTTTTTACGGAAAAATTGTTCTTTTTTAAACTTCTGTCCCACGTCTGTCCGTCTACCTGTTTGCTGATATGCTAGTGTACCCGTCTGTCCATCTATCCACCTGCTCCGCACTCCGCCTGCTCGTCCGTCCGACGGAGAACAACACCAGTGCCTAAACTATTCCTACGGTTTTATCCAAAAAGAATTTTCCACGATAGATCTAATCAGAATCAAAACCCTGCAATTTTGTAAAGATTTCTTTAAATTTGGGATACTTCACATGAAGCCAGTGGAATGTTTTCAAAAATTTCTAAAAAGAATGGCGTTTTTTTTCTTTAAGTTTACCATGAAAATACAATAAAATACTTTTTTGAAGATGGATTATGTCTGAATTGCACTGTTAGCTCTATATTTTCGAAAGTAAAAAAAGATTTTTTCATATCCTCTCATAATACATTTTTGGATTGATGTTGAGACAATGGATTTGGTTCCCCGCAATTAGTTCAGTAATCAATGTTTTGTTAATTGTTCTGAAAATCTTAGAAGTTTTAAGAGAAGTATGAGCAATTCAAAAAAGATTTTTTGAAAAAATGACCCCGAATTTTTTCTTTAAATTTTTATATGGATTGTCTTATATGCACTGAATAGCATGACGTAAATGACATTTTCATATAAATTCTTTTGGTTTTAGTTCTTTTTTCTGCCAGTTTGCTTTTCATTTCATCCTTATTAAGCTACAGCCACAGGATTGATGCCGGCGTTTCTAGGTATTCCCTTGATGGAGAGATCTTCGAAATGTCAACATGAAGACTGAATTACTCTGTCGCAGTGACGTACATCCCAGTGATTTAAGCATCAAGTCCTGTATTAATATTTAAAATTCATTTTCAAGGACTTCATTTTTTAAGTAAGACCGATGTGAATAAAATGGAGAGTTCAGGCGCCATGATTTCTGAAATGAAAGCGAGACACAAAATTTACTCTGAGCTCTGAAACTCGAGCTCGTGAGTTGGTCAACGTTTAAGAAAAGAACAGACTGCCGTTCATGGATCCGAGGAAAGGAACGTGTATCACGTTCGCTGCCCAAACAGTTCGAGACCGCACTTGACGAAGAGTCTCCCTTCCGTATGGTATTCTGCGAAAACAGATGACTTTTCAGTCGTTTGTAGGAAAACGGCAAATGAACGGCAGAGATGCAACTAGCACTTTGAGGGCCTTTCTGAAGAAAGATCACGCAGAGGAGTGCACATGCCACAGGTCGTAGCGTGCCAGAGCAACTTTTGGTTTTGTCATAAGTATGAGAATCGTCGAAGAAGATTACTTGGGTGGAAAACACTACATTAAAATACAGACCGAGAGAGCGACAGAGGGAGGTGAGGGAGAGAGGGGTGAGGGGGAGAGGGGAGAGAGAGAAGGGAGAGGGGAGAGAGGAGAGAGAAGGGAGAGGGGAGAGAGGGGAGAGAGGAGAGAGGGGAGAGAGGGGAGAGGGAGAGGAATGGAGAGATTTGACGTTCGCTCTCTAGGTAATTTTCTCACACACTCATTTGCCCTCTTGTTCATTTGCGCATTCACTCACGTACCCATTTGCCTAATCCTGGTCGTCCTTTTGCCCTCCTGCCTTTTCTTTCACGGTCTCAATCTCTCGTTAATTGCTCATACACTCATTCACCCATCCATTCAATCGCCCACGCGCTCATTCGTCCACCCACTTATTTGTTTCCTCGAACATTCGTCGACTCTTTCACTCACTCATTCATTCGCTCATTTGCCCACTTACTCATTTTCCCACTCGCCACATTTCACACTTACCAACTAACATACACTCGCACGCACACTCTCTCTTTCCGGCCTCCACACAATCAACGCTTCACCTACCCAGGCGTCAAATTCGGAACCCAAAATTCGGAACCCTTGTCGACCGAACCAAAGAACCCACCCGCCTATCCACTCACCCGCCCACACTCGCTCGCTGCATTACTCATCCGTCTCCTCCTTGCCCGTTCACCCGCTCACCTACTCGCGCGGCGTCCGCCAGGCAGTTGGCTGGCTGCTGCTTTTTGCCGCGCGTGGCAAATGCCACTGGACTTTCATCGTAAACCGCTCGACTACTGCCATTCCCTGCGCGCCCTGCTCTTCCCCAGGAGTGAAAGATGGCAGCTGTCCGCCTTCATCGCTTCTGCGCCACTGTTGTCGATGTAAGGAAAGGTCAGTGATGTGGCCTCCTTCACCGTCGCTCCCTCATTTACTGACTGTACGGCGTTCGTAGTTTAATGTTCTACGATCGTGTATGCCTTCACTCTTCAACGCTTGGACTAGTAGAACTGAGAGCAGCTGAGTTAGCTTAAAGTTAGTATTAGCGCTGACTCTGTAGCGGCTCTGATGGGAAGGTTCTAGGGTCCGAGTACCCCCGGTGGCGGAATTTTCGACACTAGCTTTAGAGCTGTGGTTGAATTCAGCCGCTGTCTGCAGGATCATTCTACTTGACAGCTGCTCTGATCGGTATTTTCACGCTGTTTCTTTAATCAGTATCAGGTGAACTCCGTAAACGTACCCTAATAAAAGTGTCACGTATCACACGCGATCTTTGATTCTTCAACCTTATTCTATCCACTCCCCTTACACATACTTACACGCGCTACATTACCACACATGTCGGGATACCATTCGAGAGCTTAGAGTTTGTTTATCGCAGTCTAGAGCGGTGTCCCGTGTATAGGTCTTCGCCGGATCTCACTGTTTAGGGTAAACTGACGAGACGACTGACCATAGAAGTTGAAATGTGCGGAAACATTAATCGGTCAATTAAAACTGAAAGAAATAGATCGGAATGGGTGTGTGAGGATGTGTGTGTACGAACTCTTCAGCTAACTTATTGTTGCCCCACAATTAATTGGGATATGTTACAGAGAAAAAGTTTTGGCGGAAAAAACCGGCAGGGTCGCTATAACCGCCACTTTACATATCCCAAGATTAACTTGCAGTTTTAGCGTTATTGAGGACGGAGCAGTATGATTTTTCTCCAACGAATTTCACTTTCCTCACGTAACACACAACAAAAATTGGAAAGAGTCTCATCAGAACCTCCAATCTCCAGCACCATCCAGTCGGTCACATCCTCTCCTCGGGCGTTGAGAGCACGTCACATACCGCTCGCGTAACTGTAACGGCGAGGCTGCGTCTTCCGCGGGCGGGAAAAAAAGGACATTCACGAACGAAAGACAGAGCGGCATCGCAGAGAGCGGTGCTGAGGGCGCAAAAACAAAAAACGCGCGGTTCGAGGAAGCGCCGCGAGAGCAGCTTCGAGTAAGTGTTTGTCCTCGGAGCCCCGGGGCAGAAGTCTACTGAGAAGCGTTTTTTGGGTTAAGGTCCTATACATACGGGCTTTTTGGAATATGCGAAGACCAACATCTGCTGGTAATGTTGTGTCTTCGTCCATTCACCTTATCTGCAGTATGTAGTCGGGAAGGAAGCCCTCATGGGTAGCTCATTCGTCAGCATGCTCGCTTTTTTGTGACGCGACCCCGGATTCGATTTCCGATCGATCAAAATTATATTGTGCGTTTTCCTTGCAGTGTCCCAATGCATGTTGATGTGTGTTGATGAGAAAACTCACTTCTCAGGTTGAGAAGACCAGAATAGGGATGTCTATGTGCTAACCATACGCACTCTTTAACCCATGGCCGCGAGGTCGACACGCTGCTGATAGGCCCTGGCCCTTTACGGGTTGTCGCGCCAAGTACATTCTCTCTTATATTTGGTCTTCTCTTATATTTGGTTTCCTGTTAATTTATGTATGATAATTCTTATAATCAATATGTTATATGCATTTCTCAGTTGGTGTGCATTTTTTAAATGACCACGAGCATAATTTTATCTGTAGGAAATCTTTCAGAACATCTTTGGTTACGGAAAATCATATAAAGTAATTGATATAAATTCTACCTCTAAAGATACATCACTAATAGTGAAGTGTGACTCTATGAAGTAGATAGAATTCTAAATTTGAAAGTTCACAAGGAAAATATTGGGCTTTGTTGAAGAACAAAAGTTGGAGAAAATGGCAGAACATTTTGGCTGACGAAAAGTTAGGTTCCCAAGAAAGTGTTAAAAGTTTTAAGTCGACATGATATTCGTAAAAGCTTGTAGTGATAGGTGGGAAAATGAGGAAATGGATGAATGAAGGTGGAAATCCATGCACACTGTTGTTTACAGAAAATTAATATATGACACAGAAATGCTAAGGGAGAATCAATCATATTATATATAGAACAAAGGCTAGCGTCCAGGAAGGGACATGCACGCAAGTACAAAGATTTGGCAGTATGTGACATAATAGATGATAGACGTAAATGCGGACGACAAGGTGATGAACGAGTCAGAAAAGAATAAAATGATTTATTAATTGGATGAATAATAAATTGGAGGAGAGACTAACGGAAGGGTGGTAAAGAGAGAGGAACCATTAGAAAGGGGATATGCGCAAGTTAGTGCACAATGAAATAAGAGCCGAGCAGGAGAGTTATGATGAAAACGAGACGAAACAATGTATTACTTTTTTTTACTTCGTTGGGGAAATTGAGAGCACATCATTTTGCATGAATACTATATATTATGAAAATATAAGTAGTGTTAATTTTGCGTAACGTAACAAATCCAAACTCTGAGATAACCCACAAACCCGACTTTGTTGTAAGAAATTATATGAAATATTCCTCATTTCAGTCGTTGGTCTGGGTAGTTTCAGACTATACTATTAAGTAGCAACACATGTCATGAAGAAACTAGCGGACGTGCAGTGAGAAGGCATTTATGCGTACAGGAAAGACGAATGGATTCCAATTTGGACTAGAATTTCATAATTGCAAGACGCACAGAAAGGATTGCCAATGCATTAATAAGTTGATTATTCAAGGTTGAATGAACAATTATGTAGCAATTGTAAAATGTGGTTAAGAGCACGGGGATAATTGTAAGGAATCAATTTCTCCACTCTAAATTTTTCATGTATCGATTAATTTTGAACTTTGGTTTTTGGAGGTAGGAAATTAATATGCAGTCGATTCTGAATATAGTAAACTCAGATATAGAGCACTTTCGGTTATAATGAACCATGAACACATTTGCCGATTCGTTTATAGAGCGTTCAAAAGTCTACGCAGTGGCTCTTTCACCATTCCATTCCCCTTTAGACGGAAATTGCTTGGTGTTCTGTCGAATTTTTCGATTTTTGTATTTTCTAGAAGTGCGCTGCAAGCAAGTTGAATTAAAAATACGTTATAGTATTCTTCTGTTCCAAGAGACACATTCACTTTGACTTCGTACCAGTAGTTTGTAGTAAGCCAAATTTTAACTGTTAGAATGCTGACACTGTAGAAATGTTAAATTTTCCGGAAAAATATGTTTCGAGCAACTAATAAGTACATGAAAGATACGAAACAAATGTTAGCGGAAACATTCCGTGATACTGTACGCGATTTAATTGAGAAGTTTCGACTAACAAGTTCTGTAGCAGATGAATCGAGAAGTGGTCCTCGTGTTTTAATCTCAGGAAAAGCCTTGAAATCTCTGATAAGATATTACAGAGTCCCACAAAACCAATGAGGTTAGCTCAAGAGTCCGCCGTTTCATTAGGCACTGAACACACTTCTCTAAGAAAGAAACTGAAACTGTTTCCTCACAAAGTAATGGGAGTGCATAAATTACAAGTCAAGGATCACGAGAAGAGAGTTCATTTGTGTGAGTGGTTTCAGAACTTTGTAAGCGGAGGCATTCTAGTTCTGCAGTACATATACTGTACAGAAGATGTTTAATTTTACTTTCGGGTACATTAAATCTCAGAAGAGTTTAATTTGAGCGTCAGAGAATCCTCACATCATTCACGAATCGCCTCTGCATGACCAGAAAATAGGAATACGTATTGCCATATCTAGAATACGTAGTGTTTATCCTATTTTCTTCAATGACACAATAAACGCAGATATTGTTCCACGTTCTGTATCCCTTCGTTAAACAGTTGACAGAGAAAGAAACAATGAATAGGTATTTCCAATAAGATGATGTCACCACTAAACGTTTTATGGATGTATTGGAAGATGTGTTTGGGAACTACATAATATCCAAAGCGCCAAGATGTCCAGATTATATGTACACCGCCGGATTTATTTTTCTGGAGAACAGCTAAATGAAATGTGAATAAAACTTGGGTAAAGACCGTACAGCAGTGGTGTCAAGGTCTTCTACTGGTGGCAGTGGCATGCTTCGTGGCAAAGTAGCATGCCACGAGCTTCTCTGTGCAACTAGCGTCGGGAAAGGAAACTATTAGTAACCCCGCCGTTTTACAATAGGGATGGCGTTGTCTCGGGTGGCAAGATAATGAACTGCGTGGAAGGAGGATTTCGTCGTGGCACTCCTGCCACGAACTCTCGCTCGTGGCATAGACCTTGACAGCACTTCCGTAAAAGAATTGAAAGTCTCAATATCCTTGTAGTATGTCATATCCACAACTGAAGAAATGTTAAAAACGACGATTTATAAATTATTTGCCTTGAAAGCTTGCAAGTAACGGATGGGCGGGGTGTGCGGGGTGGGCGGGGCAAACGGAGCGTAGAGGGTGAGGTGTGGCGTGACAGGCGGGGCGGGGAGCGAGCAAAGGGGATGGCAGAGGAGGTGGGCGAAGATGGCGGGCGGAGGGTGCGGGCGAGTCGAGCGGGGCGGGCGGGGCGAGCGGGGCGAGCGGGGAGGGCTGGCAAGCGTGGCGGGCGGGGCGAGCGGGGCGGAGAGGGTGAGGTGTGGCGTGACGAGCGGGGCGGGGAGCGAGCAAAGAGGGTGGTAGAGGAGGCGGGCGAAGGAGACGGGCAGAGGGGGCGGGCGAGCCGAGCGGGTAGGCTCGCCGAGAATGCCGTTCGGCGGGCGCCGAGCGCTCGCCCCACATTCAACCTCGTAAATCTGCGCTGGTCAGCTGGTTTCCTTGGGCTCCTCTCCGGCCACGGTCGCCATTGTAACCGAGGGCTCCGGGCGGTTTTCACTTTCGAAGCAGCGAAATTGAGAGGACAGAAATAAGGCGCATCCGGAGAAGTGTGTTTCTTCTGGAGTACCGTTGCTTGGAAGAGGACAGATGAAGAGAGAGGATTTCTTCTGCCATCCGGCCACAATGCAGCAAAACAAGATAATTGTAAACAACCGATGCCTTTAGGTTCTTGTAAGAACGTAGAGGATAATTTATTTGTTGATGAAAGGAACCTAACCAAAAGATGGTGGACTTGACTGTGATTAATAAAGTGTATGCTCTAAAATTAAGTAATTATCTTTCATTTATTTGTGAATACATTTTTGATTCTAACACATAAGTTTTGTAATACCAAAACATACGTTGAATAAACACTGGCCGAATTGCATTGTCTGGCTTGTCTCTCTTGAAAAGATTTGGTTCTAAATTGTGGACATGTACATGGTATTAGCTTGTATAATAAGTAATCGTTCCATAAGAATTATTTCTAGATTGCATATAAAAATACATTCCTATAGATAGGGTTTGATTAATATCTTTAATATAAGCGATTTAGGCAGTAATGCCGGTACTGTAAGCCAAAAATTTGTGCTGGAATTCACATTACGAAAACTGTATATTACATATTTGCATAAAAGTTGATGAAAATTTTAATTAAAAGTTACATTATGGCAGTTAATTAATTCTCAACATCTGAAGGTCGTCAAGTGATTAGGTTCGTTTTACATCCATTATAATGAATTACTTTAATGACGTGCTCTGACAGGACAGCAAAAGAAGATGGAACGCAACTAGTTCTTCATAGTAAGGAAGAAAAGATGAGTCGTAGGCTTCTACCTGCCGCCGATGCTCCAGGCCTGTTATTTCTTCATTAAAACATGTCACTGTCCTTGCTGATACTCTTTGATCATACGTCGGCGGCGCTCTCATCATCGATTCGCTGCCGATGTCGGAATGCGGGCGTCAGTGCTACGCAACTTTGCTTTACGATCGCGAGTGGGCATAGTTAAACAGGAAGATCCGGCTGCCTACAGCATCAACAAGCTGCTCGCATCGTCAGAAGGCAATCTACGTAAAGTGGCGGCGATGTAACCGGGGATTATCGCAAGTGCTCTGGTAGAGGCAGCGTTGGAAGTAACGAGGCGCCGTGCAAAGTGCAAGCGATGAGTACCTTAAAGGTGAGCGCGGAGGGAAACCAGGTGTGGAGGGTATTGGACGTAATGGCGAAAGGTTTAGCCAGATTAAAATGAACTTCATAAAATGAACTTCATTATGTGACAAAGAGATTTCAGTAATCGTTTCTAAAATTATAAGGGTGTTCATGTAATGAGATCGCGTCATGCCAGTGTGATTAAGAGAGTATCGATTACGACAATTAATGTGTCAGTTTCACCGTAAAACCTGATGTGAAAGGGTGAATATCCTGTTAAATAGCATAATGGCACAAATGCGAAAATCTGCTCTGTGAAGTTAATCTCTATAATTTCTACTGATATAGTAAGCTAGACAAAAGGCATAATCAGGTGAAGTGATCCTCTCTTAATTCACATTATGCCCAGCACATTGGCACCCTCGTGATACACATAATTGCTGACAGTGACGGAGCACACAGTGTCACGATTAAGACGTAAAATATTAAAAGTTAAGTGATGTTTCAACGTTAAACGGCAATGTTTTAACTGAACAGTGGATAATTCTCTTTTCCATACGTTGTGAATTAAATCCCCTAATATACTATGTTGTCAGAATCCATGTTTTGTGTGTCTTTGAAAACGAAAAATTGATTGGCGGCAAAACGTGAGCGACATCTGTCTGTGAATAACCCAGTGGCAAAAAAAATTGACAGGATTTTTACCGAAACTGATGTTCCTCGATCGTTCTGAATGTTGTCGCGATCCCTTGAATCTGAAACGCGTATTTTAATTTTGGAGGTACTTTACATGAATCCTCACAGTCATTTTCAAATTTTTCTCAAACATTGTTGAAAATGTTTTTATTTATTTTTTAGATAGACCAAAGTTTGCTTATAAAATCATTCGATTTTCACTAAACTCTCTCTACTTTCGAAAAATTGTAAAAGTTTAAAATTTGTTTAGAGTTTTCCCGCGACCACAGTATTGATGATCGAAGTTGTTTTCATGATGTTCGTTTTTCAAAATGAAGTTTTGCAATAACGTAAATGTAACTCTCTAAATTTGTAACGTTGCAAACGTAAATGTTCAACTTTCTTTTTAAATGGGAAATAGGGAAGTCCGAGTTTATCTTTGATGTTGCTGATATAGAGATAACGTAAATGATGGGCTTAACTTAAGAACCTGAGATCTAATGCAAGCGTACAAAAAACTTCTTGTAAACTTCTTCTTACTCCTTGTAAACACTTTTGTGGGTTGAAGTGATATTACAACATTACAAAATCGTTATAAATTTTGCAAGGAAGTATTCTGTTGAGGCACCACTCGTTTTAAAATTTTGCTGTGTTAAGGAACCAAGGGAGACAGAGGAGATGAGCAGACAAGCTAAGCAAGGTAGCTGGTCCACGTGGACGAGACTGGTACAACAGGAGACAACATGTAGACAACTGGGATACGAATAGCAAAAAGATGATGCTCCCCGGTACCATTAGTGTTGTATTTTACAAATATCAACTTACTGTAACCCTGCTAAAGTAGGATGTCCTTGCTCTTTATGGATGTTGTAGGCTAATAATAATAATAATAATAATAATAATAATAATAATAATAATAATAATAATAACGAAAGAATGTTTTTCCATGCATTTATTGCAAATTTACTTTCTATTAATATTTAAATTAATTTCTATTTCTAATAAATGACTGCAAGGTTTCAAACCGACTTTCGAAGCATTAACACTAGCATTAATCCGTTTATCTAAGAAAGTTCTTCAGGGAAATCATGTTTCGAGCGCTAGTGTACATACCACATTTCCATAGCTGAAAGGCTGAGCTTCACAAAGAAATAACGAACCTGTCTTTGTACTTAACAGAACACTCACATCTTCAATATTCCAAGATTCTTCCGTCTTATGGAGGAACATGTAAACTAGCACCGGTTGCGAATAGGGGACTGTGGCGTAAAAAGAGGTGACGGCGACAGCGGCGGGGTTGAGGACGGCAGCAGGAGCATCCCGCGGGGTCACGTGACCGCCAAGGCCGGTGCCGCCCCCGCCGCGGAAGAGGTCGTAATGACCGAGGCGCTCAAAGAGAAAGGCCGCCCGCCGCCAGCTCGACCGCTCGCTCGACCGCCGCGCCGACCGCTTGGCCACCCGCCCTTCCTCCCTCCCTCCCGCTCGCCCGTCCGCCCGCACGTTCGCTAATGACTGTGACTCACGCCCGCTATTTCTGAACGCGCCCGCGGCTGCCTCTGCGGAGTCCGCCTCTCGACCGAACGAACGCCCAAACGTATTTCCCGCACCTCTTCCCCACCCGCTCCCCTGCCTATCCCTCCAACCGTCTTCCCACCACCTTACCAGCTCGTCCGATCGTCCAAACTTATTTCCCGCACCTTTTCCCACCTCCTCCCCTGCCTATTCTCCCAACCGTCATCCCACCAGCTTACCAGCTCGTCCGATTGTCCAAACTTATTTCCCGAACCTTTTTCCCACCTCCTCCCTGCCTATTCTCCCAACCGTCTTCCCACCAGCTTACCAGCTCGTCCGATCGTCCAAACTTATTTCCCGCACCTTTTCCCCACCTCCTCACCTGCCTATCCGCCCAACTGTCTTCCCACCAGCTTACCAGCTCGTCCGATCGTCCGTAGCTTGTTCGCCAACCAGCTCGTCCGTACGCTAATCTGGCTGCCTGAATGTCAGATCATCCGGCTGCTCATCTGTCCGCATGTTCGTCCGCTCGTCCATCCACTTCTCCGGCCGCTCCTCTGGCCGCCCATCCGCCAGCACAATCGTCCGCTTCTTAGTTCCGTCGTTCTACCTCCAGCCCATCCACTCGCCTGGCTCTTCTCCCGCTCGCTCGTCCTTCCTCTCTTCCATCCCAGTTGTCCGTCCGCTCGCTCATCCGCTCGTCCTGCACTCGGTCGTCCGCTCACCCGTCCGCTACTCTTGCAAATCAGTCAATTAAGCGGTATATTTGTAATTCCCTTCCGTTCGTTCTCTTTATTTTTTAATTGGTTGAAACAATAAATACTTATAGTGTTCTATGTGGTCTGATCAAATATACTTTTTCAAGTTATATCAAATATATTTAAGGTATTGCTAAACCTTCCGAATCCACCCATTAAAAACGACATACAATTTTATATGTGAACTACGTCTGCCTACTAACTGAGTATAAGAAAAACCTGAAAAATCTTCTTCATCGAGTAATACTAACTACGTAATTATGAAGGAATACCTAGTACACTGAAGGTAAATAACCGAAAAGGGAGAAAATGTACGAAAAATGTAATTCCTAATTCACTTATACAATATTTTAAATTTAGACGAGGCAAATTAAAAATTTTAAACTAAATTTAAATTTAATAAAATAGGCCTATTTGAAATAAACACTAGGATGCTTAAAATTGACGGTTAATATTCAGTAAATACATGGATTTTTGCCTCAGATTTGGACATTAATATATCATTAATATTTAATGAATTTTAATTGTAGTAAATTTAACTCATAAACTCACCAATTTTGAAACTCTGTATTTATTATATTTACTGAGAATATGTTTCCTAGATAAATGTGAATTCCAAGCCTTGCTTAGACGTAAATTCCGCCTAGTGAAGTTGTAAAAATAAACTACGCGCTCACGTGCACCATGAAGAAACACATTGTGAGCACTAACAGCAATTCTAGAGCCTCAACTACACGTTCTGATTGCTTTATACATCATCTTACGTTACATTTTATGGCATTACAGTCTAGATTAACCAAAAGGAAGAGCTTGAAACAAGTGAAATAAACGCGTACGTACTCCTTGATGGGGGAAATAAATTTATCTCTATTGGAAGCACGGCATCCCCCTTGCCTTCACTGTGTCCTTGTCTTCGCGCGTTCCAGTTACGTGATCTTTCGCTGGCAATGCTCCTCACGCCGCGGTGTCCTCTATCTTCGGCTTACTGCAACTACTCTCCTCGCGTTGAACCGGCCCTCTCTTAGGTTACTGCTACGGCAGAGACTTCCGCGCCAAGCCGTATCTCAGCACGTCCTTGCGCTATCGCGTTGCTCTAGTTTTCTGCTCCTCTTTACAACTTTCCTGCTCTCACCCATTCACCCATCCCATCGCTTTATTTTACCTCTTCTTTCCTCGCCGACTGGAGTTTTCATCTCACCACGCTCTAATATTGTTTGCTGTTCGTTTTACTGAATTTGTTTCCCTCTATCGAAACAGGCTGTAAGCTTAATAAAGTCGACATACCTCTATTTTTCTATTTTCCTCCTTTTTATTTCATTTCTTCTTATTCGGTATTTCTGCCTTTCAAGATTGTTGATACAACATTTACATGACATTACAGGCTAAATCGTCCTTAGCTCTAAGTGTCTATACCTTTCGGCATAACTTTTCTTCCTAAATCTCTGTTTACAATACCTATTTCAATTACCATTATTTTGCACTTCAATTGTCACAAAATTACCACATATTATTTTATACTGCATTATTTTTGTTGTCACTTTCTTTCCGTTTTAAATTATCAATCTTGAGATTTCTTCCTACCCGTTCTTTTATTTCCCAAATAGTTTCATTCCTTTCCACCTTTAGTCTCCTCTCTTTGTCTTTAACTTACACATCTTGTAAACTTTCTTTTTCTTCTTATTTGTTATTTATTCTTTCTCTGTCTAACTTTCTACATAAGCATACAATCATGTCCCCTCCTTCTTTTAGCTTTTCTCCGTCAAATCTGGAGTAAAGACACGGTTCCGTATATCATCCAAGCCCGGTATATCTCCTCCATCTTCACATTCAGCACATTTTTAAACCTTAATATCATCAGCACCAACACCACCATCATCTCCTCCTTCTTCTTCTCTTCCACCACCACCACCACCTCCACCACCACCACCACCACCACCACCACCACAAGTTCCTTAACTACCACATCATCCTCCACCATCACCACCACCGCCTCCACCACAACGTTCGCTACCACACCGCCACCATCACAACATCCTTCACTGCTAAATATTTATCCACCACCACCTCCGCCTCCTCCACAACATCCCCACCACCGCAACCTCTACCACCACCACCACCACCACCACCACCACCACCACCACCACCACCACCACCACCACCACTACCACCACCACTACCACCACCACCACCACCACTACCACCACCACCACCACCACTACCATCACCACCACTACCACCACCACCACTACCACCACCACCCATTCGCACCTCCTCCATCTGGTGGTTGGGGGCCCCTCTTCCACCTGCAGCGCGTCCGCCGCCGCCGCGCCTCCGCCTCCGCCTCCGCCGGGGGCGCCCTGCACGCCGACGCGGCGCGGTCACGACTCAAGCACACGCCGAGGTGTGGAAATGTCGGGCAGCCCCGGGCGCCGCGCGCTGCCGCCCCGCCCCCGCCCCGCCTCCGCCACGCTCGCCTTCCACTCCGAATCCGCCTCTGCCGCTGCCTCTGCCTCCTTCTCATCCTCCACATCCAATGCACCACTTGCGCCGTCACTTCCTCCACCACCTCTTTCTTCGCGTCTTTCCCTTAACCTCCTCCCCAGCCTCCACCTTTTCTTCCCCATGGCCTTTGCCTCTGTCTACGTCTCCTCCTCCTCATCCTCAGGTATCTACCTTCATTACTTTTAGTCATACACCATCTTTTCCTCCTACTCCTCTTCTCTTCTGCTCCGTCTTCTCCTCCATTTCCTTCATATCATTCTCCTCTTTCTCTGCCTGAACCCTCTCCTCTACCTCCTTTTCCTTCTCATCCTCCACATCCAATGCACCACTCCCACCCTCACCTTCCAATTTACAATCCGCCGTCACCGTCTCCTCCACATCTTCATTTTCATCCTCCTCTTTCGCGTTCTCTTCTACCTCTTCCTTTTCTCCTCCCTAGCCTCCAACTTCTCCTCCACCATCTCCCTTGTCTCTGTCTCCATCTCCTTCTCCGCATCCTCAGGTATTCACCTTTCTATCGTCTTCTTCCACCTCTTTCTCCTTCTCCGCCTCCTTCTTCTCTTCCCAATATTTCTCTTCTCTTCTCCCTATCATACTTCATGTCCATCTTCTCATCATGCTTTTTCTCTTCCTCCACCTGCTCCTTCTCCTCTCCCATCTCATCCTCTTCCCCCTCCTTCTCTTTCTCCTCCTCTTCCATCACCTTCTCTTCCTCCACGTCCTCGTCCTTTTCTTCCTCGTCTCCATCCTTCTCCTTATCCTCATCATCCTCTCCTCCTCCTTCTCCTCCTCTTCACCATCCATCCCCTCTTCTCTCTGCTCCTCCTCCTCCTCCACCTTCTCGTGCTCCTCCTTCGCCTCCTCCTCTTTCCTCTAATCTGGCAACTTCCCATCTGCTCGTATACTTTCTCCTCCTTCTCTCCTACTCTAGCATCTTCTTCTTCTCCTTCACTGTGTTTGTCTTGGTCCAGGCCATCGCTTGCCGGCACCACTGGAGGAAGGCCGTCTCCTCTGGAGCTGGCTCGCATTTCGTACGCCGCCGTTACTCTGAATCACGACACAGCGGCGGAGCCAAGAAGGCAAGAAACAGAAAACAGTTCTTTCTTAGTAGAATGCAGAATTGTGAGGCCTCTTAAGACACCTAATCGGTTGTATCAGCGCGTGTGATTGCGAAGCCAAATAGAATTTCTAGCTTCATCCTAGGTTCGGATTTCCACGGAGCTGGAGTTTCGACATCAGCTAAATAGATTGATAGATGGGTGTGTGACAGCTGTTGGCAATTATTATTGAAATTGATTGCTCCTTCAGTCGTTTGCATGTTTGTTCACTTCCTTGTACGAGCTCTCGCGAGTACAAGGCGAAAGATTTGAAGACTAGGAGGTCGTAGCTTTCAGATTCGGCGATTAATCTATGTCGAGAATCTGCGTAGGTGAGAATTCTCGAAATTCTCGGCCGGGGTCTTAGAGCTTGCCCGGTTGGAGCGGTACTCCGCTGGTGGGAGATATCTAGTTACGAGAAATCCCGCTAGTCGACGGTAGGTCGGCGCAGGATCTCACCATCCAGCAGGGAAAGATCGTCGCCATCTCCCTTGACGAAATCATTCACTACCCTTACGGGACTAATGACCTTCGCATTTGACGCGCCCGAAATCACTAACAACCAACCAACCATCGAAATATCGACGTTCTACTCTACTAAGAATTCGCGGGCTACCCTCCAGTGACTTGCGAGCGTGCGGCTTCGGGGACGGAAAGTCCGAGAACGACGTGCAGGCGAGGACGGAGGACGGGGACGGGGCAGCCTTGTTAACGATGCGAGGACTCGCGTTTAAGGTCCACACGCTCAGGGGGAAATTACACGCCGCCTCGGGCACGATCGCGCTGTTGCGGCCAACAGTATGTTACGTCCTCCAAAGGTTGTCGCTCGTATGCTCCGAGAGTCCCTTGACACACACTTCGCTGCTTATTTCAAGTACATGGCGCTGTGTTGAGTCGCGGTGATTAGAAATATGAAGGCGGGTTTGATTTTCGAATTATTTTGTTCTTAATTCGAAGTGTTGGTAAGTTGAGTTAAATGGAAAATTAATTATTGTGACATATAATAGTATTCTAAGATCATGGGATAATGCTACTTTTTTAAGAAAGATACAGAAAATTGCAGGAATTGGAAATAATATATTTGTTTATTGATTTCGAACTAATATGGAATGCACATGTATTATATTTATTCGTGTTCTGATTTTATCTGTCTCACTTAACGGGCGGAGGTTAAAGGCACAAAGGAAAACAAAAATATTGCGAATATAAATGTCATGTTATTGGTATCGAAGTTTCTTGCAATGACTCATTATTGTATAATTTGCAATAATTATACATAAAATGTTAATATCCATAATGAAACTCATGTCTTTTCTTTATAATTTAACTGCAGGATTTAAAAAAATATTTCGTAATGCTGAAATCAGATATACATTGTTGAAGGGTTGTACGTATTTAAAAACCATGAATGAAATTCTTTGCAATCCATTTTGTGATGTACCGGATTTGATAGTAATTATCACGTAATTCTCTTGTCCTGTAAGATTGTGTATTTTCTTTTCAGTATCTACTCTCGTGCATCTTCATTTTATGCAACCATTATCCACAAGTACAATCTTAAATTGCCCGTGAAAGCTATTATAATTTCAAAGTTCTCAATTGCAACGCAAAGAGCGAATTGCACCGTACAAGGTTACTTCAATCTTCTTCAAGACGCTTTATTATAAGAGCTCGTAAGGCGTGGGAAACTGGAGTTAAATTTCTTAATAGTGTATTATGAGTCGCACCACTTCGCACCACAAGAAAAGGGAGTGGTTAGAGTTGGTTACAGCTGGAACATTTTTTTAGAAATATCTTTTCAATTCCTGAAAAAAAATTCACAAAATTGGGAGACTTCATTTTCTTACATCTGTTGGAGAATTTGTTTGGAGACTTTTACTCTTTTATTTTCAAATATATGATATTTTCAATATTTCCAATGTTCCCTCTGAATCCATGATCCCTTGTCAAAATCTTATATCGTGGTATTTTAAAACATTGATTTAGGTCTGAAGGTAAAGCAAAATGACGAAAGAAGAAAAATGATCAACAGAGATGGTTTTGTCCATTTAGTGATGTTATAATGAGTCATGCACTTCTTCTTTCTTGTTAGTAGTGAAAGTCTTGGAGGTAATTCATCTTATTCTGAGTCACATGAGAACATACAAATGTTGAAATAAGATATCAACTCTGCTCCAACCTCGCCTGTCTTCGCACTGGAGAACATTGCAGTCCTGAGAGATAGGTCACCAGAATTGAGATTATCCTTCAGTTTGATTTTTTACCCTTATGTTCGGTTATGCTTCCTTTCAGTATGCTATTTTGTTTTCTAAGGAATTCGAAAATGCAGTTGAATCATCCTCTGTGTCTTATGTTGTACCAGAAGCTCCTTTACTAAATGTTTCATTCATGAAGAGTTTTTTTTTGTACGATTTTCAAGCAGTCCATAGCCATTGTTTACTTTTAGTGAACCCGAAATATAATATAAAAAATTAATACACCCCGAATAATCGATTAATATTTAAATGAAATATTTGTGGATTTGTTCTTATTCTCTCTGCAGTTCATATTGTTGGACATCTTCTGGAGATATTGTAGTAAGCATTGTTATTGGTACGATTGGAATCTGTGGTTTGTATGAAGTATACAATAAACGTTTGTTACTTATCTGCTTTTTTGGTGTATTTTTTTCTGGATATAATAGAAAATGTGTATATGAAAGAAGAGCTGAAAGAGAGCCTGTGAAAAGCTACTAAAAGAGAAAAAACACGTAAAATACTTCAAAGATATATGAAAAAAGGAAATAGTTACTTTCAGTTTCGAGGAAACTTTAAACTAGAGAAGAGAAGAAACATATTTGCTCTTTGCGTTTTTTCCTTTATCCTGAACCACTCTGTTGGGCGAGGCGATGCGGAGCTGAAGAATGAACTAGACCCCTATATAGAAATAGGAAAGAGAAAAAAGGAAGTTCCTATTTATGATTGATTCATTATTGAGGATTCCTGGCGCGTCAACTGATAAGGTCATTAGTCCCATAAGTGTAGTGCATGTTTTCCTCGGGAGATGGCGGTGATGTTTCTTCGCTAGAGAGTTAGTTCCTGCGCCGACCTACCGTCAGCTAGCGGAGTTTTCCTCAACCAGGTCTCTCCCTGCCATCATCGAGATTCCGCCAGGCACAGCCAGCACGAGCTCTAAGCTCTCGATCGGTCTCCCGGCATGTATGGTAGAGTGGTGCACGTTAAAATGTGTGTCAGTAAGGGATGAGAAAAGAAGACGGAATAGGAAGTAAAGATCCCACGCGCTCCGTGGCCCGTTTGTTAGGGTACTGTCGCCTGGTATTGATCGCAAAATCCAAGAAAAACTACCGATCAGAGGAGCCGGCCGCTAGGATTCTCTTCCAGACTGCGGCTGAATTCCATCTAGCAATCTAGTCAGTGTCGCCATCATTTGATGCTCTGAGCCACCTCTCCCGATGCCAATTGCCGAAAAGAAAGGGTTCGACTTACGGGAAGAAAATGCATTTTACGGAATTCCGCCCGCTGAATCCGTTGTTTCCAAGGAGTTGTTTTGGGCGATGCCATGCTTTCTTTTTTTTGCTTAAATGAATAGTACCCACCTTTTCCTCCTTCCGTGATCCTGAACCACTGTGCTGCGCCCGGCGTCGCGGGGGGGGGGTGATGGGCGCCGCGGGGCGGGGGAGCCCCGGGGTTGCGTCACTGCAGATGCTTGAGGTGACGCAACTCCCCCGCCGCCTCGTCTTTAAACTTTGTGGGTCAAGTCGCTCCCTCCCTCGCGCGCTGAGTGATTCTCTTTCGCGGCTAATTGCTCGAGTAATGACGCTTTAATTAGCGGCAACGCGAACGCGGCGGCGGCGATGCACGTGGGAACGGTGCGCGCGGAGGGGCTGCGAGGTTGGAGGGCGCGTGGGTCGCAAGTGACGCTCGGGTGGTGCCGGTGGGTGTCATAGAAAAAAGAACGGTGTGCGGCGAGGTGATTGGGATCAAGTGACCGACGCTGTCGCACCTTCTTCGGGCGGTCCTTGACCAACAATAAAGGGGGACGTGCGGAATAGAAGGTGTGAGTATCACTGTGGGGGATAATAAATGTACCGCAGGCGACCAAGTGGCCTAGGCGGATGTGAAGGAGTGCTTTCGTGCGTCGGTACAATGCGGCGCCAGTTCGAGGCCCAACTTACGCTTGGGCGTTGGTACGTGTGTGTGTGAGGAAGGGTGGGCGTGTATTTGGTAATGTGGCACACAAAACCGCAATTTAAAGTCGCGCTGTGTGTGCTAGATAGCGCAGCTTAGCAAATCGATAAAAATAGTATTTACTAATTACTTTGTTATTTCTTGAACACCATGAGATGTGAATAATAATAATAAATAATAGTAATAATAAATCAAAAGAAAAGAAAAAGCACATTTCCATAATCATTACTTGTAGGTGAAAGAATTGTATATTTTGTTCTAGAGAGACTCAATCTATATATAAAAAAGTTGATGGAATATATAAGAGCAAAACTCCGACACCGTTGGACCGATCTCCATGAAATTTGGTAGTTCTAAGTGGTTTTTTTTTCACTGAGAAGGTTCATGTGCTGTTAAATATGTAGTAATTCCACCTGGCGCTATAGAACAATACTAAATATTTACATGAAATGCAATCCGCAACACATTCGGCAGGATTTTGTATCTATATGTACAGAGTGTTTTTTTTATCGTTCGCCGAAGATTCCGGCCGCGTCGCCCGAGCAGTCGAGGGCTCATTCGCCCGGCAAACCGGTGACTCAACTCCCGTGCTATCCGCCAACTACCGCTGCGCCGCTTAACTTACTTTAAAGAAGATGCTGAAAGTGGTGTCCTTCGACTCGAATGCATTCTTGGCACCTCCGAAATACATTCTGATTTGCTCTTTGAAGTAAGTCTCGAGGAATTGCTGCGATTTTCTCTTCAATAGAGCGCCGGAGCTCTTCCTCCGAATGCGGGTTTTCTGCATACACCTGATCTTTCAAGTACCCCCACAGGAAAAAATCACAAGGAGATAGATAGGTGATCTAGGAGGTCATAACCCACGACTAATTATACGATCGTCACAATAAACATTATTTAAAAGTTCATGGATCGAACAGCAATGTGAGCAGTTGCCGAATCCTGTTGAAAGTAACCATAGTGCCTTTCTTCTGGTGTCAATTGTTCGAAGAATAATGCCAATATTTAATGTATGTACACGTCAGCAGTAACGGTGGTGTTGAAAAAAATAGTAAATAATTCTAGAAAAATATTTCTTGTGGAACTCAAGGCACACCACACTCCGATATTTATGTCGTGAAGTGGTTGTTCGTGAAGCTCTATTGAAGAGAAAATCGCAACAATTCCTCGAGACTTATTTCAGGCGCAGCGGTAGTTGTCGTATAGCACGGGAGTTGAGTCAGCGGTTTGCCGGGCGAATGAGCCCTCGACTGCCCGGGCGACGCGGCCGGAATCTTCGGCGAACAATAAAAAAACCACCCGGTATATAGATAAATAACTCCTTAACAATGCGTTCCATGGCCTTAAAAACTCAAATTGTTAGGCCGAAGGCCTCAGGAAATGTTTCCCACACCATAATCTACCGAATGAACTCTTCCTGAACATTCTATTACATATTTGCTGGTCCGGCGCTTTCCGATATTACTTCACATGCTCAGAGACGTGCAAAATCTGCAACTAAATGTGAATGAGAGGAACAGAGAACGACAGAGACAGAGACACAGAGACAGACAGATAGGCAGGGACAGGGTGAGGGAGGGAGAGACGGTGAGAAAGGGTGATGGGAGAGGAAAGGGGGAGATGAAGGGCAGACGTCTGCCGGGTTTTTACCTAGTATATTATATCAGTGCAAGAGACAGTAGTTCTACAAATTATGAAGGTTATATTATGTGGTTCTTTCCAATAATCTTCTTTCTTTATTGTCACATATGTTGAGATTTTCTATTAAGATTTTTAAAAACATTTTTCAAATTTCAAATCAAATTTAAAGTTCTTGAAAATGAAGAATATTGTTTTAGATTTGTTCCTCAATTGGGTATGTGATCAGTTTGATTGAAACATATTTTCAAAGTGATTTTATTTTCTTTAATATTTAGAAATATGTTCTAAGTAAATCGAGATGTAGTGATAAAGCAATACCTTTTTTTGTGGAAATACCCCATTGCTGGCATTAGACGTTTTGCGACAAACTTACCTGATCACTTCACTAGTGCTACTTGTCTCTTGACGATCAGATCAAGTTCATTGGTTCCACTTGAACGGCTGTCGAACCAATCAATCTGTTGCGACAACAGGTTTTTTCTTAGATTTCTTGTTTCCGCCATCCCGTTGCTGTTTCGTTCAACTAGTGAGCATCGTGTAATTCCTTTAGTTATCGAAAGAGAATAAGAAATAGCAACTATTACCATGGTACAGCGCCGCTATATTTACAAAACATCTAAAAAGCACATCTGCCTGATTGATACTTTTTTCTCTTTTCAGAAAATATTTTCCTCTTTAGAAGTGTAATATTTACCATTTATTTGTAGCGACGTCTTTTCTACAATTTCGAGATTTTGATATTGACTATGTGGATAGTAACAAAAAATGATTTCCCACATATGTTAGTGATGCCAATCCAATTGATTTCTTTGCGAATATCAAGAATATTGTTAGAATAGCATATCTGATTTCTTAACAATGCCTTGTAATTATATTTATATTATTAATTTAATTATGTTTTTTTTAAATTCTGGCCCTCAAGAAAATGTGCGCAGATAAATTTCTTTCCCCACACGTCATGTACAGTTTTTACTGTTTTTTGATAAATAAATAAATAAATAAATAATTTGATGTTTTTTAATCCTACTTCAAATTAATGAGAAGGCATATCAAAATAAGGGAATTATCAATACTTTAAATTTATTTTTATATTAATAAATAAAAAATCGTGGCTGGCTTTCAAACTTTATACCACACACCATTCTCATGATTAATTGTATATATTTAAATGTGTTATTTGTATTAGCTATTACACTTTTATTTCTTTTAAATTACATTGAAACATTTCTCATCTAAATATACCATTCATAAATGTAAATTTCAAACTTCATTGAATTCTTTAACGCAAAAACTCATATACTTCTCGGTGAATCGAGGGAAGTATCTACAATAAAACCTTTTGGCATAATAACCTTTTGGCAGATCCATAAAAGCAATCGTCAACTGCTAATTTATTTATTTCATCAATAGGAGCGAAATATTTTTTTTATTATGCTCTGATGAACATAATGAATTAGTATACAAGTGAATCAGTAACCAATAATATTTGCACGATAGATGTGAAGCTGGTGATGATGTGATGAAGTGAAGAAATAAAATACAGAAGAAAATCACAAAATTGGAGGGGAGAGAAGAACTTTAAAAAATTGCAAATATTGTAAGAGAATAGTTAAAATATTCCAAAAAATAAGAAGACATAATTGAAAATTGTATTTTTTTACTCCCATAGTAAAATTCTGTAATATACAGCTGTTTTCATAATGAAGGGCATGATACAGTTTTATTATTGTATAGATGTATGATCAATTGTAGACAAGTTTTTCGGTTGAGAAATAATGAATTATTGATAATCGTTCTATGAGAAGGGGGAAGACTGATTCACCTACGAGCACAGTATCAGTTATTAAACTGATAATAAATAAGAACAGATTCTGTACTTTGATGGCATTAATTTATTAATGCCATGAATCCTACCTTGAATCCTGCCATGAATCCTACCTTTAATCCTGCCATGAATCCTACCTTGTCTTATGTTGTGCTTGTTTGAAGTTGAACTGTCCTTATGCTTAACAAATGTCATCTGGGAGACATAGGTGACTGTTTGCAAAGTGGAGTTGTTTGAATTTAACACTGCGTGCAAGCTGGCACGTAATTTATCAATGCAAAAGTTTAACTTTAACATTGGTTATTAGTAAAGACAAAGTACTATAAGAAACTCGATGTAATGGCATTAATACATTGTTATTTCATAATATACTCGTACTATTTTTGTATACTCAACTCTGCAGTTTCATTTTACTGAATATATTAAAATCTTCACATTTACAGTATAGGCCGAGAAATTTCTGCACAAAAGTCGTTAAAGCAAACCAGCTAACAAAATCCACAAAGACAAAAAGAAACCAAGTGTTTTATTAAAGGCGTTTTGTGTTGTGTTTTAATGCAGAAATTATTGTCTTGAAATAACTTCTTATGCTTCCAGAAAACTTTCATTGTCGCATTAATATTAAGAATGTTATGTTTAACTTAACGAAACGCAATCCCTGTAATTGAAACGGCTCTTGCACCTAGTGCGACTGCACCTTCGGTACCTGCAAGGCCAACTTGCCTCCTTTCGTTTGTTTATTTTTGAGAACATACTGATGACGATACATGGGTAATTTCGTTGTGAAGTAAATTGCGAACTAAGTATATCTAAGTCAGATGTGAGTGTGCTAACTGTATTTCGTGAGTCTTGCTTGAGGAAATATCCAAGGCCTTGGTAGCTTATATCAACTATTATTTAGTCTGTTTAGAATGATCCAAAACATTTAGTTAGAGTTAAGTGTCTGTTAATAGGAAAATTGAACTGCACATTAATCTACTAAAGAAAGGAAATAGGAATATACAGGCACATATTGATGCCTTTTCCTAACTCGACACTTCCTATTCTGGAGTAAATAACATAACGACTTGCAGACAAAAATTACCGCGTTTGTGTTCACTAACCAAAGTTAACTAAAGAGATATTGAATTAAAAAATATAACAAAACAACAATCCACAACTCTTTTACATGTTAACATTGCTGCTATTAAGAGAAAAAATCACCTTCATGTTTTATGACGAGAGGGGATGTAGAGTACACAAATATTACCCTGGAGCAGAGTTAAACATTTTTTCTATTGAATTCAGAAAAAGTGTGAAAATGTGCATTCACAATCGACGTCTTAGTCTGAGAAAATCAGAGCAAATCCTGCTCGCTCTTTAGCAACATCTTCCCTGTCGGACTGAAGGGCAATCGATTATCTCCCGCCCCAGAACACGAGCGCCCAGTTTCACCATTAAACTCGTGCGCCAGAAATGAGAAGAAATGCACGAATATATTTTTACAAAGACGAATAACATGGGCAAGAAATCAACTTACTTAGAGAATAATATAAATATAAGTACAATTACATTTTGTAATCCTTAGAACAAGCACTGAATATGTATCAAACATTTGCTTTTTTGAATATCCCTTTCTACTCGTTGTAGGAAATTGTCCGTATGCATCGATTTTAGGATACTATGAAAACTTATAGAGCGTTGTAGGTTTATTGTATTACCATATTAACTGAACGAGAATAAATGTTTCTATACGAGAGGGAGATAAAAAAGTAACTTTAAAACGAGCCAAGCTGCACGCGCGATATTTCCTTCCTCTTCCTTGTCATATCCTCACCCCATTACTTACACACACTTACCTGCACCACACTTCCACGCATAATGAGAGATCAGTCGTGGGCTTAGAGTGTGGCCCGGCTAGTGACTTGCCTCACTGGTGGGAGAAAACTGGCTAGGGAAAACCCAGCTAACCGACGTGTCAGATCTCGCCATCCAGCAGGGAAATATCACCGCTACATTCTGAGAGAAAACATGCATTAATACTGGACTAAATAGTTGACGCCTCCGGAAACACAATATATTCATTCAGTCAATCAAGTTAATAGACAAAAACATAAACACTTTGTTTAGTATCTAAGCATCTAGAGCAAATCAGCTTGCTTCTTCAAGGGTAGCGGAATATCTTTCTCCTTCGGGGCACAATATTTCAGTTTTGCTAGTAACTTAGGACTCGAAAAAGAAAATAAAAAGCAGGAAGTGAAAATTAGAATTCGTAGAGAGTAATAAAGAATGAAATTCCCTTCCTTGTATCTTATAGAGCAAACAAGTAAATAAATGTTTCTGTGTAATCAAATACAATAAGTCGAAAATATAGTATGTAGATGAGGAGCTATTGAAAAAGAAAATCAAAACGTGAGCAATAATTCAAGATTTTTCTCATATCCAATACGTAAAAAATAACATAAGGAAATAACGTACCTGCGTGTATGTTAACAACTTCAATTATAAATAAACAATACGTTTTAAAAACCGATTAAAATATAATTTGAATTTCTTAAAACAGGCTTTTTCTCTTTTGGTTTATATTTCATTTTAAGGACTGTTAGCACTTACGCTGATGATTTTGACGGTTATCACTTTTTTTAGCTATATTTAGATGGTGAGTTTGCTGAGGCTGAAACCGTTGTAGGCAGCCATCTATGGCCTCTGACAATGTTCCTAATACAGAAAAAACATGGAATCTACGTATTGACCGTGCTTTGAAGCGAGAAAAATGAAGCCTCTACTATTTGGCCGTGACTATGATGAACATCGTCCTGCTTCTGGCAAGTATTTTTAATACTGAGTAACAGCATGTATTGCAACGAGTGCAACGAGTCTAAACTGGACTTGTTTAATCAATACGAAAGACTACATTTTAAGTTAAGCAAACGAAGAAAGCATCGTAAAGCCTTATCTGTATTTTGGCGTAAAATGCATTGGAAATTTTGCGTTGGCTGGACTCAAGGGTGTTGTATGTTAATAGTGAAGACCGAAGGACGGATCCTTGCCGTCGACTTGGAAATGCATGAACGAAGCGAGTCAAATAGACTTTATTAAATAGACGGTTCTGATACTAATTGCCTTAACACCCAAATTTTTTAATCACCTGCAATGATTCAAGGCATTTCCCGCGTGTTCCATTTAACCATATGTTTTTAGCTGCTTGTCGAGAAAATACTCGCTCCTCGCAGTTTGAAGGGCAGCGGATTATCTTTCGCCCCAGAGCACGATCGCCGAGTTTCGCCAGTATCTCGCGGCCGCGTTTGCGGGCTCTCGATTCCGTGAGCTTGTTTTCAGAGCCTCGTTCGGCAGTCACGCGCGCGTGCTCTAATGTGGCGGGCGACCGCGAGAACCGCCCCCTCACCCCTCCCTCCCCTCCCTCCCCTCCCTCCCTCCCCCCCTCTCTCTCACTCAGTCTCGTCTCTAGGTTGGGGCTACCTCACTCCCGAGTTAGCTTCCCACTCGTGGTATGTCCTCGCGCTGTGGTTATGAGTTGATTGAGGAGGCAAGGATATTGGCGCAATATTTCACTTGCTGTTTTTCTGCGAGTACAAGCATCTTCCGTGGTCTTCATGCTCTCTGTATATTTCATTTTGATTGTGACACCACGGAAGACATATAAAATTGTCGCCCTTTTACACAAGTGTTATATCTATCTCGTTAGTTCATTTCTTCACATACATATTCTTTAATTTTCTAATACATTCTAATACATTTTCTCTCCTTTGTTCACTCTCTGCTGTCGTAAGACAATTCAAAAGGCCTTGAAACTGACGCATGTATTTCCGTGTCATTCTTCACTAATATTCCTTTTGGGCTTCTTATTAATTTTAATGCACATTCTGCTCTGTCACTTTAGCTGTAAACTAATTAATCTCTGATGATTCTCGCATTTTTCTTTGCGGAACTCATTTTGTCGTATCACTTTTTCTTCTATTCTCCAAACTTATCGTTTCAAAAACCTTACGAAAAGCTTTATTTCTCATGTTTATTTACAGTCTTTATTATTAATTACTGATCTTTTCAGGTTTTAAAATTTTTCTTTCATATTTCCTTTAAAAAAATTATTGTAAATTTAAGACTGATCTTCTTCTCTCTTTTTTTCTCATCTCAATATTAACATCACCTCAGTCGTTCACTTTATTTACATTCATTTCATATTTCTTTTATTAGCAAAGCTTTTTATTTTCTCTGTTCCAAACATTGCATATTGTGTTCGGATTCCACAAAGCTTCAACGCCATCTGATAGACTTTTGTTCTCATCTCGTCGTCTTTGCCTGCAATCGCGTCAATTGAGGAGGAATGGAATCCTTCTCTCTCTCGAGCCATCTCGTTTTCTCCCGCTCAAAGACGGACGTTGCCTCTAGAGTGTATATCACGAGGTATAAAACCTTGGTCACTTTCGAAAGTTAAAGGTTAGGTTAGTTAGCGCCACTCCTTTTTTAGACTCTTTTTCTCTCGTTGCCTCTCGTCTTCCTCTTCTTGAGGCTCGTCTTTGTGAAATCTATATATACGTTTTCTCATGAACATTCCGTCAGGGGGATTGCGAGAGAGGGTAACCGCTGGAAGAGAGGGAGTTCACGACCGGAGGACGACCTTGCTTCCCACACCGCAAGCGACAGGTGCCCGCCGCCCACGCCATCCTGCCCTCCCTCACTCTTACCACCACTCGTTCTCGCCGTCGTCGATGTCGCTCTTTCATCAACAGATTTCCCGACTTCTCCCTGTCCCCTGTCCCCAACTCCACTAACGCGTATGTACAGTTCCTGGCCATATTATTATCACCAACTGCCAAATTTAATATTTTTTTTTCCTTTCCTCTCGTTTTTTAAGACAAAACGTGAATCTCAATTGCGATTTTTCACTAGTGGCAACTCGTTCGTGAGTATTTGTCAACAATATTTTTTCTATGGAAACATTGGACTTACGAGAGTTCACATATGTGAAATTGTGCGTAAGTTTCTTGTGGAACCCCTCAACTCCACTAATGTGTATGTACAGTTCCGGGCCAAATTATTATCACCAAATGCAAAATGTAATATTTTTTTTGCTTTCCTCTCGTTTTTATGACTAAATTTGTATCTCAATTGCGATTTTTCACTAGTGGCAACTCGTTCGTGAATATTTGTCAACAATATTTTTTCTATGGGAACTTTGGGCTTATGAGAGTCCACATATGTGAAATCTTGCATACGTTTCTTGTGAAATAATTGTTTTGTTTGCAATAAGTCCGAGTTGTATCGGCAAGTTCTCTGTAATTTATTCTCTATCTGTAATTTATTATTTTATCTTAGGTTTTCTTAATTTTATCGTTTTTTTTCATAGTTTGGTATTTTTTATAATATTCTGTGTAATTTAATATTTACTTTTTGTTTTTTGTGACAAGAAGGCCAAAGAACATGTCTCCAAAGAAAAAGGAGGAATTAAGGCATTAATAGAACTTGAACCCCTCTCAGAATGTGGGTTTTTCCAAAAGGTTTGTTTCTAAGTCATCAGTAGCAAACATTATCAGAGAATTACAGAATGGCGAAATGTAGAAAATGTAATCACATTGATAAGACCAGGGGCAGTATATTATCCTGTTAATCCTGAAAGTACCATTTGCCCCCCTCCCCGGGACATGAACAAGAACTCTCAAATGAATCATTTGTAAAATAACAAAGAAAATACCATGTAATGAAGAAGAAATAACCTAAAATACTGTTGACGAAACTACTTTCCGACGGATATATTGCAGTATGTTTCTTGGGCATAGAAGCACAGGTATGTATTTTTTTTTAAATTCTCAACATGTTCGTATTTTATAACTATCTTATTGTTCTTTCATGGGTGCGATTTATTACCGGCTTATCTAAATACGATTATATCTTTTAAATTTCCTTTCTTTTTTTCGGGTTACTTTGTAAAATTAGTTTTTTAAGAAATAACTATCAACTACATAATGAAAACTGTAGATTAACATTAATACTTGGTATTTGTATGTAAAATATACCAATTTGTCCTTAATGACAGATTAGTAAGCTTATTGAAATATTCCTGTGTTTATTCAACAATTCTAAGAAAATATAATGCATTTTTATTATATGTATTTTAGTTCTCTAACACTTGACCACTTCACTAAATTCTAAATGTCCTCCGCCTTTAAAAACTCTTTGACTGGTTATCTCGAGTTGATAACCGCATCGTCTTTGTTTTATTTTTTGACACCATTCACATTGAATTGGTGTCGAGTGTTTTTCTGTCTTGAGAGTATTTTTTGACGAACATCTAAGGCTTACACGAACAATAATTATTATTGCAATGAATATTAGTTGAACAATCCTTGTTAGCGTATAATATTTTTTGTATAGCCTCAAATGTCATATTGGATAAACCAACTCTTAATCGAGGTACTTTGGAGGGTCATCCATAATGGAAGTGAAGTAAAACATTCCTACAAGCAGATACAGTACCCGAAAAATGCTTAGTTTTTAAAGAGAAGGTTTAAAGGTACCCTTCTGTTCGTATGTAGTTGCGCACTGAGAATCATGAAGTGTGTTGATTACGTCAGTCTTCCTTATCAATAGTTCGATGAAATACTATTTAGCGGATCAAAACGGAGATTGACAAAATAACCTTGTATGTAACGTGCGTATTTGGACACATCATAGGACCATTCCTACTCTAAATCCAATCAAAACCACGACCAAAGTTGTATTGGTAGATTTCACGCTCACTCTTCATACTAATAACCGTTTCCAAAAGCGACCTTATTAGTGGCTAAATTCTATGGTAGTTTATTTGGTCTCAACAATCTTACGTTGCGTTGCGTTTCTTGACTCATTTTTTCAGACACTGAACCCCATCCTACTTCAATCACTGTCCTTTATATCTTTGTCGTATTTAAGGTATCCCGTTTCTTTACTACTCGTCATCTTTGAGCTCGCCACAGATCCGTCCACTGACCTAATTTTCCAAGAGTATTCCGGATCTCAGCATCTCCGCCAGGGCCATTGCTCAGTATCGCCTCCAACGGCGTTCCTGCTCCTAGCGGGCTGTCGGCTGTGCCTCTATCTAGCAGCTACCTGAGCTGTCGTGTTACCACTCGTCTGATCGTCATCCTTGCAATCGTTTTTGCCGCACTCAGTCGGCAGCTTCGATTCCGTAACTGACGCCGATCTCATCAATGTCCCCGCTAGGCGGAGCAAGTGACAGTCACTCTCACTATCGTTCTCGCATCCTTCTCCTTATTCTGCCATCAGCCTCGGCACATCTTCATTAACAACTTGACATCGTGTCCGCCACTGTTGATGCCCGTGACTGGACGAGTCCCCGCTGCCTCTGGGCCATCGGTACTGCCGACTACGGTGTGGTATCATTACCATCTCTTCTGCCATCCTGTCTAGAGATACCGGACCCATTTTTTCAATGAATGCTATCGGTGTAAAGGTTTTGAATTATCACCTTTGCAATCATTCTCGCTATTGTTTATCTCATCATCACGTCTCGACCATCAGCTTAACCACAAAATTTACTTGTCTCCGCCATCATCTCAGAAATTTTTTCACCACTTCATCCGTCATCGTCTTTCCGATCGACAGCATCTCAGCTATAATCTTTGCCATTGTCTTTTACGTCATGTTTGTCAATATCTCTACCACCTCCCATATGATCATATTCTCAAACATTTTCTCCGGCATATCCGTCACTGCTTCTACCAAAACTAAATTCGGAATTGCCTTCCCTTCTGTCATCTTGTCATCATATTCAACATTGTCACAAAAATCATATCCTTTCACGAATTTCATCACAAACTTCTTTATATTCTTTACCTGATTTTCATTGTCCCTTTGATAACCGTTAGCAGCCTCTTTCTGCCGCTCCATTACCGTTTCTGGTCCCGTCATGCCATCACCCAACCAAACCGCGCGTTTATGCGGACAATTCCCATTTCTTCCACGAGATTCGAACCCGCAAACTTAGACTCCGTGTTCTTGCCGTTCTCCGTGTTCGAGCTGGACGAAGCTCGAAGCCCCCAACCACTGAGGCTCGAAGTCCCCAACCACTCATCTACCACCACCACAATCACTTAGCCCGTTCTCTAATGCCGTCATAACGTCGCCCAAACAAACCACGCGTTGGTGCGGAAAACTTCCATCTCCTCTGTCAGATTCGAACCTTAGTCTCCGTGTTCTTGGACGATGCTCGAAGCCCCGGTACCGCAGAGTCCGGCAACGGCTCATCTACCGCCAATATAACCTCTTGGCCCGATCTTTAGTGCCGTCATAACGTCGCCCAATCAAACCACGCGTTTGTGCGGAAAACTCTCATCTCCTGCGCGAGATTCGAACCCGCATCCGTTCTTGGACGATGCTCGAAGACCCCACGCCGCCGAGATTGGCAACCGCGCCTCTATCGCCACAATAACCGCTTGGCCCGTTCTATAGTGCCGTCATAACGTCGCCCCAACAAACCGTGCGTTTGTGCGGAAAACTTCCATCTCATCCGTCAGATTCGAACCCGCAGCCTTAAACTCCGTGTTCTTGGACGATGTTCGAAGCCCCTGCACCGCCGAGGCCGGCAACCGCGCGTCTACCGCCACAATAACCGCTTGGTCCTCCATTCACCACCGCCAGCCTTGAGGTTGCGCCGTGACCGCTACTGTGTTTCGCCGCCCCCAGGCTTCGATATCCGGCCACCTCCGCGCCGCGCCCGCGCCGGTCCGTTGCTTCGGAGCCCTCGAAGCCTCGCTTTGTGCCGCAAAGGCCACTGGCTGTCAGAGCGACTCGCCGCGGGATCCAGCAGTTTGGCTAATGATGCGCTCACGATGCGCTGCTCTACGGGCTGCGCTCTGCAGTGCGGTGCGCCATAAATGTGCTATTCCGGGAGTTCCACGCGGGGAACGGACTTACGAAAGTCATCGTTGTTGACAACATGGTTCAACTGCTGTCTGGAGAAGAGCTCTAGAGGCTGCCTGCTCTGATTGGTAGTGTTTCGTGGTTTCTCCGATCAACACCAGGCGAATGCCGGAGAAGTAACCTACAAGCGGGCCACGGATCGCGCGCGATCTTTCCTTCCTCTTCCTTGTCCTATCCTCACACCTTAACCCGAGAGAGGTGGTGCGGGTTCTCTTGTGACCCCACGTATCTTTGCTTAGCTGCAGTTGCCTAATATTGCAAGTCAGAAGCTTTACATTTCACATACCTTTCATCACATTCTTTAGCTTTTGTCTGAAAGATTTTCAAAATTTTATATGTAATCATTCATTTATTAATATTTGTGAAAACCAATACAAACATCGTAAATTTCGCACCTTTTCTAAGTTGTGTTGATTGGCTTTGAAGCATTTTCAATAAATTGTTTGTTTTTATGTGAGACAATGTTAAAAAATGAAACTAACTGATCTTTCTGATACCTTTGTCATTGAAATATTCAGGAAAATGAAAATGGAGTCACTACATAAAATGAAAGATAAATGATAATTTTGCCCTTTTATTTGTTTTCATTTCTCATTTGCATGTGTGTTTATGATAGTGCATTAAGTTAATATGATCTTATAAAAGATTGGTTATTGTTAAAATAATTAACTTCACACTTATTTCTTGCTAAATATAATTTTATAAAGACATAATTTAATGGGGTCAGAAAGAACCCCGCGCCACCTCTAAAGTGACTCCGGCAACCGCCACCTCTCCAGGTTTAATTACACACACTTACTTGCAAATGCACTACACTCTCACACTTGTTGAGAGCTTCGACCTTGTCCCGCACTGGGGCGGTTTCCCGCCGGGGGAAGATTCCTGATTGGAGTGAATCCCCGCAAGCCGACGTAGCCTGGCGCGGATTCTTGCCAGTCAGTTGGGGTAGGCCATCACCACCACCGCATACGGTGAAAACATTCACTACACATACGGGAATCACGACCTTAGCAGTTGACGCGCCCGGAATTACTAATCAATGAATCAATCAACAACATGGTCTAGGGCTGGTGGTCTGACCATCAATCTCCGATGCAATCCCTGACCGTTTGAAACCTTTCAACTTTTGAAAATGCATTACTGAATAGATTATCTGATCCTCATATGTCTTTAATATATTCATCTTAATTCTTGCTCACAACACAGCGCACTTATTTTGTGTATTCCAACACCAACGAGGCAATAATGTGATTAATATCACTAAGGACGTTGGTGTGTCGGTTACTGGCGACGAATATGAAAGTCGAAATCTGGTGGTAATAATGGGAGTCATGTGGAGCAAAGTAAGAAGTTTTCAATTCTTAGTAGAGGCAGGAGACATGTGTTCAAAAGTACTCACTAGTAGCGTGTAAAGCATTTAAGAGGCTCCATTCCATGAAGCACAATTCAATTTTGAAGCCCTCTTTAAATAGTTTCACTACCTCTACTCTTTTCATTCTGCGTACATTCAGGTGTATGGTTTTATTAAATGTGGTAGTCACAACTAATGTTGTATACCTACCTCGTCGATAACGAAGTTGAGTTACATCGTTCAGTCAACGAATTACGTACCAATAAATGGGATGTTGCGGGTTCGATCATCGCCAGGTTCCAGATATTTCGCTGATGTATTTAAAATTGGCGAGTTTATAAGGTACAAGAAGAGAATCGCAACTAAAATTGAACACAGCGATGGCAGTATCAGTTTTGCAGTAGGGAAGTGAGTCGTCGGTATTGACGAGAAAGAACAGTATTAATATTCAAGCTTCCGAAATGAGATTCCGTAGAGAAGTAAAAGTCCTGGACACAACGTATCCGAAAAGATTTCAACATTTTCTCTGTGTGAGGAGAAATGTTCAGCGTGGAGACGGCGTGGACACCTACAATGGCTGGAAGATAATGGGCTCACAAATGTGATGTATCATTTCAGACGAGCTGAAAAAGAGATCTTGGTTGCCCAAGACACGATGCTACGATGCAACGATGTTCGTAGATTCGCGGGTGTCACTGCGATGGACTGAAGGCGCAGCAGGTCTTCTGGACTAAACCGCGAAAGAAAGAAGTGTTTGTGAGGCCTCTCGGGATCGAAGTAAGCTAACGAGGCCAAGTGATTTTGCGAAATATCCTCGATCGTTCTAGGCAAACGTCGTAGGAGCACCCTATGAAACAGGCCGAGTGCGATCCTTCTTCTCTATCCTGCTCCCATTCCCATCCTCAGCCGAGCTATGGGTTTTTACCTGTACTTACTCGTATGACTCAGCCTCCTGATCTAGAAAAACATCTGACAAGCTCCGACGCTCTTGGCCTGAAGTGGGATATAGAACCAAACAAGAAGTGGACTGACTAGTAGGTAACTATTTTTATTATGGGAAAAAATAAGTAAATGTTTTTTGAGACCAGAATTTTGACATTTCTTGGATTCGTGAAGTCACAGGTGCTGACGTTAGATACAACAAAACGACGACGACGGCGTCAGAAACAACAATATCAGGGTCGGCCCTTTGTATTGAAGTCGTAGGTTTCCGCGATCGGAGTCATGCGAATGATCTTGGCTGTCCAGGTGACGCCGCGTCGAAGGTTGTGTAGGCAGACCAGCCCTGAGAAAGACCACGGTAAGATAGTCGAAACGTCGGCAACACAGCCTTCGACGCGTCGTCACTCGGACAGCCAAGATCATTCGACCCTTTGTATTGTTTAAGAAACATCACAGTAAATCAATTACAGATATTTCTTTTAAACGCCAAATACTGATAGTTGTTTTTATTTTACTGAAAGAATTGCAAGTAGAAAAATATAAATGCTGTTTTGACATCATTGTATCATTGTTTGACATTCATTACGCGCCTGCGAATTTTATTTACCTGACAGACATGCGACTGGTATGTTTCCAGACTCCTTCATATTACGTAATCAGTTATCCTCAGAAATGTGTGGATTTTTGGACAGAAATTTTATTGTAGCAATTCTTACTTGCCAACCCATCTGTCTATATTCGTGTTTCATTACATCGCAAATTCACTCAGCAGGAAACAAATAAAAATGTACGACGGTAAGTCAATAAGTATCTGCACTTTCATTTTAACCGTCTGTGGGTTAGGTCTCATTCACAATTTAAACTTTTATATTTCACAATTTAAACGCATAATTGCTGCAAACCTAGAAATGAGCGTTTCTGAAAATGAACAATTTTGAATTCATTTTCATATAACACTTTTGAGTATTGGAGAGACTTCATTGGAAATCATTTCTTACACTTTTACTCATAAACGCAAGAATATACAAAAAACGTCTGTAATGTAAATAATAAAGAAGTGATAGATACTTTAAAAGTCCAATTGAAGAAATTTACAGCAGTAAATCTTTTCTCTAAAATGTACCAACGTATTTGTTCTCAAACACCTGGTAATGAAATGTAAATAAATGCCAAGCATTTTGAAGAACACTTCTTGCTCTTTCCTTCCTATCTAGGAAAAGCCAAGAACAACCTGCAAGCGGTCTCATAATACTCGCACTGCATTAATGATGGAAGCTCATTGTAAGTGTCAATAATGACGAATAGAAAATGAAAATTAATTGCCGACATTTGAAGTTCTTAAGGGTTCGATAAAATGAAGCAGCACTTGAGCTAACTTACGTCCATGATGTCTAGAGTGAACCAATGGGTTCGCTTACACACACACATACACACTTTCAATATTTCTCATTTACACAATCTTCCAAGAGAATTTCTCGCTCTGCCCGTCTCGTTGTGGGACTCGAAAGAAGATGGCGATCGCAAACAACAGCCGAGCTGCAAACGACCACGAATCACAACTCCCATTTGTGACATAAATGGTCATTGAGATTATCAATGGTGGGAAAACAAAAAGTAAACATTAATTGGCAATGCTAAAGCTTATTAGCAAGACGTCGGTAATGAGCCAAAAGATCGTTTCCTCTCCACTTAAGCAAAGAAACAGCAAACATTTCGAGAAAATTCCTCGGGGTTAAATTTCCCTTGTCACGGAGGGGACGCGCAGGAGAAGATGGCGTCTGCACTCTGTCGCGTACTATTCCCGTCATGAACCCGTTTCCCGCCCTGGTTCGCCTGCACGCGTGTGTTAGCGCTGCAACCGATCTCAATGAGATTTCTTCTGTTACACGTGTTCGCGGCATCGGAGACGATTTCTAGGAATCGCTAACAAGCACGACCCTTGTACAAGCGCGCTATTACTATAAAAGCCCAGCGAGAGGGAACTTTGTTACACGATTCCGTGCTTTGTATGCCGCAATACTCTTTGTATTAAATGATAACGTCCTCCTCCAAGGATGACTCAATACATGGATATGTTCTTCGTGTATTTTAACAAGGAAAGTGTGTGTAGTGAAAGAGTACGTACATTTATCACCGCTGGCATTGTGTTAAGTGAAAAAGACGTTACTTTGGTGTGTTTAAGTTATAAAGTAAATTCTGTCTTCTTGTGTAAGAAATCCGGAGGGATTTAAAATTGTTTACTTATATTCTCTTAGTAAATTAAAATGCATATCATAATAAGCCGAAGGTGGGATTGCAGAATATTCAAGAGAAACATTTACTTCACTACATTTAATTTTTAATTCTGTTCAACTTTGTGTGTTGTAACACTCATGCTGCATTTGACTTTCCTCTTTGCTTCTCCTATGCCTAACGTATTCTTAAAATGTGACATGAAATTAAGCTTGTGGGAAACATGCAAGATGAATGACAAGTTGAAAAATGAGACAGTCAGTACAACATAATACATTTCGCAGAAACTCTACTTAATTAGACTTCAATACATTCAATTAATTGAAAATGGTAAATCATGCTGACTTCATGTTTTTAATTCATTGTAGATAAGTTGCTGTTGTTTTCAATGCTTTATTTATTTATATTACAGAAATTACAAGTAATTTACAGTCGTAAATCTTCGATAACTACCTCAAAGAAACGTATCAATTTATCAATAGATCTTGATTGTCTACTCTTTTACTTGCCTCAAGAAGTTCCAATAATCGTCATGGTTTGAAAATACTTGAAGAATTATGCACAGAAAGTTTTGTGTGTCCCACAATACTTCGTGAAGAATTGTGATTTGTAATCAATTATGTGTGTTTTAAGGAATATAGACGTATACGTCTGTTTTTAGTTCAAAAAATCATTACAATAATGTGTATATTGGAGTACACACAAAACGCTTATTTATATCTACTCGTGTATATATGCAGTTATTTATTTCCTTAGGTCTGAGGAAGCATGCGCTTTTCTTTCTTCATTTTTGATATTCTTCAAGCTTTTATGTTTTCATGCACTGTGTTCATGTCCAGTCCCTCTGGAGATGTAAACAATCTGATTATGAAATACCGTTGATCACTTGTAATAAGAGAAGATTTAAATAAATGTTTTTCTTCATGGGAAAAATATTGTTCTGATAGTCTGGAAAATAAAATGTACCTCCTACTAACCTCCACATTTTTTATCATTCCAATCAATCCTGAAGTTCATATTTCTCGGTTTTCCAAAGGTTTATCTCGTCATTTGCCTTTTACAACTCGTTTCTATCGTTAACTATTTTGATCCACAGCCCTTCAAACATTTTCCATTGTTTTCTTTCAAACATATCCATTTTAATTCTTTGATTATTTACATGTTTTCAATAATCTATTTACAATTCCCAACTATTTACTATTTTCAATTATCGGGTTACAATACATGAGTAAGCATTATAAAAATATTTTAAAATATATTATTAATGCTTAAGCGACAATTGGCATGGATCCGACATCAGACGAAGATCAAAGCTTATGTTTTATAAATTGATTTCAACCTGTTGGCGTTTTCCCTTTTCAGAAGTTTTATCGTTACAAGTTTAACATAATATTGAAGCTTTTAACTCTCATTAAACTGTCCTTGAAGGCTAGGACACTGAGTGAAAATATTATAATTTAAAGCAATTTATTTTTAAAAAAGAATGTATCTTTTTATTTGATGAGCGATTTTTTGAACATGTTCTTTTTCTAATGGCGCCCCGATTCTTATTGAAAACCCACATGCGTGTGAGACTGCATCAATACACTGTGTCTTTTCCTTCAAGTTTGCTCGTGCGTTTGAATGCATGGAATAGTGAACCTATCTCGTATGTTGAGGGAATTCACTTTTTCTCTGAAAAGATTGATGCGTGCAATAACGCGTGGTTTTCCGCTGGAAACTGGAATCTTTCACTTCTTGATTGTGTGTTTTCGGAAAAGAGCAAATATTTTAGTCACCATACAAAACAACAAGAGTGAGCTTTTAGCGTATTTAAAGTCTCATTTAGTTCTGGGGACACCAAATCTGTCTTTGAATGTATGCTAAAGTTTTGTGGAAGTAATGCTTAACTCTTGTCTACTTCTCTTTCCAGAAATGAGAAAAACTCGTAATTTATTTGAGATTTGTAGAGTGATTTTATTTATTTCCAATACAAAATCATAGAACTATATTTTTGCTTGAGCACTTTTAAATATAAAATACTAAATTTTTCTTTTATAATGAAGTGTGAGCTTTCTATTCAACCAAATTTCTTGATTTGTTTTCTTTGAATGTTAAGTAGTTGGCCCTTGATGTTTTATCGCTTGCCTTCATTAACCGGTTTTGTAGTATATACTCAATAACATTCATAACATCTTAAAATTAATGGAATGAACACTTATCTACGTAATTCGTTAATTACCTCGTTTTGAGGTGTCGTCGTTTGTGTTGCAATTGATCTGTAGGTGTCAGTCAACGTTTCGTCGTCTAGCGTGCAAGAGAGAGAGAGAGAGGGAGACGGAGACTGAGGGAGAGAGGCGGAGAGAGACGGAGACTGAGGGAGAGAGGCGGAGAGAGACGGAGAGAGACGGACAGAGACAGTGAGAGACGGAGAGGCAGAGAGAGAGAGAGAGAAAGAGAGGGAGAGATTTTAATTTGCGAAGCGAAAACAGCAAAAAACTTGTTTTGGGGTGAGGTCTATTTTCCATATAGTGCATATATTGTACTTTTGTTCTTCCTTTGAAACTTTACTGCAGTTCTTGCTTTTGTGCGAAGTTTGCACAAAAATTAAGCCATTAAAACATACTGTAGAAGTACATTTCGAAGTAAGATGTGCTTCTCTCAGTACTAGATTCATTAAAATTTTCCTTCCAGTACACTTGTTCCTATGTCGGATTGTGAATTTAGACAGTACACATCCTACCCATTTCATAAGATCAAGCAAACAGCGAAGACACATAGAATGGACAGAGTAGTCGTATATCGTATGGATGGTGTAAGCGCCAAGCTTTCAGCTTCACGTGTTTGTCGAAGAACCGCATCGTATGGACGTAGCCTGAGGACCTCTGGGGCCTCCTTCAACAGAGCCCTCCGGACGTTCACAGCCGTGGTTGCCCCTTCGGCTGGGCGAACGCGCGTGTATCTCCTGAAGCACGCGCGCTGGAGGCAGCGGCTGGCCGGCGGGCGGCTGGCCGGCGGGCGGGCGGGCGGGCGGGCGGGCGGGCGGGCGGGCGGGCGGGCGGGCGGGCGGGCGGGCGAGCGGGCGGCGTTTGGGAATAAATAAGGCGAGCATGCGAGGGGCGGTGTTCGCACGCGGCACGGTAACGAGGCGGCGGCAGCGCCTGAGCTAGGTGAGGGGAGGAGGCAGGGAAGGGGGAGGGCGAAACGGGAGGGTTTGGAGTCCGCGGAAAAGAGGTTGAAGAAATGGAGACGAGTGGAATGCAAGAAGCCAAATTGAAAGTTTCGGGTGCTATGGAAAAGGTTGCAGAATTGGAGATGGAAAGAAGAGAGATAGACAGACAGACAGACCAAGAGAGACAAAGAGAGAGAGAGAGAGATACAGAGAAAGACAGAGATGCAATGAGACAGCGAGAGAGAAATATGGCACTGAATTGTGAATGCATTTGGGAGAATCAAGGGATCAAGTAGTGTAAGGGCAGTGAAATAGAAGAATATGAAGCCGATAGAGGTTCGTACACATTCTAAGTAGAAAGGACGGAGAGAGGGAGAGGGAGAGAGAGAGGGAGAGGGAGAGAGAGGGAAGGGGAGAGGGAGAGAGGGAGAGAGAGGGAGAAAGAGAAGGACAGGGAGAGAGACGGAGAGAGGGAGAGAGAGGGAAAGAGAGAAAGAAAAAGAAGAAGAAGAAAGGAGGGAAGATGAGATATTTAAGAGTCTTCAACCCTTATGGCAAACTTAGAAAAATGACTTTTGAGTACATGAGTTGTTTAATACATCGCCCGATTTTTTCCAGAAGATAAAGTAATAAATTTAGTGTAACAATTTGTGCGAAATATCAATTTGAACCAAATAAGAATTTTGAAAACCAATTTGGTGAACGAACGCTGAGACCGATGGTCGCTTTGTTTTGATTGGGCGAGGGGAAAAATAACAAAGACGACGGTTCATCAATAAGTCTATGAAGACTAACGCGTCCCTCACAAATAGAATCGCATAACATAAAAATTGAATCGACGACAGGTAGTCGATAGAGGCGAAGGCATCTAACGGGGGAAAACGATGCCGACGACGAAGTTGAAAAAAGTGCGGGTACGAATGAAAACTTCCTAATGGTAAGGACTACAAACAAATCTTATCCTGAGCATGTTCTCGTGCAGTGCAGGAAGGAAAAGAGTGAACCGGCAAAAACACTACCGTGCCACCTCTCTAGAAGTACTCTCCGCAAGCTGGTTAGCCTCCTACGGAAAAATAGAAGTTACAACCTAGTCTAAGGAGGATTTCAATAATTAATGGACCTTTTATTTATCGAATTTAATAGTGAATCTGAAGTCCTCCGCGGCCCGAGTCGGCATCACAGCCTCCATCGTGGCGTAACCTGGACAGCTAGCAGCTAGCAGCTACGAGCACTTGCAAATTTTAATAATGCTCATCTGACAATTTTCCTACCAAATATTTCGTTTGACTACTAGTTATACACAAGTACATGATGTTGGTTTTCGGGCGCTTTTGCATTGTAAAACAAATTTTACCTAGCCATTGGACCAATTGATGTACATTGTTAAAATACTTTGACAAGGGCAGTGAAATTGAAGATGACGAAGCCTAATTAAATCTTATTCAAAACCTTGTCAGTGAAGATGTCGGTATCGACGATTGCTTTGCTGATAACTCCAGAATACTACCGTGACTTATCGGCTGCAATAACTCAGTTGTAGCAATTTCTATTGCCTCTGCTGCTTAGCTAACCAAGAAATCGTATGGTTTTGCCGGGAGAGACGGCTCAGTGACAGCATTACTCGCGTCTCTGCAACGACAGTGTTTGAAAGGTATGAATACGATCGAGAATTTTCGATATTATCTAGATAGCTAGATCAAATTCAGCTACTATCTGGAGAATTGATGAAGCCGGCTATTCTGATCGGGTAGTTTTCCGTGGTTTCGCCGAATAGTAGAGCAGAACCTTAACGAACGGTCGCTGACTACGCGCGATCTTTCCTTCCTCGTTATTTTCCCTTCCTCTCCCCTTGCACTTACACATACAAGCACTACATCACCACACATGCCGGAAAACCAGTCAGGAGCATAGAGCTTGTGCCGTAGAATGTTTTGGTCATAGCCCCGTTGGGAAGGATACCTGGGGGGAAATTCGCCGCAAGGTGACGTATAGGTTGGCGGCGGATCTCACGTTTCCGCGGGGTAAGAACACCATCTCCTAGGACATAAAATGTACTGCATATACATGACTAATGGCCGTAGATATTGACGCGTTCGGAAACATGTATTAATGAATCAACGACGCTGACAATGAAGACGACTGTGAAGAAGCAATGTGGAAAACGAGAGCGGCGCGGCGACGCCACCGCAACGCAACACCATTGACGACCACGAAGGCATCGCTTCCATCGGCATCAGGGGGGTGGTCGGGGGAGCGGCGAGGATGGCACGACGCGGAGGCGGCGGCGGCGGCGGCGCTGGGAGCAGCGGAGCGGCGCGCAGGCCGCGCAGACGTGGGCGGGGGGGCGGGCGGGGCGGGAGGCGCTGCGCGGAAGCCCAGTGCGGTGCGGCGCGGCGCGGGCGCAGCGCGGGCGCAGAATGTCAAGGCCGGCGGCGGGTCGCTCGTTACCTGCGCGTGTCGAGTTACAGGCGGCCGCGATCTGGAGCGCTGCCTCCAGGTCACGCGCGCCCGCCGCCTCCGCTGCCGGAACCCAAGAGGAAAATCCACGATGCTCGAGTTGGTCGTTGGAGATTGCTACGATTCTTCACTCCTATACACAGCTCCATTTCAATCAAATTTTGTTAGTTCAAAATCGTCCTCCGCTGCTGCTGTAACCCAAAAGGAAAATATAAGATGGACGCGTTTCTTGGAGTTTGCTATGAGCCTTACACGTCCCCTGTCTCAATCCAATTTGGGTGTGCAAAATCATCCTCCGTCGTCACTGGAACGTAGGAGGGAAATCGACTATTTACGCATTCATTGGAGTTTGCTTTCAGCCTTCAACTCATTTTACACAGCTACAATTCAACCAAATTTTGCTTGTTCAAATTGTTCTCCGCCGTTGCTTGAACGTAAGGAGAAAATTGACGATGCTCGCGTTCGTTGGAGTTTGCTCTGAGCCTTAAACTTGTTTTAAACAGTTCCATTAAATCAAATTTTACTTGTTCTAAATGCTTCTCTGCTGCTGCTGGAACCTAAGAGGAAAGCCCACGATACTCGCCTTAAACACACTTTACAATGACCCATTTCAATCATATTTTGTTTGTTCAAAATCGTCCTCCGCTGCTGTTGGAACTCAAAGGAAAATATAAGAAAGACGCGTTTGTTGAAGTTTGCTATTAGACTTAATCCCGTTTTACACGGCCCAATCTCAATCCAACTTTTCTTGTTCATAAACGTCCTCCCGAGTTGCCTGAACGTAGAAGGAAAGTCGACGATGCTTGCGTTCGTTGGAGTTTGCTTTGAGCCTTAAACCCGTTTTAAAGAGCTCCATTTTAATCAAATTTTGCTTGTTCAAAATAGTTCTCAGCTGCTGACGGAACCCACAAGGAAACTCCACGTTGTTCGCTGAAGTTTGGTATGAGTCTTATACCCGTTTTATACAGTCTGTTTTTAGTCAAATTTCATTTGTACAAAATTGTAATCCACCAATCTGAACTCATTTTATGCAGAGAAATAAAGCAAACTTAATTTTTTACATAACCCATACATTTAAGAGTTACTGGTCATAGAGAGTAGCTTATATATTTTTTCGCTGGTGATTCCACCGTTTTATATCCAGTTGTGAATGGAGATCGCACTGTCTAGACTGAGTGACATTTCTGGCTCTTTCAAATGCTATGGTCATTAGTTCTGTTGGTGAACCGAATGTTTTATTTCAGGAGATGGCGGGTTCCTCACCCGCTGCTTGGGAGATCTGGCACCGACCTACAAGCTGACTTGCGGGGGATATCCCTCAGCGGGGCACCGCCCCGGTGAGGGCAAGCGGGATTGATCTCCAGACATGTGTGGTAATGCAGCGCTGGTAAGTACGCCAATGTATCTGTGAAAGGCGGAGGTGTGAGGAAGGAAATATTGCTAGTGGGTTTGGCTGGCAGATCTTGACTTGATTAGTTTTAATGTCTTTGACTGACATTCATGAATAAAAAAGTACGATAAGGTAGTCTAATAAATGTACCATTGATCCCTTAACCCGGCAGTGGTAACGTGACTTTTTGAAACAAAAGTGGTAACGTAGGGTGTCTCCAGACCCCCACACTTATTTCATAGTGTATGCTAAATTATTGAAAAATAAACTAATATAATATTATTTTTCTATTATTAACATTTTTACGTGTAATTAAACAATTTACTAAAAATTTAGTTGGTAAACAACTCTGAGAATTCATCAATTTTTTGCAATTGATTTCTGTAAATATATCAATTTGTTTCTTTTTCTTCTCTTTGATCTCACCATGAACGGGGGAGAAATATAAGAAATAACTCTTTATATTAGCTGGATATTTAAAATTAATCTGTAGCAAGCTCTAAATTTCGTGTTGCCCATTGTTATATGTAGTACAGGAAAATGGTATTTTGTTGACTTATAATTGGATCACCGACAATATTTGGCACACTTGCTTGCTAAGCCTCACACGTGAACCACTCCGGGTTCCAGGTCTTATCTCGATCTCGGCTGTTCCACAGGCAAAGATAGCGCGGATATTTTGTAAATATTCTTTGTTGATCTTGAAGAGATGTGCACTTAGTATTTCAGGAAGTCAATCACAGTTTTTTGCCATAATGCTCTCGTAAATACACAGAATAACCAGCTGAACAGTTACATTGAAATTATGTAGTTAAACACTCTTTATACTGTGCTTCAAACTGTTAACCAATAGAAGGCTAATCATTTGGACTGTACGAGGACTTCCTACTTTCGGAAAAGACCTGAAACATTACGAGAATAAACAAACGTCTTATCTTAGGTGAAATACGAAACAAATGCCTAGTCTTGTTTGCGGAAGAGTGAAAATGTTTCCGTCTGGCTCAAAACATTCTTTTCTTTGCAATCTAGAGGCTAGCACGTCAGCTGCAAGTTTGGAGTGACCCAAATCATGCCCAAAATCATTCATCTGGAACTGCCAAACATCTGATGAGTTGAATACTGTGGAGTTTCAGGAGAATACTCATCCACTTCAGAAAATATTGTTTCAGTTGTCTCGGGTTTCTGGTAACTATTGCCATCTTCATATGGAGTATTCCCTTTAAAAACTGGAGTTAATAGCTCATCAGAGGGGCAACAGACAGACTTGCAAATAGAGCAGAACCAATACGGCTTGTTGATACATTTGTCTCTTTTGTCCACATCAACAGATTTGGAAGAAAAACGAAAAAAAATATGTGAATAACATTCGTGCAAGAAAACAGGTATTTAATCTCAGTACAAATAGATGAAATTACTAAATCAACGTACTCATACAAATTACTAATATCACGTACTAAATCAACGAAATGAATTGGCAATGGATTCTTCAGCGTTCACAATTTCTTCGCCTTGACGTCCAGATTAACTCTGTCTTTTCGCCACTCGCTCACCGGTTTTTAAGGAATCGACTGAACCTGACTGAAATTCCAAAGTTGAAATTGCAAGTAAACCAGAGCGTGAAGAATAAAACAGTTTTCACATTTGAAATCTGCAGTTCGGAACTATTAAAATTCAGAATGAAATATCGTGTAGTATCGTACAACTGAAATTTCGAAACAAAATGTTGACCGGTGTAATTGACGATCTGGAGACTTAAGTGATAACAAAGAAAATATATTTTCCACAAAATTCCTTTCTGAAATACTTATTGTGAAATTTTCTTGGTGAACCATAGATGACCGCGGAACACACGTTTGGTTCATTGTAACAAAACCAAAGAACAACGTTCTCTGTCGTTTGCCATCCCGGCCTCTCTTACTCAAGTTGTTGCGAAAGAGAATAGTTTCCTCAGTGTTTGGATTTTTTAAAAATTTCCCTTCTTCTCGCGTGCAGCCTGTGTTTGCTGGCGCGTGCGCATATGTTTAAGCAGTTCTTTATTCACCTGCCAAGCGCTGAAGAAGGGTCAAAACGTCAACACCAAAGGCGTGACATCGACGCCACAAAAGACATTAGTGGGCTTTCTCTACTTGTATGAATGCATTATTGTACTTGCTGTTTCTTACTAATAAGGAAATGATAATTAGTGACAGGGAAAATAGTACAGGTTAGTTGTAAGCGCCACAGACCTTGGGCTAGCAAGGATCTGAGTGCACAAGGTAAGGGTGTGTGTGTAGTTGCATGTGTGAGTGCATGTGTGTGCAGAGGTTGCGTGTGTAGGGTGTGGGATGTTTGGGCGCGTTCATGTGCTTGTGTGGGTGTATACGTTTGGGGATGGGTTAGAGATACGAAGATGCTAGGAGCGAGTGAATTTTTGTAGCATTGTTTCGTTTTAAGGTCTATGTGAGGTACACGATAGGCTTTAAGTTAAATATATTAAAGTGAATTCAACTCGCCAAAAATTTATTTTTGGCTTCAATAAATTTTTCGCAATGTACTTTGCTGTGTCAATCCTCCGGGACTTTGATTCAGCTGAGAGACAGAGATGAATGGGGTCAATAAGGTAGGAATGGTGTGTGCAGTCTTTGAAGCAACTTGCCTGTGATCTAATCATATAGTATTATGTATTGGTTTTAACATTTGTAATGTAAGGCATAATCAAACAATTAATTATCAAGAAATCAAAGAATTAACAATCAAGAAATTAATTATTATTTTATCAGTTACTTGTATTGATTATTTAAAAATATATATTACGAAAAAAACAACAACAGATTCATAAGAATGCTTCCTTTCGATTTGTAAGTTTCAAAAATCACCATATCTGATTACATATTATTCACTGCCCGATTGAAAAATATGAAACGGACTAAGTAAATAAAAAAAGAGCTTAGCAAAGAGGATTCTTTAACAGCGACAAAACTCTTTCAAGTGCTCTGAATTGCAAATTAAAGTACGAATTTTATTCCACTTCTGGCATTCACGTTGATATTTTCTTGGATTACAAAAGTCGATCTCATTAAAGTCAACAACCCAACTGCTCCGCAAATACTTCGGATACATGTGATATTTTTGGATTTAATTGTTTGACATTATTAGGTCACAGCTCGCAAATTAATTCATTTCACTAATTTAAATTCAATTTTCAAATTTAAAAAGAAAATCTGCTCCTTACAGAGGCTCGTTCATGGTTTGCGCTCTCCTAGCCGACGCGCAAATGAAGAGCGAAATGTAAATACTTGTATTAGCTTTAATTGTAAACACCGGGACGTCACGTATTACTTTCGTAAACGTGAAGGGGGACATCTTGAAGGGGGAATTATAGTTTAGAAGACGTAAGGCTGGAACTGTATTGCTACAAAAGAGAGTATGAATATTCGTGCAGTGAATTTCCGTTGAATGTTGCCAAAATAATCTCATTTGAATAATTATGGTTCGTTTCCAAACAATATGTATTTATCAAGTGACTTACATAACTACATAATCTGCTTTGTTTTGATAGGCCTGTTCTAAATGCTGCTAAAATATTGCAAACACAGAACTTCTTTTATGAACTTCCAAAAACATTTGTATTATAATTTACCAAGTCGTATTTAACGAGATTTAATTCATTGCCTTTTGTCTGCATCTTGGTGCATCGCTATAATTGTATTAAGAAAAACGACGCACATACGTGCTCCCGTGGAAACTCAACATAATAATTCTTATCCGTTCATCCAAACATCCAAATTCTTTATCAATGATGTAACCATAAACCATTCCCATTCTTTCACCAAACAACACCTGTTTGAAATTCAGTGCCCCAAGGCCATCTCTCACGCAATACTTATCTCACTGAGACTATTAAATTCATGATTCAGAATTACCAGTTCACTCGGAGAGTTATCTGGCGAACATAGTGACTGTCTGCCAAGTCACGTACGCGGTGCACGACGTTTGACTCACCTCTGATTACCATTGACTACTTTGCGATGATCGTACGTCACACTGCCGTGTAATGACGTGACTGGCTACTTTGGGTGACACGTTCTCACGTAGATACGATCAAATTGTGATACCGTTGTTTAACTACGAGAAGAATGGTTATTGGTTAATTCTGCAGCATCAGCAAAGCAAATAGATGATCGTCCTCAAACATGAATATGGTGGATACAACATTTCAAAATTGTCTTCTCTCAACGACTGGATGTAGTGAGTTTATGCCATGAATGAAAGTTACAAACTGAAAAATGGTTATTTGAAATTATTATATCGCTCTTGAAAAACAATATTTAAAACTAATTTTTCACAGCAGTTGAAAACCGAAGGACCGAAGCAACTCAGCACCGAAGTTAAAAAGCGAAGAAACTTTGGTTCTGATCATTCGAAAAATTACTTTAGAGTTTTAACAACAAGAAAAAGTGTGATTAAATTAAAGTTATGCCATATCTCCTCTCGCAGAGGACGTTTCTATTCTCATGTTAAGTAGACGCCGTGTTATTTATACCTCTTTTTCTACCCATCATCAAGATTCGGCATATTTTGCTTGCGACAGCCTTACTTTCCGGAAAGTACATAGACTTAGATGCCCGTAAATAACCGGAACGGGCAAAACTGCCAAGTATCCCGAGCTTTGGTGTCACTTTGGTTTACCAAGTTGTGACCATAGTCTCTCGTGTTTACCCGGACGTAAAAAACGAACGGGAAATCTGCCACTTCCCGAGTGTGGTTTGATTGATTAAATGATTGTATAGGGTCCCCGGGCGTGTCGACTGTGTACTATAGTCATTAGATCCTTAGGTGTAATATATGTTATATAGCAAGAGATGCCAGTGTACCTCCGGAGCTGAAATGTGTGATTCGACACCAACCTAAATGCCGACTTGCGGGTTTTACCTCCTGCATATACATACTCAACGGAGCAATGCCTCAGACGGCACACGCTTTATGCTCCTGATCGATCTCCCGACATGTGAGGTAGTGCATTGCATGTACGTTTGTGGGTACGTCGTGAGGAAGGCAGATGGGAAGATTGCGCGGCGTTTTGAACCCATTTTTAAAGGTATTGCTTCGACATTTGTCTGGTATTGATCGAAGAAACCACGAAAAACTACCAATCAGAGCAGCCGTCCCTCAGAATTCTCCCCCAGACAGTGGGTGAATTCGACCTAGCTATCAAGCTTGTGTCGAAAACTCCCCACTATCGGGAATCGAAGCCTAGAAATCCGTGCCACTGAAGCGCGCGCCACTGAAGTGGCAATAGCAATATCGCAGGCGGTAAAGAGCAGGTATGGGCCCCTTTAGGGAGATTGATTGATTAGTAATTCCGAGCGTGTGATCGGCTAAGACCATTCGTTTTCTCAACGAGAAATATCCCACTAGCGGGGCCCGCCTCATCCGGACAAGCTCTGAGCTCCCAACCGTCTCTTGACATGTATGGTAATGTAGTGTATGTTAGTGTAAGTGAGGGTAAGGAAGGGATGAGGATAGGACAATGATGGGGAAGGAACGATCGCGTGCGATCCGCTTCCCGCTTTTTAGGGTACTGCTCCGGCATTACCGGGTATTCCTGGTATCGAAGAAACCACGGAAAACTAGCGATTGGAGCAGCCGGCCGCTAGAATTCTCCTCTGGCAGCGACTGAATTCGACCGAACTATGTAGCTAGTGTCGAAAATCCTGCTACCGTCGGGACTCGAAAACTGACCCTTGCGGAACACCTAAATCTACGCTAATTTCCTCTGAGATAATATTATTATATTTTACTTTTTGCTTTCTATTTACAAGATTCGAAATAAACCACTTTTGAACGTCACCTTTGATACCGTATTTGTACATTTTCTCAATCAGCATTGACCTGTCAACCGTTTCGAATGCCCTCGAACCCTAGGACCTCCCAGCCAGGGCCTCCTCCCACTACAGTGACACCAGTTAATGCCCTGAGCCACCTCCCTTTAGGAAGACCTCCTCGTCGCGAGGGTCGCGCGCACACCTGCGACCGGCGCGACGACGCGGCGACCAGCGCCCGGCCTTCGCGTGATCCTCGCTGCGCGGCACGGCGCGGCGCGGCGTCTCCCAGCGGCGGGGTCCGCGCGTCGAGACCCGGCCCTCGCCTGCGCCGCCGCCGCCGCCGCCGCCTCCGCCCGCACGCGGGACCGCGTCGCCGTGCGCTTTACGACGTCGCCGGCACGTTAACTCAGCGCACGCTGACTGAAGTCTTACTCAACCGCCCGGAAACCGGCGGCCACCGCGACCGCCGCCGCCGTTCGCCGCCGCCCCCGCGACCCCTGCAAGGACGCGCTGTGCGGGCGAACAGGCTCTTATTTTACAATTAAATACTAGGCACAAAAGCCTCCCAAGGTGGATGTTCTGTGAAGGTATGAAACAAAACAGCATGCAACAGATAAAAATCATAAATATGGTTATTAAATCTTCTATTAAATGTAAAATTCACAGAAAAACGAAGGAAAATTAAATATTTATGTTTATAAAAATGTTTTAACCCTTTTACTTGAAATTATGCAGAGTAGATCTCCTTAAATAAATGTTGGCAGCAGTAAAGCAGAGTCCCCAAGCTTTAATGCCCTCAACCACTTCTAAACGTGGCTTGGGTCCTTACAATTGGTGTAAAACTATAAGTTGCTAGCCCTTTATTTGGGGTAGGCTCACGTAAAATATTCCCCTCAATTATCATCTGAATCATTTTCAATAATGAGATGTAGTTTTCACCTAAATGTCTGTATGCATTGGGCACTTGAACTGTTTAGTATTAGCATTTTTTAACATCGCAACTTTGATTTGAAATGCAAGTTTATAGGTTTTTAAACCAACGACAACGAGGTGGAGCGACTAGTCCTTAGTATGCACATTGCACAACATTACATTACAATATTTTCAACAAATGTAGAATGTTTATGAAGCACGCAGGCTAATATTCCGTCACCACGAGGTATTTTAATTAATTGTTTTTATTAATTTATCATTCAAGTTATAATGTTATACTCCTTGTAGTACTTTTTTATTTACTAGTGATGTGTCATAAGTAAATAAAAATGTTAAATGGAAAATAGGGTCCAGAAACGTATTGCTCTTCCCTCTTGTTTTAGGCTGTGCACGCTTGTAAAAGTTTATCAGTGTTTTAGACAAATGAGTAATATTTCCCTTCAGTCATATTATACCTGTTGATCGATAATGATTCAAATATAAGTTTCGACATGTCAACAATGTAAAGATAATTTTGGACAAGTTGATACATGATACGTGCAATAACTCTAGCTGTGGTCGTACCAGTACATATTTGACTTTCTAGCGAGCAAGTTATTAAAGACGGATGCAATCCAATCGGAAAAATATACCGCGGCAGAGCTACGATATGAGTAACTTTGTACTGAAATCATTTATGCCTCAAAGGTAAAGAATTTAATTTGATGTTATGATTCGTATTCTCTCAACTTCGTGAATCACATGTTGCAAGGGCGTGAGAACTCAGTACGGCATAAGTTATTAACAACGCTTCAGACACCATCACGGAATTACCTTAGTCAGCCGTCCGGAAACGAGGTGAGCTACTACATCTGGCATCCCCACGATACTTCTGAAGGGCAGAGAATGTACTCGGGTGAGGTCCACAGTGGCAAGAGTCAAATGTCAGGGCGTGTTACGTTGCGTGTTTTAATTTATTCGAGAGGAGTTCTTGTATGTAAAAAGTACTACTCTGCTGGAGAGATAAATTCAGTGTGGAGGTCAATGACGAGCAACCATAAGCCACGCACAGTGTGATGAGAGATTTGAGATACAGCTCATTTAGAACTTGGCTAACATGTGGAAGTCAATGGAATAAAAAGTAAACCTGTTGTATGAGGAGAAAATGAAAACTACAATACCGAATGTGAAGAGAGTTGATTAAAGAACATCGTGGTATGATTCTCTAAAAAAAATCCACAATTTTACCTCATGGATATCTCTCTCTGACCCCCTTCACGTATTTCTATATCTGGTGGTTATTCAAGTGTTTTCGAAATTAATTGATTTTCATTGCAAGAGGCATTGCCTCTCTAAGTTATTGAAGAGCGGACAATAGCTCTTGCGTCGAAGTTGACTGAGCACAGCTTCGGCGAGATGAGCCCTTGCCGGTTGGGTACCTCGCAACCTTACACTAATACTTCCCGGCCGGCGTGTCATTCCAGAAGCGATGATCCCGATAACCCAGGCCCGACAGTGATCCAACTGTGCAGGCTTGGTGAATTTTTTTCTTTCGGCAGAGAATCTTTCTTAGGAAACATTTGTTAGATATAATTATACTATCCGCGATTACACGCTGTAAGCTAGTGTGTAGGCTAGTGACGATCGATTAATTACAGTCAAATGTCCGAGTGACCTCGGATATAGTGAACTCTTGGTTATAGTGAACTTAAATCACTTTTCACTTAGATTACAAATAAGTGTAAAAAGTTTCGGTTATAGTGAACCTCAACTTTGGCTGTAGTCTTAAATCACGGACAGAGAAAATGAGACAAAACTAGCAGAAGAACGTAAATATTACATTGTCGCCTGTAACACATTCGAAAAAAAGTAAGAACAGGTATAATATGAAATAAATATAACGCCAAATGAACATGTGATAACTACGTACTGGTAGCAATATTAAATAAAATACAATACGTTAGTGATTAATACTTTACTGTTCTGTCGTTATTTTATGATTCGTTATAATTCACAAGAGAATTCCGACCTCTCCCCCCTTCGGAATCTTTTCAAACGTTTCCCGGCGCCAGAGCCTTTTAAAGACGGAGTTCCAGCGAAGGCGTCTCTTGCGAGCATCTCCATCCAGCCTCTTCTTTTGCCTTCTGCCGCCGCCGCTGCAGTCGACTACCGTCCCGTGTCTGCCCAGCGCTGCCTCCACGCAGATACATACAGCTCCCGCTCTCTTCTGTATTTTCTACCAATTTCTTTCAGCCGCGCGCCCGTAAGTCGCCGCATATGAAGCCGCGACAGCGCCGCGCCTATTGTTCTGTCCGGCAGATGCGCCGATACGGCGTTTACCACGGCGGCGTCGGCGGCGGACGCCGAGGCAGCGGCCGTGGGGGCGGAAGCGAGGAGGCGGGGCGGAGTGGTGGGCGCGGTGGTAGAGGCGGGGGGGAAATGGCGGGGGTGAAAGAGGGGCAGTATCGGGGGTGGCGACGGAGGGTTGACGAGTGCTGGGTTGGGAGATGCCTTGAGGTAATGGTGATGGCGATGGCAACGGACGCAGTTGTGGAGCTGGTGATAGCTGTGATGGAGGCTGAGAGTAATGCGAGAGCAGAAGCGGGATAAGTGGTAAGGGCAGGTTCGAGGAAGCTATGGGAGCGGCGACGGGAAAGGCAGCGGGGACAATGCCGGGGGCGTTGGCGAGGGTGATGGGGAAAAAGGCGACGGGGATGGCGAGGGGACAGCGAGAGGAGTGGCGAGGGGGGGGAGCAACGGGGGTGGCGAGGGGCGGCGAAAGGGGGCCGAGGGGGCAGCAACGGGGATGGCGACGGGGGCGGCGAGGGAGTTGGCGACGGGGGTGGCGGTGGGGCGACGACGGAAGGGGGCGACGGGGGCGGCGACGGGGATGGCGACGGGGGCGGCGACGAGGGCGGCGATGGCTGGGAGCGAAAATCGGTGCTTGCGGGGACAGCCGAATAATGGAGTTGATGACAATGTCGGTCGTCGCAGTGATGGCGACGGGACGGCAATCGGAGCAGTAATGTTCATGGGGCGATGGGCGGGATGGCTACGGGGATGTCTGTGGTTATAACGGTGTAGAGGTTGGAGGCGGAGTGGCGACTGCGGTGGGGGTGGGGAAGGCGGCCAGAACAGTTGGAGTACGGTGGCCGAAGCTCCACTAATATCGGTGTTAGTACGGTTGCCGTAGAGGCACATTGGAATTCAGGACATCTGAAACATATTTCAGAGCAAATTGCTTATTTTTAAACAACTAAATAATATATCAAGAAAACTACGTAACAAGGAAATAGTATATCAAGTAAACAACTAAATGGTAGATGAATATGAATTACATTGGTGACCACTGTTTTTCTAGGACGAATTTCTGTGATTTTCTAGGTTATCCAGGTCATATCCTTATTTTTCCATGACAAATTTGTGAAGTATTTCAAGATGTTTAAATAAATCATTAAAAAAAGCATGACTTCGATATTAAAACACTGTTATTCACGGTGTCCTTTTCGTCTTCGCATTCCAGATTCTCTTGCACTAACACATTGTGGGAGAGATAGATGCATTTAGATTCAGAACACACACTACCTTTCTTTCTTTATTTTTCTGCTCAGAGATTGCATCATAAAAACGACAAAAATAAAAATATTTGCTTAACAAAGCCGCTTGCGTCCTCTTGTGTACACATAATTATGTAATGTACTTCACAATTAGCCCCAAAACGCAGATTTTATAAGACTGTGTGGAATTATCACAGAGTATAAAAATTCAGGACATTTGGCAGACAAAGAAAAAAATCTGGTGGGACAGGGGGACACATGTCGATATTCAGGACATATCCCAGTTTTTCAGGACATATGGCAACCGTTGTGTTGGGGGATGGGGTGGAGGCGGAGGCGGGGGCTGTGGCGGAGGCAGGACCTTTATGAACACAGACCGGCACCTAACTACAACCTCCCCGAACGGGCCTTCGTCCTCGAACCGAGCTTGACCACTCGGGATTCACCCGTACCGCTATAGGTCGTCTCGGACGGAGAGTAAATTCTTGCTGATCCAGCGGGTTTTCTGGGTTCTCGTGGAACACAAATCGGCCAGAGCTAGTTGACCTAGGAGGAACATTTGAAAAATAAAAAAATGCGAAATTTCGTGATTTGTGGGAGAATTTTTGAAGTACATGATGCGAAGGAGTTAGCTGATTACGTTTTCTTAACCGATCGCGTTGTTTTTGTTCTAGAATGAATAAAAATAAAAAGAGGATATTTTACATATGAACGTATGATAGCAAAATAAATGCTGATTCAAAAAATTCTCCCACAAAATATGTGACTTTTATACCACTTAAAAGACACCATCAACACAAAATTCCGTCAGTTCGCTACGCCATTCGTTCACCAACAGAGGCGCACCAAAGATATTTCGGACGTTATTTTGATCGTCATTCTTCTTATTTGCGACAGAGCAAATGAAAATGACGCATTAAAAAAGAATAAATTTGATGCAATTTTAGCTAAACAATTAATCTAACATTATAGTTGTGAAATGAAAAATAAGGAAATTCTGATTTCGTATCTGATGTTGTAGAATGTTTTGTGTTATCTTTTGTAGGTTTCTATTGTACATAAATTTTAAAAAGTTGTGTAGGATACTGTTAAGGGTACTTTATTATTATTATTGTTATTATTATTATTATTATTATTATTATTATTATTATGTATCTCAATGTTGAGAAGCTTTGTGCCACATTTTCTATAGTAAGCATTATTACACAATTTTATAAATATTATAATTAAATTCTTTAAAAAATTGGATATGACATAACCTTATACCTATAACACAAACATGTCGCAAATTAATACACTATTAGATAAGAGTAAATCTTCTTTCATTTGATAGTTTTCATTTTGAAAACGAACATTTTGGAAACGAGCTCTTGGAATTACGAAAAGAGAATATTTCCTTGGTGCTGGAAGAGTCAATGTAACTACATACTTAATATTGAGTGACGTAGACTTTTCTTGAAAAAGCTTTGCCATAATCATACACTTCAATTGGATAATGACTTTGCAACTTGTGCAAAAATTAACCGAAATGTATAGTGATACATTTTCACAATATATGGAGAACCTACTTCCCTGAACATGTTTGAAAATTCCTGTCTTCATATTTTTAGAATATTGACACCAGAAGAAATATTTCGTTGTTCCCGGATCTCTAATGAAGCCCAAATTGGAACCAACGCGACGTCTTCACAGAAAAAAAAAGACAAAAAAACACTCAAATGCAGGTAGTAGTTCCGTGACTCGGGCGAGGTTTTTTCCGCAAACTGGAAAGTTACTTTTAATGTCCGAGGGGGAAACTACGTTTTCATCACCGAAGGCTGCGAACGTAAATGAGGGGTCACTCGAGGCCACTTTGCACGCGGTAACTCACGCCAAAGGCCGGACGTGCGTTCAGAACGCCGTATAAATATATTAAACCGAATCCAGTTTTGGTAAGCCACGTTCGTCGTTAACAAGCATCCTCTGAAGGTGCGTGCGGAGTCGGGCTCGCTTGCGCGTGTACACAGTGCGGATTTTCTCCAACAGGGCGGGCGAAAATCTGTTGGACGTAAGAACAGTAAAATATGGGGCAAACGCGATACGGATTTACCGTATTTGCGTGAATCGAATGCGCCATCAAATCCAATGCGCAGCTCATATTTGAAACTGAAAGTTATGAGAAAAAGATTTGTATCGAATGTAATGCGCATCAATAACTGAATAACAGGTACGGTATTTTATTTAAAATTTTGTATCAACAATGGATCGTAAGATGATTTTCTCTTTTTACCCTCCATATCGTAACTAAAAACCCTACAAAATACGCAATAGTTGAATTTGTAAACTCTTGCATCCGTCATAAACGAAGAAATTGAATGAAGGTACTGGAGTTCTGAGGAAGGGATTTGTACTCGAATCTAATGCGCCATCGAATCGAATGCGCACCACGATTTTGAGTAATAAATTTGGTAAAAATGGTGCGCCTTAGATTCGCGTAAATTCGGTTCTTAGTTTTCAAATCTCTTGGAAATAGAAGTTCTATATGGATTTTTAGGCGTATAGTTCTAATTTTGGGCGTGTTATATACGAAAGCTGTAAACAATTTTATTGATTAAAATATTTCCATAAGTTGTAGTGTATAAAGAACTTTAACTTTTCTTATGTTTATGAAAAAACATTTAGTTCTCAAATATATAAATACGATTACGAGAATAGCACAGAAGTTTTCTATAACCTAATAGTCTATGAATTTAGCAATTGCGCCCTAAAACCCCGAAGATTTCCATTCAGCAACATCCTTTGATGGCGTCATTGTTGAACCAGCAAGGATAAAATACAAGGAGGTTTAGAAGAAACCGAAAAGAGTTGATTCCAAAGGTGACTAGAAATAAGAGAAAATTGATGCTATAAAAGTTGCAGAAGCCCAAGATTTTGAAGACAGTGGTGTTAAAACAGCACGTATTTTCTCCCTCGTAATTTCACGCAAAATTACGCAAAAAGTACTAAAATTTTTCAAAAATTGTACAGAACCTTATTTTAAAATTTATCTTTAAGGAACAGATTTCATTAAGGGAAAAATCTCTATCTTCTTAATTCTAGTTGTATGAAGACGCCAATAAAAGTTTGAAGTTTCGCAATTTTCGAAAAATACGACTTTTCAACGAAGATGAGACCTCATCCATTTCATATACCTCCTTCCCACTATCCAACAACAAAATTTAATCAAAAACTATGGAGCCATTTTTTGAAAATTTTGAAAATGTGCTAGAGGCTTCATGTAAAATACCCCCCCCCCAAAAAAACGTATCGGTTTCAAATTCATGGGGCCGCAACATCAGAGGAATCGAATGCGATATATAAATTTTGGAAAAAAATCGGCTAAACGGTTTAGCCGCTAGCGTTGCTCACAGATGGACGGACAGACAGACATACAGACGTTTTGCCGCCATTCGATTTTTCGGTATCAAAGACACAGAATATATGGATTCTGGCCACACCACGTGCTGGATTTTTTTCTAAATCTAGCAACTGAGTTTATCCACTTTTTCGTTACCAGGCAATAAGAGCTTTTCTGCCGAAAATCCGTAGCTCTTTCGCGCAGCATTACATAACTTTCTCTCTAATCCATAGGGTAAAAATAAAAGATGAGAAAGGAAAAGAAATGCATAAAATCATGAAACCTATGAGACTTGCGGCATAATGTGACACTTACTCTTTCTATTACTGCAACTCCGATTTTACCTCCGGCTTATCCACTTGGATTTTGTCGAGGGCAAAACGAACTCTAAACAGCTTTGGCAGATTTCTCCCGTTTCCCTTTGTCATTTCGAATTCCATTTCTACATATCATTGATCTCATTATTATTGCTATCATCTAATCATTAGATCATAGCTCATAGACCTTTATTAAGATCTCGGGTGTTGAAGGACTTGAAGACTTAAACAAACAAACAAACAAATAAATAAAATATGTGAATAAATAAATAAATTTTCGCCTGCAAGAAACCCGTCTGCCGCACTGTGCGTGGTGCCAGCTGAGCCGGGCGGCCCCGGCCGCGGGCGTGTGCTCGCACGCGCGAACGCTACGCGGCTACCGCGTGCGCGGGGGCCCAAGCCGAGCCGAGCGGAGCCGAGGCGGGCGACGTGACGTGACGTGACGTGAGGTGTGCCCCCGCGTGCGCGCACGCCCGCGGCCGGGGGCGGCGCCGCACGCGCGTCACGTGCGCGGGCGGGTAGCGCGGTAGCGGCCGCCGCCGCGGGATCGCGTTACGTCCGCTGGGACTCGCCTGCGGGGCCTTGGTGCACCTTGGGTCCTTTGTTACTCTTCTTCCTGCGTTTCCCTCAACGTTGTTTTAGATAAACTCTTCGCCCTATTCTTTTTCATATCTCTCTGATATTGACCTTTGTTTGAAAAACATAGATATTCTTCTTTTCTTTGCGACTCCTTCGTCTTCCTTTGATTATGAGTATTGTTTGAAATTAACCTTTCTTTCTCGTTTTCTTCATCTTCCTCTGATTTTGAGCTTTGAAATTCCTCGATGTTCTTCTTTTTCGTCTCCTTCGTCTTCATCTGAATTTGAGTGTTGTTTTAAAAACTCTCCTTCATTTTCATCTTCCTCTGAAATTGAGCATTGTGTGAAAAACATAAATTTTCCTCTTTCTCTCCTCCTTTTTCTTCCTCTAATGTTAAGTATTGTTTACAAACTCACCTTCCACGTCTTCATCTTCCTATGATGTTGAGCTTTGCTTGAAAACCCTTAATATTCCCTTTCTGTTCTACGTGCCCCTCACCTCCGTCTTACTTTTATCGTTGTTTTAAAAACTCTCTTTCCTCATCTTTATCTTTTATAATCTTTTATGATAATCTGCTGTGATGTTAATCCCGTAAGTGTAGTGGATGATGTACCCTGAAAGGTGATAGTGCTTTTCCCCTCTGGACCGTGAAATCCAGAGTTACTCAACCGGGACACGCTCTAAGCTCCCGACTGATCTTTGAGCGTGTGTCGTAATCGGGTTCAAGTAAGTGTGTATGTGTGTTTATGTGTGTGTATGTGTGTGTGTATGTGTGCGTAAATGGAGGGAAGGGGCAAGGATGAGGTCGGAAAGAATGCGCGCGGTTCGTGGCACTTTTGTTAGAGAACAGTTTATGCTTTCACCAGCTATTTATCCATGAAACCACGAAAACTAGCGATCGAAGCAGCTGGCTGCTGGAAGTCTCCAAACACAGGCCGAATTCGACCTAGCAGTGTCGCTTATATCGAAAACTGTCCACCTTCAGAACTCGAACCGTAAGACCATCCGATCAGAGACGCTGCAGTGTCAACTGGTGTTGTCCCAAGTGAGTTTAGCCGGTGGTTACGTTGTATAAAAGTCAACGTAACATGAAGGAATTCTATAAGCACAAGGTGAAAATACCTACGCCTTAAGCGGGAGTCAAATGCGAAATACTCGGGTAGTGTTCTTGGGCGCCATCCCGAGCCCCTGCGCTACGGAGATGTACATTCTCTAATTTTTGAATGTCATTTCCTTACAGAAATTCGTCCTTTTTGCGTCATTTTTATTTGTATTCTTTTTTTCAATGTTTGTTCATCTCCCAGACGGATGTATATGCCTGAAATTCCAGAAAAGTTGTAATTCAATGATAAATCTCTGTGACATGATGGAATACTCGGAGAAAGACGAGGGCAACGACTTTCACTTCACATTGTTAATGAGGAAAATCGATGTCTTTGATCGAAATGAAACGGCCATCTACCATGTTAACCACCTGTAATTGTAATACAATTAAAATGATTAATTTATAGTTAATATTACTGAAGCTACTGTTCGTTGTTCTCCTTCAGCCATCGGAAATTATTTCAGTATCAATTTTTCAAACGTGCTTCTCAGTGTTTTTAAAAAATAATTAAGCAGAGGACTTTTTCTCAGAGTGGAAGACTAATAAGATTAGAGCTGAGTGGTCCTTGAAAGAATAAAAAGTACTTACATTTATTTCACAACTAAACAGTAATTTTGAGATAAGTGTTGCAAAAAATCTGTTTCTGTTTGTTTTCTCCCTTATTTGCTAGAAAGAAAATAGGAGAAAATTATAAGAAAATATTTCAATGTGACGAACATTGTTGGTTCTGAAACTTTAGAGAAACGCATCATTCCGTATCTAAAAGATAAAACAAATAAATATGACTATTTTTAGTTTTTATTGAACAACATACCTTTCTGCTTTGAGGAAAGGTCTTTCATATTCCCTTTGGACAATTGGAGACAAAAATATAAGCTTAACAAACAAGTAACCGTGAGACACTAACCAACTTCCACATAGGTTGATATTCATACAAAGATTTCAAGAGGTAAACCACAAAATTATCATATAGGGTTTGAAGCTCACTGCAGATACACTGGACTAGAACAATCTTGATCATTGCTCTTGAAGATGACACCGCGTACAGCGCCACAATCACTGCTCTGTGTGGCTGATTGTGAGTATGCAGTTCACGCAAGTACCTGCAAGAAACGCTGCGCCGAGCGCGCCTTCCCTTCCTCGTTTTCCGCTTCTACTCTTCCCTCCCCTCTCCTTCCAATCCCCTCCTTCTATCCTCCTCATCGTATCTCCACATCCTTTTTTCCTCTTCCATCTGTCTGCTGCTCTTTTTCCTCTTCCTTCCCGTCCTCTCCTACTCTTGCTCCTTCCCACACATTCATCTCTCCTCCCCAACAGTCTTCCCCTCTCCCTTCCATCTCCTTCCCTCTCCTGTTCCTCCTCTTCCTTTTCCTCCTCTTCTACTCTCCTCCTTCCTGCCCCGTCCTTCCCAATTCTTCATACCATCTCCACATCCTCCTACTCTTCTTCTCCTCTGCTCCTCCCCCTCCTACCCACCTCCTCATCTCCTCTACCCATCTTCCTTATCCTCTTCCCTCCCACTCCTTCCCTCTCCTCTTCCTCCTCCTTTTCCTCTTCCTTTTCATCTTCCTCCTCCTCCGTCTTTCCGTTCTCCTCTTCTCCTCTTTCCCTTCCTCTTCCACCTCCTCCCCCACCGTTGTCCAAAACCTCTCCCTGATTCTGTTCCTTTTCCTCCTCCATCTGCAACCGCACACCATCATCACCGTCGCCCCGTTAACCAAGCGGTGCACCGCAGCCAGGCCCCGCCACGGCAATTACGGCGCGCGGTTTTAGAAAGAAGCACTCGCCGCCGCGTCACATCGTCGCCGATTGAGTTACGACGTCCTAATAAGTCGGCGCGCGCTTGTCAAATTTGTCGGCGGGTGGGAGATCGCGCGGGCGTGATGAAAAACGCCCGCAGTACGCGCGCCCTGGTCTGTGACCCTACAGCAGTGTGCACGTCCGCTGAACGGCAAAGGATCTATACTGCGATTTTTGTAACAGTGTCCCTGACAGAAATCAGCTGTTTCGCTGCCATCCAATCGGCAGCTCTTATTTCGCGACAGTGACGTCACTATGGTGACGTTCAATCTCCCTATTGGATGAAACCGTGAACAGCTGATTTCTGTCAGGACACTGTTACGAAAATTGCAGTATATTAAAATGTAACCGACTTAGGTGGCTCAGGGCATTAACTGACGTAACTGCAGTGCCCATGACCGGGAGGTCCTAATGTTCGAGTGGTGTGATTTTCGACACTAGCTGCATAGCTAGGTCGAGTTCAATCGCCGTCTGGACGAAAATTTTAGCGGCTTGCTAATCTTATTGGTTTTTCGTGGTTACTCTGAAAAATACCAGGCGAAATACCAGTACTCAAACTATAGGGCAACGGATCGCGTGCGAATTTTTCTTCCCCGTCCTTGTCTTATCCTCACATCTTACTTACACATACACTTATGTGGACTACACTACCATACATGCCAATAGTTCAGTGAGGAGCACAGAGCGTGTCCCGGATGGGGCGGTTCCCCGCTCGTGGGAAATGGAACCCTTCCCCCGCTAGCCGACGTGTAGGTCGGCGTCGAGTCTCACCATCCAGCGGGGGAAGACCACCGCCACTTCTCGCGATAAAGAACATGCGCGACACTTACGGATCTAATAACCTTAGCATTTGACGCGCCCGGAATCACTAATCAATGAATCAAAAATTAGTATGTGCATTGGACTCGTGTTTGAAGAGCAAATATTAATTTCTCTTTAACCCTCTCGACGGTAGTTAAATAATTGATTTGATTTCAATTACTGCTTGGAAGAGAATTCTAGCGGTCTATTAAGGCGCCTCCACAGGATGGACCCCCTCAATGGAGTAACTCCGCAGGACAAATACCTACTTGTGATTGACGGAGATGAACCGAAGTGCTTCCTCTGACAGACGAAGCGGGGGAAAGTCCTATCCCCACAAGAGGATTAAGAACAATGTGGAGGATGCGGGAGACAAGAGATGGGAGGAGGCGGGTCGGGGCGGGGTGGAAAGGGTCGTAAAAGGCGAGATAGGCCCTATCGAGTTATACAAACCAATACAATCCAGTACTGAATTTCCGAAGGTAGTGTGGATATACTTCGATTTATTTAGAGCTTAATTTGGGAGATAGTCTGTTGTTACTGTGTCATCTAATCGGAAACTTACACGTCAGTACAGTGTTGTCACTATGGTGACGTTCATCCTATTGGATGAAACCGTAACAGCTGATTTACTTCATATTGAAATCCAAGTATATAATTCGATGAAGGCTACATTATCTCCTTCAAATCACGAGACTTGGTTGTTGTAGTAGATTTTCACAAAGGCTGCCTCTTAGTTTTCCGGTGCAATCGCTACTCTACGAGATGACCCGTCGCTAAACTTCGGTTTGAAACTAAGGATGTGCATTCATCAGAATGTACATCAATGGATTATCAAGTGTGAAATTCAACTTAAAAAAGAATTCTTCTTTCAAAGCCAAATTAGCATTATAGCATGGAGCGAAAAAAATCTTTCCATTTTCTCTCAGATGGAGTTAAATTTAGAAAAGCGGCTAATTTGATGTTCATGAGTATCATTCAAATTTTAGTGCGATTTTATTCCAATTTAACTTGAATTTCCCTATAGATTTGGATTATAATTGTAAGTAAATTATTTGCTCATATTTATTATTTATGAAAATTAACGTTGATGCTTGTTTGTTTTAACTATTTTTCACAATGATTACGAGAATGCTTTAAAATTTGAGTAACTAGTTGGACAAGAGTAGTATATTTCTGGAGGCCTCTCTGAGTTATTAATATTCCGTAACTATTTACATAAAACATGTTTGATATAAATAAATATGTCAGAATGTAAATGAAGAACTTAGAAAAATACATTTAAATTCTAGGAAAGGTTTGAGTCAATGGTAATATTAAAATATACAGACTATAAGAAAATCGTTTGTGGCATCGCTTTTTACCACAAACGTACTCCCCGCAGTACGCCCCAGACGCGCGTTTTTCGCAAACCGCATTCGTCTCCGAAAAGAAGGACTCTAACGACTGTCCGGAATGGCGCCGTTACGACAGAGGCAGTTACTTCCCACGGACAGTTCGTAAAGTTTGACGGGTCCAAAAACTGCTCCATTGTCTACGCGAAGTTACGGTTATGTTTAGTGCGCGCGCGACATCATGTACTTTCTCGCTTTTGGGTGCGATAGGCTCTTCAGCATGCATCAACCAACGTACCAGGGCTCGTTTCGCCGCTCGGACGGTAGTCGGAGTTCCACTGTTACACAGGCCATTGAGTCTGAATTGTTCAAGTTTCAGCTCTCGATTTCTTTTTCTGACTGCTCTTCATTTCCGACGAGAATCACCACTCCTTTCGAGAATATGCGCTTTTTGCTTTGTGTAATAACTAAGTGGATGTGTTTCAAAATTGGTTCAGATTCCACGAAAAGGATTTTCTTATGAAGGTTTTAATATGTCAATGGGGCACTGAATTGGTAGAAGAAAATAAGAAACTTGTCGGGCGGGACAATGCTGAAGAAAGAACAAGTATAGGCTCGCGAAACTCAATATCTTCGAAAGAAAATTCTATCAGGCTTAATCATACACGATAGCTGTCGTTTCATGTCTTATAAGCGGTGACCCTTTGACTCGTCAGGGCTTCGCAACAGCTTTATGGACGTGTTTATAAACCCGAACCCAAGTCACGAAAAACCCTAATTCATCCATATGGAGTTCCTTGTACATATGCAGCAAGCCCAGATCTTGGCTCGCGGTTGTGACAGTGATACTGTTCTGACCGCGTTTGATGCATGATTTAGCATCTCAAGGCTCTTAATGTTATACATTACGTCTGCCATCGACATCGGAGACGTATTGGATCATTAGGGCAAATTACATTACCTGCGGTCATGTTCGGCAGCCTGTAATTTACAGCTAGTCCCGGTGTACAATGGATGTGTAAATCACTTTTACTCAATCTCTTTCGTTCTCAAGGAGGCTTGGAAATGCTGTGACAGATCTGCATTACAACACTACCTGGGAATTCCAGACGAAGTTTTTCCTTGGGTAAATATTTCAGGGTTACCGGATCTTGCGTTTTATTTAATTGTGTTTCTTCTTACGTCTTTAATTATCTGATTCATTAGTCAAGGATTGATCGATGTATAGTGGATCACGATATTTCAATATTTAGTGATGTTTCATTACAATAAATCTCCAGAAGCAACTATTGATAAAACATTGGTAGTTTTAACATATTTTGTTCATATTCTGTTATTTGAAGAACTTTTATTGGAAGGTAATTTTAGATAATAAAATTTGGAAATAGAGGGCACATATTATGCAAGTAAAATAAATGCAGAGATTGCATTACTCTCCATGATAAGAGTTGCGTCCTTTTTGTGTACTTTTTTGTGTGTTTTATTTTACCCTGTAGCAGTTTCACGTCTGTCATTTGAACATAATTTTCATCCTTTTTCGAAAAATAATTTGTTACCTTACTGAACAAATAATACCTTATTTGTTCTGTATTTAGCTGGGTTACAAATGTTGAGTTTCACTCAATTCTTGATAGATTGAGAACTAAACATTCACTTACACACTAACATTAATCCTGAAATAATATAATAAAAATAATGATTCAAATGCTATTGAGCCTGCGTTTATTGTTTCGGATGTCGGCGAGAACTGATGATCACACTGTACTTGCAACTTGGAAAAATTCATTTGCAATCGCTCAACAAAGTTCTCAAGTCAACCACTAGATCGATACGAACATCAAGATCGAAGATCTATGCTGTAAAATGTTTCAGATTGTCTTCTCATGACAATAACACCTAATATTCCTTGTCTAGTGCATCTTTCGTCGGCGACAGCAAGATACTTACATTTGTATATGCAATTTATTTGCAGAGTTTTACTTTCTCGCTACTACTACCACGGTAGAGGGAAAGTTATGTAATGGTGCGCGAAAAACCGGCGAATTTTTGGCAGAAAATTTCTTATTTCAGGGTCCTGGCAACAAAAACGTGGATAAATCCAGAAGCTGAATTTACGAAAAAATCCTCTAATACGTGGTGTAGCCAGAAATCATATTTTGTGAGTCCTTGATCCGGAAAAGTCCATTGACGGCAAAACGTCCTAAGGCAAAACTTCAAATCCCGTTTCAAGGCAATATAAAAGGCCATTGATTGTTGGGAACTTTTGAACAGGAGTATAACATTTACAGTTACTACTATTCATTGGTAAGTGCAGTGCCAGATACTCTAAGAACATATTTGAACAAAGTTAGACATGAAAGAAAATTTCAACACATGAAAATATTTGTCTAACCGTTTACAGCGTCGGTGACGTCACATTTAACTAATTTAAAGTATTTTGCTTAACCCTGGTAATGAGTTTTACAAAAAATGATAACTGATATCTGTTAATTTGGAGATAAATTGTGGTATAAATAATATTACATAACTATTCCAAAAGGAAAAAAATTACGTGCTGTTTTAGCATCACTAGTTTCACTATTTTTTCTTTCGCCAAGTCTCCTATTTGAGTAATCCCATACTTTTCTTTATATCTACAATTTTTTATGATTATATCAACCGTGAAAAACTGTGAAGATTTTCCTGAAGAGCCAAATCTATGTATAACGATACGAAATACGAAACAAGAATGAGAAATTTGAATCTTGTCGAAAAGTGTTCATTGCTGTTGAAACGTCTTGAAATAATCTGGATAATATCACGTTGAAAATTCTACCTAAAATACAGGTTTGAGAAAGGAAATATATTAACTACTTTTATTCTCACAGAGTGATCATGAAGAGGTAAGGGGTCAAGAGGTAAAAACGACTTCAATTGACTTGCTGCATGCCCTCTGTTTTCCATCTCCCAGTTTTATCTCCTACTCATAATTAACCTCCAACCTCGTGTATTGGCTGTAACGTAATTTAATGCGTCCCCAAGATTTTATTTTGAAGTTCGAGTAATTGAATCACGATAGAAACGTGTTTTTACCATAATAATATTTATAGTTTAAGGATATGCCACCAATTTTTTTTCGGATAGAACGTTTCCAAAGTCAAAAAAATTAAAAACCAACTGTTCTCTACAAAATGTAGAGTACTGGAATCTGAGGTACAATTTGTTAGTTTTCGCTGCGCGCAATTCTGTTGCGCAGTGTGAGAGATAGAGAGGACGGCAAAGGCTCTTGCACGTTTGTAGAGGAAGTCGCCGTCGCATGCAAGCAATCGCACGCTTTGGAACTCGAGATCTTCGGAGGCAGAAGGATTAAATATCCCTCGCCGCGACGCGTGTTAAGAAGCACGTTTGTGATTCATTGATTGATTGATCGTGATTCCGGGCGCGTCAACTACGGAGGTCATTAACCCCGTAAGTAGTGCGTGTTTTTTCCTCGGGAGGTCGCTGTGATCTTTTCCCCGATGAATGGCGTGATCCGGCGCCGAATTACCGTCGACTAGCGGGGTTTTCCCCATCATCCAGGTATCTCCCACCAGCGGATCACCGCCCCAACCGGGACAAGCTCTAAGCTCCCGACTGGTCTTCCGCACGTGTGGTAGTGTAGTGCATGTTAGTGTAAGTGTGAGTAAGGGGTGAGGATAGAACAAGGAAGAGGAAGGAAAGATCGCGCGCGGTCCGTGGCCCGTTTGTTAGGGTACTACCCCGGCATTCGCCTGGTGTTGATCGGAGAAACTACGGAAAACTACTGATCAGAGCAGCCGGCCGCTAGAATTCTCCTCCAGACAGCGACTGAATTCGACCTAGCTGAAAAGCCAGTATCGAAAATCCTGCCACCGTCGGAACTCGCACTTCCCGGTCAGAGGGACTGCAGTGACATCAGTTGCACTGAGCCATCTCTCCCGGTCGAAAGTTTGTGATTAGGGGAAGAGGTACAGGAGCTGACTTGTAAAGACACTGCCATGTTCAATTAAATTCCCTGGGAACACAGCGGTCCCAAACTTCGACACACCTGCTATTGGATTTCGAGAACCTAGCAGAACTAAACGACAGTAACAAATAACAATGTAACTAAAATAGGACGTGTCAACAATTACAAAGAGACTAAATTTTCACGTGGTAGTCCAGTGAGGATCTCTCTAAAATCGGGGTCACCCAGAATTCTGTTCAATATGAGAATCGATTATTGATTGTAAAGGACATTTTAAAATAAAAAATACCATTAATATTAAAGAATTAAAATTATATTCTACTATTAATTAAATTAGTTATTGACATGAGTTTAATTTCGACCAGTCATTTTTGACGGGTTATTTCAAGTTTATCGTAAAATAATTTTATTCAAAGTAACGGTACTCCTGGATTTAGTAATTGATTTAGAATTACACTTGAAACAAAACTACGAATTTAAAGTTTCTGATTGACCTTTTAGCTCTACTAATTAATCTGCACGACCATTTTAAAGGAATATTTTCAATCCAATTTTTTTCATTGTACGTATTCTGTGCTTTAATTTTCTGTACCTTTTCTCCACATTGTCATTAGATCTCAGATTTTTTCTGATTTACTATAATACTCATATATTCTCTTATTTCTCCTGTTTGTACTGGCTTCTATTCAGACAAACATATTCCATACGTCTCTCTCTTATTCTCTCTCTATCTCTTTCTTCATCTAATTATGTATTTAACATTTAATATTTCTATTTATCTATCGTTCACGTACCAAACTCTTGGAAACGAGATCTCCGATTCACCACTTTTCTTTCTCATCCTACCTCTCCTATCCTCACAATTTCCCATTTATTTCTCTGTCTCATCCCGTTCCCCGTTCACACTCGCCACCTACAGTTTTCCCACGCAACTCACCTCTCTCAACACTCCACGCCCACTCACATATCTGTCATCTCTACCGCATGCCACGTCCTGGCGACTCCGTTTCCGAGAAATGGCGTAGAAAGTGGTGGCTGATTTCACCCAATTATACGCGAGCGCGCGTATACCCCGCTGGTGATTTATCCGCGCTGTCGCTCGTAAATTCATCACGGTTATTATAAATCTCCTGGAGCTCCTGCGGTCGCTATCCGCCGCCTTGAGCTTCGTCTCATAGGCGCCCGCTCGTTTGTCGCTTCTGCCGCACCGCCTTCTCCGCGGCTTCAATCGCTGTTGTTGTCAATCTGACTGCCTGCTGCCTCTGACTCTGCCGTTGGTGTTGTCTGTGTGACTGCCTCTCGTACCTCTGACTCTTTTGCCACATCGCCTATTGAATTGCCTTAAGTCATCTTAGATATTTGTCGTCATGCTTCAATACCTCCCTTACCTCTCATGCTTCTTCTTTTTGGCCTTTTCAAACATTTCAGTCATCCGCGTGGTCTGTCATCTGTTGACTGCGTCCTTAACCTGTCACTTCTGCCGTACCTATTCAGCTGCCACAAGCCACCTCAGTTTTTCGTCGACTCTGTTGACGGCCTCCAATTCCTTTTATTCTCCTTTCTGATCTTTTCAGACATCTGACCGGCATAGGTTTATCAGGGCATCAAGATGTCACTGCAGTTCTTCTGACCGGGAGATCTTGGAGGTCGAGTCCTGATGGTGTCGGGATTTTCGACATTAGTTACAGTCATATCGAGTTCGACCTCTGCCTGGAGGAGAATTATAGCGGCCGGCTGCTCTGATCGGTAGTTTTCTGTGGTTTCTCAGATCAATACCAGGCGAATGCCGGAGCAGTACCCTAACAAACGAGTCACGGACCGCGCGCAAACGTTCCTTCCACTTAATTGCTCTATTCTCTTCCTTTATTTACACAAACGTCCACTTACATGCACTTCACCACCACACATGTCGGGAGACCGGTCGGGAGATTAGAGCTTGTCCCGGCTGGGACGGTGCCCCTCTGGTGGGTGATACCTGGTTGGTTAAAAACCCCGCTAGGCCACGGTAGGTCGGCGCCGGATCTCATCACCCAGAGGGTAAAGATCACTGTCACCTGACAAGGAAGAAACATGCACTACACGTACGGGACTAATGCCTTTAGCAGTTGGCGCGCCCGAAATCACTAAGCAACCAACCCACCCAACCCCACACCTGCCACTTCCTCCCCAGCTCCGGCCGTCTCTTCCCGGCGCGAGGCCGTGATTCACCGGGGCTGTATTATGTAAATACGGCGCAACGAGAGAATTACGGCGCATCCTCGGGGCGGCCGACAACAGCAGAAACATCCCGAGCGATCTCGATGGGAAACGGCGTCCATTACCGCGCCTCGGCCTGACGTATACAGTCCATCGGGCGGTTTATGGCGCGCTATAAAGCGTGTAACTAGGCGAGCGCTATTAGAGCGCTCTTTACGCGGCGCGGCGCCGCGCGCGCGCTCATTAACGGGGTGTCGCGCAACGCACGCCCCCCGCCGCCGATTCCCTATTTATGTGGATGACGCCCCAGGGTGACACGACGTGAGGAAAGAATGTTTCTTTAATACCAACAAATGTTTAATAAAGAAACGCTTGAATAAATGTAAACACTGTGCTTGAGAATCGAAATGGCTTAATTGGGTAAAGGAACTCATTGACTTTTTTTTTAATATTATTTATTTCCTGTTCAATTTTATACAAAATTTTCAGGATGACATTACAAAAACATAAAATTTTTGGGAGATGCCATAAATTTAAATCATAATTACTACAATTTCTTGAATAATGATTCACCTTTGTGTTTTAAACGTAACAATAGTTACGATGTATTTCTGCACTTCGTTATTCGATTCTTTGCTTTCTTCCATTTTTCTTGTTTTCTATTTTATTTTTTTACATTTTTTCTTGCGTATTATTTTCCACCATTTTCTTTTTTCTTTTTATTTATGTTCTTAGTTTCTTCTCTCTTCATTTCTGTGTTCATTTTCTTCGCGTTATTACAAACGTGTAACTGGGTGAGCAATGTTAGAGCTCTCTAATGGCGCAGTGCGCTCATTAACGGGGTGTCGCGCAACGCACGCCCCGCGCCGCCGATTCTGTAATTTATATGGATAACGCCCCAGGGTGACACGACATTAGGAAAGAATGTTCTTTTATACCAACAAATGTTTAATGAAGAAACGCTTCAATAAATGGAAATACTGTGGTTAAAAATCGGAATGGCTTAATTGGGCAACGGACTTCATTGGCAATTTCTTGTATAATTAACTAGGAAAACCCGGCAGACGTTGTTCTGCCCTTCATCTCTCTCTTTCCCCTCGCATCTTCCTTTCTCATTGTCTCTCCCTCCCTCACCCTGTCTCTGTCTGTCTCTGCCGCTCTCTATCCCTCTCATGCAAGTTCATTCATATAATTAATTATTCACTCCTTTGGGTCCTGAACGTAACAATCGTTACAATGTAACAACCGTGGCGATCATGCGACGATTAGCGGCACGACCGAGAAAGACGCGAAATGCCTGAGAAATTCCATCGTGATGACAGGCCCTCACGCGCCAAGAAATAAAAAGCCAGGTATATCTTCATGACAGACCATAGAGTTTTCACTTTCGGAATATTTGTTTGCATACAAACGACTGGCTGAGGTGGCTCAGGGTATCAACTATAAGAAATTATCCCTTATAAGTAATATGGCGACGAATGTCTGGTGCAGTCGAATGCAGTGTGTTCACTTCTGTTCGTCAGAATCAGTCGGCCGCCCGCATTAGAACTTTTCTTATCTACTCTGACCGCACCCTCAGAAGAACGCAGAGAACGTATGGGTGAGGGACTGCAACTCTTTCTCAGCCCTTTCCGCCCCCAACTGTTGATCGCCGAAAGAGGGAGTGGACGGCAGGGCAAGGCCGCCTCGTCCCGCCCCATCCCACACCGCCCCGACCCGCCATTCCATCCGGTTCGCCCCACCCCTGGCCCTCCCGGCCGCTCTCCACCCCCGCATCACTTTGCCCGCTACTCCCCCCTCCCGCTCGCCAACTCTGGCCGTCCCGCCTGCTCGCCTGACACGCTCGCGTGCCCCGCTCGCTTGACCGCTCGCCCGCCCCGCCCTGCTCCGTCTTGCCCCCGCCCCGCCCCGCCCCGTCTTGCCCCGCCCCGCTCCGCCCCGCTCCGCCCCGCTCCGCCCCGCTCCGCCCCGCTCCGCCCCGCTCCGCCCCGCTCCGCCCCGCTCCGCCCCGCTCCGCCCCGCTCCGCCCCGCTCCGCCCCGCTCCGCCCCGCTCCGCCCCGCTCCGCCCCGCTCCGCCCCGCTCCGCCCCGCTCCGCCCCGCTCCGCCCCGCTCCGCCCCGCTCCGCCCCGCTCCGCCCCGCTCCGCCCCGCTCCGCCCCGCTCCGCCCCGCTCCGCCCCGCTCCGCCCCGCTCCGCCCCGCTCCGCCCCGCTCCGCCCCGCTCCGCCCCGCTCCGCCCCGCTCCGCCCCGCTCCGCCCCGCTCCGCCCCGCTCCGCCCCGCTCCGCCCCGCTCCGCCCCGCTCCGCCCCGCTCCGCCCCGCTCCGCCCCGCTCCGCCCCGCTCCGCCCCGCTCCGCCCCGCTCCGCCCCGCTCCGCCCCGCTCCGCCCCGCTCCGCCCCGCTCCGCCCCGCTCCGCCCCGCTCCGCTCCGCCCCGCTCCGCCCCGCTCCGCCCCGCTCCGCTCAACCCCCCGTCCACCTGGTCCCACCTGCACTGCCCACCCGCCCTATTCCTCCCGCCTGCCCGCACTGCCCGCCTAACGCACTAACACGCGTGTCCCGGCGTTCCGCGCGCACGGGGGCCGCCCGCGCTGCAGCACGCGTGACGTATCATCCGCATGCGCTATCTGACGGGTCACACGAGTGCGGTCGCCGTTCACGCGCGTTTTCCCAAACGCAGAAGCGGAACGCTATTTCTCTCGTTACGCCGCCGAGATGTTTTTAAAGGCTTTCGTTGTAAAAGCCGAGGACCTCCCCTTAAACGTTCCATTTTCATGGGAAACGTTTGCGTTTTTACCGCGGAAGTGGAACGCATTGTTCGAATCGGTTTTATGGGGGCTAAATGCGGCGATAAGGCGAATGCGGGTCAAGGGAAGTAAAGTGAAACTCGAGACCTCAGTTTAATGGGTTGACCTGGCGACAACGGGCAGGCAGAATGTCACGAAGCCGCTCTTTCGAGAAGGGTAATGGGCGATTGCTTCCGCACAATGCAAACGCACTGCGTTTGTGCTCCCTCCTCTCCCCGCCGCGCCGCCGACCCGGGTTGGGCCTCCGAGTACTGCGCTGGCCATCCTCGCTAATGTTCCTTCAATGGGGAATATTGGGGGTGGAATGCATTGTTTAAAACGTGAGTTGATATTGTTCTAGGTGTTGAAATATCTGAAAAACCAAGAACCAAGTGCAGGACCACAGAAAATGTATATTAATAATTTCCAAACTTCAATGCATAAATTGAAAGGAAAATAGATAGTTTTCGGTAATTTGATGGGCGTCTGTTGTTTTGTTAGACAAGAAGGAACTGAGAACGAATCGAGAAACAACAGTTTACATTTTGAATGAAAATGCAAATATTTTATTGTGTTATTTCGTCTCGCTTCCTGCTGCGTATCTTAATGTGATATTGGCCCCTACTCGAAAGACGAGTGAAGAAACGTGCATAAAGTGAGCCGAACTTTCTATCTTCCTAATTGATGAATCACCGGATAATCCACTAGCACATTAGTATTAGTATATTTTAAAATAAACAATGGTGAGATAAGAGAGATAATTTTTTGGTTCCGAATTATGAAGGGGGAATAAGAATATTTCAGATATTAAGCCTACAACCGGATTAAATACTATGCTCTGTAATTAAATATGCAATCGATATAAATATTACCCTTTTATTTTACAATATTCTTCTCATGATGACTCATTTCATTTATAAGAGTTAAATCGATCAATTAACCAACCTGTATGGCCGAGGTGGCTAAGAGTGTGTATCGACTCAGCGCTTCGTTCCGATGAGCCGGTGTTTCGAGTCCCGCCTTGGGCATGGTTGTTTGTCCCCTGTCTCTCATGCATGTTCGCATTCTGACCCCAGATCAGAGAAGTCCGCAATTGTCTAGTGTATGGTCAAGTATGCATGCTATCGAGACGTAAAGGGTAACCGTCTGTCAGCTGGATAAAAGCCGAAGGGAAAAAATGATCAATTAAGAAGTAGCGACGTCCATTGAAACAAAAAAAAGGAAACAAAGACTGCGTCATTGGCATGATTGAATCTTGAGTTACACTATCTCCATGTAAATATTCGATTCAACTTCTCACACAACACACGGTAACACAAGACGTCCAAGCCATCGGAAGTGGCCTAATACCACTGGCATTCCATCAGAAGAGACAGCGCAAACTTTTCTCTCGTCCCCTCGTCGCCGAAGTGCGGTCCGCGTCGGGGGCGATCGCTTCCTCTACGGGCGACTGGCGACGTGGCCGATGCGTCAATGTTTGCCGCACTACCGATTGCGCCTTGGTCTCCGGGCTCTCCCGGGCGCAGGTGGGCCAGGTTTCTCCAAATATTTGAGCGGCCTCGCGACATCGCGCCCACGCCGAAGAGCCGCGCTTTCGCCTCGCCGGACAATCACCCGCCCCGCTGCCCCTCCCCCGCAACGATTATACGCCGACGCACTCTCTCAGTCTGAATCAGAGAAAAACTACTGATTGACAGTGGCTATTCGCTGATGGTGTCAGTTATAACCCTGCCACTGACAATCACTGAATTGAACTGAACAAATCAGTGAAAATCTGGCGCACTTTTTGAATCAATGAAACTTCACTGTTCGAATCAGTGAAACTTCACTGTTCGAATCAGTGAAACAGTGACAACAGCAGCACGTGAACGACCAAACGATCAGTGAGCGACGTGGCGCGGCACATTTACCAGTGACGACCAGCGAAATACTGGCGCCATTACGAAAAGGGTCGCATATTTACTGATTGTCAGCGAAACTGCGCATTTCGACGTAAGATATCAGAGACTTCGGCTCTCACTGATTAAATCAGCAACAATTTCACTGATTCAGGTTCAGAGAGCACCTCGACGATTATCATATCGTTTATACAAATCGCTTAAGGGGCATGCTGGAATGGCCCCTTGCTTGCTGTTCCAGGAGTAAATGTTCTATAAATTGGTAGCTTACGGGTGAAAATTTTCGATCGGGTTTTCAAGTTTTTGGAATAGATGTTTATGTATGTTTTAAATTGTTGTAAATATTTCCTGTATTGAAATGATCATGTCCATTTCTTTCATTATTTTTTTACGTTTAAAAACCGAATAGGTTAATATTACTTTCTTATACTAATATTGTTGTTAAACCACTTATTAAGGAATGGATTTCCATGTAGTTACATGCTTTTTACGGGAAGATGATTTCTGCTTTCAATAATATTTTCTAGAGTTTACAAGATATCTGAATGAATTAGAACCATGTTTATTTTACATATTTTAAATGCTTTGGTATAATTACATACGTTTACATATTTTTACCTTCACTGCATATTTAGTTAGGTTTTAATTTATTTATGCGTTGAAACCGAACATTTGATATGCGTGTTTGTAATATAGTATATTACAGACTCATCTTTCTTGCGAAGAAGTGTAATGCTGCCGCCCTTTTGTGACCACCGTATCTCCATCATGAATTGTCAACCCCCCCCCCACCCTTGCTTTTTGGAAACAGTGTATTCGAAGTTGAAGATGAGCAGATGTTTGTAAGATGTAATTTCAGGCACGTTCTTGCTCATCTTTCAAACAGCACATTCATAACTAGATCGAAAATAACAAATATTTTTACAGATCTTTGTCTTATCGCGTTGTTAGGTTTGGGAAGTATGTTTCCTTCCCTACTATGTTTTGATCACTACTTTTCTGCCTCCTTCATTACAATGTTTTGATCACCAGGAACAGCAACATCTACAAGTAGACATGATATTTTCTCCAAATCCCGGATAACAATATCTGGTTTGTTTGCTGGAATCGTGCGATCCGTTTGAATTTGTTGGTCGTACAATATCGTACACAGTCCAACAGATGTCACTAATTTTAGTGAGTGTTCGTGCCATTTGGGGCATGTGTTTAGAACTTCGAGGGCGGTACAGATCTGCCAGTGGAGGTAGCTACACACCCTGTCATGTCTTTTCAAGTATTCGGTCTTTGCTAGAATTGGACAAGCTGAGACGATATGATCAATGGTTTCTACTTGTTCCAGGCAAATGCGGAATTTATCAGCTTGGGAAATTTTGAGAACCGCGTTATCATAATGTGATCTCAACGACTGATCTTGATCAACCATTAGAACTGCTTCCGATTCTGGCTTTATTCTTCCCCTTTTAAGCCACATAAATGATTGATCTTTATTGATCTGCACCTTGTACATTCTTTTTAGATATTGTTCATGGAGTGGTCTGTCTCTCCATGATTTCTTTAATATTTTTTTGTGTCTTGCATAGTTTTCTTTGCAATGCTTCTTGCTACATACTTTCCAATTCCAACTATTTCATTGTGCAAGGAGGCTTCAATTTGTCTGATGCCTCTTCCTCCTTCCTTACATGAGACATAAAGTCTATGTACATCAGCTCGAGGGTGGGCGACATGATGCATTGTTAGCAATTTTCTGGTTAAGTCGAATTTCTTGCTTATTATTATTATTATTATTTATTTATTTATTTATTTTCGAACGAGCCACTACGGATGTCGCTTATTCAACTTTCTGCCTCATTCTTCGTTTCTTTGCTTTCATATCTCTTTCATTCTGACCCGATGTTTCTCTTGTCTTTCCTCAGTCCAAATGGTCCCTGTCTTCTGCTTTGGCTTGTCCTCAAATCCTGACAATTTCTTGAGTTTGTTCGTCATTGAAGACAGCTCACTAATATCTGCTGAGTAATTTTGAGCTTCTTCAAGTTCTTTTCGACTTCTTTAAACTACGTACTGCTCATCTTTAATTTTGTAATTAAAGAGTCTTCATGTTAATTTTTGCGAATGTAATCTGTAAAGATTCCACCGAATGTATTTCTTTTTATTAAATCAATCATTTTTCTTATCATGTTCGTAATTTTCTCAATATTTTTCTACAGTTCCTTGTTATGACGCCGCTGGTACTGACCAATTTTAATTGGACCCAGAATTTTCCTGAGAATTTTGCGTTCGGTGGTTTCCAGTTCCTATAACATTTTCTTATTTAGGGTAAGACATTCCGCTGAATACAGTACCTCTGGTCTAACTATTTTTTAGTAATGCCGAAGTTTTGGATCGATGGAAATTGATTTCTTATTATAAACATCTTTATTTAAGTTTGCAGCTAACTTCAATTTGTTAATTTTAGATTTAATGGCTTCTTTCTCCGAGATATTTTCTTCAATAATTTCTCCAAAAAATTTGAATTTTTTAGTTTTGGATATTACAGCATATTTTGTCGTCATTGTTGCAGGAGATGTGTCAATATTTGTCAAAAATTTGGTATTGTCAAAAGAAATTTGTAGGCCGACTTTCATGGCATGTTCACTCAAAAATTCAACTTGCTGAATAGCTGTTTCTATTGAGTCTGACAATTCTGCTAAATCATCTGCGAAAGCCAGGCAGTCCACGGTTAGGTTGTCTCTTTTATACCCGAGTCGTTTACCCTCATTGATATGATGTTTTTCCAGTGTCTTCCTCCATTCTCTAATAAATTTTCACAAGACACAGTTGAAGGGGGGTGGTGAAAGACCATCCCCATGACAAACTCCTGTTTTGATCTCAAAACTTTTAGATAGTGCACCTCTAAATTTCGCTTTGGAACAAGTATTTTTTAACATTTGGTCTCATTACGTTTGTGATTTTAGTATATAAGCCAAATTCATTAAGGATTTTAATAAGGTTTCCCTATCAATGGAGTCATATGCTTACTTCAAGTCAATAAAAACAATAATGATGATATGGCGCATCACAATAAAAGTGCATCATAGAAGATTGCAATCTATTAATTTTGATAGTGGTACAATGTGGTACGGCTACGTGGTTTTCTACAAGTCTCGTGATAAGTGATTTTCATTTGTAGGGTTTTACATTTGTAGGGTCGACAGCGATATGATGATAAAGAGTTTGATCCAGATTTGGTAATAGGAACAAAAAATTTAACATATTTATATCGCACATTTTTATTTAACACAGAACTTAAACTTAATGGTCTATGTGTTAAAAGACCTTAAAAAATCTGTAACAAGAAGAAAAATGAACAAAATTGTGTCTGTAACTGGCTAAAAATTGGGTATATTAGATTTGTCAAACAGAAGTATTTTATAAATATGTACAAGTAAACCTTAAATCAAGACATTGATTTCTACGTAGTAACCTCCAGTAGATGAGGAAGAACTAAGATTTTCAGAAACTTAAATATCCTGCTTAATCACAGCCAAGGAAGGCGAATGAGAAGAAACAGGATATGCTTGATTTGTTTCCATTCATTTCAAGCATTAATCACGCTTGTTTCACTGATCTTCAGGTAGGAACCGGACGATTTCAAGAAGATGAATAAAGCTGAATGTGTCTCAACAGTAACATTAAAATAATATTTAATCTGTTTTAATAAACCGATATTGTATTCATTTCCAATTTTTCTTAGAACGACTCATACCGATTTGGCTCACCAACCTCATTCTTATGATGGTATAACTCCTTTACACCTCTAATATTCCGCGGAGCATACAGTATGCTTATTGATATCATTTTCAGACAAACAAGTAAATATCTTTTATGAGAAAAACACACAATGTTTTATATAACTTCCTCCCCGATTTTTGAATTGAGACCTCAATATCTCGAAATTAGTGTCAATGGGTATTTTTAATAAATTTATAGAAATAAAAAAAATTAAGTTAAGAAATTTGAAAAAGGTAAGTGTGTGCTCTTGTACTATTATGTCCAATATAGTCCTCTGATATCGTCATTGTCAATATATTCCCTAAATGTGATAAAAACAGTCTCTTCAAATAAAAGTTTCAAATAATATTTGAAGCACCTTTTCTAGTTCATTAGTACGCGCTATCGATTCATTTAAAGGTCTTAGGCTTCCTGTACATGAATATGAGACCTCTGCTCTCTCGGATTAATATTCTCCTCACAGCGACTGGCAATGAATAGGGGAGAAGTAAAGCGAAACGAAGCTAATTCAAGTGATCAGTTACGCATGCGTGCCTGTTGCAATGCGCGATCGATTAGTTCCGAACTACATGTTCGATACCCTCGTTCAGGACATTGGAACGATTTATGTGGTCTGCAGACTCCGAACCGAAAGAAGTTGCTCTACATTCGAGTTCAAAAGGAACTATAAATCTTTTGAAATACTAGATCTACATTTCAAATACTAGATCTTCAATTCAATAATAGATATGCATTGCAAATTCTTCAAATATACAAAAACAGTTATCAATGTTATAATTTTTTAATGAGATTATTTCCAAAATTCAGTTTCCCCTGATTTTGGGGTAAGGTTTGATAATTCCACTCGAAAATAACATAAGAGTGAATTGTCATTTAAATGACAAATTTTCAAAGTTTAATTAATGCAATTTAAAATTATATTAATTATGCCTCTACTAGTTTAGGAAGCTCTCAAAGATGCTTATTTTAAGAAGAAAAGAGACACAACATACTACAAATAAACCATAGCTGAAGTTTCACGGCTTTGCCAAGGTACATATTTATCACGATAGTAGGCATAAAAAGGATTAAGTTCTATCTGTGGATGGATGGGTCTAATTCAACACTCCGACACACCACGCTCCGCTCGGGAATTGACTAACTCCCTCTCGCCCCGCTCCGGCTTACCCACCTAATCCCTGCCATACTCCACTCTCTCCACTTCCCTCGCACCCTTTTCCCTTTAAAAGCGCCAATTCTTAGTTCTGTTTCCAAGGAAAGTTTATACTCCGCATAAATCGCGGCACACAGGGTAAACAATGTTCTACGGAATTGCTCTTGTCTTAACATGTAGACCGAATGTATACCATGAAATAATAGTCGGTTTATTTCATTAAATACAAGTAAAAATAGTTTTATGTCTCAGAGAGAAAAAATATATTGTATTAAACTGAATTATTTGTCTCGGAATCGTTAAATTTTAATAATGCAGTGAAATGAAATTGTGATCATATTTTTCTTTGTACCACGTATAAATCTTTCTTGTGATTGAGTGTTGTATTTTCATAAGTAACTATTTAGAAATAGTTTCTCTTGTTAAATTTCCCTTTTTTAAAGAAATATATAATGATTATAACTTCATATGTTTTGAAATATAAATTTTAGACACATATATTACAGTATATATATACATATATATATATATATATATATATATATAATACACATATATTACTGTATATCTGGCAGTTATTAGAATTTTACGAATATCACAAATTTTCCGCACTTAAGCTGCGGCTGCCGGGAGTCATTGTGAACTGTGTGGGAATGCCCGATGACCCGGTGGCACACACATCTGACGATGGAACGATTCAACGTTTCCTGGGCCGAGCCTTAATGCCCGCTATGATATATACGGTAATAGCAGTACATTTTTATGGAGTCGTTCGTAGCCGCTGCGTTGGAGGTGAGGCTGGCTGGCTAGAGGGGCTGGAGAGAACAACAAATGTTAAGAAGGAGATGCTGAGACACGCGACAGTGTGTTGTATACGAAATGAAAAATACTTAACCCATAGATATAACATTAGTACTTTTGCATGTAGTTGATAATATTTTTTAGAATTAGTTATTTTTAGATGTTATTATTATTGATATTGTTGAATGTATCTTCTCAATCTTACGTATATAAACTTACCAAAAATATAATTTTCTTTTGAATATTATAATTGTAGCTTCATTTAATTTGTTTTATTTGATTTATTTTGTCAAAGAACAGAAGAAAATATATGTGATGTATTGGGAAGAAGTACAATCTGAGAACATTTTCTTGAGCTTCAATATTCCATTCCCAACTTTAGTCATAAATAATTGAATCGTGAATGAAAGTAATCACAAAGTGAGATTAGCAACATTTAAAAACTAGTCATTTTCGCTCCCAAGTTATAGAAAATTTATTTGCATTGGTAAACGAACAACAGATCTGATCATTGCTAAAAAATATAGTAACCCATACCCCGTATCTACTCCTACCGCAACTAACAAAAGCAGAATTCAACAAAACCTGCACTTAGTGAAGCTACATTTATAACCAGAAATAAAAGAAGGGGCCTTTTCAAATATTTCTCAATAGATCAGGGAAACTGGATGAAACACTTACTGCGTGTATTGATTTTATTTAAAATTTTGTCTGACTACAACTAACAAAATGTTTTAATTTCAACGTATTGAAAGATGCAAATAAGAGTATTTGCAAATGCAGAATAAATGTCTGTGAAAATTATTTATATAAATCATACATTTAAATGCAAGAAAAATATCACCTTACAGCAATGTGTGGGGTTTACGATTGTTTTCATTTTGTCGCTGGACGAGCCGAATTTTTATTTGATAGTTAATGAATATAATTATAAAGCAATATTTGCACATCAGAAAATAAGTTGTTTTACAAGATTTTTCTTTTTTTAAATAACAACGACAAATCTTGTTGATTGCATATTTTGTAAATTTTATAACAAATTAACAAATGTCGGACAGTGTGTTTAAATTTTTCAACAAAAAGGAGATACACGATTATTAAAAAAAGAACAAATGAAGATAATCGGAAAGAAATAATTTCATCAAGTACGACAGAAACCCTATGGAAATCTAATCTACCGTGATTTTGTTTCAAAAGAATGTGCATGAATGGGTAATATAGAACGTAGAATAGTAACTGAATAGGGGCTTCCAGAGAATACCATTTCACAGAGTGAATCCTGGTTATATAAAATACACAACAAATCTACTCTCAGGAGCAGACAGAAACGAAGCCCCATTTGTGTGGGAAGCCTAACAACACACATTGCCAAATAAGCAACAGATAGTCAATTCATATAGAAATTTAGTATCCGTTTCAGAGAGAAACAGCCTAGCAAGCTTAGTTGTGGCCGCCACCTACTGTCAAAAGAAGATTCGCGTAATAACAAGCTACGCTCGTGTAACTACTCCACGCATGTTGGAGGAACACGTTCAGTTGTGAACGTGGGCGCTCAGCTATGCACACCCAGCACTCGCAAGGGGGACGAAACGGCGTCGCCCCCGTGCTGCGGTGAAAAATTCAATCAATTTATGTCACCGACGGTCCGTTGATTCCGCGCCTCCGCCAACTTTCTCTCCTTACGAAGACGACGCGCGGCGCAGGGTCGCGGGGCCACGCGCCACCTCCCCCGCCGCCCCCGCCCCCCGCCACCACCACGCAACCGCCCGCGGGCCTTGCAGATGCTGTACTCCCAACCGCCTCCGCCACCATTGCCGCTGCCATTGCCACCAATGCCACTTCCCCTGCTGCTCCCGCCCCCACCACGCAAACGCCCGCGGGGCCTGCAGATTCTGTACTCCCCGTCATCGGCAATGCCTTCGCCATCGCTGCCGCTACTATTGCCATCAAATGAGAGCGTAGGCTTCCCCGGACAGCCAACTTAATATTGCCATCAATGCTACCTCCCTCGCCGCCCTAACCCTCCATCCGCCCTATCCCCCAAATCCCCACGCAACCGCCTGCGGGCCTTGCAGACGTTGCACTCCCAGCCGCCTCCGCCACCGTTGGCGCTGCCATTGCCACCAATGTCCCCTCCCCCGCTGCCCCCGCCCCAACTCCGCAACCGCTCCCAGGGCTTGCAGATGCTCCCTTCCCCGTCACCGCCGCCGCCTTCGCCTCCCTCTTCGCCTTAACCCCTCGTCCGGCCCGCGTCCCAAACCCCCATGCAACCTCCCGCGGCCCTTGCTGATGTTGCACTCCCTGGCGCCGCCGCCACTGGTGACATTGCCACCAATGCCATCGCCACCGCCACCGTCTGCGACCCGCTCCAACCGGCCGAGTTTAGGTCAGAATGAGCATTGTCGCTGTCGCTGCAACGACTTTGGCCGGGATGTCCTTAGGTTCAGGACCCGACGGTGGCAGATTTTGGAGACCAGCGAGATAGCCCAATCGAATTCAACCATGGAGTGGAGGAGATATTTAGCGCCCGGCAACTATGACCGAGTGTTTTATCGAGGTTTATACGATCAATACCCCATTAATATTATAAGATATAACCGTCTCCAGTCCCGGCTGGGGCGATGCTCCCCTGGGGGAGATACCTATATATACCTAATGACTATTCTAGATTAAGGGCCCTGAAACATGAATAAATTAATCAATCAATCCGACCCGCTCCCGCAGCCAACCGCAGAGCTTGCACACGTTGCATCCCCTGCGCTGCCGGCTCCGCCACTGCTACTACGGCTCGGTTGCCATCTCCACCACTATTGTCATTCCTGACACCGTTGCCACCGTCACCACGGCTACCGGCGCCACCTCCGCTCCGCTTCCACAGCCGCCCGCAATGCTTGCCCGCAGTGCTGCAAACGCCGCGTCGTCCACAGCCCCCGACGGTCCCCATGCCCCGACGTCGCAGCGGCCACCGTCTCCTCTCGTCTAACATCGCTTTCGCAGACTACAGGCGCCTCTCCCGCCTCGGTTGCCATGTTTACCACCTCCTTCACTTCCACCTCCGTCCTCTGGCTGCTTCCACTTCTGTCATCTGTGCGTCTGTCGTGACCTCCGTCCATGCCGCCGCTACCGCCCCTACTTCGGCATCTGCTTCCGCATCCGCTTCCGCATCTGCTTCCGTATCTGCTTCCGTCTCCGCTTCCTACTCAGCTTCCGTCTCCGTTTCCGTCTCCGCTTCCGACTCCGCTTCCGTTTCCACAACTGCCTTCGTCCGCGCCTATTATTTGCCCTGGCTGCCATCCCCTCTTTCGCTCCATCAGCGTCCACCACCGCTTTTCTAGACTTTCCGATGCTACTTCGCACCGAAATTTCTACTTCGGAAACGTTCATAAATTACGTAACGCAAATTTGGTGTATTTTGCATACCCACTCTAACCTTTGTAACATACCCGTAATGCGCGCTTGAACCTCCTTCCCTAATTATTGCTTGCTACGGCACTCCTCCTCCCCAAGAAGTGAAAATAAATGTTTGTTCTGTGAAACAATTTGTGTTAATTTTATTTGTGTTACATATTAAAACTAATGATAATTAGTTATCGGTATTAAAATTAATGGTAAGGTGAAGTCGGAATTAGTTGGAGATGTTGACTGCACCTAACAATAAGATTGGGGACAATTTTTGAGTAAAGGAAGGACACATAAACGTGAAAATTCTGACAACAGATCGTACACACGCCGAAATGTATTACGCCTAGGGGAGTGTCTACAGCACCAATATAATTATATTCTACAGTGTTCTTTAATACAGATCAATTGTGGATATTTCGTTGTAATCTTATAGATTCAATAAAAATATAAAAACATATTTCCATTTATTGTTACAATTTATACATAGTAACTTTAATTCATTGGTATTTTAACAAATAGTTGTATAATATTTAAAGGTTTAGTATAAAACAAAAAATAAATATTTCAGAAAATTCCGAAAAATTTCAAAATATTTGTTACGTATCACTAAACTAGCACACTCCTATCCGCATGTAACGCAGTGTAACGTTGCCTCAAACCACACCCTCTTATTTAATGTTTTGTAAATTATGGACGACCCATTTCACCGACTCTCTTGCAGTTGAGTTGTCTCCACTGCCACCATCACCACCAACGCCACCGAGCCGCCGCTACCGGTGCCGCCCCACAGCCGCCGCCGCTATCTTCGTTATGAACTTCATATTAGTGAAGTGTTGTATTGCGTATTAGAACCAAATACTTAAGAGATTACTATGTTGAGAATTTTCTCTGCGTATTTTAGGCATAAAATATTTTTTTAGAGCCTTCACATACCTAATCATGAATCCAGACTTTCACTTCAATTTGAGCTGCCTCATCCCTACGAAATTTTTACGCAAGCACTGTTGATTCTCACTACATATATCTCATTATTTCAACTGCTTTACTCTGTCACGTCTCAAAATGGCCTTTAATTTTAAAACTATCATGACATAATGTAGTTCATTGGAGATTAAGAATTAAAACTAAGTATATGACATTGGTGAATGTGATTGTTATACATTTTTACTCGGTGTAAATTTCTGTATTTTCTTTGAGCAAAATGAAATGGGAAAATGAGTCCGACTTCCGGCGAAAGGAAACTGTATGGAGGGAAGATTAATAAATACAGTTTAAAAATTGAAAACAATTATGTGTGACTTGCATAGATTGTTGTGAAATCGCTCCCGGTAGGTGGGAAAAGAAAAAAAATCGTTTTGTTGCAACTTCGATGTCTTCGAGGCCTGTTTAGTTCTAAAAGAGTAAAATGTACCACGACAGGTGTAACACATTTAACTCGTACCCTTCGAAATTCCTAAAATGCACACTACAACCCCAGACATATGAAGATCAGAGGCACCTGTCTCGTTCTTAACACGCACAACCAAGTCGTGAGCGCTGTTTAGACAGCCCGCCCCCACCCCCTCGTCTCCCGCTCCAAATCCAATCTCTCCGCCGTGTTCGCCAGAAACCTGGACAGGGCGATGTCAGCACGCACACACTCACACACACACATTGCCTCCACCCACGCCGACACACAATGGGAGTTTGGACACGACGCGAAGGCAGAACAAATCGAGTCTTCCTCGACGCGCCACGGAGGCGCGCGGCGCGGCGCGGCGCGGCGGTCGAACCAGCCGAGCCGGTTCCGACCGAGCCGGCCGCTCGGCGAGATTCAATTTCCCCGTGCTTACGGGGCCGATCCTGTTTCAATTCCACGACAATATTCGCGTTGTCACCTGCCGCGACGCGCGACGCGGCTCGCGTGCTGCGTGGACACGCGAGAGCGCCGCCGCCGCCGCGTGCCTTAACCGTCCGCTCGCGCGTGCGCGTGCGCGGGCTCGCGCGTGTAATTTGAATGGTCCCTATGATCCGAATGGCCTCTTATAGACTCGCGGTCTTATAGTATACACGTGAACCTGTTAACCTCTGGGTTGCTTGTGTGGGAACGACTCCGCATCAACAATTTCTCTTCTTCATCTCGTGCATGTACCATCTCCATCTTCCCCTCCCCGGTTTTGCCCACCCGCCTGCCCGGTCGGCGGTGCAGAAGGTGCATCTTCGCTGTTGCCGTCTACCCTTTTCCGTCTATCGGCTTATCCCCTCCCCTGCCTGTACCTTTCCTATACACTTTACCGGTCTTCCCCCTGCGTTTCGTTCGTTCCCGCGTCCATTCATTCGCAGCCTCCCACCATCTCCGCTGCATCACGGGCTCTTCCTCTACAGACGCGTCTTATGAACCCGGACACTCCACCGCCCCGCCCCGCCCCCTTCGCCGCGTAGCGAACTTTAACCCCACTCCCCCGCCGCTCGCCGTCTCCCACCCCCTCCCCTCCCCACACCATCCCCTCCCCTCCCCTCCCAAAGGCACCCGTTCCGGGCTGGCGTTGCTTGAACCCGTGCGTTGTTTAAGGCGGCTCCGTACGCTCTTTGATAGCGCTGGCGGGGCTCAAACCCGATGGAGCGGCCGCGCGTGGGTGGTGAATGATCGTTCCTTCACATGCGACGGCGCCGTAAGCTTCTCGCTTTACTGCATTGTGCTCGTACTTTTTCACGTAATCCGGGAATTTTCTCGCGTTGAGGCGATAGAGCGAACAGGGAATGTGTAAACGAGTTGCGTTTCAAAAAAGCTGTTCCCAATTTCAGTATTTCAATCTCTGCATTGCTTCTCTTTTTTTCGTGAAGTTGTTTTTTTCATTCAATTGCATTGCATTTGCTGTGAAGCTGTTTTTATGCAAAGCTTGTTCCTAATTATTTAATTTTTAGGTAAAATCTCAACGCAGTGATAAAGGGAGACTTAATGTATTTTTGTCTAATTTCTCCTTATAACAGAAACGTTTGTTTACTTATTAATAACTGATAAAAATAATTTTCTTATTTGTTACAGTTTATCTTTTGTAATTTTTATGTGAAGAAAGTTTTATAGTAGTCTTTTATATTTGTAGTATTGACACGTATACTTTGAATATAGGCTTTTTTGGAACTACAATATAAATTATTTCTTAAACGAAATAATAGTATTATATATGATCATATATTTAATTTAATTATTCTCTCCTTGTTGTTTTTCTTTTTGAATATATTTGCTTTCCGTCTGATTTTAGAGTCTCTTATATCGTATCTGTTTACGTATTTGATCAATTGTTTCAAATATAATAGATTCGTTAACAATTTTGAGTTGTTCGTTTGTATGTATTGCATTCCTTAAATATTCTTCATTCATGCCCCGATTTAATGTTTCACGATAGTGATAATGACAGTGAGAACGCGATAGTGATGTTGGTAAAGCCAATGGAAATAAATGGAATGGGGATAATAATGAAGGGGGTGATGAGAATAGTGATTGTGGTGCTGGTTTTAGCGAAAACTAAGAGGATGTTGTTGATGGTAGAGTTGACCCTGAAGGTAGGGTGTGAATAAGGAGTGAGGGTGTGATTGTTAATGCTTGTGCTATTGCTCATTTGGTAGAGGCACTAATGTTAAGAGACTGCCATTAAAGAGGAGTCACAACAGAAACATCTATGATCATATAGTTAGTGAAGATTGTTTTTCTAGTTTCTGGAGCTGCCAGTGTTATTCTGGTGTGGTGCATCTGTTGGGGATGATAGTTTTACTGACTTCCCTGAAGATGACACTGTGAGAGTAGATATTTTGTTAGTTTTGTTAATTCATAACTATTTTTATATAATTTACGAAATATATGTAGCAGAAAATGGAATGGTTTACGTATTCAAATATTTCTAGGTGTCAGATTGAGGCAGATACCCCTGCCCGCCCTAAGGACTGCACCTACTGATACTAAAAATGCTGATTCCTCGCCGCTTAGATATCTACCTCATCGCGAAGGGCGACATTGGCGTTGATGATGGTAATAAATGGTTCTCAGGTTAGTGACGTTGAGTGAGTTTTGGGGTGGGGACCATTGCCGTTGCAAAATTTGCTACTGCTGCTGTAAAATGTATTTAGAAAGAAGGCGGACTTATTTCATTTCTGACAACTCATTAATATTAATTCAAAATTAAAGAAATCTGGTAGCTTGAAATTAAAAAGCAAACAAGCGAGGTTTCAAACTGCGAATTGAATTGTTTGGAATGTGATGCGGTAAAAATATTTTAATTGTTTTGAATAAATCGAGTAAAATTTAAAAAAAAATATGCTGGATTGGAGGTACAGTTCCCTTCCCTCTCCCATGCTCTGGTTTGCAGTATAGCAGAAGTCTGTGATTGTGTCTGAGTGGTGAGCGCAGCGGAAGACACAGGAAGGGCGCTGGAACCCACGGTTGCGACAACTGTGCATCGTTGCATCTACAGCATCGGACAGGGAGGTCCAACGATGGCGGGTGTTTGGGTACATGGCTTGGGTGAGTTCAACAACTTTGTGTGAAAGAAAATTTTACCGCCCATAATTGTAATTTTACCCGCAAGCCATGTTGGTCAGCGCCGGATCTTTCGTTCCAGGAGGGAAGGCACATCGCAACCTCCTGCGACCTAACATGCAGTACACGCATGCACTACGTACGCAGTACCTGTACTAATGACCTCAGGAGACGACGCGCCCATAACCAAAAAAAAAACCAATCACTTGCTTACTGTGTCTGTGGCAATAGTGGTGACTGTCGCGGCAGACGCATCTTTACGATTACGCGAACTGCGGCGAAGGCGGAGGTGGAGGCGGAGGCGTCGCAGAGCGGCGGGCTTGGAGCGGTGTGGCTTTCAGATTAATCGGCTTCTCGCCCTGTAACGTGGCGGTGATGGCTCTCTCGCGGCGACCCGCGTCGGGTGGCCGGTGCCCTGACCGACGCGACGCCCCAAGGTGGCGCGTCCGGAGGCGGGGCGGCGGGGGCGGCGGGGGCGGCGGGGACGGAGGGGGTGGTGGGAACGGCGGGGGCAACGGCTGGGGCGGCCGCCCCGGGTGGGCGGCGGGGGCAGCGGGGGCGACGGGGGCGGCGGGGGCGGCGGGGCGGCGGGGGCGGCGGGGCGGCGGGGGCGGCGGTGGCGGCGGGGGCGGCGGGGGCGGCGGGGGCCGCGGGGGCCGCGGGGGCGGTGAGGGCGGCGAGGACGGCGGAGGCGGCGAGGACAGCGGAGGCGGCAGTGAAGACGGGGACGGCGGAGGCGGCGGTGAAGACGGGGACGGCGGGGGCGGCGGAGGCGGCGGGGGCGGCGGGGACGGCGGAGTGCAGTGCGGGGGGTCCGGGGCGGGTGTCGCATGGGGCGGCGCGAGGGGTTGCGCATGACGGCTGCGCGGTGGGGCGGTAGGCGGGGGGCCAGGCGCTGCAGGCTTCGCGGGGGGTGGCGCGTATCTGGGTGATGAGGGGGGCGGCGCGGGGGAGAAGAGGCGCAGCGAGCGGTGTCGCATAGTCAGGCGCCTCTCACGGCACGCGCGTTTCTCCGCATGGCGCGCAGTGGGCGGCGCTGTGGGTGTGCGAGGAAGAAAAGGTTGCGGGAGAAATACCCCTTGTCCATTGTCTTGTAAATATATTCAATTTATTGTCAAAATAGCCTGTACGCGTTGAGTATTTATTGATTTCAAGTGTGTCAATGATTGATTGATTTATTATCTCGTGTTTTCGGGCGCGTCAATTGCTATGGTCATTAGTCCCGTACGTGTAGTGCATAATTTTATGTGCACGGGATGTGGCGGAGATCTTTCTCAGCTGGATGGTGAGATACGGCGTCGACCCATCTTTCGGTTTGCGGTTGCTTTCCTTAACCACAAAACCCCCACCAGCGAGTCATCCCCCATCGAGAACAAGTTCTAAGCTCATGATTGTTCTCACGACATATCTGGTAGCGTAGTGCGTGTACGTAAGTGTGTGTACGTAAGGGGTAAGAATAGGACAAAAAAGAGAAAGGAAATATCATGCGCGGTCGGTGCTCCGTTTGTTAGGGTACTTCGCCTGTATTCACCTTGTGTTGATCGGAGAAACCATGGAGAACCGCCGATCAGAACAGCCGGCCGCTGTGATTGTTTTCCAAGGGCATCAACTACTTTATCTTACGTGAAACACATCCTACTCAGGTCATTAGTCCCATATGTGTAGTGCATATTTTATCTCAGGAGGGGCGGTGTTCCCTTGCTAAAATGCATTTACTATACTTACAAAGGGGTAAGTATATTTATTTATCGCCAAAAAAATAAAGAAAACCCGTACGTGACCTGTAGAGGAGGTGTATTTTCTTAGCTCGTTTTCTTAATCTCCAGATTCCCTACGCAACTCTTTCATTATAAACTGCTGAATTATTAATATACTACATGGTTGGCAACATTTTAAAAGAGTAAGTTTCGATGCCGTGTAATAGATTATGCATTTGCACCCGCAAACGAAGGACAGCCATTGCGCGGATGTGACGTATTGAGTGTGTTTAAAACTACTCCACTTCGCTGCTTCGCAGGCCGACCTTGACACCAATGGGGAATATACGTATGGTGGATGGTACAACCTCATCAGGCACGAAACTTAAGCTAAAATCCATTGCCCTGTCGGAATCGAACTAGCGGCTTCTTTTGCGTGTTTGATCATTATTCCCGTAAGCGTCGTGCTTGTTATAACCGGTAGATGACGGAGTTACTACCGGAGGGAGAAACCCTGCTAGAACGTGCGATCCGGTGCCGACTTACATGTCGCATTGTTAGGAAATTGTATCTCCCTAACCGGGACAAACTCCAAGCTTCGGACTGGTTTTTTGAAAAGTATGATATTATTGTAGTGTGATTAATTGTAAATGTGTGACTAAGAGGAGAGGAAGGGACTACGATGAGGAAGAAAATGTCGTGTGCGGTTCGTGGCTGTTTGTCACGGTACTTCTCGGGTATTCGTCTGGTGCTTATAAATCATGAAAATCAACCGTTAAGAGCAGCGGGTGTTTATAATTTTCCTCCAATCGGTGGCTGAATTTGATCCAGCTAGTTATCTAGTGTAGAAAATTTGCCACAGTCAGGACTCGAATTCTTAGACCTCAGAGGCGCTGCAGATGTAATGAGTATTTACACTGAGTCATCCTAGACTGTTGAAGATTTTTGAATTTTCGTTACATCTATATCTGCATAAGACTGCACTATATTTCATAATATTACACTACACTATTCTTGGAAATACTTCAAAATATTAATTCATATATGAAAATACAAATAACTAAATAACAGTATTTATTCTCTAAAGTGCCAAACTCTGCATAAATTAGTTAAATGAAAATTTTGTAGTTAAAATATTCTCTCCTGTTGAAGTTGAATTTGTAAACTAATATTTTCCGATAACAGTTCTTTGTAATTTTAATTGAATTTTGTAAAGGTGACCCCCTGTACTGAAGAATGTATACTCTTCTCTGGAACTGATCGAGATAAGCCCAATAGGCTTCATATAGTGCATGGAGTTTTGCTATTTTTCGAGAGATTCATAAATATGATGTAGTTTTAGAAATTCATGAGATGATTAGAATCTCGCAGAACATTTGCTAATAGAATAGAACTTAAAGTAGGTATTCAATGTGTGATCTTAAAAATCTGGTCTACACTGTCTACAATTGCAGAGTAAATATCAATAAATTGTCTATATCAACCACTATCTATGTCGGATCTTCGTGGTTGGTTTCAGTAAAATAGGTAAAAGGAAATATAGATTGATACTTGTAAGGAAACCGAGCCTATGAAAAACGGGAATTAGTTTGAGTACTCATGATCACTAAATTAATATTCATAATATTATTTTGAATCGATTCTAATAATCCGATATCAATTTTTGAGGTTTATTTTGATAATTTAGTCCAAATCTCAGTACTACTTCACCACAAAAATGTTGGAGCGTGACGCAATATTTTCAAAATACAGCTTTCCAAAATTTAATACGATCACTTGTTAAATGCACCCGAGCACCAACATTTTACACATTCAGTGGTATTTGTCTACTACTTGTTCTGATATGAAAATGAATAAATTTTATTATTTATTTATTATTTTCAATGTTTAATAGTTGAATTCTTCTAGCTTAAATGCTCCTATGTGCAATACAAACCCTTCAACTTTTAGAAACCTAAGTTTAGATTAATGATTTTTCACTTGTAGGAAACGTAACAAGCTTGTGTTGGTAAAGGAATATTCCATTTACATAATTACAAATATCGTCTTAGGCAGTCATCAGAATAACAAGAAAAAATAATCATTAATCAGGCGATATTCCAAACCTTGTAATATGCAGTCGGTTCATTTTTTTTACCGGAGGTTTGCCGCTGAAGACAACAGTTGTTTATCGACCTCTTCAAATAGACTCATACTCCTTTTTAAAGTGCATCGAATTTAAATCATTTTCTTATTCCGGTTCTTGTTCCTGTAGCATAGTAAGTTAGTTATCGTTCCACATAAATACTGGAACAGAATGCGACGAAGGAGGGTTTGAAAGTTCCTTCATATTCTCAGCATTTTACATCCACATTCTCCACTACTCTCTTGAACTACGTATAGTCCAAGAAGGTTACTTCGATGTTATGTTATTTTAGATAAAGACCTCGTCTAAAACTTTAGTTTTATTACTAGTGTGTTACCGCGCTATCGCAATTCCGTAAACTGCAGAATAAAGAGTTTAAGAAACGTAAGAAACCGAACCAGGTTTAGTTAGATTTGCATGGCCCTTTGCAACTAAGTGTTCTGTGTTCCACTATTGAAACACGACATTATGAAAGAGCAGAAATGCACCGAAGCTAAGCAATATATTCTTCCGAGGTTATCTGCGCGCTTCTAATAGTACACGAAATATTTCCTCATTCTAAACAGAAAATAGGTGTATTGGTTGTACTGAGATGATAACTGAGAAAACAAACCAATAAAAATTATACAAAGAAATGAAAATAACTTATGTAGGGAGTACAAAAATGCTTCCTAGTACATTATCTCGTGTAATTTCATGCGGATTTCCTCTCTAAGAAATTACTTACTATAACTTGATATTTTTTGTTCAACCTAGACGTGCAATAACTCAACGATATGTTCCCTCTTTCTATTCGGATTGATAATTTTGTTTAAGACTGAAATCTGCAGTTCAATCCAGTATATACTGACAATGTTGACTAAGATGACTAGTCTTCTCAAACAAATGCTCTTCTTTTGTTCGCGAGTTTGTAATTTCCTTTGTTAATACAATCCTCTAGAGGATAATTAACAGGGTCTCTTACCACTGACGTATGCGGCAATTACTCCTCTACCACAAACAAACGTTTTTTAATTCGAAAAGGCTGAGAACAAGAATGATTATGTAACGTATGTGCCATTCTATATCGCACCATGTATTTCCTTCAGCACAGGTGCAAACAACATGCCAGTACCACCTCTTTCAAATACTGTTTCCACACTTCCTCAGCCACCCATTCACTGTATTTGAATAGTAGTAATTTCTTTTTTCGATACCATGCTTCGAGGTTCTGTATATTTTTTTTTTAAATCCGCTGATAAACTCTAAGTTTTCGTAATGAAAGCATGGCACGGACGTTTCTGTTATGTTTCGTATCCACAACATTGACATCTTTTTATCGCATCGGAGATTAACAGAACAAAGGCTCCGTTTTGTTTTCCCGGTTATGTCTCGCACACATACAGTTAAGTCATAATCTCTGCAACATTTTAAAAGCGATATTTTCTAGTTCAAACCCCACGATGACACTTGTTCGTTTCTTACGTCGATAAGATCCATCTTATCATTTTGTATATTCTCTCTATCGATGATTCCAGGATACCCTGAGTTTCTCAATCAAAACTTAACGTGCCTGGGAGACGCCGACTCCTAGTCATAGTTGCCAACTTTTCAGCCAAAATACTAGTACCTTCCTCAGGGCGAAATGCTCTGCATTTTGCACGGCGTCTCACAGACCACTAAGTTTTGATAGACTCTTGCCTGATTTTCTGTCCTTGTGCTCGTAGACATCGAGCACTGTGCGACGAAGACGACGACGTCAACGACTATGAGGCAAAGGGGGGTCGCGTTTCGCGTCCTCTAATCCACGTCGCAGGCACGATTCTCCCTCCCCCCTCCTCCACCGCTCCTCCACCCTCCCCTCCATCCACCACCCACCCCTCCTCCGTCCGCGAGGAGACCCCTTGTCACTCGACCGCTCTCTCCCGCTCGCCCAGGTAACACAACCCTCGTCACCTTTGGCTTTCCCGCTGAGGCGCATAAATCAACGCACATCCCACTGGTTTAATTTTCTTCGCGCGTATTTCCGCATGTTGACGATACTCGTTGTGTGCCAGCATTAGTGTGGGGTGAGCATGTGAGTATGTACGTGTGTGTGTGTGCGCGCCTACGTATAATTCGAGTGAGCCTGTAAATCTTTGGGTTGTTGTGCCTCGCTCTGAAATCTTCTAGTACCTGTGAACTCGAACATGAGTAGTCGTGTGCGGCCGTGTTCAGGAAGTATCCCCCACAATTCTCTCTGTAGCAATGTAACTGGAGTCGTCGAGGACGATGCATTGGCTGAAGTGTCAACGCGCTGTGTTCTGCTCTCAGGAGAGAGCCTGGGAATGTACGTCGCATGATATAGTAACTACTCCACAAAACAGCCATAACTCGAATAGTTTATAGAACGAGTTTTCAATATTGCTACTTTCTAGTCTACTCGGTATTGGAAAGCGACTTTACGTAATAACCATATTTTCCTTGAGACTGTCATTCGCAATATAAGATAAGAAACATTTGAAATATTAGAATATTCGTTTTCTACAAAATTGTTATTTATTACGTTTCACTTGTTTTGCAAAATAAATGGGTTAGATTCAATGTTTATATTGAAGGAACAGGATCTCATTCACAAAAATGTTATTGAATCTATCAGTGTGATATATTTGAGTAATACCAGTCTGTAAGTAAGTCACAACAAGAAATAATTATTTTAATCAATTACCTCAAAAAGTGTAATATAGCAAGTCACTACTAAGTTATTCAGAGTACACGAATAAATAGTAATATTACTTATTATTTGTTCAAACAAATATCGTATAAAGGAAAATGATGATGGGGAAAATGTAGTGTTTCCACGAAAATGTAAAGCCAAAAATGTAATACTATTCATTGTCGTCTTCCAAATCTTCAAACTATTTTAATAATTTTAATAATAAAAAATAAAATACGTGTGAAATTGAAAACACAGAAATTAATAATGGATCTATTAGCAATCTGTCTCTGAACTTAACACGCGTCTTACATTCCGTTGAGGCCGAAATATTCAGTTGATTTCATCTTGTATGATGCGGCAGGTTTCAGTTTCGTTTCTATCTTTAATTTTTGTTAGCAATTGCTATTCTATAATTTGGTATTGGGTGTTTCTCTTTAATATTTTTTATATTGACATTCCAAAATTGTAATTCATTCACCTCCCAGCAGAATTTCTTTAAACTTAATTCTTTAAATTTAAGCATTCCATCAAAGCTCACATTTTCCTCTCATACTAGAGCTTACTCCACATAAAACCCAACCTAAGACAAAGTCGAGGAAATTCGTCCTAAAAAACCACCTTTCCCTTTTCATTGGTGGCGCGGTAGCACGTAAAAGGCGCAGCTTCTGCAATCCATTTTCCAGGCCGTGCATCCTATTTCTCCACGCGCAAGCTGCGAAAGTCACAAAAAGAGAATGGATCCAAAGCGAAGAATACAGCAACGGAGCGACTTTTGCTTGCTCAGCCCGCGTTTCCCAACCGAAGAGGATGACCTCCTCGCTTGTTACCGTAAACGAGGAGGCCGTGGTGGAGGCGAAGGCTGCGGTGGCGGCGGCGGCGGCGGCGGCGGCGTTGCGCAACCCATGAGTGAATACGCGCGCTGGCAGGCACAATGTCGCGAGTAGTCTAGTTTTCGCTGTCTGAGAAAGGGTGACAGTTCTTCTCCCGTTACTCAGCTGAACACCTGATGGTCTTCTGCAATATTTTTTTTCTTCGGTTTGAGAGAGATGTTGTAATTTTAATGTTCCGGGTTCGGAAAATATTTTTTCCTCTCAGTCGTATTGGGAAAAGGGTGAATACATCAAGGGGTATTATAAGGTATATGTATCCTGGTGAAACATCTAGGAAATTTATTTATATTTGTAGCTATTTGCTAACGTGGACGATAAAGAATGACGGGCGTGTTTCAACATGATGTAGAGAAATCCACATCTACACCATCAGGCAATATATCATTATAAACATAGGCGCTTGTCTCAAAGAATTGTTGAAAGTAGCTTCAGAATAAATTTGGAATGTATCATGGTCCAGTACTTTCTTCATACATTTTTTAGAGATACGTATACGTGTATAAGGTGGTATACAAACTTTCACCTTTTACCTTTGCTTTTCAAGATACGACTAATAATATATTTGGTTTCATGCAACTGGAAAAACTTCTGTAACCAAAAAATTTTAAAAAATGTTTAAAGCGTGTTTAAATCTTGTGAACTGTCAAGAAGGTAAACAAGAGCATTAAATATATTTGGATCAGAAGTTTCATACGCCATTTCAAAATGTTCCAACTTGTACAATATTAATAGTGGAAATTAATATCGTAATTATATCCTGTTGTCATAGGTCGGCGCCAGATCTTATCCGCCAGCGGGGGAGAATGACCGTCACCTTCCGCTATGAAACATGCTCTACGCTCATGGGGCCAATGACCTTAGCAGTTAAGAGACACAGAATTCATTTTCAGTCAAAAATAGTTTTTTGGTATTTTGTTTTTTATAAATCTTCATAATTTTCTCTTTAAATTAGCGTTTGAATTATTTTGATTCACACTTATTTTGATAACAAGTTTTTTTTATTATTTATATGTGAAGACCTTCTCTCATTGGACTTAAGTGCTGTCTCTAATACTTTTACATACTGAGACACAATGCAACGCATAAATACGGAAAGACTTACACCTGCAGAAAGTAGTTTATTTTGTGAAGCTAACCAACATAAAGTTTCAAAAGGAAGTAGTTATAGCAAAATGTTTATCCTGATGAGGCAAGTTATAGAGCTAGCGTGTTAGGATAGTTGCATCTTTAAAGCCCAATTCCCGAAAGTACTTATTTTTCATACTAAATTGACTTTCATCAGTTTACACATGGAGTTGGAAACTGAAATTTTAAGGAGTTGTTAATAAATATCTCCTATGTTTACTGAAGAACGTTTTTTCTGATTACTTTTATTTTATTCATTCTGGAAAACTGTTTTTTTGTTATTTAAGGTCGCATCGACTTTTAGATCATTAGCGACCACTATTGCATTTTAATTTTAACGGCATATGATGTCCATCTATCTATGAGGATAAAACGATATTACGATGATGATAGGGGGTAAAAGGAAGAACACATACTACCACGCCCGGGGCGAGACCCTCGGGTCGCGGGTTGGATCACGACGGTACTACTGCCTAAACGATCTCGACCACCGAGCCGGCTCTGGAAAACGTTATTTACTAGAAAAGACGGTAAAACATTGCATTATGAGAAAATATTTTCATCTACGAAAATAGTGCACATTTTTTAAAACTATTGTTCCAGTGTTATAACTGTAACCTGTAAAAATTTCATTAGCCTAACTTTAATAGCTTCTGAGAATAAGAATCGAACATTTAACATATCCAGGATAGGGAACTCGGTGTCCCCTTAATGACCATGTCGTGCCCAGACTCACCAATCAATGAATCCAATTTCATTAGACAACTACTTTAATAAAATCTAGAATAAAACCTGTATGTGTGATCAAACAAGGAAAATAGTAAAGATATAATGATTACAATTCAAAATTACTTTTGAGAAACCTGTATTGCTCCTGTCTCTGCCGAGATTGTGACCAGGGGAGGTCCTAATGTTCTTGTGCCGACGGTGGATTTTCGACTCTAACTATAAGGTTATATCGAATTCATCCGCTGTCTGGAGGAGAATTCTATTGGTCAGCTGCTCTGAAAGATAGTTTTCCTGGTTTCTCTGGGAAAACTACCGTTCACCACCAGGCGAATGCCGGAGCAGTGCACTAACATGTGGGTCAAGGTCCAAGCGCAATCTTTCTCTTGTTCTACCCTCAACCTTTACTTACACACTCTTATATGTGTTACAGTACTATCCATCCCCGGCGACCAGTCGGGAGCTTAGAGCTCGTCTCAGCTGCGGTGGTGCTCCGCTGGTGGGAGATACCTGGTTGAGGAAAATGGGACGGGGCCGGAACTCGCCATCCAGAAGGGATAGATCACCGTCACCACCCGCGACAAACATACGACTTACGGAATTAAGGGCCTTAGCAGTTGACGCGTCAGGATTCTCTAATCAATCAGTTATTCGATCACTTGCCAGTTCGGACGGTTTTCCGCAGGGGGGAGCTACTTTCAACCATCCAAAGTTTCTTGTCAGACCGTTCATTCTCAGTAAAAATTCAGACACACCTCTCAAACCCTCGTCCCACTTTAGCAGGAGTTCCTCAAGGCTCCCCTCTTTCCCCAACTCTCTTCAATATTTTCACCGCCGACATACCCACATCCCGTTTCATAAACACAGCCCAATTTGCAGACGACACTTCCTTATTTCTTTCTGGTCCCGAACTAAACACACTGACTGACCGACTCCAGAGACATCTGCACCTAATCGAACAATGGACTACTAAATGGAGAATCATGCTCAATCCCTCAAAATCGCTCGCAAAAATTTTCACTCTCCGACATTCTTACCATCCTCGTCCACTGATGTTAAACAACTCTCCCATTCCTTGGTCTCCATTAAATTCACCCGTCAAATATCTAGGCCTCTATTTAGACTCAAAATTAACCTGGAAACATCATATAGAAACCAAATTGAAACAAGCCCATCAGAAACTTCATCAACTTAAACCGATTATAAACCGTAAAAGCAGCCTCAGCCCTGAAAATACAGTTCTCCTATACAAATCCATTCTGCGACCACTCCTTCTTTATGCATGCCCGATCTGGTGTCATTCAGCAGCTTCCCACATAAACAAGATCCAAGTCTTCCAAAACAGAATCCTCCGCATTGCAACCAAAGCTCCATGGTTTGTTAGAAACTCAACTCTACATTCAGATTTCAACCTAAAATCAATAAAAGAGCAAATCATTCACACATCTCACAATTTCTTCCTCCACCTACCTAACATATCCGGACCATCCTTTTACAACCTCGGCATAGATAACCCTCCCTTTCTGAGAATAAAAAACAGATACCCCCTGCACTCATTCTTAAACTGCTTTTCCACGTTCGAATAGAAAGAATTAACTTCAACAATTAAATTCATCTCAAGTGATGTTCTGGCGGTGCTCATTGAGTTTCCCCACTCGTAATTTTTAAAATTAGTATAAGTCACCAATCATCTGTAGAGCCGAAAGGCTGAACGATGTAAATTCAGACTAATAAATAAATAAATAAATGGAACTCCAAAAAAAAAAAAGGGGGGAGCTACTTGGAGGGGGAACTTCCACGCAATCTGACGTTTTGGTCGGCACCGATTGTCACCATCCGGTGATGATTACCGCCACCTCTCTGAATAAAATATTTTGGGATTAATGATAAAGCTGTTAACGTGCCAGGAATTATCAATGGTAGAATGAATCAATCAACCGGCACCGAATCTCACGTTCTGGTTGTGGAGAGGAACAGCGACATTTCCCGTGATGTGTATAAGAAAATAAAGCAATCAATGTTGTTACTATCATACTATATGTTATCTGTAATCAATATAACTTATTTTACGAATTAATTGTGGATAAATTGCACCTAGCAAGTCATTTATTAATTGCCTGTTATATCACTTAATAATTTGTGTTCAATATTTAGTAGACCTACATTAACCTTCATATTTGAAACTTATTGTTACCAGGGGAGCTGTGGGAAGTTGCCATGGACGAAACAAATTTGAAAACCTCTGGTATAGGGGATAAGATGAGAAGTATATGTTGCGATATGATATACGAATGATTATGAAGGAGTGTGAGGAAAAGAAAATAGGAAAACCTCGAAAAAACTTTCACAACACCCACATTCCTCTCCACAAATTTGACATATGTCGACCTGGATTTGAACCAACATGGAGATTAGTACTAGTATTTTAATATTTTGGTATTTTGCGTAAAATTAGAACTGTTAAAGGGACTAGACAGACCTCTTTCGGTATGGCCGTTATGCGGGGCCCAAGGAAGGGAAAGGTCAGCGCTGGGCTGTGGATGTCGAAATACCTGCCTCTTAGCCGGCGCCCGCCTGCCGTTCGTGAATCTGTTTGCGCTGAAAACGTGTTTCGCCAAGACGTTCTGGTAATCTCGGCTTTACTGTATGGGGTCGCGGATGTTTCTTGACCCTATTGTTGGCTTCACATACGTGTTTTGGTAGTGTCACGTAATCTAGCTTTAACAAGAGGGAAAGTGGAAGGTAAATATCAAATTTAATACCTCCAGCATTTGTAAATTTCATTAACATTCATGTTAGGGGTATATCAGAGTGAAGTCGAAAGTATTCATTTACCCACTCTCGTACACATTCCAAAACATAGAAGACTTGTTTTTTTCAGTGATGTAAGTGCTATTACATAATAAACGGAATCAAGTACAGAAATGAAAGGTGGAGTACAATTTTGGTGTCGAAAGTTTCCTTAAATGAAAAAGGGCATTGTGCTTTGTGATGTTTCTAGAAAAATTGTGGTCATCATCGATGGATTCTCTGATACTTGAAACATGCTTCGTCATATCGTTCACGTAATATCAGTTTACTGTCATTACGTACTTTGTATATGTTTCGGGGACGATTGTTTTGGTATTTAGAAATAACCTACTAACCTATGTATAATATGAGAGAAAGTGGTAAGCAAATACCAAATTGAATATCCTAAGCAGTAAAATATTATTATTCTTAACTATTCGATGATTTACAATGAAAGTGTAGTAATTACAATAACCTAACATGACCTAACCCTATTTCTATTGAGATTTAACTGCTGATGGATTTGCTGAAGAGTTTCCTCCAGTCATTTTATTTCAAATTTATTACTATCCTCATTTTACACTGATACAGCAGCAGAACATTACTGTCGCTCTGATATGCATTCCGTTGTAACGGTTTATGAAAATGAGTCGTGATCTGGTTTTTGCATAATCAGAAAGACGATACAGGGGGAGTAGTTGCACTAATTTAATGGATCTATAAATCTTTCTAGATTAATGGAAAACTTACATTAACTCTCTTTCTATTCAGGTATTATTAGACGCTACAATCTTGAGTTTCTAATCCTGCACTTACTAAGGCTGAAAAAGGATACACTTTCTTATCTTTTAAGTTCACCAAGAATTGATTTATTACCACATTTATTGCTGAGCCAAGAAGTCAGCAGAATAATACTTTACTCGAGTGAAGTCGAACATGGTCGTTTCTAAACATGATATTCCTCTCGTTTCACAGCCCATAGCATTTTATGGGAACAATTTACATGAATATATATGCAGCTGTTGTAACGTAAAAATTATTCTCAAAGTAACAGCTTGTGAAGTGTTGAATGAAATAAAATTTTGAAAGGACGTCTCCACACTCTATCTGGTACCAACACAGTTTCTTATTCACTTTTCTTTTTAATTGTATCCATTATTTTAATATTTTCAACTTAATTGCTATGGATTGTAAATATTTCGAAAATTATGTACTATATACTTGATAAAATACTTGTTGTACAGTGCAGTATCTCAATGACAACTTATTACAAAAATATATTAATATGATACCATTGAGGTTCTTGTTCTTCTGTCTTGCTATGAGTAGGCCTGAGACCTGTTCCGATCTCACCATCTCTTCTTCGGTATTTCCCCACTTCTTTTGCCAAGTGGATTATATTCCATTGCATGTTTTGGAATCCTTGTGGCATACGACGAACACGCCCTCTTTTTTTTCTTTATGATGGATCGCCTTTTCTTTTATTCGTTACATCCCTAGTTCGTACCTGATTTCTTTACTTCTGATTTGGTCTTCTCTGGTGAAGCCTTTAACTGATTTAAGAAATTTAATTTCTCAGGCTTCTAGTTGTTTTAAGATCTTTCCTTCTGAGCGTTCAGGATTCCGCTCCGTGTAGTAAAGTGGGAACGGCCATGACCTTGTAAAATTTTAACTATGTTTCTTTTCGCGTTCTTGCTTTAAGATTTCTTCTAATTGTACCACATGTTTGTTGTAATATATTAGTCTTTTGCCTAATGGCATGGTCTTCTTCTAAGATATGTCACAGCCCAAATACTGGAAATGAGATAACTGTATTGGTTCTATTGGTTTGTTAATTAGGACTATTTTTGTTAATATTTGGTAAATTAATGGAAAGGCCACTATTTTGGTTTTTGTTATGGATATTTTCAAGTTATAGGTAAAACGTCGTTTGTTAAACCTTTGTAGTTCCATTTGCAATTATTTATATCCGCTGTTTTGCATGACTTCTTGATCATCAGCGAATAGCAAGGTTAATTCGTCTGTCTTTCACATGTTCAGATGTACTTTACCAGTGTCAATTCTAATTTTGGTTTCCTTATACACACATTTTGAGACCTTGATGAAATGTTTGGGGAATCCTCTTTTTTTACTTCATAGATACCGCTCACGCTTTTGGCAGAAAAACTTTTACATGACCCTGGTAACGAAAAGGTTGCTTAATCTAGATGCTAAATTTGGAAAAATATCCTCCAATATGTGGAGTAGGCAGAACTCATCTTTTGTAGGTTCTTGATACGGAAAAATCGATTGATGGCAAAACATCAGTCTTTCCATCTGTCGGTGAAGAACGCTAAACCCTTCAGCCGATTTTCTCCAAAACTGATATTCCTCAATTATTCTGGCTGATGTCGTGGCCCCTTGAATTTGAAACCGATTTTAGGTTTGGAAGGTACTTTACATAAAGGCCCTAGAACATTTTCCAAATTTTCAAGAAAATATCTCCATTGTTTTTTATTCAATTTTATTGTTGAATAGTGTGAAGGATGTTTAAGAAAATTGTGCATGTCTCATTTTCGTTGAAAACCCTTATTTTTCGAAAATTGCAAAAATTCAAAATTTTTTTTGAGTCATCCTACAATTAAAATATTACAGACAGAGATTTCTTACCTTAATGAAATCTGTTGCTAAAAAATAGATTTTGAAATGAAGCTATGTATAATTTTTTGAAAGTTTGAGTATTTGGCTTGAAATAAAGGCAACTTTTAATTTTGTTTAAACAATGATTTTCTCAAAAACGGATACACCGTTTTAGATTAAATTTTGTTATTGGATAGTCTGAAGAGAATGGTGCAGGTCTCATGTTGGTGAACACCGTGGTTTTCTGAAAATTGAAAACTTCAACATTTTTTTCTGCGTTTTCCTATATTTACAATTATAATAATAAACATTTTTCTTAATGCAATGTGTTAATAAAGAACAGATTTAGAAATAATGTTTTGACGAATTTTTCAAAGGCGTTTTCCTAAACTAAATTCTCCCTCTTACGTATTATCTGTTTTCACACAAAAGCATTATGTATTATTAGAAATATTTACGTTATCCACGTTTAACTGCCTCCACTGACGAGTTATGTTGGTTTGTATCCAATGTACTGAAATAACTATGACATAAAACCATGTTAAACAAATCACTTAAATAAAAAGCATTTAAGTTAAAATTAGAACAATAACATGATATGGAATTTTATTTTCATTAATTGCTTAACAAAGATCTGGTTTCCATTGTACTGTAACGGGATATTATAAGTTTGAAGAATACATTTTCTGAGCATTCCTTTTCTATAATTCGATTGACTGCTATTACCTGTGAGTGTGCGTTTAAAAAAACATTACCAAAAACTACAACTGTTTCTAACTTTCCCATTGACACCTCTTCCACTCTCTCATTCACAATGAAGACATCACGGGTCGGGGGTTCCACAAAAAATCCAATTACCACCAACCAGCAATGGTAATATACTTGACTCCTGCACATCGAATGTCTCCATTACCGATTGCAATAACGTATTCATTGCTTACATCAAAGTCGTGTTCCGATCACGTACTGCAATTCCCAATTTCGTTCTGCACTTTGCGCCGCTGCCGTCTTAGTCACCTCCGCAGTCACGCGATTCTTTTTATCAGCGTTTCACCTCCAACCCCTACACCGCCTTCATAATTGCACCGACACCATCCTCTTAATTTCTTCTCATGGATTGCCACCGCCGCCTCTGTCTTCACGTCCACATCTACAGGATTGTGCCAGAGCGGAATTTCCCACGACTGTTCCATCTGTCTTGTAATCATTACACTTTTTGTCTCAAAAACATTATTTTAAATAGTTTGTTTTTAGAATTTCATCTATTCAAATTGAGACACTATTATTGATAAATTGTTTTCTACAAATTAATTATATCACTGTTTACGACACGTATTAGCGCAAGAGAGATCATCATTTTTTGCAGCTTGAGAATGGGATCATCTCATTTAGCATGGGATCAGCTCATTTGTTTTATGGCTGTGAAGAATATAAACGATTTGTAAAGGGTCCTGGTAGCAAATAATTTTCAGTGCTCTAGAACATTATCATTAAGAAATAAAATGTAATTTAATCATTAACTTTGTTTTTTAATCAAATAATTAAGAGAACTTTTAAAACAGCATTTTCTGGACGTAACCAGCCATAAAAGTTGCTCTCAAAATTCTACATTCAACAAAATATTACTTTTATGCGTACTCCCTAAAAATCTTGATGTGCAAGAGGGTCCCCTGCCATTCAAATTAATTTTTCTTTAACATGGTAATGTAATAAAAGTAACTAAATAGTGAAAATCATGTAAATAGATCTTTTCTGATTGAATGATGATATTTTCTGACCATATTGTCGATCAATCATTTTCACTAGATAAAAATATAAATACACTCCTTCCCTTTGCTTGTGGTTACCTTGCGTTCTTCTTTTACTCCAATTCCATTTTCTCCGCCTTTATTTAAGACCACAGCTTGCCTTTGCACATTATCCTTATCATCTAGGATTAAACGCTTTTCACAAAGCACAAGCACACTGTATCCACTTCCAAACCATCCCTCCCCATGCTCTCTGGCTATTATATAAAAAGACTCACTCTCACAATTGTCCCTCTCCCCACTCAGTTCACGGGACTGCGACGTAATCCTCTCGCAGACACATTCCGACTCCTCTGTCAGCTCCGCTTCCGACTCCACTCGCTGGCCCGCATCGGGAGAGATGGCTCAATGCATCAACTGATGTGACAGCAGTGCCTCTGACCGGGAGGTCCTAGAATCAAGTCCCGACGGCGGCAGGATTTTCGACACTAGCTTATCAGCTAGATCGAGTTCAGCCACAGTGTGGAGGAGAATTCTGGCGATCGGCTGCTCATGATCGGTAGTTTTCCGTGGTTTCTCTGATCAACGCAAGGCGAATGCCGGAGAAAGAAGTACCCTAGGAAAATGGGCCATGGACCGCGCGCGATCTTTCTTTCCTCTTCCTTGTCCTATCCTCACCCCTTACCCACACACACTAACATGCACCACACTACTACACATGCCGGAAGGCCAGTCGAGGGCTTAGAGCTTGTCCTGGCTGGGGTGGTGCTTCGCTGGTGGGAGATACCTGGTTGGGGAAAACTCCGTTAGTCGACGGTAGGTTCGCGCCGATTCTCGCCATCCAACTGGGAAAGATCACCGCCACCTCCCGATGAAAAAATTATGCACCACAGTTACGGGACCAATGACCCTAGTTGTTGACCCTAGTAGCTGACCCTAGTAGTCCGCGATTACGCCTGCTATATCGCTCCCTGGCTTGCTGATAGTCCTTTTCCTGCCTTTTTTCAGTTATTCCCTGTCCCGCTTCCACTACCACTAGGGATGGCTACCACTAGCGATGGCATGGTTTTAAAACATCCATATTTTCAAAGAGAAACATCGAATAATCGATGTTTTGCTTTCGATATTTTCTTCAGATTGATATATTTGTGCAGAAATATCAATGTTTTAATAAACATTTTTACTATATAAATAAACATTCCAGTATCTATTTTATTTGTGGATTGCTCGCAATCAACAGCCATTGACAACTGTCACTCTTGTCGATCCACAGGTGGTACGAAACCGTTTGATATTCGCAACCTTTTTCCAGTGGTGATGCCTTTTTTTATTATTTTGAAATGGTAATATCGTTAAACTGCGATTTAAACCTTTTCTACATAGAACATTGATTGGAAAATTAAGATGACAGTAAAATTTCAGGCAGAATATACTTTAAACTAATATTGACGTGATGTGTACCACAATATAGCTCGGACATTTTACTTGGAAATTTTGGTGAAGTATAAAAAACATTTTAGTGAAATATAGAAGTATCAATGTATGGATGTTTTGCTAAACTTTTCCATTGCAATCACCCCCTCCTTCTCCTTTAACATTAAACAATGAAACAATAAACCGGCACCCAGCAAACAAGACAATAAAATACTTAGGTCTAAACATCGATACAAAACTAATCTGGAAACATCACCTTGACAATAAAGTAAAACAGGCTAGAAACAAACTATTACAATTAAAGCCAATAATCAACAGAAACCGCCATTTACCATATGACACAACACTCGCAATATATAAAACAATAGTTAGACCCCTCCTAATGTATGCATGCCCAATATGGCTAAATGCAGCTAATACAAATCTCAACAAAATCCAATTGATCCAAAATCAATTCCTCAGGACAATTACCAACGCACCATGGTACGTATCTAACTCACAGCTCCATAAGGAGTTCAATCTCCAACCCACAGCTCAGCACATCCTATACTTATCCACTCATTTTTACTCCAACTTAATGCAGATTCCAAATTTAACCGGTTTCAACCCAGCCAGAAACCTCACCTATTCCACAAGAATCAGAAATAAGTACCCTTTCCACATATCCTTAAAGCAGTTTTCCGACTTGGACCCTGATTAGAGGTGACCATTAGGTTTCCCTCAGCCGCAAAGCTAGCTGTAAATTTAATTTCAGATTAGTTAGTAAGTCATCAAACATATGTATAGTAAAATGTAAATGAACTATGTATTGTCATCAAAAGTATAAAAAAAATCACACACACACCGTGCTTCCACTTCTGCGACTCCTCGCCTCTGTTCTCTCTCCGCCATTGACTGAGGTCCCAATCCTCCCTGAAAGCCGCTCGCACCATGCCCCCGCCCACGCCGCTGCCGCCACTCTCTCATCCACCCTCGCCCCTGCCTCGTCCCCGCCCCCAGATTAGAAGCAACGGTCCGTAATTGCCCTGAACGCCGTCGGTTCCGCCTTCGAAGGTTCCCTAAGCCGTTGTTTCTTCATTATCCTTGGACGCGGCTCTTCCGCTCTGCGCACCCTTTCGATGTGCACGGACGGCCACTTTTGTGATGCTTTGCATGCGGAGCGACCCCGTCTTCTGGGGTTCAAATGCCGCCTTCTATTATGGTACGTTCCATTACACTCATTATCTCCTCACGTCAATTTACTTGTGGCCTAGTTGACATTGGTTGGTTATCGTACTCCAATGAGCTCTTCAGACCTCACGAACTTGAATGTCGATGCTATTAATGAAGCGAAACACTACAATTACCTCTAATTGTGTTTGTTTTATCCCAGCTGTGCGGTTATTATCATTTATTTTTAGTCTAAAAATATACAACTGTTGTTTGATCATTAAGGCATTAAATGAAAGCATTATTACTTCTTTGTTTCTTAGTAGTGCTCTTTGTGAAATAAAATGACTTGTTTCAAAGGTATTAAAATATTAAACGAGTTATCATAATAAATTGTCACCACAAGAATTATGTTCCCTTTTGCAATATTTTAAAAATTGTTTCTTCAAATGTACCGATTTTTCACACACAGTTACACATTTATTTAATGACCGTAAAATTGTAAGTTGTTTTCTGAAGAACAAAACTGTTTTTGTGTAAGTAATTCTGATAACTCGTTTATTTTCCAGGCAGATTTGCTTTTCTAAATCAAACTTGCTGCATAGTATTTCATTTGTATTTTTGCATGAAAGCTATTAGTTTCGTAGCAACATTTTAAATTTACACGTGTTCCCTAACTAATTGTCCAAGATATGTTCCCCCTAATTAAATATCAATACCACGAAAGTACACAGTATGACATACATGATTACGCTCATTTATGCACAGTATGACATACGCTCATTTAGAAAGCTTCATTTAATCTCTTCGATTGCGTTTTCCACTCACACCGTAATGTGTTTTCCAACATTTTGGGTCCGGGTTCATTGAACCGCCTGCTAATTCCCTTTAAACAACCGACTCGGTCTCGTCTGAAAGACCGTGAAACCATTAATGTTAAGAATAAGATTTCGGCTGCTGCCAAAACTCGAAAGTTATGCAGAAGACTTTTCCCTGAGCAAGGATACTTGCAAGCTAATGCAATAATTTCTACCTCGACTCATAACTCTTCCCAAACGCTACATTCACTACTAATTTGTATCTTAAAGGATGCGACTAGCATTTAAGGCCCTGGGTCCACAAAAATTCCAGTCCCTCACGCACTCACAGTCGCGAAATGAAAAGTGGGAACCGCAGAGGTACACGTCCGAACGAGAGGGGAATGAACGGTAGAAATAATTTATGTAACCGAAAAGTTTTCTCCGCTTATGTGCGTCAATAATTTAGGAGAAAGAGAAAAGCGCCGACCGGTAATTGGACGTGAACGTCGACATCTTGAGTAAGTCGGCAGCGACGCGTGCGCCGTTCGACGTGCGACCCTCCGGAGGGTCAAGAGGTTGCCGTGGCCGCCAGGAAAGCAAACGATGCGAGCTGTGTGAAACAGTGGGGTAATAAGACGAAAATACGACCGCACTTCTTTTAAATTGCTTAAATAGTTCGAGACAATGAATATTTTTTTTATTTCTACCCTTTGTGTTGATTTTACGCAAAATACTGTGACGTTTAGTTAGTTTTCCTGCGCTGTTGAACGGAAGTAGATATAGTATTTCAAAAGCACGCAATGAATCTTAAAAAGTTTCGATTTCTTGAAAATCAATGACTACGTTTCAGTGTAGGAACATTCCAGTGTTCCTGAATTTACTGGGTAACCTCTTCTTTTAATTGGAAAAATTCCAGATCATAATTTGAATTAAATCGTTCGTTCATTTATTCTGTGCCATTTATTTCAATTTATCCTGAATTATTTGCATTCAAAAATTTCCTGTAACAGTTTTCAGCACTTATAGAAATAATTGAATTTCAAGCTATTCTGAAGTTTTGGAAGGATGGAATTCCATCTATTTCATCTAAAATTTAATCCGTAAATTTTCCTTCTCCCTAGATTAATACGTGCGCGAATCTGTATGCGTCTGCACACTAAATTTATCGCTAGTATTGTGATCTCAGATGAAACTTACTATATAGAATCAGGGATATGTTCTAGTTTAGAATAGTGAGATGTCCAGAATCCAGAATTAGAGAGATATTCTGGTAATTTGAAAGGAATTGTTGTATTAGTGATATAGTTTTCTAGTAAATAATCCAGTTGTTTTTAGAAAAACCGTTGACAACTCAAGAAGTAGTAAAATTTGATAGATTCTTGCAATTAATAAATTTCAATCGGAACGCAAAATGGTTCACTTGATATAACTCTAGACAACATTATGATGGTTTTGATCTTATTTTGGAACAGTGAGATGAATTCACATTAGTTTAGAAACACATTTTATAGAATACTGGTTTTGGGAAACGATGCATTTTCACAATACCTGGAAGCGCCCCCGTCTCCTTGATAACCATCCCCGAGGGCATCTTCTTGGCAGCACGTAACCACCCGGAACCGAAACTTTCGTTCGCTATCGGCGAGGACACCGTGCACCTCCACGTGCGTGAGTGAATCCACGTGTACAGGTGTGCACGTGTGTGAGTGTGTGCCATATGAATCGGCGGGAGATGCGCTCGCAAGAATAATGACCGCCCGCACCCGCGCGGGCGCTGGCGCCGCCGACCTCCGCGTATGGGGGGCGGAGGTTAGAAAGTTGACTCTGCGAGCCTCCTCCTCCGCCCCCGCCTCCTCCAGACCTTTCGTAGGCGCCCCGACGCACCGGGGGTCGCGAGCGCCGCCGGCTTTTCGGCTGCTTTCCGAAAGCAGCGGGAGATCGTCTCCGATAGGCCCGGTTCCCGCCGCCGCCTCCGCACAGTGGTGCTAAATGATCGAAAGTTGAAATAATGCGGAACAATTTTGGAAGGGGTATATTTTTTAATACGAATATCGGCCAACTCCGCCCATGCTACACGTTATTCTCTGCGGCCCAGTGATATATCGGAGAGATTAGCGAATCTTATTTTAAACCAGTGTTGTCAAGGTTGATGCTACGAGCGGGAGTCCGTGGCACGAGTGTCACGACGAAATTGCCCCTCCACGCAGTACATTACTCCGCCATCAAAGACAATGCCGTCCCTATTGTAAAACGGCGGGGTTACTAATAGTCGCCTTTCCCAACCCTCGTTGCGCAGAGAAGCTCGTGGCATGGCACGATGCCACAACGCGTGCCACTGCCACCAGTAGCAGACCTTGACACCACCGTTTTAGACAATGTTGTTAGCCTTGAATTATGGACTGTGAGGTGATAGGATGATGATGAGGGGTGAAGGAACGATCACAAATACATTCAAGCCTACGCTGGTTTCATACCCGCAACCTCCTTGGCGCAGATGACGCCTACAGCAACCTCCTGCGCCCTGGAGTCCAGCTGGAACAGATATTTTTTTTTGTTTGCAAATGGTCCGTCTCGGACCACGCTTACATGCACCCTGGACTTACCGGGACTCAGTATCATTTTTTTCTGTGGCAGGTGCATGTGATTCATCAGCATTAAGTTGAATCCTATTTTTATTCCCCATGGTTTTTAGTCCTGGAGGTATGGAAGATGGAATGATGATAATGAAGGGTGAATGGACGACACACACATACACGAACACACCTAAACCCGAGGTGGTACTCGAACCCGCGATACTTCCGTCCGATATCTCCATGGTACTACTGCCGTAGAGATCTCGACTATCCCGGCCGGCTGATATAATTATTATTATTGTAATTATTATTATTATTATTATTTTACTATTAATATTATAATAATTATACAATTCACTACAATTTTGAAGAGGCTCTGACCAAAAGGTCTGCTCTTCTGCCTAATCACTTAAATTAACTTACATTTCCATAATTGCAAATGAGGCGTTCAAGAGTAACGTTTTATGCCGTTTTTCGTTTGATAGAAAAACACAGTGAAATATCACTGTATTTATGAAATGAACACATGTGCTATAACGATCGTGTGAATAATAATTGTAATTTCTGATATGTTCTTGAAATCTCTTGTTTTGTAGAGTGAGTTGCCTATATTCTTAACCCTTAAAGAGTAAGAATTTTTCGAGTGAGACCAAGTCAGCTGATCCAGAAGGATTCCTTTTTGTATTGAAACCCGCGATTTCAACAAATTCCGTGTGCTTGTATTAAATTTTTACTCTTTTTATTAACTAGTAACATTTTAGAACCGGCAGAATTTGTTTTTTCTTCACAGAGTCAAGTCAGGTCAATGGAAACCTGGCAATATCTTAACGTCAGAGTTTTCATTACAGTTTAAAAAATCAAATTATATACTGTTCATATTTACTTGGATAAGTATAAATAACTTGCATACTAAGTTAGCAAAATAATGAGACAAAAATTAAGCGTATATGTTTGTGACTTTTGCATGCGGGCAAAGCTTATGATTTAATAGCAGGCTTATTTTTATCTCTTCATATTGTTTTGAACAACTTTTATTTCTTTGTTTCGATTCATACAAATACAATAAAACTGTAATTTTGGAAATTAGTGTTCATTTTATTAAATTTCAACTTACCCAGGTAGCCATAGGAAATTAAAAGTAAGGTGATTTAGAAAGATAAAACGTATATAATTCAATGTTTTTGTGAGGAATTTTTTTTGTTTCTAGTTTAAAAGTAAGAATTATTATGCCAAATTACAAAATTAATATGAGGATTTTCATGAACTCAACGATACCGTTTCGAGACCAAACTCTATGATACCAATTATGGAGTACATGCCCAAAATGTCATATGGCACAATGTATTCCCGAATGTCTTCACTGTGAACAATTTCCAAAATATGTGGGACGTCTTTTACATTTACATCTGGGATACAAGTCTATGTATCATCCTGACTTATATCTTTAGTGATTGAATGAACCCAAAAAATTCTTAATCAGGATGACAGCTTAAGATTCAACATGGAAAAGTACACAGTAATGATTTGAAAGTGAACAATAATAGGAAAAAGTCAGCGAAAAAATATGGCAACGCTCAGTGCTTTTTCTTTAAATACTCTTAATAACAACACAAATATGTATGAGTCCGTATGACGGAATTAGATTAGATGCGATAGCGTGTGTTAGAGCGAGTTCGCTGCTGGAGTTCATTGGGATGTCTTAGGATCGCGAATATATACATTGATGCATTACTATGAATGGAACCTTATTTTTTATGTAACTTTCTGTTCCCGAAAATGAATAAGCCGGGAATGTTTTATTCATTTTATGAAATTGTAAATCACAAACATTTTAATAATGAAAGTATCCGCTGGAGACGTTATGCTAAGTTAATATTTTAGTTTTTGCTTAGGGAGCGGCATGCGAAAGATATGGTCCCAATTATTATTACACTCTATCACATTTTCGATTGATTGATTGATTGGTAGGTTGATTTGTGATTCCGGGTGCGTCAACTGCCACGGTCATTAGCTCCGTAACTGTAGTGCATGTTTCCCTCCTCGAGAGGTGGCGGAGATCTACCGCTGGATGGTGAGATACGGTGCCGTACTTCCTGTCGGCTAGTGGATTTTTTAAATCTACCAGGCATCAATCTCCCACCAGCAGGGCACTGCCCCAGCCGGGACATGCTCTAAGCTCCCGACCGGTCTCCCGGAATGTGTGGTGGTACTGTAAATCACATTTTTGATTATTGCTAGTTTGTCACTGAAAACTTTATTTCTAATTTCAGTTTGTAAAAGTAATTAAATTAATCCCCTCTTTTCTCGTATTCTGAACCACTGTGTGCCGCCGCCAGCGCTGTCATCGGAGCCTCCGCTAAATTATGGAGGACGAGAATTTTTCGTCTACGACCGCACTACCCCGGTGGTCCGTCCTCATTTATAACGGATTAGACAAAACGGCGAATGCTCACGCCGTTATGCGAAGGGAGTGCGATGCGGAATTTATTGGTTTTGAAAGGTTATCTTATGGCTAACGAAACTTTCATGAGGATATATTTCTTTGTGCATGGGATTAGCGGATTGCTATTATAGCTTGTTACATCCTTTTAAAATGTCAGCAGCTGCATAGATCGAAATCCGTTTTTTTCGAAATGAACTGTCGATAGAAATAATTTCAGCGTATGACAAGCCGGTATACACCTCTGGAGAGGCTGGCGAGGAGTCTTCCTGTTCTTGCCCATATCTCCATCTCGCGAGGAGATCCATTAGAAGATGAGAACCGCGATGCGGTGCCTCGTATCTCTACGCATCTGACAGCCGTAGTTCCGGGGAACTCCGTCGGGTCCTGCGCGATTCGTCGAAGAGCGTAAAGCTTTCGATCCCTGGGGTTCAAGCGGGCCGACCCTGCGGAACCTCTGACATCAGGGAACCTCCCCCTTGCCCTGAAGTGGCGCCACTCCCCAGTTTCTGTTTTGCGTTCCGAGGATTTGGATTTTCCTCTTCGACGGCTGATTTTCATTCTTGGAGCTCACGTCATCTCTGCGTCAAGCCATGTCTTCGATGATCTAGTCCACTCTGTAAAAGAATTTGATTGAAATGTTCCAATTTTGGGTTTTAAACTGTCTTTCAGACTTAGGAATTGAATGGAAATTACAAAAGAAAACATTTTTCCGTTATTCAATTTGTCACTCACTCCCTTGCTTAAATCTGTGAGTCTATTCTTCTCCAAACTTTTCTTATCTCAGCTTTTCCTTATCGGGTGAACTATTTTGGTGTATCTTCTTCTCTTCATCTTCTCTGTTTCTAATTGGATGAGAAACTTTGTGCTTCGACCCTGGACGGGACTATGATACTAAAATTCCAAAGTCTGCGCATCTCCGAAGTACAGTCAAGCGAGGAGATAATGAGAGTCCATCAATCTCTTTGAAATTGACACACTGAACGACAGAACGACGATCTGCAGCCAAGTATGCGAAACTGAAAGCTGTGGTTTTCTCTCGCTTAAGGCACGGGCGATTTCACTATCGGGATGGACATAGCGTCTCAGACCGCCGTATAGCCTACGGGACCCAGGATCTCATTCACAGTCATTCATTTCTCACTATTATTCACCGATCAGGATATCCTATCATCCATATTGGGAGGTAGGAAGTCGCAGTTAAACCACAATAGAAAGGACAGCAATAGAAAGGACAGACGGTGTATTGCTGTCTCCTCGCCTCCCCTTAGAAATGAATGTAACTGTCATCACATTTAGAAAACTACGCCGATGCCTACTACGGCATTCAGAATTGGACTGATAGATTACTTAGTGTTTTCGGGCGCGTCAACTGCTCATTATTGATAATTAGTTTCGTAGGGGTGTACGACATACCTCGGGAGCGGGTGGTGTTTATTCCCCACTGGAACATGAAATACGATGTCGACCATCACCTCGGCTTGCAGGATCACCCCTTTCAGTTATCTACCCTTGCGGGGCACCAACCCAGCCAACACAAGCTCTAAGCTCCTGACTTGTCTGACATGTGAAGTAATGTAATGCATACAAGTGTACAGGTGTTTAAGTGTAAGAGGAGAAGTGACAAGTGTCACATCTCCTTTTACACATGTGTCAATTATGCCCTTAGACAAGATCACGCGTGGTTCGTGGCTCTTTTTTTAGGGTGCTGCTTCGATATTTGCCAAGATTTGATAGGAGAAATCATGGGAGCCTACCGATCAGCTGGTCCCTAGAATTAGACAGTAGTTTAATATTTTTCCTGGCTATTGTCGAAAATATACCAACTTTAGGACTGGAACCCTAGGAGCGCCCGGCCAACAACTCACCCAGTAGGGATGGTATTTTTTGCCATTTCAGCATGCAGATTTGATCTCGCGTTGCCGTTGTAAATGCGAAATGCGTCAACATGCGCCCTCATAATTATTTTTTTGATAATCCCGTTCAGCTTAAGATTGTTGGGATAGGCAACGTTACACTCTAATGGTCTAATTAAACATCTGAAATTGAGGTCTGTGTTTCCTTGAGAAAGCAAGAATAACACTTCGTCAATACCTACCCCAGTCACATCAGCAAGGAAACGGGAGCTTCAGTTGTTGAACTGATGTGCCTTCAAACAGAAGACGCCACGTTAACTTTCAAATCTGCCATGACGGAGAAGCTCGCCAGACTGCGAGGCCCACTACGGGGCAGGACGTCACAGATGGCATCGTAGATGCTGACGGAGTTGTGGTGAGCATTGTGAGTGAGATATAAACGGCGGTCTCAGAAGAGAGCTCTCACATATGGTAGTTTGCTTTCCGTTATTTGAATTGAAATGGTTACAGTTCTACGCTTACGAACTCGATATTCTCTTCTTCGGAATCGCTGTGACTTGTGTTTACGTCTTAAGGACTTGATTGTTGATTATAGTGATACCGATTTGTCTGGAAGTATTTGTTGACTTTTGTAACTGGATAAACTGTTGTAAAATTGTTTCCCGGTTTCTATTTTTTTATGTTTCTGTTCTCTCTTACTTACTTCTATCTCCCCGTTCCTCTTGCCGTCTCCGTTTCCATTGGATTCAAAGCCCCTGGCTGGAAGGCGGGTGGGTTTAAGCCGTTAAATGGAATTGCAAAGTGTGCGCGCGTCGTCGCGGTGGGATATGGGGATAGCGAGTCGTTTGTTACCTTTTTGCTCGTTTTCTTGCGTCGTCACCGGCCGGCGACGACCAGATCTCACGCATGCGCCTCACGCAGGGCCCCTTTCGTCGCCCCGATGACGTCATCGGGGGGAGGCTGCGCGCGCACGTGGTGTCGCGGTGCGCGCCTAATGGCCCCCCGACGGATCTTCTGATCCCGGAGCGGGGCCGTCCGTTCTTATAGTCCGATTTTTCTAACTTTGTCTCTCAATCCCCTACTGCCACAATGGAATATCACACGGCATTTCGCGTCTTTCTCTGTCGTGCCGCTAGAAGTCGCATGATCGCAAGCACTGCTTGATAAGGTCGCGATTATGCGACATATAGCGGCACAACTGAGAAAGACGGGAAATTCCTTGACATATTCCATCATGAAGACGGGTCTTGAGAGGCAAAGTTAGAACAACCCTAGTGTAGCAGAATTGATCGATTGATTAGAATTCCTAAGCGTTGATTAGAGTTGTTCAGTGTTTAAATACTACGTCATTAGTCTCATAAGTGTAATGCATGTTTTTTATTCCGGTAGGGGACTGTAATCTTCGCCCGCCGGACGGCGAGATCCGGCGCCGACCTAACGTCAGTTTGTAGGGTTTTCCTCAACCTGGACAATCTCTAAGCTCCCGATTGGTCTCTCGACATGTGTGCTGTTTTAGTTCAGGTAAGTGTAAGTGTGCGTAAGGTTGATGATAATACAAGGAAGAGGAAGGAAAGATCGCGTGTAGTCCGGAGTCCGTACGTTAGGACACATTTTCGGCATTTGCTTGGTGTTGATCGGCGAAACCACGGAACGCATCGATCGGAGCAACCGGCCGCTAGAATTCTCCTCCAGACTGCGGCTGAATTCGACCAAGCTAGGTAGTTAAGAGTCAAAAATCCTGCCATCAGGGGGGACTCAAAACTTAGGACCTCCCGGTCAAACGCACTGCAGTGCCTTCAATTGATGTCCTGAGCCACCTAAGATTTTTTTAGAAGGGGTGTCATTCAGCGTCCTTGAATCTGCTGTAGATTTTTTTCTAGACCGTCCAATTGGCTGTTTCTAGCCACAACTATGAACTATTCAAAGAGACCCATCTTTAAACAATCCTTAATAGTGATTATATTTAGTATGATCAATGATTTATCAAGATCAAAAATAAGCTTCGACACACATAAGTGCAGAGGAAAATCTTGATATTTTATTTTCTCAAAATAACTATATTTTCGCTTACTGTGTTTGGGCATGTAGTTTCCGAAATGTGTTTGTAAGCAGCCCAGAAGCAGAAGAACACTTCTACAACTTCTCGAAGGATTGATACATTTGATTGTAAAAATATCAAATTGATGGAAAATGAATCAATAATAATGTGGTATTGACACCTCAACTTGCTAACATAGTTTTTATTGCCATTAAAATACTTTATAATTAAAATATACTAACACATTTAACATATTTCCTCTGCGTTTATCACTTTAAACGATTTCTCTTGGTGATAAAGGATTTTTCTTGTAGAAAAATTAATATGTAGTGCAAACAACAAATAATGTAATTAATCATGACAACAAATAATTTATTAAAATTACATGGAAAGTTATCCGTTTGATCTTTGTTTCAAGATATCATTCAACACTTATTCTCTTCGTGAAGCTGTCGAATAATAGCGAACTTGATGATGAAGATGATGGCTAATATCACAGAAGGCTGCTAAAGTAATAAAGAAAAACAAGGGCATTGTCAAAACTTTTATTCAAATATTTCAACTGCTAAATAGACTATCACCAACAAACCACTACACTGACCTAAACACTGACCTTCATGATTTTATGAAACATGGTCATAACGTTGTTAACGCGAACTTCAATCGAAATGTCTAGCAATGTGTTTATCTTCCCTCTGCTTAGCAGTATTTACCGAAAGTGTTTTTGTGGCTACCCCGAGAGTCGGCTTCATGGGCATGTTGCGTTTGTGTGGGAGGGTTGCAGAATATATTCGGGCCCTTGCCTTTTTCAACAGCATCGATTACACCTGGAGAAAAAACCTTTCTGATTCTCCATCGCCCTAGCCACCGCCGCCACAGCCGCCCCATCTCCGTCGCCACCTGGAGGTCTACAGCCTCGCCCACCGCCACCCCCACCGCCGTCCCCGCCGCCATCGCCGCCGACGCCGCCACGACCGTTTCCGCCGCCAATTCCTCGGTTGGCACCTTCGCCATCCCATTTACTTGCGCCACTTCACCTTTACCCATGCTGTCCCCGCAACTCATACCACTCACGCCTCTGTGCAACCACACCCCCCCACTCGTACGCCCTCTATCCCCCCCCAAAACACCGCTGGTCGACGGTAGGTCGACGCTAGATCTCGCCATCCAGCGGGGAAAAGTTCATCGCCACTTCCCGAGGAAAAACACGCACTATACTGACGGAACTAATGACCAAAGTAGTTGACGCACCCGGAAACACGAATCAATCAATCAAGCCCTCTTCCCCCCGCCCCCACTCGTTATCACTCCCATCTACTCCGCCACCATTGTCTCCACGCCATCACTCTGCTATTCTCATCATCACCACCACCACCGCCTCCATCGCCACCGCCGCCGCCGCCGCCGACTCGCATCTTCACGCGTCGCGTTGGCGTCGGTGCGCGGCAAGAGGTCAGTGGGCTAGGAGAATGGACGGGAATAAACGGTCTGTAAGCACTTTGCCGAGATTAGTTACGCACATTGTTTTCGTCTTTTTGCGTCTGTCGTGCGTTCCCCTTCACTGAGGGAATTCACTCGCTGTGCTTTGCCGCGCTGTTTCCTTTCGGTTTTTATGCTCTTTGGAAGGCTGGTTTATTGCCGCTATAATAATAGCGAAAACGATTAATGTGTTAGTATTCTTACTGCTCATTTTTTGTTTGTCCAGCGTTCTTCAGATTGTAAGTTATTTCAAAATTAAATTTGATTGTTCAAAATTTCTAAAACGGTCTTTGTTAGTAAATATCCAAACAAAATTTAGGCCCCTTTTTACATAAAGTTGCTTAGTTTTTTTCTTTTCCTGCCTGTTTTAAATTTGCCTGTTGGTTTTACGGTAGTATTTATTACTTTTTTCGTTGTTCTTTTCTTTTAGTTTCTCTTTCGTAGAGCTGTAGGATTGCCGTATTTTGAATATCAAATGTACTACCATTGAACTTTCATTCATTCACTGAAAATCTTCTACAAAAAAGTGCATAAAATTAGTTTCAGGCGTGCAATGAGGTCGAGTAAATACATGGGTTGACGTTTACTAGCTTGTTATTACATTTTTCCGCACAATAAAATAATGTATTTTTTTCTTAAAAGGTATATATTTTTTTCTAATATTAGCTAATATTTTACAATGTTTGTAAAGTATCACATCATTTTCGTGACAACTTCAAGCTTCAAGAAGGAATGTATAAATAATTAATATTTAGATGTCTGAAACCATGAACACTGTAAGTTTTCGTAACTGCTTCGAAGAAGAGAGTATATGTAACTTGGCAGACTTCACTTCCCTGCAGTAACTTGCCACATATATTTCTCCTATTACGTACCTTGTCATTTTGAAATATTGCTGGACATTCTTACTAGCACACATGCCTAATATATTGGCGACTTTTCTGCATTTACTAATAATTGGATCAACAACAACTAGAAAACAAGCCGTTAATACAGCAATCCATTTATACACGGAAGAATTTCCTTTTCAATTCATTCGTCGCGGCGTAGGATTGCAATCGAAATATGAATGGTGCATTCGTGCCTGTTAAAAAGGCAAGCGGCTCCTTTAGGAATAAACGTGTCGGCATGTCGTTCCGATTAGCAATGCAAAGGCACTCCTTGGACGCCTGAAATATTCGCTTCCTGTGGATGGAATTCTGCAGTCGTTAGTGAGAGCTGCGACAAACTGGATGGACAGCGTCCGATGGAAAGTGGGATTTGTGTTGCCCATTTTTACTTTCTCGCTACGGAGTGGAGAGAAAGTTATGTAACGCTCCGTGAAAAAACGGCGAATTTTCGACATAAAAACTCGTATTGCACGGCTCTGGTAACCAAAAAGTATACAAATCCAGTTGTTAAATTTAGACAAATATCCTCTAACACATGGTGTAGAGGAATCCATGTTTTGTAGGTCTTTGATACCGAAAAATCGGATGACGGCAAAACGTCTGCCTGTTCGTCTGTTCTTATGTGTGTCTGTCCGTCCGTGCGTCAAAAACGCTAGTGGCTAAACCCTTCAGCCGATTTTCTCCAAAATAAATATTCTTCAAACGATTTGGGTGATTTCGCGCAGCCTTGAATTTGAAACCGATATTTTAATTTTGGGAGGTACTTGACATGAAGTCCCTAGAACATTTACAAAATTTTCAAAAAATGACTTAAACATTTTTTATTTAACTTTGTTATTGGGTAGTGTGCAGATTGGGTAATTTTCATTGAAATCTCTGATTTTTTGAAAATTGAAAAAATTCATTTTTTTCGGCCTCTTCCTATAACTGAAATATCAAAGAGTTTTTCCCTTTAACGAAGGCTGTTCCATAAAGATAGATTTTGAAATAAGGTCATGTTCTATTTTTCGAACATTTCCTGTTTTAGCGCCACTAGTAATGACTGATACCTGGAAATGTTGAAAGAGGAGAGAGGAGTGTAGAAAAAAAACAGAATCAAAATTAACATTTAGATATTAGCAGCTCTTCGCATAAAATCTAGTTTATTCGCCTTCCATTGCAAAAGCCTGGGTTCGTTTCACGGCCAATTCTTGTAGAACTTGTGGTGGACAAAACGAGCTCTCCGCTCTATATCTCGGAGTTCTCCTACCCGCCGCAGCTCTCATTCTATTTCTCCTTCATAAATCATATCATTATTGCCATCGTCATCTATTCATTAAATCATGACTCCCTTTCAATTGCTTGCCTCAATAGGCTTTAGTCTTTTTCTTTCTAATCTCCACATTATTCTCTTACTTTCATGTCTTCGTCTAAATCTGCATTTGTAACTTGTGAACATTTATATTCTCCATCCTCTAATACACCTATTAGCCATTATTTCTGTTTAGTATTCACACACAACCGACTTCATCATTGGATTTGTTTATATTGTATTCAAAGGATTTGCGCAGCTCCCCAATCTCTTCCGACCCAAGCGTATCGTAAATGCATTAGTACAAATTTGAAATGTTTTTGGTAAAAACAGGCGAATAATAAACAGACAAAATTGTACAACAGTGTTTATATCATATTCAAATAACAAAAATTATTCACACATATTATAAAATTTTCAAAACTATTTACATACTCGTAGTAATATCAAGTCACATAGTAATAACAAACACAGTTACATAATAATAACAAAACAATTGATGCCAATTTCAACGTTTCATAAATTCGTAAATATTGTTTCGAATCTTCTTCAAGAAGATAGTTTTTGAATTATAATTGTATCGACTTTTTTCATCATAATTTGTAAGAAAATAAGTTCATGACAGCGAACGCAGTTGTTACACTTTGACATTGTAGTTAAAGTGAATAAAAACTAAAATAAATTCATTTTAATGCCTCATTTTGATTTAATTGAAAATAATTGAAGTTTTTCAGTTAAGAAATGTCATTTAAAATCGTATTATGCCCCTCGTGAACAAAATTGAGTTTGAGATCTTTTTGTTGCGTTTCTTATCCGCTCCATTTTTGTAAAGATTCAAAATACTAAAACTGCGTTCTATTCTTGTGTAAATGAGCATGAAAACATGTGTTTATTTAATTTCGTATTATCCTAACTCATAGTTAGTGCAAATTGCATTTTGTTGGCTCTATGTTCTATGTTGCTTGCCTTGGAACTTTTTATTGGATCATCTGATATTAGTGAAATTGCCTCAGCAACAACCTTACACTTCCTGAAACTGAGAGTTTAAGGCTCTTTGAAGATGGATGCAGGAGTCAGAATGCATATTGTTCATGACAATTGAACACAAAATTTACCAGAAATTTGATTTGGTTTACGTACTAGGAAAAAATTGGATAGTGAAGAATTACACAAATTTACATAAAAATTCAAGAAATGTGTGGGGATCAAGGAAATAAAGAAACTAATTCTGAGAAAACCAACAAAAGAATGGAAATACCCCAAATTTCATTAAATGAAGAATTTAAAATTTGTTTTATGGTGGATACGGTAGAAAAAAATCAGTTCAGTACTAGAAGAACGAAGAACTACCGAAATATGGCATTACCCAAAATCGAGAGGACTTTGGTTGTAACATTTTGTACTTGCCCTCTAAAATGTATTTTTGTAGACATAGTTTCCCATATTTATCAATAAGCTTGTCAAACCCAACAAACAGTTTTAAAATATCAAAACAGAATTCACACTTTTCACCTCTCATTTTTCTGCACTATCCAAGGTCTCGATAGCATTGAGATTCCTTTGTCCTTTGCGTCAGAGAAATCGGAATAAGTAACATTTACAGACATTTAGAATAACTAATTTGTGCACAGAGGATTTTTTAAGAGAGGTTAAAAAATAAAATTTAATTTTTACTTTTACCTTTGCTACCTTTCGTAAATTTCTATTTCTGCTTCAGTTCGTATCACCACCTTAGGAAGTGCACAAACTCAGCAATGTGCCGCAATCAGCCATATCGTGTCATCCTCATACCATAACGTTACATGCAATAGTGGTCGCTAATGACCTAGTAATTGATGCGGCCTTAAATAAAAGAAACACTCAGCAATACAACCGCTTTTACTGCGTAGGTATAGAAGGTAGCTGAAAAGATGCTAGGTTTGTGTCTAATCACTGTTAACGCACTAGTATGCACTATATGTATGCTTGTGATATAATATTTTATACAAAAGTAATTAAGTTGAACAGATTATTCACAACAACATTCACATTCTAATGTGAGAAAAAATAAAGCAAAAATTCGGCGTCATCTCCTCGCTTGTTTCGTAGTTGTTCTCACGGGAGAGAGTCCACTTCTTTGAAGCAAGGCTGCGCCTGGTCGGCCTGGAATGGATGAGGCCACATAAAAGTGTAATATCGCACACGCAGATTTACACGTTAGTTAATGCGTGTTCTCCGAGGATCATATATCAGGCCTAGTCACCAACGTGGGAGAGAGGTGAGTAGATAAACGCCGAATAATTTGGTTAGACTATGTGGACATGAGGAGGGGGAAGGTCAAATATGTGAAAGAATGAGAAGAGATAAGGGCTCAGATTTAGAAGATTCGTGGTGTAAGATACAGTTGTACCTATTAAACAACATCGGGCTCTGAATGTACAAATTGTGGAAGACATTTTAGAACAACTTAAACAATTTATCGCTTTGACCTTCTTATTTCTTCAAAAATGTTTCATTTTACTTGCCACGTTTCAATATACAACTAATATTAATTCAAACAATATGTTTTGCAGTGTATAAATATTGTCCGCAAACTGTGAATATCAGTTACACACCTAAAAGAACATTGAGTCAATACGAATCGTTTATATCTGTTTCTTTATATCTTTGATATTGCAAAGATTAATCGGTTCAGTACATATTTAGAATTAAAAAATAAGTGCCTTTTAAATATTTAAAAATATACTTAGGTTGATTTTATAATCAAAATGAATGAAGAAATGAATGTCCCCATTATAATTAAATTTATCAGTTAGATGAACGTTAAATTACAAATTTTGGTTCAGGAGATAAATATTTCAGTAATATTATTAAAAATTAGAAGCAATTTGAAACCAGTAACGTTATGATCTTGAGAACAATCACGATGACCGCAGTTATATTGATTAAAGAACATTTCAGGTGAATCGCAGTTCTTTACTCCACACGATGCGAAACAATTTCCTAAAGATAATGAAACCTCTTTTCAGCATCTAAAACACCTCACACCATCTTTGGTGCCTCAGGCACCAATTGATCTCCCTGTTATGCCTCTGACCGGGATAACCGAGTTTCGAGTCCCGACGGTGGGAGAATTTTCGACCCTAGGTACAATAGCTTGGATCGGATTCAGCCGCTGGAGGGAAATTCTAGCGTCCGTCTGCTCTGATCGGTAATTTTACTTGTTTTCCTCGATCAACACTAGGCGAATGTCAAGGCATTACAACAAGCGGTTCACGGACCGCACGCGATCTGTCGTTCCTCTTTTTTGTTTTATCTTCATCTCTTACTACTTGTTTTGCACTATTACAAATGTCAGGAGACCAGTCGGGAGCTTAGAGATTGTCCCGGTTGGGGCGGTACTCTGCTGATGGGCGATACCAAGTTGGGGAAGAAAACGCATGCCGACGTGCAGGTCGTCGCCGAAGCACGCCATCCAGCAGGGAACATAACCACCTCCTCCCGCGATAAAAATATTCAACACACTTACGGGACTAATGTCCTCAGCAGTTAACGCGCCTGGAATCATTAAAGCAGTGGTATGAAGATCTTCTACTGGTGGCTGTGGCACGCGTCGTGGCACCGTGGCATGCCAGGAGCTTCTCTGCGCTACTAGCGTCAGGGAAAGGAACTATTAGTAACCCCGCCGTTTTACATTAGGGATGGCGTTGTCTCTGGTGGCGGGGTAATGAACTGCGTGAAGGGGGGATTTCGTCGTGACACTCGTGCCACGGACTCCCGCTCGTGTCATCGACCTTGACAACACTGCATTAAAGGATCAACCTAAAACACCCCAAATTTCATTTAATGAACTCGGAAGATTGAAAATTCGCGAAGAAAAAAGCGTCGCGCGAGAAGCAGTGCGTTGCAGCGGCTTCTTGCGAGTGGGAGTTCGTGTACGCCTTCACCTCTCGTAGCCCCAGACATCCGGGAACAGCTCTTCCCTCCCCCTCCCCCACTGGCCCGCAATCCCCAAATTTACGACACCCCGCTTACCGTTGCATGGCTTTGTACGCTCGACCCCCGTCGAAAAAGAAAGGGAGAAGTAAGAGGAAGAGGGGGCGATTCGGTGAATATCGGCCGACCCGTCTACCGGCTGCGATAGCTCAGCAATGAAATTGTTGCCTCTGCAAAATCTTTGCCTGGAGGTCCTAGGATTTGGATCACTAGTGGCGGATTATATACACTAGCTAGGTAGTTTGATTGAATTCAGCCACTGTCTGGACGACAACTAGCGGTAGCTCTCTCTACGTGATAGTATTGCGATGGACCGCTCGCGATCTTTCCTTCCTCGTCCTTGTCTTCTCCTCGACCGTTAGGCACATGCTTCAGCTTACTCGGACAACACTAATATGCGTATCAGAGAAGAGTAGTTTGGAAGAATTGGAACTTGCTCCCGAGGAAAAACGCAAGCGAACTTGTAGACAGGCCCTGGATCTCACATTCCGGGGAGGGAGGAACACTATCTCAAGGGATGGAACATGCACTATGTCACGGATCTAATAAGCAAGGTAGTAATGTGATCGGAATCAATGATCTCTCTCTCTCTCTCTCTCGCTTCCCCGATGTTTTCGTGTCAATGGCGCGAATTTTCTCCGTCTCACCTTCCTTCCCCACAAGCTCGAAATCCTAAAATTTACGACCCCTCTCCCTTACCGTTTCTTGGCTTTGTACGCCCGACCCCCGGAGAGAGACAGAGACAGAGAAAGAGAGGGAGAGAGAGCGAGAGAGAGAGGGAAGAATAGAGAGCAAGAGAACGAGAGAGAGGGGAAAGGATCGAGAGCGAGATAATGAGAGAGGCGGAGAGAGAGCGAGAAAACTAGAGAGTTGGAGGATAGAGGGAGGGAGAGGGAGAGAGAGGGAGAGAAAGAGAGGGAGAGAGGACAAGAGAGAACGACACAATGAGATGGAGAGAGAGAAAGAATGAAGAGGAGGAGGAGGGGGATTCGCTGAATATCGACCGCCCCGGTGTTTTCGTGTCAATGGCGCGAATTCTTGCGAGCGACGCGAAGGCGACGCTGAATGCGGCGTTAAGCGATACCGCGAGCGCGGCGCGGTTGTTGCTATGTGGTTTAGTGGCGTCGCAACCAAGCGAAAGGTCACTCGGGGCCAACCGCCGCGCTCTCTGGCGTCCGCGCACCCTAATTTGGCTTTGCCCCATTTTGGGCTGCGTGTTCGATTCTGGTGGCGGTCGTCCTGTGTGCGATTCGCCACGAGTTGTGAGGCAATCGCTGCTGCAGGAGATTGTACTCGTTCGGGAGGGCTGGGTTTCTCACGCAACAGACGGGGAGTTGAAAATGAAATGAAAAGTTGAGAAAGATGTTAAGTTATTGTTCTGTGGAACACGTGATTTCAAAATTGCGTTGGGTTTGTTAACGTTCGTGATGCGTTTGTAGTGAGATTCTTAATTTATTAATGGTTGTGTCGGAGTTAATGAAAAAGAACGAAAGACAACACACGTTATAATTCATGTGATGTGGGTTAGTAGACCAATTTCTGAGACTCCATTGTAAAGGATTTATTGATACCTCCAATTTTATATTTTTCCAACGCACATTTTAACTTATATTTAATAAAAATATCCAATAATTTCTTTTCCTTTATAAACAAATCAATATTGCGCTTTGTTTCTGATAGGCTGCATTCAGTTTTTATTCTCTACTAGAAAATTCATTCATAATATTACAACGGAAATTATGCCTTCGGTGATTTCCTATGAAATTTTCGAAAACGTTTTCAAAAATTGGAAAGTGTGACGTTTAGAACAATAGATACAGTCATCAATGATAATGGTTACTCTTTACAAGAGTTTGGTTGAACTTGTGCATAAACAAAGAACCACAAAAAGTGTAAAAATTGAAAACGCTTCAATTTTACGATTTCCAGGCACAGTAATTAAGTGTAATATTTGATATCAGACTTAACTACCTTCGATTACTTGAACGATTCCGCTTGGATACGCCCACCAAGAAGTACAACGATATGACAATTCCATTACCAAAATATCTGTGCTACATTGCAAGCGTACTAAAATCTAAGCAATGAAACCAACCGTATAGTTAGGAAATCCTGGAAGTGTTGAAAATGAGTACCTGTTGCGCGCAGTGTTTACATTGGTGAGAAAACGGGTCGCGACCTAGACATCTACCTGCTAAGTAAGCTATGAGAAACCCCGCCGGCCGAGAGGTCACGCCGCGCCGCGCCGCGCCGCGCCGCCCGCTGCAGTTCTTTCGCAAAATGAAATGGAGCTGGCGCCCCGCGCAGGCAAATGTCCGAGCCATTCCGAGCGGCAGGGCGCAGTGGCAACAAATCGTACTATGGGAGGTCGTAGGAGCTAGCCTTTCAAATGGATCGTGTATTAGCATAATAGAAAATACTAGCATCGCTTTCATTCGTCTCATTAGACACTTAATCAGACATTCTTTCAAAAACAAAGATGTTGAAGAGGAGAGAGTGAAGCCTTGCACCTTAATGATTAGCACATTCACCTATCATCATTGGGGTCCAGGTTCAATTCCCGGCCAATTCATGGGGAAATTGTAGTGGACAAACGAGCCCTTGGCAAGCTTTCTCGAGGTCTTATTGTTTCCGGTGCCTCTCATTCCTCATTTCTTTACCATAATTTTCCTAATTTCCTTTCATCCACTCATTGGATCATTATTGTTGGGCTTTGATGGCCGAAGTAGTCGAAGTGCCCTACTTGCGATAAAATAAAATAAATAAATAACAGGTTCGAAAAAGGAAAATTAATTTAAAACAATCATATTGGCTTTGAAAGAAATGAACAGATTTGTATTTATTGCCTTTTGTATATTAATAAATGTTACTCAATTGGTGAGAAAAAATATTTGTAATGTTGGCATAAACCTTGCGTTTCAAACGGATTAGAATTATTTAAGATTAAAACGTATGCTCTATTTTCTTCGTTAATTTTACAAAACCTATTTTTCTTTTCAAACAATTGGAAATATTTTTCACTTTGCAAGAGAAAATCCTGCTTTTTATTTCTGCTAATACAAAATGCTCCGAGGCAAATATTTTTTTGAGAATTGTGAAAAATTAATCATTAATGAAAATTATGTATTATCCCTCATGAACTTCTTCAATGCTTTCGAATTAGTTCTTGTCAAGTGGCTTGGACAGTGTAGAGAATTAGTGTCAATAGGCTGTTCCTCAGACAAAGTAACAAAATATTACAGAAATAAAAATTATTTATTTTGTCAACTATTGAGCTTTTAGTGAAATCATTTTTACCACAATTTATTTCTTTACAGAAATAAAACATTTTATATGTATTTAATGTCATTATTCCTTTATTCTTGAAAACGCCAATTTTTCACTAGAGTACTCTAATACAACGAGTTAATATTACGAACACTTGGCTAATAAAGATAAATATAGTGCCCCACTTGTTTTGTCAACAAAAATGGGAGAATTAAAAAAAATTTAAATCTTTTTTTCTCGTCCATTCAGCCGTGAAATTAGAGTGTACCTGAAGTCAGTAGGTTATCCACAGCGTGTGGCCACTCACTGTGTAATACATTACAGAATGTATTAGTCCTGAAGAGAGCCACGGAAGAATGTATAAAACGGCACAGCGGCCTTCGACGCGATATCCCTTGGGCAACCGAGAGCCATTCCCTGCTCGCAAATCGCCCGTTGAGTGGATCGTCGTTTGTTTGGCCCACAGGGCGCGCGGGGGCGGACGCGGAGTGGGCGTGGGGGTGGGCGCCGACAGCGTGGGAGGCGATGGCGATCGCCTTCTCGCGCGGAGAGCGAAAGGGAACGCGCGATGAATGATTTAGGCGCCGGCCGGCCGCCCAGCCCCGCTCGACCTCGTAAATCCGCGAAAGTATTTCGTCGCATCCGCGGCGCGGCGCTCGGCGGACAAGGCCGCGGGCCACGCCCGTCGCCTTCGCTCCTCCTCGCCACGCCCCGTCCCGCCCCGCCCCGTCCCGCCCCGCTCCACCATCTGGCGGCACCGCCTCAGCCCGGTCATCCCCCACCGGCCCCGCCCCGCCCCGCCACGCCACGCCACGCTCCGCCACGCCACGCCACGCCACGCCACGCTACGCGCCGCCACGCCACGCTACGCGCCGTCACGCCCCGCCCCGCCACACTTCGCCACGCCCCGCTCTACTGCCACCAAGTCGCCCCGCTTGGCCCCGCTCCTCAACCAGCCCCGCTCTACCCGATTCCCAACCGGTCCTACCCCGCCCTATCCCGCTCCATCTTCCGGCTCCCCAACCGAACCCGCCTTGCCTCGCCCCGTTCCCCTCCCCCAGCCCGCCTCGCTACGCCCCTCTCCCCAACCGGCCCCGCCATATCCCGCTCCCTTAACCGGACTCACCATGCCCCACCCTTCTCTTCCCAATCGTCCCCGCCCCGCCTTGCCCCGTTTTCCTCCCCCCAAGACGTCCCACTCCGCCCTTCTCCCAACTAGCCCCGCCCTACCCCGCTCCCTTAACCGGACCCACCCCACCTGAACTTGCATTCCGAACCGGCCCCGACTCGCTACGACCCGACCAGTACCCACTCGCTCCCATCAGCATAACCTCGCCCCACTCCGGTCCCACACAGATCCTCTTCATTTATTATCGTCTCATCACCTCGCCCCGCCTCATACCCACCGCGCCTCAATCCCTCTCTTTTATTCCCGTCCTTCCTTATACGTCTCTCGTTTCATCCCTGTCCCGCCCTATTTCTGTTCCCCCTTATTCCGTTTAGCTTCATCATCCTATGTCTCGCCTGTGGTCTCCGTCCACATTCCCATTCCGTTATAATGTTGCCCCACCTCATCATCGTCCGGTTTCATCACGTCGTCGTCAAATGTTCCATATTGACTCATCCCAGCTGTCCTCATAGTTCCTCTTTACAGCTCCTCGCGTCTCCTCCCCTCGCCCTTGTTTATCTTCCCTACCTCATATTCACCCTATTCTTGCTTCATTCCTAAAAATCTTGATACCATTGGCATACGAACATTGTGATCTCCCGGTCAGAGGAACTACAGAGGTATAAGTTGAGACTATGAACCACGCAAGCCGGTACTGTCTTCATTGCACTCTTTGCCCAATCCAGTCTCTCTGACCCAGCTCTTCCCCACCTAGCGATTATTGCTTCATTCCTCTCTGTTTTACGGAAAGAATTTTGTTCCGGTGAATGTTCAAGGCCAAATGCAGTTCTTTTCACACGGTACGATTTCTCTTTAACTTGTATAATGAGGTTAAGTCAACTGCATGCTCCAACGGATCGTTATCATTTTTAGACGTAAAATTTCGTAAATGAAAAATGTAATCACAGATGTTGATGAAACAAAAAATTTCACGAATCCTAAAAATATCTCATGGTTAATTGCATCAAAATAATGGAATGAAAATAATGTAATAATGTTGTTAACGCTTGAATTAGAGTTGTTTGATTTGAAACACTGGTTTGAACTCTCATTTAAAGTACTGAACATATTCACCAATATTGAGAACAAATGTTAATATTTGTGTCATGGAACGCATTTTTAGTTTTCCCACCTTTGCTATTTTAGGAGAATAGAGCATAAAAGAATTCAAACAGAATACATTCCACACTTGAAAAGAATATACTGTTTCTTGTTTTATTGTAACTTCTAATTTTACCATCATCATACAACTTTACTTACAACAAAAATATGAAGAACATTCTTTCACTACTCCACTTTGTTAATTGTTTTAGGATTTATTTTTTTCTATTCTTTAAAGAGCATTTTAATAATTTAGTTTGATTTTTCAAAGTAAAACACGATTCACATATCTTCAGATATTTTCACTTAATGAAATTGTATTTTTATTAGGTTAAAAATAAATTTTACTAAATAATAAAATGTTTAATATGTGTGGCCTTTTTGGATACTGAATTCTATAACACTTTTCGAGAAAGTTTTAAAAATATCCGGCCTCCTTAAAGATTTTCAATACGCAATATTTAATCGAATTACAGGGGAGACTGATCGTGAGGTCAAGCAGAATGAACGTAGCAGTATCACAGTTTCACATTCATGTATACCTTTTTATATGACTGTAAATCTGGTAGCTTTTTATATCATTGCCTACTTCGATAGAACAGTGGCAATGTTTTATAAATGTAACACATTCTCAAACAAGTATTTATTGAGGGTAATGACCCATGTCATTTCATTACGTTTTCCCAGCTGGGCACGGTTCTCACATTCGGCGGGGGCCCTCGAACAAAAATAAAAAAATAATAATAAAAAAAACGGACGCTTCCGCACCGGCGCTCGCACTCCGATCACAAATGCTCCGGGGATGCGCTAACTGTAAAAACCAGGGCGCGAGCAGTATTATGGCAGGCCGGGCCTGGGTTCGGGCGCGTTCTCATGCACCGCGCCGTGTGTCATTGGTGGGGTGGGGTGGGGTGGGGTGGAGGGGGGCGGGGCGGACGCTTCCTGCCGCCAACACGCCCCACCCCCGGCGGGCCAGCCGTCCGAATAATAAAAGAGTCGCCCGCGAGAGTTATGGGCGGAGGTGGCGTCTTGGCGGCGCCGCGCCGCTCGCATTGCGCGGCCTGCAGTTTGGTGCATCAGGGCAGCGGTCTGGCGCGAAACGATTCGTTCAACAGAGAGCACCGCGCTGTCTTTATGAAGACACTTAGTTTTTATATTAGAAAGAAACCTCTTGAATCTTATATCCGTCGGGGAAGGTCCACCTCCTCGGACCTAACATTCCCTACACCAACGACAACAGCAGTTAATGTAAATGGAAAAATTAATAAATCGAGTTGAATCACTACGTCATCTACACATCATTACGAAGTTATTATGACGGAATTAACAAAGTGACACCATTAGTTTGGCGAAGTGAATGTGGCTCACCGGAAGTGATGGCTCCGCGCATAAACTGATGGCACTGCAGTGCCTCTTACCGGAAAGTCCTAGGTTCCTGTCCCGACGGCGCGGCGGCAGGATTTTTGACGCTGGCTTGTCAGCTAGGTCGGATTCAGTCGCTCTCTGCAGGAGAATTTTAGCGGCCGGATGCTCTGATCGGTAGTTTTCCTTAGTTTCTCCGATCAACATAAGGCGAATGCCGGAGCAGTGTCCTAACGTAGGGGCCACGGACCGCTCGCGATCTTTCCTAACTCTTCCTTGTCGTATCCTCTCCCCTTACAATCACACTATCATACTCGTACCATATATGCCGGGAGACCGATGGGGAACTTTGAGCTTGTCCCGTCTGGGGCGGTGCCTCGTTGATGGGATATACCTGATTGGGGATAGCTGACAGTAGGTCGGCGGCGGATCTCACCATCCAGAAGGGGAAGACCACCTCCATCTCCGGACCAAAACACGCACTGGATTTTTCGGGACTAATGATCCTAGTAGTTGACGCGCCCGGAATCACTAACAATCAATGAATGTGGCTCAAATTTAGTGCGAAAGATTCTCACCCACCGCGCTCGGTTTTTAATTCTAGCCGTTTTGATTTTGTTTACTTTTATTTTCTTCAAATTTTCAATTTTTAATTTTTGAATTTTCTTAAAGAATATAATTTTTTAGGAACTTCTAGAGGTTAGGCTTTTTAACATGATGGCCGATGTGTAAGTAGGTTATTATAATGGGTAATTGTTACCAATAATGCAGGAAGATATCTTTCATTGAAGCACCATTTGCTGTTCATTGTTTCATCGAGAACGACATAACAGTGAAAAAAAAGTGTGCACCAAACAAAGTTGTATTTTGTGTCCACACATTTCAAATAATAAAGATAGATTTCATCGGGAATTTAGAAAATTAAATGCAGAAATATTATTATAACTACTAACGGTATAAACACCAGCATTGCAACGTTGGAAGTTCAAATACTCGGAGACTCGCATGACGAGTGTCACATTGTAATTAGACAGTGCCTCTCGGAAGCTAACCGTCGCCAATAAAACCCATTTGCAAAGAACTCCAGCACCCGTCCGGGGGTGCGCGGCGCGCACAGCCGTTTTTAACGCACGCGTCCGCGCTGGAGCCTAATGAGCTTTGCCCTTAAGCGGCGCGCTCCGCTCCCGGGACGGCGCATAAGCGACGCGGACTCCGCGCAATGGTTCGCGTCAGGGGAATAAATGGCCAAATTCGTTGTTTCTTTCATTCAAAAGATTCAAACTAGGTTGTACAAAAGAAAGTAAAAAATATCGTTTCAAGATTCTCAAGAGAAAAATCCAAACGTTAATTCACTCCATTTTATACTTATCTTCTTCCTACCCTACAATAAGGCTCGTTAAACACACACTCTACAACAGGTGGTTTTTGCATAATTTTGGTTGAAATCAAGGCAATTTTTAAAATTAGATTTTCTCAGAAACTGCCCCAAATTTTTCTTTATTTTCTTTCTCCGAGAATGCGAAGTACGATTAGCAAAACTGTGCAGACCTGATTTTCGTAGAACGCTCAGAATTTTTTAAAATTGCAAAAATTACAAATAATGGGAGGTATTAAATACAATTAAAGTACCACTAGTTTTTTAAATACTTATGTATATATAAAATCTTCTCTTGAATATATGTAAAGTAATGTACTATATGCAACTTACATTTTTGTATCAGTCAAGAAATGTAGTAATGTAATATTGTTCTCAGCATATTTACCTCAGAAAATTACTTATAACAAATATGAGAGTATTAAGTACGTTTTCTAAGAAAAATGAAAAGTGTTGCGAATCAAAGAGAGTAAATGTAAATTTTACAGCAAGCAATTATCGCTAAGAAATCTTGATCGTAGAATATCAAACTTTGGTAATCGTTCAACTTCTTTAAAATTCATCCATATTATTATGCCAAAAACGTAACAAGATTTATGTATGCAATACTGGCTAAAATAATATTCAAAAGATAAAACGGTACATGAAACGGTGAACATTTTTATCTGCATATTATTTGCAATCATTCAAATCTGAAAGTTTGAAAATTAGATTTTTGTCCTTCTTTTGCCTCTTCCCTCCCACTGCGCGCCCCTGCGCCGAGGTGCTTCCTGCAGGCGATCCCCAGGCCTCCGCGACAGGCACTGCATGAACGGCTGCCGAGAAGGCTTCATTGTTTTACGTGATGCTACTGGCTGTGACAACGCAGCGTCGCTTTAGTTGGTTGCCTTCAAGAAAACATTTTTATCCTCGAAATCTCTTCGCTAGTTTTTACCCTCAATGGATCTATGTGGTATCTGTATCGTATCAGTGAGATGAGCCAAGCGTATTTGGTACGGAAAATTGCAGATGTCGAACATCTGTTAGAAAATGATGATGATGATAATAATAATAATAATAATAATAATAATAATAATAATAATATGATGATGATGATGATATAATGATGAAGAAGAAGAAGAAATATTTTATAACATGACTATTGTACCTATTATAAAAATAGGAATGTACAGTTATGAAGTTACAAATGATAATGATACATTACAGTTACAAATAAAAATGTACATTAAGGAGAGGAATTCACCTCCTTGTACTGTAACAACATTACTATTATTAGTTGCAAAATACATTACAACTAGTTGAATGTGGCGTCACCGACATTGTAAACTGTTTTAAAAGTATATTCATGTGTTGAAAATTTCTTTCGTACTTAATTTCTTTCATGCGTAGGTTTGTTTAAATGTGATCTTAAGAGTATCTGGGATTGGACTTACCGATGAATCGTAGTATCTGTTAATGTTATACTACAGTTCAAAAATTCCCAACACTCAATGGCCTGTATATTAATTCCAAACGGGAAATGAACTGGTGTTATATTGCAATTTCAAAATTATAATCGCTGAAAAAAAATACAGGTATATGCATGATGCGACAGCACATCTATATTTTTTACGTTTTGTTTTCTAATTTGAACATAAATGATCACCTGCAAGCTGTTGATCTGCATTATTCTCTAATGCTAATATAATATCATTCTCCATTAGTTCGGAAAATTCTGACGCAAAATCTTCTACAACTACATTTCATTCCCCTTGCTTAACACTTCCGTATTTTTGTCCCCTATTTTATAACTCCACAAACTCGGTCTGATTTTTGTTCTGAAGGCGAATATATACAAGCATTAAAAGTTTACTATTTTGTATGTTTATGTTCATAAGTTGTAAGTCACATTAAATTGAAAATCGATTTTTGTACGCTTAAGAAATGTATTGTTTAGTATTTACAGTTCTTGTTTCTTCGTATTAGCTTCACGTTCTTCAAATTTAATGTTCCAAGCGAAGTTGCAAATTCTGTATACAAAATTCACATGAAATACTTCACGCTTCACTACAACTAAAATTCTTCAGAATTTACAAAACATTCTTCCGGGCGATATTCATTTAGTTTTTTCTTGTTTGTCAAAAATCAATGTTGCTATCCTCATGGAACAAAAGTATGGTGTCGTGGACTGAAAATAATCATGGAATGATGGGGTTTAACCAAATACTATAGAGATTATACAGGACAGTTCCCCGTTCTTCCGCGCAACCGATGGAAACAAGTTTCTACTAGCGATCCTAGTGTCAGAACCTGGTAATGTAGCGCCAAATAGAAATGTCAATGTGGTTCTTACGGAGGAAACAAATATTTATAAATCTACCTAACGAAATAAGACTTATTTTTACCTACTCTCGCTGTGATTTAATTATATTGAAGGGCTCAAATTACGGAAAATTATAATGTACAATGTGTTATAATGAACATGAGAACATTGAACATTTAATGAACATATAATGACCATAATTTTCACGAATAAAGTTGTTACAAATGCAAGATTTTTTTGCCATAACACTTCCACTGATACATTTGGCCTTTTTTCCACTTACTTCCTTTAAAAACCATTGTATCAATACATTGATACCTCTGCTTTCATACATATTATTACACCCCTTACATAAAATATTCTGCAAGTGAATATTAATGATTTGCGTTAATTGTTTTTTTACGTCAAGTTTACTTTGACGTAAATAATTTAAAAAGTGTTTATTGAAAATATATTCAGTCTTAGAAAAACTAATAGGGAATTTATTTGGGTAGAAAAGTGTGGCATTCACATACTGTTTAATCAGAATATGCGAGTTTCTTAATTTATACTTTTCATCCAAATTCTGTTAAGCATTTCTACAACCATCATATGGCACGGTACTACACAACCAGCCACATACATAAGACTCAGCATTTTTCTGTACTAAACTTGTAGGAATATCTTCAGTGTTATGCATTTCTGCAATGTTCGTTACACATGATTCAATTGGGAATTGCAATGTGCAAGTAGTCTCCCAATTAAGTTATGTTATAGTTTTTAACGCATTTTATCCCAAAGAAAAGTCAAATTGTATTAAATTAGCTTCATTCATGTTCAAGATTCTTTCAATTTTTACCTGGTTTTATCACGAGGAAATGTGAAGAACGAACGCGAGTTCTGCTGTATTTTATAATAAAGCCAAAAACTACAGAATTTTTTCCTGCCATACGTAGAATGATGTAAAGAATAGTGTTGTAAAATATGTTTTCCAGAAATCTACCAGAAAGACCATAAAATGAAAAGAAATCAAGCAGACTAACATACACCAACAGAGCACTGAGCTCAGGGTGTACCAGGTTCTGCTACCAGGCGGAGCGTGCATCAGTGTTTCTCGATATACCGCGAAGTGTCCTGTATTGTCTTTATAGTATTTGGTTTAACCAATTCCACCTGCATAGATCCATTTAGATGGCGTTGGTTTAATTCCCGTCATACAAAGATCGAAGATCCAAAACACGAAAAAACACGTTTTTGACAACTTCATGGAATCTTATGGCAAAATTGAAAAACAAATTATCAGTTTCCCAACAGGGGACCAGACGCGTTCAATGACACCTCATACGTCTCGATTGGTGCACGGGAAGTAGTCTAGCCATGAGACACGGTAATCCTCACACAGGCACGGTATAGGAATTTACTCAAATACTCTATGGGGATGTCATGTTGCTGCAGTAGGACACTTATCAAGTTTTATAAGTAACCCAACATTACATCCTCATCAGTCTTGTTAACAATATTTGCATATGTCCAGGAACAACATTGTTTATATGCCTATCTTCCGATACCTGAGGTATTAATTGTTAAATTCATTCATTGGATTTGTCTCTTTTTGTCTCTTTATTTTCAATTCCTTTTGAAATATTATAGCACTGCAATTGTTTTATAAATTTCAAGATTCTAGGAGGCTCTGGCGCCATCGACAATTCTTTATTACCATTCGTACATCGTGAAATATTGCAATATGAAATTAAAATTGAAGGAGAAAAATGAGCCTTTATATGAAATAAAACGTATTACGACCGACGAGCGGAAAAGTTACATTATTCGTTCGAAATTCCAGCCTCAGTTCCTACCGTCGCTTTGGCTGGCTACAACACACTCGTAATACAACGTTTTGCAACACAACAGTAATATTTAGAGAAATATAAATAATGTATTTGACAATTAATTCTTTAGTTAAAAGCTTTGACATTTAGTCCAAAATAAACACATAAATTTCCGATTCTAAAATGCACATTGGTTGTCCGTATTGAAGAAAACGTGTCCATAGTGAAGGAATTTTCGATCCAAAACTGCTCGTATTGTTACAATGACAAGAAATGATTAATCCGAAGAAACATTTTCAAATTCAAAATATCCAAAGCCATTGTGACAATAAAGACCACGGCATTTCATTCTTCCCGCCTTTAATCTATGATATTGTGACCCGTAATCACGTGACATTTGCGAACCCTTCCTTTAACTTTCCTTGTCAGTTTGACGCGGGCATTCGAGGTGAATGCGTCAGGTTCTCATTTCTGTCACTGAGAATCTAGGAAGTGAGTGAAGTGAATGTATTTTTGAATGTTCTCCGTACATCTGTGGATAATATTTCACAGATTCATCGCAGAATTATCGTTAAAAGGTAAGAAGACATATTAATATTTTAACTCATTTGCATCATACATTATTGCAGTCTACTGTTTTCAGTGGGGTGTGCTAAGTTTTCGGTAATTTTAAGACAAAGAGTTATTAAAATTCAAGACTTATTAGGATATTAGCTTTAGAGATGTTTATTTCATCATTACACAATATATTTTTTCATCTTCTTTGTACTTCGTGCCGTAACACATAAATTTTAAGGGAATTATTGTTAGGTTAAGATTGTATCCCCTTTTCGGTGGAAGGTTGCCAAAGAACGTAAAAACGAAAAATGAAAAAAAACTTGTAATATAATTGTACTTGTTCATATTTTATTCGAATTTATGTACTGTATTATTATACTGTACTCGTATTTATGTACTGTATTATTATTATTATTATTATTATTATTATTATTATTTCAAATTTAATGTATATTAACGATAAACAATACAATGATGAACAAAAGAAAAAAATAAATGCCCATGAAAAAAATTATTTTTGATGATATGCTCGGGTGAGTGATCATTTGAATGAAATTGAGATTATTGGCTTTACAGAAGAAGGTGAAGTGTGGAACCAATGGCATTGGAATTCTCTAGTACATTATGAAATGTGCAACCCGTTTGATGTAAATATTAGAATCAAATTTTATATTCTTACTCACATATTCTACATCTCAAATTTATTTATATCCCAATGCCTCAAATGGCTTAATAATTTGATTGTATTGCTTAGAAAATAGATCTTTGCCGCGGCTTCAGAGGAATTTATTTTCTTGAAAAAATAAATTATACCTCAAATTAATTTTTAGATAAAAATGTACAAACTAGGGCACGTCGTGTACTTGACAAATAAATAGCGCACCGCTGATACGGACGCAACCTTGCTCCAAGGTCGTCCGCATTGCAGAGCTTCCATGCTTTCTGAAGGTGCAGCGGCATTCATTTTCAGAAGCAGTGACAACTAGGTCAGGAGTAGTGGTATAGATCTGCAAAGGATGAAGAATTAAAAGCTTTTGTATGTGCTTTTAAAACGAACACAGAACTTTAAGAAGGAATTAAGAGGGCAGTGAAAGACGTTGCAATGTGAATATGTTACTGAAAAGGACAACATCGAATCTCAATTACATCAATTGTAAAGTAAAATTAATTTGATCCTTTTAAAGAAGTTAAATTCTATAATGGGGCGACCATATATTCATTGACACGTTTCTTAATTTCAAATACGTCTAGTCAATCTATATCTAAGTGTTCATTTTTTATTTATTTCTGATGTAGTACATATTATGGAAACAAAAATGATGCCATTATTTCTGATATTTTTCAAGTGACTAAATGATCACGATAATTGTGTTACAGAATTGAATATTACTCTTCTTGTCAAATTCTCTATTTCAAATAAATAATATTCTTTTAATTTTAAGAATATTTACAACGTAATTGTCTCTTGCACATTTCTTGTTAATTATTCTTACTCGAATTTTCAATGTTTAAATATACAATGCTTGCGATAATTTGAAGTAATAAATGTAGTGGCCCTAATAACGTTAATATAGGATAATACAGGTGTCCCACCAACTACGGACCACCCCCATAACTTCTGAATGGTTCAGGATATCGAAATGCAGTTTTCGCTTATTAATGCGGAATCATGGGGCAAGTTACATATCGTTGAGAAATGGTCTATAATATTTTTAGTTGTCGAGAAATTTAATCATCTTTGATTTTTTAAATGGAACTTTATTTTTTTTCACTAGCAAAGGATTGATCATGAAATGGGGAATAAAATGATGTACCAAATGTTAGTATTTTGGTGATAATTTGAGTGTAAAATTAGACTTTCTGACATCTGATTTTTAAGTAAACGGACCTCTCCTGTAGCAGCCCTTGCAACAGTCGCCATTGGTAAAGGTGGCCTTGGTTGCGTCGAGACTGTTTCGTGGAGACAGTGTGAGAGGGGTGGCCGTGAATGATAGAGGCGCAACTACAGCAATTCATGGTCTTGACACGAAGATCATATGAACAAACATCAATATTAACGATCAGATTGAGAGATTTTTTCCCATTTATTTATTTGAATTGCACTTTTCTTCTACCGAAATACAAAAGCAACGATAATAAAAAAGAACAAAATAAAATAATTTGTAGCGGAAGGTCGACAATAATAAAGGTCCCTTTGAAACTTACAAGAATCGAACTCAGTGTGTTATGGCAGAAAAAAGCTATCATTTTAAAACAAAGGAAGGGAATGAATGCTTAAAAATTTTTATTGTTATCTCTCGATTAATTCATCAAATAATAGTTAAGTAGACATTTTCTAATATTATTTACTGTTAATAAACATCCTATTTAAGCACGTATCAAAAGAATAAAACCATACTAATTTTGAAATACTCTTGATAGTCTATCAGTGTAAATTTACTAAACTTTAACACAAATGCACATTTGCAGTCACGACTGCTAATACTGATTGGAGAGTTTCTCACTTCATAACGCCACGTTCTGCCACAAACTTGAAAATATTGAAAATACACGGCAGAAGGCGGAAGTGTACAGTTTTTTTTCATTTGTGAACAGCAATAGAGGTACGGTTGCGAAGTGGACGAATAAGCTTACTTAAAAATGAAATTTACCAATGAAGAGGCGGTGGTTGAATTCTTGTCAAGTTTGAAAATGAGATTTACTATTAAAAAAGACAAGTTAAATGCAGATAAATCGATAGAAAAAATGTCTCATTCTGATCGTCAAAAGTGTTTTTTCTTAGTGTTACCTATGTGTCAAGACCATAGATTGCTGTAGTTAGGTCTCATATCTCTCACTGCCATCCCTCTGTCTCCTGTCTCCATCTAAGTGTTGACGCCGCAAAGGCCACTTTCCCCGATGTTGTAAGGGATGCTACATGAAATGTTGTCCGTTTAATTCAAAATCACATATCGGAAAGTCTAATCTTATACTCTAATGGCAATAAAAATACTAACTTATGAAATCAATTTATTCCTCTGTTCATGATCTATTCAGGATGTTCATCATCTGTTCAGGCAGATCGCCAGGCATCGCTGGTGAAAAAATACATAGTTCCATTTAAAAAATCAAAAATGATTACATTTCTCGGAAACAAAAAACATTACAGACAATTTCTCTACGGTATGTAACTTGCCCCATGGTTCCGCATTATTCAGCGAAAACCGTGAACCGTTTAGAAGTTATGGAAGTGGTCCATAGTTGATGGGACAACCTGTATACTTAATGTGCTTATGTACATGCTAGTTGATTTTTTTTATATCAATTTACATTTACAGCTACACGTTCTCTTCTTTGTTGTTAGAGACAGTGTTTTGTTTGTCAACTTACTATAGCAGTACCTATTAGAAACATTTTCAACAATTTCCGTAAATTACAAGTCATTCTGAGATTATACAAACGCTAGTGCTAATGAATAATATAGTGTTCTTTTGTTTCTGTTACATGCTAAGAAGGATCTAGTTACTCATACTTCATAATTCATATGAAACAGAACGGTGATCATATTCCATTTTGCCGTTTCTTTTACTTCCGTATAAGACGACGAGAATGTGAAAAAATAAAAAAAAATTGATAAGCTAACAATAATTTGTTAATAATTATTATTCTCAGATAAAGTCGTAAAGACGATAGTAATAAAAAAACTATTTAAGTCTTTGACTCTCTCCCTGACTTGAGCGCGGCCAGCTCGCAGATGGCAAGGCAACGCGTGCGCTTTCAATTCAGAAGAAGCCATCGCGAGGCAGAGCGCTTCGATTTGTACAGCGAACGAAGATTAGTGGTGTGCGCTGTCAGCCGCGAGCCCAACCGAACCGCACGCGCGTTAACGATGGTGATTTGCGATGACGCCCGCAAAGCGCCGCGCGCGCGTTTCTTCAGGCCGCAGAGCACCGCGCGATCACCCGCAAGCGCCGCCGCCGCGGCGCCGCGGGAATGGCCTGTCAGGCGCCTGTCGGCCGCCGTGAGGAATAAATGGATGTTATAATAGCGCGAACTGACGCGCGTTCGGTCGAACGGACGGTCGGCCGGGCGGCCGGTCGGCCGTCGGTCGAACGGTCGGTCGAACGGACGGTCGAACGGACGGTCGAACGGACGGTCGAACGGACGGTCGAACGGACGGTCGAACGGACGGTCGAACCGAGGTCGAACGGACGGTCGAACCGAGGTCGAACGGACGGTCGAACGGACGGTCGAACGGACGGTCGAACGGACGGTCGAACGGACGGTCGAACGGACGGTCGAACGGACGGTCGAACGGACGGTCGAACGGACGGTCGAACGGACGGTCGAACGGACGGTCGAACGGACGGTCGAACGGACGGTCGAACGGACGGTCGAACGGACGGTCGAACGGACGGTCGAACCGACGGTCGAACCGACGGTCGAACCGACGGTCGAACCGACGGTCGAACCGACGGTCGAACCGACGGTCGAACCGACGGTCGAACCGACGGTCGAACCGACGGTCGAACCGACGGTCGAACCGACGGTCGAACCGACGGTCGAACCGACGGTCGAACCGACGGTCGAACCGACGGTCGAACCGACGGTCGAACCGACGGTCGAACCGACGGTCGAACCGACGGTCGAACCGACGGTCGAACCGACGGTCGAACCGACGGTCGAACCGACGGTCGAACCGACGGTCGAACCGACGGTCGAACCGACGGTCGAACCGACGGTCGAACCGACGGTCGAACCGACGGTCGAACCGACGGTCGAACCGACGGTCGAACCGACGGTCGAACCGACGGTCGAACCGACGGTCGAACCGACGGTCGAACCGACGGTCGAACCGACGGTCGAACCGACGGTCGAACCGACGGTCGAACCGACGGTCGAACCGACGGACGTATCGTTGTATGGACAGACGAACGGGCTGACGGACGGATGGGCGAACGGTCTTTGAGGTGGTGAGGATGAAGCTGGATAGTGAAAGAGGGGGCAAGGGTGGGTAAGGGCGTAGCGGGTAAGCCTGCTGACGGATTTGTCAGTAAGAGGGTGAATGAACGAATTGGGTAATGGGTGACTGAATGAAGCGAGATGGAACTTACGGGGAGTGAGCGGATGGCTGTGTAAGGAGGGCTTGGGTGCATGAGAGAACGAATGAGTGATTGGGTTAGTGGGCGAGTGGATAGGTAGATGAGCGAGCGTGTAGTAGGGTGACTGAGTGAGGGAATGAATGGGTGGGTAAGTGGGTAAGCGAATGAGTGAATGGTTAGGTGGTTGAGTGAACTAGTGGATGGATGGGTAGGTATGAGACTGGATAGGTAGGTAGGTGTGAGAGCGAGTGGGTGCAAAATTTCATTACTTTATATGGTATTAGATATTGGCTCGGAAAACTGAATACGATCGTGAATTCTCGGCATGAATATTGACTCAACTGGGGCGGCTTGTGTACGAATGTAATATACCGTTTAGCGTTCGAGACTGTTATACCCAAGTTCCCGGATATATATTCCATCAAAGATATGGATTTTTAAGAATTACAAATCGTTCGTACGCCGCCACAGGAATGGAACTATAGCCGACTTTCCCATGTTGTCGATTTGTGGCATGTAGAAAATCCTGGAGCCTAAAAGAAGTCTTTAGCTAAATTCTAATCCTGTTTCGTCGCCCGAGTGATACTTTGTTTCTCTACTAGATGGCAAAACGAGCGAAGCAGAATTTGAGTGGTTAGTTGGAAGAGCAGACCTCATGGGCTGATCCCCGCCACGTAAATTCATTGATTAGTGACTCAGCCAACTGCTGAAGTTGTTAATGTCGTGAGTGTAGTACATGTTTTTTATCGCGTAAGATGGCGTTGATCAGCCACCGCTAGATGGAAACATCTGGCGCCGACTCGCCAAGTAAAGTAAGGCGTCATTGAATAGAATTGAATTCGCCTCAGAAAATGATAATTTTGGAGTAGTCCCAGTTTTCTGTCGGTGTGCGATATGAGCAAAAGTTGTAAGCAACATTTTTTCATTTATTTATTAATATTCTTAAAAATTCCGTGAAGTTTTTTCGGTCGATGAACACCTTTTGAGAGCGTCGTGTAGACGGACGAGAACGCGAGAGAGCTGGAACACACAAGCAGTTTCTCGAGCGAAGGATCGAGTCAGCAGTGGCCAGCCCGTTGGACGGGGGGGGGGAGAGACGTGCGAGCAGGTACACGGCCAGCGAGCCGAGCTCTCGCCGTTCGCATAAATCAATCACGCATTATTAGATGTTTGCGGATTGAAATTTGCACCGGCTATTTACGGAGTGGCCGCGAGCATTGAGCAACGCTCGGTGCACTATCGGCCGCGCCCCGTTGTCGGACGCACACCCGTCACGGTCACGTTCTGTAACGCGCCTGGCAGATGAAATAGTGCAGGGGTGTCCAACTTACAAAGTCTCAGGGGCCGCAACTAAAACTTTTAATACGATTGCGGGCTATATTTTCGTTATTTATAGACAAGTGACCCTGCATCTCGGCAGTTTGCCCGGCGAGCCTGAACCGGGGGGGGGCGGTGTGGAACAATGCAGATATCATGCCGTACCATACATAATGCAATGAAACACATTGGGATAATTTTGATTTTCTGAATTTACAAGAAAGAACATTCTTAAATGTAAACTTAACTATTTTTACATTAAGAAGGTGTTTTTCCCTACAGGGTGCGTGCACTAGGAGCACAGTGTTCTCGCTCGACACAGATGCAAGGGGCCTTTACATTTTACTAATAACCTTTTGCGGGACACAATAAAAGGTTCCGCGGGTTGCATGCTGCTCGCGAGTTGGACAACCCTGAAATAGTACGTGACATGTGTTGAACAGGGATGCATAAGTTACCGCTTAGACGCATACAAATAAATGCCGTCTTTTTTTTGTTATTTGTTCACAATTGAGGCATTCGGATGTAGAAGATAACTTTTGATATTTTGCAAAACTAAAATTATTGATTTATTTGGCTCTTCTTGTAAATGAGATAAAAAGGCTCTCTTTATATCATATTAGCTTTAGAATCCAGAAAAATTGACAATGAATATATATTAATACCTAATGTGCAGCTCATTTTCGTGAGTTCAAGTCACCATTGCACTTTCGTAAGTAAGGTGAATCGTCAGTTATTATTATTTCCGCCCGAAGGCCTAAATTGTAAATATGTAAATGTAAATATTTAAGTGGCTGGGCGGAATAGCAGACCTCACAGCAAGAGCCTTGCCAAAATAGACATTATTATTATTATTATTATTATTATTATTATTATTAATAATATTAATATTATTATTATTAATATTAATATTATTATTATGAAATATTGTTGCTATCTTAACGTGACACCACCGGCGGGTATTTTCACATTGTGTGTATGTATTTGGCAATTAGGGTCGAACTAATCCGACTTTTGCTACCTGGAGGTGTTCTTTGCCTGGGGCGCTGTTTTTATTTATTTATACACACACGCCTGCGGATAAGGAAGGCTTGTGGTGAACATGACGTATTCCCATCACCGTATCTACTAAACTTGGCCTGCCTGAGCTTTTCCGCGTCGCACAGCTGTAGAAACTGAGACTATTGTATTGGATAGCTACAGCTCAATTTTTGCCTCGACTGGGAATCGAAGCCGGAATGAGATCACAAAAAGCTAGGTCCCTGTCCGTGAGACACCCGAGGAAAAAATTTTCATAATGAAATTGTTTGTAATATGGTAGTTGATACTGAAATGAAATTTTAAACAAGTACAGTTGTCAGGCTCGTACATCATTGGTCACAGAATGAAAAATATCCATAGAAGTTTAAAAAAACTTTCATTATAAAATTAGTTGTCTCTGAGACATGAATCAATACTATTGAAATTGAGTAACTTGCAGCGTTGAGTTTAGAAACTCACAGCGTTAACTTCTGTAAGTGCCTCGAAACCACCAAAAATATTCTAAACAGAATTCTTTCTGGATTTTTTAGATGGATTCAGCTAAAATATTGATTACCTCTCAAATCACCACATACAAGCTCTATAGATGCTTAAAAAACAAACATTTCATTCAAGAATTGCGTTAGAATACGCTGGAAGGATGAGAAAACAGACAAAGACGATCAGTTCGTCACCAGTAGATTGATATGTCTCCAATGTCATATAACGGTGAATTACAGTTAGTCACATACACACACGCAAGTAACCTGATTACTCCATGAAACATCGTCCACTTTGTAATAATTTTCGCCAGTATTTTGCAGTATAACTTTAAAAATGAGGGAATTTGAATCTCAAATTTGAAAAGAGAGTTCTGCATAATATGATATTTTGACAAACTAAAATTTGAGGCTTCAAATTAATAGTGTAATAAAAGGTCGAATATCAAATCCTGAACTGACGAAGGAAACCACTTTCTTTGGTTCACATATATTTCCGCAGCACAATAAAAAAATACACTGGCTAAGGTGACTGAGGTATCAATTGATATCTCTGCTATGCCTCTTACCGGGAGGTTCTAGGGTTTGAGTGAGGAAGATTTTTTTTAAGAATGTGACGCTAAATACTTTCCAAACGCTAGCAGAAGAAAGAAATTATATAATTCATTGCTGAGTCCGTTGCCAAAGGATTTTTAAGATTTAATCTTAAGAAACCACGAAAACCTAGTAGACATTCAGATTGATCCCAAAGAATTGATCTCAGACAAGAAAATAAATTTGGTAATGTTGATTTTTACTTTATTGTCCTCGGTAAGTCCTAAGAAAGTATTGTAATCATGCACCGGAAAACGGCGAATTTTTGACAGAAAAACTCTTATTGCAGAGCCCTCGTAAAAGGAAAGTGGATAAATCTTGTTCCTATGTAGTATACGTAGTAAGTTAATTCCTCTAAGACGTGTAGACAGAATTCACATCTTGTGGGTCTTCGGTATCGAAAAATAGATTGACGGCAAAACGTCCTTCGTCTGTTTGTCCGTCTGGCATCTGTCCATCGGTCCATCCGTCTGTCCGTTCTTCTTTCTGCCCATCCCAATTTCGATGATCTCTCTGTATTGTTGAATATTTGTATGCTTGAATTAAGGAGCAAGACAATTAGATTTTTATGCTACGGCCCAAGTTTGTATGTCAGAGCGGCTGCCTGGTGCAGCGGTGAAATGCACGGCAAGTTAACTCGGTGGATCTGAGTTGGAGTCTCGGCACGGAGAAAAATTGCCTATTGGAAACACTATTGCAGGTTTGTGAAGTAGAATAATATTGCGGAACAGTTAAAATAATATGAGAAAGTGTGTGCAATATCAGTTAATATTCGAATTAAGGAGTTCCAGATTTTTAAGGCACTGATGGTATTTTTAAAATGGTCAGTTTATGGAATTATGGCGTACAATACGTCAAAATGGCATTAGTATATATTTAAGTTGTATTTAATCTGCATTGAACGCTTTCAGGCATTTCAAACCGTTCAGATAATAAACCAACATCGTTTTTCTCAAGGTCATGAAATTGAGGTACAACAAATCACTAAAAATATATGCACGCCCAACGTATTGAAAAAATAATAAATCGAAGTGTACTCATATTTTAGAAACATTCATGTGAGGTTCCGTGACATTAGCTCCAGATGACTGCAATGTGAATTTGAGGTGACCAGTTAAGCAAACAAATTTCTCGTTCATGTTTTTAGCGTGAATTTTATGTTTGTGAATTGAAATCTCTCTCGATATTGGTTGATAGTACTAAACTGATCGTTATTTGTTGGTAGAGATTTCACTTGATGGAAAGTACAAATGTACATTGAGTGAAATCCATTAGGCCAGATTTGGTGATTTATACATACTTTTCGATGAATGTATCAGTAATGCAGTGACACACAAACACAATTACTCGCCTTATTGTTTTGCTGAAATACAGAACACGCATTTTTTCAATTCATTATTTTAAATTTATTGCTTATTTATAAATTGCTGTCGATATAATTATGAAATTCTTCTTCAGTTTAGACACTGACAAACGCTCTGCAACATCTTCAATATTGTAATTGTAGAAGACGCTGAATAAATTTTGAACATTTGAAATCTTCGAATATTCAACGAGACCTACGAAAATGCCAGCTGCGTTATTTAAAAAGAATGGAGAAAAGGGTCTTAGCTTTGGCTTAGAACAAACTTTCAAACAAAACTTTGGAGACAATTTTTAAAAACTTGTTGAAACTACAGGTAAATTCTCCTCAAAACGAAAATATCCGTTTCAAATTCACGATGCCTCAAGATCGGTCTGATCCATCAGGAATTATCAATTTTGGAGAAAAATTGTCGGAACAGTTTAGACGCTAGTACACGGACGTACGTCGGTATCAACGACCCACTAATCGTGGAATATGACTGTATAACAAGATAAGTAATTTACTATTTATAGGAACGAGGTCTAACCACTTTTTCGATGGGGTAATTAGTGCACGTAACATTTTAAATCTACTTGAGATACTTGTTGATTCCTGTTAAGTTTCAAAACAAATGTCTGACTTTGCATTATTGGTTTTATGATGACTCAAACGTCATTTTTTGACATCGTAATAAATTTTAAGTGTATTTATTCTAATGTAATTATTATTTAAATACGGTGGTTACGAATGATACACAAACTAAGCTTTTCTTTACCTCCAATGGAATGAAGAGTGAAAACCTAATTATATGGCTGACTCATACACATCCACTCTAACAACTCTCTTAGAAGCTTGTTTCTAGCTTGTAAATTCAACTGATAGTAAAAAATGCCATGGTCCGAAATTTCTTTGTCAGGAAGAATGAAAGTGAAATAACCAAGTCGTGACCTTTCCTAGACTGCTGCAGTAAGAGGGGCACGGAATCTCTGAAGCATGGCGAGCTTTCCTGTCAACATGTTAGCCTGTTGACGTACGAACACGCCAATTTCTCTTCTGTGTAATGTTGTCCTTGATTCTCGCGCAAGCGGTGACGGTTTTGCATTCAGTGTTTGTGAATTACGTTTTTGACTCAAAGGTTGCACCTTCGCAAGAAGGATGCGTTCGTAAATAAGGCGTAATTTGAATTTGAGATGAAAGCAATAATTCCCCCATGTCAGTGTGCCGAAAGAGCGTTTGTGATTTATTAAAAAAAGCGTTCTCTAAAAGTATCACGGTGCATGGTCGATCGTGGTCGAAACTGCTAAAGTGAAGGTGGTCTCCTGAGAATTACACAGGCGGTACTCGTACCATACCCTGTTTCTGCATTAAATCAATGTGATAATGAAAATGGTTCTGATAAATACCTTTCAGGAGCTTTCGTCTCGAGACCCTTCATGCTTTTGTACATATAATTATTGGCGATAATAGAGGTTGTGTGCACCAAAGTAAAACTATGTGAAAAACTCGCATTTGCATCTGAATATTGATTTCGAACCAATTTAATGTACATAAAAATCATACTTATACGTATTTCAGTTGTGCAATATAGTTCATTCTTAAAACCTACAAAAAATTAATTGGAAAATTATTTTTTTATTATTTTACGTTGTGAGGAGTAAGAATCTGTTATTAAATCTTTTGTTATGTTGTATGGTATAGAAATTATCAATGTTTTCAGTAAAGTGAGAAATTCTTTCCATTAGCCATATTTAGTAACAATAATATAGTTTTTTCTCTTTAATAACATAATATATCAGAAATATTTTAGTTTCTGCATATTACAAACGATAAGTGACAAATAAGTAAACAAATTAAGCAAGCCGTAACTAATTGACCAAATCGAAAACGATATACGAGGGATACAGAACAACAATAAAACAGCATAAATTCCTTATTTGCAGAACAAACTAGAATAAGATTTTCTATTTCTTATTTTCTGTCACCCTCTGCTTGAAAACTAAATATTTTATTTTAAGTTTAAATTTGTATAGTATTACAGTGTATATATTTCTAGACGCTTAAAAATTAATTTCAATATCTACGACGAACTGTCTTGTTTCGAACACAGATACGAACATGAACAGACGTTTTAGAACTTAGGTCTCGTAATAAAATGTTTTATGAGCAAAAACACAAGATCTGCATCGCATACTGCAGAACACAATAGAGTTTACAACCAATTCAACTCATTGTAAGAATGCTATGCAAGTGTTCAAGTAAATTAGTGATGCTACAGAATGGCACAGTCTTCCTCGTACTGGTTATTTTTTAAATATTTTTATTCCGGGATAGCTTTCTGGTTTTGCTTCAACCTCTGCCCATCTGCCATCTTGGGTCATAACCTAGTCTGGAGCTCAATCCCGATCCCCGAACATCGCATCGGCTTATTTAGCCCTAAACTGTACTTTTACTCTACGTCAATGGTATGGCTTCATCCCATCTGAGTACTTGCACCTTTGTTGTGGTTATAAGAATCCAGTTCCTCCATTACGCACACATGGTTCCCTGCCAGGCCAAAAGATTATAGAAAGACCAAAGAATCAGAGTAATATTTGTAATTTTTGGAAATTCAGAGTTTGACGAAAATCGGATCTGCGCCATTTTTATAAACCTTTTTTGCCCAAGTTGAGAAAATAATTTAAATAAAAAATTAAAAGTAACTTTCAGAAAGTAAAGGAGCTTCATGTTAAGAATCCCTAAAGTCAAAATATCCCATATAAATTCAAGAAACGGATACCTTACCCAAATCGATCGAGGAATTCCGAATTTTGTGATAATCCTGTATACGGTTGATCCGTTAGCGTTGTTCATAATAGGACAGACGGATGGACGGATGGAAAGATGTTTCGGAAACTTTTTTGGTATCAAGGACCCACAAACCGTGGATTTTAAGTACAGGTCATGTAAGAGAAAGTAATTTACCACTTACAGGAAACAAGATTTCGCTCCTTTTGCGATATGAGGGATCTAGAATACAAAATTTTATGTCGAAGAATGACCTTCTTTGTCTGAGCATGACAATACTTTTCCTTTACGATGTAATTAGTACGTGAGAAAGTAAACAACTGAATCGACTGAGTAGACTTTACAACAGGTTGTATTGTACTTTAAAATATTCATACCTAAATGTAATATAAGCAGTCTTTCATTATTATATTTCACAATAATCAATGTAATCTCTGTTTTAAATTTGTCCAAAATTTATTTCTTCAGTGTACCATATCAACATATCGTCAAACTACCTTCTAATTTTACTTCCTCGCCTTTACGAAAGGTAGTTCGTAAGAAGATAAAGTTATGTAATCATTCGCTGAAAAATGGCGAATTTTCTGCAGAAAAACTCTTATTGCCAGGCCCAGGTAATAAAAAGTGGATAAATGTAGTTGCTAAATACAGAAAATATTCTTCTTGCACGTGGTGTAGTCAGAATCCATGACGGAACATTTAGATCTGGATGCGTCTGTCCGAGTCCGACTGATACGGCGCTTCTGTGGCGTAGGGTGGAGTGGCAAGTGTGACACCAAGTTATCTCTTCGAGAATATAAGTTTGGGACTCGGAGCGGAATTTTATTTTCTGGTTGAAAACACTTTTACAAGTTTGTTTATTAGTAACGTGGTTATGTAATATAACGGGAGTAGACATAATGTGAGAAAGTATGTGATATTTTAGCCCAACTAGTTTCCTGAATCACCGAACCCTTTCACCTCCACTATATGCGTCTGCCTCCCTGTGCGTCACCCTATCGATTTCCCATACTTTCGCTGGCGACTGCAGCGAAGATGGTCCCGAGGTCTCACTCTCCCAGGTGAATATCAGTTGTAATTTATGCAGCTGACCCCAACGGCCGCCTCGAAACAACATAAATCTCGCATCCATTGACCTATATGTTCGAGTTATGAACCCGGGGTTCTTTTTAAACGCGGTTATTACTGAATCTAGGTCATTTTTATTCGGTCGTAAATAATAACTCGGTGGAGACGGGGCTGCCCTTTGGAGCGCGAGCCGCGTAATAAGGTCGAGAGGATTCCGGTAGCGGCATCAGATAACGCGTGACGGCCGCCGTGGAGGAGGAGAAGACGGCGAAGGCGCACCGGGAAGAAGATGCGGGGACACCGACGCGGGCAGTGCGCGAGAGCGCAGTTTTGGAGAACTCCTCGGAGAAGGGTGGTCGTTATCACTTTCAAGCATTTCCTGCATACTTGTGTTGGTATGGTTATAATCACAACCTACACAGTTGTGTAGATTTGAGTTGCTCGTTTATTATTATTATTATTATTATTATTATTATTATTATTATTATTATTAGGTTGCATCAACTACTAAATCATTAGCGACCACTATTGGATGTAATGTTATGTTATGAGGATGAAACGATATGGTGATGATAGGGAGTGATAGGACGAACACATTCAACCATGCCCGAAGCGGGACTCGAACCCGCGACCCCACGGTCCAAGACCACTACCACACTACTGCCTTGAATTGCTCGTTTTGTTTGTAAACACCGGCAAAGGTGGCTCACACTGTCATTGCAGTTTCTATGACCGGGAGGTCCTAGGGTTCGAATATCGAGGATTTTCGACAGTGGCTTCTCAGCTTGATCGAGTTCAGCCGCAGTCTGGGGGAGAATTCCAGCGGCCGGCTGCTCTGATCGGTAGATTCTGTGGTTTCTCCGATCAACACCAGGCGAATGCCGGAACAATACCCTAACAAAGAGACCACTGTCCGCGCCCGATCTTTCTTTCCTCTTCCTTGTCCTAGCGACGCCACACTGGTGGGAGATACCTGGTTAGGGAGAATCCTCGAAAGCCGACATAAGTCAACGCCCGATCTCGCCCTAATAACGGGGATAGATCCCTGCCACCTCCCGCGATAAAACATGTACCACACTTACGGAACTAATGACCTTAGCAGTTGACGCGCCCGTAATTACTTCTCAATTGCTCGTAAATGGGCTTCTGAGAGTATCGATTGTGTTGGTTGCTGAGTATTTGCGATAAATAGGGGGCGGATTTTAATGAAATGTCATTTTTTAATTTTCACTTTGGAACGATGCCGTTTAGTATACACATTAATTTTATGTTTTGACAAAAGGATATGACTCAGTTTTATATGTCATTTTGTTGCATTTTTCGTCGATTTCTACTAATAAGTCATTTTTTTACATTTTCGCGTCATTTTTAATGCAGATTTCACTTTTTTAATTGACTTTAATATCTTTTTAATGATATTTGCTTCAAATAATATTTTCAACATGCAACATGAGTTTTCCACAGAATTTTTGAGTAGCCGATTCAATTTCTTTGCTCGTGTATTGTATTGTGAGACGTGGTGAATGCTACGCAATCTAAGGTTCCTCTAACACCTATCAGCGTCATTGTCGGTTCGGTTGATTTTGCGTTGAATGAAGGCAGATATTTCGTGGTGAAGAACAGTCTAAACCAAACGTGTGCAAGTTCAGTTCACTTGAAGAAAAGGAAGACGTCTCGATTACTTCAGTAACATATCAGACAGCTTGAGTTGTTCATCAGAACTGGTTTTCATAACATTTTCTAAATCATTTTACTTTGCTTTTAGGGCATTTTAAGAACATTTAAAGGTCATTTTATTGATCATTTTGTCGATGTTTTAGGTTATCATAATTCTCCCCCTAGAGATAAAGTTTTTATATCCTCTGTATGAACTTACATTTCGTGACAGTACGATTTTAATTTGGAGAGAGGCGGAATGGCATGTAAATTTCTTACAACTACAAGACATTTCCAAAGTGTGAATCTGCAAAGGTTGTGTTGGAAAAGTGTAAATATTTTATACTTTTTTCTCCTACATGACAATTCTAGGTGAATACCGAATCAGTAGAAGATACCATGGATTCCCTTTCCCTTGATGCCCATTCTTTCCATCTTCCCCTTATCAGTGAATGCCGACTATTTATCCACGAGATAAGATATCAATTTTCTAAAATTTATATGAAACCATCAACTCAAACCACCGTAAATGTGATTCTGCTGGGTAGAAAATTACTCTCGATAAGTCATCAAACTGAATCAAGACCTAATTATCACATAAGGGAAACAACAAGCGCACAAGCAACACACTTTCGCAGAGATACTCATTAGCATCGTACATACATAATAGGAAACGATACGATGGAAGACACTAAATTAGGCTTAAAGACACAAATTGTTTCTTTAGCCGTAATTTACAAAATAGGAGACCTCCATTACATTTTTGGAGAGTACCTTCGCTTCATACCACTGGTCGTCAGTAAATTTCAACGTTTGGTTCCTGTATGATGCTCTTTTCTTTAAAAAAACGATTTATTTCTTCTTAGAAGTATTTTACAGCTTTTCCAATCGTCTCTCACATGGCAATATCCATTTCCCTCTTATCCAGCCATTCTCTTCTAGACCTCTTTTCTTGCAGATCTTTAAAAACAATTATTTACAAAGTGTGGCATTTTTGCATGAATCCACCTACTTATACGTTATACTGTAATTCAGTAGCGAAACATAAACCATGTTCTTGGAATTTTTTTTATCCGACAGAAGTAGAAGTTGGACCCACTTTAAGGCTGCGGCGACTCTCAGGGCCGCGGGCGTATTTAAAGTGGCTGGGACAGCGTCTCTTTTGCGATCCCTGTGGGAAGTGAAGTGCGCGCTGTCGGCCGGCATTTGTCTGTCCGACAGATCGCCCTGACTTTGTCGGACGGTGGCCTCCCAGATCTCTCCAGTGGTTAATGAGACCATTCTGTGGTAGTCCGTTGATTGATTTGAATACTACGTTTAGGATAAGTGACCATATATTTTACGAAAGGCTATATGTTTACTCTTCGACTTGCATTGGAATAATTCTTTCTAATTCCCGTGATGATATATGAGAAGACATTACATGTACATCATGTGAAACGGTGAAATTCAATTGGTGCGGACTTGATGTGTTTCAGATATGGCCCTATAGAAAATTAGTTTGTCTTACCTTTTTGTTCATTTAAAACCCAAACAAATCGAAAAAACAATTTGAAAGTATTTTCAAACCAAAAAAATCAATTTCCATCGCGTTGTCCTTTCCATCCTTCCACGTTGTTATTGTGTAAGTATGATTTTATATAAAGTTAATAACTATAATGATTTTTATGTAATGTCAGTTAGAGGATTCCATGGAAAAATATGTACAAATCAGTGAATATAGTATTGCAAAGAAATTAATATCTTGCTCTCATTATGTATCACATAAGCAGAATCAGGCCAACTTTGTCCTGCTCTGTCTGTCTCTTCCCTCTCTCCCCCTTTCTTCTTCCTCCCTCTCTTTTCCCTCGCTCCCCTCTTTTCTAACCACTGTCTCTCTTTCTTTCCTCTCGTTCTTGGTCCATCTGGCTCTTTTTCTCTCTCGCTCTTGTTCCATCTGACTCTTGTTTCCTCTTTCTCCTCTCTCTCCTATCTAATCTCTCTCCATCATATTTATTTTTTTATATTAAATAATGTTAAACTATTAAATTACTAATTGAGCATAAAGTGACAATCGTTGTACATACATGTAATTTTTAATGATATCAAATACGTTGCAGTAATATTTTACTCTCTCTATTGACTACATTATCTTTGGATCTTTTACCGTCATCATATTTCCCTTCCTCATTACCGAAGAAGAGGAAGGCTGGTATATAGCTAATGGGAATTTGGAAGGAGATTGGGAAGGGGATTATCCATGTATAGGAGGGAAGGGAAAGGGTACTGTGATAGGTTAAGTATTTGTAAGAGAGAAAGGAAGGCAGATCGAATGTAACGGAAAGGGATAAGATATTGAAAGAAACTTGGTCAGAGAACTTACGAAGTATTAAAAACTACGAAGTACTCAAAGTTGCAAATGTCAAATTTATTTTCAAACCTATTCTACACCTTCAATATGAGCCAAAGATTTGTTTCTCATTGCAATTTATCCTAATATAGGTCTTTAAATATCATCCTCTTTTCAATAAAACTGATTAGTTGTTGAGTAATAACTAATGAAATTAGAAGGGGGATGTGTTTCGATTTGCTGCGCATTTCCACTAGTTTAATTGATGCGACACATATCAGTAAAATGTGAAGCACATTGTGTGTAGGGTAAGTGAATTATACCACCAAAACTTGACTGCCACACGAAGGCCACAAATGGACAGTGAATACTATCTTTTAACGACTGTGCTCCACCCCGCTGGAATTCTTAGGTGGATAGTTACTTAAAATGCAATTTCAGCCATGTTTCATTCTAACTTCCACTTCTCTTACTTGTGCTCTGTACTTCGGGTTGCCAACAGTCCTCCAATTGGGAGAACCTCTATTGACGTCAATTGTCCGCTCGTCCTTCTTTGTATTTTAAATGTCCTCCTTTTAGAAATTTTTTAACATTTGTGGTCATTTATTTTATCACGTAACTAACATCTGACTCGTATCGTTTATTTAATTTAGAATAGAAAACATGAATATCCTTTTTCTGAATGTCGACACACGCATGCAAGATAGTGTATCTGCCTAACAACGAAAATAAAAAAGAGACGCTCAAACCATTTTTATCTGCAATTTGTGAACGAATCTTTTCACTTTAATCGGAAATGGATATAATAAACAAATACAGCTGATGTTAGTCTAAATAAAATATTTATAAAAATATTTTTGTTTGTTTTCTTCTCGAATGTCCTCCCTTTTACATGAACATTGTTGGCAACTCCTTCTATTAAAGATACGACATCGATGTTGATGTTTTCAAAACATCGATGTTTCCATAAAAAATGTTTTCAAGCCGATGTTTTGGGATCGATATTTTTACGATTTCGAGGTTTTGTTCATGACAGAAATATGTTTATAATCGCAAATTTGTAAGAATTAAAATATGAAATAGTAACAAACGGTGTCATGGTGCTTGTGTTCGAAATTCATGTGTTCGAATCAAAAGAACGCGGTTTGTATTGCCTTCGAGCGGACTACAATCCGTTGCCCGAGATGATTTAATGCCCTGCATTTTCGTCACTTTTTTTCACATATTTCGAACTTGGAGAGGCGTTTTTAACTTTGTTTTTAAATAAACTTTGATTATAAATTAATGTGCAGGGCAGCTGTTGAATTATATTTTGTTGCGCACAAATTTAAGGTTAGAGGATACTAAAGCAACTTTAAAGCATCGATATTTAGAAACATCGGTGATTTTTGGACAATGTATTTTTAACATCGATGTGTTAATTTTGAACACTGATGTTTGGCAACATCAATGTTTCATTGTCGATGTCACATCCTTGCTATCCGTACCATCGACCTATAGCCTGCCATCGAAGGGATCTGTTGGTCATTGAACCTTGGCTATTAACGGTGTTGCTCCTCGGAGGAAACCCCGTCTTGGCGCCCGATCCCTCCCGCTTCCCTTCCCAGGCACCCGAAGCGCGGTCTTTACGTTTTTATTAGCCGCTAATTATCATGTATCAAGCTCTTTCGGCAGAGGCGGGAGCGCCCGGTGCCTGAAGAGGCAATCGTGGCCGCAGCGGACAGGAGATGGACGAATGAGACGGAGATGAGGGTGAAAGAGACGCTGATGTACCGAATGGCTGAGACTCGTCCTGCATGCGTATCTAGTTTGTATGTGGGTTTTTTACGCTCGGGTGCACTCCAAGTGCATCTGAGAGAGTATATGGCCGTATGAATAATGTAACGAGGAGATGTTTTTTTTTCTGGATACGGTTTATGTGTCGTTAAAGGGTTCAATAATTACACAATGAGCAATTTCAGTTTTTGTATTATTTCACATTAGTAGGGATCATCCACTAGAGTTGTAAACATAATATAAATTATTTTCTACTTTTTTAATCTTTACTTTACAAGCGATGGGTGATTCTAACATGTCGTAATGTCTTAAATTCTCTACGGGAAATTTTTGTGTTTCAGAGGAGAATTATACACGTCTTAGAAAAATAGTTTCGACCTTTCTCTCCTTGAAAAAATATTCCACACTTATGCTAATTGTTCATAATTCGGTGAACAATGACCAAACTACTTTATTGTAAAATTATGTCCAAAAGTTAGTTTTTCTCAGAACTTCAGTAAATTTTCAAATTTAATTTACATTAATTAAATTGTATTTAGGATTTTTATTGAGACTAGGAATACTTGTATATTCTAGTATTAACTCAAATTTCATTAACCCTGGAGAGGTGGCAGTTGCCAGAGTTACGTTAGAGGTGGCGCGGTGTCATTTCGGACTCCTTTGAGTTATTTCTTTATAAAATTATATTTAGCAAGAAATAAGTGCGAAATTAGTTATTTTAATAATAATCAATCATTTATAAGGTCGTATTAACTTAATGCACTATTATATGCAAATCAAATTAATTGAAATAAATAAGAGAGATGAAATAATAATTTATCTTTCATTTTATATAGTGACTCCATTTACATTTTCCTGAATATTTCAACGGTAAATGTATCAGAAAATTCAGTAAGTTTTATTTTCTGACATTGTCTTGCATAAAAACAAAAAAAAATTGAAAATGTTTCAAAGCCAATCAACACAACTTAGAAAAAGAACTAAATTTAAGATGTTTGTATTGGTTTCACAAATATTTATAAATGAATTATTACATATAAAATTTTGAAAATCTTTCAGATAAAAGAATATGGTGAAAGGTATGTAAAATGTAAAGCTTCTGACTCGCAAAATTAGACAACTGCAGCCAAGCAAAGATACGTGGGGTCACAAGAGACCCCGCGCCACCTCTTTTGAGTTAATTGGAATGAATAATTTACTTGCCTTTTTATTACCCAATATCCTGCTAGAAACATTTCGTTATTCGATTACAACCGATCAATGTTCTGATAAAACAATAAGCAATAATAACAATAAACAATAAGCGATAAAATAATAATAAATTAGTTCACCCACTCTTATTATCTAATATCGAACTTTACGTAACAGAGATTAGTGTCGTAAGAAGAGTTATTGGAGCGCAACTCTTCCAATAATTCATGGCCCACTATTTATAGTTATAATCAGTTTCGTAATAAATATTATTAGAACACGTGCATATCTATTCATTCAATATCAGTCTCTCACATTTAATAAGTGTCATTCTAGTTGACTATAAACAAAATATTGGAAATTTTAGAAATGGTTACCTGCACTTTATTTTTTTTCGTAAAATCTTATTCCAATAGACCGACTGAAATAGCTCAGCGTACCAAGTGTTGCCTCTGCATTGTTTCTGGCTAGAGAGTCATGGGGTTTAAGACCCTACGGGGGTAGATTCTCGACGCTAGCGTTATAGCTATGTCGAAATTAGTCGCTGGTTGGAAAAATCTATGATGGCTGCTCTGATTGGTAGTTTTTTACGGTTTCTCTTATCAATACCAGGCGACTGCCAGAGCAGTATTCTAACAAGCAGTACGCGAATAGCACGTAATCTTCCTTTCTTCATCTTTGTCCCCACCCCCTCATACACAACCCACTTATCCTTATTTTCATCACACTTCCACACATAGCAGGAGACCAGTCGGGAGCATTGAGCGTCTCCCCCTCGGGATGGAGCCCTGATGAGGGAGACACCTGGATGGGGAAACCTGCAATCTGACGCGTAGATCGAAGCCGTATCTCACTAACCAAACGAAGAAGATCACCACCAACTCCTGGGATAAATCATTCACTACACTAACAGAACTAAAGATCATAGCAGTTACTTGCCTGGAAACGAAATAATCAATGTTATTGACAATACTTAAGTTATCAGGTCTAATTGCCTCGTTTGTAACTCTCTTATCTCCTTTTATCATATCTTAGAATCCCTAATTCGTAAATGATCATTAATTAATTTACTTGTAGACATTGAAAAGGGAAATGCAATTTTTTAACAGAATTTTAACAAATCAACGAAACAATATCTAAACATCTAAACAATGGACCATTTCGAAATTCCAACGTCACTGAGAACTATCAATCATCCATCAAGCAGCCAACATACACTCTCAGCTTCCAACCAAGAACCCACGAAAGCTGATCGATAAATCAGAGCTTATCCGTCACAGCGAAATCAACAATCGAAACAGCCTTGAACTCAGTTTCTTCAATCTAGATTTGAAGTGAACACTGACTATTTCAAAAGAGCTTCTTGCCTTTTATTCATTGCGAATTTTATTAAATGGAGGTGTGGGGAAGTGTTAAGTCAGAATATGTTCAAGTAAAGTGAAATTAAAATTACAATATGCTCTTTATTGTGGGATTCATTTTTGTTATCTGGAAAAGCTCCTAAGCAGATAGATACGAATTTCATTCGCAAAAATATCTACTAGTAAGAAAGGCATTTGAGATTGAGTAATATGTTAGCTGTATTCTACAATTAAGAATTGATGCAATTTCATATGCATTGAAACATTTCTTGAAATCTCTTCATCACTCTGTATATCCAAAAGGAAAACAAAGAACAGGTCCCACTGACTATTTCCTGATTCCAATGTCACTACGTGCTATCAGCCCGCATCACGACTGCGTGGCAGCCGCCGCACGAGCAACGTGAACCGATCGATAAATCAGAGCGTATCCGCCACAGAGACATCAACGAGCGAGGAGCCGAGGAACCCGGGCCGAACGATGAGGCGATGTCCAAGCCGATGACCCACATTCCGCGGGCATCGGGCCCCGTCATTAGCCCCAGCAGCCGCCGGCCCCGGGTGCCGCTTCAATATTTCATTTCTGGGCGGCCGCGGTGGCAGCGACGAGGGCGGCGGCGGCTGTGGCGGCAGTACTTGGAGCTTCTCCCATCCCCAGGCACTGCCGCAGCGGCGGAGGCGGCCGCCGCCGCCGCCGTAGCGGCTTCTTCCAGATGTCCGGCGGGCCGCCTCACTACAGGTTTATGACGAAAATTACATGGTCCACGTTAACACTTTCTTACATCGGAATGCCCGTGCAGCCGCTGCCCGTGTGTCAAGTCCGTTTCTCGCTTTCTTCGTGACTGGCCGATCTCACGTTTCCGACATTACCTTCCTTTGCTGGAGCAACCGCCCGGCGAAGAAAAACAGCTCGGGGCTTCTTTTGTTGAAAAATAACGTCATTGAATAACACAGAAATTAGACTATTTCTGCTGAAACGCTCCACGGGTTGGAGAAAAAGGTATGAAAGGCACTTTATGTACTCCTGGAAGCTCATCTCTGGAAGTGAGTCTGGGCTTCGCAACAAAGGGTTGGTCCGCGGCTTTTTTTTTCGAGTGGCGGACGTTAGAAAGCACCACATTTGCCACGGTTTCTGTCTTAAATTTGCGGCCGTATTTCATGCGGGAGAAACCTTGTGAAGGACCCGCTAGATGGCAGATAAATCGCGCCGCCGAACGCGACCGCCGAGGTCGGTGCTATCGGAGTGCGCGGTTCGCGACTCTGGGGGTCGCTGCCTCTGGGAATGAGCGCATCTCGATGGCGCCGCACGGTGGTTTCTCCTTCAGCATCGATGGTCAAAACACTTCGCTTTTCATACAATTTCAATACTTTTTTATGCCTGGTCATATACTTATATTCCAGAAGTTGGATGATTTTTATTATTTGCAAATATACAAGTTGAGTATTTATTGAATTGAGTTGAGTAAATATTGAGCAAATAATATAAGTTGAGACTTTTATTGAATTTTCATTTTTTAAACACTCTCACATAACAAAGATCTTTTGCTTTTACCTCACTCTTGTAGGGGTCTAAACAGCGTCTTATATAGGTTACATATTCCTTAATTGCATTGGACATGTGCATTGGACATGCCTTGATTGCATGTGATTAATATTTATATTAAGCGGAGGGTGAAAGCCAATGAGGTGAGTTTAAATATCTAACTGCTTCACGTTTTTTCATTGCAATTCACATGTATGGATTGTGTATACAAGACAAAACTTGATTGTGTTCCTATGCCAACTCTTAAACTGTCAGCGTTTCGGGAGGTCGTCAAGCTGCATTCTGAATTGTTCTCTCAAAGGCCATTCCGCTTTCTCATATCCAATTTCACTTCATTGTTTCGTATTTCATTTGTACTTGAAGTGGTCCTAACGGCAATATTAATTTCAATGTCACACTTCCCTGATTCCGACAGCAATGTTTTATTACTAATCGTCCTATTTTAATATACATAAACAGGATGCATTTGTCTTTGTTCCTTTAACAAATAGAAATATAAAAGAGACTAAAACACTTCCAGTACAAAGTGACACGCGTCATTATTTTTCATTGCTCTGAAAGTACATAACCATCGTTTTTGACTTTTCAATTATAATGCCTGTTAGAGGTAAAAAATTAAGTGTTAGATTAACGACTACTTAAAAATTACTTCATTTATTAATTAATTTCGCACTAATTTGTCCTGCTGCTTTCGCAAACCTCCCAACCGCGCGGCGGCCGTCCTGCCTGAGCGGAGAGCGCCGAGGACTCAACGAGCTGCCCCAGCCGCGTCTTCTGCGTGAGACGTGAGGGCGGCGTTTCTGAAGAATGCAGATCTGTGGCGGCGGCATCAGCAGCGCCGCTCCGCACTCCTCTCCGCTCCTCCCTCCGCCCCGCCCCGCCCCCTTGTCCTCGCCGGCTCCCCGCTTGACGGGAGATGCGCGTCGGGTTCTTGTTTAGTGCTCCTTCAGAGAGGAACAGGATGCCGCCTCAGCTCTACTTATCTCCCCGCCTGCGTAAGGGATTCCCCGCGTTTTTCGTTAACGAGCTTTAATTGTATGAACTCGGCCTGAGAATCTCGGATATCTTGATCTCCCTCGAAGCCCTCGCGGGCGTGTTTCGCGTTTTGTTGTACGATTTGTTGTATACGATGTTCCTTCCTCTTTCGATTCCAGCTACATGTGTCACTGATAATTATCCTACGTACGGGCGATAAGATGCCGGGTGTACGTATGTGTCATCTGCTGCGGAGTTATAATGAGGTGATGCTTGCACAAAGATACAAAACTGTGTCGTGTTGTTGCAACAATCTTGACGTATTTCTTTGATGTAGACCGTTCTTCTATATTTCATTTCCTGGATCTCAGAATGTGCATCTTGACAAATCTCTGAAACCATGTATCATAACGTGCTCACTGTGCGTGACCAATGATCCTACATCATTTGCACTCCAACACATAAATAATACAGAATATACGGAGGAGGAGATATTTTTCTTAAAGAGAAAACCCAGACACTTGACGTAAGTTTGAGGCGAAGTTTGCAAACATGTTCTCATTTTCTTGAGATTTATGGACATTTTTATTAACATTAACATTATATGTCAATTAATTATCAACTCGAAATAAGAAGCCTGTATTATTTTTTGCATTTAAATTCCATTACGCAAAGTTCTCATTTACAGACAAATATATGTGTACAAGAAATCAATTTTAATTTTTCCTTTAAGAAAATAAATATATAAAGATTATGTCACACAAATGTATAAAAACCTGTATATAAGTGATAAAAAATGAAGAATTACAGTTTTAGTTTCTTCACTCTGTAACACATTTGCTTTTTTCCTGCATATTTTTGAGCTTTCATATACTTGAATATTTCTTACCATTCGATTAACACTTTTCCCCGTAAGTTATTTTCTATTTTCTTTCCTTATTTTCCTTGAAAATACATGTTATTCCCTTCTTCTCAGCCATTTAATTGCCATTTGCGGCTTCGTTTCGTACCGCAATATTTTTCGAATCTTCTTTCCCGGCTGCGTGCTACAGTATCAAATGCCCTGGTACTGCAGAATCTCGATCATGCTCACAGTAAAAACGGTCGTTTTAATTTTCTCTTATACGGCCGTAAAATGTTTTCATCTAGGCCACGTTTTATTGGAGTTTATATGAGTAGCACCTCTTCAAGTCATTGTAATTGTTTTTCTTGATCTATTTAAAATAATTGGAGGTAAAGTGCGGGAAATTTTTTGTCATTTACAATGAGATATTGCACATTTTTTATGTGTGCAACAGAGATGAGTCATTGGTCAATGAGTCAACTTAGCCTTATTTTCGATGCAAAACACAATTTCTTTAGTGGCTGAAATTGAAAATGACGTCTTTCACGAAATTGAGTTCGATGTTCCCAAGAAAAATAATTCTTTGCGTACTGATGGTAAAATAATTGAACCAAACAATAAATCAAAACTGTTACAAAGCCAATGAATGGCAAATTTTACACAGCATTCCTTGTACGCTATCATCGGCAGGCGTCCATTGAAAATGAATATCAGTCATTTGGAAACGTTTTGGTTAAAGCCTTTTGGTGTTCTATAAGCCACGAAATGGTTGCATAAAAATATCGTATTTCTTAAAACTGTCATGAAAATGGCATATTGTTTGATGTATCATTAGAAAAATGTAAGCTTTTCAAGAGATTAATTTAGTAATGATTTATCAGATTTTCTTCACATTTAGAAGTTACTGATCTAGTGATACAGAGATTGGTGTTTATTTTTTGGTACAATTAACGACAATTGTGACAGTACAATAAAAACAGATAATTGTTCTTTCAAAATTTTATTTGTTACACATTACAAAGCAATTGTTTTCTATCGTTCCCCAATAATTGTTCTCTTTCGCTTCCCTTCTTTTTTCGACTAACTTCATCCTCTTTCTTCTCATTTCCTATAAGGGTTCTCATTTTATACAGCATTCCTTGTACGCTATCATCGGCAGGCGTCCTCCGCGGGGAGCCCCTGTGGAGCGGACGCCCCAGCACAGCAGGGCGCCGGACCGCGCGCTCCCGTTCCACTCTCTGCGCTCTCTGCCATCCACTCTCCGCTCTCTGCACCCCGCCCTCCGCTCACTGTTTGATGGTCTCCACCCTCTGCTTCCCTCCTACGCTCTTGGCACTCGCTTTCCGCTCTCCGTCCCCCTACTTGCTGTTCATCACTTACTGCTTTCTACACTCTACTCTCCGCTCTCCGTGACCCCCCGTCGCTCTCTGCATCCCGCTCTCCGCTCTCCATTTCTCCCGTACGGTATTTGCATCCCGGTCTCCCTCAACTGCTTGATGCTCTCCAATTTGCACTCTCCGCTTCCTATTCTCGGCTCTCCGCATCCCTCGTTCGCTCTTCGAACCCCGCTCTCTGTTTCCCTCGGACGCTCTTTGTGCCCCACTCTCCCTCCACTGCTTGCTGCTCTTCAATTTCCACTCTCTACTTTCCGCTCTCCGCGTCCCTCCTTCGCTCTCTGCCCCCGCTCTCCCCTCTTCGTTTCCCTCCTAAGCTCTGTGCCCCCCGATCTTTCCCTGCTTCCTGGTTTCCGATCTCTTATTCTCGCTCTTCACTATTTCTTCCTCTTCCCTAACCATCGCTCGCCCACTCATCCGTTCCCATCCGCCCATCCAATCTCATGTCGCCATCAACGAGTGTGTACTTCACTGTAGTGTATACACCTTTATATGCAGGAACATTTAAACACACACGTGTATTATATTTTATTACATTATTTGCAGTATATTAAAAATCGACCCCTGCAAACGAACTGATAACTCATAAAAACTAAATTTTATGGTAGTTCAACTGACAATGCTTATTTTCCTGTGATTATCTGAAATAATATTCTAGCGTGAATAACAACTCACTTTATTTTTTATTAAGGATCTCCTATCATTGATATAGTCTCTGATCAATGAAAACTTAAAACATTAAAAAAAGTACACTCTTTTATAATCTGTGTTAACGTTTCAAGCATCTAATGTTAAATGTTATCCAATGGACACACGGTTTGTAGTCTCTTCCAGCGGTGTGTACCAAAGACTATCTTTCGGCTTTTCTAGACATCTATTTGACAAGACAAATAATTTCTCATCCTTAACATGGAATTTGTTTGACCTCGAGCATTTAGTTCTGCTCTGTTTCGTGCACACTAAGGTGTTTCTACGTAATCGTCACATTCCTAAGAGATCGTAAAGCTCTGTGGTTCCCCGCCGCAAGCCGAGCTGCTCTCGACCCAGTCTCTCGGAACATTAATTACGTTGGCTTGCTAGGAGGTTACGAGCCACACAGAGATAAAAGTCTCAGACATAAGGTTCCTACGTGCGGCCCACTTGTTTATTTCCCTTTAATGGCTTTACTAAGAGGACGCTTGCATTTTCGGAACAAATAGTGCATTTTGAAATAAATTTGGGACAGTTAATGGAAATATTGGAGGTTGAGCTACTGATTAGAATGCTTTAGAAATAAATTTGTTTCTTCTCTGTGTCATATTTTTCTCTTAGGCTTTACTTGTTAATATAATAATTAAACAAGTAAGATATAAATACAATAAAAATGTTAATCAACAACATTGTGTATATTCTTAGGTAAACGTCACATCACAAAAATTAATTTACCGTTTACATTGAAATTTTTATGCCGATGGATTATTGAATTTTAATTCAAATTAATATACTACTCGATAGTTTTGATTCTGTTTTCTTGTCTCCCACAACAATTTAGTTCACTTTATTTTAGTTAGATTCTATCCATTTAGTTTTAAATCTGATTTATGCCATACAAATCGACCGAATTCAACCGGTTATCATTCTAGCAAGAATTGTGTACGTTATATTCGCAGTGTTAAAAAGTTGATCTCCGTCGTGAAATACGAGATTTCGCACAAAAAAGCAGAAAATTACAAATCTTAGGTCGGAATGTACAAAACGAAACAATTCTGAATATTTTATTCCATTTTTGGAGATTAACTGTTCCCTACCCCGTAACACAGTCTGAAACGTACGGAATTTAAAATTAAATTGTCTATTTAATATTTCGTGAGTTTGTTCTAATGTATCCAGGTCTTTTGTTTGTTAATAATCGATTAGCAATGTAGAATTTTACCCATGCTCAAATCTGGGTCTGTTTATGTGCCATGTCATTTGTCTCTGACCAGGAGATTATGGGATTCAGACTCCAACAGTGCCTGATTTCCAGGACGTCCTTCAGACGCTCTACCCACAGAATGATTTTCTCAACCGACTGCTGTGATCCCTGGTTTTTCGAGATTTCTCCGATCAACACCAGGAAAAAGTTGGAGTAGTACCTTAACAAACGGGTCACGACCAACACACGATCTATCCTTCACTATTCTTCTTCTCCAACCAACACACGATCACTGTCTATCCTTCTCTACATTTCTTCTCCTTACACTCTCTCACTCACTCTCTCTCACACACACACACACACACACACACACACATATACACACACACATGTACTATCTACCACACACGTTGGGTGATAAGCTTCAATCGGATGGGATGATGGGTCGCTGGTGGGAGGTGGTACTTGGATGGGGAAAATTCCGCAAGTCCTTGTGTTGGTCGACACCATAGCTCGCGTTCCAGTGGGGGAGGACCGACACCTCTTGTAATACAACATACAATTTACCTTGGGGACTAATTACCACAGCCGTTTATGAGCGTTTAGACACAAAATAATCAATTGTATTTCCTTTTACTTATTTAGCGTCAAAGAAGAGTACAATCTGAATGTGATGATTCGGAAGAAGAAACTCTATGTTTAATATATACAAGATAAAAATGTCATCTCGTATTTGCTGAATGGATCATATGTAGTAAAAAATATTAATACGGAGTCATTGATCCAGAAACTAAATTCAATAGTTATTACTAGAGACCTGATTTTTATGTAATTACATATTTTTTGTCTTTCTTCTTACCGTTCTCAAAATTGCAATCTTGGCGAATCATAGCCCTCCTAACACTATTGATTTTTTTCGTTACATATTCTTAAAAATTTAGGACTATATTACATATTTTACATATTTTGCTGTTTTCACAATATATTTTCTTATTTTATCAATTTTCTTCTATTTAATTCCATATTTTTATGAAAAGATGTATTTTTTTAATATCAGCATTTTTCCTAAATTATTGGGGAAATCTGGGTGTCCAATGCATTATTGACACCGCATTTTATGATCTTTAACTTAAGTTTCTGAGAAAAATTTGCGATCACTGACGTGTAACACATCGATGAAGATGCTACAGTGTATGTTTACTGGTCGTAGATCTCGCCAGTTTGTGCGATGGCTTCTATTGCCATTAATCCAGCTGCTAAACTACGGTCCTGGATTACAATAGATGAAGCTTTTACTAACGAGATAGTTGTATGATGTGAAGTGAGCAGCTTTTATAAATTTAATTTCGTATAACGTAAATGTATTTTATTATTAGTGTATTTTAATATTACATATTATATCCGATTTTACACATTTATTACATATTCTTACTATTTTCATTAAATATTTATGTACATATTTTGACGTCTTATACTACATATTTTTCCGGTCTCTATTTATTACACACTAGTGCACTGCTGCAGCCAGTCACCTTTAAATTCCTCCTCAGTATTTTCCCTCCTCCACCTTCACATCCACCACTTTTTCGCCCTCCCTTCTCCCGACGCGGACCCCCAACCGGGCAGCGACGTGCCTCAGAATCGCAGCTGAAGCGTGGCACGCCGGCCTTGCGCGGCCGGCCGGGAATTCTCATCAAGCGCGCGGGCGCATTAAAATTGTAATCCGAAGGGCCGTGGGATCGGCGCGGTGCGGCGCGGCGTCCCGGCGCGCGGGCCGTCTCGGGCGCTGTCGTCGGCGCGGCCGGAGCCGTCGCGGCGCCGCCGAAATTGAATCTTCAGCCGCGCGCCCTCCGCCCCGTCGCCCGTCCGACGAAAGCAGCGCCGCGCCGCGCAGACGAAACTATTATCACCCGCCGACGCAATACACGCGTCCTACTCCCTCTACTTATAACAGTGTTGTCAATGTCGATGCCACGAGCGGGAGTCCGTGGTACGAGTGCCACGACGAAATCGCCCCTTCACGTAATTCGTCACCCCGCCACCAGAGACTACGCCAGCCCTATTGTAAAACGGCGGAGTTACTAAAAGATTCCTCTACCGACGCTAGTGGTGGAGAGAAGCTCGTGGCATGCTACGGTCCACGACGCGTGCCACTTCCGCCAGTAGATGACCTTGACACCACTGGCTTATAATAATGATATTTAATTGGCTACAATTGGCTCATTGCCAGGTGGTAACCATAAGCCTACTAAGCAGATTTGTAATACACCTACATTTACGTTACAATTACAGTCTAAAGACAATTACAGTTCAAAAAGTATTTACAATGCAACACATTAAAAGGAATTACAACTAAACCTACTACATACGTATAAATACATACAAATACATACATACATATACACACATAATATTTTACATGAATGCTCACTCACACGTACACGTGTGATACGAACATATATTTGCCCTACATAATATACTTGCCCACATATACATAAACGAGGTAGGCAGCGTACAGACTGCTTGAATTTGATCCAACCGTGGAGCTAATGTAAGCTAATGGTGCTAAAACAGCACATACTATAGTATTTCGCCAGTATTTTCAAGCAAATTTACGCGAAAAATACTGAAATTTTGGAAAAATTATACCTGAACTTATTTCAAAATAAACCTTTAAGGAACGTATTTCATTAAAGGAAAATATCTCTATTTTGAAAATTTTATTTGTAAAAAGACTCCTAAAAAATTACACCACTGATGGAACTCGAACTATAAGACTCGAGATGATATGAAGAGTACAATTTAATGTAGTCTGTTTCTTTTAATATCAAAATTGTTGTCTGTTTTCCAAGTATTTTAGTTTCATTTCGCGCTGCACTTCTCTTTTTCTGTGTCATTCTGTCTCAATCAATATTATCCTGTAGGATATTGCATTAATTCCGTCCCCTTCGACAAGAATCGCACTGGCGACGGTACATCATGTCTTGTGGGCAAGGGTAGCCCTGATATCGGGAGGCAAGTGCGAGCTTGAAGCAGTCAAGGTTGTAGTTTGTGGGTGTAATTTAAAGTTGTATGATTCCTTTAACACGAAAAATTCAGCACTATATTTAAAAAATAGTTTCATTTTATTGTACATTTCATATTAGTTCATTAATTTGATTTTAGCACTTTAAATTTAGCCTCTATGATACTTCGATTTAATTTCGACACCCTTAGTGCCAAAAGACGTACGTCTAAATTTTATATACTTTATTTTTGATTTCATCTTGGATTTTGTGGTCTCCAATCGGTGGCAAATTCTTTTATCAGCTTATCATAAACACATTGTAACGAAATATCGAAATGAGTAGGTTTTTACTCAGGAAAGTATTAGTCAATTTGGACTTGCGTCCTTTAGAACATTGTCGATTTACTCTGTCCGTCGGTCGAAAACCGCACTGACGTATTTTAGTCTTCCGACGCAATAATTCACCTTCTCCCTCGGCCGACATGGCCGCCCAATTACGTGAGAGCTTAAAATGGGTACATTTTTGAGACTAAGAAGTACATTTATTAATAAGAAATTATTTTCTAATAAGGAAAAACCTTTCCTAGATTGTTTTTCTAGCCAAAGCCGCCACTTACTCTCCACCATTCAAAGGGATAATCGTGAACTGTACGTGAGGTTCTAACACACGTGGTGGCTCCTCAGATCTGGAGTCGACACAACACTGGGGCCACGCTTTACTGCACACATACACATATAGACACGAATACATAACTACCTGCATACGTACACATGAACATGATTATTAAGAAATCCACGCCTAAGTCAGGATTCAAAAACTTGTACTTTCGAAACGGAGAGTTATTTCTACACATGCTCAAACAATCTCGGCTATTCAGGTCGGCAATGTGAGACCATCTTGACTCTCTCAGTTTTATGCTGTTCCATTGAAATTCATTTTACTTTATTCCAACCATCCTATTCCATCTCGTTTTATTCTGTATCGTTGCGTTTAATTGTATCCTCTTCCATTCTATCCCATCTCACATCGAAAATGAAATGCGAGAAAGCCAATGCGACAATGGTTTTGTGAAGTCGAAAAAAAGTTAAGTGACATTTCAGTTATTTAATAAATTTCAATATGTCTACGCAGACAAATTATAATCGTAATTTTTTAAATCGGCAATATGTTTTATGATTATGTAATATATAAAAGTTGACTGTATTTAAATTTCTCTGATTTTACTCTATTCCATTGCATTTCATTTTGCTTCGATCTTTTCATTATAAACCATTTCAATTTATTAAATTCTATTGTATTACTGATAGTCTGTAAAAATTTCCATCTCATTCGCCCTAACAAAAATATATGGCAAGCCTGGAGTCTTCTACGAGTACCACCGATTCTTTTTCCCCTTCATCTCGTCCTCCACCTTATACGTATCTTCCTTCTTATTCTACTCCTTATTTTCCCTTCTCTTCTTCCTCGACATCCTTTTTATCCTCCTCTTTCTCCTCCTCCTTCTGCATTTTGTTCTCTTCCTGCAACTCATACAGTCTTCCTACTCATTATCCTTCCCTCCCCGCCTCTTCCTTTTACTTTCTAGCTTCCTTCTTCCCTTCTTCATTCTGCTCCTCATTCTTCTCTCCTGCCTCCTCCTGCCTCATTCACTACCTTCTCTCAGTCTTCGCCCGCTTCCCCTTCCTCCAGCACTTCTCTTCGTCTGCATCGCTGCTTCCCTGTTTTTTCTCTTCCTGCATTTTTTCTCTTCCTGCATCTCATCCTCTTTTTCCTACTCATGATCCTCCCCTCTCCGCCTCTTCTTTCGACTTCTCTGCTTCCTTCTGCTCCCGTGCTCTCCCCTGCCTCATTCACTTGCCTTCTCACAGTCTTCGCCCGATTCCCCGCCCTCCAGTATTCCCCTCCGTCTGTATCGCTGCTTCCCTGTTCGTTGGTTCTCGGCCGTGTGGTGCCCTGCAGGCGTCCCAACGCAGGAGCGCCGTCCGCCAACGGACGTCCCGGCCCGCGCTCGCGCCGCACCCGTTCCCTCAGCCCGCGAGGAGGATCTTGGCAGGAATCTGACTTTTCAATCTCGCTCCTCTCTGCAGTGGCAGACAGGCCGCAGTCCTGGCAGTTAAATGAGATATTTGCTGTTACACCTGCACACACTGCCCTTTTTTTACCCTCGATTCAGTTTAGACATGAAAAAAATTACAAATTTCCGAGTAACAATTTTTCTTCTCTATTACTTTCTAATTTTATTACAGCGTTGTTGCAGAGTTTCTATCCACAGTTTTTTTACCCTCGATTCAGTTCAGATATCAAACATTTAAAAAATTACATATTTACGAGTAACATATTTCTTTTCTTTATTCCTTTGTAATTTTATTACTGCTATTTCAAGAAATTAATAGAATGTAAAGGAATAAATATTAACGTAGTAATATACATGGGTGTATATAATATCGCAAACATTGGAAGTGAAAGAAATAAAAGCTTTCTGCATACCCACTACGTCAGAATCATACAGGGTGGAACAACTAAATGTTGACACCTCTTGTATCTTCTCAACTGTGCAAGATACGAAGATGCCATATTGACAGTCGATTGCATAAAAAGGGGCTACTTGATTATAGTATATTCGGAATTGCACTATATTTTACTACGAAGATATAAGGTCAACTTTGTTTTTTAAACAAAGCCGCGCAATTAGCACTATCTGGTTGAATAGTTTGAAGAAAAAAAATTGAGACATTTACGAGAAAGAGCGGGCATTTCTGAAAATGCGGAATTTTGGGCTATGTTTAAGGGAAAACGGTTGAGTTTTCGAGAAACTTTACAAGACATTATTTACTCATAAATAAAATAAAGTGAACAAATCGCCGCTAATGGAAATAATAACGACATGAAAGACAAGTCAAAAAATATCATTTTTGTAATTTAAAAAAAACAACAACAAAAGAATAGAGCAATATGGCGTTTATATCATTTCATAGAGTACATTAGGCACTATCCCTACTAAACGTTTAAAGAAAACATTTGTAGCCGTTTTGGAGAAAATCTTGTCTTTGTCATTTTTTCAAATTTCAGATATTGGACGCAATATTGCACGAAAACTACTAATTGTTTTTAAAAAATGTACATGAAATTAAATAAAAAACTCAAAAACTAAAGTATAAGTATCCCATTCATGTGATCGTCAGAATTGCGCCGAGATAGTATTCTATGAGGGGCATTCATTAATTGAATAGACAAATTGGTGTGGAGAAATAATAGTTTATTTTTGCAAAACAGGACTTTACCTTCTTTTCAATATGATCCACACCAACATTTATGCACTTGCCCCAGCGGGTCAAATGTTTTTATACCCGCTGCAAATAACTTTTTATCTAGGTGTTTGAACCAATTTCCCACAAATTTTTTGACATCCTCGAAGTTCTTCCTAAGTAATGACTCCTTCAGTGGATCAAACAAATAGAAATGAAATGGTGCTAAATCGGGACTGTAAGGGGAATGAAGCAGTATCTTCCATCCCATTTTGTCGATGGTTTCACATTTTGATGTGCAGTGTGAGTACGTGTGTTGTTTTTCTGGAGAATCACAACTCTTCTCAAGAGATTCACGACTACTCTCTCTCATGGTTGGCTTCACCGTGAGCAAAAGCATATCTGAGTAGTATTGGTTGTTTATCGTACGCTGTTTCTTGAGGTAATCACAAAAAATCGCACCTACAAGGTCCAAAATACCGTCAAAAGAAATTTTCCTGTTCATGCAACCAGAACGATGTTAGTCAGTCCCTGAGTCTCGATCACTTTTGAACTGTTCTGCCCATTTGCAAAAATTCCCACGGTTCATACAACTTTCATTATACACTTTAGTCCTTCCAGAGTCTACGATATTAGCTGATTTTTCACCTTAAGCGAGTAAAAAAAGTATCACAGAACATTGTTTAACCAATGTGAAATTTTCAAGTGGACTCTCTATCTTTCAACTTAATTTTAAGGAAAATTAACACAACAATGATGATCTTCCAGATGGTCAGGGCGTATCTCAGTGGTGCCCACTTAAATTCCTAAATTTACCAATCTTGTTCTATGAACCGTTTTTTCTCCAGATCAATTTGTCTCTTTAATTATTGAATGCCCCTCGTATTAACCGTCTGAGGGAGATCCTGAGTAAAAGATATAGACTGATTTTATATCATTTTATGCGTCAAAGAGCAATACGAACTTTCAAATTAATGACATATTTGTTGAATATTTGATGTACAAACAATCTATATTATTAAAATATTTTAAATTCAATTAACAAAATGTATAATTAGTATTTTTTAATTATATTGCAATTCTAAAATTCAGCGTAGATAGACTTTTAGTGACACGTGGTAATGCTTCTGTGTTATACTATTCAATATTGTTAAAGTAGTAAAAGTAAAGTAACATATTTTATCATTTCGATTATTTTTTCAGATTTCACTTTTGATACACATTAATTTGTATTCTCTTTATCATCCTCTTGTATTAAATGAAAACTTTATACACAAATTTTGTATTTCCAAATTATTTTCGTACAACTGTTGGTTTTGGAACTAAGATGATCATCGTAATTTAAGAATTCTATCTTCAATAAAATTTTGAAATTTATTCATCTACTTGTGCATATTTTTTCGATTATTTCCGAAAAGTTGCTTCCATCCTTCTCTTCAGAATGGCATGTTTGGTCGGCCGGATGCATACAGTTTAGTCAGTAATTTCAAAGGGTCCCAAATCTTCAGAAGAGACGAGATCCCACCCACACCAGATGCCACTCGCTATGTGTTGACACAGAGAGACTCTGTTCTTTAGTAGGCGCACTGGGAGGCTTTCACTGTAGAAAGAACCTGTTTGAGAAACGTTGTTGGTTTGTTTTTTACAAAATGGTCCCTTTATTTTCCATTTTTAGGTTTCGGGAAGCAGATGACGAAGAAAGCGTACAACTTCTGTGTACGCCTTCTTCAGTTTTTACGGTTATGACGTTTGTCGGTTTGGAAATAATGGCACATCTCATTGAAAGTACTTAAAATACGATAATATCTTCGTAAGTACCAAATATCGGCGGCAAACTGTTTGTGTAAGCAGGTATACATTTGCATGCGTAAGCAAACATTTTAAATCATATTACATACAAACGCATACAAATTTATCGCGCATTTTGCGTCCGCGTATGCGGTAGTTCTCAACACGTGATGACATTCTAGTCAAACTTGTTCAACTATACCTAAAGGTTTATTTATTCATTTTATCTGCCATGAAGAGACATCGATAAATTTCCGACTTGACAGCGTCAATATTTTGCGTAACGTTCGCAAATCGCTGCCCGGGTTCGACCTCTGGTCTCCGAGGGGCACGAAGAGTCGTCTTGCCGGTTCGGGTTGCTCAAACCAGAGATGCTCCGCCGTGACCCTTCTCCCCCGTCCCTCGTGTCCCGGCAGCCGCAAAAGCGACGTTTAGTGTCGCGAAACGGGCGGCAGCAGGCGAGATCTTGGTCGAGGTAGGGAGGTGCGGGTGGAGGTAGCGGTGAAAAGATGGAGGTGAAGGTAGAGATGGAAAGGTGGAGGTTGGGGTATAGAGGGAGAGATGGGCTAGATGTAGCTCTAGAGAGATGGAGGAAGTAGCGGTGATGAAATGGAGGAAGTAGCGATGGAGAGATGAGGTAGCGCTGGAGAGATGAGGCAGTGGTGGGGAGATGAGGAGGTGGAGATGGGGTGATGGAAGAGACAGCGGTGGGGAGATGGAGGAGGAGGTAGTTGGTAGGGAGATGAGGAGGTAGAGATGGGAAGATGGAGGAGGAAGTAGCGGTGGGAAGACGGAGGAGATGGCGGTGGAGAGACGTAAAAGGAGATACCGGTATAGAGATGGAGAAGGAGGTGATGGTGGAAAGTTGGACGAGGAGGTAGCAAAGGAGAAATGGAGGAGGTAGCGGTGGAGAGATTGAGGAAGAGGTAGCAGTGGAGGGATTGAGGAGGAGGTAGCGGTGCGTAGATTGAGGATTAGGTAGTGGTGGAGAGATTGAGGAGGAGGGAGCGGTGGAGAGATTGAGGAGGTGGCAGTAGAGAGATCTAGGCGCAAGCGACGGCGGAGATATGGAGGAGATGGTATCTATGGAAAGTTGGGGGGAAAAGTGGCGGTGAAAAGATGAGGGGCAGGTAGAGATGGAAAAATGAATGGAGATTGAGATGGAGAAATGAGGTGGAGGTAGCAATGGAGAGAAGGATTGAAGAAAGTAGTGCGTGTAATGGGGGGGTAAAGAAGGAGCACAGGACTAGGAGGATGAAGGAGGGATCGCACACATTCTCTGAAATACTGTCTGGGTAATAACTTGGTATTGATCACCAGAACAACAGGAAACTTGGGTCTGTTGATCGGAGTGATAGTGTTAATGCTGATGATGTTGGATTTAATAAAAGATGTTTAATAAATGATAGCGGTTCTAATATTTTTTGTGGTAGTGTTCATTGTGGTGATTTTGACGGTAGGTGCCAAAACGATTGTCGCATTCGTAATGGGCGTTGCAATAGTACAAGTGATTGTTGTGGATTGCGGTGATAATTGTGCTGGTCGTTAGTGGCATTAGCCATCTGACAGAGGTTGTAGTGATAGTGCTAGTGATGATGGTGGTTGTGGAGGGGATAGAGCTTAGAAGGGAACTGCACACGATGAAGCTGAACGGTGAAGCACCCATCCCGACTACAGCGACGCCATTCATCAGCCAAGAAACTACAGTATTTACTAGCTATTTGCATAATGTATTCGCGCGCGTTCTATTTCTCCTGAAAAGTCGCCACTTTCTCCGTCAAAGCCCGGTTCGGTTCTTGCTCAATAGTCATCCAGAGGGCACGAGGTGGCGGTAGCGGCATTTTCTTGCTATTCTCGACCAACATGAATGTGTCCTCCTGTGCTACATCCGTTATCGTTGTCTGTCGCGCATTGAGCAAACGTGTTGGTATTATTTAGCATATTCGCATGTTTCATCTTCGTACACCGATGTATTGAGTTTCTTTATATGATGAAAACTATTTATGGATTTAATATATCAATTTATATGATTTTGGATCTGCCGACAATCTCGAGGTTTTCTTTGAGATTTATGATTTCAGTAATTCTCTGTTTCACATTTAGCGATAATTATTTCAAAAATTTTAACTTTATAACTAGAGGTTTCAATGTCACTAGGGAAGCAAAAATGAACGATAAAAGTTTTAAGAGGAAAGCTGTTGCTCGCACAATTGGTTTTATCTGCTCTAATTTTATTCTTTTACAGCTTCTTAGTCTTCTTCTTAATCTTCTCATCTCTTAATTATTAAATTTATTATTATGTACCCACATTGTAATTGCAATCCCCTTCATTGTAATATCAGAAATTCCCTTAATTGGTATTTTATGTATCGGTTGATAACAAACGTTCAAATATTTCTCTGACAATCACATATCTACATCGATACGATTACCACCAATACTGCTGCAACCCTTATTATTACTGTCAATACTGCTACAATCCTTCTTCTACTTCTTCTTCTTCTTCTTCTTCTTCTTCTTATTATTATTATTATTATTATTATTAATAATAATAATAATAATAATAATAATAATAATTTCGTAATGACCAATCTTAATGACTTTTCCGTGCCGACATGGCCAACTCATTAACATCAACAAGTCCGTGAAAAGACGAAATGACCGTATCATTCTAGCAGCCCGTTAAAACCTTGAAGACCTCCTCTAATACTCTTACCCTAAGACATCAGTCACCAACGCGACCTTTGCCACTGTTACCACCGCTGTCCCAACCCCAACCAGCAACTCGTGCCCGCCGCAGCCTCCAACGTTTGGGCCCTTGACATCCCGGGCGCATTCCCGCTCGCGAACCTTACGTCGCCAAGCAGCCGTCACGACCGCCCCCGCCGCGTCGCGCCGGCTTCGAGCTAATAGCCCAGGCTGCGTCTGTTGTAATGCCAAGGAAGGCAATAAACTTAAGTAATGTTATTTCCGACCTTTTTCTGCCCTGCGTGGCATTAGGTCTGTTTACTTGCCTACCGCCTACATTAGCAGCTGCTGTTGTCTCCGGCTGCACTAAACTGTTCCCCGCGCACGAAATAATGGGTTTCAGCCTTAATTCAGCCTAGAAATGATGCACTCAAGGTTTTAGCGTCCGCGTGGAAAGTTGGCGTGTTCACGCAAACCTGGGCAAAAAGTGCTCGCCGTGTTCCGAGAAACTCAGTATCATGCTGTGCAACTGTAGTAAAGTGGACTTCCTCGGTCTGAAGAATTATCGCCAATGAATTCATAGATAATTTTTCTATTAGGAAGTCAGTGTTTTATTTGCTTCTTTAATCAAATGAATCGTTTAAATAAATAAGGGGGCAGTGCGTTTTATTTCAAATAGGTGACAATAATGGGCAATTTGCAAAATAAAACATGTATATTATTTCATCTAGTAGAAAATATAAATTTTCTTTATTGAACTTTTTGAAAACAATACTTTATAACTCATAATTATGTGTTCAAAATCCCCATTAAAGCTGGAGATTTTGATCCCGTAATGTCATGTTCAGAGCAATTCTGAAAGCCATTTTTACTGGTTTGAGTGTCAGTAGTATTGGGTTCATATGCGGCTACTATTTTCTCCCCACTACCAAAAAAGTTGTAGTAACGCATCCTACCCTACATTCTTTTAAGAAATAGTTCAAAGGATCTGGCATTGTGAAGTAAATGTTTGGGAATAGTAAATGTAGAGAAGACCTAACGTGCAACAGGTGAAATTACAGTTCAAAAGTACAAAGGAAGATAAGAATAAAATAATTATAAATAATTAGGTATTTAAAGCGAATATTTGTTCTTGATTTTTGTTCTTCCAAATGTGCATTATGAGTTTGTATTCTGGCCTAAGGAGACTTCCCAAATCCTAACCTGACTTTCAGAAAAACACTATTTTAATTAAAAATATAGAACATTTTAGTTATTTATATAAGACGACCTTAGGAATAAAAATATCAATATTTATTATTGACCATTTTTGATGAATATTAATTGATCTTTTCTCATAGAAAACGTTCTTCAAAGCGATTAAAATAAGAAACTTCAGCGCAGTAAGCGTAAACTATATAAATGAATATATAAAATCCATATAAAGTTATACAAGGACATAAAGAAATTGAGAAAACATACACAACATTGAATTCTGTACATGACTTTTTTTATTTATTTCACATTCTGATGTATACAATCAATTCTTTGAAACGGCTTCAGAAAATTAACCGAATGTTCTCGAGAATGTGTGCGGTGTTTACTTCGTGAATCCTGTTTTATTTCGAGTAGTAATTTATTATACTATGGAGAACAAAAACTTGTGATGTTTAATAGGTATCATACGCATTTTAATTGACAAGAACTACTTCTGTTGTTTGGCCAAATAATGAAGGGTGTCGTAGTCTGCGTGAATTTCGCATACTAATTATAAAAGATTCGTTTTCATTACCCGAAAACTCTCAAAGTAATTAAATTTGTATCTACTCTTGTGAGTCGCCGAAGGCGTATCATCTATTGAAATAATTTAATTAGCGCAGAAAAATATAAACTTTTGGATGATTTTACAGAAGGTTTGGTAGAGTTTAGAATCACTACCTTCATGTACTACCAGATTGAAGGAATGTTATTTGTGGATTTATAATTACTTCTTAAAATGTATGATCGTAAACGTCATACGAAATAATATTTTCTGCATTCTCTTTCACGCCAAAATAACTTTGTACTTTACACTTTATTGTTTTGTTCAGAAGTTCCATTTCTGAATGTAGGCACAAGCATTCTCAAAAACATTCAGAATAGCCTACATCACTGTAGATCACCAAGATCTAGCAAATAGCTATCAACATCTTCTAGGTGTGGCAGCAACCGTTCTGCATGTCATCAGCGCGCAATTAAATATGCAGTGCTTGACTCAAGGCATTTAAGCATGTGCACTCTTTAGCGGTCAGTGCCTTCTAGCTCTTGAACAGCCCAAGGCAGCTGTGCTCATTTCATTTTCTTCTTCTTTGCTTCTCGTGCTTCCTTCTTTGTCCACCCAGAGCTCGCCAGGACGTCTCTTCCTTGTTCTTCTATCGAGACTCATATGCCCCGCCTCTACGTGATGTACAACTCGTGTTATGGTGATCTAGCCTTGTCGCTTGTGTTCGTTCGATTGCGATAGCCGTATCAGCAGTTTTCGCGTCGTGTTTAACAGCGCATTTTGATACGTAGCATCTCATCGTTTCACTTCTTAATATATGAGCAACAGACGATAAACATCTGCGCCAACATCCATGAATCGAGTTGTCTGGATAGTCATTGATAAATAATCAAATGACACATCGACAAATGATGTAATACAAGGTAGCAACAACCGAAATGAATGGAATTTTTACGATGAACTTTCGAAATTTTAGAAATGAAAAAAGTTTAATGCAAGTAATTTTGGCACTCAAATGGCGGGTAGCTCTTCGAGAAAATAATCATATTTACTGTAGAACAAAGAGGAATTAAGACTTCAGAATATCCACAAAAATCCTTTACGGGTACATCAACAAAAATTCAGTTTTCCGGTGATATTTTAAATCAATGGAAATGTCAACAGGCATTTTTCAATTATTTTGTTGTATTTCTCTAATTTATTTCTTTTATCTTGTTTCTTTGTTGACATCCCCAATTTTCGCTATTTCTATTTTTGCACTTATAGAAACCAAGTAGGTTTTTACTTTTTAAATTTCATTCTTTTCTATTCGATCTCATTTTCTATTCCCGATTTCTCTTTTGTAGACTTCCCTCCTCCTTTCCCAATACTTCGTTGTCGTCCCTGCCTATTTTTTATAATAAAACAAAAATTCTTTCATAATGGTGAAGCTGAAAATCATCCCCTTCTATAGTGCATATAAACCGATATCTTAATCCAAATGTGAGTCGACCCTTCTGAAAGGCAAGTGTTAATGAATTAACGCTAAAGACTGGTTTTAATGTGCTCCAACATTAGCATAAGTGGACTGCCCTACGCTCTCGGACTCGTAACTCAAAGGCGGCGATTCATTAATTTTGCGCGGTTTTTCTAGACCACAACCCGTGGGAGCGCAAACTGGGAGAGTATCCTCTCACTCTCTGGGGCCACAGGTCATGTGGAGTCGTGTTACTAGTGTGTCCACGGCTTTTCCTCGAAGCGTCTTTATTAGCGTGCCCTGTTTACCGCGAAATCGTCCATAAATAGTCACATATTTTTATTGGTTTTTATTTCAAACATTCCTTTCTTTTGCCTTGCAATTTATTCACTGATAGAAAAATGAACATTTTTCAAAACTTACATTCAATTTGTAATGTCGTTAATATTTGCAATTTAAAGGCATTCATCGAATGTTACTTACACTACATTTAATATGCAAACAAAGCTAGTTGTTTATGTGATTGCTGTTGAATAAATAACTCACATCATTTAAAATGACACATCCTATGAAATTAAATATAAAATATTTCATTGTTATGTTAAACTCACAAAAAATACTTTAACGTAAGTTAATTACAAGAATAACGAATTTTATTTATGAATATGTACAAATTGAAAATGTAATATTGAAGGTTTCAAAACAGAACAATCGTGCTACAGAACTATTAATAATATTTCAGGAAAAGACAAAGAAGTTGGAAGCTTGCAAAGCCAGAGTAAGAAAGGAAGAAAGAAAAAAGGAATAAATGAAAAAAGTTTATATGAGGATGTTACTAGGCAGAGTGAAAAGAATGATATTAAGCAGTTTTTATGTCATTGATACCAATGTCATGTGATACCAATAATACCAAACTATGACGACAACTGCATGGATCTGCGCAATAGCCAAGATTGGCATCACAGTAAAGTCAGCCCTAATCGAGATTAAAAACTTGTTATAATAAACGCTAAAAGCTCTATCACTTGTTCACTCATAAAATAAGTTGTTCGTTTCGCCATTCGATAAGATCTTTTTACACGTTTACTACTTTCATTTTTTATTAGTGAATTTGAAATAAAAAATAGAGAACAGTTCACCGAAATAGTGAACATCTGGCAACCCTAGCATTTAATTACCATAGTATTGTTTCTTTTACCTAGTGCTCTTCCACTCGACTATCTATATAACCGTCTTCTTTCTCCGCCTTTCAACTATCTTCCTCACTTTTCATATCCAAGTTTTCTTCACACTCATTTTCCTTCTTTCTCTTTCGCCTTACTTCCATCACTAGTTACTATCTTGCCACTTTTATCATTCTCATTCATTCTCCCTTTCCTCTCCCTCTCTTAGCCTCCTTTCGTATTTCTCCTCCTCTCCTTATCTTCTCACTTTAAAATTCTCTCCCCTCCCCTTGTCTTTCCACTCATGTATTTCTTCTCTCCCTCTCTTACTCTGTTTTCCCTTCCTCTTGTCTTTACCATCTCCACCTCTCCATATCCTGCTTTCCCTCCTCTCTCTCACTTATCCAAATCTCCTCCTTTCTCGTGGCCCCTCTCACTTTTCTCTCATTCTTACTTTCTTATTCTTCATCTTTACCTCTCCATGTCTTATTCACACTCTTCTCCCCTTCCTCTTCTCCTTTCCTCTCTTTCTTCCCTCTCTCATCCTCTTCTTCAACCTTTCCTTCTTTTATTTTGTCTTCTCTCCTCTCCAATTTTCCTTCCCTCCCCCTCATTTTCCGCCTCCTCCTCCTGCACTCCATTTTCTCTTAAACGTCTCTCCCCATCGCCCCCTCCTTCTTCTTGCTTACTAATATCTGTCAGAACGTCCGCGACCGAAGAATCCTTCACCGCCGTCCTCTGCACTGGAGAGCGTCGGAGCGGGCGGCTTCCGCACAGGTGGCGCAGGGGCGTTGCCAGGTCCACATTTCTCACGTCCGTCGCGGCGGCGCGCCCGGTGGCATCTGGCCCTGCGCGCGGTACAGTTAGGCCAGCGGGCGACGACGCAGCGCCCGCCCGCCCGCCCGCCCGCCCGCCGCCCGCGTGTTTGCTCACCAATATCGCGCGCCGCGCCACGCCGCGCCACGCCACGCTGCGCTACGTCGCGCCCGTGCGCCGACGCGCGCCCCGCATGCATAATGCCCCATCGCCCCACCGCCGCGCCGCGCCGCGCCTTGCGTCGCAGAAGCCGCTCGCGAGGTCGCCATCTGGCGACAGGCGTTGCGGGCCCTAGATTTTTTTTTAAAAGACGGACGCGATGACCTAGAGACATTTGAGTAGACATTACTGAAGGCTGCAGTCTTGTGTTTCGTATGAGGTATTCGAGTTTTTCGCCATTTGGTTGCGGCATGGTCGGATTCTCGTATCCCAAATATACCGTGCATCTTTATCCTGTCTGTAACTTTTGATCGATCATCATTCAGCCACGAAACACGTTCTTCAACATGCATCATTTGCATTTCAATATAAGAAAAGAAGTCTAAAATCCATTATGTTGTGTATTCCAAGTGGAAGAATTGCGGGAAGGCGAAGAAGTCACTTGAAAAATATTGTCAAGAGGCCGGATCAGGCTACGTCTAGATTCTGAAGTGAAGGAATTGATGAGAAAGAAGTCTAAGATGTGAAGCGAATTGAGAATGCCGCATCTAAAACTTCTTTTCAGTATTGGATTGTTGATTCCTTAACGTACTTATTTTGTGTGTGTTCGTGGTTTGGAAATCAAACTAAGTTATCTAGATTTTAAAGACTGCCTAACAATCAAATTTACAACTGCGTAATGCGGTTTTGGTTGCAACACATCAAGCAGCAGCCGCAAGCGAGATCATATTTCTGATGGATTCGAGTCCTATTATGTTATGTTCAAGTATTCATATTTGAAATTGTAAAATGAAGGATGTTTCAGAATAGAAGTAATAAACACGCAATAAGCATTCGCTACTAAAAGTAATTTTCGTACATTGTCACATGATTTCCTCTGCCAAATGCATCGCAGGTCTAAGATTATTGAATTTGGCTCGAATCCAACTCGTGAGAATTAAATTTTTGATAATTTCGTTACAATAAGCTAGATAAAGCAAACAACAAATTAACGAAATGTGCATAACAAAAAAACGAAAGCAGTCACATTTATAATTGAACGCTCCTCGTACAAACATTAGAAAACGTCAGCGAAGCGTTTTCCGGTCACATAAAATTCTAACTTTTCCATTTTGAATGAAAGGAAATCAAATGCTTTTAGACGATGTTGTATCATTTCATGAAATTGTATATGTGTCAGCTGAATTTGTATTTTCTATTATCCCATTATGGTAAAATGGGCTAAATGACCGGGTGGTGACCATTTCCAACCATTCAGTTTGTATACTGTGAAATATTTTCTTAACTCTTAGACTGTTCTACACAACTTTATACGCAAAATATTGTCGTGCGTGGTAGACTCTGGACATGCTTTTACGCTCAGTCAGGTCGCTAGGAGCCTCCGGACGAGATCGTATGAGGAACCGCGATGTCCCTGATAGAGTCTGGACGAGTGCCCTCACGCAGACGCGATTTCGGCTATCGTTAGGACTAACTGATTTCTGAGATGTCTTGCGCTCTATTTATGTATACATCAGTACATCCGCAACTCACAGCGGGGCCCGCAGCTAGAAGCATGGCGCAAGACACCTGACTCACAATCGGCCGGCCGGTAGCAGTTAAAGGGCTAAGTCGAAATTAAACTATTATTGAATTTACAAAGTATTCCTAATCGATCATAAAAAATTACCTACAATGAAATAATAATTTCTGTGATGAAATCAAAGTAACCACTATTGAATTCACACAACCGACTACTCAACCTGGACTGACCTCAACCAAACCAAGCAAACAGCAAAGAAAACGAAATATCCTTGAGAGCGCGCTTCCCAACCCATCGAAAGCTGGAAAGTCGGAACCGAATACTCAGTGGCCCTCCGAACTCCTGAAAAGCCCCTACAGAGGCGGTTTCACGTGAAAAGCGTCCGCGGGTGCGTTCAGAAAGCGCCGCTTTCATCTCTCCGGCGACGGCGGCGGCGAGTGGCAGTGGCGTGGCGTCGCGGTGCGGATCGGGTGCGTGCGGTGACGCAAACAGGAGCACCTCTCTCGTCCCATTCAATTAAGCTCGGCAAATGGACGCCACGGGCGCCCGACCGTTTCGCGCCGCGCCCTCCGGGAACTTTCTAGAACCGCGGGCGGGCGGGCGGTGCGGCTGCGACGGGCGACACGATGGGCGAATTTCGCGACCAGTAGGGAGAAAAGGGATTTCAGTTCAAGTAAAAATATTTGATTGTTGGATGAGAAAATTATTTACGACTAGCTGTCGGGGTTACGCAGTACCGAAGTTTCACAGCGGAGTTTCATGAGCGAAAAATTAGAATAAGCAGAATATGTGGTTTGTTGCACAGATGTTGGGCTAAATCAGAAGCTTTTTTCTTCTTCTTCTTCTTCTTCTTCTTCTTCTTCTTTTTCTTCTTATTCTTATTCTTATTCTTCATCATCATCCCCTTTACCTTAACTTTCTTCTTCTCCTTCTCAAGCCTTTACTTTATGCTGCCCTCCTCCACCTCCTCTTTCTCTTTTTCGTCTTCTCTTCGGTGTCCCTATTACCATTAATGTGACTTGAGAATCGCAGGGGTCACTGCAATATGAAAGCATGCAACTCACAAACGTCAAGCGGGTTGCCTATTTGGCAGTTGACAAACTACAGTGATTCGCTGTTTCATTTCTTATAATTAGTAGAAAGGCGAGTGTTTAGACTCAATAGGATGCTTTTATTTTCATGTGTTTTGTTTCGCAATTTGTTCCTTATTAAATATTTGGAAAATTATTGCCTTTTAAAATATGCATGGGAGCAATATCTGTCCATTGATATGCTCCCATTGATATTCGCTGTCAGAATTCCAAAAATTGTCTTTCAACAGGGATTCAAAAATTTGTCTCTACACGGGATCAACACTTGTAACCCTCTTCCATTGAATTTGTCACCTGGGATGAGTACTAGTCTTTGCCAACTACCTGCAACTCTGCGTCACTATGATACTTGTAATGCTGAGGTGCAAGAAAAGCTGGAAATTGCTAGGGATGGCGACATTCGATGGGTGTACACATGTAGAGTGAATATTCATATACGGTGCACCACACATATTCAGCTATAAAGTATTGCGCTTATCCGTCGTGGCAACCCGTGAGCGCGGGGCTGCCTGTCAAATTATCCCTTCCCCGAGTTTTAAAATGATGTCGAAATTAGGTTTATAGTACCAAACTGGTTGGTAAGTCTCAAGATTTAAAAACAAACAACTAAAAGAAGAAGGATTTTATTAAATTTTAATGAGAGGTTTATTGTTTTCAAATAGAGGCTTCCATTATTATAGAATTAATAAAATAATTGAAGTTTCTATTTAAAAACACTAAACCAACTATAAATGCAATTTGAACAACGTTTTCTGAGGATAGTTTTTGTCGAGTTGAATCGCTTGCTTGAAAATCACAAAATGTGATATGCACTTTCTTTTGTCATTCTGACCCACTGTATCCCGTCACCCCCCGTTGGGTGAAGTAGGCTCCAATTTACATATCAACTTGGACTGCTGCGTTGGACCTGGGAGAAAAATGAGGCTCAGGTGCTTGGGAATTAATATTGTTTCTGGTGGTAGTGGTATAACGACACTGGGTTCGAGCAACTTAATGACTTATGAAATTGTGCTGAATTTTCTGTCTTAATATACTGATTCACAACATCATGAATAGTTATTGAGCATCTCGTGAGGTATCAGTGACTTCCATTCTTTGCTGCCAATTTCTTTCTCTTCAACTCCACATATTTTACTTTTCCCTAAAGAAGTTCTAATAATTGTTTTCGTCTCCTATTGTTCTCCCTTTTTCTTTTCCTCGTAGCACACTACAGCAATTCGCAGTATACTTTTTTCCTCAAGATACGCTCAATCACAAATGTTTATTTCATCTTGCATAATTTTATTCTTTTCTAATTATCTCTATTGGAAACATCTTCACTTTAAAATTTTCCTCTCCATTTGATACTGTACATTTCCAATTCTATATTTGAGAGACTCAGACAAACACTTAATTGGGCTCACATAATGCATTCACAAACACAAATCGAGGCGGTTAGTCTGGGAACTGAGCATTCGTGCTATGGGTCGCGAGTTTGAATCTCGACAAGTTAGCTCTTGCGATACCTGCAATTGATGTAATGCTTAACTCAGAACTATTTATTTAGTTTATAACTCGTAATTAGAAAAAAATATTAGTATGTGAGAAACTCCTGTGAAAGTACTGTGAGAGTATTGAGTGCTACAGCAGTTTTCCAACAGCCAGACAATCTATAATTTACATCTATCGGAGTGTCTTAAAATGCACTATACGTGTCATCTTCTTTAATTCTGAGAAATTTGGCATCTAAATGTATATTTCTTTCTCACTCTATTCTAATAAACTTAATGAATGGTATTTGGGTTTACTTAAAGGATATTTTATGAATTTTTGATTTAATTTTGATCTTATTAGTGGTAAAATCACTGTACTGGACTCTTTGTGAATGCCAAAAAATTTCATTTTATGAAGGAAATATCATCATTTTGTAGTATCGCCGGTAGCCAATTGGCTCATTTATCACCTGAAAGTCTAAAATGATCACGAACACGCCTTTTTAACTCGTGTCTTTTTGAAGGTGAAAACACTTTTGTGGCTGCAATCGTTTACGTCGCTTTGCTCAGACGACACCAGTAGCGTGAAACACTATTCGAAGACGGAATGTTAGGAGGTGGCAGGGATGTCAAGTTCATACGTACTGCATGTTTTAACAAAGCACTTCCTTATTTAGACTTGTTTTCAGTCCTTTAAATATATTATGACCGTTTGAATCGTACGAACTGGCATTTGAAATTAAGTTGACACAAACATTTTTTTAATGAGAATAACGAAGATCTCTTTGTATGTCTATCTGTACCTAGATATTTATTGGAACGTATGTACTAGTGATGCATAAAATGGTTATATAGTGTATGATTAATGCATAACAGTTTTGTAGTGTACAATGAAACGTATTTCAAGGATTCGAATTGCGGAAAACCTAGTATTTTTGCCGTCATTTTGAGACACTTTTGTTATATTTACATATCGAAATACGTTGTGAAGTCCCAGAGGTGACAACAACATTCATTCTCGCAGGTCTTTTCAGAAAACATGGGAAGAATCTTAAAATAGCTGAATTTCTTGTTAAATTTTTTCTACACAAACACTGTTTCAAAATTTAAGATAAGCACTATCTCCTGCTCAGTGTTAAAAATAGTTTTTCTTTTATTTTTCCCCTTCAAAAATCGCTCTTTATATTTTCTATTTTTAATTATCTGTTTGTGATTATTTAAGAAACATGTAGTTCTAAAATGACTACTATAACGTTTTAGTATTATTTAATGCGTATTTTGAAACCAATTCACTGTTGTTATTTCAATTCCCAATAATTGACTTCCAAGTACTCCGATATCTTCATTAGTTGTAGGATCGTGTAAACGCCATTTTTGTCCCTGTTTTGCATAACAAATTTTGGTAATTGATAATTAATAATTACGCATTTTTAGAGTTGTAATTATTTTAAATAATAAAACCATAAAGAGACCTTCCACGTCCTTTCACGCCAACAACGCCTTCGCCCCCACAACCATCTTATCCTCACTGCGCGTATCTTTTTGCCGCACTTTGCCCCACCTCGCCGCTTTGCTTTTATTTGCCGACCGCGTCTTCTCCGCCTCCGCCACCACCTCCGCCCCCGCCCGCCCAGACGAGCTGCCTGACATTGTGACCTCGGTTTTGAAAACAAATTGCCTTCTTCTGTGCTGTCTGTCCGTCTGTCCGAGCGTTTGGTCGGTCGGCGTCGGAGCGCCGCCGGGGGGCGGCGGAGGCGGAGGTGGGGGCGGAGGCGGGGGCGGGGGCGGGGGCGCAGGACGAAGCTCATCGTTCGAAGTCGTCGATGTGCCCGTACCTGCTCTGCACAATTCTCACCACGCCCTCGAAGCTGACGCATGTACCTCGAGGCAGCATCGGTCCCGTTTCTGTTCGTTCGCCCTCTCTTCACACGCTCTCTCATCACCTCGCCCCCCACCCCACCCCACGTGTCTGCACTCACACGTACACGTACATGCAGTCGCCCCAGCGTACAACGCTCCGACACGTACAAGCCCTACAAACTGCCTGAGTGACATCTTCAAACCCAACTGGATCTCACGTACATTATTTTTAAATTATGCTATCATGTTTAAAATATGACACATTACTCGACGTACGTCAAAAGATTATGGTCTGAGAATTTATTACGCTTTGGATGCCAGGCACTTACTCGCGTAAACCTACCCGAAGCGACGTGGCGTGGAGCGGCGCGGCGGGGTGCACGGAGTGAAGTGCGGAAGAGAGGGGGGATTCCCAAGGGCGTGGAATGGGAAGGGCAAGGGCAAGGGTGGATGGTGTAGGTGGTAAGGAGATTGGTAATTTTGTTGACGCAAACGAATTAGAGACACATTTATGTTTGACGGAGAGGGAGTAATGATGAGAGGAAAATGACGAAAGAACGCATTTCAACGGATGAATTATAAAAGAAAACGTAGCTGAAAAGAATATGGGAGAAGAGAAGAAAGACTATAGCCGTAAGAAGAAAGAGTGCAGTCGTAAGGAAGACTATAGTAATAAGTAGAAATAAAATAGGATCTGTAGTACTTTAAAGTGGTGTTAGGGTGAAATGATGAAGAATTAGGTAAATAAATGTGAAACTGTTGGGTAGGTTTAGAGCGATTAGTGTTTTTGTAAATGTTAAAATTTTGCGGTAGAACTTTGCCGTTGACATGGGATTGGCATAGGGTGAATACTGGAACTTTTTCCAGTTAGGAGATTTTGGATCTGGAGAATGAAATCCTAAAAGGTAGAAACTTCACAAGAGGTGTAATGGAAGCGGGAAGCAAGTCAGATGGGAGACCAGGACCGGGCCTGGGAAGACTAGTGGTGATGTGGTCTGCTAATGAAACGGTCTAAGTGTGGGGAGGTTTTGGAGCAGGAACACCTTGTAGCGCGGTGGCCTGGCGGCGGGGAGGCCTGCCGGCAGAGGGGCCTGCTGACAAGGAGGGCTGCAGCAGGAATGCCTGATGATGGGATGTCTGATGGTGGTGTGATGCGGCGGGGAGGAATTCCATCGCGGAAATGTGACGACGGGGAATTCTGGCGGCGGGGAAGCGTCAAAGCAGGGAGGCTTGGGAGACTTAGCTGTTGAGGGGCATTGCAAAGGGGAAGCCTGGTAAAAGGAGAGACCTGTGAATGAGGAGGCCTGGCGACGGGAAAACCTAGCACCACCAGCTTGACTGCAGAGAAATATTGCAACGGGTGGCATTGCGGGGACCTAGTGGGGAGGAGGAATTTCAACGGGGAGACCTGACGGCTGGGAAAGCCTGACGGCGTGGAGGACTGGCGGAGTGGGAGCCTCATGGAGGGGGAGGCCAGGCGGCAGGGAAGCCTGTCGAGGGGATGCCTGTCGGCGGAGATGCCTGTCGGCGGGCAAGCCTGTCGGCGGGGATGCCTGTCGGCGGGGATGCCTGTCGGCGGGCAGGCCTGTCGGCGGGCAGGCCTGTCGGCGGGCAGGCCTGTCGGCGGGCAGGCCTGTCGGCGGGCAGGCCTGTCGGCGGGCAGGCCTGTCGGCGTGGAGGCCTTGCGGAATGACTTGAAGCAGCGGGGAGGCCTGGAAATGGGGAGGCTTAGCAATGATGAATCTTGGCAACGAGGAGGTCTTTCGGCGGGAAGGTCTTGCGACGAGGAGGCCTGATGATGGGGTGACCTGATGGCGGGGAACGTGTGGCGGGACCAGCTAGATGCCGATAGAAGCAAGATGAAATAGGGGTTTCCACCAAAAGCGTAGCAGCGGCAGGGGGAACGGCGATATCATTCGGAAACAACCACAGCGAACACGTCTACTTGAAACCACTACCTCACGCGGGGCGTCGGCGGTGGGAGCGGTGAGGCCCGCCGCCGCGGCGGGGCGAGTGTCGCGGGCGGGGAGAGGGGCGGAAGAGGTGGGCCACGAGGGCAGCGGTGGAGGCGGGCGCGAGACAATGCGGTGATAAATGAAGCGCCTGGCGGGGCGGCCGCGCCGGCTGACACGGGCCCACGTGGAAACAATCGCGGTCGCCCTCGCGCTATTAGAAGCTCCTAATTCAGCGCGCGCGCGGCCGCGGGGGCAGGCGATGAGCTGCGCGCCCTAGCTGGGCTAATGCGCGCCTGCTCCACTTCGCGGACGGTTAGGAACGCTGTGCAAGGTCAGGCGAGACCCCATCACGAAGTGGTCTGCGGTCGACCTGGATAGGTTTCAGTATAAAATCGTTGCTTTGCTCTTCCACTTAAATGTTATGTACGCATTATCACAAGAATTAATTTTGCACCACTCGGGCAGTCGTTGTCGTGTACGTGTGTGCAGGTAGCATAAATAAAAGAATATAATCAACGCAATTGTTGAGATAGCTAAGTAGTCTTAGCACAACTTGAAGTGTAAAATATCAAGTGTATTGATTCTCATGTTACAAGATAGTGTTAAGTACCTCAAATGCTACGAGATAATGGTAATTATTCAAGTGGAAAATTATTTATAATATCTTCTTCTGTAAAAATCAACGTAACAGTCGCTACTAATTAAAATTAATTGTTCATCAGAGTGCACTGTTTTCCATTGTTAAAATTGCATTTATTTTTTTTAATATTTTACCTGCATCTTGTAAGTAAAATTAGGGATATTGGCTCGATTAAAAGTAGGCAACTTTAAAGGCAGGTAGAATTTTAAACGAGAATAGAAGCTTCCAATAGAAGGAGATGGTCCATGCACTATCTTCCCTTCACATTTCTCTGCCTTCTACTCACCCAATGTGATCTGGAAAAAACTGCCGTGACGAAATTGTCCACCCTTCCTATTTATATAGATTCCATAGATGGCATAAATGCCAACGTCGCAAAGAGAACTGAAAAGGTTGAAAATAGTATTGCTAAGTTTATCTTACTGCTTTATTGCATTTTGTACACATTCTTGAATCTGCTATTCAGTCATGATGTAGGAAGTCTTTCTTTGCGTATTCTACCAAGGCGCTTACACCAAAAGAAGTGAAAGAATGTTTAAATTATTCACTCTGAATAAATTTGTAAAGTCCGTGTCGTTGAAGGACTTTAAAAATTACGTTTAAAATATGCTCCTAATATCCAAGAGGACTTTCCACTCTAAGAGTTTGGTCAAAGGGGATCTATATTCGGAAGAAAAGTTTGGAAGCTCACCATAGGGCAGATCCGGTCTCGTTGCGTCCAAAAAGTTTCAGCCAACATGTCTGACGTGTTATATACACATAACATTATAAAATAAACTTGAGATATTCGGCCAAATTCAGCAATTCAACATGAACGTAGACAAACTTGCTTCATTAATTTATGTACTTGAAAAAGCTCTCTGGAAGAAAATCGATGACAGGTACCTTACCAGGAATATCAGTAGGAAATTATACCAGGCCATTTTAGAAGTAATTTGCGAGGTATTTCACGATTGTATATGCTATCAAATATGATCCTAACCTCACTAATTCATTAGGAATGTAACGTTTATTTTGCGAACATTTCTTCATATAGAAACGTAAATTCTTTTAAACATAACTTTCAGTAAACATTTTTAGTATTTTCACTTGCATTATGTCGCAGCTACATACTGATTTGAAAACTGTTGTCTGGCGCAGTTAAATACGCTTGTATTAACGTTCGGTGGAATCAGTCGGAGTGTTCGCGCCCTTTTCGTCATTCGAACACAGAGCAATGCAGCTGGGTTAAACTCAAACACTATCAGCTGGAGAGTTAAAGCGGACAACTGGTTGATTGGTAAATAGTGATTCCAGGCGCATCGACTGCTAAGGTCATTAGACCGTAAGTGTAAAACCTGTTTTTATAGTGGGAGTTGACTGTGATCTTGCGTCTACGCTGGACAGCGAGATCGGGTGCCGACCTACTGTCAGGTTGCGGGACTTTCCCCTACCAGATATTTCCCAGCTGTGGGTACCGCCCCAGCCTAGACAAGTTCTATGCTCCCGACTGGTCTTCCGGCATGTGAAAGTGCAGTGCGTGTGTATGTAAGGGGTGAGGATAGTCAAGGAAGACGAAGGAAAGATCGCGCGCGGACCGCGGCCGTTTTTAGGGTAATATTCCGTCATTCGCCTGGTATTGATCGGAGAAACCACGGACAATACCGATCAGAGTAACTGACCGCTAGAATTCTCCTCCTGAATTCGACATAGCTATTGTCGAAAACCCTACACACATCAGAAATCGAAACCTAGGACCTCTCGCTCATAGGCACTGCAGTGACATCAATTGGATGCCCCGACTCACTGAAGCCGGTTGGACGGCTGGACTAAAGGTAATTATTTGTTATTTCTCCGATGAATATCAGGTAACTGGATGAGCCCTAATACCCTAACAAGCAGTTCACGAACCGTGCGCAATACACGCCCCCATCATCTGCATCTGAGATACCTGGAGATTAAAAAAAATCTATTGAACTGAAGTGTAGGTAGGCACCGGATCTCACGTGTCAGGCTCAGAGAACCACCACCACAACCACCACTACCTCTTCTTCGTCGTCCTCCTCATCACGATATAACATTCACTATACTTACGCGACCTATTTCTTAAATAGTTGATGAGCCAGGAAACAATAAAATCTCACTCACCCGAAAACGGCCCCCTCTGAGTCCCGTCCGAAGACCTTCCATTCAAAAGTGCACAGTGCTCCTCATGTCGGGTCATTGGCTCCAGCCGGAGCCCCGCCCTTCTTTGGGTGCGTGGCGTACCGGATGCCGCAAGGGCGAGGCCGGCCGTCTGGGCGCAGAGAGGACGGGAGGGACGCGGGCGCCCGCGGGGTGCTCTCGACCCGCGTGCTCACTTAGCGCCCGACCGCTAAGCGACCTGCCAGCGCCCGCGCCCGCGCCCCGCCCCGCCCCACACCCCGCACCCACCGCCTGCGGACGCTACTGTTAATATTGACTCGCTAAGAGGGAAAGGCCCTGCTCCTCTTTCAGCAGCTCTCTTCTCTGGTGGCTCCCTGTGGCGTATTCGCGTTCCAACTAATTCGATTGGTTCTTTTCCTTCGTGCTCGTTTTTCGTCACTAATACTTCATCGCTGTAGCACTGCCTCTATTTCCAATCGAGAACTTGCGATCCGAACAGCCGACCGCTGTCATACTCCTTCAGACAAAGGCTTATAATCCGTCCTAGCTGTCTAGCTGGTGTCGAAAATTTGCAAGAAATTCTCTGGAATCAAAAAAGTGCTAAGGTAAACCTTCACAAGGAAAAATTGTAAGAATGAGAAAGTTTTACTCCTATTTTATAAGAAACAGCGGCATTTTTCTTAGTTGCTTCTTATGCATTAATGTTAGTACTTATTCTGCTTCTTCTTTCTTTCTGTTTGCTTTCTGTCTCCTATACTTTAGTGCTGACCTATTGTATATTTGCAATATACCTCGCTGTGTTACCAACGGTCTCTCCCTTGTGAAGTGAAGTGTTAAACATCGTTCTGAACTTTATCCTAGAATATTTTGTCTTCTGTGTTTATGTCATGGAGTACACTTCGTTGAAAACGCCCTTAGAAACTGAGGAAACCAAGAGTCTTTCACAAAGGAAAATCCTAACACTGTAAAATGATTGCATTTCTCCCATCTCAGCAGCAGCTTTCCTCTCTGGTTGCTACTTGGGATGCGTTGGGATTGATTTAACTGCTTCTCTTCCTCCTTGTTAGCTTTCTGCTTCCCGTCCTTGTTTCTTTATCGTTCAGTAAGTCTTAACCCTTGACAGTCTTAAGCCTAAATCGTAACACAATATGTCTATGACATACTGACTATAAATCTGTTTAAAATAATTGAAAGGCGTGATCTTACAGGGTGAGCATATTTTGAATATGCTTCTAGTGTTTATTTTTGAGTTATTTCGTACATTCATTTCAACAACAGTTTTCATGGATAGTTCTGGTAAAGCTGAAACCTGTCGGTCGCACTGCGTTGTGCATGACAGTGTGGTCTCGCGTCAACGAAACCTCTTGATGAGAAACGTCCTCTGAGACATTGTTCAATAAATGTTATAAAATACATGTTCAAACTAAATGTTATTGTGTGAAACTTCTGGGTGATATAGAAGTTGGCCACAAATCGACATAGAATTTATATATGGTAATGGTTTGGGAGGCCCCCTCTTGCTCACTCCCTATTCTACTCTCTTCACTACTCTTTACTCTTTCAAATCAATTATCTTTCTATCTTATTATCTTTGCCTTTGCGTTTGGGCAAGCCAATGTAATGGAACGGCGCCCCTTCCTTTTAGTGGAATACCACTCTGCTCAATAGCACCTGTTACGCGCCTTCTACACTTCACGATACCCGTTACGCATCTCCGTGCAGTTAATAAACACGCTTCTCTATCGTTCTACTGCTCTAATTTTCCCGTTTGCCAGCTAACTTTTCAGAATATTTGAGAATTTTGCGGGCGTGAACTTGTGATAGCCCCTGTACAGGGACAGCCCCTGTACAGCCCCTGTACATGTTGCAACGAATGGGTCAGTATCTATAGTTACTGTAAATCATAACACAGCATTGCAAGGTTTTACTGACAAAAACAACTCTGTCCGTCTCCATTTATTTACTCAGCCTCTCTTTTGATATTTACTGATGACTATCTCTTTTCAATAAACAATTAACACATAACATAAATACCCTTCACTAAACACAGTAAACGAATCAAATTGACACAAAAAACAAAAAAAACATTCACACTGAATTATTAACAACAAACTCATTCATACCAAAATGCGCATTTTTTAATACAGCCGTACTGATTCTTAATCTATTTGACTTTAACATTGCCTGGGCTTCAACATTATGCGCCTTCGTGGGAAATAAAAGAGAAATAGTCATTGTACTTTCCTGTGGTCTGGTCCAGCGTCGCTTTATGTGACAAAATCACACTTGCTTTATGTGACAAAATCACACTTGCCACCATGTGCTGATTCGTAACCGCATTCGCATCCGCGATATCACACCGCAAACACCACACACAATGTCCAACCGCGAGATGTTCGCCTTCGCGATATAACTAATGCACCATCCAACGTTTTTTTTACTAGATATTGTTTTGTCTCTTTATACTGATACGCATAACTATTCTGTATCCTCCCTGACAGAAGATTCGCAACTCAAAAACAACAAAAACAACAACAATAATAATAATAATAATAATAATAATAATGAGCAAGGAATTCGCACCATGGATCGAAAAACCAGAAAACTGCTCACAATGCATCATGTTTCCTACCCTCGAGCTGATGTACATAGACCTTATGTGTCACGTAAGGAAGGAGGAAGAGGCCTCAGACAAATTGAGGCCTCCTGGCACAACGCAATAGGCGGGTTGGGAAAGTATGTAGTCAGCCATTAATATGACCCTCTAATGAGGCAGGTCATGAAAGGTCTGACCGAAGAATGGGAAACAGAGGCATTGTTAGTGTAGCAAGAAGTATTGCGAAGATAAATAGGCAAGACAACTCGAATAACATAGTCACTGAGCTTCTGATGCCGCTAAACACAAATGTGAGACACAAAAAATGTTAAAGAAATCGTGGAGAGACAAACCACTCCACGGACAATATCTAAAATAATGGACAAGGTGAATATCATTAAAGATCAATCTTTTATGTGGCTTAAAAGGGGAAGAATGAAGCCAGAATCGGAAGCACATGTAATAGCTGCCCAAGATCAGGCGTTGAGAACACGACATTATGATAAGCGGTTCTCAAAATTTCCCCAGATGATAAATGCCGCGTTTGCCATGAGCAAGTAGATACCATTGATCATATTGTCTCAGCTTGTCCAATCCTAGCAAAGACCTGAAAAGACATGACAGGGTGTGTAGCTACCTCCACTGGCAGATCTGTACCGCCCTCGAAGTTCCAAACACATGCCCCAAGTGGTACGAACACTCACCTAAACCGGTGACATCTTTTGGATTATGTACGATATTGTACGACCAACAAATTCAAACTGATCGCACGATAGCAGCAAACAAACCGGATATAGTCATCCGGGATTTGGCGAAAAAATCGTATTTACTTGTCGATGTTGCTGTACCTTGCGATCAAAACGTCGTTAACAAGGAGGCAAAGAAACGTCTTAAGTACAAGATTTTGGAAATCGAGATCAGCCGAATGTGGGGCGTAAAAGCACAGGTCGTACCGATAGTTATCGGAGCTCTGGGATTTGTTCCGCAAAATTTGAGTAAGAACTTGTATAAACTCCCCGGTAATTCAAAAGACTGGGAAGTGCAAGAAATTGCTATATTTGGAACAGCCCACATTTTGTGCAAAGTATTGTAGAGGCACTGACAGTCACCGGATCTCTCCTTAGGTAGCTGGTTGCAACCTGGAGTAGATTTTATATTCAGCCGACTCATAACATCTTTAGTCGTGATGTAGTGGAATAATAATAATAATAATAATAATAATAATAATAATAATAATAATAATAATAATAATAATAATAATTCGAGTCACCAAATAAAATGTTTTCAAAGTCACAAAACTAGTAACAATACAAAATTTCTTACACCGTGCAATGTGGATTCATTACTCCAGCAACTGTGTCTCAATCCGAACGAAAATTTACAATTAAAAAATAACTTGCACCACTAAATAAAACTGTTTTGGAGTTGAAAATTCATAACAATACCAAATTTCTAGCACCTCACAACGTGGATTCTGTATCCCCTCTCACTGAACGAAAGTTCACAATTAAAAAGTATCTTGCGCCACCAAATAAAAATGGTTTCAAAGTTACAACTTCGTAAGAATACAAATTTTCTAACCTCCGCGCAACGTGGATTCTGTGTCCTTTCTCTGCACGAAAATTCACAATTAACAAATAACTCGCACCACTGAATAAAAAATGTTTTTAAAGATGCCAGTCCGTAACAATACAAAATTTCTAGCACCGCACAACCTGGATTCTGTATCCTATCTCACTGAACCAAGAGCATTGTTGCCCTGAATAACACAACGAAAAATATTCATATTTTCGCTTTTATTTGCGTTTCTTTGACTTGTCTCTGTTTCTAAACCGTGTCCAATATTCTTACGATAATTACTGTATCGTTTAATTCGTCAGTCAACACCTTATTTAATTATTCTGAAATTAGGTCTTACCATCTTCTTATGACGTCACAAAAACATAGTTTTTTGTTTCTATTGTTTCTGAATAATAATTTAGCGATTAATTTTGATCTCGTCTCCTGGGCATTAACCAACATCGTGACTACTTTCAAAAATTTCTATAATTTTCGCTCGTTTATCTTGCCAAATCTTAACCCAATCTCTTCTGGCGTTCTCTTAATATTTACAAAAAACACTATTCGTATTTACTTTCTTCTCAACAAGAATGGTGCCTGCATGTCAATTTTATTAAACCGAAACTATGATAACTGACTTTCTTGAAATTAAGCGAACCCCTGGACCGATTTTGATGATTTTTGTTTGAAACTATTCCAAAATTTATACTCTAGGTAATGTTTGTATCGCATTTTCCTTTCTTCCGCGCATTCATTGAATTTAGAAAAATGTTCGTGCTCGTGGCTACCGTAATTTGTCTCTCTGGGTATAGTTTGTGGCACTTAACTTGTATCTTATACGTAAGTGAACTTAAATAAATAATCTTAATGATCGTAAATCATTACAATATGTAGAAAATATCGACAACAAGCAGAAAGATTTCGTTTCTTGCAAACACATTGCGTATACTAACATTACATTTGGTAATGCGAGCACTCCCGTATTAAGTATCTCTGTGAAGAATTGCAAAATAAGAAATGAATAAATAGATATGAAAAATAAAATAAACGTTTAAATCACTCAAAAATCCTGAATTGCTATGTTAAATGAAGTTTAAATTTCAATCACTGGATAGTGTGTGTAATTATCCTAATCAGCTGAACTGTTGCACAGTTTTTTCCAACTTACATTTATTGACGGCCACCATACTTCGACATATTATTGATTTGATATTTTCATTGTTTTATTGGTTTGGTGCGACCAATACCGTATAACCATATACCATATTGGTCGGAATTTCTGACATAGATGTTAAAATAATAATCGTAAAATAATAAAAAAAATCTTTTGCAATAATAATGTAATATAATATTTAATATATTAATGTATTAATAGATCATTATATGATTCTGCTGCGAATGGATTATAACTGTATTTCATAATCTGCTTCACTTCATTGGTCCTTACCATCATTTCTTCAACTCTCTTTCATCTCCAACTTTTCATTTCAATACTGAGTGTTGATTCTCGGTTTCATGCTAATTTAGAACTCAGTCTGGCGAGTAAGATGCGCGCTACTTGTTGCAGAAACCCTTTAGTCTGATTCGCTGTTGTCGACGTAATTTGAACCTTGTGTTGAGGTAATTTTTCTGCTTGTCCACGCTAACTTCTTCTTTTCTTGAATACAATTCAACTATTACAAAATGATTGAGATTTTGGTCTTTTGTAGCATTTCCGTTTTCAGTTTCCTACTTAGCGTTAACTTTTATTATTTCTGCTTTTTCTCACCCTTCTTCACTTTTTATTCCATAATCAGTATATATGTTCACATGTTTTTATTTATTAATTAACATCTCTTCTGATTCGAAGTTATCTAATGTGAATCCCCGAATATCCCCAATTCTATTCATATCCATTGCAATTTTCTTTCATATTACTCTTCTTTCTTAAATCTCTTCACTAAAATCCCTCTCACTTCCATTAACTTTATGAAACCAAGGTTTCGTTGCGATGAACCCGCACGCGTATGAATACAATTCCACCTGCTTCACGGGTGGAAAATGGCGAAAGGTGTGGCCTTCACCTTCTTTCCATGTAGTGACCACTAGTTAATCACGACAATGAACTGAATAAAGGTGGTCATCGTAATGTTGGAGGTGGTCTGAAGAAAGAAATGATAACCTTCTTTTTTATGTTGAGACATCTAGAACCATATGCTCGACAGTGTCAATGTGAAGGGGTTTTGCCAAACTCTTATACGCTATATAAACGTGTGAGATATTAGTGCTTAGAGTTGACAGTTAATCAGATTATTCGTTGGAAAAAAGGATGATATAAACCAATACCACTGGATTAAGGTTTTTTATAATCTGGCATTGCTATTACAAATGCCATTGGTGTATACTCAAAATTGCCCTTTAATTGATAAAGAGGATGCAAGAATAATTACGGATGAATCTGATACCCATCCAATGTATTCATTGTTATAGCACTCACTGAAATTTTAATTAATTTTTTATTTGTAGCAAGTTATTAATACGTATTTCTTCACTGAAGAGACGACAGTAACAAAAGCCTTTTTAAATATATTTCTGTCACTTTTTTTATACAAACGGTGTTATGGTCGTGATTTCAGTTTTCTTTGTTGATATTTTTACAAAATGACAAGTGATATTCAGGAATTAAGTTCGTTTTTATTAAACCACTCAGAGAATCACGAAATCTCATCAATTAGGGGACTTCTCTACACACTTCTTTATGCGATATTTTAGGAAGAGGATGAATCTAAAGAATCTTTTCAAGGAAGTTCTTACCTGTTGTACATGCTACCAAACATATTTTCTTTTGAATATGTGACCACAGTCTTTGTAAAAATTAATATTTCCCAAACTCTTTCCAAACATTTTTAAGTGAACAGTGACAATCTCGTTTCAGATAATCTCCTTCAAAGTATGTTATTCACACATTTTTTGCAGCGAGAATAAGATATTCTTCTTTTTGAACCTTTTGAAAATTATAAAATCTTTGAATTATTATGTAAAAATACAAAATCATTGTGTAAATTAGCCCCTCAAACGGATTTGTCCATGTTGTACCTACCACTAACGCCACTAACATGGCGACAAAGCACCGTCACAGCACGTGTAGAGTACACCCTTCTCAAGAACGAGAGAAACTTAAAAATTGTGTTGTCGTTTCGCAACGTATTCCCAGTCAGAAATCCTTTTAACGTTTTTCTTCCTGGTCTCGTAGGCAGCGAAAGACCCGGTCTTATCTCGGAACACGGCGCAGGAACTTTACCATCGCGGTGTGTGCAGTATTTCACACGCTAAGAGAATATATATCCGCGCGACACGCGGTGACGGATAGCCCTAAGCTGGGCTGAAGAAGCACCCTCGCCACGTCGTGCCACACCGTGCCACACGGCGCCACACTAAGCCGTTCCGTGGAGAGCGTTGCAGGCAGTTCGCAAAGGTGCTGCGGAGTCTAAGGTCGCTAACAGCGACGACAGCAGCTGAAATACGGCGTTCATGAGCGTGGAGGCTGAAAGGGTGAATATACTGCTTTGCCTTTGCCCTGTTTATATGCACTCGAAGCGGTCCCACTGACCACGACCTTTCTGTGCACGAATGCTCCTTTGGCAGTTTCACTATATATGCGGGGGAAGATATTTGCAGAGTCCTCTTTCCTGCGAATGTGAAATAATTCCTATTTTAAGTTTCTTTGTTGAGATAAATAAGTTAAGGAATCTACAGACACCAAAAAAAATTGTCACATGCTTGGGAATAGGAAACTGTACTAAGGCAAACCAATAAAAACGGCAGTTTTGTGCCTAGATACTAAATCTGAAACTGCACGTTTATACTATATTATATCATTAATTCGCTGAGGCGTCATGAAAATAGTTCATTCAAATACTCTGATTATTTTGATTTGCTATTTGCATGACCTCAGTATGTATCGACTTGAACATTTAGATTGATTGCTGTCATTGCTACTCAAGGAGCTTTTCTCAAAAATATTTCCGTGAGATTTCTACATCCGTCATACATTACATCAGTCGGAAGTCGCTGCAAGCAATAATCATGCATTTTTAAAACAAATCTTGCATTTATAGTTCTGCACAGATGAAAGTCAATAAGTAATTTACAGAAGATCCACATAGCTGACTAAAATATATTTAAATAATAATAAAAATATATGCAAATTTGAGAAAATGTGATTGTCACTTGAACATTAATAATTATACACATGTATCCTTCTATCTTATGATAATCAATGAAAATGTCAAGATATGCCTCTTGAATTTGAAATCAGTATTTTAATTTTGGGAGTCACTTTACATAATGCCCCTGGGACATTTTCCAAATATTAAAAAAAATTGGTGGATAGTGTAAAGGACGTTTAAGTGAATGGTGGAGGTCTCATGTTCCCGATTTTTAAAAAATTCCAAAAGTTTTATTTTTAGTCTTCCTACAATTAAACTATGAAAGATTTTTCCTTAATGAAATCTGTTCTTTAAAGATAAATTTTGAAATAAGATAACGTAAAATTTTTCGAAAATTTGAGTACTTTTTGCGCAATTTTGCGTGATATTACGGGCGAGAAAGTACGTACTTTTTTAGCATCTCTAGTTGCTGATGCATAGAAAGTATTACCAGATTCGAAATGAAAACCTTAAGTTATGTGAAAACCTTGAAACCTTGAAACCTTATGTGAAAGTTTGCGATTCTTGAGAAACGAAATAATTTATAAAGGCCTAAAATGTTTGTCTATTACGGATGTCATCATAAAAAGAAGCCAGATTTATCTAAAAGTAAATAAGGGAACAGTCAAACTATCTATCAATTTCCTTGTCAGTATTGAACATATACACAGACTGAAACGTGAACACCATCTTGAAACTGTCAATCTACTATTGTAATCTCTAATGAAACTAAATATGTTATCACTAGATCAATGAAAAAGTATTGTTGTTATTTTAAGACATTTACTGAATTTTCTACAAGAACAGATTATATTTGTGGATGTGATATTTAAAAACCATCATGCAATTTTCAACGATATACAACAATGAAACAAATTAAGTTTAAATGTGTATGTAATGGCTAATGAACTACCTTTAAAATAGTGTTTAATAAAGAATGATACAATGAAATTAATTCATATTATCGATATGATTTGACGATTGTCACATCTGGGTCGTGCAACTCAAACCAACATACGTCCTCACCTTGGGAGTACCCCAAGGTTCTCGTTTCGCGGCCCGCGAGGGCCGCACTCGTGCAGCGCGGCGGTCCGGGCGCCGCGATGGAGCAACCGTTAATGTCTTTATTAGTTTTATCTCGGCCGCCGGGCACGCACTCGCCTTCGGTAAACTCCTTGGTGCGGCCGTTAGCTCATCTGGGACACGCGGACGCCTCTCCTCGTTACATCCAGGGCGGCCGCTGAGCCGCGCCGGTTGCTCCACGCGGCGAACGGGACTCGCATTGTCATTGCCTCATCCAGCGCGCGCGGACGCATTATCGCGCCATTATCGCCGATCCTGCGCCTGTAACGCGATTACTGCCATTATCTCGTTACTGGGGAGCGTCTGAGGCGCTCCCGCCTTGGCCACGAATAGCGGGATGGCGTGTTGAAAGGGAAAATACTTGCATGATCGGTCGAGTTAAATAGGATCGGAAATGATGGTTTCTTAGAAGAGTCTGAAACGTGTATTTTTTTTAGTATTTCATGCGACAGTTATTTTGTTAATAACATTTCTTCTTGAATAAAATGCAGAATATTATGTAACAAATTCATTGATGACGGCCATTTGTTCGACTACTGTGAGCTAGGCTGTTTTGACTCACAACCTTCCCCTGTCTATGCTTTTAATTTTGTCTGCTTCTACCTCCACATTACCAATCATTAATAATACCTTATTTATTCCTACAATCACCGCCATCATTTCCTATCGTATTACTATCACCATAAAGAAAATTATCTTCACTGTCACTCACACTATTAATACCATTTTCAACCATGGTAAATGATCTTTCTCATTACTCTTTCCACCATTGCTGCTATGTCATCATAATCAAACTTTATCACGGTAATGAAGTACAGCATTTTAATCATTAGCCTTACTAATATCACCTTCACCCCAAATCTCCACCACCACTTTATCATTACCACTTCCAATACCTCATCCAACATCTCTATCACATTCTCTATCACCACATATCTCCTTCGTCACCTTTACAAACAAATAGAACAGCCCCACAATTCTATCCATAATCATATCTCCAGCTCCAATCTCACTTTCTCACAATCTTTCACTATCTCATTTTCCTCCATTTTGTCCCGTCTCTTCTCCCTTATATTAGGATCCATTCCTATCGGAGTGTTTGATCAATATTCCGTCGCAGGCTGAAGCGGTCACTGTAAGTAGTAATTACTCTGAGCAAAGATGACTCGCGGTAATTTTCTCGGAGTTTCTGCGCCATTGCATCTATTCATCAATCAATTCATTCAAGTTTGAGTGACTCAGACTCAATGGCTGGAAGTCATAAGAAAGAAAAGTCTCAATAATATTAAAGATCTTTCCTCCTAAACGTATTCGCCGTAGTGGTTTCCTCGCTCTTCCCGACCCTCTGTACATCATTCCTCCATACAGTAATATTTATCTCATCTTTATAATTATTTCGTCATTCAGCAATTCTGATCCAACTCAACCATTGAGCATCGAGAATCAAAAGAAACTATTCACAATATATTTCATACAACATTTCCAGTACCACAACCACCACTTCTATGGCTTCTTCCTCCTCTTATTCCTTCTCCCTGTTCTTTTTCTTCTGCACATTTATTTCTTCACCACACTCTTCCATGTCCTTCTCTGTTTCAATTATCAACACTTCCACTACTACAAACACCACTTCCATCACCTTTTCCTCCTTTCCCTCTTCTTCTTTTTCTTCTTCTGAACATTTATTCCATTGCCACACTGTTCCATGTGGTTCTCTGCTTCAAATGCCAACACTTCCGCTACCCCAACCACCATTGCCATCGCCTCTTCCTCCTTCTTTTCCTCCTCCTCCTTCTTTTTTTCTCCTCCTTCTTCTCTTCCTTCTTATCCTTCTTCTCCTCCCGCCTCTCCTCCTCCTCCTCTTCCTTCTTCTTCTTCTTCTTCTTCTTCTTCTCCTTCTCCTCCTGCTTTTTCTTCTCTTCCTCCTCCCCCTCTACTCCTCCTTTTTCTTCTCCTCCTCCTCCTTCTCCCCCTCTTCCTTCTTCTTATCCTCCTCCTTCATCTTCTTTTCCTCCTCCTCTTTCTTTTCCTCCTCCTTTTCTTCTTCTTCTTCTCATGCACATTATTGTATTCCCTCGCCACACTATTTTATGGCGTTCTCTGCTCCAACTATCAACACTTTCACCACCACAACCACCACTACCATCACCTCCTCCTTCTTCTCCTGCACGTCCGCTCTTAGTGCGCACTTAACCTTGCGCGCCCGAGGCTCGCTGGCGGCGGCGGCGGCGGCGGCGGCGGCGGCGGCCGGGGAGGGCGTTTGACTCAGCACTCCTCTGGCGCCGAGAGGTCCGCTCTTAACACGAAATGTATTCAAGAGGTGTGTAAAATATTGTACAGGCGAATTCTGAGTACGTTCCTGTATCTTGTCTCCGGCGCGGGGAAGAGGCGGGAGCGCCGAGCCGCCCCGCCCGCCCACTCGCCCGCCGAGTCGAGTGGCGTGGAGCGCCGGGGCGGGGTGAAGGGGAGCGAGGGCGTGAGAGGGGCACGAACTCCGGCCGGTGCTGTTTGCGTCTCTGCGAGTGACTGACGTAAGTCGCGCTGCAGATTAGCGTGCGGTGTCTTTAAGGATTTTGGACGGTCATTTGTCATTAAATGTTGTGTCCTGCGATGTGTACTTACATAAAGTACTTCAAAAGTAATATTTCGAGGATATGAAGTCAGTGAACTTTTCCTTGGGATGACTATAATAGAAAGTACGGTGAGTACGCATGATGTATTCGAATTCTAAAATTCCTTAAATTGTGAACAAAATAATTTAGTGTTCGAAAATTGGGACTTTGACGATTTTTATTCATTACTATCTGTTTTATCCTAATACCCAGTGTTTTATTTGGGGACACACGTTTCTAGTCACCTGAAATTTGTTTTCATTAAACAAATTTGTGATTTTTAAGTTGTTACGAGACCTAAACTTCCTATACGAAACTTGTAAGCACGTTTTTGAAATTCTGAAAGTTAGATGTTTTAGTGTAGAATGATAAAGCATTATTTGCTCCTGGCAAGGGAATATTCTTGACATGTGACAGCTCAATATTTGAAATTTCAAACCGTACTTCGTTGGTACACGCTTATGGTTATATCGGAGGGAGGGAAGAGAATGGAGTAAAGCAAACGGTGGTTCGTGCGCACTGACATCTTCAGGGCACATGTAGAAATTCGGGAACAATTTGCAATAATTTCATTTAACACAATACGAGGCTAGATGCTGTAACATGCAAGCAAGCAGATGCTACTGGGTAACTCCAACTGTGCTACTGGATAAATGCCCCTGGCCTCAAGGGCTTCATAATAATGAAGCGCAACATCCAGGAAAATTAATTCGTAAATTGGTTGTTATAGTTCTCTAAACGTATTAGCTCTGTCAGCTGTAAAAGAGCTGTTTTATTTTCATCGTCATAATAAACATAATGTTCTGTATCTGCAAAATCATCTAGAGAACACAATCTCTTCCTTGGTCTATCTACATCTTTTTCCCTTTCGGGATACTAGAAAATGCTGATTGGGCAATCTCTTATTGTTCATTTTTTGCGGATAATGTACTCAGTTTCTCTACTACTTTTAATTTATCTTGTACGTGTTCCATATGCATAATTTAAAATACATAAGTTATTTGGTGAAATATTTCTTCATATACTTACATCTATATTTTGAGTACAGAAACATGTCAAAAAACGTGACAATCCCATAACTAGATAACTTATTAAAAGTTGTTTTATTTTTGCGATTCCCTTGTTATGTAAATTACTAAATAAGCCAGAAAGAGTTCAAATGTTCGAAGATAAAATGTTCGGAATATTCGTTTCATTCGAGGTCATTAATTTATTTTTCAAATACGAAAACTAGTAGGTTCCATCTGTATTAATGGCTGTTATGTTGACAATTTTTACTGTGCCATCTACTCATAATATATACTGAAAAGTTAATTTTCACTTGAAAACAAGTACGGCGGGTTGCATAAAATCCAGGCGCCGCGCCACTCGAAGAGGTTGGATCTCTCATATGGCTGACTTCAAGGTCCCAAGGATCCGGAACACAAACTGCTGAGCGAATGAATGGATTCTCAATACGTTCGTGTACCTTGTCTTTTGCGAGGGAGAGAAGTGAGCACTCTGGCAGCTGCCCCGCCCGCCCACTCGCCCGCCGAGTCGAGTGGCGTGGAGCGCCGGGGGCGGGGCGAAGGGTAGCGAGAGCGTGAGAGGGGCACGAACTCCGGCCGGTGCTGTTTGCGTCTCAGCGGGTGACTGACGTAAGTCACACTGGAGATTATATATCCATGATCCACTTGGTCGACGGTTGAATCACTAGTACTTAGTTTTCTATTGTAACGTGTTTCTCTACAGAAAAAACCTACAGAAAACGAAATGACTAATTTAGTACATATTACGCGTGTCTGCAATAATTGAAATAATATTTTGTTATAAGTTAAAGAACATTGTGGACACTCATACTGACGTTGAAACATACTAAGAAAATGAGTAAAAAATGTGGTTTTTAGATCAAACCCAATAATTTTAATGTTACAGATATAGAACACTATATTCGTATTTAATGTGTTATATTTTTCAACAAAAACCGTGTCCTGTTAGTCAAGATTTGCTTTAGGACTTCGAGGTTTGCCTGATTCTTTGTAAAAGACTTTTTGTAGTGAGAATTTAATCCCAAAATTTATCCTTCCCTTCCAAGCATTAAAATAGTATATTGAATAATCTCCTTATGTCAAATTAAACTAGTGAGAATGCATGGCATATCAAAACTTTTCGTCCTCTTGGTGTTATGAAATGAATTAATTTGTATTGTAATAAGTACTAAACATACTGACAGCGACAATTCTTCACTATACCGGAATTTTTAATATATTATTGTCTTCCTTCCTCTTCCCCAAGCACAGATAGCAACACCTAGACAAATGTGTAAGATTGCTTACATATTTTTGGAAATATGTCACGGTTGCCGTCCAAAATACTCAGCTATTCACATTTTTTTAATTGCACAGGGCATAATATAAATATCTTAAGATTGTGAAATAAATTTCAATGAGAAAATCTTCTGGCTTTAATATTGGAGGCCGGTCATTTGAACTTTTGCAATTTTCAAAATTTCAGAGATTTTAATGAAAATTGGAACGAACACATACTTATAAACGTACTCAATTTGAAAAGAAGTCATAGGACTTTTTTAAAAAGACACATTGGCTTCATGTAGTGTCCCCCAAAATTTAAAAAATCCTAATGATTTCGAAACGGCCTAACTAGATGGTGCTTCTGATGTGTTTACCAGACTTCAGAACAATTGTATCTTAACTAACCGAGTTATACGTGACACACCATGCAAACATTCATACATTCATGCATCCATACGCACATACAAACATGCATACATACATATAAACATAAACACATACATACAGTCAGACATCCCGATTTTCTGGTACAAAATTACGTGTATATTCTCGCCAACTGCACCAATCGTAACCATTTTTGGAACAGCACTAATAGACCCTAACGCTGATGAATGTGCGAAGTTTCTTCTCCAACGAAACTTAAAAATTTGATGATCAAAAATTTGAGACATATTGTTGAGGCGAGCTCAATACTTTTCCTTCTTATAGTGTAGTGAGACCATGTAAAAATGAAATATGAATAATCATAAATTTAATTATTAAAATGAATTATCAGTCTGTTAAACACTGAATCTCTGGTAGAAAACGAACATTTAAAGTTGACCTGGATATAATGGGTAGTTGTCTTAATGAAACAAATGGTTTACACATATTTACACAAATTATTTTACTTATAACTTATTGAAAGCACAACCAGTAAGGAAATAAACAAAATAAACTTCTTGAGTTCCGGAATTCTTGGAATATGTTATACAGCATGTCAATTAAAATAAATTCCTTATAAATATCTCATAAATTCGGAATTTTAGGAGAGGTGATTCCTGGTGTTCTTACCATCAACAGCACCACGGAAAACATTGTAGCCTTTCGAATTTATTCACTCTACTACGGCCGGATTAGTTATCTCCTTGTGCAGAATAGAGCATACCTACCGACTCTAGGCAATATCCTGCAGGCATCATTTCCGTCGCCATCGTATTTTTTCATGCGGGAAAATGCCCGAGAGAGAGAGAGAGGGGCGAGAGAGAGAGAGAGGGCGAGAGAGAGAGGGCGAGAGAGAGAGGGCGAGAGAGAGAGAGGGCGAGAGAGAGAGAGGGCGAGAGAGAGAGGGCGAGAGAGAGAGGGCGAGAGAGAGAGGGCGAGAGAGAGGGCGAGAGAGAGAGGGCGAGAGAGAGAGGGCGAGAGAGAGAGGGCGAGAGAGAGAGGGCGAGAGAGAGAGGGCGAGAGAGAGAGGGCGAGAGAGAGAGGGCGAGAGAGAGAGGGCGAGAGAGAGAGGGCGAGAGAGAGAGGGCGAGAGAGAGAGGGCGAGAGAGAGAGGGCGAGAGAGAGAGGGCGAGAGAGAGAGGGCGAGAGAGAGAGGGCGAGAGAGAGAGGGCGAGAGAGAGAGGGCGAGAGAGAGAGGGCGAGAGAGAGAGAGGGCGAGAGAGAGAGAGGGCGAGAGAGAGAGAGGGCGAGAGAGAGAGGGCGAGAGAGAGAGGGCGAGAGAGAGAGGGCGAGAGAGAGAGGGCGAGAGAGAGAGGGCGAGAGAGAGAGGGCGAGAGAGAGAGGGCGAGAGAGAGAGGCGAGAGAGAGAGGCGAGAGAGAGAGAGGGCGAGAGAGAGAGGGCGAGAGAGAGAGGGCGAGAGAGAGAGAACGAGCCATGGAATTCTGACGTTTACGATAATACAATTACCGCCTATACCCCGTAGGTACTTCAGGGAACGGAGATTAAATTCGTTCTAATGATCAGACAATGAGCATCAGCTACGATTACACTGACACACACACACGCGCGCGCGCCAGAAAAAGCGCGCACAGGCGCATCCCTATACAAGAGCAGGAAATGGTCCGATTTCTTTTTTGCCGGGTGGTCAGGGTGGGAGACACGCATTTTTCCCATGGTCGCTGGCTAGGACGTGACTTTAATATCTCGTTACCCGCCTCATGACAAATGGCGCGGCGTTATGTGTGGCCCCGCGACGGCCGAGGTGGCGAGTTGGTGATGCGGGCGAGGGAGCTGACCTTCGCGGCTTCCTAGATCGCGAAGGATGCACCGAGCACGAGGCTGAGCAAGTGGTGCTCCGTATAAGGAAGGCGCAGGCGAAGCGATGCGCCGGCGAATTAACGGTGTCGCATGTCGCCGCACGTTTGATTGAACGGTTTAACTATGATTTATTACCAGTGACCTGCTGCAGCATTTTTGCTGCTGAACAGAACGGCAAAGAATGGTTTTCCAAAAAGGTACACGCTCGAGGATAACAAATGAAATGTTCACTTAAAACACTGCAATACATTAAATATTCTATCGGTCACATGCGTCTTTAACCCCTGTTAACATGCAACCCTACAGGTTTGTTTAGTGTACTTATAACTACCTGTATGTTAAGAAATTTAACATCTTTAGCAACGGGTTTTAGCATCCTTAACAACCATAGATTCATCGCAAATCAAATGTTTTTAACAAAAAAACCTGACCATATACAAAACAAATCAGATTTAACACGTTGACTGCCGCGTGGCGCCATGTGGTACCACACATCATGTTTCTATTATGTTACGCGTGGCGCCATATGGCGCCCACGTCAATTTGAATTTGCCGCTATTTTGTTAGGCTTGGATGAATGATAATAGGATTGTTAGTGCTTCTCTCTGTTAGCCAAAGTTCGATTTTAACCATATTCATTTGACACTGCTTCAATCTGTGTAGTTGGCCCCTGGTGGAAGTTCATTTCACCATGTACATTTTTCGCGAATGGCGCCTGATTGTGAATGTCTCAGGTTTCGCATCGCGCCTTATCACTTCATAGAAACAAAACAATGTTTCATTCATGCGTGCCCTTATTCATTTCGATGTTTAGTCCGCTTGCCTGTTGTTTGCGTGTCGTGTTTATATCTAGCGATAGAAGGATGGCTGCAAAGATAGTTTCGGAGCAAGATATATGTGCCTTATTGGAAGAGACAGTGATGATTTTAGTGTAAGTGACATGAGTGATGATGATTCTGATTTTTTCCCGGACGAAAACGGCAGTGGTAGTGAAGCAAGTGAAGTGGGTCTCCGTGACAGCGATGCCGAGTCTGATATCGGTGCGGAGGAAGCTTCTTCTAGTACAAGCAGGGTGAGTGTGTGGAGTAACTATTCAGGTCAGCAACAGCAATTCACCCTCTCTTTTGACCAAAATACAAATTTGGGGGCGGATCCAGAGACCATGAAACCTCATGATTTTTATGAATTATTTTTAACCGAAGACATAATTGAAATGATGGTTGAGGAAACCAACAGAAATGCAGCTCAGGTTATTCAGAAATCTCGATCCAAGCGTTCCAGCCGTCTAAATGAATGGGAAGACACGACCAAAGAAGAGATAAAAAAATTTCTTGGGCTTAAAATGTGGATGGGGCTAGTAAAAATGCCTGCTATTGGTAGCTATTGGAGCAAACTAGCTGTGTACTCTAATGGTGTTGCACAAAGGACAATGCCTAGAAACAGATTTCAAATTCTTTCAAGATTTTGGCATTTTAATGACAATACAGTAGCAAGAGAGAGAATTGACAATGTCAGAACTCTTGTGAAAGCTATCCAGAAACATTTTGTTCAAAAACATTCTCCAGGAGAATTTCTGGTGATAGATGAGTCGATGGTTCCATGGCGTGGTCGTCTCACCTTTCGGCAATATCTTCCTGGAAAGGCCCACAAACATGGAGTAAAAGTTTACAAGCTGTGTGATGAAAAGGGATACGTTTATGATTTCTTTATTTATTCTGGGAAAGGTTTTATGCCCGATGGTCCTGGGAGCATGGCTACAAAAGTAGTGATGAATATGATGGAGCCTTATCTTCATTGTGGACGCACAGTGTGTACTGACCATTTTTATTCCTCCATGGAACTGGCTGAATCATTATTAGACAGAGAAACCCACTTCGTAGGAACATATCGTAAAATAGAAAAGGCTTTCCTCGTGAGGTGGTAGCAAAGAAATTAAAAAAGGGAGAAATTGCATCTCAAGAAAATGATCGCGGTATTGTGGCCATGAAATGGGTTGACAAGAGAGAAGTTTACATGATGTCAACTAAATGGAATGGTGCAATGGAAGGAACAGGGAAATTCAGAAAAGATGGACAAGAAATTCAAAAGCCACAAATGGTTATTCACTACAACAAGATGAAAGGGGGCATTGACATTGCAGATACGTTGGCTGCATATCATTCTTCGCTAAGGAAGACTGTGAGGTGGTACCATAAAGTGGCGGATGACCTGCTTTTCGGCACTTGCATTGTAAATGCCTGGCTTTTGTACAATTCGAGCTCTAGCACCCGAAAATGAAACTTGAGGAGTTCCGGAGGAAGACCGCCCAAAATTTGCTTGGAATACCGGATGATCCCGTCAACAGGATGGTTAAGAAAACTAACCACTTCCTCGAGGAATCAGACCACACACAAGGGAAAACTAAAAAAAGGTACAATGATAAATACAATGCTCAAAAAATACATTGTTGGATGTACAATAAATAATACTGTTTTCAGAACCGCGAGACGACGTTGCTGTCGCTGCTACAACAATTTAAAAAAAGATCTTAGGCAGAGTTAAGGCAGGCAACAAGGCACCTCGGGTGTCAACAAGATGCAAGACGTGTCCAGACAAGCCATATTTATGTATTGAATGTTTTGAACCATTTCATAAAAATGAATAATTATATTATTTATTAATTTTCTAAACTCTGTAATACTTATTCAAACCTTCACAATCCTTCACCGACAGTGTGGCGCCATTTGGCCCTCCACCAGTGGTGTGGCGCCATATGGCGCCCATAGAAAAATTTCGAATTGAAAAATCATCTGTGGCGCCATATGGCACCACGCATGAAAGTATCACCAATAGATAGAGCTAAAAAAATTGATATATATATTTTTTACCATATTTTTTTCTGATCATTATGACAGAATTTATAACTCTGGCAAACTAGGGAGGATTCACAAAAAAAGTCTCGGCAGTCAACGTGTTAAACATTTCAGAAAAAAAACTCAGATTAAGTTTGGGATATGTGTTGTTAATTGTAATATAATTAATAGTACATGTCACTCAAGTCAGCGCGCCAACTTTCTCCGAACGTCATTTCTTTAGGTAACATTAGGTTCAGCAACATTATTTGCATTCATCTTCATTTGAATATTGTCTAAATACAATTATCGCAAGCAACACCCTACAATATCGTACTAACGTGCCGCAGCAATAGAGTTTATTTATTTCCTATCGCAGTAATCTAAATTTTCGCATAAATCATGAAATTTTATGGGACCGTTAAATACTGAGCATACCACGAAATGTTAGTGTTATTACTGCAAAGGACAAACGTTAAAAATCGAGGCGGAGCCGAGCGGAGGCAAGACGTGGAGGCGCTAGAGTAGCGTAGCGGAGGCGAGATCGTGTTATTGACGATATATTGTTGGCATATTCATTTAGTAATAATAAATAAATATATTGTTTTATAAATAATCCTAAAAATTATAGCAAAGGCGTTGCCATTGCCATATTTTTTAACTTACGCACATTAAATCTTAAAAATTCATCAATGGTAGCAAGCATACTCCATATTTATCAAAACTACAAATTACATATCAAGAAATTTGCTGAATGCATGTGAATAGCAAATATTTAGTAATGGCGGGCTCTTCTTTCGATATCGGCTGCTGCATGATGTGTCAGCTGAATCGAAAGCGGTGATGCACTGAGTATGAGAATTCAGTAGTTGCGCGTATTTTTAGATCAGGCGGAATAACTTAATCAATATTTCGTTTTTAATGAAAAAATCAATCTATTTCATTGTTTTGGGATTTTTTTAGAGCTCCTGAAATTATAAAAAACCATGGACGCTTCTCACATTGATATAGGCTTCTTAATTTGTCTTAATTTTTGAGCTAATATAGGTATAAAGGTAATGGACACAATGAACAAAATGTCAGTTTGTAATCGAAAGTTAGAATAAGTATGTAGCAAAAATGTATTCAATATTGCATTTTTCTTTTATTCCATCCATTTATTTATATATTAAAAGATTTCATGAAAAACGTTTTCTCGAGGGAGAAAGATCACGAACATAGATCACATTTTTATTTCTTTATAATATAATGTTATCTCTAAGAAAACGACATGTGTCTTTGAACACTTTTACGAAAGAAAACAGAAAAAGTCTGCAAATTGAGCGAGGGTACGAAAGTTAGAGGCATGTAAGTAGATATTATACTGAAGAGAAATGGAAATCTCAAAACACAACAAAAATGTTGCAGAACTTTTCATTTTCATTTTTGCAGTCATTTTCGATGTTTTGAGCAATAACAGCGATATTAAGGGTAGGTATGAGGTAATAAATTTCAAAACCCATTTCATCAATCTTGGGAAAAATATGAGAGGATTGTAAAATGTCTTGGCGTTGTTTGTTGTGCTGGAACTACTTAAAACCAACCATAAACATTTTATTCTAAAAGTTATAGTTAATTAAGCTTTCGTGTATTGATTTATTGACGATACATTGTTGGCATTTGAGATAATAAAAAATTAATATAAAAATGTTATAAATAATTATAAAGATGATAACAGAGACATTGTCATTTGCCATATTTTTTAAACTTTCGCACACTAAGTCATACAATTCATAAATCATAAAATTCATAAGTCATACATTTCAGATTCTTGTTTTGAGATTCTACTCCGGCAAGATAATTTAGAAATGGTGTTTGTGATAATATATTATTAATGTCGACGACTGAGGCTAAAGTCAGTCATAATGTCACTACGTATATCTCCACTAACATTCATTAGAAACAAGAAAACACAGAACTTACTTTATTCTAAATCTGCATTTGCATCTCTTGCAGGAGTCTGTTGTTCTGTTTTTCATCGCTCCAGGAAAGCAACCCAGTTTGAAGTTTGGTCCGTCATGGATGCGACTTCTCGGGTGAGTGTTCAGAGAGACTGGAAACTTTTTGCTAACTATCGAGTATACCAAGAATTTTGAAATCGGCGATGAGAATTGCAAATAAAATATTTAATTATTTATTGTGGCTTTACACTTTCTGTTCACTTTTCATTGTAGACACATTACCTGTATAATTGTTTCTAATCTACATCGCACACGTTTTTGTCAAAGTAACCCAAAATAATAAAGCGAATACGCAAAGTAGTGTAAGACAATTTACTTGTTATGAATGGTAACAACTGCGTTATGTAACAAATACGTTGTTGTTGTTGTTATTATTATTATTACCATTATATTTATTGTTTTTATTATAAATACTACGTGAAAACATAACATCAATTACGCTGGAAGTGCTGGGCTAAAGGAACACAAATACATTTTGCTACAACTTGAAATTTTATTTTGTTTTGATTTCAAATCAAATGAAAACACAATATAAAATCGTTATTAGATTTTGTATGTGTGTTCATAAATGTTAAATTCACTAAGTATTATTTTTAAATTTCATATATTATACTTCTTCTCCCGTGTGTGAATATGCACCTGATGAACGAGAAATTAATAGTTGCTAGTTCAAATCCGGCTTTGAAAGCTGACACCTGACCGAATCATTCACCAGTTCGATTACGTCATCCCATCACCACCTCAATGGCAGTCCACTCTTCCATATTTGCCTGGCGGCGAAACCAACTGAGCCCAGCCGTCACGCAAGCCAACAATAATAATGTCATCATTAACCCGAAAATTAAAACCACAATTCCCCGTCCGCGCTGTCTGAAATTCCATCCGCCTTAACGGTCGAAGGCGCTACCTCGTTAGCACGTCGATCGCCGGTTTCGTTCGCTCGTTCCCTCGACAAATTCACTTCCGCCGTAATGTAGTTGTCTCAAGGTGGAGGGGGGTAGCGTCCAGCATCGCTCACTTGTCTACGGACATTAGCTCCCCCGCTTGTCGCCGCCTCACCGCTCCCCTCCCCCACCCGCCATCACCGCCTCAACCTCCACATCCACCGCGACCACTGTCCCCACCGCAACTACTGCCACCACCGCCACCACTGTCACTACCGCTGCCACCACCACCACCGCCACCACCACCGCCACCGCCGCCGCCACCGGCACCATCGCCGCCGCCGCCGCCACCATCGCCGCCGCCGCCGCCGCCACCGCCACAGCCACCGCCACCGGCACCATCGCCGCCGCCGCCACCTCCACCTCCACCGTCACCGCCACCGCCACTGCCACCGCCACAGCCACCGCCACCGGCACCATCGCCGCCGCCGCCACCTCCACCTCCACCGTCACCGCCACCGCCACTGCCACCGCCATAGCCACCGCCATAGCCACCGCCACCGCCAGCGCCACCATCGTCAGCACTACCACCGCCATCTCCACCACCCTACCACCACCATCACCAACCCCAGCAACGCTGCCACAACCACCACTATTGCCACTACCACCATTGCCACTACCACCACCTTCATCTCCAACTTCACCTTCACAACCACCGCCACCACCAAAGCCGCCGTCGCTACCCGCTTCCACGCGAGTGACGCCACAAAAAAGGCCCGAGCTCATCATGGTGATTGAGAATTCCCTCGTAAAAATTGTAACGCATAAATAATGAGAACAAAAAGCTTCGTTCGCTTCTAGCGGCCTCTGCCACGACAGTGGCGCTGTACAGTGGGTTCGTGAGTGGGAAAAGCGGTTGAAGAGAGGAGGCTGCGAGCTTTCGTCATGACGGTTAATCTTTGTCAGGGAGAGAGGAGGTGTTTATTCTAGCCTTTTTAGCGTTGTTACGGTGAATTTTAACAAGAATGCTAATAGATTTGTTATTTAACTTTCAAAATCCTTTGGAAACCTAATTCGACCCATGGGCCCACTCTATATGAGTGTAACTGAAAGAGAGAACTACAAATTGCTCTATCGAAAAAAATAGTTTCAAAAGCGTGATTTAATCACGTTATTGCAGTGGATTTCTACATTAATAAGTGAGTCTAGTGTGTTAAAATGATTTCACAGTGAACCCAGTCGATTTAACGTCTGATAAAAAATATATACATTTTTTACTCGTTAGAACGTAATGAGTAAATTTACGACCCACTTATGTTTCTTCATTCTCCTTGAAAGAATAAATTGCTTTTTTTGCGAACCGAATGGAATCAGGATAAAATGAAAAAACGAACGTTATTTATTTTATCAGATAATATTTCTTGTTGAGTTTGACTTTTGATTAAAATATGCAAGTAATTAGCCTCATTTCAGTATATTTTCAACCACCTGCTACACATTTCTACTGAAATTTTACAAATAACAAATATTTTTAGCCATCAACTATACTTTTCTTCTGTAATTTTACAAACTACAATACTTTTGCCTACTCTATATTTGTACACTTCGAAGTTATTATAAATTCTTCAACCATGTAAAAAATAGTACATTAAAAATTGTCATGCCATCCGGCAATATTATTATTCCAAAAAATTGTTCGGCAACTGGAAGAATATAATGATAAATTAGAATGTCTTAATGAATCGATACATTAATTAAGCCTACTAATGCAAGTGTCTTTTACTCACATCTGCTCTATTGCAGAGTATTTTTTTTTCTTCGTAAATTCTCATAATAAGAGGCATGAACTTTCTTTTATAACAAATTCTCTTTTAAAATATGTCTTCTATTTCTCCCAACCCTCAGCCAACGGGATTTTTTTTCAAACATTTACGAATATAAATCACTCCATGTCTTTTCTATGTTTTACCGCGTACGCGGCGAGGTACAGTTAAGAAGGCCTTGGAAAAAAATAGAAGCGCGATTTTTGTCCGCGTTCCGCTCCGAGCGCCCTCTGTACGCGGCCGGTCGTCCCGAGCCTGTCTCGCCGCGCGCTGACAAGGTCGTCTAGACAGTCTCGGCCCGTGAGTGATGAGTAGTATATTTTACCGTCGTCAGGAGCGCTGGGAGCGCGTTCGTCCCACGGATTATTTCGCCATCGAGGTCCGCGACGCCGTGCTCGCCGCGCCGGCAAAGAATTATGATAAATCGCCGTTATATTTCACGGGTCCGGCCCGAGCGAACCTCTCTATCGACGAGAAGTCGCGATTTGTCGGTTGGGGATTGTTTACTCGAGAACGGCCGCTTCTCCTACACCCGTGGGGCGGGGTGGCGATGAGCGGTAATGATACGATGGACTTCCTCGTGTTGAAGATGGTGAAGTGAAATCTGGTTTGAGTGGTCACAGATCCGGAGCAAAATGGCTTTGGTACAGGTGGCCGCTTAATGGAGGTTAAGAGAAAATGCTGATACCTGGCCATATTTTGTCCTTTTTAATGAAGTTAGAATACATTGCTTCTAATGACATTTTTAATTACACTCCATCCACATAATTTCGGAAGCTTTTTTACAAGTACTCTCTTAATGAATTATTGCTAAATCATTCAATTCCTGCTTATTGCACTGTTCTTTTACTCAGAAATAACTGTTCCTTCCAATTTGCAGACTTGTTTCCCAACTAGACTTGAAGATGCAATTCTGATCCTACTGACATTTTAGAGCTTGCATGCAAATGATTGAGGGATACTTGAAACACAAAAATCAAAATCTCCAAAACAAGTAACTATCTCACTGTCCTATATAATCTCATTTTGCGTCCCAACGTGCAAAAATATGAAATATGCGATAATTCATTCCTATTCAGCTTTTTATAGGATTACGAATCAAATTCGCTAACTCGTCAGGACGTTATGACCGTCTAATGCAGGTTAATCTACGAACCGTGCTTCACCGGTCTCTGCAGAGACAGACTGATTAAAAGAGAAAACAAATTGCATGTGTCTTATGGGAAAATCAGTTGGCTCCACAACAAGCGGCCGTAACTGGAGGTGACTTTTGCAGTAAGTTTCACTGCACATAAGATGAAATACGGGGCCTAAAGTTTTGTGATGAGAGAAAAGCCAGTGTCGCTTGTTGTCTCTGAATAGGCTTGTTCTAATATTCAATTTTCAAAGTTGTGTATTTGTTACTCTACGAGCTGCCGGTATGATTTTTTTCCCGTTTGCACTGCGGACCATTTTAGTTATGTCTTGACCAAGAATCTATGTTAATCCCATGTATATAATTTTGTGAACTTTCAATTTCTTTTTCTGTAAAGAGCACTTGAGGTGGTTTATCGTTAATCGAGGTCTCAATTCTCATCCATGTAGAGACTTTCTGTAATTTACTTATGTGGTGAAAATCTATCGCTCGAATCTGGGGCTCGAACAAAAAATCGGCCTCTGAAGCAGACACTGGGAACCCGAAAAGCAAACAGTAATAAGGGTGAATTGGTAATGAGAGAAGGGTGCATGATATTTTACTGGAAAATTAACCTCTTTATGATTTCATGATAGAAAAGGAATATATTGTTGCTTTATGAATATATTGATTGGAAAAGATCGCATCTATGTCTGGAATAAATTCATCAGTTCTTCTTAACTAATTGACAATTTTCCAATTGTTTGTAAATTCTTACGAATTAATTCAGTATGTCCAAATTATCAATTGTGTTCTGTATCCACTTCTGTGTTCTGACTTCGAATTGTAATTACTTTGATGCAGCCAATAGTTATATTTTCAGTATTTAAAAGAATTGTTTTCTTAGAAACGGAGGAAAAAGTGTTACAATTAATTAATTAGGAAAGTCATCAAGACCCCGAAGAGGCGTGGATATGAGTACGTGAAACCTTCTTATTTCATAAAATTATATTATAGGTGGCATAATAAAACATCATTATAATGGAATTTGTTGTTCTAAAACTTAGGGACACCTCTAAATAGAAACAGCAGTTTATATGTTGATGTAAGATCGAAAAGTGGCTTGAATTACTTTCATACTTACTTTCATTTATGAAAATTGTACATGATAAAGGAACAACTACAATGATGAAGTGATCTTATTTCACAGCAATTCGTTTATTTCCTTCTCAAACAGCAGTCCAATTAGTTCGATTTCGTTATGGGGCACTGGTTATTAATATCAGGTATTCACAGTAGGGAAGAAGGGGAAAACTCTTTCTCACAAATTTAGGCTCTCTTGTTAAGAAAAATTTTCAGCATTGAAAATTTAAATGAAATATATTTAAATGAAATAGGGTTTTTAATGAAAGTAATATGTCTCGTTGTGTGGGACTAAATGTACAAGCTTCTGCGTTTTTATTATATTTAGTTTACCTTATTTCATTGGTACATTTAATAATTAGTCCGCAAAATGTAGAAAAGGGATTTGTACCAACGGATATTTCATTATTGATCTTATCAAAATATCTGTATTACTAACGTTTAATTCGCCTTTGGTTGGGGAAGCATTAACGTTCGAAAAGTTATCTTTAGATATCGTGTGTCGATACATAGATGAATTAGTAGATAGATACCTGTAGATAGATAGGTGGATAGATAAATAGATCAGGAGGATAGATAAAAATAGATAAATAAATAGATGGATAAATAGATAGGTGAATAGGATAAATAGGTAGATGGATAAGTGGAAAAAATGGAAGAGATGGAAAAGTTATCTTTAGATATTGCCTTTAGATAGGTGGATACATAAATAGATAGATAGATAGATAGATAGGTAGATAGATAGATGGATAATAAAATAGACCATCGGTAGGTGAACGAAAATAACTGTTGAACAAATTTTATATTTTCACATATTTTATAATTTTCTTTTAAATTCTTTAATTTTATCAGAATTTTAAAATTCTATTTTATAAATGTAATTGAAATACTTTATCAAATCGTATATTTTGGCAATTTAATTTAACTTGGATATATTACTGAATTTTTTGCTTAGTGTGTGACACTTGTGGAGAATAGAAGTATAGAATAGAGAGGTTAATCTTGTTGATTCTGACTCACCGCAAATTCTTACAATGGAGTGGGAAGACAGTACTACTCGGATGTAATCAGGTGCGTTTGCATTTTTGACGTCAAATAATTGTGATGAGTGTTATCACATTGAAGAAGCGCTCATCAGGGACTTCTTTTACAATTACTGAACATTACTTTCGAACCACCCAATGAAACGAATAAAAGAAACTAAATGAAGCTGTCACGTTTATTTGAAATTCGTGAGCATTTGCCGGACTCTCGCTGTTCATTTATTTTTGAGCACTGAAGAGACAACTACGAAATATTGATGGCAACTGTCATTCTGACGGATAAAATTGAGCAGTTTGCTTGTTGAAAGTGGAGGTGAAAATCGTTACAGAAAGAACTGGAAGTTGTGAAATGAGTTCATGTTTTCTAAGACAGTTAATTCCAGAACGGTTGAGCAATTTTATTAAAAAATCGATAAACTATTTTTATTTTGTATTATGATGTGAAGCAATTGCATTCTTTCAGTCGCTTTCTTAAGGATATTTTCTGTTTCCCACGAAGACAACTTCGTTGAGAAATTAAGTTAGGAGGTAGTTCCCAGAGGACCCGATTTTCAAGTTATGTAATGTTTGACTGAAAGGAATTTTCGTTTATGCAATAATATTTAATTTTGAATACGCTTGTCCAAAAATATTTTGATTTGCATGACTAATTTTATCTGTTTGTATTGACGCGTCGGACTGTGTACGGGCCATGGACCCGGTCCTAGCGTCCCGGCCGCACGGCCATGGTTTAATGGGGTACGTGTGGTTAGCACGAAGATATCCCCACGCCGTATTTTGATCTTTTCAACCTGGGAGGTAAATTTTCTCATCGTTACACAGCAACATATACAGGAAAACGCACACTATAATTTCCCCCTACCGGGTTTCGAACCCGCGGTCGTGTCATGGAAAGCGAGCACGCTACTCAATAAGCCAGGGGGCATGACTAATTAGAAATCAAAATTTGGGCCTGAACTTTAGTAAATATGGAATGGTTGTAACAATAAACTTACAAGTAATGAAGATCAAAGCTGAGGATTGAGGTTCAAAAAAACTGATGAAATTGGAAGTAACGTAGAATTTCAATTTTATTAATACCATCGATATTAAAATATCCAAATGTTGCGGTCTCCTAAACAGAATGAGCGAAGAAAGATGGTCTCAAAACTTTGGAATAGACAACCAGCTTCACTCAGATGACTAGGAACCCCAGAAGTGGAAGAGATTGGAGAAGGCGATAGCAAGAAGAGGTATTCCAGATGAATTCAGAGACAGGCTGAAATGAAAACTAGGACGCCAGAGGCGTCTAATGGTGAAAATGCTCTGCCATTGATAGTTGATATCAAATAATGATCGTCAATAGTCGATATCAAATATAAAAAAATTGAAGGCATAGTGTGCTATTGCTATTGATACATTTTGATGCAGTTTCCGAAATATTTTGCAATAAAATGTACGTTCTTGGTGAAGTGACTAGCAAGTTATGTCATCGGTATGGATATCTATATCCTGAGATCCCCGGTTTGTCCCTCTGAATATTTCTGGGGAATTTTCGTCGGCGATTACATGGGAAATTATCAGTAAATCGCCGAGTCACAATCCGACGTCTTTAACGCTTAAACTACCGTCTTGAAACAAGGAACATGACGAAAAAGATGCATGCTATGCAATTCAGATACTGATGAAGGCCTTGTAAAACTGTCCCCTGTAACAATTTCTTTTAACACGATGAAAGACTTAAAAAGATCATGAATTCTACAATGTTTCGTTTCATTTCGCATTAATAAAAACGTGTTAGCAATTACATCCAATTAAAATAGTAATTATCAATTAAAATAATATTTAACGAATATTATAAATTATTCAGAGTTTTACTATCATGGTTGATAAATTTCCAAATGGATTGCGTTATGTCAAATACCAACTGCACTGTCTAATTCAATTGTTTTTAATCTGATAGAATTTTCCTTTATTTTACCAGATCGTATTACTCTGCAGCATTGTCTGTGATAAAAATTGTTGTTAAATTCAATATTTTGTCTAACATTTAACTAATATTCTTATGTAAGAATTAGTCTGAGACGTGTGAATGATTCCGACAGCAACGACGCGTATGTTTGTGTAAATCATAGCTTGAATTGGACTGTAGCACCATCGGATCGAAAGAAAAAAAACACTTTATTGTAATTTTCCAATGCTTTACAATAGACCTGCAGATTTTGCTCGTTTCAACCGCTAGTTGTTAGCATTTGTATGAGGTGAAAGTACAGAGAATATTCTACGAGTCTGCTTGCAAACGTCATCTATCAACAAAAAAAAATATCATCGCTCGCACATCGATACCTCATCGATAAGCGGCGCAGCGCGCGCCCGCGGCGAGAGAAAGGCAGACAGTGCACAGCGCCAGTGCCACCCGGGAGGAAGGGACGAGTTTCTAGAGGCGTCGCAACTCAAAAACAAGCGGAGCTCGCTAATCGAAAAAATCTCATTCCGCGGTCTCATCGCTGCGTTGCCACACATCGTAAATCAGACGATCGCATCGCATCACGTTGACCCGGCGTAACCCCCCGAGGAGAGGGTCACGGGGGGCCCCCAAGGAGGACCTCCGACCATGCGCGTGCCTCCGCCTTCGCCTGGGTTGAATCCCCGCCTCCGCCTCCGCCTCCGCCCGCGCCCGCGCCTCAGTCTCGGCTGAAGGCCCCAGCGCCCGTATTCCGACAGTGGCACCATCCCTAAGTGATACGGTCCTTCTGCCCCCTACCTTCCGTCCCCAATCTCCCTGCTCCCCAATTGCCATTCTTTCCCAATCTCCCTGCGCTTCACTGCCGTGCCGTCCTTCCCTGATTCCCTGCTGATTTCCCTTTCCTGCTTCCCGCTTCTATTCCGAGTATCTCTACATCCCCACTATCGTCATCTGTTTCCCTCTGTCTCTCTCTCTCTCTCCGTGTCTCTCTATTTTTTTTGTCTCTTCTTTCTTTCTTCTTTCTCTCTCTTTCTCTTTCCCTCTCTTTCTCTTTCTTTCTCTCTTTCTCTTCTCTCTCTTCTTTTCCTCTTCTCTCTCTCAGTTTCTGCATCCGTTCCTCCTTATGTTACCACCGCCGTCCTGTTTTCCCTAGCCCTCCCCTCCCTAACTCAATGCTGATCCATTCCTCTCTGCGCTTGGCTGCCGTCTCTTTCTTTCCAGCATCCTCGACAATGACCCGTCCGGCCACGAACGTTCTTCTTCCACCTTCCACAACCATCTTCATTCTTCCAACTCCCCTCTCTCAGCCTTTGACGCCATCCTTCAATTCTCCTCTTGCGCCTCTCCGCAGATGTCCTTGCCAACCTCCGTCGCCCGAGCGTCCGTGCCCGCGCCTCTATATCCTCACAGCTATTCCAACTGCAAGAACATACGCGAGACAATCCACCCACTGCATGGAATATTAAAGAAAATTTTGAGAAAAATGTTAGTCATTCTTTAGATGCCATTAAGAACACACTTTCGATTTCTGACATAATTTCTATTACGTTCACTTGAGGAATAATATTTTTTTGAGTGAGTTATTGCATGGGAATTTTGCCACGACAGTTAAAAGAAAAAACCTCAAATTACTGCATTTTCAGATAATTTCCCCCTTAGCGCCCTACTTTAGGTATACCAATACAATTCGACTTCAAAATACTAATGTCAGAAGCAAATTCAGCAACCGGAAAAAAGTCTTCAACGAGATAAAATTTAACTACACAACATACAATAGAAGAATTGTTACCTTCATTTTGATTTGTGAGATTGTGATTTCGTATTCGAATTCAACGACCCACATCCACTCTACGCGCTCACCGTGAAATCTTATTAACGAAACACGTTTTTAAAGTTATTGAACAATCACCGTCTTCGCCGCGAACCTCAGCAGCGGCCGGGGCGTTAGCGGCATCGGCAAAGGTGACGGTGGCGGTGGCGGCATCCGTCACACTTGCTTGCTCGCAATTATGTGCTTCGCTGCCACCCTCTGCCCAGATTCCCCGCGCTCCACGCTCCGGTCGTGTTTCGAGCATCTCCCGAACGCGCCCGCGAACAACGCGTTTAGGCGGCGCTCAACTCATTGTTACGCGCGGGAGGGCCGCCAGGAATTCCCAGGAACGCGCCTATACACGCCGCTCTTGGACAGAAAACTCTGAAGAATGAATATTCTGGAGAATGGCCTGCTGCCTCCGTGTCCGTCGTTAATTTGGCTCTTCGAATCAATTCCTCCTAAATGTTCGCTTATTGAATCTGAGTGTTTTGTTATTCGTTCTTTATCATTCTTCAGCGCTTGTAACTGTGTATTATGTAGCTTCGATAGTTGGGTCAAAATGAAGTGTGCAGATTGTATTTCACGCTTAAACCTCATCTGCTTTTTTTAGTTTTTTTGAGGAAAATAAATCAAATATATCAAATAAATTTAATGAATTAATGCGATTTTGTTAATATTGAGTGTCTGGGAGGACTGAAATTTACCTCGATGATCAACAAAACATAATAATTCATGTTTTGGGTGATATTTACATCGAATATTCCACTCGTGAAATTAAAACCAATTGTGTTTAACTATATAACAACCGTGTTTAACTATAATTTTGGAAATTTGCAGATAAATCGCGAATTTGGGGATTTATCGACAATTTCCAAAGCACTGGTGGTATTACCTATAGTAAATGTTCTCATCGATCTTTATTCTTATCAAAAATAAATGAAATATTTCTGTATATTTCATGCATTAATTTAAAGAAGAGATTTCAATAGAAACAAAAGTAACCTATTGTAAGCACCTTATTGGTGTACCTGTAAAGTACCTTATTGGTGTATAGTAATATTGGTGATGACAGCTTGTATTAAAGATTGGTCTATTAAAAACGGAGCAGATAAAAAATGGGAATATGTCAGTTTTTTATTTACATGAACTTTTCGTTCAGTTTCTTACGTGAACCGAAAGTGATGTAGGACTATATATTTGTCGTGAATATATTTTGTCCCTCGAAAATTACATTGCAGGTGACTAAGAGAAATAAATGTGTTTTAATTCTTGAGAAAACACGTTTTACTAGTTTTAGTTTTTAAAATCTTATAGAAACTGACGTTCAGTTCTTGTCTCATACAAGATACATGTTGTATTACTAAAATGACCGTTTTCTGCTCTTTTTCTTTATATGGCAGTAATAGGCAGTAATTCATTTCCTAGTAAACGTTTTGCATAACAATATTGGGTTAATAATATAATTATATTTCATTAAAATATATTTTGTGCAAGTGTTCTCATGTATTCAGCTTTTGGCGTTGAACGTGAAGAATTATTGTCAATACTCGTGAAAATTACTTCCTAGAGCATAATCACCCTCTAACCTGGAGTGATATTAGCCTGTCACATGATTACTCAATTTTACTATTGTCCCATGATTCCCTAATAATTAAACACTACATATTATATTTTTATTAAGATCCCCATATAAAATTCAAAATTTAAATATCTTCAAATTTTGTATTGGTTAATTATTCTGCTGTTATAACTGCGTTGGATGAAGTGGAAAAAAACATCAGGGTGATGAAAATGCTGGAAAGTGTGGTAGCAGTAGTGAAGTAGAGAAAAATGCTCCATCCATTCTTTCAAGCCTTTTATTCACAACTAATTCTCAAGCAGATCGCCGAGGTTTGAGCCCTGGACCCCAGAGGCGCCAAGCGAACGCGCTTGTCAACATTTCAGATGGCCAGTTCGACCCTACTAATACCCACGCCTCTCCCGCCTTCCACTGCTCCGATACCGCTTCCGTTCACACCACAGTCGCCGAACCACATCAGCTCCCCGCCGCTACTTGTGGTCGCCACCGTAACCACCACAACCGCCGCCCCCGCATCCACTGTCGTCCCCGATGGCAATATAATGGGGAATATTTAGGTGATTCTGCAGCTTACCGGATTTATTCCATTTAGATTAAATTATATCATGCTTCCCTTGTAACAAGGTAACGACGGGCTTTTCGAGGAAGCACGGCGCAGCGTGAGCGCCGGAAAAGACAGCTGCGCAGCGCTGTCCGCACTTCGAAATGCCGTTTTGATTCGCGGGGACGGCAGCGCGCGGCTTTTGTTGACATTTCGTGTAATGGCCGTGCGATCGTGGCGCGGCGACGCTGCTGCCGCCAGCGGTGGGTGGGAGAATCATCGTCAGAGATTCCCTCGTTGGCCGACTATCCGCCACTCACGAAGGATGCACGGCGGGAATAATAGGTTTATGAGATAGCCGAGTGTATTTGGACGTAAGTGCTTCTATGCGGGAGTGGCTCGATAATTTACAATGGAGAGTCTTTGCTACGCTTTGTGCGCCGAAGTTACGGTTCATGCCACTTGATCTCGCTGCCTTGTTAAAGGGCGTTGAAGTGCACGTTTTTGGAACGCCTTTGCTTCTTTGGCGCTTGCGAATTGTTAAATAATTTCTCACGGACCTCTGACTGTGGAGATCACGACCGAAGATTCCTAGTCTGCATCGGTATTTTGTGATTTAGTGATACTATCGACCTTAACTTTAAATGTGCTGATCAACACAGACCTTTCTGAAACCGTTTCGTCATTTATTACTTAGTCGGTTTAAATTAGTTAAACGTTTACCATGTTTGCAATCTTGAATCACTGGCCTGATACTATCATCAATATTTTCATTTTCTAACAGCTCCTGAGTGATAATTTACTTCTGTTCATTTCCAAACATTGGTCTTATCGTGCTGAAAATTGCCAAATATTTTATCGACAAAGAGAGATTACGTTTTACATCTGGAAGTAAAATAAATGTTTATTCTGAGTACAGTGTTTATTAATGAAAAGAGGTTAATGATTGAAATGATGAATTATAATGATGAAATTCAAGAAGTTAATGATTGAAATATTTTGTTCAAGTTTACGACTGATTCTACTAGTTCGTCTGACGTGTTAATTTAAAAAAGGGAGTGCCTTTTTTGTAGTTAAAATTCAGTACAATATATTACATAACTGCAAATTTAGAAAATGAAAGTGTCAACATCCCTCTATAATTGAATCAACTACAGATACATTAATAACAGGAATCACAGATTTCGTAATAAAAAATATTTTCCTTATGCACGGAATTAATAATAAAGAGAAGTGCGTGTGATATTTGTTTCAAAAATAGGGTAATCTACGATCCAGTATTTTAATCTAAATCATGTGTCAAAAGCAAATCATAAACAGTTATTTTCAGCGTTTAGGTCTAAATTTCTAAGAATTTCTTTCCTTGCCGCAGCGTCCTCTCATACAAATTGTGGTCACCTTGCGCATTCCAGTTTATTATCCCATCGTAAAGCCGCACATTCTCCGAGCACACCACTCCCAGTCTGTTTGCCTCGCGATCTGTCGTGACAAATGGAAGAGTCCAGAATATACCATCGCATAAAGTGCACCCTTGGAAATATACACGAAGAAAGTCGGGTAGTTCCCCGACCTACACAACAGCGCAAATATCGCACTAGATCACGCTCTCGGAGAATTTGTATTGCGTCACCCGCCGTCGCCCTGTTCTTTTTTACTCTTCGGCGTGCTGTTTAGCATATTCATGGCTGTAATCTGTGACAACGTGCGGGCGATTCCAGTCTGTTATTGGGTGCTCTTTGAAATGAAGACCTGACGCTTGCCACGTCTTCTTACAGGTTATGTAGAAATAAAAGTTTGATGAAGAGAAGCAGACGAGAACAGTTCAGTATTCAAAACGTTAAATCTAAACTAGTTTAGATAACATAATAATTCTTTCTATTTTCTAGATTCAACGTTTTTTATTGAGATGGTCTGCAATTAACAATTTGTGTAGATTTCCACTTTTTTATTGAACACTTTTTCCGTAACGACCTTATTATTTGGTGTCATATGTAGTTGGTTAATGTAGTTTGTATGACAGCTTCAAATACTAGCTACTGAAGTTGTTGAAATGAATGTAATTGCTGTCGAAAGGAGGAATTTAAACTGTGTAATTTATTGAAAACTTCGTTACTTGCCAGAATACAATTACTTGTCAGTTGCTCTGATGGCGTTTATTAGCTCATATTCGCAATTGTAGATTTCAATTGAAACTAAGTGAAATAAGATAGATAGCTGTGTATTGGCCCCTATGATTGATATTTTTATTTGTGAGTTGTAATGACTCTTCAAAGTTAGCAAAGAAAATCTGCAGGAATTGAAATTTACACTAAACAAAGTAATAATTGGAGAGAAAGTCACCTGAGACTCACTTTCATTCCTCTTTTCTATTATTTAGAACCATATACTGTGTTGGGTCAGAATATAATATATAATGTTTGTTGACATCATTCCTATAATTCGTAATGTTTGTTGACATCAGAGAGAATATATGAATTAGGATACGAGGTTCTTGGTGGGGGATAAACATGTTATCTAATGTGTTCCGGCACGAAAGAAAGAGCTTCACACTGGGGCATCGGAGGAAGTATGCTCGGTGGTGGGAGTGATTCCATACCGACAGATCAAATTGGAAGAAAAGGGAAATTAAAATAATTTTTTGACGCGCCTGCTTATAGTCTGAAATCAATACGTGGATGTCTTTGGTAGATAGATGACGTAAATAAGTCATAAAATTCAACTAATGGCAGTGAACAAAAGTTTGATGGAATATCGAAGAGTATTATATTCAGGTCGGAAATCATTATTTCCGAAATGCCCATTGATAGTAGTTGAGACAGCATCTATAAAAAAGAATGGTTAATGAGTATGACAGTTGATAAGCTTTGAGCATAATATTCACATTACTTGTCAGAGGAGGGCCTGAAGAAAAAGAACATACATTATAGCAGTCTTGTTGTGTAGGTGCCGACGTAGCAATTCAACGAATTTATTTAATGTGTAATTGGAATAAGTCGCTTAATTGTCTCAGTTTCTACGTAGATTTAATTTACAAAGTTATGAGTCATGTGTTACGGTATTAATTTGCTTTCATTGTTTGTTTGCTTTTGCGCTTTAGTTTTCTGTTCATAAATTGTTTTTCTTTCAAGTAATTGTATTTTATAGAACTATTTTTTTCCTTTCAGTAATATTTGAGTAATGCACTGGGGTATAACATGTTAGAATCAACCGCCTTCAATTTTGTTATTCGGTAATATAATATTTAATTTGGGCAGTTTTCGTAATGCTAATTAATAAGTAATACTAATTAATAATTCACGTGAAGAAGTACCTCAACATCAAATTTAAAACGATGTAAAATAAGTGACATTTTTCATTTCTTCAATGCCTCCAGGGAGCGAAAACAAATTATAATTCCAATTGGGATTTCTTCAAAGTTTCCCTTACCATGGTCTCACGTTTTGTTTTTCGTCTAAAATATATCTGGAATAAATGAAACTTTTCTTCCTCTATAACAATAGTCACATTTATAGTCTTAACTGTTTTTGACGTTATAAAAATTCGTTATGAGTAATTAATTGTCCAATTTTTTGGCCTATCATCACTTATCCTAACCTTCTGCTTCGATTAACTTCATACATCCCTGAGTAGTTTCTTTCCCCGGTCGTTATGCAAAACTCCGTGGCCCGTCCCCCTTCCACAGGAGCTACAGCGCCATGGCCGTCGTCGTCGCCTCCGCCGTCGCCGCAGAGGGGGAAATTGCGAACTGCGAGGTGTAGGCGCGCTTTCGGGCGGCCGCTGTACATTATCGCTCAGGCGGCGGCGAAGGGCGCGGCACAAGATGGGCGGGGCGCGAAGTCCGTCCATTGCAGCCTGCCGGCCTGACGAGCGAAAGGACGGACCGACGGGCTGGTAATCTGGCGGGTGAACTGGTAGGTGACCTAGTGGACGACCTGGTAGGCGAACTGGAGGTCAACTTGCAGGGAAACTGGTCAGCGATTTGACAGACGAACTGGAGGGCGAGCTGGTAGGCGAACTTGGAGAGTGGCAGGCAGGAAAGGCGAACTTGGAACTGGCAGGAAAACGGGTAAGCGATTTGACGGACGAACTAGGGGACGATCTGATAGGCGAACTGGGGAGTGGCGGGTCGAGCGATCAGGCGATCGGCCGGACGAGCCGGCGGTAAAATGGGCGTGCAGGCGGGGGAGAGTGAGCGAGCGAGAGTTAGGCGAACTGATAGTGGAAGGTGCGGGGCTTACCGAATGGGACATGTGACTGGACAGACACACTGAGATGTTGCTGCCGTGGGATCAATCGTCACCGTTGGGGGTGACGAACCTGGCAAGGAGATAGGCAGAGGAGAAGATGGTTGATGATATTCATAGGTAGAAACAGAAGTAGGCACAATGTGGATGGGCGAGAATGTGAGCCAGGAGGAAAATTGAGAGATGGAAAAGATTCAAGAGTGAGCGAGGAAATGTGTAGGAGAAAGTAAGCGTGAGATTGACTGATTGATGTTTCCGGGCGCGTCAACTACTTTGGTCATTAGTCCCGTAAGTGTAATGCGTGTTTTTTCTCGGGAGGTGGCCAGACAGCGACTGAATTCGACCTAGCTGCCAAGCTAGTGTCGAAAATCCTACTGCCGTCGGGACTCGATCCTAGGACCTCCCGGTCAGAGGGACTGCAATGACATCAGGTTGATGCACTGAGCCATCTCTCCCGGTATAAGCATGAGAGAGAATGTATGAATGAGTGATACATCGATCATTGTTGGCATAATAGCTTCACGGAAAGGTGAACAGCAAGAAGATAAACTCTGAGATAAGGTATATAAAGCAAGCGAGATAGAATTCGTGAGAATGATCGAACAAGCGAAAAGGCGGCAAGAGATGATAGGATACACCAGAGATGTTGAATGGTTGAGGATTAGTCGAGGGAATAGCTCTGCGAAAGACGCGAGAAGAAACAAGTAGGAGAGAGAGAGATGAGACGCAGGGAGTGAAGTCGGACAAGCGAAGGAGATAAATGGTGATGGGGAGGACGCGCAAGCGGGTGGAGGAGCAGGCGAGCGCACGGCGTGCGAGCGAGCGGCCGCCAACGGGCGCGCAGACGGCCGTGGCAAGGGGCGGGCGCGCGTCCAGGGCGGAGCGGAGCGGTCCCCGCCGCGCGCCTTGGGGCACTCGGCCCGCGACCGCGCGCGCTTAATTGGAAATGGAACTGTAACGCACCGTCGGGTCGCGACCCCGGCGCCGCCGGCGGAGCGGGGGCGGGGCTCACCGTGCCCGCCCACGCTGCCCGTGCCACTCGCGCCGGTAACCCACCGCCCCTCCTTCGCTCGGCCCGCCGCCTCGCACACCGCCCCGCCCGCCGCCCTGCCCGCCGCCCTGCCCGCCGCCCTGCCCGCCGCCCTGCCCGCCGCCCTGCCCGCCGCCCTGCCCGCCGCCCTGCCCGCCGCCCTGCCCGCCGCCCTGCCCGCCGCCCTGCCCGCCGCCCTGCCCGCCGCCCTGCCCGCCGCCCTGCCCGCCGCCCTGCCCGCCGCCCTGCCCGCCGCCCTGCCCGCCGCCCTGCCCGCCGCCCTGCCCGCCGCCCTGCCCGCCGCCCTGCCCGTCGCCCTGCCCGTCGTCCCGCTCACCATTCCGCTCACTGTTCCGCTCACCGCCTCCCCGCCACCCCCTCCCTTCACCCGTCCGCTGCCCCACCACACCGACCCGCCCGCTGCCCTACCTGCCGATCCGCCCACGTCCCTGCCCACCCACTGAGTCACTAATACTATTTTTCATTCTTTCCTCGTCCCTGGAAAGGTGTTTGAACGGTGATCAGTCCAGGTGTGCGACGTGTAAGGTCTTTGTGTTCGCAGCGTCAGCGTCACCTGGAAATAGTCTAGGTCCCTTCCTCTCAAGCATGAGTAAGACTGACTGGGTCGCAGGCTATGTAATATTGTTTATACAATATTCAATTGACACTACCATGTCATCCTATTACTAAAATATTTTGCACAGTAAATTTTTCCCTTGTGGTTTGCACACAGTTGCTCGAACCACTGAACTACCGACCAACAGCATTTTTGCTGCTTCAGGCTATTAGTTTATTATATTACCGACACCACATTTCAACAAAAGGTTGAAAAATTAAATTATAAGTACATCTTCAATGCGGCATCAAGATGGTGACAGTCGAATAGTGGACAGATCGAATAGATATAGTGAACAGTTCATCAGACCTACCTAATAAATCATTCAAAACATTAGATAGCTGAGTAGTTCAGTGGTTAAAGCATTTGGGCGTAAACCAGAAAACCTGAGATCGAGTCCTTACCAGGGTGACAATTCTTTGAAAAAATTTAATGTTTATTCAACTATTGTAGGAGGGAGGTTCCAGAACCGCATTGGCGCTGTTGATGGAAAGAATGGCAGCTGCCATGATGGCTGCACTTAAAGTAACCGGGGGCAGTCGTCTGCAGGTTGTAAGCACAGAATGGTAAAAATGTCCTCTAACAGTACATTAAAGTCAAACACATTATATTAGTCGAGGAATGAGTAATTAGAAACTGATGGTGGGGTCAGGATGACCATCAGATAAATTCTCTTCATTTGCTCAAGCCAACTTTCTACCTTATGTTATCGCGGATTTGTGAGACATTTTTTACAGATTTGTTCAAGTGATGTGAGTTTAAATGAATTAATTGCAATAAGAGGAGATAAATACTTGATGTAACTGTAGTTGGAGCCATACTGTTACAGAAACCACCACTGCAACTACAAATTAAAACATCTCGATTAAGGCATTAAGCGTATCAACACACAATCAAAATATTTCATGTGTATTCAATAAAACCTTAAGAATTGTTTAGACAATGTTGACAGTGTGTGCAAAGTTATGAACTTTTTAAAACAAATTGGTGTACTTAACAGTATATAGGATGTAAATTCTGTAAATGTAAAATGTGAAACGTAAAATGTAAAATGTAAATGTTAAATGTAAAATGTAAAATGTACAATGTAAAAGTCGCTAATGACCTAGCTGGCGATGCGACTATAAATACATTTTTTAAAAAAACCTTATCAATTATTCTTTTACGAACAATGTTCATTTGAAACAGTAATTCGGGCATAATAATTCTTTCGAAAGTTATTTTATAAGTAGGTCTTCGACGAAATCAACGTATAAGGTTAATATAGTGAATTGAAAGTAGGCATCACCAATATCAATAGACTCTGTTTTTACTCCCAAATGCCACAAATTATGTAAGCCGTCCCCTTTTCCTTCTCGAGTGACGCAGTTTGTTATGACCCCTACGCCGTTCATCGTATTCACTCACTCGCCATGTTGACCTTCCGTATCTGGACGCTTCATCGCACTTGGGCCAACACCTGCTGGGCCGCACCGAAGATACTTGCTCAAGCACCTTGGAGCCTTACCTGCTGTGGAGGATTTGTTTGGACAGGAGTTTAATAACTATTAGAGATCTTCATGAAAGGTTGCGTTTCGACAGCCTCGAAAACAAATGGAAGCTGAGGATGGGAGTTGTATAGCCTGGCAAGTTGATGGTGATTGTTTAATGCAGGATCCTTAGCAGTGAAAGTGAGCTTTGACGACGATACTAGATTTGAATGCCTTATATACAGTATTTAAGATAACTCGACGGCAAAATTGCAGGTGTAGGTTTTTCACAGGGGCAGAAGAGAAAATGTTCATTATAAATTGGATTCGGAAATGCTAAATTATATTTGCTCTAACATTTAAAGTTAATACACGGCTTGATCACTGAAACAAACTACGAAACTCTGGATTGATTCATGAGTAGGGCCCTGATGTTTATGACCTAAAAATGTTAAAAATGTGCAGGAATTTTTGGCCTAAAATATACGAAAATATGACTATAAATGTGGGTTCAAAAATGTTTGGTTGCGTTTTCAAAATATTCAAAATCTCGCCGCTGTTTAAATACTTTTTATATAAATAATTATTTTGAAAATATACTTTTAAAATCTAACACATTCACAGTTCACCCCTTCTCATTTGGCGCCCCACTTACACAAGTCTACTTGTTAAAGTTATTTATAGAAGCAATTGACTTTGGCACAAAATCTGACAAAACTAAACTAACATTTTCTTCGCATCTGATGCGTTACATGCTTTCGTTATCTCCTGTATAGCTTTCCCCAAAAGTTCCATTTATAAGTATGTATAGGAATAACAGACAACAATTAGATACAACCATTGTAAGAAATTAGATAACAATTAGGATACGCGAAAAATCTCTTTTGAGACAACTACAAGCACGTTTGCAAACATGGAATCAAAAAGATAAAAATATGACAAAAAATACGAAAGTTAATGAAAAAATTTGACAATGGTATGAAAAAATAATGGAAAATGGCAAAAGGGTTAAAAAGCGAAAATATGACTGTATACGACACGTGAAAATTGCATAATTTTAGTCATTGTAAATAAAATCATGCTTAACTTATATTTTACATGGAAATAACACAAAGAAAAATGTAGCATGCCATAAACATCAGGAACTATTTATAAATAATGATTTTTTTAGTAAAAGTTATGTTGATGCGAGTAGGGGAGATCGGAACTCGTTAGCAACAGTTGGATTTTTCAATTACTTTACACAACTACAGTTTTGTTTTGAAAAATTGCATCTTGATTGAATTGATTGCATCTTTGGAAAGTACATTTATTAGTTACATTACATTATTTGCATCTTTGGAAATTACATAATTTGTTGTTGTTTGTATTATTGAATGTTTCATTGTCAAACTATGTCACATGAGTGTTATGTTGACGCGCGTTTATCGCGCGGTAAGTAACACACGTCGTAGATTACCTCTGCATCTTATGCGGAACGCCCAAAGCGCTAGTGTACAGTTTGGCATAAGATACAATGTTATTCTATGACGCGTTACTTAACGCGCGTCAACCTACCCTTCTTGTGAAGTTGGTTGGCACATTCTTGTTGTAGGTTTACGCTAGCTTGGGAAAGATTGACAAGCTACTTCCGTGAGGATGTGGAGTAATAAATCAACAAAAAAGTGAATAATTTTTCAAAGCTTTTTAAAAATGTGTGCAAAAGAAATTTACCACTCTTTTGTCTTGCAGAATAACCTCACATTGGCAAATAGAGTAGTCACATTGGCAAGTAGTCTTGGTAGTTTGAAAATTAAATATATAAAAATCAGTCTTCAATTTAATTTAATCACTCTATTACCTCAAAATAAAACATGCTTATTGTTTTTTGGGAACGTTGAGTAGATAACGCTCATTTTATTGTTTGAAGTTTCACGCTAATGAAAACCTGGGACAGACAAAGAATGCAAAGTTACAAGCTTAAGTTGCAAAAAGAGAAATATTACCAAACTAAACCATTCATGGCAACGCTAGGAGAGCGCGTCGCTAGTTTTAGCACATTGAAGATCAAGCCCTAGAATATTAGGGCTTTGCTCGAGAGAGTAAGCATATTTCCTTGTCTTTTCATGCATGCGCCCTAGTCTATATCGATTCTGGGCATAGAGTAGGTATCTCCATTCATGTGGCTATATTGTGCTGCATTTCTAGGCCAATTTAAGACTATTTTGTGAAGTGTGAACCGGCAATGTCACTTGCTTTTTGTAGTAGTTTGCAATGGTTGTTTTAGTTCTGTACTGTGACGCCTGTGTTGTTTTGAGTTTAGAACATTGAGCATGCCGCAGTATTATGGCTTTTGGAAAATCATTCGGAAAATTAGCTTCAAAACATCCATCGTTGCCTATGAGTACGCGGGAGTTGTACAAGCCCAATAATCACCGCCAAGGCATTAAAGTTTTTACCATATTCGACTGCTCTGCATGATGAACAAGTTTTTCATGAATGAGTTGTAGCTGCAGGTCGGAGAGCACTACACTAGCACTTTGGTTTGTAACCTGTGTAAGTAAATCCACGACTAATTGCCAAAGAAATTGCTTAACTGAATACATCTTGCGATGTCAAAAGTAAAATTTCAAAAGTAAGTTTGGTTTTATACAAAAACTTACGCTGAGATTTAAGTAAACGCTATCAGCTCTTGCTCTTTTTGTTTCTTCCCATACCTCAGATCCATGAAGGTCATTATTCTCTACAACAGTCATATTCAATTTTCTGTTTACGCTCTTAATTTATCTTTCCATATCAGTGGATGTAATTGTATTATAGATACTGTGCCGTTTGCAATTCTGTTTTTATAATCTTGCATATTACCTATATTTGCATTTATTTTTGTACCAAGATATGTGTATTTTCGACAGGGTTTTACTTCCAAACGATCATCCAGTTTCAGACTTTTAGCACTTCCTCCTACAACTATACGCTCTGTCTTATTGACATTTATTTCTAATCTCCAGTCCCAGTACTCTTCATATAATTTTTAAAGCACATATATAGAGCACATATCTACACTATGCGATTTCTACACTTCGCAGATAATCAAATGGTGTTCACTAGAAATGAGCTTCTGTTTTGTAGTAACTTTATACATTATCTTCCATGTTTGCCATTCATGAATACCCTCTAAATTTTCCTAATTATTTGTCCATATTAAGGTGGCCTCAGAGTTCAGTGGTCCAAGGTACAAGATACCTTTATACATTGGTGCATTCGCCATAATTTTTTAAATGGAACATTTAAAAACCTTTAAGTACCTCTTAATTATTTAATATAAAATATGAAATGGAAACTGAAGCTGCAATTACCATAATAAAAACAGTTACAATGTCCATTAGAGCATAAAGAAACAACTACAAAGTAGGAAAACATGCCGATTAAAATTGGCCAAAAAGTAGGTTTATGTAGAAGAAATTTATTATTATGTAGTAGAAAATTATTATGTAGTAGCAAAATGATTCATATTATAATACATTGTAATTCTATTCTCGACTTTCCGCACTTCTACACAGAAGAGAGGAACATTGCAAACGAATTCACTGAAAGTAAGAGGGAAAGTTCTGAGGAGTAATGCTTTCTACATCTTTAGCTCTGGAATTTAATATTTTACTTCCGTTTTATCGAACGTGATTCTCTCATCATGAAAACGGTATTCTCAGAAAAAATGCAAATTTTGACTTTACGAAAAAAAGAAGTTCAAGAATTTTAAAAAATTAAGTAAAATCGGTTGAGATGAACGTAAGTGCATGCACAGTAATTACATGCATAGTTTTGGCCGTTCTTTCCTCAAATAAATGTAAATTAACAACCCACTGGAATTTATTGGAATTTTCCTCCATAGTTTCAGCTAAGAATGCCACAGCATCCCGGTAGAGTGAATCTGAAATGGTCGCCCTAACGATGCACCTACGCTAGTATACATCCTTTTCGTGGAGCATCTTTCTTGTCAGAGCACCTATAAAGATAGAAAGATAGCAAGCGAAAATAGGTGCATACGATCACCGCGAAACCAGTAATAGAATATCGAGCGTCTTCCCCCGCGGTAATCCATACAACATCGCATTATCATAAACACTTGTTGCTAACGTGCACTCGCCGCTCACTAGCTTCCCTGGGTGCCTTTTAAAGCAAACTGCACAATTTCTGTGTCGAAAGATCTGTAAATTGCCGTAATGGTACGAATCCACCTCAAAGAGTACGTTGCATAGTCCTCCGTAATTATACAGATGTTATCCCGACACAGCGTTCGAGCTGACATATTACATTAGTCTTTCCACATTTTCTATTGGTCTAAAACTCGCAACAGCATGATTCGAAAACCACTTGTTTCTCTCTCGACATCGCTGTAAACGACACTAGTGTTACAGGACACAAGAGCCATGACGGCGTTTCAACAAACCAGAAGACCATCTTTTTTCTTTTTTTCCAGTCCGCCCTTTAAGCTGCATCATGTACAGATAATAGCAACTCTTCACGTGTACTTGTAGATCCGCCGTAAAAACATCGTATGCGCTTACGGAACGTCCTTGAAAATCGCGAGATAATTTGTAGTGACATAAATACATTGCCGTAACGGCGTTGGAATGAATCGGAGAAGGCCGTTCGTTATTACTATCGTTTGACTTTGAAGATCGCTAATTAAATTTACAGCATGTTACGTAATTGCTTTAATCGATGTCGAGAAGACTCTTCTTTGAAATTCTGAGATTCTGCGACACCGGCGTCGGGAGCTTGTCGCTCCAAAAGGCACGGCGACCAAGGTTGTGTTCTTGCGATGTCTTTAATTGGACAGAAATTCGTCTTCCAAGTGGACGAACCACAGACGACGGTCATGGTGCGTGTCCAGGATGTGTAAAGGTGGAAAGGTCTCCAGACGGCTGCCGTTGCTTTTTCGAGTGCCGCTGCCATCACGGTTGTTCCCAGGACGTTGAGTTGTTGGTGCGTTCTCAATTAATTGCTTTGACGCTCCAGTTTTTCGGAGGGTGAGCGCTGCAATGGTTTATGGGAACCCTCGTTTTCGTGTGACCGTCTCCGAGTAATGTAGTTGCGGGGAAGGTCTGAACAAGAGATACGTGGAAAGAAGTGGAATTCTCAATGTAAATGAGGATATGCCCTCATAAATTTAATTTATAGTATACTAATGTAACTAAGCATCTATTGCAAAAAATGTCCTCATGATACATGCATCGACAATATTATTGAACTTTCCAAATTAAGTTTTTTTCCCTATTACTTAGTTTCTAAAAGCTTAAACAACGAAATATTACTATTCAGAGATGCACCTTAGAACGTTGTATTTAAATTGTATTTAAATCCACAAATTGAAACTCACCAGCAAATTTAGGAAATATCTATTCAAATATGACCCAAAATTACCTATTAAAATTATACTGATTTTTAAATGATACACAAGAACACAAATAATTACATAAACATTACTATTCATCTTAATAGTTTTATGAGAGTTTTCATGTGTAAATAAGATGGTCAGTATTGAATGCTCAATTTCAAAAGCAATTTTGAGCAAGATAAGGTTCGCAAATTCATTGTCTGACTGAGGCATAATGTTTTTATAACACAACTCTTATCTCGTGTCATTATACAAATACACTAACATTTCATTTCATTCTTAGTAGAAAAGCATATAGATTTAATCGTATTAACATTATATTTTTCTGTCTCAAGATTTGACCAGACCCAAAGGAACACGTTTGAAAGTATTTGCTAAAATACTACATTAACCAAGTTAAAATTCTTGCTTATTATTATTATTATTATTATTATTATTATTATTATTATTATAATGACCGTTTTGAACTGATCAGCATTTGTTATATTATAACTGCTCAAGTTACACAGCCATTTTCGAAACGATTTTTCTTCCGACTTGCCAAATATTTAATAGGAAACTCTATTCCATCGCTAAGCATAGTGAACTAAATCTCATATACGCAAACATATTTTACACTATTAAATATAGCAAGTTATGGGCGAACAAAACATGGGAGAAAGTCACAACACACGAGACTCATTGACTTTAAATATATCACTCACCAGATGAGATGCGAGTATCAGATGCTACGTAGGCGAGTTGATTTAATATCGAGTGGTTAGCGTGGACTTGATCCACGACAAATACCCTTCTCGCGGTGATAAACGGCGCCATTCGTTTGGCGGTGCCGCGGGTCGCGTTAAACACCGAGTTATTTACGAGTAACACCTTTCCTCCGGTTCAGGTTCCAGGCATACTTGCGCTTGAACAATCTCCTCTATTACGCCATCTCCCTACGCGAGAGAAAGTCTTCCCAGAAGGTGGAGGTGCTGCAAATCACATTCAATTGATGGGGAATGGTGCTCGCATTCTGAGACTGTCAAACACGTATTAGGAAACGCTGCAGCTTTGGGAATATTAAGAGATTGTGTTTATGATAGCACCCATGGGATACATTTTCCTCTTAGGGGTTGAAATGAATACTTTCGCGAATGATTACTTGCCAGAAATTCGATTCTTACTTTCCCTTATAATTATGGGAAAGAGAATTTAAAGTAAAGGGACAGTTTTAATACATAGTGTGAGTACAATCAGAGAAGAAACGCCAGCATCATTTGTCTATACATGTTCAGTAATTATTCCAATAGGGGTTAGAGCATTTTTGAAAAGCCGTCAAGTAGAAAGTAAGTAATTGCGAGAGATGTCTGCGACGTTACAGAATAATGTCGATGTTAGTGACAATAGAAATTCTACGATTTGTCTGTATATTGTAGAATTATAATATTGTGTTTAAATATTTGTAACAGCGGTGTTGTGTGTTTCTGGTGTTTTATTACAAAATGAAATTATACATATGCGTAGTTTTAATGAACAAATACTGAATTATTTTTATACGCCCTTTCCAGTTTTAGTCCTTTTGCCTGAAGTGCTTTTCAAAATGCTAATCCTGACTGTCTTTTGGTAATTTGGTATGTTACAGTTTGCATTGCTTTCTATGAACGAAAAGAGGATGCCTTTATTTAAAAATATTGCTGAAAATTGTTGTCCAAATATTATCAGCTGAAAGCCGAGAGAGCATATAATTTTCAGGCTTTGGGGACGACTTCGAATATAGTTGTCGTAAAAGAATGTGTAAGCCGGAAAACTGATTTTTTCACGTTTTTACGAAAATATCTTATTTTCCATTATAATTGTATTTGAATTTGAATTTGTATTTGAATCCATTGTAAATGAAAAATTTAATGTAATTGGTAACTTATAGTTCAGTGTGAATAAAATTAGGTAAAGCCAAACACATATGGCTCTACTAATTCAGTAATGATTCCAGTGGGCGCTAGTGGATGTGTCTTAACAGGAGGAATGAAGTCAGTTCCATGAAATTCTATTTTAAATGAAGCACACAAGAAATTAGATTCTTAGTCAATATGCGATTGGCTAAGAAAGATATGGAGAAGGAAACGTGTGGGCTCCGCTTACCTTGCACTCGGGCTTCTGCTAGCCTACACAGTGTCATGACAAAACCCATCAACCTCTGCTCACCTCTCGGGCATCTCGCTGCTGCAATTCGTTCGGCTTCCATTTACGTCCGAATTCTAAATAATTTCCAAAATACCTATCCCTTGAAAAGACCGTCACTCAGTTCCTACGAACCGCAAACTCGCTTTTCATTTCTAAATCCCCCTTTTACAATTAAATTATCAAACTTCGAAATAATCTGAGGCAACACTAACTGCGTTGTTAACTCGTAATCTTCCGCTACGATACTCGTTCTTTTCGTTATCATTTAGCTCGTTCTGTTCCATAAGTCATAATGCCCGCCTTTCGCTTGTCTTAATGACCGATAGTGTCCCAAATTCCGTTTCTTCTGGCAAGTTCTGTGCATCCCCTTCAATTGACTGGTATCCGTGATCCTTCCGATTGGCTCGTAGTTGTTCACATATCACAGTATTTATTCTTCGACATCCGTCCACGTTTTCTATTCATTTTTTATATTGTTATTCAGGAAAATTTCTCATGTGTTCACAAATAAAATTAACACTTTAATTTCCACCGTTTTATTACACTGGTCACTTCCCACTCTACTTCTCTATTTATATTTTAAATTTTTCGTCTTTATTGACCTGTATTGATGCTCTCCTGCGCGTTCCTTTTAAACTTTTGTGATGGTTTGTATAAAAACCGGGAATAATCCATCACAATATAGTAGAAAGAGTCGTCATTAGATGGCAATTCACCGGAGGTGTTCCTCCTTCCTGGTAATAGGGTTGAATTAAACAAGTTTCCTCTTCTGGTCGTAGAAGCTCTCAGAGATATGGATGCTTTGCTGCACGAGAGGAAGAAAGGCTTAGTTTCTCCTTGGAGTATTTTTTAGTTTTCGCATCGCTTAAAAACGCGTGTAATTTCACACTTGTTCAAAGACAATTTCCTCATAGCTGTCAACTAAAATTGCCTACATTTTCCCTAAAACATTGGGACAAATATTTTGTTTGGCAATTGCATTCAAAATCAGAAAATACCTACTTAAGGAATTTCCTCCTTCCCTTCCTCTGAGAAACGCTGAATATTATTTCAATGTATACATTACTTCTATTAGATTTGCTATAATGAAAGTCATAAGCATTAATTGCTTTTCAAATGTTGAAATATTCACTTTTTTTATGAAAAATAAAAAAAATACTTTTAAAATTTAATTTTTATCACTTGTGCTATACATAATATTTTTAAAATGTAAATTCCATACGAAGGACATACGTTCATAATTTACGTAATGTAAAGACATCAGTTAAAGAGATAAAACGTTTACACAAGCTTGCTAAATAATTCTTAGGATCGTGAAGGAAAATAACGTAGTAGTTTTCACCATTGCAAATAGGATTGTCTTACTATTTAGAGACACTAAAAAATATAGCTATTCAGACGCTAAAAGAAGTTTAGAATTTTATTTTGCATTTCTTATTTCCGAGGAATGTCAATGTTTCCTGAGCCATCTTCCACTCACCCCATAAAATAGAGCTCACTAATCGTAAGTGCATGTATTTCCATATTACTCGTTGCAATAATGGGTTATGACGTGGAAGGCAAGTAAATAGATATTTCTCTAGTCATCTTTCTCGGCAAGAGATGAATATGACTATGCAGTGTGACTTCAATCTTAAATCGAAGATCAAGGACAACCAGTATGTTCTCATTCATTTCTAGATTGCCGTTCCTGTTACTGCTCAAAGAGGAAACAAAAGTACTTTTTGTAGAATTCCGGCAACCAGGAGGTAAGCCAGGAATCACACTTTCCTGTGAGATACTTGGCGTTAAACCAAACGCTTTAAGTTTCCTTAAATTTTGCCTTTTGTCATTGTCTGAATCCAATGTGAAGAAATGATGACCAGTTATGCATATGGAACTGTTTCTAATTTTCAAATATCATCCATTTACGCGATTTGAAAGACAATATTTATCACTCATTTTACTTATGATATTCATTTGCCGGTCGTTAATGAACGAAGATATTTATATCGTATACCATCCTCGTTCGTGCGTAAATGGTCACAGAGGTGGTTTGCCATTACCATCTTCTGGATGAATAAGGTAGGGATTATCTTGTGGGGTGAATGATGATAAAAAAGACATGATTATTGATGGAATAATGATTTAGCTTGAATAGGTGAATGTATGAAAAAAGAATCAACTTCACAGCTGGCCTAGGTAGCCGAGGTCGTTAAGACCGAAGGGCCATAGCTGCCTCGACTCGAAGGGTCGCGGGTTCGAATCCCGCCTCGAGAATGGATGTTTGTTTTGTCCTTACGTGTTCTCCCTACAGTTTTTACCTCTACAATTCAAAAATCACAGTGGTCGCTATATGACCAAAATGTTGAAAAGCAACCTTAAAAAAAATCAACCCCACAATCACATAGGAAAACCAACTATGTCTTTCACGTCCCTTGAACCCCTAGCATTCGACACAAATTCAAGTCCCTTTGTCAATCTCGTCTTTTCTCTCATGACGAAGTGAAAATATCCAAACACTGAAATAAATAACCATCGAGATAACGCAGATATCAAACTTTAGATTTCATTAAATCGAATTCTGAAAGGTCGTTGAAAAAAAAAAATAACGGAACGTTCACGACCTTTTTGTTTTACTTAGGTAGAAAATTAGCTCACATTCTCGCAACGCCATCAATTCACCTTTCCACTGCAGAAACCGGTAGCCGAAGCGCGTTCGCCAGCCCACACACACGCGTGCGCGCGTGCGTGGGGCGTTCAGGAAAGGAATCGGAAATCGAGCGCGTGAGAACGGGCATAGCGCAGCGCGCGCGGGGGCGGGGCGGGGCGGGGCGGGGCGGGGCGGGGCGGGGCGGGGCGGGGCGGGGCGGGGCGGGGCGGGGCGGGGCGGGGCGGGGCGGGGCGGGGCGGGGCGGGGCGGGGCGGGGCGGGGCGGGGCGGGGCGAGCATTACGTGCAGGCCCGCCGGCGCGCCGGGGAGAGCCGAATCACTTTATAGGGAGCAACCGGTTCGGCGCTCCAGTTCACGCGACCTTGCGGCTGGCCGCGGGCCTCCCGCCCAGGCTGGCCGGCCGCGGTGTCGGTGGGGTCAGGACCCTGCTCCGTCCCACCCGGCCCCGCCCCGCTCCCCCGCTCCCCCCCCCACGCGCTCCTCTTAGCTTGCTCGCCATCCCATAACTCTTGCAACTCACTCTCCGCCCCTTATGGCTCATCCGCGTTTCGCTTCGCCGCGCTTCGCAACGTCTCGTCCTCCTCCAAACTGAATATTCCACTTCACCCAGTTTCTGAGCCCTGTCCCATCACGGTCCTTCCGCGCCATCCCCTGTCTCCTTTAACCTCTGTTCTTCGAACCGCTTTCGCCTTCACCCTGTCGGCTGTTCCCCATTCCCCTTATCATTGTTTCTATTACCTGCCCCCCGCTTCTTTGTCCCCGCCTCTTTGCCCCCGTCCTTGTTCCCGCCTCCCTATTCCCGCCTCCTTGTCCACCGTCTCCTTGTCCCCCATCTCCGTGTTCTCATCTCCAAGTCCCCCGTCTCCTTGTCCCCTGTCTCTTGATCCGTCGTCTTATTGCCCCCATCTCCTGACCCCCGTGTCATCTTCCATCTCTTTGTCCTCCGTTTCCTTGTCCCCAAACTCCTCAACCCCCGCCCTCTGTTCCCTTTCCCTTGGACTCTTGTCCCTTCATCCCCTTGTCCGTCTCCTTTTATTCCCCATATCTTTCTCCCCAGCTCCTTGTTCTCCATTCCTCTCGTCCCCCGACCTCTCGTTCGCCGTTCTCTTGCCTACCGTTCCCATGGCCGCTGTCCCTCGCCCTCACCACCCGTGCCCCCGCATCTGCCCGCCCTCCTTCAACCCCCCCTTTCCCCTCTCCGCCTCACCTCGTCCGCCGGCACGGGTCCGCGAACCCGGCGTGGCAGCGTCCGCGCGCCCGTGCGGTTCTTCTGGGAACGAGCGTAATCGCGGCGTACGTGGAAGATGGAAGAGGTCGCGCGCTGCTCTCCAAATGTCGCCGACCGACCACGCGAGAGACTCGCACGGTGCTGTTCTTGATTCGGGCTCTGCATATTTTTATGCTTGTCTTGGGTAATACCGTTAATAATACTTGGGCAATACCGTAATTCTTATTACCGTGATGAAATTCGATCCTCTTTCTGTAACGTTTACTACATTTACCATCACCGTTTATGACGTCATCACCACGATCATTAGTCGAATATCATTCTGTGTAGGCAAATACAGCATCATCTCTGTGCAGGATAGATGATATCACGCGTACCTTCCAATTGTCGTCGAGATATCCATAATAGTTACACAGTTATGTACTTAATACAATGCATTGCATAAGAATTCAAATACAATGCATAAGAATATGTATAAATTACGATTATACTATTGCGCATCTAATTACTCTTATTATCTATACTAAAAATGTTATATATAATTCTTGTCATATATAACTCTTGTCATATATAATTCTTGTTATATATAATTCATGTCCACTATCACTATAAACGTTTCTCACGCCCAGCAGCTCTGATAATAGTTTTAACGTTATTTTTCTCTTGAACAGACAACTGATATTTTGTCAAGTTACTGTCTCAATTTCCGAACTGTCAGAGTAAAAAATAATAGCCGGCCTATGAATTTTATGGGAAATCTCAGTCACTATTGCCAGTGCAATGACTCTAAACAAAATTCCTTAAAGTTGGGGTCTGGATGGAGTTGGAATTTTAGACACTAGCTAAAAATCTGGTCGAGTTCAGCCACAATTAGAAGAAAAATACTAGCCTCCGGCTATTCGGATCCTCCAAAGTCTCTCCGATCAATTCCAGGCGAATGGCGGAACAGGACCCAAACACATGCGTCATGTATCGTTTCCACGGACGGAGCATTCAATCCACCTTGTCTCCATCTCTCCCATTTAACACACGACCACACATCCACTAACATAATTCCCACTCACACAAGCACGCGCGCACAAACAATTTATATTACACTACAGTGCTGGAACACAAGTCGGGAGTTTGAGTTTTTCCCGGTTAAGGTGCGGTCTCTCGAGGGGAGATAATTGGAGAAGAAAACTCCGCAAGCCGACATGTAGGTCGGCGCCAGATCTCAACTGCCAGTGGGGAGGATTACCGCCACATTTCTGCATATAACATGCACGACACTTACGGATCTCATGACCATAGCAATGAAAGCGCTCGGGAACAGCTATAGCGCAAAACAGCGAAGATAAAAGGTTTGCGATTTCTATAGAAATATAGCCCTTCCGTTTATGAGCGATAAACAATGCTTTTCTTTTCGAAGAGAGTGTTCCTTTCTCGCATCACATTCTTTAGAAAGTATTATCACAAGTACAATCCCCACAATTACAATTACCGTAATTAAAAATCTGATTTTTACCATTTATTTCCGGTGGTTTTCATGAACCTTACTTTCTTCAGTTCCATGTAATATCGCGATAGCATCTTCTGCATAATTACACCTTAAATAGTGTAATATCTTACATCGCATTTTCTTTCAGAATTTGTCTAAAACATACGTGACAGATTATTGTGATAACGGTTCCTCAGCTGCATAAAGGATACAAAAATATTATTATTGTAATAAAAAATTACACAGGTGTGTGTGTGGAAAAACTGCTCTTTGAGATATTTCGATATTGATACAACTAACGTTTTTTAGTTTGACAAATGAAAAGTTTAATATTCTTTAATTAAGTAATATATTGTTGAACATAATTGTATATCTCCATACTCATTTTTCTCTTTCACTGGATAATTATCAATCGTTTATTTATTACATGAACGTGTAAAAGGAAAAATGTTTCGCTATGTGTGTCATGGAGTGTGAAGCGCCGTATTGAATGACGCACATTGTAAATGCTAATCGTGTTGTCTTCGTAATAACCAGTATTTTATTATCTTAGCAGCAGGTTGGAGGTAAGCATTTCTACGAATTCTCCTCGAGTGAGGACTGTTGAGCATTCCTAAGAAAAATGTTACTTGGCTGAACATGCAACTGCTTTCACTGCATCAGAGACATATTTCTAAATAAGCACAGGTCCTCTGTGTGGAGTATTATATTTGTAAGAATGTGATCTTTTTAAAGGAATATATACAGAATATTTTTGTTAGAAACACAATCGTCAAAATTAAAAGATAATTACAAATAACGCAGTGCTGCCTCTTTGTAATAAATGTTCAATGATTTCCGAGTTCTCATCGTCTAGTTTCTGTACCAATGCGTGCATAAAAAATACATTTGAAGTGTCATTTGAAGCAAACATCAGTGCGTGATTATTGGATGAAATATATGGTAATTTTGATGATACATTTTGGTAATTTGGGAATACATTTTGGTAGTGCATTTGAAGTATAATTTTAAGCAAACATCAGTGCGTGATCATTGGATGAAATATATGGTAAGTTTGGGGGGAACCTCAGTGTATAAGCAAAAATCAGCCTAAGCTCCAAGCCTTTAGCATCAGCAGCTGCCTGGCACATATCTCTCTCACATGGTTTATCGAGCCTAGTATACTGTACTATCATGATTATTATTACTCAATCTCATTTACAGGTTGTTGACGATGGTGCATTGATTTGTCAATCTTATTTTCGCGTCTAACTCTATGTTTCTTATTTTGGCACTCAGCCTGTTAGTGATGACTGGTCTTCATAAAAAGCTTTTCTCTTTCATTCCTTACGATAAGGTGTGCGATTGCGTCTGCAATCTCGGTGAAATTTTCTTCCAAGTTTCTTGCGCGTGCGTCTCTTAAAATTCATTGCTGTCGAAGAATGTGCTATGTTAATTGTCCGATGCTGTTGGTATTGGACCGGTAAGTGGGAGAGGACAGTGGGTAGATCTTACGTGTAAAATGGTGTCGTTTTAGTTAATGCTGCTATTAGCACTACTGTAGTCGCTCATATTGTTGCTAATATTTTGCCACAAACAGAAAGTTGGTTAATGATTAATTTCATTGAATGAAAGATATTAAAGTAAGTAATTTACATCGGGTAAGGTCCAACAAAAAGTTCGTTAATTCGTTACCTTACTTTCGTTACATTAATATCATTAACGTAAAGCTGAAACAGTTTTCCTGTTAATTTTTATTTGTATTGAGGTTAAATATAACATTTTACACGCACACAGGGAGTACTACAAAGATATAAATGGCCAGAAAAAAACGTCAATATTGCACATTATGACTTCAGAATAATACAAAACTAGTTACACGTATTGTTACATTTCCCGCGAAATTGCATTGAAAAATTTGCAAATCGTTGCGAAATTGCGTATGAAATGACACTATCCACCAACTATAACAAAGTATGCTGTTTCAAATATTGCAGATCTACCAGTGACAAGCACAGTGCTTGGTCAAGGAAATTAATGTATTTTCTTATGTTATATGTTCCGGAAACCTGTTGAGCCGAACATCCAACGAATGACCCAGGCGGTAAGTCGAAATTTCGCGGCAGAGTAGAGGATAGACGATTTGCCAGACGAAAATATGAAGGTCGTGAAATACCAAACCCAATGTTTAACACCACTACTTTTATTGCTGACCCATTGGCAAATATGCGGGATTAAAAGCTCAAAAGCGTCCCGCGAATATGGCAATTTAAAAAAGACACGCGCCTCGATGCTCGGTCACATATGCTCAAATGTTTCGATGGCAATAACGACCACAAGGGCCGGCTGAGTTTTGCTCAGAACCACTGTCTCTGCAGCGAGTCTGACCGGGAGGATCTAGAGCAGTGGTGTCAAGGTCTTCTACTGATAGCATTGGCATGCGTCGTGGCATCGTAGCATGCCAGGAGCTTCTCTGCGCAACTAGCGTCGGGAAAAGGAACTATTAGAAACCCCTTAGTTTTACAATAGGGATATCGTTGTCTCTAGAAACGGGGTAATGAACTGCGTGGAGGGGTGATTTCGTCGTGGAATTCGTACCACGAACTCCGGCTGGTGGCATCGATCTTGACAACATTGATCTATAGTTTGAGACTCGACGATGGCGGACATTTTGATACTAGCTAGATAACTATATCGAATTAAGCAGCCGTCGGGAGGAGAACTTAAGCGACCGGCTGCGCAGAGAGGTAGTTTTCTGTGGTACCTCCGTTCAAAACCTGGTAAATGTCGAAGCCGGAACTTAACACACGGGCCATGGACCATGAGCGTTTTTTCTGTCTTCTTCGTTTAATTTTCCCCGCTTACAGACACTTAAACTCATTACAATTCCACACATGTCGGGAAACTAGTCGGAAGATTGGAGCTTGTTCCGTCTGGGGCAGTGCCTGGTTGGTAGGAAACCCTGAAGAGGGGAATATCCCGCAAACCGTCGTGTAGGTCGGCGCCGAATATCGATATTTAGCGAGGAAAAATCACCATTTCGTTTCCGGCCGTTCGATGTTTGTTTGCCGGCCTGGATAACCGAGGTCACTATGGCTGAAGGTACGTAGCCTCCAGAAATCGACTGGATGGGTCGCGCCGGAATCCCGCTTAGGGAATGGATGTTTATGTGTATTCGTGTTGTCCTTACATGATCTTCCTACAGTTAAAACAACCACATTGGTCACTATATGACCAAGGTGCTAAAAAGTGACATAAAAATAATTAATGTTCCAGTGGGCACGTCAGTCGCGTTTTGAATATAGTATGGATCTGGTATGGAATTGTTGAAACAATCGGACCTAAAATACTTGTAAATAAAATCCTATTGTAGTAAGGTCATCCGTAGGTGAGTAAGTAGTAATTCATTGATTTCGGGCGTTTCAACAATTTATATCAAGCGTAGTGCATGTTACATTTGCAAAGATGGCAATTAGGGAGTGAGATATCGCGGCAATCTACTCGTCGGCTTGTGAGATATTTCGTTTTCCAGTTATCTTGGTGGTCTCCCGCGTGGTCTCCCGATATGTGTGTAGAGGAGTGCATATAAGTTTAAGTGTACAAGCCAGGAAAAACGAGAGGATATGGATCAGAAAAAAAAGTAGCCTGATGAGGATGAGGAAGAAAAGATCCGGATGAAGAACGTTTGCCGATATTTGCGTTTTGCATTGCTCGTAGAAACCACTCAAAACTACCGATACGAGTAGCCGGCTGCTAAAATTCTCTTCTCTCATAGTTCTATCTCGACCGAGATGTGTAGATAACGTGGAAATTCCGCCACACTCATGTCACAATCTCAAGATCCTCCCGGACAACGAATCTGAAGAGGCAACGTGTTACCACTGAGCCATAGAACTCATTTCCTAACAAGGAATTCTATTTCTGTGTGACAATTTCAATCATCTACAAATTCCATCTGCATGTGAAACTTTCTCTTCGAATGTTGTACTAAGCAAATACAAAACCTCGTAGATAATATAATTCGTGCAAAGCGTATGTGTAGATACAGTATTTTATGAAGAACAATCACATAGCGTAGTGTTGCTAAGAGTAACTACGTATAAGAGACTCCTAAACAAGTTGTATTGCATGAAATCAATGACGTGATGATGTGAATAAATTAAATGATTGTTCTATTACGAATGAATAATAATTTATAATTTTAAAGAACCAGTACAACAAATTCTCGATCAGCCAGGGTCATGCGTTCGTTGGTCGAGTACTACCCGCGAGCGTTTAGCGGCCACTACCATTCGCGAGCGAGGGGCCCTAAACGTGTGCGTTTGTGGGCGTGACGCGTAAACACAAGGGCCGGCGCGAGCGTTTTTCAGGGCTATCGCCGCCGCCGCTACACACGAGGCCTTCACGCACGGGTGCGCATGCGGGCCAACCAATAAAGCCGAGACGCAGGAGCGCTAGGTAGAGGCGGAGGAGCAGCGGTGAAAATGGAAGCGGCACAGCGCGGCGCTGCGGCGCGGCGCGGCGTCAGCTGTTTTCCGCGAACTCCACGGTAGAGATGTGACGTCGCCAGCAAAGTATCTGCGAAAACAAAACTTCTGCAAAAAAAACTAAGAAAAAAAGACGAAGTAAAGAAATGTACATTAATAACGACAAAAAAAAGCCAGCAACCGCACAACTGATATAGACAAACTGACTTCCGTCTACAATTGAATCAACAACAGGATTAGACAATAGAATGAAAAATATCAAACAATGTAATTAGTATAAATAATTATAAGTATAATCTATTGCTTTATATATTTATAAAAATGTAATTAATTGCAGTATACATAATAATATAACCATGTAAACGTAGTTATAAATGATAAGGTAGATAATATTGATGTGCTGTTAGGAAATGTATATTGGAAAAGAAGGGGTGTGTTAGGTTGATGTAACTAGCCACAAAAGGCGTCGTCAGAGAATAGAATAGTTGACATAAGGTTCGGTAGAGAGAAATATGGCCAATAAAAACAGATGACCTGTGATGTAAAGAATACAGTGTAATGTGGGAAGCAGGATTATTAATTATGTATTAAAGAATTGTATATTGTTATGTAATAGATGTAGGACATTCGTTTAAATTAAGATTATATTCTGAATGTGGGAGATGGCATTAAACCTGTGTAAATTTCTTGTAAAATGTTTCCAAATCTGATGAAGGTCCAATTAAGGGCCGAAACGTTGGCAACCAACAAAAAACAATGAAAGAATATTTTTTTCCTACGAATGACCTAAGATCAAGAATGTCAATATCCGTCTTTTTAAAATTAAATTGATTTCTCACCTTTCGGATGAATTAAGTCGTATCGATTCGTAGAAATGCCGTAACGAGTATAACAGCGTGTCACCAACATTTTCGTAGTTGAATTCAAACTTGATATTATGTCTTTATACTTATCTTGCTGACCACGTTTCTTTCTACTTTTGGAATCGATGAATCAATACTTCATTGTAAAATTATTTATTTTATTTACTGAAATCATACAATTTTACTTATTGTCTTCTCTTTAATATGTATCGTTTTCTTCATACCAGAAACAGCTATCTCTTATTTGTTTTCCCTGACAACCTATTTGACACGATTCTATGCGTATATGCAAATCACACAATACTCTGCACTACAAAATAAAAACAAGTGTTTTTCCAGAATGCTTTCAGAATATCCCAGAGCCAAGCGATTCGATTTGTGTTATTGAGAGGAATTGAATATCCTATTGATCATCTCTGTATGTGCTGTAAGTTACCCAAAATGCGTTTTAGTTGCTTAAAAAACAGATTTTTTGAGAATTTTGATTTGTCATATCGAGAGGAATTGAATGTGCTATATTTCAAATAATACATTTACAAGATTCCAGCCTCACATATGGCACACATTGAAATATACCTCTCTACGTTCTATAAGTTACCCAAAATGCGTGTTAGTTGTTTATAAAACAGATTTTTCGAGACATTTCTTAGAATATTCTGGATGTATTCCCAAAAATGACCAATTTTCTCTGAGGAGACCAAGACACGTCGAATGACAACACATTTTTCTTGATTGGTGGATCGGAAGGGGGATCCGTGCGATAAAAACAAATGGAAGGACGGATGGATGGACGGACGAACGGACGAATGTGCGGACGAACGAACGAACAACATAGTATGGAAAATTACGACGTCAATTTGCAACGTCTTTACTAAAAATGATTATGAATGAAACTATGAAACTAAAAATGAGAGGGAAAGGTATGATATGGCTTAAAAGTTCTTAGGGTAAGCGGTAAAGTAAAGCACAGTGCATCAAAACACGTTCTCGAGTATCGGCGAATGAAAGTGCCATATGTGAGGGTGGAATCTTTGAAATATAATAATAGCAGAAGAAAAATGTTTTGCCACCAGACGAAAAATGATTTTAAATGACTCTTATAAAGAATAAAGACTTCTTTTATTCACATATTGTCTAATGGAAATGAATTCTTTCTTGCGTAGGTAACTCTCCACGACTTCACACAGCTCTTCAATACGTACAGTTCTAGGTAATTTTTTGGCTTTTCATTGCAAAACCAATTGTAAATTTAAAATATTTTCAATCCAAAACCAACATTTATTTTCTCGTTAAAAATCATAATAATCTGTATAGCATCAAACCTCCTGAGAGAAGGCTACGACATTGAGTATGCACCATATAATTGCAATTGATTCATATTATGTTTTTTGAATCATTAGAATTCACGTGTATGTACTTGTCAATAAACAAACAGCATCTATTTGTCATATTTGACACATTCCATAGTAACAAACGAGCATATCAAATGAAATGATTAATTTACTTCCTGAAGTAAAAAATATATAAACAAGCTTAGGGGTAAAAATAAATGAGATAAATATCGTAAAATCCTAGTACCCATAGGGACAGAAGTCAGTCGATGAGACACTTTTGACTGGCGTGGTGATGACTCAGACACGTAGGACTCTGCTTCCTCTTAGCATGAGAAGTCGCCCTAGATTGTCCAGTGGCACATATGACGTTCGTTTAAAGGCAGCTCCATTGTTCTGACGGCCTGATATGTACGTAGGAGCGGGAAGTTTGCATTGGGCGTTGTCGGAGAAAGGTATGAAATAATGAAGCATGTAAGAAATACATGACGTTTAGGAAAGTTTGCTGCGTGTTATAAAGTAGCGTTGATTGGTGAGAGAACACTAGAACTAGTTTAAAAGAAATAAGAAAGAAAATGAATTATTCTTCAAAGTTGCAAAGTACGAACAAAGTTGTTTTCGCAATGTTTGACTCATAAGTAACGTTGACGATGAAAAAATGAAGGAGAAGAGATATATGTGCAGTTTATCTTTGCGATACAATCTTATGTTAGAAGCTGGAGTAGAGAAGGCAGGAGCTAATACGAATGTTCAAACAAAAAAGTTTCCATCATTTACTGTTGTCGTTTATCATAAATTTTAAAATATACACACTCCAAAAAATTGTGCATGCAGTTTCATTAGAGCACTTTAGTGTCAATAAATATGTTGTGTTGAGCTATTCGCTTCTCAATAAACTTATTACTTCAGTTAATAAAAATAATTGCGTCATGTTTAAATGAATCATGTTCCTTCAGCAAGTCAAAGTACAATTCTTACAACAGAAAATGAGCCTAGTTATTTTCTGATTCGTGGGATAAGTTTCCGTATTTTCGATTATACAATTCCTACAAAGAGATTGCTATTACTAACTGGAGCGTCATTCCTTATTCCACGTCATATCATTCGTCATATTTCCTGTACAATCCGTGACCATAACAGCAGTCTCAGTATTAAATGAAGTGGCGATGAACATCTTGTCAAAGATCGCATCATTCAGAGAACTTTAATAAGAGATTGCCAGTTGGCTTTCGAGCGATCTATGATGTCACCATTTACTCTGCAGAAAGAACAATCGTTACATAATTTTACAGTGTAGTTCACAATTTCTTCATTTCAATAAAAGAAACTTCGAATAAGATGATACAATCAAAATTGTAATAAAAGACGAAAATTAGTGCTCTTGTTAGTGCAATTGTCGAGGGTGGTTGTTGGTTGAATCTAACCATTAACATAATAATTATCCTTATCCATAATTTTTCTTGTGTGATATCACGGAGTAGTTCATACTACGCCGTGCTAAAACTGTCACCGGAAATTACCGGATTTTTCAATAGAAAAATCTTATTGCCGGGGCCGTGGTAACCAAAAAGAAGATAAATCTGGTTTCTGTATATAGTAAATTCCTCTTTCACGTTGTGTAGTCTGAATCAATGTTCTGTGGGTTTTTGATACCGAAAAATCAATTTACAAAAAAACGTCTGTCCGTCCGTCCATCTCTGTCTTTATTTGTCTGTCTGTCTGTCTCTCAGGTGTCTGTCAGTCTCTCGCTCTGTCCGTCTTTCTGTCTGTGTCTCTGAGTGTCTGAGTCCGTCCGTCTATCCATCCGTCTGGCTGTCTGGAGTCAACGCTAGCGCGTAAACCGTTCAGACGATTTTACTCCACAATTGATATTCCCCGATTGATCTTACGAAAATCTAGGCCCTGTGAGTTTGAAAGGAACATTTTGATTTTTGGGGGTACTTCACATAAATCCTCAAATTTTCAAATCGACACTGTGGCTCCAACTTCCTTCCTCCGCAGTTAATATTTCCTCCGCTCCAACTTTCGAATGCATTTGACAACAAAATACAGATTTGTCTTGTCTTCGCACACTTCCCGTTCGTACTCCTAAAGTGTTTGTACTTAATGGATATGGAATGGTATTTGCATTTTTGCTTCTTTGTTCTATTTTTAAATTTTCTACTCCACATTAAAATCATAAAAAGTCCGCTAATGGTGCTACAACGACATATGCTTTCTTCTAACTTCGATACGAATATGTAATAGACTATATTGTTACATAATAAAAAATTCCTAAATAAACAAAATGCGAAACGCATGGAGCGGCGGAGCATGAACTTCTGGGTGTGATGTGCCACTCGACTCGAGTCTCTGGGAATACAGAGTAACATGTTTCTTTGCGCCACGTCGATTCCGCCGTTGTATATCCAATTGACATGGTAATTCAGACAGTGCGATAGGAAACCTAATGTATCAAAGTCTACAATGCCTTTCACGGTTATCATTTCTTCTAAACTTCTGGGTACTGAATGGTGAAAATTCCGAATGAGAGGATATTTAATTACGTCGGTCGTTCAGGTTGGGCTTCTTTGTGTTTCTAGGGAGTGAGTACAAATAGTGTTTCCGGGCGCGTCAACTGCTATGGTCAGTAGTCTCGTGAGTGCACTACTGGCTATAATCTCCAGTGTTGTTCCCCCTCTGAAATTTGAGAGAACGTAGCGCTTACTTACAAGTCTCCTTGCGTGTGTTTTTTAATTATCTTCCCCCGATTGGCGCTGTCTCAGCTGGGACAAGCTCTACGCTCCCACGCGGCCTCTTACCATTTGTGGTAGTGTACTGCCTATAAGAATGTGTATGCAAAGGCAATTGGAAGGGACAAAGATTAGCGTGGGTAGATGACGCGCGGTCTCTGGTCCGTTTGACAGGGTTCTGCTCCTGGGTTTGCCTGTTATGGTGCATCCATGGAAAACTAGCGATCAGAACAGCCGACCGATGAAATTCTCTTTCATCCATAAACCGAATTCGACTTAGCTGTATTGCTAGTGTCAAAACCCCGCCCCCCTAAGCACATGAACACTAGAACCTTCCAGTCAGAAATGTAGCGGCAACAGCAGTTGACACTGACTGGCGGCCTGTGTATCTAGGGAGTCTACGTCAGGGCCTTTTAACTCCCAAATAACGTGGTGGAGATCATTACAGAGGCGCGCTCTCCTCTATCACCTTTTTACAAGAACTAAAATACGAACTGCTGCCGACGATACTTCAAACGTGCGTGGCTGCTGCGTAGGTTCGCGAGACGCAAGCAGACGCATAACGTAACAAGAGATAGCATCGATGTTCGCGGTTTCTTCAGTTCGACACTAGCGCCTCCTGTAGTAGCATCTTGAACTTTGTCTCCGGTGTTGATGGAGAGTTACAAGGCCCTGATCTACGTCCGAGTAGAATCCCTAGATACAGAGAGTAGCGCATTTAATATCCTCTCATCCGATAGCCCCATCAAGCAGAATTCAGAAGTTGAACAGAAATTGATTACGTAATGTAGATGTTTAGGAATATCAATATTGATTTGAGGTAGCTTCATGGTTTTCCACACCCAGACTACCACACATTTCCAATTTTCCTGTCAACTGGACATAAAATTGTGGAATAAGTGGAGCAATGGAATGCACTACTCTATGTATCTGGAGACTACGTCCGAGTGCGCTGGTGCGACGCCGCGCGGCGCGTGAGCGAACCGGTCGGCGGGCGGGCGGCGCGTGACCGCGCACGGCGCGGCGCCGCCGAAGGGGCGTGTCCCCTTGCGGCGCCGGCGGCCGCAAACGCTCGCCTCAGCACTCAATGTCACGGCGCGCCGCTCAGAGTGCGAAATGCGGTAGACAACTGGTGGGTTCGTCTCGAAGAGCTAGCTTTACTCATTTTTTTATTATGTAAGGTCGCATTAACTACTAGGTCATTAGCGACCACTCTTCGATGTAACGTTATGGTATGAGGATGAAACGATATGATGATACGCAGTGAAAGGACGAACACATACAACCATGCCCGAGGCGGGACTCGAACACGCGGTCCAAGACTTCACGGTCCAAGATCACAACGACACTACTAACTTAGTGATCTCGGCCACGGGGCCGACTTTACTCAAGACTTGTTCCGACTGAATGTTAGTGAAATGCGACGCGTGTACCTACATCGGTAACAGTGAGTGATAAGGCTACCCAAAACCCCGGAGAGTGTCGATGACTGGGAGATCGCGACTACGGTTCCAAACGGGTGACAGAAACGAGCTTGGCATATGGAAACGTCAGAGTTGTGGCACCTGCTGAGTTTGTATTCAAAGGCAAACTGTTCTGATTAATGTTGTATCATTGGTATTAATGGTGTATTGAGTTGAAACCAATGGTAACGTAAGCAGCGTTCTTCGGATAGACATGATAAACAGTGCCAAACCCAAAGAATATAAACTATTTCATTGAATTAACACACTACATTGAAAATAATTCTTATAGATTTCAAAAGAATTTTTCATTTGGAAATATAAAATAAACATTCGATAATGAGGTACGTGGCTTCCATATTGTTCGTAAAATCACTTTACTGCTAGTTGTAAGTCTATTTCGTATTAAATTCAGGACATTTTACCCCATGGAAGATTGCGTTATGATGGTTGAAACGTTAGCATTTGTGCCTGTGTCACGGAAAGCAAGTATGTACATTTCATATTACCTTCTTGCAAGTAACTATGTATAATAAGCTCAAATGATAGTTATATTTCTTAGACGTGCCGAAATTGCAGTTCAGTACACTTAAATGATTTTGAAAACTTTTAGTATTGTTAAAATATGTGGAAAATAACTGTCCACCAGACTTGAATGTACGGAACATCTTGAAGTGGTTCCTTTTATTCCTTCCCTCTGATGGCGTGAATTTAAAACTCCTTCTGCGTCCGAGGCTACTATTTCTACGAGAACTCATGATAATGAATTTAGGAGTATAGATGAGGTTCAAACGTGGACAAATATTCAGTTACTACGTATGCGTCAGTTAAACTGCTGATCCATGCAGTTCAACGCAAGGAAAATAATTTACATTATCGTCGTCAACGACTCACTGAAGCATGTACCACAAACAATCTCCGACCGCCACAAGTTACACCACCGAAAGTTTAATTTCGGCGTAAATTAAAAGAGTCCAATAAAAACTTTAAAAGATGAACGCAAGATATGTGCTGCAGCACCGTGGCACATTGAGATGAGCTGTTGGGGTCCGCCGTAATTCTTTTTTATACAACACTGTCTAACCTAAACTAACCTCACTCTTCACCTCAGTTAACGCTTCCCGAGTTGGAGACAAGGCTATGACCTTCGGCCTGTATAATTTACATAAAACAACCTTGTTTGTGCAACGCGTTAATTCCAACACTTTTTATGCCAAAATACATTAGACACCAGACCAGGCAGAAACCAAAGAACACATCAGATCCTCACATTTGGATAATAAACTACTTTACCCAGATATCTGGCGAGTGCAAAAAATCTCGATGAAGCCCGATGTAATCCATTCATCATTAATGCAGTATTATCTAAAAGGCCTAGCTAATGTGAAAATTATCCAGCTACTTTTAACATTACCCGTATTTCGAACTTCGGCCGAAATATGTATGTACGTGACATGACTTTTCGTACCAAAATTGTCAACAAAATATTAAATTATTTATTATTTTTTATTCTTTCTATTTTACCCCACAAAGTTGATGTAAACACGTATTTCGTATGATTTTGTGTGGTCTTTTCCCCTTTTAAGGAAGGTCCTCGAAGAGGTTGATTGCAATTCTCCCAGACACAAGGATCGTTGCGTCTCTGAAGAATCCGGGTAGCGTTGGCTTCCTGGGAGCTATTTCACTGGCCAGCGAGCAGGTGGGCGATTGGCAGTGCCCTCGCGTGCGCTCCCGCCCGCTGACTCAGTCGCCACGCCGCGCAGCCCCGATTCTGGCCAAGGAGCGCCAGCCACGGGCGTGCCGCCTCACTTCGCGCCGCGCCGCGCTGCGCCGCGCCGGAAAACCCACGCGCCGCCGGGGAATCACCGGAAGGCGAACTGCGCAGGGCCCACGCCCAGTCGCGTTCCAGTCCTTTGTGATTGATCTACCACCGGCGCTTTTGCTTCCTTCATAATCAGCCTTACTTTCCATACCATCAGATCTCCCAAGACCCCATCACCATGATCTCCCATCAGCCTGAACCCCACCACCCCAAGCTCCATCGTCCCACACCCTATCGCCCCACACCCCATTACCGTACACCCTATTAACTTCAACAACCTAATTTTCCTCAACAATCTCATCAGCTTCAACAATCTCATCAGCCTCAACAACCTCCTCCGCCTCAACAACCTTCTTGGCCTCAACTAACTCATCTCCCTCAACTAGCACAGCTCCCTCAACTACATCACCCTCCAACTACAGCAGTCCCAACTACCTCAACAGCTTCGACTACCTCAACAGCCTCAACCTCATCAGCCTCATAAGGTTCATCACCTTCATCGCTCTCTACCACTCTCACCACCTTCAAAGACTCTTCCCTTATATATATATCCTCTCCTCTGTCGTATATCCTCCCGTCTATCTCTTGAAACTCTCCTTTCGTTTCCTCGCCTCTTTAACCTTCTTGACTTTCACCACCTCGTCCTTCACTTCCTTCCATTTCATTTCTACAATAAATTCCACAACCTCAAATTAGTTTATCGTCTAATTCACTTTCGTTGTCATTTTCCTAAAAACTAATTCATATATCAACTTTCTCTCGCTAACACTTTTTATGAGATCATCAGTAGTTACAACTCGTTCGTAATGATTTACAGAATCTATACCACATGTTGCTGCTTGCGACGAAGCAGCCTTGCGTTCCGAGTAAATCGCAGAAGGCAGAAGCTTTTGTCCTGTACATAATATGCAATTACTTGAGGAAAACAAGGTTTAAATTTTGTTGCTCCAAATTTAGCTTTTCGTTCCATGGAAGAAGAGAAAATGCTGATACTGTACTCTAAATAATTCAAACTCATTTTTCTCGTACTCTTTTGGACATAGATCACTCTTGCACTCATGAAACTCAACGCCCTTAATACAAAACGCAATATGACTAAGTTCTACTCTCCAGTGTCCTATGGTTCTAACAACATTCATTTACACAGCTTTCATATCCTATTTTTATAGATTTAGCGCATATTATTATTATTATTATTATTATTATTATTATTATTATTATCATCTTAATTGATATCGTTGAACTATATATTTATATATTTAACAACATTGTTCTCCACGAATATCTGTTTAACTACTAGAAAGAAACGTAGTGAACGATACAATCAAATACTCTCAAACATAAAATTATATACATTTCCATTAATTCAACTCGTACAATATCTTTTGTATACCAACAAGCTGGTCTACCACCATTACTTTTTACTTGACTTTGGAGTACATAGTTCTGAAGGTCAATTATTGAATTAATCTTTGAACACTCCTGTTGCCCGTATTCCTAACTGCCACATCTTCTAATTTCTTTTCTACTCTCACTCTCTCTCCTTTTGATTTCTTAAGTTTACTTCACATTTCAAATAATTCTCTAAAACGTTGTTAAATTATGCATTTAGTACAACTACATGAACCTGCGAATGTGATTTTGTGATCACAACTACATCTGTCCGAACATATAATCACCCTCGAATCCACTCATTTACGGACGTAAATTCACTGAATCTTTATTTTCGATATTTACCTTTTTATCGAACGCAACCTTTCATCATTTCCCTAATCATTCTCACAGCTCACATTACTACGTACTTCTATCTGTCCTCACTCCTAATGCTCAATGTCTCGTACACTTTCAAGACTATGTTCTATCATTCTTCTTTTTGCCTCTACCGCTGCCGTAACCCGCAAGTAAGTGTCATGCCATTGCAAAGAATTTCGCGCTATCCTTATGTGGTTCGACGAAACATGTTATTGCGCAGATTGCAGATTCCCAATACTTTCCAAGACTTTTTTTCTTCGATCTCGCCTCCACGCTATTTCAACCAAGCCACCTGCACATTTACCCACTACTCCCCCCAGCCTCGAAGTTGTCCCATTCACCTGCCTGTCCGCACTCCTCCCACTCAGTGCCTCGCCCACTTTCATGCCGATCTGTTCCACCCGTCCCCTTTCGCCTCCGCCGTCCCCGTGGCCCCCCTTCTCCCACACGCCGGCGCCACGCCGTTGTCCGGAACGCCGCGGCACGCTTTTGTGGTTCGAGGAAACGTCCAGATTTCCCAAACGAGATAAAGACCACGATAAACCCGTAGGTTGACTAACGCACACGTAATTATTGGCATTAGTCCAGCTTAAGCACGGTATCCGAGACGGGGAGGGACCGTGCAAGTTACCGGAAGGACCCCAGGTTGTCTTTCTTCGCGTTCCACGAATCTAAGGAGAAAGAAAGAGAAGGGAAAAAAAAGTAGGAACCTCTTGTGAGAACGTGACCTGGCGATCTCATCGTCCACACAACGGTTGACTCTGGAACTAATATTTGACCCGTCCTCCATTGAAGACCGATCACTCGGCGGTCACATTAAAATTCCTAGCGTCATATATTTGCGCAGGCCGTGTCGACAGGTCGCGACTCGAAGTTGCGCACTCCGCGGGGCTCCGCGGCGACGTTGCTCGCTAATGAATCGACGGCGTGTATCGAGTGCCGCGCGCATTAAGATTCCTAACGGGATGAATCTTCCCTCTTCTGCGACACTGCCCGCAAGGGGGCTCCGGTTTCGTGAACTTGTCCTCTCTGTTCATCCCCCCTACCCCATCCCTAGCTCCGGAACGTTTTACAGTAGCCGTGCAGTGGTGCACAGTTCGTGAAAACTGTGGAGAAATTTTTAACAAGTAATTGAAAGTTTTTTTTTCAAGAACCAAACTAGTCCAAATTCGAGGTTTTTCAGGAGGCACGAAAAACTTCATAGCGTAGAAGTATATAGTAAAGAATTTCATGATTTTCCCCCGCCTTATTTCTTTCAATGTATTTTGCGCATGGCAAAATTTCTCAAAATATGCATTTTTTCACTTGTTTGATTCTTGAAAGAAACCCCTCAATTGTAATAAAATGTTTTAAAATTATATTTTAATGGTACAGTTATTTTATGTATCTAAAAAATAAGTAGGCATTAAAAGTTGGAAGTCATTGGCTTCCGGAAAGATGCAGAATTTCATCCCAGAAATTTAAAATGCTATATTATTTTTCAACGTGCTTCACATCTTTACTTTTAAAATTTTAACGTTGATGTAGAGGCCTACTGTTTTTGTGGTTATGAATACAATAAAATTATAAAAATGGGATGTGTCCGTGGAGTTAGTATTTTGTACTTCTTAATTTTATTTATAGCAGAAGTGTACATTTCAACTGCAATTTAATCTCGTACTACTTAGCAACATTCTTTCTTAATAAGAGTATGATTACTTTTTCAAATAATTAGAGGACAATTAAATTTCAATGAAGTACATTTGTACGTCTTTTAGATATTACTTTAATACTTCTACAAATTTATTATCACAGTAAATAAAATGAAATAATAAAAAATAATTTTATTTATTTTTACTGCTATTATGATTCACATGATAGGGAAGCTTTGTTGAATACAGAGGCCCCTCGAATGAGGGCTTTCATTCTATAAGTGTGGCTTTGAAGGCATTATTGTATGTCCAAACAAATCATTTACAAATATTGTTAATTTAAATATTCGTCAATGGACGATTTAAAGAAATTTATGAATCATGATTATCTATCCCGAATGAGTTAGATTGCTTGCTCTGATGTTCTGAATGTTTATACACGTTCATGTAATTGCCATCGAGGCTTTAATGGTGTATTTTCCTCTTTTATTCCCTAAATGCTAAATAAATATATGGATATATTTTTATATAATCCATATATCTCTATAACTTATTTTCATCATGATTTTATCGCCTTATGAATTTGATGTATGCTGCTGTCTGGAAGAATGTTAAGCATTTCTTGAGCTTAAATAAATAAGGTTCAATAATATTCAAAAATAAATTAAAAACGGAAAGAAATAAAAAAAATAAATATCATTCCGCATTTCTAAACTAAGTTTAGTCTGCATTTCTACCAAGAATCCGTGCCTTTTGCCCCCGTGCCCACTGAGAGCTTCGTTCGCCAGCCGGGCCGCGCCTCGCCGTTCTCGTGCATTAACATTCCGGGCAACGGCGCGCGTGCGGGAGCGACCTAGGGCACGTACGCGACTCGGCGCGGCATGGCGCCGGGCCGCTGTTGTCCCCAGCGCTTCGACGACGTCCTTTATGAATCGCGGAGAACAATCGAGAGGCCCGCGCATTAAAATTCCTCGGCGCCAGGAATTTGGCACTCGGCGGGCGGGCGGCGCCGCCTGGCGCGGCCCTGCGGGAGGCGGAGCGAGGGTGAGGGGTGGAGGAAGAGTGGGGAAGAACGAGACAGCGTGGGACGCGACCACTGACTGTTCGCGACCAACGGTTGAGAGGGCATGAAGTGTTGGGGAAGAACCGCAGAATAACTGACAAGTGATGCTGAAGAAGTCGATGAAAGTGTATGACACGGATGGACATAAATAGCCTACACGGAACTGTGAATAACTGATGTTAAGTCGATGAGGGAAGATGAAAAATTACGAAATATGAGAATTCTTGGAGGGCAATAGAGAATAATTCAAAAAATGATAGATTGAGACCCTGATTTTGACAAAATAATGTAATGACCAAAAATGTGAGTTGAGAGAGTGTCAATTATTCAATGAAGCACGACTAACTTGAGCTCTCATCAGAGAAATCATTTCCACAAACGAAAGCTAAATATTCATATAGTACGTACGTTGAAAACTAACCATATAGGCTCAGTCATGATATGACTAATGAAATGAAATGAATAATCAATAGAGAAAATTCAAGAAATCTAAAATTCAAGTTGACTAAACTGAAAGGCAACGACTAATATTAATGACAGGTGCTATAAATGGCTTGCGAATGACACTTATGAGGGTTTCGGTAAGCGTTAGCCAGCGCTTAATATCGACATTACACATCTTTTCAGATGAAGCTGAATGCTAAGAACAGTGACACCAAAGTACAAAACTGTATCCCATATCATAAACGACGAAAATTTTTCTATAATGGCGATGGGATGAATGGCGGCGATAAAATATGATTTCGGAAAATCTCCAGTGAAGTATGATTGTTTCACCAGAACTCTTCTACAATATATTTTACTCGTTCAAACCAGAGTTTTAAACCCCACAAGTTGAGATTGCCTTCTCTTCCTTCATTTCAGAGTCAACGTATGGAAGGTCCTGGAACGTCGTAAAGGAAATGCCTACTAAATTCAGGTGGCCTGCGAATCTGGAGATCTTTATCGAAAGAGAATAGTTTTCAAATGTCAAGGAAACTGGGAAAACAGCGGGATAACAGTTTGTTAGTCAAGATTTTTTCAATTATGTATAGTTCTACTGCTTCACTACTGCCTCACATTCAGATATATGGCAATGATGCCTGTCAGTGTATCATTGACAAATAAATATGACAGTGTTTCTAATTATATTCTTTGAAAATCCCTTTAATAGAATGTGAAATAATGAATTATTCATACTCTTGATTTTTTATGTGAATTTGAGAATACACCGATGATAGTGTGAATAACTGGAAGGTGTATATTCTCAAGCATGAAAAGCCTGGAAAAGAAGCTGAATTCGAAAATATCACATTGCTAAGCAGCCTAAAATATAGTGAGGAAATCCTAGGCAAGAGGATAATTGGACGGTGTTATGCATCAACCAGTTAAGCGACATCATACATGTTTTGAGATAATCGTGTTAAAAGGTTTTATTACATTTTGAGCTCTAAAAACTGTAATTTAATTATTTCATTCATTGAAGCGCCAAGCTACACAAACATGAGTGGAATATCTGGCGCTTACCTGTATAATGTGAAATTAAGAACAGCAGATTTGAAGATCTAGATTTTACAGTCGGTTGTCGCGAAACATAAAATCCCTGATGTGACTGATGGCGTTTACATTTTTCATTAATTACACTGCCATTTTTACAGATTTGGCGCCAATATTTTGCGAACATGGTTCAATGCAACTGATGACGTCCATATCTCATTTTTTTCAAAAATGGCGCTTAGCCGGTTGATGCATAACACCGTCCAATTCCAGTGTAGAACGAGGGGCGTGAAATTGAAGAGAAACGTTTTCGATTGCAAAACCCGTATTCTTTCTGTTTTAAGTTATCCTCTCATATCATCTCCGAGTGGAGACGTCTAAAAAGTGGAGTGATTTATGATCAACCCATACCAAGAATTAGGCCTTGAAATAGGTTTGTCACGAACGGCGTCTGCTAACTCGGCGAAAGCGGGTAGAGCATATTCTTCCACCGCTAGGACACGGTTTCGACCTCCCCCTCCCTCCAGCCAATTTATATTGCATGAACGGAGGCCATACGAGAATTTCGGTAGATTTTTTTAGTTTCCAATTTCCTTGCATCTCATTCTACTGTTTCTCTATCATCATCCATCTCGTTATTATAGATATCACCTTATCATTAATAATTTTGGACATCACTCGTAGACGTCAATGATGTTGTAGTTGTGAGGCTCGTAAATCTCGATAAATAAATAAACAAAACCAAGAGAGGGGCGGAGGCCGAGTGCCACTGCGGTGCGGAGAGAGGGGCGTCTTGAACGGAGAGGCGGTTGGTGCGTTGCGGTGTGCGCGCCCATGCGTCCCGTGCGGGGGTCCTCCAGCGCCCGCATTAACATTCCGCGGGCGCCGGACGGGGTCCTCAGCAGAAGAATTTCCATTCAGAGGAGCTCCCGCCCCCGCCACCGCCCCCCCAGCACCCGCCATCGACCCCGCCCGCGCCCGGCCCCGTAAACGCACTCTCACCCGCAAATGTCACCGCACTCGCAATCGCCCACTTCCTCGCCTCGTCCACCATCTCCGCCCTGTCATCGCCCCTACTCCCAGCCGTCATCGCCATTGCCACTGCCGTCGACTCCCCCCGTCGCCTTCCCCCCGCCACCATCGTCACCGCCACTGCCACTGCCGTTGCCCTTGCCTTCCAATTCCACCTTTGCCACTGCCCCCTACTTCACCTCCGCCTTCGCTCTCGCCCCCGTCCCCCTTCCCGTCCCCCTTACCCCGACAACCGGGACCTACACTCACTCCCAATCCTATCCCCACACCTTCTTTCATCCTCACTCTCATGCCCGCCCTTGCCTTTGCAACCGTCATCCCCACGCTCACTGCCTCTGCCACTAACCATGCCGCGTGTACTCGAAAGTAGGAGAGTGCTGGAAGGCGAGGGTGTATTGGCACCGGGAGAGGTGGCTCAAGGCATCAACTAATGTCACTGCAGTGCTTCAGGCCGAGACGTTCTGGGGTCCTACTCCGCACGGTGGTAGCATTTTCCACACTAGCTAGCTAGCTTCGTGGAATTCGGTCGCTGTCTGGAGGAGAATTCTAGTGGTCGGCTGCTTTAATCTGTAGTTTTCCATGGTTTATCTAATCAACACCCATCGAATGCGGAGCAGCACCCTAACAATCGGGCCACCGTCCGCTCAATTCTCCTTCCCTGTTCTATCACCCCTTACACACACTTACGCTTACATGCACTACACATTACATCATACATGCCGGGAGACCAGTCTGGAGCTTAGAACTTGTTCCTGCTGGGGGCGGTGCTCCGCTGGTGGGGGTGTGCCTGTTTGGGGAAAACCCCGCAAGTCGCCGGTAGGTCGGCGCCGGCTCTCACCTCCCAGCGGGGCAAAATTATCGCCACCTCCTGATGAAAAACGTGCACTACACTTACGGGACTAATCTTAGCCGTTGATGCGCTAAATCACCAATTAATCAATCAGTCAATGAACAGAGGGTGCTTCCAAGCACACAAGCACGTGCCATAGGTGCTTGGTCACAACGTGGAGGGACGCAGTGGCGCCGCTGCGCTGTCACCGACTTCTCTCCTCTGCACTAACGTTACTGCGATCCTTAGCCTAATGGTCAGATCTTTAAGCGCTGGTACCGGAGTTTAAATTGCGGTCGATCTATGTAGAATTTGCGGCGCTCAGTGCGAGTTCCCGGACGGTCTTCTCGGATTATTCCTCTTCCCCTTGACACTCATTCTATCATTGTTATATCGTCTTTCATATCTTTATAGTCATCTAACCACCAAAAATCTATCACCGATTTTCAGGTATGGCCAAAAGGCTTCTGTACTGGCATCACAAGTATAAAAAGTCTCACTACTATTTCTGCTCCTGTAGCCCACGCTGTCGCGGCAGCGTCTCCTCTGCTACTGGAATCGCCAACACTACGAATCGTCACTACCATAATCACCGCCACAGTCGTTTTCATTGTCATCGCAATCATCATCAGTGAATATACATCATGTCCCGAAGCGTCTCCAATAGAGCAACAATCGTTAATAGGTCATATTACATTTCTTCCTTTTGCTACAGGGCACCAAATGAATACTACTCAAACCAACTCTGACGATAACAGAAAAATCATCAATATTGGAGTGAAATAAATGATTTATCTGTTTTTGTTTCTTGTGTCTCTTGCCTATGAGAGTGGAAATGATTTATCACCCGAGCGCTGTTCATACACAGAAATAAAATAATTACAGAAAACTGCCAACCTTTAATAGACTTGAATTTTTTTCTCCACGGCCATCGAAGTTGCAGGGTCTTGAAGCAGAGTACGTAGAGAGAACAAGTCCTGTGGAAAGAACGAATGTTTTCAACCTTTTTGAAAGGGTTTTACTGTCGTGTATCCCATTGAACCATGATCTCATGTATTCATTTATCCCTCATCATAACTCCCTCCTCGTGATAAACCATCATCGTTCCTCCAATATAACTAACCACTAATGAGACCATCTCCGTTAAAGATTTAGCTCATAAGGGCGCTCACCTCTTAATTGTTCTATATGCTCTCACACCAACTGATAAACCAAGTTTTACACTCAAATATTGCTGTTGATTGGCGCCGTTTACATTCAAGAAAACGTTTGCGACGATTTTTTTGAGAGACCGTGGAAATAAGTAAAAGAATATAATATTCACATTAATCTGAATTGTCTGATACGATGTTAGCGTTCATCTCTCGTACTTAATAAGTATGATGTTTACACGCAGAAACTTCTCTATGAGTATGAAAAAATGAAATAGAAACGTAGGTTTCGGATGACTATTATTGTGTGTTGTGGAAAACTCACTCTATTGCATTTCTATATATCACTTCATGACTTTGTAAAAGTTGATCATGTTAAAAGATCATTGCATGAGGAGCAAAATTGAGCTTATGTTGAAAATTGCCAATATCTTTGGTAAGACCTGTTCTTCATAGTCATCTCAGTTAGCACCAGCAACGGTAGCAGTCGCAACAGGAATGGTAACACAAAAGACCGCGGGCCCGGTGTCGGCGATAGCGGCGGTAGCAGTGGTAGCGGCGGCTGGGAGACACGCGCTCGCGGATGTTTACACGGGTCGCGAGAGGGCGCGCTCTCGCACCGAGAGCACTCGCGCGCTCACGCGGACTCGTCAGGCTGACGCTGCGTCAACACGCGCGGGTCACGTTTCGATGGCCACGCCTCACTCGCTACCGTCGCAGCCGCAGCCGCCGCCACTGCCACCGCCACCGCCACAGCCATTGCCGCCGCCGCCGCCGCCGCCTCCTCCCGCGCCCTCCCGCCACCTCACGTCATCTAGGCGCGCACTCGCGGTCGCTTCAGCCACGAGAACCGGGTGGGGTTCGTTTCCCATGCGCGCGTCGAAGTCTCCAAGGTGTGGCCCCGCGACGATCAGCCTTCGGCCGAGTTCGAGAAGCTCCCGGATGCTCTTGCGAAACCCTCGCCTCCCAAACAGCTTTCCAATAGTTTTTAGAAAAGAATAGAGAGGTGAAAGTGACGAAAAGGTGATTTTTTGACATTATTTAGAATTACTAAAGAATGTAACATATCAGATTCACCATTTCGAAGATTGTATTAAGATTCTGGAAAGATAAAAATTGCACCCCTTCACCAAAAGGAAATCACTACTTCCCATTATGATAAAATAATTTCTTTGTGGTAAGAAGATATATAATACAACAATGCAGACCGATTGGCCAACTTATTTATCTATATAATTTATTGCATCGCAATATTTAGTGTTACAGTTTGTATCTATTAACTTATTTAACTTCTCTGCCATATTTGCATGTGTAGATCTATCCAGTACGCATTAGTTATACTCATATATTAGATAATATTGATCTGAAGTAAAGTGTTATTTTTGGGAGCTTACAGTCTCTTTATATATGTAATCTTAGTATCAGTGTGTACATAATTTGTAGCTTATTTAATGTATGATTCATTTTATTAAATTTTTTTTCGCATTTCTGACCAAGGATTCTAATTTTGACCTACTATTACGTTCAAAATTTCATTTCATAATGATCATTCCTATAAATCATTATATAGTAGGAAACTAATAAACAGACTGATAAACTTCCCAAATATATAGTGGCTAAGGGCAGTGACACTGTTTTACAACACATTGATTCAGAGCTAGTAAACGTAATTAATAAGCCTAGGTAATCCATAGCAATTTATTGTCTTTAATTAAAATAAAACCCAATTTACGGCGGCATTAGGTGATTTTAATCCTAGGAATAAACACAACGCGCGCGCGAGAAGACGGGCGCAGCTGAATAAACATGCCGCAGAGGATGGTGCGACGTCGATTCAAAGACTTTAGAGCTCATAAAGTGCGCATCGACTAGTCGGTTCGACAGACGCACCGTTCCCAGAGCGTCTAGTGGCTTTTCTCTGGGTTAGGCCATCTCACCGGTTCTTGGGAAAGGAAGTTGCAGAAGATTCTTCATTAACATTAGAATGCCGGTTCACCTTCTTGGTTATCCGTAAATGCTCAAACTGATTTTCTATTCTAAAGACCCGTGGAAATTACTTTGCTTTACGTATGTTTTGCGAAAACATTTCTGATAATCTGCAATTTAACTTGCCTCCTGATTGCAACAAGTATAGTATTTAATATTTCCTAAATTTTCATCTTTGTTGAAGAGGAAGCATACTTTAGTTTATGGTACTTAAGTTAATTAAATGCCAATTACGCCCTTCATTTTCTTGAAGATATAAAGTAACTATTTATTTGATACAAACTCTTGTACGTCTGTTTGTAGAATAATTCACCTCGTGTTGCCAAGCTGATGTAGATTCACACTCAATTACTTTCACCGTTAGACAAATTTATCTAAAAAAATGATAGATCTAAGTGGGATAATAAATAGTTACAAGCCTCTTGAAATATATTGTTAAAATCTCGAAAATTGAGATTTTATGTTCATTAAAAACTATTATAAAAACAAATTACAAGTCGATTTTCATTCCATATACTATCTATAGGGCAATGTTAATTTCTTTCAACATATAATACGTTTTTCCTTTGTGCGTTAATAAACACATTTATGTCATAAGTTAATAAAATCGAGAATATTTTCGTATGAAAATAGGTCACTTAATGTACAGCAAGAATGTGCATGCCCGCCTATTGCCAGTTTTTCTACTTTGTTCTTGTTAATGATGGTTGCGTAAATGTAATTTGTGGCCACTTATCTTAACGCGATGAAAATTACATTTCGCCTTTCATTCTCTGCTGGCCTTATGGAGCAACTCGTTTTCCCCAGCAACATACACACACACACACACACACACACACACACGCATAATACACACGCACACACCACGTACAGAACACAACGTATACCCAACACAAATACACAGATTCTCTGTTGCGGAGCATGCATATGCGCAAGGAAATTGTCAAATTATCAGTGTGTGACTATTTAGACCCTTGTCATCTTTTTTTGATAAATCAGACTTTGTAGGAATGAAGGATAACTGTAAATGGAAATAGGTGATTACACAAAAGCAGTAAATCAGTGAAAAAGTCAGTGAAAATATTTTTTAAAATATCAAAAACTTCATTACGAATGTATAGCAGCTGTTTACTAAAACTCCCAAAACGAATTACATACAGGTCATTGAAAAACAACATGAATTGGCAGGAAAATAAATTCAAATTTTGGCTGCCGCTGTAATAATTTCGTACACAAAATGGGAAATAATGATCATTCTCTATTCTTTATCTTCAGGCTAATGGTCGAATTCTGTTTACGCACCTGACACCTGTTCAAAAACGCAACGTCAACAATCAATTGGCTATACATATCCACCACGTTAAAATTCTGCCTGCCATAGCAAAAACAGCATAGTATTAACAATTTTTTAATACTATGTGGTCATGATCAAGACGTGAAGATGAACGAAGTGATAAGTGACAAATAGAGAATGACGGTTTAATTAACTAATGATAAAAACGCATCAATGTGAAAAATTGACAAACCTCTTATGTTACCATGTTTTTTCATGAAGTAATGCTCATTTAATGGCTCATACCTGGTAGAACGAGGTGAGCACGAAACATATTGCGCCATGTAATGCTCAGATTCCTGTATGTATTTGCAAGAAACTCGTGTTTAACTGCACTGCATAACGAACGTTCTTTACACCTTCCCATTTATTCAAATTCTCAGAAAAATTCCCCGTGTTTCCCTCGAAATCTCATAGTTTTCCCGTTAGTTCACAACGCTTTCATATCTGGTACTCACTCCACAATAGCCACCATTAGTAACATTACCGCATTTACCTCCTTCACCCCATCCCTTGCACCATCAACTTCACTTTTACCACCATTACAACCATTTCTACCCCTACCATTACCAGTAATACCAGTACCAACACCACCACCACCTCCATCATCACCCTCATTATTCCCAAGGCCACTACCACCATCGTCACCACCTCTTCCTCTGCCACGTCTATTTTTACAGCTTCATCCGATAGTTCTCCAACTATCGCTTTAGGTACTTATTCTACCTTCTACCACTTTTTCTCTTTCAGTACCTATTCCACTACCATTACCCCTATCAAATCCACCATTACAATATCACTAAAATCCACAGTACAGTCTCCTCCTCCACTAGCGCTATCACCATAATGACTATTACCATCACCACATCTAACATCTTCCGCCATCGACATAACAGATTTCACCGCAACCATCCTAATCAGTAATCTGCAACCACCGAGGTACCGGCTCTCTAGTCATCTCTGAATCCCTCACTGTTACTCAAACCACCCATCGCCACTAACGCCATGAATATCATCACTTCAACGCCGTTGTTCTTGAAAATTAACGCTCATTTGGAACCGATCCCACCACCGTAACGACGTCCGATATTACTACCAGAAACTACCAATACCAGCAAGCGATTTGGCATCTACTATACCGCGGAGGCCGACTGCTCTAATCGGTTGTTTTCCGTGGTTTCTCCGATCAAGACCAGGAAAATACCGAACTGGTACCCTAACAAACGGGTTACGGACCGCGCGCGATCTTTCCTTCTCCTTCCTCGTCCTATATTCACCCTTTACTTACACACATTTACATACATTACACTACCACACATGTTGGACAATCAGTCGGAAGAGTTTAGAGTTTGTCGAGGCTGGGGTGGTGTCCCAATGAAAGATACCTGGCTGGGGAAAAACTGCAAGCCGACGCGTAAGTCAGCGCCGGATCTCACCATTCAGCCATTGGGGAAGATCATTGCCACCTCTCATGATAAACACATACGCCTAGAAACACAAAATAATCAATCAATTAATCTTACATGGCCCACCCCTACGCCAAGCCACCAACGTCCACGACACCACCATCACCCTCGCCTCCTACCTACCCCAGCCAGTAACATCCCCATCACTACTGCCTTTACCTTCCGCACTACAACTCCAGCACCGCCAACGCTACCATCCCCGCTCCCGCCGCATAATCAACCAAAAATACGAATCCTTCGTTTCGCGTGAGAACCTTGCAGCAGCGCGCGCCCGCCGCCACCGCACCCGCCGCCGCCGCCGCCGCCGCCGCCGCCGCCGCCGCCGCCGCCGCCGCCGCCGCCGCCGCCGCCGCCGCCGCCGCCGCCGCCGCCGCCGCTGACTCGGTGAGAGGATGTGAGTCAACTGCAACCGCGGAGCGGCGCGCCGGCGACCGAGCAGAAAATACGCGCGCGACGCTTCAACGAATCGTGGAAGCGTGCCTCTAATGACCTTATAAGTTTCGATCTTACCAGCGAAATATTTTATAGGAGTGGTGTAATAACGAACGTATTTTGCTGTGACGCAAGCGAGAGCTAGTCGGGTGCCGCATCCGCTGCACAGGTGCCAGAAGGGGACGGGGCGGGTTGTGGGGCGCAGATACGGAAGACTGCGGTGCGGCTCGTGGATTCTGTACAGTGAGCGGAAACGCGATTGTGGGTGAGCGTTGCCAGGATTGACCTATGACTGGAAATCGATAAGCTAGTTTCGACGAAACTAGATATATTTGGGAAATGGAGATTAATATCAGTTTTATTTTGTTAGCTTTATGTTCTACTTTCTCGCTATATTACGCACTTGCATAGAAAGAGAAAATATTGTTATGCTGCTGCGAAAAGTGGCAATTTTTCGGGAGAAAAACTACGGGAACTTGATATCGAAAAAGTGGATAAGACTGCTAAATTACTTCCTCTAACACATTGTGTAGTGAGAATCCATCTTTTGTGGTCATGGATGCCGAGAAACTGGTTTACGGCAGAATGTCTGTCGTTTCGGCGATTTTCTTGAAAAAATGATCCCTAATCGATCTGGACGTTTAATATTTGGGAATACTATCCAAGAAACCTTAAGAACATTTTCTTTTTTTTTAATGGCTTCTAAATATTTGTTCTTTTTATCCTCAGATATTGCAAAGGGCGCTTAGGTTTAGACGATTTTTTTGAAATTCCAAAAGTTACAAATAATGTAAGAAAATATACTATTTTACCGGTAGTTGTTTCTTAAATAAACACTGCCGATATGATTTGGAAAACTTCATTCTTCATTAAATGAAGATGCAGGTCCAGTAAAGGGATAAAGACATTTTCTTCATCCCTTTACTGGGCCTGCACGATAATTGGCACATATTTTATAAATTTCAGTTACTTAAATACAAAACCAACCTTATCGGTTACTCAGTTAAAACTTCTATACTTACGTGTTTTTTACATTAATACATTCATGCCTTTTCCTGAAATGGTCATTTGAGTCAGTATCGCTCTGAAGCCGTTGCAGCAATCATTGTCGTAGATCAAATAATTTTCTGAAGCTTCAAATAGCCTTTTTTCTGACATTTTCATTCGAATTTTGTGTTGATAACCACTGTAATACCATTAGAACTTCAGACCACAAATACCCGTTTCTACCCACAGTACTGCACAGGAACTGTGTGGGTGGCAGAGAAGGAAGACATAGCTTCGACGTTTGCCGTGACGACACCAAGAAGAGGTAATCCCGCCGCACAGACACTCTCCACACTGGGCCTAATTGCCGTGCTTGGCTTTTGCAGAAACGTCCCCTCTTTCATTATCGTTGATGAGGCAACTTCGGAACAAAAGCTTGTTGTATTAGGCAGTAATACACCGTGCGATACCAATCTTGGGGAGAATCGAGAGACGTAGGCGAGGCGTCTCATGGCGATCCCGTAATTAGGATGCGGGGATGCCAGGATGCGCCCGGCGCGTGGGAGAGAGCCGCGGTGGAGATTCGGAATAACACATTGTGCAGAGGTTGCTTCTTGCGAGATAGGATGGTCGCGAGCGCGCGACCCCGTTGAACCGTACTGACCACGATGAATAGCTGGTTACGTGATTGCATGCGATGATGTAAACTCACCCTCGTTAAATCTTGGCACCGGTGAAGCTTTGGATAGGCCACAACGGAGTCAAATGCCTCGTGTTACGAAGACGGTTATCTTTCCTACGTGCTCTGTGTAAAAATTAGTCCTGTGTGGGATTTTGTAATTCACTGGCTACGGAAACGATGAACGGAATGTATTTAGAAATCGCATAGCGATTGACTTGTGACTTTAACGTTGTTTTTATAATACTTCTCGATATTCACAAGTTCACCGGTGGGATTAGCCGAGACTGTTAATCTCAGTGGCTATGTCTCAAATGTCGTGTGCTGCATTCATCTTCAATCAGTTAGCTGCGATACTCTTTTATCCTTCGTGCGTGTTGCGTCCTCTGACTAAGTGTGGTAGTGTCTAGTTCACGTTTCGAGATATTCAAGATTGTCTTAAGGATTTTTCAAACTGCCAATCTTTTCTGTATTATGTGGAGATATAAGATGTTTCAGAGTGTAGAAGACTGATCAGGTCTTCTTTGAATTTTTCTTAAGTGATGTCAATAAATCTCTTGTTTTCAAAGAATCTTCGAACATTTTAAACCAAAACAAAATACATTGAAAGTAATGAGATTCAATTAAAATTATTAGATGCAGCTGAATGAATTCGTTATTTTCTAATTTTCGAGGGAATTGAGAGGACACCACGTCCAGGCAGCAAGCAGTCAGGCAAGCAAGACTTCCGATCATACTGAGGCAATCGTTCGTATGCTTCATGAACATTAAGAGCTTCATTTGTTTGCACTTTTGTATTTTCCGAAAATTATTAATATGCTCACTCTCGCGCAGAACTTTTTACGAACCTTTTCCTTTCTCCAAAAACATGATCGTATATTGCCATCAGAAATTCGATTATACAGTACATAAGATAACACAGTTTCGTAACTAGACATTTTGTAACTCTAATAAGTTTCAAAATAACTACGTAGTTGTAACAACTATACAGAAAATAACAAATCTTGAAAGACAATTAAAAACATCTTAATATTTCTATCAACCAATTCCCTTACCAACGCCACTGTATACTTGTCTTACCAACCACATGCGTCCCCTTCCCCGTCAAAATCACTAATTCCGTTACCAATCTCATCACCGTTCTGGTCACTGTTCTCGTCACCGTTCTCGTTTTCGATCTCGTCAACGCTCGTGTCACCGATCTCGTCACAATTCTCGTCACCGTTCCGTCTGTTCTCATCACCGATGCGTCACGTGTCTCACAACCCTTGTCACCGTTTTCGTCACCGTCTCCATCCTCATCCTCGTCTTACCCCCACCGTAACCCCCATCACTCACCCCCTATCGACATGATCAGCTGCCGCCACCACCACCATGCCAGCCTCCTCGTCTTCCGCCACGTGCGGCGCTTTCCCGAGGCCGCCAGCACGTCCACCCGCACGCTGCGGCGCGCCGCGCCATAAATATTCCATGACCAATTTTCCATGATCGCGGAAGGAACTGGTCGGTGACGCGAGCGCCTGGCTCCGGCCGCATGCATACGCGATGCGCGCAGCGCGCTTCTGCATTGAATCGCGTCGCATTTCTCAGCGGTCGCGGACGCGCTCGCGATCGCGCCTCCCTTTCTTTCCGCGAGTCGATTTAACTCTCGCTTGCGCCGCGTTGCCAGAGATCGATCGCTGGACCTCGCGATTCGCCGGCGAATTATGGTTCCACCAGATGGGCGGGCTCCTCCGATGTACCAATTTTTGCTTGCTGTGCCCAGCAGCATTTTGAGTCACGAACCACGTGGCCACAACACGGGCACTTCGTTTGAATACCCAGACCAGATGTTGATGTTGCGTGGAGAGTGAGAAGAGTTGAGAACCATTTTTAAAGTGGGATAAAGTGACAATTTTCAACGGGACTAACCAAAAATAACACAATGAAAGTGTAATTGAAATAAATGATTCATTGTTTTTTAAAAAATGTTTCATATATCTGTTTCAATTACTTGTAACAAGATAATAATTTTGGTGTCTGGCTGCATTTAAAATTCCCGCAAATATTGTGACCCAAACTAATCCTCATTGGCTGAAGTAGGATACGATGCGCAAGAGCCCAGCCATGTCTTTCCACCATGCGGCGGATTTCTTCTGCCGATATTGGTTCGGGTCGCACGATACCAGCTAACGTTGGTTACCGCATCTTTGGCAGCTGAGAAATGGTAACTGACCACTTACCGATATACAAGTACAAGCAAAGTGGTTGTGATAATTTTTATCGTTCGTTATCTGTAAAAATAATAAAATAATAAAAATTAATACCATGACAGTGCGACTATTCCAATAGAACATTAATTACTTATCGTCCGTCACGTGATATGAAAGGCGCACTACTGCGAAAACTTGACAACCCCGAACTGCGCACGAATGGCGTCGTATTACATAATATTATTCTACTCCAGTTGACGTTTCACTATGCATGACTGGGTTGGTGATAAGGTTCAAGCCTAGAACGTCCGTGATTTAACATAAAACACACTGAAAAAGTAATCTCATTTTGTAAAAAAGATCACTAAACAATTCTAATGCCGTTGTTTCTTGCACCTCAGACGTCATTAAATTGTATCACGCAATATTTTTCGCTTTTTTTCTCGTTTCTCCTTTTTATTAGTTTCTTTGCGCAATGATGTGTGTTTCAAGAAATTTCTAAGCTTTCTTTTCACAAAAATGTACAAACTTCATACAAAATTGTTGCGAAATTAAAACTCTAAATTCATTATATGCAATGCCAGCCATATGAATTCTGAAATGCCCTCGTTCTCGGTTTACCGTTTGTCGTTCTCCGCTTTGTTTCTCCGATCTCGTGGCGTCTGGAGCTGATTCATGCTGGGAAGCACGTTAACGTATAAGACACGGATTTTTAAACACCGTGGAACTATTAATTACCAAGTGCACGGGTTAGAGGTTGTTAGGTCTAAGGATGTTAGGTTTAATGACAGGTCTAATTTTTAAAGTCCAATGTCAGAAGGTCTACGAAAACACGTCTAATGAAAATTTGATCTAATTTTTAAAAATGTCTAATAATATTTGATGTAATTGTCAAAAATGTCTAATAAACTTCGATCTATTGGACACGAATGTCGAATCTATTTTGCTGTAACAGAAATACGTAACAAAATGTGGTTCACATATCATTACGTCAGTATGTTATAGTGTGAAATAAAATCACAATAGGAATGATACGCTTTAATTAAAAAAGTACGTAATGTGCAAAAAATGATACAGCTATTAAAATATTCAGTCTATAGTTCAAAGACCGAAGGTATAAGTCGATGTCACCACGATCTTTATAGTTTTGGTAATTTGCTACCATTTGAAAATTTTGAAAAATTAATTGACATTGTTAAAATATAGACTTTTGGTTCTCAGGCGTTTACAAATGAAGAAATGGAAACTTTGCTAGTACACCTTTGTATATCTGCTTGGCCTTCGGTGTTTATGTCTATTAGACGTTATTAATTGAACCTTCTAATTGTAGACCTCTTTTGGTATTAGATCCTCTGTCGCGTACACCTTATGTAGTATTAGACCTGGTTCGCAGTAGATGTCCTGTTCGTTACACCTAACAAGTGTTAGACATTTTGTCCATGAACCTGATGACCTGAAGCCAGAGCACGTTATACGACAAATACATAGTATTGGAAAGACCCTTCTTGGCGCAGAGGACCTTACATTAACATTATATTGAAGGGATCTTGAAAATTAATTCAATGATATCGTTTAATTTTCAAAATATATTAAATATTAAAAAATTATATCAAAATTATTTGAAAAGAAATATTCCTATGCATTTTTAAGTTTGTTTTTTTTGTTGCAGGTAAGCTGAAATTTGATGTTTTCTGGACCCTGGAATACAGGTAAATAGCATATTTTTGAAGGTGCAAGTATTGTATCAGACAAAATGTACTTCATTAATTTGTTGATAAGATGTGTTTTCTATATATTAGCACATTTTAGAATTATTTTTAGTCTATGACTTCTCATATTTTTACATCTTATTTATCAGAGAAACTCTTTAAACTCTCTAATGATAGTTACGAAATCCGGGTTTAAAAAGAACAAAATTTTTATTATTCTCCACCGAAGGTCAATCTGTTATGTCTAAGTGCACAAAAATATCTCGTTTTCATTCAATATACGTCTTTCGTTTATTTAAATATGCTTAAAGCATAATACTTTTGAAATAATTCTTGCACTCACAATCAGTTTTTTCAAGCAGAACGTATTGAATAGCAAATAACAAAGCCGTAACACATTTGTCTAATGTCATTGTGAACAACGGCTGTTCCACTACATCGGTGCGGAACTTTCAAGAACGAAACGAGAAATATTACAATCGTAAATACAACAAACAGTTCGTTACGCCCATGGCGAACCATTTCCGACGCCCAAAGGTCCGCCAAATAATAAGATACGTAGGCTGCACGCGAGGTTTTGTACTCACAAAATAATGGTCCTGCGACCAATTTTTGAACTCCATAAACCAAGATGCGAAATGTTAGCATTCACTTACAATACTCTCAACGTGCTGCGTGCTGGGTGTTGCAAGAACCGTAGCGTGCAGTTGTGTATGGGAACCGCCACCGAAGTGTAGATCCACACCCACAACGGTGATTTGGTGGGACAGCAACGCTGGCCTCGAGGAGACGTGAGTTAGGAAGAGGACAGGAAGATGTGATACGCGAGCTCAGAATTCACAACAGGGCGTCGGCGGAAAAACATCTGGTCGGGAAATAAAGGTCGTAAAGATTGAGGCGAAAGAGGTAAAGCGTGTGAATTCGGGGCTACGCCTTGAGTTGTTGAGATTCTGAGCTTAAACCGAGAGAAGCTAATTTATTTGAACGATTTCTAAAAGGAGACGTTCCTGGAATGAAACATTCGAATACAAATCGAATATGAAACAAAATGGCTGTTTCCGAACAAATGACTTCTTTGGTGTGACACAAAATCTATTTCTTTAAAAAAATATCGAGTATGAATATAAGTAGCGTAAATTTTGTGTATTATTACATTATGTAATTTTGAAAAATTGCGGAAATGTGACAACTCCTCAGAATTCACGACAGAGAGTAGTAGAATAACAACTAGCCATAAATGAAAAGGTAATAATGTTTGTGAGAAAGAGGTAAAGCATGAGAATTTTAGTATATGCTTTGGGTTGTTGCCAAGGATGGATACAGTGGAGGGAAGATAATGTTTCTAAATGTCGTATATAAAAAGAATCGTAAGATGTGATGGAAATCAGGATGAGCAATTATGAGATAAGGGAGACATTTTACGAGGGAATAACTGTGACTATCAGTAAATGTGTCAGTAAATGAAATAATATAAAGTAATGTAATAGAGAAATGAAGTAAATGAAGTAAATAAAAGGTCAGTAAATGCAATAAGTAGCAGAAAATGTGTGATAAAACGTCGATGGAATAAATGATGATTTGAAGCAAATAACTTGTAAACAACAACTTGTTGAAAAGTCAGACATGTTTAATTTTAGGCACAAGTACTACATGATGATTCGGCCTTTGAAAATTGATGTGCTAATGTGAAATTTTGACAGGTTTGAAACCCATGTCCATAATTTTACTGTGAGCTTCTTCCGAAATACAGTTTCTATTACTACATCTCGAAAATCTAGTTTGACAACTTTTTTCACTCATATTTCAGATCATGAATAAGCATTCACCCGTTTTTCAATTGTTTATAATCGTTATTCATTCATTCAATCTCAAGCCTCTGGTTTCTTGAATGAAATGTTAGTTTCCTTGAAATCCAGATTGTTTGTCTTAAGTATCATTTTGCATTAACAATTCTTATTGCTCAGGGTACTTACATTCAACTTCCTTCATCCCAGCGAAGTATGACAAGTTTGTACATACCAGCAATCGTATGGGGAAGTTTCAGCAACTAGAGAAACACAGAAATCTGTTTCATATTATACTATTTCATAGATTTGATTTGATTTATTTAAAGTCGCATCAACTACATAGATTTATTAGCGACTACTTTTATAATTACACAGTCAGTATAAAATAACACAGTTATTCAGAATTATACATATACTTAGAATTATACTATTACTTAGAGTTTAAGGAGACTGCAAAAAAACATTTTCGGAGAGCACATCTCCATAAGCAATAAAAAATTAAAAACCTACCTATCCAAAATAGCATCTCACAGAACTTCAGAATTGAATGCAGTAGGGATGGCATCCGACTATACAATATTCGATTGTTTAGAGACACGCAATCTAATACTATTTGAGGGCCTTTTTTCAGCTTAGCAGATGAATGATAGTGTATTAGAGATTGAAGGATTTGCAAACTACAGCAATACCTATTAGGATTCGCTAAATTCATTTCGATTGATGACTCTCGTTATTTTGTATGGCGAGAGTCAATCTTTCCACAAGTGGTTGTGTTTTCAAAATAACGTAGACCTTTACATAGTCCCATCCATATTAGAAAAGTGTTCTCGTGAGAGAATTTTGAAGAGTTTGTGGGGGAAAATTTATAATAAGCAAATCTAAAAGAAAGAAAAAAACACGTTCAATGAATTTTGTAATTTTTGTAATATTGAGCCTTGTAATTCTACAAATTATTCATTTCAATATTAGAGTATTCATGATTGTATGGCATGATTTAAGCAACTGCTTAATTATCATCCCTTTAATGCATAAATGAACAAATTCTTATAAAATATTCGAGTAAGCTACGCCATTCCGTCATTCATGTACCCCTTCCCGTCCACAAATCGAGACGAATGAAGTGTCATTCGACCTGTTTCGGTATGCTGGGACTGATGGTTTATTTTTGGATCCATATTGAAAATAGTGATATATTTCTACAAAACATGTGTTTTTTACGTATTTAGCGGTGTTCTAGCGAACCAACTTGGTCGTTGCCAATGCAGCTATGATGACAGAAAAATGTGACGCCAGTGAAGCCCGCGGCACTCAGGTAATGAATAGCACAGTTCTGTTTGAGATAGAATTGCAAGGATGCCTCTGATTACAGTATGTGTTGCAGGGCTTAGAACAATTGGAAGGAAAATGTTAGTCACTGTTGCCACTCCTGTAGGATAATTCTTGTTTGATAAGTTAATTTATCTGCAGCATCTACGATAGTGCTAATGGGGTAATTCCCTTTTTTAATATAATGTAGACCGCAATATTACATTATAATATAAATCTATAAAAATGGAATTATGATTTCTAGAATAGATTCCTTCGAATGTATAATTTTTCTTTAATAAGCCGCCTGATAACACATTGAAAAAACGTACTTTTCAGAACAACTCTTCTGGAAGCGTTCGGATTAAGTTCTCCAACACGTATTCTGGGGTCGGTAGTAATCATAGCCCGAAAGAACATCCAAAAAGAGTTGCGACCACACGTTCTTTTTGTTTCTTGAATTATTGAATTTGTATTATTAATAGATTATTTTTTACGTAATTTACACCCGAGGATGAAAGAACCAAACAACTGTATGTTTAAAATTTATTTTTATTTAGAACTTGCTTAGTATAAACTTTGAACATACGAAAACACTTTTAAATGTTTAAAGCGTAGGTGATGCCACTTTCAGTTACTATTTTAATATTTCTTTTTCTTTTTCAATAAATTATTGATTTAAAAATAGAAATATAATACCAATTAATAATTTAGGGTCTATTCGTATAATATACATTGATAGATTTGAAATATATTACTGAACTATGATAAAATAAAGATGTGCGTAAATTCATTTGGAAATAAGATATTTATTAATAATTTAAAATTTCTAGAGAAAGAATGAATAAAACAAATTCTTAATAAAAATCAGTCTCCTAGTCATCAGAAAATGACTATAAATTAAACGAAATAAAACAAAACCATTATTTTTCTTGACCAATTTCCAATAATATCGAATGTTTTTCCATTACTCATCTTCACAAAGGATACCTACCCTTCTGCCTTAAATTCCCATAATATCAACTTCTTATGCCTTCTTTTAATCCAATAGGCAATAATATAATTCATTACGATCAGGCTGTATCAATGACATGCCAATGGACGTCAGTTATTTAAATGACTTCAGTGAAACATACTCTATTTCAACTACCATACAATGCTTACATTTTCAGACTTTTAATTGATTCTCATTCTCGAAGAGTTTCTAACTACTTCTTATTATTGATTTTTTCTTTGATATTGACTTAGTAGTCCTCATGACATCCATCCATGGCCTTCACAGTATGTACTTTCCAGCACGACTAATATATATATAAGTTTTCAATTTTCTGGCTATTAGAAACTAATGGTAGATCCCTGCATTGAAAGTGTCTCATTTAATCGTGTCAATAAAAACAATAATTAAACTCCTTCATTTCGTTAATTAAAATTTCGTTTCTTTCATTTTTATCTTTCCCGAATAATCCATTTTCTGTTGTAATTTACTATTCTCACTCAAAATTCTTTTCGGCTCTTCTGCAAGTTTTCACCAGTACTGCAACCTAAGACAGCTGTCGCGCCAGCGAGGTCTAAAAGAATAAGTATCCACAGACTACTATCTTCATAAACTACCAAAGTCATTTTTTTAAAAATACCATTTTTCTCGAAAATCTGTGATCTCCAATTTTTTGCAACACTTTAAAAAAAATTTGAGATTTAGCATAAGAGTTCCGTTTCTTTACATATTACTTACAAACCACAATATTTTTTTTAAAATTACTTAACATAACATCTCACGAAAAAAATATATTGTTTAAGACTGTCATTAATAAAACTTGCTCCCAACCGACAATAATTTAATTACATCTGTAGCTGTCACATCTACAAATAAATCACAAAGGTTGCCTCCATCATCTACTAAGTTTGAGTGAATTTTTCAGTTATTGAACAATTTTTCCACAGTTTATTCAGCTTCCTCAAAATTCTTTTCACCTCTTGTTTGCGGTCTACCTGCAACATTTCCTCCGGCAGCAAAAGCCGCGGCAACTGTCGCGCCAGAGAACGTCCAAAGAATAAATCTTTTCCGAGACGCACGCGCGCGCGCCGAGAATTATGTCCAAGCGCTGACACGGGGCCTCCAGCATTTTTCTGGAAATTTGTGGGATATATAAATGTAAACTACAGGCTCTAAAGGAGTTTGGATGTAGCTCTCGTTGTACATTCTGGGGAAGGTTCTCGGAAACGAATATTTTAGGGCCGGCGGCGGCGGCACGGCGCGGGGACGGCGCGTGCGTGTGGTTCGGAATACGCCCACGAGGAGCGCGAGCGTCGTGTCGGCACGAGGGCGCTCTGGCGCTCGCACACATACACACATACTCAAACATTCTCTCGCACTTTCACACATACATACTGAAACACGCACTCCCACACGTACATACTGAAACACGCACTCCCACACGAACATAATCAAATACAGATTTATACAGATCACACCTTCCCTCACTCAACACATTCTGCAGATTCATATACGTACAAACTTACACTCCGATTTAAACACCGTGACACTTCATGGTCACTAGCGGGATGGAATGGAGGACACTATCATTTAATCTGGAGCTTCGTTGCATCGTAAATTTTTGATATTGCAGCTTCCGATTGGATGACAATGTTCTCCTCTCCTTCCTGTTCATGTCCTTGAAGTGTCACTACGTTTAAATCGGAGTATACATGTATTACATTCACACAAACCCTCACACCAACACACCACAGACCTACATACTAATATACATACACATACATTAAACAGCGAGAGCACTGCAATTTTTGCGGCGAGCAGAAGAGGTCGGGCGCAAGCAGGGCCACGCAGGACACAGAACTGCTGTAATATGCACTCCAATCCCGTCAATTTACACTTTTACGGTTGCCGTCGTTTGTATCGAATGTAGATTTTTCGGTAATGCATTGAAACAGCTCAGCATTTTTTCTCGAATAAGCGTCATCTTTTGGACGTTTCTGATAAACAAACTCTGTGAAGTAGGGAAGCGTATTTCAGGAACATTCCACGGACACATTTGTTTATTTAATTAAGAAGAATACGGTGGTGTGTTTTTCACCTGAAATGGCTCATCCTGAATAATAATATTGAAACTCTATTCTACAAACACTTCAATAATCATTTGAGAAACACCTTACGCAAAGCAGTACTCCTTATGAAACAAAGTCTGAAAATTTCCAAATATGTAATTATTTTCTTCAAAATTCAAAAGGGTAATTGAAAATGGCTTTTAGTAATTGAATTCACTCTGTTGTGTCATATTCTTACAGAAGTACAGATTTTTACCCAGACTTTCAAATACAAACGCAATGTGTCCTAGAGCAAAAGACCGAAAAAACAAAAGAAGGCAAGTATTTGGAAGATTTGTGTGTAATGAACATAGAAGAAAAGTCTGTAGAGTTTCTGACGATTAAAATATTACAAACACAATTTCTCTGTGAAAAACTCATCGAATCTTTGTTGAACACAATGCCTTTCAGTTAATTAGGTAAATAAAATTGTGTAAGATTACTTCTTTAATAATACTTACAGTGACTGAAGTAAAATATGTTCAAAGTAAATATAACAATTTGGAATATGGCAATATCATTTAACAAATACTACAATTGATATCCACATTTTTCAAAAGTGGAATATTTTACTGACCACTGACTTCAGTTTGAAGTTTGTGTAAAAATATAGTGATGCTAAAACAGCACACTCTCTCGCATAATCTATAACTTTTGCAATTTTCGAAAATTCAGAGCTCAACGAAAATGAAATCTGCCCCATTTTTGTACATTTTATTTGCTCTGTCAGAGAAAAATAAAATAACCAAAAAATTTCTATTCATTTTGAAAAAAATTGACAATGTGATTATGGCTTCATATAAAGGACCTCCGAAAATTGGAAATATCCATTTCAAATTCGGGCGACTTGAAGTTTGGCCCCTTGAATCGGAGAGCGTCAATTTTGGCGGAAATCTTCTAAATCAATGGTCACCAAATTTATAAACCTTGTGAGCAACCATACTGTTTTCAATTCTACTGTGAGTAGCAAGAAATCAAGACAAAAATCGTGTTTATTAATATTAACACTTTTATTGTCTTTACACATACATTTCTATTAAATATGAAACAATTTTTTATAAAATTATATATAAGAAAAATAAGAGTCATCTGTCTCAGGGCTAGCTCAAGACCGGGATCTACCGAAAATTGTCCGCAGCATTACAATGACGAAATTTGCTGAAGTTTTGCCGCGGCTTTACAATAGTTTCTCTTTACTACACTTTCAGAAATTTCTAAATTACGGAAATTTAATGGAAATATATGTACACACACATATGAAGAGAGATAATTCTTTTTACGAAGTTACATTAAGTTTAATGTAAAATATATTAAGGCACATTAGATATAATGACCTTGCTGACAGTGTACGTAAGCACATAGAATGGTGACACGGTAAACAGTACATGCAGTGTATGTACCTGCAGTGTTAATGACTGCACTGGATCTGAATCCAGATTCCGAAAATCCCAGGGTTCCTTCAGCCGCGATGGGAGCTGCCCACGTGGCCGCCCAGAGCGGTCGGTGGTTCGCGAGGACGCGAGGGCGAGTGCCAAGGTCCGCGCGGTGACGTCACCGGCCGCGGCGGCGCCTCCCTTTCCGCGTGGTGATTCACCATCGCGCCTCTTTAATTGATCGGCCTCAAGACGCCACGGAGGTGGGGGCAGCGGCGGCGGCGGCGGCGGCGGCGGCGGCGGCGGCGGCGGCGGCGGCGGCGGCGGCGGCGGCGGCGGCGGCGGCGGAAGGCGTGGATGGGTTTGTCAGGGCGATGCCTGTGTTCCCGAAGAGGATCGGATTGGGGTAGTGACCTGGAGTGAAGAGTTTCCCTTTGAAGAAACCGGAATGGAGACTCATGCTGTGGAATCCCGATAAATTGAATCTCCTGTCGAAAAGAAGAAGTTGGATTTTGTTGATGTTTAGACCTATTGGCGTTTGGGTTAACTGAACAATTTAACTGAACAGAAAACGAAATTTCGAAATATTAAGTTCGTTTGGTGGAGGATACACTTATCGAGTGGGCAAGAGTGTGAATATTGAACCTGGGTACAAAAACTACTGAGATAATTTTCTTATTAGCCTAGTAAGGGTAGGCGACGCTATATCACGGAAGGTGACGGGGTGTCTCCCCCTCTGGAGCGTAATATCCTTCACCGACCTACATGACGACTTCTGGCGCTTTCCCTCTTTAGGTGTCCTTCCCAGAGGAGCGCCGTCCCAGCAGGAAAAATCTCTAAGTTCCCGACTTATAGGTAGTTATAGATATATGGATAGATAGATAAAAATAGATATTCGTATTTCTTTAGGTAGATTTATGCAACCTGATGATAGAACACTACAATTTACAAACATTACAATTAAGAAAATTAATACAACGTATAACTTTAAATTGTTTTAAAAGAATAATATCATTGATAACAGCAAATGGAATAGTAATTAAATAATAATAATAATCTTAATTTTATGGTTATCCTATACCTATATTTTAAACTAATAAATACACTACTTTGTAACTACACTACACTGCAATTCACTTCCCTCCTCTTGTACTTCACTTCTCTCTCTCCTTCTCTATTGCACTGCACTTCACAACACATCACCACGCTTCTGTGCAATTTACAACACTGAGTATGATTATATTGTGTATTTAATAATGCAATGCATTTAATAGTAATAATAATAATAATAAATAATATCTGTTTTAGTAGACCTAACTTACTAATTAATAATAAAGTTACTAATCATTAGTTAATTTACTTTTAACACCTAGAGGAAAGGGTTACAAACTTTTCGCAGACAATTTATGCCAGTCTGTTATTGTTCACTTTGTAAAAAAAAATATTTCAACATCTGTTCTCTGTGACCTGAACTGAATTTTTTGCTTGTTTTATCTTCCAACATGTGTGATAGTATAGTGCGTGTAAGAGCGAGGAAGGGAAAAGGAGGGGAAAGGATTCGCGCGTGATCGGTGGCCCATTTGTTAGGGTACGGTCTCGGTCATTCCCTGGTATTGATAGGGAAAATCACAGGAAACTACCTAGCAGAGCAATCGGCCGCTAGACGAGAATGTTACTGGGTTTTCAATATTGGAAGAAATACTTACAATGCTAATTAAGATTATATATTCTAGATCAAAAACCAATTTGAATGATGGCAATCATTACCTCTGATTATTTTTTGTATCATCTTTTGCCCTATTTAATAGAGAAATAAGTTGCAGTAATTCTGAGTAAAATTACAATCGAGATCGAAAGACAGATTTTTTAAAAGAATTGAAAGGCAGATTTGATGACCTGAAATAAGAAAGCATTTGAATTAGTTTTGAAGCGCCTCTCAGTGAATTAATTTTCCAGAGATTCCAAAACAAAAGAAAAATAACGAAATAGCAATGGTCCAAAGAAAAATATTTTTAGAAATTTAAAATGGAACTTTAGGAATTGTCATTAGAAGAATTTATACTAAAAATGATGTGTTTAGATGTTTAAAACATTCATTGAAGGATTGTGGTGTTTATATATCAGTGCTCGTACTAAATCCAGATTTGGGGCAGAATTTCGTTTACTACTTGCCGTTCTTCGCTAGAATACACGGAAATCACACCGTCAGTAACATTGCTAGCCTCGAAAGCTATGAAAGTTCTGTGAGAAAGAACATCGGGCTATATTACATAAAACGATCCCGGAATACCCGAGCAAAATTAGCAGTAAGTGGAGAAATAAATTAGAATAGCGATTTAGATTATTGGATTTACGTATTATGGCAGAATATAGCCTATTTTCTAGGAATATCACGGAATACACTCTTACTAGTGTTCGAACAACTCGTAAAGTAACAGGTCTAGTGCTGCTACTTAAATTATATCCTCTTGTGCAAGGTTTCCTGATCTTTCTAGGAGCACAAGTGTACTTTCGTGTATCGGAGAATGTACTTCTGCCTGAAAAGGAACGTGTTCTAGATGGTCGTGCAGTTTTCATGTCAACGAGTCTCTCTCTTCTGTGAAGTTCGCTCAGGCACTCCTCTCTCTTTCGTTCTGGGAGCAAACCGGTCTACGTTTTTCTCTTTTCAGAAATTGCATGGAGTATGTAGAAGGTTAACAAACAGCTTAAACAATTATAATTAATAATAATTTTTCATGATATTTGGAATATTGTTTTTTCTTCCCCCAAAACGCACTGAAATATGCCTTTACATTTGAAAAGTCTATTACTTACATTCCCAAAGACTTATTTTTTCGAAACTAATGTTCATTTTCAAAATGTCAAAACTATGTTGCTCCCTAATTGCATTAAGGGATACTGCTTATTAAGATTGTAGAACGACCAACAAACTAAATAAAAAAAAACAAACATTCACGAGTGAGTTGGATGTACTAATGAAAATAACACATTAAAAAGACACAAAGAGAGGATGAGTCATGAAACCATTAATCTAGCTAATTATTCTCCAGTATGTATAAATTATTTAATTAATATTAATTGTTCCATCATTTGATATAAAAATACAAACCATCAAAGTGAATATTTATCAAAATGCCAAGTGTAATTATTCACTTATAATTTTGTGGTAATTTTATTGTTTACATTCCATTTCAAGAAAACCATTGTGATTTAAAATCTTGATTATTTTACTGAAATCTATTACAACCGATCAGAGAACTACATCATCAGTTCCGTAAAGACATGACCGAAGGAAGTTCCAACTTAATTACATACCTAGCTGACACAATCGCAAGAGAAGAAGAAAAATATCACATTACGATTGAAACGAGTGCAAAGAAAATTGTTTGATCATTCTGATTGGAAAATTACTCTTCGTAGGTGGAGAGAATAAAATATGACGTTGAGAGAGGTGAACACTTCTTATTCTGAAATAACTGAATTCGAATTCTCTGAATTAAAATTATACATATTCATTTTATATGAAATGCATCGAGAGAAAATATTTTAATAAAAATGTATTTTCAATTGCACAGGTCTCTGGCGTGTTATTGGCAAGTAGATGCGTGGTAGCTCACATTCACTTGATTTAGTTTTGTAATATTATTAGGATATTTTTTATGAATTCAAAAACAGATATTTAATTTTATTAGCAAAACGCTGAATGTTCTGAATTATTTTAAATTATTTGTTTGTTTTTATTTTAAAATTCTTGTGGAGGTAAACAGTTCAGAGGTAAAAATAATTCAGTAAATCACACTATCGCTTGTCTCACAATACCGACGGTCAATCATCGTCATCGAATGAAACACATGACATTTATTTCAGGTGGCTTTTTTTTTCATTTTGCGTATTATTTAAGCAGACAGGTGAACCTCGCATTTATATCCCTACAATTTGGAGAAACAACGACACGTCTCCTGAGACAGGTCGTACAGTTTCCCTCCATTCCGTAAACAAACGAGTGGGCGCCATCCACGGGGCTATTTAGTAGGTACGAAGCAGACACAGTCGCAGCTGTGTCCGGCATCCTCCTCGGCCGATGTCGGAGGCGGTGGGTGGGTGGGTGTAGCGCGAGCGGCCGCGCCGCGCCGGTCCACATTCCAGCTGGGAGGTCTCATCCGGGCCTTTTACAGGCAACTGCCTCTCGTAAAATACACATGCTTATGAACGCGCGTCGCGCCGCATCGCGGTGCGGTGCGGCGCCGCGCCGCGCCGCGTCGCCTGCCCGCTCGCCCGCCGTCCCGCAGCCGCACCTGCCTTCCCTTCCAACCGCCCACACCAAAGCGGACACATGCGCGCACCGAGAATGAAATTTGGAGCTCTCTCTGAGAATGTACAAGTGGCGGATCGAGGGGGGCACTGTTATTCAGTATTAATGAATGATATACATGGTGATATCATTTAACAAGAACAGGAGTTTATTCCCATACAATACACACACTTCCAAAAATTAACTGACCACCATACGTATCAAGAAAAAAACGTACCTAGATCCCAACTTCAACTGTCCAGTGCGCCGGGGGAGCACACCAATATCGGGTGACGCTGTCGACGACTTCATTCAGTGACATCTTATCAGGCACATGGGGGCCCTGGCCCCCAAAGGCCTAGAGTTTTCGTTTGTGACCTTTCTTTATTAGGCTAAATTAATTTAAATATTTATTAATATGAGAATTCTGAAATTATTTAAACGACAATATTGTATACTACCAAATTTAAGCTACAAAAACAATGTACAATATAATAACAAATATGTTTATTATTGAACGAAGATCTTTAATGCTCCCCCCAAAAATGATCACCTGGATCCGCCCCTGGTATGTACTAATATGAGTAAGTCAGTTTTGATTGCAGGCATGCTTAACTAGTGTGGTAATATAATTAACTTTAGGTATTGAACCACAAATTTAACTCTGTGTCACGTTACAAAAAAAATGTATTTCGTCTTTCAAGAACAAAGTAGCTTCTTCCAAAGGTGTATTTCGATTCTCGTCTTCTTGTGAAGATTCTCTCTAGGGACAATCTCCTTAAGGACGTTTACCTAATTATTAAAGGTAAACAAACTCAATTGTGAATAGGAAGACTTGTGGTGACCACACTTGTAAGGTAATCGCTCCCGTAAGCGTAGTTCAAGCTGTCTCCCGAAAGATGGTAATGTTCTCCTTGGAACGTGAGATCCTGCGCTGGCCTACGCATCGGTTGATTGATTGATTGGATGGTGATTCCGAGACTCTCAACAGCTCTGGTCATTAGTACCTTAAGTATAGTGTATGTATTTGCTCGTGAGGTGGCGATCTACTTCCTCCGCTGGATGGTTAGATCCGGCGCCGGCCTACCGCCAGCTAGTTTCCACAACCAGGTATCTCCTCCAGCGGAGCATCGCCCCAATCGGGGAAAGCTCTAACCTCCCGACCGGTGTCCCGGCATGTGTTGTAGTGTGTGAAAGGGGTAGGATAAGACAACGAATGGGAAGAAAAGATCTCCCGCGCTCCGTGGCTCATTTGTTAGGGTACTGCTCCGTCGTTCGCCTGGTTTAATCTAAAAACCACGGAAAAGTACCGATCCGAGCAGCCGGCCACTAGGATTCTTCTCTAGACATCAACGGAATTCAACCTGTTTAGCAGGTATCGAAAATTCTGCCACCCTCGAGATTTCAACCCAGGACTGCCCTGTCAGAGACACTGCAGTGATGTAAGTTGAGCCTGAGCCACTTCTCCCGGTCTACACATCGATTTTCAGCGTTTCACCTCTGGATATCTCCGCCAAAGGGCACCACCTCATCCGGGACAAGTTGAAACTTCACGACTCGTCTCCCGGAATGTTTGGTAATGTAGTGCAAGTGCGTTTGTGTGTGGATGTTTGTAAGGAGAGTGGAGAGAAGGACGAGGAAGGGGAGATCGCATGCGGCTCCTAGTCCCTTTGTTTGTATCCTGCTCTCACATTCGCCTGGTATTCATCGAAGAAACCACAGGAAACCGATCAGAGCCGCCGGCCGCTGGAATTCTTCTCCAAATAACGGCTGAATTCCAACCAGCTGGAAAGCTAGCGTCGAAAATTCGCTGCCGACGGGACTCGAACACTCTAACCGATGTTGCAGAAATAATGGTGTAGCCTCCAAGTATTCGCAGCCCGCTAGTGGAACGTAATGTGATAATTAAAAAAATAAGTGTTAATATTTTAAGATATTTCTTCTTCAAACTGTGATTATTGTACTCTACGCTGTAATACTACTCTAGGCGCTTCACAGTACTACTCTAATGATATTTTTACAAATGTAGTGTAAAAAGGATGTAATCTGGTGCAGTGCAATTTTGTGTAGCGATAATTGATAAGTTAATTTAAAACAAAGATAATTGAAACGTTTTCATACTGTTTTCTATACGAATAAATAAATGATGGGAATAATAAACTACGGCTTCTATTGCTCCTTCTATCTAACTATTGCTTCTCGCAGAAATTCACGGCTAGTTTTACTTCATTGACCACTGCTTAACCACCCCTAGATGGAGGCCACATGGGTGTGTGGCGAGAATGAAATTTAGAGATGTCAGGAAACGTCCCCTTTGAGCAGCGCTGAACTTAATTTTCTCACCTGTGCTTTTTTACCCCTACACAATTTGAATGAAATTTCAAATGTTTAGAAAATAATCGGTAAAATCGGTATAATCGGTAAAATAATGAATTTAAATTCTCTACGGTAAGAAAAAGAAATCAAATCTTAAGAAAATACAAATTGCTCGATTTTTGAACGAAAACTCTCAACCTCGTACGTACATTGAAAGGACGAGTTCAGGCGGATGAAATACGGGTCGGTTGTGTCGGAAGTCAACTTCCATCTTCGTTCTTTGACCTTACCTGCCCACCTGAGCTTCTAGGCGGTAGGCATACGTGTGTTGCAAGAATGATAACTATTAATCTGCACGTACATGTGAAGCATACTAATCCTGTTGAAAATTATGACTTTTCTCTGTCGTGTGCCCTGTCCGTGCCACGCGTTGAAAATTATACTGTATTTATCTGTTCCGGCTGCGGTATGTCACTTGCTGGTTGCACAGAGAACATCGCATGTTCTTAAGCCCAACGGTTTCTTCTGAAAGCTGTTACAGACTTGGTTGAAGGTTTCTGCAACCATTGTTTTTCTTCATTCATTTATTTTCAAATTAATTCACTGAAAACATCTATTATTTGGTGTTTTTGTGCGAATCTAGTGCTATGGTAATTAATCTTGTACGTGAAGTGCACGTCTTTTATTACGGAAGGCGGCGGCATTCTTTGCCTGCTGGGTTGAGAGATCCGGCATCAACCGAACTGTTGGTTTCTGAGGGTTATATCCTTCCAGGTATCATCCTCTTTCTTCCGATCAATGGTTTTCGTAGTTATTTTCCATTGATTCTTCCGATCAATGGCTTTCTTAGTTATTTTCCATTAATTCTTCCGATCACTGACTTCATGGTTCTTTTCCCTTAACTATAGGGGTAGGATTTCAAGATAAAATACGCACTATTATCCCGTTTACATTCTAATTCTACGGAAAATTATTTACCCATTCCCAAGAAGAACTTCGACTTCTAGTAGATCGTAACTGACTACTCCTCCCCATTCATGCTACAGAGATGAAATTAATTTCTCTTTGTGAGTAAAATAGTATTATCTAAGTATAGAAGAATAGTACATCTTTTCACTCTTTCGTAAGCAGTAGATTCTCGTTAATACGAACTCCAAGGGATCGAAATATAAAGTATTTGTGTCCTGCCTTCATCTTTCCTGTCCTTTTCTTGACCCTTTTCTTGCTTCAGTTTCGTATATCCTTCTATTTAAAAGACAAAAATCGACTTATGTGAATTGAATATTAAGAATGAGTGCAATGTATTGGGTGCATGATTGAAAAATATACATCATACTCATGGTTATATTTATCATCTATTATCTCATTGTGTATGTCCAAGCATGGGAACACCATCATATAGCTTGCCGGCGAAGTGGGACAGAAACGACTCAAATGCCAAATTCATACATGTTTCGTTTTATTGTGTGTGGACTTCTCATAAATTAAGGAAAAGTATGTCTTGAAATTAAAGCTATTATCTATGGTGAAACGCAGGTTAGCGGGAAGCCTTTACTCTCAAGGGTTCTAATAGGATTAAATAAAAGAAATAAAAAATACAAGTTATAAATAAAGAATCAAATAAAAAAATAAATACGTACGTACATGATGACAGCGCATAAACGAGCAATTTTCTAACACCTAAATAGTATCTATATTCAAATATATTTAATACTATCAAAGCGTACCTAGGGAGATGCATAACCTCTTAAACTACAAATTACTTGTTATTAAAAATGGAAACTTACCAATATCTTTCAAGCCTATCTTGCATGAACAAAATGGATTACAAAGCCACAAAAATGCGTTATAAGAGTGTACGAGTCGGACTCCTGGAATTACAAAGCACGAAAGAGCTGTACAAAAGTTACGTTAGAAAAATACTAATGCAATAGAAGGAATAGAAAAGTACAATTAAGAAAAATCAAAAATCTCAAATATTTATTCATGTCGTTCAGTTCTTATTTTCTCAGGCTAATGACGTGTTAATGAGAGACGTTTGTAAATGCTGGTACTTTACAATCACTATTCAAAGTCAACATCCAAGTTTTAATTACATTTCTGAAAATGTAATAAAACTGTTTTATATTTTCCAGTCTCTGTACATGTGTATTGGAATGGACTATAGAAAGAAATTATACTATTTACGTTAACGTAAAAGCTTAATGCAACACATAATCATAATCATTTGTTCTTTTGTAAAAGGCTCATGTGTGAAACGGGTGCTGGACACTGCATTTAAAAACACTAAGTATTTAAACTCAAAATGTTCTATATCTCCGCTTCCCCAACTATAACCTCACGAAACGACTACTGCCTTTGATAGATCAATTGCAAGTCATACAACAAAACAATCAAATCCAAATACATGTTTTAGTTAGTCTTGATTACGACCTAATGACAAATGACGATAGATTAGCGTACATTCTATTCTTGTTAAGAAATTATTAAGATTTAGAGTTTTTTACTCTAAAACCTGTTAATAATAGTAAGCTATCACGCATGTAGGATCTACTACCTTTCATTCAAAGCGAAAATCATGAATTTTGGGGGAATAGAAAGCTTATTTTTTCTTAAAGAAAGACCTTAGTTATAAATATATTTAGATATTTGGTAAAGAAATTATAGTATAAATATTTCTTTCATTTTGCACAATTTATCTCAGCATCTCTATTAGTGGACACGTTCTATTATTTCCCAGTATGGGAAGAATGGAAGAAAGTAATGTTACAATGGTATTGAACAAAGACAATCGTAATCATAAACGAGAACCGCTTCGCATAAATTTTAAATAGAAATGCACACACGTATTTTACATTACATCGTGCCTACACGTTTAGAAACAGACTAGCGTACATAAACAATCATTGCTCATTCTTACGAATACATATTGCGATTTCAGACATTCGCATACGAGTTCTAGCAGACATATTCATAAGCACCAGAAATAAGCACTTGCATTCATGAGCACAAATGAACAAATTCATATGCGCAGGCATTCACATTCGCACACATACGCACACTCAAGGAGGTTGGGTTTGCTTGAGCATACAGTGGACGCATACTGAACTAGAAATGTCGCCTCGCAACCGATCTGTCGACGAATGAGTAATGGAGGAAATTGCAATATTTGGGTTGTCGACAGGTATCCCTACAATATTGGGTTATTGACAGGTGCATTATGGGGGGCCCATATTCTATAATTATGTCTGATGCGACATAGATGTATTATCTCACTGTTACTCTTAGAAGTTGACGATCGTGTGAATAAATTTTAATTGGTGATGATTAAGAAATTAAGTATCATCGAACATTATGTTCAAGAAACGTTAGGAACTTGGAATTGTTCATATTATTTTCATGTGTTTTACTAGCCATTGAGGATGTTAAAAAAAGATAAATTTTATTAGAAGGAAACAACATATTCAAAATAAGTTACATACACTGTGTGAATTTCATTCACAATTTTATTCCCTTGTGTGACCAGATTTGTGTACCAAAATGAATAGATAATTTTCATAGAATAGACACTTCAAGCATATCTTGTGTTGACTTGCTTTGGGGAGGATCAATAAAGATCGATATCGATAAAAGAAAAATAACGCGTAGATGTTAGTATATTTGCTTAAAAATAGGCGCAATTCAAAACTTGCCTGGTCCTATTCAATATCACTATTGCGCATTTGAATACTTCAAATTTTAAAATTTATTGTGTATTGTACAATTGCGGTCTCTGTTGTCCTGCATCGGCAACATTTAGTTTTTTCAAGGGCCCACACGTAGTACGTTTCCAAAACTTTCACTAGAAACATTTCCTTTAAGAGCCAGCTTTCAGAAGTAGTTTTTATCTGGTAAATGATTTGCATTTTTTAAATCATATACTGTGTAATTTTGAAGAAGTTATGTTTGTCCATTACATTAAATAAGTGAAAATAGAAAACAAAATATTTCGAGATATTAAATTTCCCCTTTAAAAATGCCCATGTTGTTAATGTTATTTCTATAGAAATAACAGATATTAAGTTTGAATATTGATGTTTGTTGATTTTGATTTCCCATGGTCTTTTTTGCCAGGATGTTCCAAGATGTGCTCATTCACAATAGGCTAAAAATAATAAATTTCCTCTACATATTTTATTCTAAATTTATTTAATTTCTTCAAACAGACAATACATCGCACACTCTATGTGTAAGACTTTTTCAATATTATATGATTAATTTTCACGTAAATATTATTGGTACATGAAATTTTATTGGATGCATATTTCATTTGCAACCTCTACTCGTACTTAATTTATATTCTAGAAGCTTCTGACACTGTACGGTGAGAGATGTTATTGCCAACCAATTTGCCACAATCGGTACGAGGAGAACGAAGTGTCCTTTCCATAACGATCGTTATGCAGTATTGGCTTACGTATCTTACGTTGATGACCATCAAGAAAACGTCAACAACTTAACGATACAGCCTTAATAAAATTGCTGCCCATCTTATAGAATCGTCTTGCCACTTGAAGCCACCTGCAGCCGACAAACACGTTTTGAATCTATTTTGCCTTTGGCACCGGGAGCAGAAGTGACTCTTCTTCACCGAGTGGCGTAATGGTAACTAATTAAAACGTAATTCAATTATGAGCACAAATTGCGTACGGAGCCAGTATATCTCGCTGGGAAAACGTTACGAAATGCCTATAATGAGAAACGGAGGCCGCCCGGACCGCACATCTTCAGCAAGGCTCCTTGAGTATGCAGCCGACCCCGAGGTCACCGCGGGGCCGTGCGTTGAAACTTGAAGACCCCTCTACTCCAGAATCGCCTGGTAAAGGCCTCTTGTACGGAACAAGTCGCCCGTGGAGATACCGAGAACCTGCGAAAGTCGTCGCATTTTTTCCTCGCGTTCTTTTTCCACGTCTTCTTAGAAGCAGGCGCCCGCGCGAAACGGGTAAGTCACATCGGCGCGATCCACCGACAGTTACAACCAGGGCACTGCAATTAGTATGTGGGAAAGGGGGAGAAAAGCAAATAGAGGTGTGGGTAAGGATCACAGACGTCCTTGACATTTGGAAACGAATGCAAGAGGATTAGAGCGACGTGGGTAGGGGTTGGGTCGCCCTGGCTGGCCGAGGTGGCTAAGAGCACGTGCAGATTGAGTGCCTCTGAGCGAAGGATCGCGGGTTGGGATTCTGCCCAGGGCTTGCAGGCTTATCTCTTGTCTTTCATGAATGGTGTGTGTGAGGGGGCTATTATTGCGGACGATCTCGCGTTTTCTAACCCCATATCAGAGAATCTTGCAAATGTTTATCTGCATAGTAGTAATACAAAAATTGGGATTTATACTAGGTAGACTTCGGATGGAAAAAAACTGGTACAAAGAAAGAAACAAAGAAAAAACTGGTAAATCATTAAATCCCGTAACCACCTCTCATTCTAATAAAAATGTAAACAGTATTTAGATGTGATAATGATAATCTGTAGATTAAAAAAAATTGGTCATCTTTAGTTCCAAAAATAAGGAAGAAAAACTGAAGCACTACAGATGTATTGAAATTATAGTCAGCACATTCGTTACAAACTCACTGAATAGTAAGGCTGACTTCAAGGAAAAAAAAATAATAGAATTCTGAACAATAACACTGAAAAATTCTGATAGCGATGAATAAGAATGGAGCTCTATTACTTTCCGAATATATTTTTCTTTTTTAATTAAATTTCTATTTATTTTGTTTCTACAAAATAATAACTTATTGCCTTATAAAATTGCCTCATTTGCATATCCCACAACGTCGTAGTCTCGGCTCCGACGCAGTCTCGGCTCCAAGGGACGCGGGTTCGAATCCCTCCTCGTTCGTGAATGTTTGTGTGTCCTTGTTTTGTCCTTATGTGTTCTCCCTAAAGCAGTGGCGTCAAGGTCTTCTACTGGTGGCTGTGACACGCGTCGTAGCACCGTAGCATGCCACGAGCTTCTCTGCGCCACCAGCGTTGGGAGAAGAAATTATTAGTAACACCGCCCTTTTACAATAGGGATAGCGTTGTCTCTCGAACTGCGGAGTGATGAACTGCGTGAAGAGACGGTTTCGTCGTAGCACTCGTGCCACGGACTGCCGCTCGTGGCATCGACCTTGACAACACTGCCTTACAGTTTAAAATCACAGTGGTCGCTATATGACCAAGATGTTGAAAAGCGACCTAAAAGAAAAAGGTGTGCTTTGTCAGGCGAAGATCCTTGGCGACGGTGCCTTGTCGCTCTCGGGGCCCCTAATCAAGCACCTCGGCCCTGACCGCCGCGCGCGCACCGCGCACTTGCCGCCCGCCCCCGTGCCGTGGGATGCGTGAGCAATTGTGTCCTCTCGGCGCCCTCAATGTTTCAATTTTTCAGCGGTCGCCCTGCCCGTGTAGCGCTGATTTAGTGCATTACTCAGTCGCTCCTCCCAAACGTGGACTTCCCCGCCGTCGCCGCACAGTGGCGCCGAAACCGAAAACACACGGTCAATATGCCTCGCCACCGATAGAGATTATTTATTTATTCTTTTATTAATTTATTTTATTTGTTTCATGTTAATTATGTTTTTTCTTGCGAGGGTATCTCAGCTGTTTCTATTATTACCGAAACCCATCCAAGATTTTTTTACGAAGGAGAGAGTCGTAGCTTGTAGAAGGCCAGCGCGTATGCAAACCATTGCCTGGGTTCTATTCGATCCACGTGGAATTTATTGTGGATAAGGTTAACTCTTGGTAGATTTTCTCAGGATCCTCCCTTTTACCTTGTTTCTCATTACACTATTTCTCCATTACCATTCACCTTATCATCATTATCGCTTTCATTTACTTTTTAGATCATTACGTAATGACCTTCACGATGTTAGTAGTTGAAGAACTCTCTAAATTTTAAAAATAAATATTTTTATATCAAGTGAAATGGGCCATATTGTTGGGCGTATGTATGGGAAGGAAGTCTTGCCCTTAGTTGTTTTAGGAACTGTCCCTCATCTGGGTAAAGCCTTTTTCAATTTCGACTGCAGTTGAACCTCCAAATGGAAGGCAAAGCTATTTCTTTGGAATTCTAAGGGTTCGAAATTACTGTTTGTCTAACTTTTATTGAAGAATTGATAATAAATTTTACGATAAAAATTGAAAAGTAGATTGGTGGTTTTTAAATTTCAATAACATTGTTGTAAATGCAGAAGTAAATTGTTGCAAAATTTCTTTAAAAAAGTTATTAGTTCTTTGATTTCGTCCTGACAATACAGTAAAATTCAACATGTTAGTCAATATCTGCAACAATCAAACTACAGGATTGTTTGATAATTAATTTCTAAGATTAGTTCAGTTTTTAATCCTTAGTAAGAATGTTTCTCTATTGAAATGAATACTACACATGTTATGTTTTTATTTTATTTAAGAACAATATTGTCTATTTTCTCTAACCTTTGCAGGATTTTGTAATGTAATTCTCAACTTAATGTTGTTGTATTTTTCATTTCAAATTTTAATAGTTTCATTCTTTTAGATTCAAATGAATCCACTGTTTTTAGGAGTTCAACTTTTCAAGTTGTGTCAGGTTTTCAAGGCTCTGGCTCACTGTGATACTACCGCCCTTTCGCACCCGGTGGGTCAACGTCAGGACCCGGGGGTACGAGGGGGTCCGACCGCGGGGACACGTACCCCGTGACGGGTGAAACGCGCTCCGGACACGAATTTACGAGGTAAATTTTCTTCGAAAGAATCCGCTGTTGTGCCATACCGGGCTAGGCAGTGGTTCTGACGTCACACCTATAACTTGCGTTCGGTAAAGGTGTGGGCCGGCCGGTCCTTCTGGACGAGAAGGTGGGGAGAGGGGCGTGTAGGTGTGTGTGTGAGGGGAGGGGCGACCGCCACTCGTATGCGTGTGACCGCGAGTGGGGATCTCCCACACCACTCATTCCCTCCCACGCATTCTCCCACCAAGTCCCCTCCTGCGTTTTGTAGTGCACATTATGTTCAACTCAGTCGTCTTTACATCGCCCGTTCTTATTATACCGCCCGTAAACTCGTTGAGGAATGGATTGAGTAATCGTTTCAGATGGACGCGTTGAACGGTGTTTAATGTTTCCAGTCCTCCTTATGCCCGGGCTTATAAAATGTCTGTTTGAAATAATTTCATCGCTGCGGTGAGCTTGTAACGTACGTTTTTTGTGCCGTTTGACCACTCGGCCGGAGTACGAGGTGAAGTGGAGACGCTGTGCGCGTCGGTATTCCATGTTGTTGAGAAAAGAACCAGCCTGTCTGTACAGCTTTATAGCGATTTCTTGCGTTTCCTTACCTCATGGTTCCCCAAAATGGCTAAACATGTCCAAGGAGAGTCCATTGTGCACGAGTTCGACCTTTGTTGCCTGGTACGTGAAATGGACTATTACCATTTACTTTCATTTGGACAGTACTTGTCAGCGTTATAGTGGTGTCGAGGCCGAAAATAAAACGCTTTACTGCCATTCAGCAGTCTTTGATGAAGGTCTTTATATTTGCAAGATGAGTCAATGATCGAAATGAATGTGATGTGTTTGAACTGAACGTAAGTAGTATGTAAAGTTAAACGCAACTACAAATGAGTGTTCTTTAGAATTTTTCCACAAATAATTTGTTTTTCCACTTACATCTGATAAACTGCACAGAAAACACTTCCTGCAGTAAATTCTAATCTCAACGAGAGCTTCGTCTATAAAAATATCGAATTATCACTTCCGTTAACTGCTAATATTCCACGAAAAGGTTGTGATACACGAGATTAATAGAACTTCGTTGAAGAATTTAGTCTTAACACTACTGTCAAAGGCCTTGAACTCCAGAACAAGGAATATCCTGGTACCTGAGTTACAAGACAACGAACAAATCAATTCAAAAATGGATTTTCCTCGTTGTCATTTAATGTGGCTATATCAATTATTTTTTCTTTAGAGGAAAGGTCTTTGCACAATCTCTACAAAGTAACACAAATTACAGACGTATGCATCTTTACACTTCTCTGGAACATCCAGAGCAGCAATTTCCTTGTTATTTAAATTACAAGAACACAATTTATTTCAAACAGTGGGACATTCTTTGGAGAGAATCTACGTGGCTACTGAATTTAGGATTGTAGAGTGTCTTTGAGCCATTCAAAAAAATTTTCATTGCTTTTTTAATCTTCTTAAAAACGCAAAGAAAATCAATACAGCGTTCAAAAGGGAACACATCTTACGAATGTTACCTTGTTCTCAAAATCTTTAAGAAACGTTCAAATTCAATTTCTTTAACCCTACTAGCTCCCACATTCTTTGGTCAAAAGAAAAACAAGGAGAGTACATTTTCCTCATAATCTTAAAATGAAATTATAATTTGATTATTATAAGTGTTCAACGAACTAGGGATTATTATAAGTATCATTATTATAAGTATCATTATATTGTAAGTATATTACATTATTATAAGTATCATTATATAATAAGTAGATTATATTATAATAAGTATGAGGAACGAACTAGGGAAGCAATCAATAACTGAAAGGGCTATCCACCATAAAGAAAAATGGAGAGAGCATGTCCTTCGTATGCCACCAGAAAGAATTCCAAAACAATTGACTTTCACAAATATGGCTGATATTCTTAATTTTAATTAGATAACTTTACAGTGGTGGAAGTGGAAATGAAAATTGATGTAGATAAATTATAATCTGGATCAATAACCGCCAACTACTGCCTCCGAAAGGTAAACCGGGGCCAAGTAACCAGTGTTGAATTATCACTCCAGAGCCTTTGTAAAACCTTACTTTTTAATATCGAGGTAGTTGCTACAAACGCCGTGCCCGCGAATTCCCGTAAGGTAGTTACCGTTCTCCTGCCCGTGCGAGTTCTAGTAAGCTACATCCCTTGTGCAAACGTTAGAATAAAGCTCGAAACGCTTTCTTTATGTTTCCCTGCCTTTGAAGCCGAAATAATACAGAATATATTTATTGTTAATAATAGCAAGAACTGTGATGATGTTTACTTCATTTTTATTGAAAGTCACGCCAATGGTGGTGGCAATTTGTGCTCACATTACCATTTTTCATTGAGTTGAGGAATATAACACGTCTTGTATAAATCGTATGTCAGTTTAAATCTTTTCGTATAATGATTTTAAGAACTTTTAAGTGGGTTAAGTTTTTGGTTCAGATAATTTATTTTTTATTTATTTATTTGATGTCATTAGTTAACAAATATTAAATAATTTAATTTTATTTTGTTCTCTTTTGGGTATTTGATTATTCCGGAATCGTATGACATATGGCATATGGGAAATTGAAGTAGATACAGAAGTTAAGATTTGATTTGCTAAATCAGTGTCCATTAGTGGCAGATTCAGAACTTCAGTAGTTCATGTTGGTTGCATAATTCAAAAGTATTATTTTTATATCAGTCACCTTCTATATTGATGTTACTTTTTCTTATCCTTCCTTGTTTTTATTCTTCCTCTTCTTCTTTGCGGATCTTTCTTCGAACAGGTTTTGAGCCGATGTTCTCCATCATGTTCTATCCTGAGTTTCTTCTTTCATCTCTTCGCAGGTTCTTGCATTTCTCACATCATCAAGTATTCCAGTCTTTCTTCTCCCTCTTGCCCTTTTCCCATCTACGAGTATTAATGTTTCCTTGCAAACAATTTTCATGCAAAATATGGCTCACCCATCCCAACTATACTGGCGTTAATTCTCCAAGACTGAGAAAAACGGTTTTCTGACTCCACGAATTGTAAACACCAACCTCCCGAATACATAGGGTCCATAGAGCATCCCAACCAGAGTGTTGCATTGAAGGGTCAACGTCATCACCGGGTCTCCCCAGGGGGACACTTCCTCCGAGAAAGAAAGTGGGTGAGGCCCATCTCTCGAGAATTATCGCCCCCCCCTCACGCGTTCAAATTTCTAAACCATCACGTGATTTTATGGCGCTCTTCACTTCACAAAACCGTTAAGCAAAATTTACAGGACGCCCCATGAATAATTCAAAAGCGGAGAGCAGCTCGAGAGCGCCATGTAGATCGCGAGGACCCCGTGCGGCGGCGGCGGTGGCGGCGGCGGGCTCTCCAATTTACGATTCTCGTGCGCGTTATACTTCGCGGTGACCTCCGGCTGGCTCATCGCCGCGTATTTACTAATGCGTTACCGTGTTGGTTTAGGTAATGCCCGAGACTGGAGAGCGCCTCCTTACGTCACCGCTGACAGGTGAGCCGCGCTCGCCGCAGGCACTGCAGGGGCTGACGTTGCGGACGTTGGTGTCTGGTGCGCCCTCGGCACCGCCACTTAGGCTCCTCACTTCTGTCACCGGCTGGCACGGGGTGGGCGTGGTCGAGACAGAACTCGCAGGAGATGGAATGCCTGTCCGAAAGGGGAAAGAGGGCGACTGTAACTATTCCTTCAGCGTCCACTGATATAAATCTTCTAGTGGCCAGTAAAATATTTTCGTCTGGAATATAATAATTCTCATATTTGGAATCTCTACTGAGGATTGAAAGCGAAAATATTTTTTTTAAAAGTGAATGACGCTTTTCAACAATGTAATTACATTCTGCTACAGTACCTCTTTATAACCAGCAAAATATTTGTCCTGGCATAACCAACCCAACGTTTTTAGTTTGAATTTTACTGAAAATATTTAAAAATAAGTAACATTTAATTAATTTTATGTTTCGCTTTTTGTTAATGATTACAATAATTTCGTATATGATTACAATATATATATATATATATATATATATATATATATATATAATTATTACAATAGGTGATTTAAATAGCATACCGACAACGTGCTAGTCTTTCATTTCTGGGTAGAGGGGGTGGGTCGTATCCGGTTGGATTCATATAGAATTTTTGGTGAACAAAGTGGGTTCGCGGAAAGTGTTTGGGGATTCTTATGTTTATCGCGCCTCATACTACCAATGCCTATGATTCGTGCATTTCATATCGTTATTATCATCTATTGATCAAAGAGCGTTGATGGGTATATGTTATTTCACTACTGTCATACAGGAATTACGACAGATTTACAAAATGAAGTATTTGACTGAAGTTCTTGATAAGGGTTACATTTTTAAGATTACTTGGAATAAAGAGTTAAAAGGAAAAAAAATGATAGTTATTGTAAATAAAATTGGATAAGACATAAATTCCTGTACATGTGGTTCGATATATAAATCCATATTTTCATGGTTAACATGAAACAATGTTAATTGGAGAAAATAAAAACGAAATAAAAGAACTACAGAAACAACAAAATAGAGCTTTGAAGGTAATAATTCAATGCAATAATTACACTTTAATGCTAGATACGCCAGATGGTTTGAAATGTACTTCAGAAAATGCGCTCAGAAATACGAGTAGCTGCTAAACTGCCATATTACTCAGTAGTCATAATTCATCGAAGTCGCATTGCATTGGCAAAATATGTACTTTTAGCGTTTTCTAATCATTTTCTCTATGAAACGAACACAGATATGACGCCTTCATTTACTCTTGAAAACTACTTAATTTTTGAGAAACAAAAAAATTCATTAGGAGAGGATAAACATCAATTTAAACCGTATTTTCTTGAAAATGTTCGTGAAATCTTTTAGTTTGTTATTTTTATTTCATCATTTGTGCCTTTTGAATTTTAAATATTCTTTCATATGTTTGCATTAAAATTAGTTACAGGCAAGGCTTGATTTCTGACGGAACGGCGTTCTGGTACCTCAGAAATAATTATTAAATTATAGTATGAATATGCAACTATTTCTATGAAATTCTTAATTAATTAATTTTAGACGCCTTCCGTGACCGTGCGTTCCGTGACCGTGCGTTCGTAAAATTTTATGAATCAAGCACTGGTTACAGGGATGAGTTTTCCAGGAGTAAGTTATGGCAATCGCCTTCCTCGATGGCCGAGATGGCTAAGAGCATGTACCGACTCAGCACTTCGGCCCGAAGAGTTGCGCATTGGACATGCCTGTTTGTCCCTTGTCTCCTATGGAAGTATTGTCGCAGAGGGCCTCGCGTTCTGCTGAAACCAGATCAGAGGAGACCGGAAATGAGTTGGTGTCTAGTATGCGGTCCAATATGCGTCAAAAAAAGGTTACGGCAATCAATGTAGTTCTTCTTTCTTGTAGAGGCATTTCTTCATCTATATTCTGGAAATCTCATCTCTGTTGAATTTTGTTTCTTGTGGTGAAAATCGCCATTCATCGTTCACCTACCCCTTACTTTAATCAACATATTTTTCTCCTGCTAAGTCATGTCTATTGTTTTATCCCTTTCATAAATATAACTACATACATACCATACATACGTACATACATACATGCATACATACATACATACATATGTTCTAGGCTACCAAAGCTATCAATTAGTAAAACCTGTTCAGTTCCAGATATTATCACTGTGTTTTCCAGCTGTATTTCCTACAATCTATGTAATGTAAATAAAAAAATATGACCCTAAATGTTTTTGTTTATAAAGCAATTTGAGCCTTCTACTCAACCAAATTTTTTGATTTTTGCTTTAAGTGAAGTGTAGTGGACCCCAGATGTGTTATCACACGCTGTTATCCAATTTTGTAGTAAAAGCACTAAAATTGTATTAAATACATGTAGTTGTTTTTGGAAATGACGTAATAAATAAATGGAGCGGCAGATAGGAGTTCATTCTGTTAATTTTAAGATATTAAAATTCACTAAAATGTTTAATATATTTTAATAACAATTTTACATTTAAGAACATTAAATTATAATAGTTAATTAAACTAATATTGCGAATTGCATTTTTCAAGTTCAAAGATTGAATGATTTTAAATGCAAAGATCAATGAAACGCAATGTCCAGCAGTTGTCAGATACACATGTCCTTTTTTAAAAAATGTCCCGTGATTATGTCATCGTTTGTGGCCCATTACGTTTTTGAGTTGTTGCGTTTTTGAGGTGGATAGCAGAGTTATCTGCTATGGTCCACTTGGCTGTCCGGGGGACGCCGCGTCGAAGGCTGTGTTGCCGTCGTTTCGACCATCTTGTCGTGATCTTCCTCATGGCAGGTTTGCCTACGACTTCATGTTAATCTTTGATTTCACTGTGAATAGTGATTGTATTGTTGAAAAGTTGTAAACCTTCCTTTTTTCGTTAGTCTTCGAGAATACGTACAGAAAGACATGAAAACAATATTTTTGAAGTAGTTGATTTTCGATGCAGTGCTCATGTAGTACTAACTTTGCTCTAACTTTCCTAGTAGTATTTCTTATGTGCGATGTAATTGCTGGGGTTAGTTCTATTTTAGTATTTGTCACTAACACATTCAATTTCACTGGCGTTTTCCTTTTTAGAAATTTCTACACTAAGATTTTTCAGTTTTTTCCATTCTTCTTGGCTCATATTAACTGTAATTTAATCCTGTTTCTCAAAAAATACCGAGTGAAAATTCTTTCTTTTACTACTTTCGTATCCGACTTATTTACATACCAGATCAGTGCTTCTGAATTTGATAGTTCTCCAATTTCCACTTCATATGTGTATTATTTCATTAGTGTTAGTCCAAGGTAAATGATTTTTTTCATTCTAATTTGATGTTTGTTCCTTTTACTATTTTTACCATTCTTTGTTACGAATTAGAAGTTCTGTATTTCACTAGGCTAGTTGATGCATTTCTTTTAAAGTTGTAAACGTGTAATTTATAGCATCTACTTTTTTTGCATTTCTCGATTTCGTCGTTTATGACCATCATATCCAGTTCACCATAATGTTTCCGTGTCTGTTTTCTCTGCTTTCTTGCATTTTTAACTCTTTATAAAACTCATTTCTGCAGCTTTGATGCTGCTCATTCAAATGAACCTCCATCATCAAAACGTCTTCTGCGAGTAATTTGTAGGCAGTTAAATTTCGCATTCAAAACATATTTACTTTCACTAGCACTCGTAAGATCTCAGTCCAACTACTTGTGCGGTCCGGGGAGAGTGGAGAGGGTGACGCGGGGAGAGTGGAGAGGGTGACTCGGGCGGTGAGCGCGAGCAGTTGTGGGCGGGGCGACGAGCCCGTGGCGATGTTCTGCTGTCACTGGGCACGCCGCTCCTTTTGGTTTGTTTTGGGCTCAGCGGCGCGGGCCGCTTGTTCATACGCGTCGTATCGTAATTGCATTGGCCGTGGAAGAGGCGTCAAGTGAATGTGGAGGGGAAGACGCAAGAGGAGAGATGCAAAAGAGGGGAGTGTCTACACCAAGCGAAGGATCGCGGGTTCAAATGAGCCTCAGGTCAGAGTGCCTCGCCGGTGAAAAAAGATGGCCGATTCTTCTCCGCCCTCCTCCACAATAGGTCGCCATTTCCCGGCGCAGGGTTCTACCGTATATGTGCATGTGGTGGGATCTCATCGCGATGTGTTGACCTGTGTCTGCGGAGGTAGAATCTTGTGGATTTTACCAAGCACATGTGATCTTGAGGTATTCGGTCGACACCTCTGGCAGATGTTAAGCGGTAGAGTTCGATAAGAGATAACGATCAACATTGTTGTTAGAAGACTTCGGTCGCCAAATGTTTCTTAGCGGAATCGGATAACGATCAGGACTCGTTTTATGTATTTATATGAGCTTTGAAACAAAATTTATGTTATGTTTGTCTGTTTATGTAATAATAACGATCAATTTTGTATCTATATATTCCTGTAATACTTTGCCGAACCATGTGTTCGTTGTCCTTTGATGTAAAGAAAATAATCAAGATTTGAGAACATAATAAAAATTAAACTTGTCCAAAATGGATTGAATTGTACCAATTGAAAGATAAATGACAGATTTACGTACCTGAGAATGGATTTTGGAATGGGAAGACGAATTAATATACATTCAAGGACGATTAGGATGAGATTACGCTACTCAAGGAAGATAGTATTCCAAACAATTTATATTCTCTGTTATTCAAGTTTTGATTAATGCATATAATGATAATATTTTTTTGACGCAGAAAAGAAAAAAATTAGTATGTCTATCGTGCCAGGTAAATGAGTTGTCAAAATTAGCTATATTGCGGAGGGTTTTTTTAAAGTTTTGGTTTTAGCTTGAAATTTTGATTTGTCTTATGCTCTTTGTTTCAAATAAAGTGGTAAATATTTGAATCATACGTATATTTTTAGAACCATTTATTGTATGTATTCTTTAAAAAGAATAGCAACAAATTTCAGAAATGTGATGTACTTGGCTCATATCCCTCTACAGCAGATATTCGATCATATTCTTTGCAACATTATAGAATCTTGGTTATTGTCAATTTATCTTCTCTTCCCCATGCAAAATATTGAGATTATTTCAGTGAGTAAATGTATCTATACATTAGTGTATTGTTACATATTAATATTCTATAAAAGTACTATTTTAAACCAATAAGATGGACTCCGATAATTCAAAGAACTATATAAAAATCCATTTCTTTATTATCGAAGGTTTAAAGCTAGATTAGAATAAAGTTCGGCAAGAAAAAAGGCTATTATATTAATAATAATTTTGAAGTATTATAGTGTTATGTACAAAATGTCTGAAACTCTTAACCCCCAAAATCAAATACCATATTCTCCTTTGCGCTAAAATATCATGCTCACATTTCGTCAAAGTACGACTCACCTCTGAGGAAATGAAATTGTATTTCTCCCAATTCCATTTTGGGAGCATTCTGCCCTTTATACACATGAAATTCTCGTAATAACACGAAATCCCTATATACGAGTATATTCCTCAATTGTATCCATAAACGCGATGTGTATGAATTCGTCTTCAGGCGCTGAAACCAGATCACGTCTGAACCTGAAACGAAGTCCTTTTTAAGGAAGGTTTAAAGCAAGATTAGAATAAAGTTAAGAGGGTAAAAGGTTCTTATAATAAGTATATTTTGATAGTATTATAATGATATTTAGAAAGCGTTGTCTGAAACCTTTGATACCCAGAATTCAACACCGTATACTTATTTGCCCTAAAATATCAGCATTACACACACATTTTATCAAGTACTGCTCACCTCTGCAGCAATAATTTTCTATTTTAGTCAATTTATTCACGAAGAAGTTTACTCTTTACACACACGAAATTCCCGGAATAACAAGAAATCCCTATTTATATTCCTCAATTGTATCCATAAACGCGATGTGTAGGAATGCGTGGCCGGGCGCTGAAACCAGATCACGTCTGAACCTGGAACGATGTCGCAGGCGCGTAATGCGTCCACATTCCCTTTCTTCGTTCCTCGCGAGCGCGCTTCGTGATTCTGGAATCGCCAGAAATATGCGGAACGAGCGAGCGAGCGGGCGGGCGGTCGAGGGTCGGCCGGGAGAGCGGCTTTCGGCGGAGGACACACGGCCGGAGCAGAATTCCCGAGGTGTCCAGGGCCCTGTGAGTCACGAGGGGACTGTAACCCCCCCCCTTTCTTTTTTTGTTGTTGTTTTTTAAGGGAGTTTCACGAAATATCGGGCGACGCAACCAGTGGCCTCTTCCGTGCCTAAGGTCGCCCTATCGCTTGGCGGCTAGCGAGCGCGACTTTATTCAGTGTTACTCTTCTGCGTCCGATAGATCCTCTAATGTAGAACCGGGAGAGGTGGCTCAGGGCATCAACTGATGTTGATGACCAGGAAGTTTTAGGTTTGAGTCCCGACGGTAGAAGCAGGATTTTTGACTCTAGCTTGTCAGCTAGGTCGAATTCAGTCGCTGTGCAGAGGAGAATTCTAGTGGCCGGCTGTTCTGATCGGTGATTTTTCGTGGTTTCTCTGATAAACATCAGGCGAATGCCGGAGCAGTATCCTAACAAACGGACCACGGACCTCACGGGCGACGCTCCTCACTGTTACTGTTCTACGTCCGGTAGATCCTCTGAAGTAGGGTTGGTGGACTCGTCTGCACAAGCTGTCATCCACGTTCTTACCTCTCTCGCCTGCCTCTTCCCCAATACTTAATTTTCTTTTTGAGGAGATGACGAGAGTTATCTCTTACTTAGAGTTATCGTTTTATACTACATATACAAGAAAGTATTGTAATGCTGCAAAAAATGTATGTCGAGATTTTGATAAAAATACTTGTTTTTGATGTCTCTGATACCTATAAATTGTTTTTCCAAATCGTCGATCCGTTCGCCCTTATGAAAAGAGAATTTGCTTTTCCGTGATATTCTGAAAGTTTCATTTCAACGAAGCCATTAGGAGAGCGGAACGTTGAGAAAATTTGAGTATAATGTTCTGTAATGCAGTGGCGTCCAAGTCTGCTACTGGTGGCAGTGGCACGAGTCGTGGCATCGTGCCATGCCACGAGCTTCTCTGCGCAACTAGCGTCGGAAAAAGGGAACTATTAGAAAGCCCACAGTTTTACGCTAGGGTTGGCGTTGTCTCTGGTGGTGGGGTAATGAACTGCGTGAAGGGGCGATTTCGTCGTGGCATTCGTGCCAAGGACTTCCGCACGTGTCATCGACCTTGACAACACTGCTGTAATGTGTATATAAAGTCAAAGTGATTTAAAGGCGGGAAATGGTCAAAATGTTTTTTAGCTACGGGCCAGAAGTCGAAAAAATCTGAAAAAACTCATAACAATCTGTGTTTTGAGATGTAAGTTTGAGGGTTTTTTTCGAACCTGTTCTAGGATTCTAAGACGCATTAAAAATTATATTTTGTAATTTTTTTTCAAAATATTTTTTGCGTCTAAATTTGGCGCTGAGAAAGTATCAAATAATGTTTTTATGGTGTATGGTATATATTTACAAATTATTTTCTTACTTTCCTTTTTTTTCTTTTTCTTTACGAGATCACTACCTCGCTCCCAAGTGCGGAAAACGAGTAATTTCTGAGGCCTAACGCGGTATTTATTTACCGCCGCGCCGGTCCAGTCCATCTCCGTGACCACGGGGGTGTCGTCGCCCCAGCGTCTCGAGCGGGAGTTCGGGGGGGGGGGGTGGCGAGCGGCCAGCCTGAATATCTGGAAACGATACCTAAGCGACCTGAGCGGAGGGCGAGCAGCCAAGGTGCGCAAGGCTGCCTCGCTTCACCACAGCGTTACGCTCATGTAACAACGAAGACGGAACATTTTGCCCCGCATTCGCATCCGTAACATCTCACGTATTCTTTTTAGCAATCGCCTTCTCCTACGCCTCCGAATTCTTCTCCACTAAAGTGTGCGCCGGTTCCTTTTCCACATTATTTTTCCCGCTTAAGTCTTTCCCATCTGAGTCACCTTCACCGCTTTTCCCCGCTTAAGTCTTTCCCATCTGAGTCACCTTCGCCGTCTACACTTTTTCGTCTGCAAATTCGTCCCATCTTTAACTCTTTCTTCCATTCTCGGCACCCTCCACTACCTTTCTCCATTCCCTCGTGTATTCCTCGTTCGTCTTCACATCCTTCCCTGATACGGAGACACTTATTTCCACCCCAGTTCAATCTCCAGAAGGAAAACTCGGAGAGGTGATTCAATTGATGTCACTGCAGTACTTCTGTAATATGTCCTAAGTTCGAGTCCTGCGGTGGCAGGATTTTTGACACTAGTTAGCTAGTTAGGCCGAATTCAGTCGCTATCTGGAGAAGTCTTGTGGCCGACAGCTCTAATCGGAAGTTTTCCGTGGATTCTCGGATCTTTAGCAGGCGAATGCCGGAGCAGTACTGTAACAAACGGGCCATGGACCGCGCGCGATCATTCCTTCCTCTTCCTTCCTATTCTCACACCTTTCGTACACATGTACTGCACTATCACACTTGTCAGTAGACCGGTTGGGAACACAATGAGTCGCATAAATTTCATAAAATGTTTTATTCCATTGCCTTGCATATAGAACACTTCTCAGTTGTCTCATTATTCCGTCATCATCATTATCATCTCCAAAATTGCTAGATTACAATAAATTCTATTTCTATCATTGTTACGTTCTTCACGACCGTGACTTATACACGCGCTTTCAACTTCACCAGTAGTTACCGTATTTATATTTGTACCCAAAGCATCAGGTTTCCCGAACGACCATTTGCCCGCTCTCTCTGCCGGCCTTGCTACTCGACTGCAGGACGCCAGAGGGATGCTAAACGAAATGCAATCATGACGCTTCATAAATAATACCCGCACTTTCACATTTTGGCTTTTTATTTATCCTCCGACGAGGTCGAGCAACGGCTACAGGCCAGTGACCAGAGATCACCAGTAGCCGGACCACCAACTTACTTGTTACTGACCGTGGCTACAAGCGACTTGGACTGGGGAACAGCTTTTACCCGCAGTAGTGTTCTTCAAAATCTTCTTCTTTTTCTTACGCCTTATGATCGTGCAGCAAACTTCTGCTGTGAGGAACTGTTAGCAACTAACAGCAATGACGCTCAAAATGAGAGGGGGGGGCAACTTGTCCTAGGCCCCGTTCCCATTGGGACCCCGATTTTTTCAAAACTAAATAAAAATGTGTTTACTGATAATTTAAATTTACCGCTAACAGTTATTTCTGTTGTCTAGATAAATGAATTCTGTTTAATTATTGAGAGGGGGAGCGAAACGTTTGTTCGAAGACACGGGTCCAAATTGATCTACATCTACTGTAACAGGCCTCTGATTTATTTCAAGCACCCGAGATTAACAGCCTAGGTTTTTACGATTCAAATTTGCTAATGGAGTAAACCTTCATTTTTTATGAATTCCAAGGAACCGAAATAATCAGAGTCCCTGTTATAACAAGTATTAATTACAAATGACTGCTTCACTGTAATCCTTTGCCGGGACCCAAGTTTTGTTCGTATTACGGCGAAATTCGTGTTAAGCAAGTTCGTGCTAACAAGGGTTAACTCTATATCATATAAGAATAAATTAAATTTTATTACTATAAGCTCTATAAAATAATGTACGGAAAGTAATATCATATTCATTTTTGAATTTCAAGATATGTAATCCCAGTATAATTAAATATATTGAGTGTAAGATTTGGTCAGAAATTTCCTCTACAACTTTTGATATTTTGTGTACCAATTACATTGTATTTGTGGTAGATCAAACAAAATAAGTACTGAAGGTATTTTTGACTTTCAATTGTAATTTAAAAAACCTTATCGTGATGACTTTAAAATGTTTTCATGTAACTCAAGCATCACTATGTTCGTTACTCGTAGTTTCACACTTCCATTGTTGTAACTTTACGTAGTGATGATATGTTTACCATTGTGTTCACTATTATGATATTACTTAAATTAGAGAAAAGCTAATGATTTAGTCGTATTAGGTAAATTTCAAGAAATAAACTAACCATATTAGGCGCGTATGGATGTGCAACAATTTCCGCCTATTCTTTTAAAGATGCGTTTATGCGAAATATGATGCTAATGTAACAAGATGAAATTTTAACAAAAACAATCTATAAATAAAATCACTTTCATCCCATGATTGTTGAAATTTTCTGACAATGTGAATGATTAAGAGTATTAATATAAATTTCATGTGTTAATTAAATAACATGAAATTTATTTTATACAATACAATACTTACATTCCAGTTGTGTGAATACATCTGTGTGCATGCATTACAATTTAATCTTCCTCAGTTTTAGTCGCTTGGGGAACATTTGTTTCGAATTTTGTGAGTGTCACTGCGTCTTTACTTTGGTATTAAAAAGTTTATCTATGTTGGACGTACAAATGAGCACAAATAATTCTACCATTACGAGGCTATTAGTCGCAGTATTATCGTATTTGCAACTGGTTTTCATGAAAATATTCATTACTTAGGAGGTATATTTTATATATACCTTTCTGGATGCACTTCTGAATATCTTTTTTTGTAAAATAAATTTATTAGCCATCTTTAGTGTCGCACATTTTCTGTAAGCAAATTTACTGCCTGAAACACAATTTTTAGTTGAGTTATCCAACTAAAATTTGCAACCGAATCAAACGATTCACTGTGGTACGTTACGTCAGTAGTAAACAAATGGGATAACCGGAAAGATCGCAGGTTGTTATGCCACATGAATTCCAACTTTGATTACTAGAAATCCTCTGTAATTCGAAGAAGTAATTTCTTGTGAGCAAGTTTTTATAAATATAAATAAACTATGAAACTATTTACACATATTTCATTTAATTTTCCTCCCACAGGTAGAGAAATTAATAAATAAAATATAACTGAAGATTAAATAACAAGTTTTAATTGGAAAATATTTATTTTGTAGCTACAATATCATCATATTTATAACGAACAGTGATCAATGGAGTAGGTAAACAGCAGTCTGAAGCTGTCAAATTTTCTTTGCAGTCCCTTCATGAATGGTGTATTGAAAGTGAATTGGATTTCATTTTATAAATAAAATACCGAAAGCAAGTATGTCAATCCGCGCACAAACGAGCTACTTGTCCATCTTGGAAAGCCGGCTTCCTATGCGTTCGGGCAACTTCCCCTCACTCTACCTCCATTTCTCCTCCACTTCCAGAAAGAGGTGTGCACACGAAAGCTGAAGAGGTGCAAAGTGGGGAGTAGGGGTTTCACCCAAAAATATGTTTGCCAAATTTGTTCTACCAAACCAAGGACATTTGAGGGGATGATTATATTCATTACTGTTAATTACCTCTTTACATTTATTTTCTTTTTAAATTCTACCTTGTATAAATGTTTTTGCAAAAGGACGGAACGGAGAATTCTTTCCTTGTTTTTGTTATGTTGTATTAAATCATCCAGTAATTTGTTGTATTTAGTAATAGTGTAAAATAAATGTACAAGTCTGTCGAAGTTAACAATTATCACTTATGGACGGAGAGCCACATAAACAGATAGTAATCTTTTTCTGTTAAACCTCCTAACCTGAACGTCGACAGTTAGGCACTTAGTGCACTTTTAAATACAGGCGAATAAAAAAACAAGATATTTTCTGTTCAAAATATTTACTTTTACTTGCATTTAACAATTATAAATCTGACATATGTATAATTACATTTTAATGAATAATTTGTTTTTGCTTTAGTGAAAACGGGAATCAGTATAGCTAAATTTGGGGCAAAAATGGTCAACCGGCTTCTCCAAAAACTGGACGCTATGCCCACGAACTCTAGTAAGCTAGTTACTTCGACGGCGACCTTCAAATGCCTGACCTAAACCAATATCATGTTGTTTTCATTTTCAGTGAAATATCTCAAATATCCCGCTAATCGTTGCACTTCGAGGAAACGCCGTCCTTCTTCAATGCCAAATGAGTGAAGGTACTCTGCAGTATTTTCCCGCACACGTTCGCACAGTTCGCAAAATTTGATTGTGCAAAGTAACGTAACAAGGAAGAAGGGTTACAATGGAAACTCCAATGCGTAGGCTGCATTGAGTTGCGTCTTGCAGGTGGATGCTGTAATGGGAGAATCATTGGTTGAAAAACCCGGCCACGAAAGAAAACGTTGTAGGTATTTCCACACAGGTCATTTTTCCATCTGCACTGTTTGAACATCTGTAAAAAGAACACGACCTGTCGTCGAGACGTTCTCGAAAAAAAAAATCATTATGTAATGTGCGTTGAGAATGACGTGTGCAAATGGATTCCCCAGTGTGAAGGTTACCATAGATTAACTTGCAGTTAACTGAAAATACTTTAACATTTATTCACGTTATTTATGTGGCCAAGGAAATTATTTCTTCTTCACCAGAAATGTGTTTTTATATCAATCCGCTCTGTTCATATAGCTTGCAGTAAGATATATTTGTTACGCTTAAGTCCGAAATACGCCTAATATTAGTAGACGGTTAATTTGTACATTAGCTTCGTCCGGCTAGTGTTGGTATTAATCACCAAGCGGTTGCTAATGTGAGGCATCTTATGCGTTAGCAACATGTATTTTGGCTTAAAATGAGTTGGAAGGTAAGCATTGTACAGACTAAAGGTTGTATTATGGAAATCAGGAATGCCGAAAGACAGAACTTTGTCGCTAACTCGAAAATGCAAAGCAAAGCGTCAGCTGAAGTATACAAGATATTTAGTAGTAAGCATCAGCTGAAGTACACAAGCAAAACATCAGCTGAAGTGTACAAGGAAGTACAGTAAATTTACAAATTTAAGACTGGCAAAGTCTAACTCGAAACCAACACCTTGGCACTTACTTGTCTTAAAAACTTTCCGCTAGAAGTCTGTCCCCTATTTGCCTCATAACTGTTATTTCTTGAATCCGTAATGATCGACTTCATCTACTCTAACCACCTCGTTTCGGATAATGTCGACTTCAAACCGCTTAAGTTTGAAGTTTGCTTCGAAGACGTGTCTTCAAACTTCATCCATCCACTTTGGATAATCGGAACATTTATCGGCTAACTCGGAAATTAGCCATCTTTTAAGTACTCACTGAGCCATAAGAAAAAAAATTAGGTTACTTTGACTTTAATAGTATTATTTTGCTTCTAACGACCGAATGTATATTATTTTGAACATTTCCAAAAAATTGGAAATAACACGTTCATTTTTCGTGTTATTCGTGTCAGGCTTTTTGGAAAAAGTCAGTTATGTATTTCGTATTTTTTGTTTCGTTTCATTGATAATAGGCCCTATACATTTATTTTTATATTTAAATATTATATGCATGTTATATAGTTAAATAATCATAAATAATGTAATTTTAATTTATACGAAGGTTTTACATAAACAAATGATTGCAATACCATTTCTTTCAGTTTCGCCGTAAGGGTAAAAGCACCAGTAGCGGCCCTAACTAAGAATCCGTATGTTTGTTGTTTTCATGAAATTGACTACAGTAATTGTTGACAATTAGAATTCTGCTTTCTTAATAGATCACGTGCCAAAATGATTAATTTTAAATTCGACCGTTCTTTCATTAATTTATATCCAAACCTGATTTTTTCCAGAAGCGGCCACTTGAAAACCGCAAAATATTGGCAACGAAAACTTGATACGGTATTGGCCACTCAATATTCCACCCCCTCAACCTGATTGATATACTTCAAGCCTAAATTGTGTTGCTGCAAGAGAACATACTTTCTCACAATATCTGTAACTCTTGAGAGTTCAACAAAAAAGAGATCTGCGCTATTTTCATAAGTGTTTTTTGCTATATCCGAAGAAAAATTATAAAGAAAACAATTTGAGGAGTTTTCTAGAATTTGTTTGTTAATTGCCTAAACGTAACTTACCTTGCCTTAACCTTTGTTATGCCTATCACCATTAGCAATAATAACCTTCTCGTTCTGCAAGTTTGAAGCTAGTGGGAATCCTCCGGATTTTATTTCATAAATGTTTGTGCTTTAAGTGGCCTCTCCTGAGACAATAGCTATTGCAAATGTCTTACCTCTTTGCCATATTGAATAATTTCATTTATTTGGATTTTCATTTTAAATGTAGTGATATTTTTAAAACATTAAGCACCAATATTCGGGTTTTTACATTTCTCGGAATATGCATTCCGGAAATTACCGTAAATTGTGAGTTCTTACTTTGTACTCTTTTATTTTCCCTCTCACTGATAATGACATATTTATGTTTACACCCGTGCAATTTGCGTGCACATTACTGTCATGAATGAGTCTGGACATTACTGCAGTAATGTGCACGCAAATTATTATTATTATTAATAATAATAATAATAATAATAATAATTTGCGTGCACATTACTGCAGTAATGTCCAGACTCATTCATGAACTTGAACGTTTCTTTCCTCATAGCTCACTTGTTTCCTTGTTTTTCCCACTTCAGTTATGGATCTGGATTTTCCCTTCGTTAACCTAAGACTGGTTGTGTTATTTCAGGCACTTCCAGGTATTTTAAAATTTAGTGATTCATTTTATTGTCTCAATTTTAATTTTACTATTAATAAAATTTCACAACAATATTTCACATTTTCAGATGTATTTTATTTTTAAATCTTCTATGTACTACAACTTTTCGTTGTTAATCTAGTTGGTTATATTTTTTAATAAGTCTGTAAAAAGATGTTTAGTGTCGGTCAAATGTAAATTCTACTTGTGGAAGCAGCTTCCTAAGGAGCAAATCTAATGATCCACATAACTTAGTACATAATATAAACTTTTTGCCAATAACGCGGTCTTGGGAATGGTCTTCTTCTTATTCATATTATTATTATTATTATTATTATTATTATTATTATTATTATTATTATTATGACTACTATTATTACTACTATTGTCATTATCATCATTAATATTACAAAAGGTGGCGATTTGTGGCCTGGGCGAGGATGCTCCGCAAGCGAAAGGCCAGTGCGCGGTACCGCCCGAGGCAGCTGCCAGGTTGCGCGGCGGTCGCCTCCAGCGACGGCTCCAGTGCCCTTTAGCGGACGCAATTTATCGGCATTTTTTGCCCTCCCCGTCCACGCCGCTCGCCGCCTCTCCGCTCCTCTCCGCTCCTCCCGCTCCGCGCGCGGAGAAAGTAGCCCCTGCGAAATGCGCCAACCGCGGATACGCCCAAAATACTACATGCGTTTGGGTCTGTATAGAACGGCAGAGGATATGCATAAATTTGAAATTAAAATTAGCTTTTAGTGTACATCGCAAAATAGCATTCCTAACTAACATTTTAGTAAATTACTGTATCTGTAAGCATGGGCATTTATTTCAAAGAATGAGAAGTTTGGACATATATTTTTTTACACAAAACTCTAATATTCCTTTTGAGGAAAATGTAACTTCACGTTTGATAACGATGGAAAATCAATCATGGAATTTAACAAATTATAATTACACTCCCATTAAATTTGTTATAATATTGATTGAAGTCACGTGAATTATTATTTAATTAATGGGCTGTGGTCTGCTAAATCTGTTGTGTTTATTCCAAGGTAAACGATTATTAGAGTAAAGAGATGTACATGATTGAAAAAAATATTTATTTGAATATTGTATGTATTAAGAAACGTACTGCTGTGTATTTATGTGTGATTACATGGTTGATTTCATATAGTACTATAAACGATATGTTTCTGAACGATTTTTAAGAGTGGTTGATTAGATTTTTACTTTTTTAGTCTTATATGTACTAGAATATTTTCTCCGAGCAATGTACAGCAATTGGAGTTACCTTCATTTACCTTCACTTCAAGTTACCTTCATTTTTTGTCCAAATATCCCAAGGATGTGGACGCAGACTTGCAGCTTAACAAATTGGGCGTATCCAATGATCTGTATTCATTTCAAAATATCCTTAAGAAGTTTGGCTATAACTAACACCGCTTGAAAAATTAAAAGTTATTACAGACAAACGAACGCAAATTTCCAGGAAACGGGCTACAGCGTACCCTCATTCAAGTAAATTTTAAATGAAAATATTGAACTGTATTAAAAAGTTCGATCTAGTGCTAAAATAATACTACAATAAATGCAAGAGTTTACTAATAAATATACAGTAATATTAGTTAGTGGTTAGTATAATTTATTAATACATAATAATTCTCATTTTGGCAGTGTATTTTTCTTAATTGTTATTTTTAATAATAAAATATGGTTGAATTTTTGTGATTCTTATTTATTTGAAGAGCAAGTGAGTGTAACACACTTTGAAGTTTAATATTAACTTCCAATTTTATCTGTCCAAGAAATTTATAATTTGAATAAACCAACAGAGAGGTTTTTTTTAGTAAAAAAAGGACCCCCTGGAAAAAATTTTAACTAAATTTTGCACGAACAATTTGATCGACCAAGGAAAACCATGAATGAAAGTTCGCAATTCAAAAATGTCACCTTCGAATGTGTTTGTTTTACAAAATGTTAATTTAGGGGACATCGGTAGGGAAGAGGGGGAAGATCACCGCCACTTCCCGCGATAAAAACATACACACTATGTATACGGAACTAATGACCTTAGCAGTTGACACGCCCGGAATGATTAATCAATCAATTGGTTTAATGGTAACCACCGAGACATGATCGGGTTGTCCAGGCAGAGTCATGATCGGGGCGGGGTCCGGCAAAGTAGGGGGAGACGGGGCGGGCCTGAACATGGAAAAGGAGCGAGGCGGGGCGGACTAGTACGGAGCTCGGGCTGTGTGGTGTGGGGCGGCGCGAGGGGCGGGGGGATCGAACACGATGGGGCGGAGTTGATCGGGGTGGAGAGGTTGGGAGTGTGGCTGGGATGTAAATTAAGTTACTACCAGTTTACGCTTTATGTAAAGTTCATTATTTTTCCTGTTTGGTTGTTGATTATGTTGAGGAAATACTCGGTCAAAATTAGGATAGCTCTCATAGTTCAGGATAATTCTGATACATACAATCACGATTAGAAGTGAGTAGAATGGAAACTACACAAGACCATCGCTGGGTTGCAGCCATGCTTTGCAGAATGACATTGCATTCTCTAATAATAATGTCAGAACCTTCGTTCAGAAATTTCTCGACAATCTCCTGGTTTTTGATTCACATTCTATTAATTAATAGCTTTGGTGAGGCAAAATGTACTGTGTAAAATGCAAACCCTCAACCGGAACACAGGGGTGTAGACCACCTCACTCAATATTTATATTATTTTACTGGAACATATATTGGCAACCCTGACCGATGAAGATTGTTTCATCAGTTCAGCTATCGTAGTGATTAGTTTCATTATTGTTCGTCGTTACGTTCATTATTATTCGTATTATGTTACGTTCGTCAATTGTTGTTATTTTGAAATGGATTTGGGATGTCGTATACCCCACTGAACCATTTGCGTAAGTATTTTTAATTTGAAGCCCTTGCATTTGGTGCATTCAAACCATGTGTAATAAGGTATAAATTCAGATAAAAGGTATGAAATATTAATACAATGGTTAATATCGTCATGCTAATTAGGAAACCTTGTAACTCCATATTCCTTCCTCTATTTTCTGTTTTCATCATGATAAAATATAATTATGAAAGAATAATAATAAATAAAAATAAATAACAAATCAAGCATCTTAAATAATTGAGTTCCCCAGTATTGATAAGTTAAACGAGAAAGGAAAGTAAAATTCTGCTTCTTGGCTATGCTTATTCTTTACATTGCAAAACTGTCCAGTGTGGAGTTTCGAGGTATGCTAATCAGTATAATGATATGTAATATCGTTTTTTTTTGTTAGAAAAATGCATGCGATGTTTGCGATGAGTACAGATCGCGCACTCCGGTGGAGTGCACTGTATCTAAAAGAACAAGAGTTAGTAATAGAAAGGAGTGAAAAATATGTTCTGAAAAAATGTGTATTGTTGTGAATTAAAATGTTCATTAGGTTTGTAAAATAAAAATAATTAATTCAAAAAGAACCTTTAAATTGTGTATTATTGTTGGGGTGTGTGAGACCCCAGTGTCCCATTTGTGTAACAAAATATTAGTATAAGGTTGAGATTTAAGTTTGAAATGGCACAATCTATGAATGCGTACTGTACTGTCCAAAGAATTATGTAATCACATAGCAGAAAATGCTGAAAAAATATAAATAATTATTATTATATATGAAAAAAACATGTACATTCATTCCAATCGGAGTAATTGATTCAAAAATCAAAGAGAGTAATTAATTAGTGGTCATTTAGGAAACTCAGCCACGGAGAAAAATATTCAATTCTTTTAACAAAAATTTCTGCTCTTTCTGAAAATATATACTTAAGAGTTGTCTTTACATGTCTAACACTTTGTAAAAGGAAATTGACATGGAAAACAATCTTTATATTGTAGTAACGGAATTACTTTGCTCTTTCTTCACAACAAACACGTTCATGTGTTTCTTTACCTCGTTCACAACTGACACATCTTCCTCAAGGAGTGCAAACTATTGCACAATATTGTAAACATCGCTCTGAGACTTAATAATTAGTTCCTCATACTTACCAAGAATAGATGAAAATTCTTTGCTTGAGAACTTGCTTATAAGGGAGTTTTAAATACCTTATTGTACATACTTTGATTTAAAGATAATGAGAAAATATCTAAGTAAATAATTACGTTCACAAATTTATCCAATGAATTCATGCACCAATTTTTGGGGGGGAATTGTGGAATATTCTATCTTACTACTTGATTATTTTTTAGGGTTTCATTTTTATACGCTTAATGTAAGTTATCTTGTGTCTTTTTATTTTTTATTTACAAATCATAATTTTTATTAACTGTCTTTTTATTTTCACAAAATAACTTACAGAATTTGGGGAAGTCTGTACATTTGTCACTGTTCGTACTGAGAATAAGCACTTTTTAGCAACCATCTTGTCTTTTCTGTTTGATAAGGATGGACATAATCAGGGAAAGGAGGAAAGGATACATGATACAAAAGAAATAAAACGACAATAATAATATTCAACGAGTTTATTGTACAGGAAGTAAGTACTGGCCGTACCACTGGCGTAGCATAAGGTCTTTCAACCCCCCGCGACCAGCTAGCTACAACACACAGACCCAGAGGTCTGCGCGGCCGCGTGTGCATAGGAAAATATCCACAAAAAAACTGTGAGATAAGGCGAATGGCTTACACTAATATAGCAATTTAAACATACTGGCAACGTAATAAGGTACCGCACACACGCGCGTACCGAGTATACAAGTTCATCGACTCCGCAGACAACTTCATAAGATATCGATCACACACAACGTCCGAAAAAAAAATGTGTAGCGGTTGCGTGCAACTTTCCTGGCCGCCGTTCTCGTCTGGTTAAACTTATTAATTCGTATTCGTCGGGTATATCTACCTAATTACGGTTGTGACGGCGCGAAAATTACTGCTCGTTAATAAATTGCGGAAATTACACACCGATGATCGCGTTCCGATTTGTATGCGCAGCGGCTTCCCCTTCGCATACCCAGTGCCGTCGAAGGGCAGTAAATTCCCGTAGCGATCGCCCCAGGAGAAGCTTCGGGGCCCCGCTCGAGGAAAAAATCTGCTTCCTGAAGCCTCCGCCTGCTGCCTTTCTCTGCCAGCCAATACTCCGGACAGGCTCGCCTTTAATACGGATAATTTATTCAGTGAGTCGCAGCGACCGGTGAATAGTAAATATCCCTTGAGTTCATTTCGAAACGACTTCTCTGTTGAGCTGTGCCACTGTGAAGACGGAGGTGGAGGTCGACGTGTTGGATGTGGTGATGGAGGTCCGCTTTTGTTGGAAGAAGTAGTGGCAACGTTCATGGGTAGTGATTTGGGCGGTGGGGGCGATAATGGTGGAAGAGCTGGCGGTGGAGGAAGGGGCGGTGGTGCTTGTGGTAGTTGTGGTGTTAGCGGTGGTGGTGCTGATGGTGATGGTAGTGGCGGTGATGAAGGAAGTGGTGCCGGTGGTGGTGGCGGCAGCGGAATTATTGGTGGTGGTGACGATGGTGATGAGGGTGGGCGTTGACAGCGGGTGGTAAGGTGGCGCTGTTTAGTGGTGTTGGCAGTGTTGCGGGAGTTAGTAGTTGAGGAGCTGGCTGGCGATGGGAGCGGCGCCAGTGAAGACGACTGCGGATGGCCAGTGAAGACGACTGGCGATTTCAAAAGGCAAGGAAAACTGAGGTAGTCTTTGTGGAAGGTCAACCCAGATACCAAAGGAGACGCAACGTTTGCTCAAGGCTGTTTGGCGGCGGTGGCGGTTCTGGAGTACTACTGGAAATGACAGTGTGTGTGGTGGTGATGGTTATGGTGCAGACAGTGACGACGCTAACGCCGGCGGGGCAGTGACTTTGCAAAACCATTCGGTTTATTTAAAAACATAGAACTACTTCTGAATGTTCATGTAATTGGTTGCCTTTCTTTTACGAATTGATTCCCCATCTTTATTACGAGTGGTTTATTCCATATATTGCTAGTTTGTCGAGAATCTAAGCTGTTTTGATTACGAATATGTGTTTATGTGAACCTCTCCCTTCAGACAAAATTTTATTTTATCCTCTTTATTTGTTGAGAAACTAAAATGAACTCGTTTCAAAAATATCCTTGTAGACTCAGAAGCCCATAGTATTTCCCTTATATCTTATTCATAGCAGCGGATTGTGAGTAGAGAACTCATAAATACTGTAGCATGAGCTTCAGCGCTTTTGTGGCAGACTAAAGTTTTAACAAGTCGCTTACTTGCCGAGGACGCTGAATTATTCTACTGCTTCTTTCTCTCTAGTATTTGCATTCGTGTACACGTGCTTCCCTAAGGTGCATACGTGGCAAGTGACCTTGTTGCATGTGGTTCGTAGACTCAGCCGGTAGTAGTACATCTTTTCCTCCTCTTTGCCCTGGTGTCTTCCCGCAACTACGCCGTCACTTTAGCACTCCTTTGCTCGCTTACTCGCCGGTCTACCACCGCCACCGCCACCGCCTCCATCGCCGCGGGCGCGAACTGGGTCTCGCCACCTCGGCTGTCGCCTCCCGCGGGAGTGCCCGTGCAAACTCCGACGCGCGTCCGTCCTCTCGCCGCCTCGCCTCGCGCTCCTCGCTTGTTTAACGTGACACCGAAGCCGGACGAGACCGCCGCCGCCGCCGCCGTCCACTGTGGTCTAGACTGAAAAAAAACTGTGGCCATTCAGTGTGAAATCAACTCGAAATATAATTTGAGTTTGTGAACCATAAATCTTTTGGTATATTTCCAGAGGGGTACACAACTTATTCCCTTTCTGTACAAGAAGCTGAAGATAGTTGACTGTTTTATTACCGTTTGTAAGAAGCAATCCATACAAATTTCTGTAAGTGTGCTCCTGATGGATAGCGAACCACACCTTCCCTGCATTATTTCGTAGGTGCGAAGTTTACGCATGATATAACTACTAGTAGTAGAAATGTATATGACGTTATGTAAGGGACAAATGCATTTAGCATAATACAAATTAATGCAAATTAATAAAAAAGAAATAATGAATGTTCGTGTTAATTATAATCTTACCGAAATTATTATAACGTATGACTGAAGCAACTTTAAACTGAAGCGAAAGGCAACTTTTGACGAATTATTTTGATGTTGCCATTTGAACTTATTCAGTGCGTTGTTGTACTTATTTTGCGCTAATAAATTTAGCAAATAAAGAAACTATGAAAAAAATAATAATTTGATTGAAATGACTACTGCATTTGAATTACAGTGCAAAACTAAATAAACAATGGAATTCGATTGTATAATAATTGATAAATTATTATTAAAAATCTTTTTTTAATCAAGCTTTCCATTACTAACTTCAAATACCACGAAATTTATTTTCTAATTCAACCAAACTATTCAGAAAAATGTTCATTCCTCTCCGGTAATTTCAACGCGACTTTTGATTATTGGCCACTTTTTCCAACATCTCGACCACAGTGTGTCGCCGCCTCGTTGGTGTAACTGTAGGAATGTCCAAACACGGCGCCGTTGCCAGAACGCTCGTCCGGCCCATCGGCTGGCACATGCATTCGCTTTCGGTCCTGCTGGTATCGTTTTACTGCTTTTTTTTCTTTCGTCCCCTTCCAAAAAAACATCCGCATCCGCGTTCACCTCCCAAGGCGTGTGTATCCCACCTGACGCGATATAGTAACTCATTACTCCCCCACCTTCTCGTCCTATTCCGACCAATCGACCAGTAATATCCGCATCGATAAAATCTAATTGAGATGTCTTCGCTCGTCTCGTATTCATGAGGTCTGCCCAATTTCGCGGTACTCCGTCTGATGACTGACGGCAACGACGGGTCGACTAATTGGAGATCTCGTCACAGATCGCGTTGACCGCTTTCGACGGCTAATGAAGCGGTGGCAGGAGCTGTGTAGTTCGTTGTCGCCTCTGCTCACTGCTGTTGGCAGGTTTTTTTTATTTCAATTTTTGTTTGTTTGTTTGCTTCTTTCGTTTCCCTGGACGCGTCCTTTGGCTGTCTGCGGAGTCGACTGGTCGCCACAGGAAGCGACGTATTCTCACACACTTTCAGGCCCTTTTTCTCTTTCTTTCTTTCTTTTTCATTTTTTACTAATGCTAAACTGGCTTGAGTCCCTCTTGTGACTAAATTAACAAATGGAGTGTGACAGGAGTCATCCAACTCTAGATCACGATGCAAAGACCAGTTGCCAAAATAAGACATATAAATTGTTCTAAAAAGAATGAATTGTACTTTGTCATGAAATTTGAAAGAGTATGCTGTCAATTAACAATGGCAAACGAATCTGATGTTCTGTTTAGCTCACAATAAGTAAATACTTGTATTTAAAATTTACGAGCAAGATGAAAGTAAATAATCGTTTACTCAAAGATAAATTAATGAACAGTAGAGTTATATTAGTTAATTCATAAAAAATTGAGAAGCATAGTAGATTCAGAAAAGTTATTCAAGTTTTTTCTTGTAGTACATAAATGAAATGCTAGTTTCAGTTAGAAACTTTGGATGAGAACTCTTTTTACGTGTTTAATGCATGGTCCTTTGAGTAGAAAGTTGGGCGACTCCTACCGCGTGACAAACTTAGAGGGGCGGCCGGAAAGAACGGGATGTAAGCCCCGTGCTGAGCCGCAGCTTGTCCCGTTGGGAGAGATTAGTGGTCGAACACAGAATAAACAGATGCAACACGTGATCAACGCCAATTAATTTAACTTGACTGTCAATTACAACTTTTCATTTCACTTGCAGCAAAGATGAATGGATGTATCACATTTAGAGCATTCGCTGAACAGTGACACGAAACATGACATAATTTCTTGTAGGCAATACATTAAAAAGAATATTACATATTGCAATTTGCACATGAATAGAACTTGGAAGACAAGGTACATATGTCTATTAATCAAATTAAAGCGAGTTTCGTTGTCGTATTTATATTAATATTATGTACTCTAGTAATATCATATTCGAAATGGTGTTGGGTCACGCATTACAAACCAAGTTATTTTCCCGACAAATTTTAAAATTCTAAGAACAAGAACATAATTCCAACAAACATGGTAGCATATTGCCACAAATATATTACATAAAACAAATAACAACAAACAAATTACCGCTGACCAATTTACGATGATCGTAAACAGTTCATGAGAGAAAACTAAGGTCCTGTGTCACTTACATTCAGTATACGATAATTAGGAATAATTACAATAGACATTTTTTTCTAAAACTATCATCGTAAATTGGTAAATATTAAAGCAGTGAACTTCACCATACAGTCAACTGAGAATATCAGTGACAAACATATTTACTGTCTACTTTTAATTTGCTTGAGCTTCAGTAATACACACATAATCATGAAATGAAATGTCTCTAGATCACTGAGAAGCTGTCACAATTCCTCCTGACAGTTTGGGAGAAGGAGAATATCTAGAACTGCAAATAAGATAGTAAAATGATAATACGGTGTTGTGACAATGAGCATTTCAATTATAAAAATCCAGACACTTTTATAGTGCTAAAAAATATTTTTTCTGGAGAGGTAATTAGAAAATATTTCTTTCGAAACCATGATTTTATTTTCAAAACCTGTATTTTATGATATTCTCAATTAAATGTACCCATCTCGTGCGTAGATAAACACGCACACACACACACATACATTACACACACCCACATACACATGTATACACACACATACACCGCTTGAAGCCAGAGTGCAACAGATGCGAAGGAGGACCTCCCACACTGGGGAAGGAGGCGGCGGCGGCGGTAGAGTCGAGTATCCGCATCACTTACAGAAAGGCCGTCCAACGGGCTCATGCTTATCTCTAGGCCAGGACCGGTCCGGTTCTGAGAGAATTTGATCTCGCCGCTTTGGGAGGCCCCCTGCCGCCGCCATCGCCGCCCCCTCCCTCCCCTTCGCACCCGCCGCTCATTTGTACCTCAGCGTTTCTTCCCGTTCTTTCTTTTTTTTTTTCATTCTCTTCCTCGCACAATTTACTGCGCGTGCCCTGCGGGAGAGAATTAAATTCCTCCTCAAAAAACAAGTCTTACACTAAGTCACTGCTCACACTAATACCGATGTATTTACAATGTATAAAAAATAAAAACTTTTTCATATCAACTTCAATAACAGGTTTTAATTTTTTAAGCCTACGTAGCGCGTGGGAACTTGAAAAAGTTTCGGCGCAAATAAATTAAAAAAAATTAGTCGGCGTCTCTTTTAAAGAAGCGTCGCTTTCACAACAATACACAGAAAAAAAATAAATAGCGTTGTCTGATTCAACTAGAGTTCTTTTTTTGATGCGGAAGAAAGAGATTTAAGGATGCGTAGAGATAGCAACTCATGGCACACAATACGCGAGTTCTTCAGAATACGTCGTTTGCTTCCACGTTTGCCGTTTTTGTCTGTGTCCATCGGGTCAACCGTGTCTTGTCCGCATTGGTAAACACTTTCCAAACTGGAGGACGATCGTGTGAGGAATTTCGCGCCATCCGCGTGGACGTGAAGAGACGTGAGGAGGTGGTCTTTGCATTCAGGCGGAGTTGCTTCCTGCGAGAAATTCACACGGCATTATCCATATTTCTGCTCGTGTCGCCGGCTTTGCGACGCACACGCCCCCTTTGGTGATGCGCTGGGCGTCTCGGCATTATTCATGCGAGGGCGGACACCCGCTGCGCAGGTTTCGCGGAAGATCCAGCGCGTGGAGCGAGGAGCCAAAACGGTGAGGATGTCCACCCGCGGCGCGGACGTCAGCCCGACTGAGGCACCTCGGTGCCGCGCTTGTTGGTGAGGTCCAACGGGCAGGTGGCAGCCTTGACGACGTCCCCGCACGGCCGGTCATCGGAGCACAAGCCTGGGGGCGTGGCACCGGGTGAACGCGTGGGTGACCCGGGGGACGAGGCGCAGCGCAGAGCGGTGATGGCGGACGGTGACTTGACGGAGAGGTCGATGGGTTGGTCCTGCTCCACGGCGACCCCCGCGAGAGCCGGGCTGCACAGGAGTAGATCCCCGCCGGCCCCGGCGCGGACGGGCACCGGGCTGTAGAGCAGCCCGGGTTGAGTGGGCGCCACGCCGGGCCGGACCGCGGCCGCCGCGCCGGCCAGCCCCGGGTACAGGAAGCGGGCGGACGCGGGGGCGTACGGCCCGAAGAGTGGGGAGGCAAACGGGGCGGCGGCGGCGGCCGCGGCGGCGGCGGCCAGCGCGGGGGAGGACGTCTGCCCGCCCACGGGCGAGGACGGCAGCGCCAGCGTCACCGTCGCCGACAGGCGGCGCTGCGTCTGGTAGTAGTCCTTGTCGGAGAACGGCGACGGGGACTGCTGCGAGGACGGCGGGCGCAGGAAGCTGAGGGCGCTGGCCGGCCGGGAGCTGGAGTCCTCGTCGGCGGTGGGCGCCTCCCCGGCCGAGGACCCGGCCGAGTCCTCGGCGGAGGAGCGGCTGTGGCGGCCGCTGTCGTCCCCGCCCGCCGACGTCTTGCGCTTCTTCACCTGCCAGTTGAGCGTGGGCGACGCGATCAGGCGCTCCGGCGACAGGAAGTGGCCTTGCAGCAGCGACGTCGGGTAGAGGCCCGCGCCGCCGCCGAAGAACGCCGCAGCCCCGGCGCCCGGCGTCGGCGTCGCCGCGCCCGCCCCGGCCGCCGCCGCCGCCGCCGCCCCGCCCGACAGCCCGCTCAGCGCGCTCATGTTGTTCAGGTTGAGGTTGGTGATGTTGCTGATGTTGTTGAGATTGTTCTGGGTGTTGATGTCATCCATGAGGCAGTGGATCTTGAACCAGTTGGAGCGCCGGCCGTAGCGCGAGCTGCTCTTGGACATGCCCACCATGAGGCATTTTTTGAGGCGGCATGCCTTGCAGGAGGTGCGGTTCTTCTTGTTAATGACGCACTCGCCGTTGTTCTTGCACTCCGAGATGGCGCTTTGGTTGTTGTTCGTGCGGCCGAAGAAGGACTGCAACAAAGAAATTAAAAAATACATATTAAATATTTTTCTATATTATAGAAAAGTGCCAAAGTGTGTAACTGGAAGGTGAACAGAGATTGTCTCTCTTCAAATGTGTTTACAAAATAAAATTTTAACATAAAAATTACTAAAGAATAAATGAACTACAAAAAAATATATATTTCTTACAGTAAATGAGCAAATTATTGAAGAACCACAGTTAAGCAAAGTTAAGAAGTTTAAAACTGCGTGGAAATGAAAATTGTACTCTGTAAAACTATTTCTCGATTTTCAACTCACGTTATTATTCAGTCTGTGCATTTCAACTGAAATTATTCAGAACCATCTGCTAATTCCGATTTAAAGACGTTTATTAAGGAGGAATATGAATACTGTTTGTACTACCCATAATATCTGCATATTTCAAGAAACATTCAAATAAATATTTATTTCAATAATGGAACATATGGAATTCCAGAATATTTACGACTTTCATATTTTACAACTAGAATTTAACGACCAGTTCTCCCGGATATCGCTCCACAAATAACCAAACACATTTCCCGTCATTTCTTCTGAAACATCGTTTCAAATACAGTTCAGCGCAGTGCTCGGAGTCTATGGAGCAGGGTTCTGGGCAGAACATGATTTACGGCGCTGCAAGTCAGGACTTCGCCTCATTACTCGCGACCTTGCCCCAGTCGAGGAGGGCGGGGCGGGAGCGGGGACGGTGGTTGGAAACAAGCGAGCGCGGCCACAGGCCATCTGGGGGAGTGGGTGTGACATGGTGTTGGCGTGCGGTGGGTGGTTCTCGCGTTCACGCCCAATCAGGGCAACTGCGGGACTCAGGCTCGCCCGTGGGCGAGCAGATCGGTTGCCCGATCAGGGCAACTGCGGGTCTCAGGCTTATTTGATCTTTCTTTCTATCCCTCTCCTTTCGCCTGCTTTCTTGTATTTATTTAATCTCTTGGCATGTTCTACTCAGTTTATGTAATTTGGTCATATGTAATGTGGGTCGTGTGAACACCTCTTTCTCTTGATATGATTACACCATGTGTTGCTGAACTCTTCCATTTTAATTCTATTTTATTATAATTTTGATCCATTTCATGTTACTCTACCCTCTTTACTTATGTCTACGACTTCTTACCGGCTTTTACTGTTCGTATATTTGACAATTCTCTTATAGGGGTTGATATAATTTTGTGTCTTTTTCAGCTAGTTTTCAACAGAAGGACATTTTTGTTGATTTCCTCTTATGGTTCACTTTTCTTTTTAACAATTTTATATAGTTCTGTTATTACTTCTGGTCTCCAAAAATGCAAATTTATTTGTTTTCACGCGTATTTCGTAAGACAATCTCTCTGCGATTAATGTCCTCCCTTTAGATAATGGTATGTTTATAAACACTTGGTCACTTTCTTCAAATTGCCTACTCCTGTACACTCTTGGCTTTCACTTAATTTCCCTCTGTCACGCATCATCGTCAATTCAACTATGCATCGTCTTGCAGTATGCCAGCTCGTGGGCGGCGTAGTGTTCGAAGCCGGCGGTGGCAAAACCTGTTATGTCCGCCACACCGCCACCTCCATGCCTTCCCTACTCTCATCACTTCCAACGCCATGCCACCGTCATCCCCATCACTACCGCCAACGCTATTGCATCCTCCATGCCAACGCCACCAAGGAAACCGCATCCGTCACCAATCCTGTTGCTACCCAACAGTCACCGTCACCAATGTCTGCAACCGAACTGTCACTGCCGTCAATGTCTGTTACCGAACCGAACTGACATCGTCACCGAATCCGTCACTATCACAAACACGATCACCGTCGCCGCCACCGTCACCGGCATCATCAACGTCACCTTCACCGTCACAATTACTATAACCACATCTACACCGACTTCTACATCTTCACCGTCAACGTCGTCACCGTCACCGTCACCGTTAGTCACTGTCGCCGTCGATGATACCAATACAGTCACCGGCACCGGCACCGGCACCGGCACCGGCACCGACATCGACATCGACATCGACACCACCGACACCGTCACCATTCCACCGCGACAGCCACCTCGGCGGGGGCTATCGACCAGCGCGTCCACTGTCCGCCGCCTTGGCCTCTCGCACGCTCCATTTCCCGTGGCCAGCGATGCACCTGCCCTGCCCGGCGCGGCGCGCGCGGCGGCGGCGGCGGCGGCGCCTGTGCTGTCGGCCCATATGTCCGCATGCCCCCGCGACGCGCCCGCTGCCTACCGATGAGGGGAGAGCCTGGGAACGCGCCACTCGCCGCGCAGCGCCGCTCCGCGCCGCGCGGGGCGATAGAGCAGGCGCCGCCGCCCCCGAGCTTTGTCGCGCGACGAGATTTCTCCGCGCAGCCTCCGGTGGAGGGGGGAAGGAGATGGTGGTGATGTATCTGCGGCGGCGGTGTATCAATTGCGGCGGTGTGGCGGCGGTGTATCTGCGGTGGCGGTGTATCTGTGGCGGCGGTGTATCTGTGGCGGCGGTGTATCTGTGGCGGCGGTGTATCTATGGTGGCGGTTTATCTGCGGCGGAGGGGTATATGTGGCGACGGTGTATTAGTTACTGTAAGAAGGGATCATTTGGATAGACACTGCTTGGCCACTGGTGGCAACATAACTGCAAGTTATGTCCATGCACTCATTGTGTCAGAGCGATCGTTTACAATTGACTTATTTTCAAATGGCTTCATTAGTATCTCTTGTAATGTCATTGCCTTGCATGACGTTAATTTGTTTCCAAACATGTCAAATTGACCCCTTCTTAGAGTAAGTCCTTGGTGATGGCGATAGTGCGTCTGTGGCAGATGCAATAGTGTATCTGCGTCACTGGTGTATCTGTGTCAGTGGTGGTAGCGGTGTAATGACAGTGGTAGGTATTTTTATGTGTGATATGGAAATTTGTAGTAACTGAATACATGCATTAATATCTATTTGATTATGCGGTGATAAAATGCGTTCATTCTTGAGACTCAATGTCTTCTTGTTCGAAAACATTTCTCGGGAAATTTTTTTCAACGTCTGGTCAACATAAAACAAAATTTCGAACTGAGTTCCGTTCAGAAAAATGGCTAATTGACTTTTTAAAGAACAAAAGTACTTTGAAATGTAAATAAAAAATAGAAAATACAAACACTAAAAATAATTAGGTTCGTTTTTCTGGGTGCAGATAATATTTATTGATGATTTTATCTTATAAATACTTCCTGTAAGACAGTATATAACACGTTCATAACTTACAAAGTTCATTTAGTTTCATCAATTTTATTAGTAGTAGTTTATTCTTCTACAATAATGTTGACCAAGAATTTAAAGCAATTAAAATGTTGTTGAAAGATTAGATGCATTAGTGATAATAATTGATTTTATAAATGCACGGTTATAGTTCAATTCGGATTAATTATATTCCAAAGTGGATTATGATTTAAAAATCACATCGGACACAGTAAAATTATTTCCGAAGTGATAATAAACGTATACTAGGTCGGTTTCGTATTGCAATATTGAAATATTTTCTTCGACTAATGTGCCCACCAACGTTTTTAATTTATACGTATTCACTAAATACTAATCCTACGTAAAGGTAACTCAGCATATCCTAATGAAGGATTTATTGCAAAATATATAAAAAAAATGAAGATTCTCCGAAATAAAGGAATCACACATGTTACTAGTGGTTTATAATGGGAAAGATTCAATGTAATAAAGTTGTTAGAAGCAATTTGTCACACTCAGTTCTATTTATAAACACTGAAGGTCACATGGTTACATTCACGTTTCAGTAGGCAAATAACGTTGACTGCACACACACTCTATAGCTATTGAATTCAAATAGTATATATTGTCAATTACATTGCAGAATACATTCACCTTTCTAGACGAAGTGCCTTAATCAGACCGACCATATATAGAATTCTCTCCGCACTGTTTTTACTCTTTAAAGAACGTTAACATTGCAGCTTTCAAATTGCAAACTCTGAAGTTTAAAAGAATCGAGGATTCTGAAAATACAATTTTTTATTTTTAAAGATCCTTGAGTTTTCTCTTCGAAATTCTTTTATTAAGAAATATTTTTCGTTAACAAAACACTAAGCATGACAGCTGCTGAAGATAATATCAAAATAAGAACATCAACATACGTTGAATAGGGACATACAGTAGGTAATTACATAGACGACAGCGAAAACTTTTCAAATGTATATCAGTAATTAAGAAATATATCGGTGGAGTACAACAGAAAACTGCAGAGAATTCTACAATCTTCCTTGAATATCTCTCCAAAAATGTATATTCGTAAAAAAAGCCTACAAATGAACTATCTGTTAAAGAACGCACTGATAAAATGAGTGCATGGACATTACCTGGAGTTATATTGCCAACAGTGGTCAAGTAGTATCTGTCAAAGTGGTCTCTTCTTATAGTAATCTCTCGATCACTTGCAGTATCATTTTTATTCACCTTTCATTTTTTCTGTGTTTTACACGTTTAAGAATTCGATCGTAAAGCCATTTAAGACTTTCATTCAAGAGTATTTTCTGGAGAAAGACGTGGAACGAGTGTCGATGTACTACAAAGTCTCCATTGTGCGCTAAGATGCTGGCAACCCCACAGCATTTACATACTGTTTTGGAAGTAGGTTCAACGCATATTAATGTTCGTACGTATGTTTGTTTCAAATAGTTGTTTAATTTTTATCCTTGTATCAGTGTTCTATTACGAGACTGAATAGACTGAGGAGAATAGTCTGATGAGGATTTTCTTAAAGATGTAAGTAATGCATTTGACTATATACCAGTGACATTCGGTAATAGATATTTGCTTTTAATAAATCAATTACTTGATGCAAGAAATCGACAAATTGATTTACCAATAAGAGATTTAAGTACAGTGTACGCTACAGCAATTTTGACCTTCTGCGCATGCGCAGAAGCTGAGATGTGATGCGCGACTCGAACTGTCCATGTGCAGAAGATCGATATTGCAGTTCGCTAAGCTCTGCTTAAAATACTCAATGAATTGATGTCATCATTATCATCCCTATCCTCAAGGCAAAAAGTGCCTTGTCGCTTCCGCGATGACAGTCTGTCCTCCGCTGTCCTCTTCATCTCAGCATAGTTTTTTTTTAAATGTAGTTCGTTGTTTATAAACTAATATCGATATACCGATATACTTATGTAAGGCGCCGGAGCCGAAAACCGCAGTTTTGGCGGCGGCGGGAGAAGACAGCAGGGGCGACAGGGGCGGTGGCAGCAGCGGCGGAGCAGGGGGCGGCGGCAGCGAAGAAGAAGACGATCTAGAAGGAGTCGGCAAAGAAGAAGGCAGGACAGAAGGAGAAGCAGGTGGTGATAGTGGCAGCGGCGGAGGGGAAGGAGGATGCGACAGCAAAGAAAAAGAAGAAACAAGAAAGAAGTAGGCGGAAAAGGAAGCGCCGGAAAAGGGGAAAGGGGCGTTGAGGAGTGGCAGCGGCGACGAAGAAGGTAGGGGCGGCGGCGGAGTAAGAGGCGGCGGTGATGGCAGAGGAGGCGGCAGCAGCGAAGAAGACGGAAAATGAAGCGTCGATGAAGAAGAAAGGGGCGGCGGCGGAGAAGGAGGCGGCGGTGCTGGCAGAGAAGGAGGCTGCGGCAGCGAAGGCGGAAAATGAAGCGTCAATGAAGAACGAAGGGGCGGCAGCTGTGACAGCGCAGGCGAAGCTGAAGGCGGCGGCGATGGCAGCGGCAGCGGTGACCGCGGCCGCGGCATCGGAGGCGGCGCTGGTGGCGGGGACGGAGGCGGTGTGGCGCGGCACAGGCGGTGGCGAGTACGCGAGAGCGGTCGCCCAGCCAAGTGGAACGGCTCGCGTGCGACGCCCGCGTAAACTTCGATGTCGATCGGGTCGCGGGACGCGCTCCCGTCCCCGCCACCCCCTCCCCCTATCACCGCTCTCCGCTCCCCGCGCTTCCCTGCTCTGCCGCTCGATGCTGGCGCGCTAGCTTGCTCGCACCGGCGCGGCGCCGCCGCCGCCGCCGCCGCCGCCGCCACCCGACGAAAGTGTTTGGAGATATATAACGCGCTCGACACGCCGCGTTCCCATTAAGTAGACGCCCGCCGCCGCCGCCGCCGCCGCCGCCGCCAACGACGCCTCGACCGCCGCCGCGACGAAGCGGTCGTTGCTTTCATTGCCGCTACTAACTTGTCTACGGCTATCGCATCTAATTACGTAAGATCTCGACCGTAGTGGTTTCTGGTGTCTCGTAAATCATTTTTATGCTCACAAAAGTAATTATTTGTGAATTATTAATAAAAAAAGTGGGTCAGAAACCTTCGATGTTTAGATTTTTTTATTTATTACTGTTCAAGTCGGGAGACAAATTGAGAGCTTAGAGATTGTTCCGGTCGGGGCAGTGCCCCGCTGGGGGGCGGGAATCAGCAATGTTGGCACAGAAACTCACGATCCGTCGCTAGATGAACCCCATAGCCTTTCGATACCGTATATACTATGTACTACGCTTAAAGAATTAATGACCTCATAAGTTGACGCTCCCGGAAACAAATTCTTCAGAGGAAGGTTCTTCCCATGCTTCCACCACTCTTAGTCACTAACTAGGCGCTATTCTCTTTCACCCCGTGATATGCCGAAGCCAACGCCCCCTCGTAATCGATCTGCGAACTCATGTCCTCTCACATCGCTCTCATTCCCGCACTTTTACAATTGATTGCATCGTTCTACAACTCTCATGCGGAACTGCTTTCATTTGCTACTCTTCAGATAGAGGTCCTGATCCAAGCGCCAAAAAGCCACAAGATACATTTAAGTTTCTTCTCTGGGGCATCGAAAAGAAGCAACAGCAAACTTCAAAGTTTCGTATTAATTTTTATAATGATTAGATACATAATCATCAGTAAAAACTATTTAAAGTTTCAAAATGAATTCTTTACATTAATAACGTTAAATCACCTATTGTTACCGGTTGAGCATCTGTACAGCGATGTAGACAGTTGAAGTCATTTTTTCCATGTGCAACTTTTCTGTGAACTCCAAATTTTCGAGTACGTGTGACGTTTTTAAATTTATTTTTCTCAGCTGTTGAAAAAACTTCTTTTTCTCCACTAGTTTTCGTAGTCTCCAAAATCAATTCTTGCTACGTTTGCGATTCAAGGTCTACGATTATTGGTCTTCTAATGTATCTCGCTTCTCATAGATTTCGCTTCAAGAGTTTAAGATAAAGATTTAATTACGTATAGTTTGTTCTTTATTCGTACCTACTATCATGTCTGTCATTCTGGTGCTTTTGTAATATTTATTTATTTATCGCATTTTTTGTTTTTATATTTACATTCCTCCGGGCCCAAATTTTCGTCAGTTGTTCGTTTATGACTTCATTACATTAATTTTTAACTCAAACTGTCTAGCAAGCTAACGTTCTTTTCCAGCAGTAATTAAAATGGTGTTTACTCATTTCACCACAACTATTGTCGTGTTGCTCTATTTAATTGAGTCAGCAGCATATGTCACTCAAAGAGCTCATTGTCTTTCCTCGAGCCGTCTCCTTAAGGACGGCCCGCCCACGCCCGTTTGCGTAGCCGGCGCCGCTCGCCCACTCACTCCATCGCCCACGCACCTACTTACCGAGCGGCGGCGGCGCGGCGCTGGGCAGTGCCTCTCACTTTTATATGCGCGCGCGCGCGCGTCCACTGCGGAGCGCCTGTCGCCCGCGGCGGGCAGTTTCCTCTTCCGTCGCCCGCGGGCGGGCGGGCGGGTGGGCGTGGCGCGGCGCTGGCCGGCCCTGAATCACCTGCACCGCCCACCCGCCCCCTTCACCCTCCCGCCGGCGCTTCGCTCGCGCAACTGTCAGCGCCCCGCCCGCCCGCTGGCCCCCTCGCGCGTTGACCCGCCGCACAGTGGGCGGCCGTCAGAACACGGGCCAATAGATGTTATACTGCGGTTTTCGTAACGTTGCCCCTCAAGGCCCGTCTTCACGATGGAATATGTCACGGTATTTCGCGTCTTTCTCAGTCGAGCCGCCAGTCGCATGATCGCGACCGTATCAAGCAGTGCTTGCGATCATGCGACTTCTAGCGGTATGACTGAGAAAGACGCGAAATGCCATGTGATATTCATTCCATCGTGGCCAAAGGAGTTTGATGGGCAGAGTTAGAAAAATCGCACTATAGATAGAGGAAAGTCGAGTAAATCGGAAAGAGCAGGTAAATAAAAGAAAGGTTTCTTTAGTAGTAAAAATTGATAAAATTGATATTTTTGATTTTCTGTTTTGTAAAATCGAAGAATTACCTCTTGATGATACAACTGCGGAATATAATCAATATTTTTTGGGAAGGGTATACAAAGTTAAGCGAAGTCACCGTTTACCCGATTTTGTCCTATTTTTTTATTAACTTCTACATTTTGAAGTGTATATAAGTGTAATAATTGAACAATGAAATAATTCTAAAATTAAATTATTCGACTTCTCAGAGAAAATTAATTAAACGAGGAGCGTTAAGAATACTGCCTAAACGAGTATAATTTGATAAACCTAGTGAACTATAAACGAACGATGGAACAAGTCAAAAGTGAACTAATACTTTCTCAAAAATATTATTACATGTTAGGGACTGTCCGGACATAGTTTTCACTCATCGTGGTGAAATATACTTGAAATGTTCAGTGAATCTGAAACTCAAATTTTTAAGGAAATATAACATCGGTGTCATGAACAATTCAATTTTGTTTTGTTTATGAGTGACAAATGTGTGAGCATAGTAATTACGGAGCTACATACATTTAATCTACCATGATCCATAATTGAAAAAAAATCGACTGATTTGAAAAATAATGATAATATAATTTATTTCAAACATTCGTTGTTTCCAAACAGTAAAACATGTAAACTATATTATTATAAAGGATGCTGATCTCTCGTCAAACGATAATCAGGCATCTGCTAATTTTTTCGTAATATTATGTCACACTAAACGTTTTGTCTAATTGAATACATATATCTACCATTCATGTGGTCCTTTATTATTTTTAAAGGAATATCTATAAAATTAATGCACCTGCGCACATAAGGAGGGGATAATGCGGCTTCGGCCTCCTTGCAACCAGAGGCAGGTAACTCATATTCACTAAATTTGTTTTGTTACTAGTTTTCCAAAGTAACGAAAGTCTATCAGTATCTTAATTGAAAACACATAATTAACGATAAATCAACACATATTTTTATATTTTTTAATTCAGAATAAATAAAACATAAAGTCAGCTGGAACTCCTCCTTTAATCTGCTCTAACCAGAAAAATCCTATTGACATCACTGTAATAGATTTTCCGATTAGTAATCAGGTAACCAGTTAAAGTGGCCAGTAGCAACCAGAAGTAGCCAGTAGTAACCAGTTGAAGTAGCTATACAAATGAAAATTGTCAATAACAAGCGTAGTGAACGAAGTCAGTTAACTAATGAAGTTGAACATAATGACAAGTGTATTACCAGTTATCGAACTAGCTATGTACAAGGCCACAAGAAGCAGACAGCGCATATCTTCCCTGAGAAATCAAGAGGCCTTAGCCCTTCGTGGGATTGTATAGGCTAATAATAATAACTACGTTTTCACGGCGGTTCGCCCCACTGTGCCGTGCCACCGCCGCCGCCGCTGTGAACTGGGTCGCACAACCGGCCACCTCCTACTCCTCCTCTCCTCCATCGTCCCCGTCCCCGTCCCCGCTTGCACTCCGAATGAAAGTCCATCCCGCGCGCGTGTGTCTCTGCCGCCGCCGTCCGCACTCGCCCGCGCCCGCGCGCGCGCGCGCGCACTCACACACACATACACACACAGCGGGTCCGCGCGCGGGTCGTGGGAACGCCTGACGGCGGGTCGCCAGCGAACCCCGGAGTGGGGGCGTCGGACGCGGTGAAAGAGGTGGAGGTGGCGGCCCCCGGAGAATGGGTAGGCGATGGAGGTGGTCCAGGTTGTGGAGGAAATGAGGTCCGGCGAGGCGGATCAGAGGAGGCTGTGGAAACAATACAGGCGACGGAGAAATTGGAGATGCAGTTGATTCGTGTGGACACTGTGATGGGAGGAGCGTCAGAAGAAAGTTGTTGAGGCTCCGTACCTTAACACAATCGAAAGGTTGCAGGAATCGTTGGCAAAATTGGTGCAATTATGAATATTTCTTGTACCGAGGATATGGGGGCTTCGTTTCACAAGGAACGAAATCACATCCCTAACAAACTGCTAATCCTTGTGCCACTAATTCCCTGAATTGAAAAAGATGACCGATTTGCAATGGATTTTTCCTGGAGCTAGAAGATTTGTGCGATCTGAAAAACTGTAGAATGAAAAGGTCTAAAAAGATTGAAAGAAAAGCAGAGAAATATTGATATAGCTAAAGTTGCGTAGGCTATGAAAATTGTGCAGAATTAGGGAGCTCAAAGGAAAATAAAACACTTTTGTGTACAGAAGATTATGAAGTAGACGTCGGCGAGGAAGTACAGCGAAAAGTACAGCCAAACCAGGCATTGATATTTCGCACCCTAATGCAACAGGGCCACAAATCTAAAATCACTCTTTTCGCAGGAGAGCTTTCGAAAGTTTTCTCGAGTGCATTTAAAAATATTTATTGAGTTTAAAAAATTGAATTGCTGTTACTTGGCTATTTATTAAAATAAAGAAATGGTATTGTTGCATATCACGTAATGCAAAACGAGGAATTTAAAAATGGGTGTATCTCAATTTTCACTTTTTCGGAGACGTGGCCCTCTTGCATTAGGGGTAGGATTTCTGGTGTATGTGTGTGTGTGTGTGTGTGTGTGTGATTGCGTGCGTGTGTGTGTAGGCGTACGCACGTGTATGTGTACGCGCGTATATGTGTACGCACGTGTATGTGTACGCACGTGTATGTGTACGCGCGTGTATGTGTACGTACGTGTATGTGTACGCGCCTGTGTATGTGTTCATGTACGAGTGTGTATGTGTGCGTGTGTGTGCGTGCGTGCATGTACGTGTGTGTATATGTTCGTGAGTGTTTGGTAAGCGCGGCGTTACAGAACACCAGAGTAACCTTTCGCCGATTGCCGCCCCCACCCAGCGCCCTCGCCCCATCTGGAGCACGCACTCTCTTGGGCAGGTGTGTCCCCCACCCACGGGCTAGCGGCTGACCCGCGCGAACAACCACTCCCCACTCTTCGCCCTCCTTCCCTCTTATCCCCCTCCCCCCCACTAGAGCGTAACTCTCCACAAAAGGCAACTCTCCTTTACATCCCCGTCATTTTTTGCGTTTGTTGAGTCATCTCAGTAATATGATTTCGAATTTTTGGTCGTAAAACCGGAGTTTATGGTTCTTTTGGGCTGTAACTTCGCACAAGTGTCAGGATTAAGGTCTGTAAGTGCTGTTCCAAAGACGGATAAGATTGGTGGAGGTGGCGAGGAGAGACATGCAATTTCGACCCCAAAAGTCGGGATGTAAGTGTACGTATATGTACGTATGTGTGTATGAACGTAACACGCGCTAATGTCAGAGTAGTAGCTTTGGAGCTGAAACTTGGTAACTACGCCAGGAGTAAAATATAGTGCTGTTCCGAACATCATTAAGATAACCATTAAGAAGATCATTATTTTAATTTTTCGTGGTACTTTACACAAAAGCCTCTGTGACATTTTTCATTTTTTTTAAATACCTGCAATTTTTAAAATTTTTTTAAATACTACAGAGTCCATTAATAAAAATGGTGAAGTTTCAATTTTTACTACAATATATGAAATTTTGAAAATAGCAAATTTCAAAATTTATTTTCCAACTTGTCCTACATTTCTACAAATAAAACCAGAAATTTCTTTCTCGATACCATACATACCTCAATTTTATATCAATTTTTTTTTAGGAAAAGTCACGGGATTCTTTTCAAAATTGTCAGGGGCCCAGACTGCCCGTCTTAACACACCTTCGTGGGTTGGGAAATAGTTGATTGATATTTCCGTCTTATTCTGACTATTCTCCTCCCGTCTATCCTGTTCCAAGTATTCCACTCAGCTAACTCCTCTCCAAATCTTCTCGCGCCACCCTTTCGTACTTTTGCGTGGCGTACACCGCCCTACTAACTCTCGCACTTGGGCTTATTCTTTTCTGTCTCACTACGAGCTCTCCGCAACATTCCATTCTCATTCCATCCTGTTTCACTCGTAGCAGGGCACAGGATGGAATCGTACCATCTCTCAGTTACCCGATATGTTCCTACGTCTCAGGCCGTACCCGCTCCGTTTCTACTCCATTCCTTGGAGCCCTGCCCGACTTGCCACATTTTTCTTCTCCGTGTTTTCCTGCGCCCGTCTCACTCTGATGTAATCCGTTCCATCCCGTCCCCGTATCCGTATCCCCCGCGTCCCATCCATCTGTTGTATCACTCCGGTCCCCCTCTCTACAACCCGTCCCACTCATCCCCATCATTTTGTCAGGAATTGCTTCCCGTCTCACTCTGAAGAGGTCCGTTTGACTCGTCAAAACTCCGAACCCACTCTACCCCGATCCGCTCTCCCTAATATACCCTACAGATCACCCTTCCCTGCCCGTCACGCCCCTACCCGCTCCTCCGCGGCCCGTCCCGACCAGCCTCTCTCCACCGCCTCGCTCCCGTTCCTCTCGGGACCACCCTGCCCCATCAAACCCAGTCCCGTCTCATTTCCTCCCGTCCCGTCTCATCTTGTCTCGTCCCGTTTTCGTCTCGTCTCATCCCGTCTCGTCTCATCCCGTCTCGTCTCATCCCCTTTCGTCTCATCCCCTCTCGTCTCATCCCCTCCCGTCTCATCCCCTCTCGTCTCATCCCCTCTCGTCTCGTTCGTCGAATTCCATCCCAATACATCCAACTGCGGCCTGCCTCGCCCAGTCCAGCCCAGCCCCGCACCGTCCCGTCCCACTCCACGCCGCCCCGCCCGCCGGCGGCGGCCAACGAGATCGTTTCGCTTTCGCAGATAGACGCGCGCGCCGCCGCGAGCGCGCACGGCCTGGACTTGCGCGATATTCGGGCGATGGAGCCGCTTTCCTGGCCTCGATCCGACCCCGCCCGGCGCGGTCCCTGCCCCTCGCCCCACCCACTCCACGCTACTCCCCTCCCCTCCACAGCCGCCGGCCGACAACCGGCTTATCGCGAGGAATTATTTCGATCGGACCTGCCTTCCGCAAGCGGCGTTTCTCCAGGCGGGCGTTGCGGTGGGCGCGGCGGCGATCGCACGCCTACGTCACGCGTCGGTCAGCTGACGCACGCGCACTGGAAATTTCTCCCACGCGGGGTAAACTGACACTCTGCTCGTCTCATTGCTAAAACTAATGAATTCTTAAATTTGAGTGATTGTATCAATTAGTAAATTACTGTTTAATCAAGTATGTATCACTGCGGGATTTAGTGATACATCAATTGTATTGATTATATGAATAATGAATAACTGTTATATGTCTTAGTAAACTAGTTGACTATTATTATTATTATTATTATTATTATCATCATCATCATCATCATCATCATCATCTCCGTCTTTACCACGAGCTGCCCATCTCTCTAAAACATCTTCCAGTTATGGTGAAAATAATGATACTGTCTATAATTAATGGTCGTGTACTTAAAATTGCTGAATTTCCCTCACCACATGAAATCTGAATAACACTGTTTTTACTTTTAGTGCTTCACCACAAATATATTTACGACAAATGAAATTATGGAAAACGTTTCAAGCTTTCTGACTCCGGACTAATTATTTTATTGGATGGTCAATTACAGATTTTAAATCCGAGTATATATTTAATTGCGTTGCGTTTATTGGATAATTTTGATGTGTCAGATATTGTTTGGTTTTATTGTTTAAACTCTCTGAGTGTTACGCTTATTATCAACGAAAACCAATGTTCTTCTGATCTAAGAATTGGTTCATATTGTTGCACAAATAAACTGTTTACACATTAATTGTAATATACATTTCCAGGAAGTCATGAGTCACTTTTATCCTGCACCTTTGCTGAGTCCTTATGACTCATTCGTTAAGAGATACAGATTACCGGAGCATTTCAATAAATCACGATGATCTCTGGCACGATCGTATGTACACCGCTACATTAATCTTTTGCTTCTTCCCACGAGAAAATCGAGTCTGGAGCAATACCTGTCATCCACTGAGACGAATACTCCGTCTGGAGGATGAATGCATGAATTCATTTGCAAACTGCAAGTTCGCTACCCATCATGCCTGAATACCTTACAACAGCTTGGTTGGCTCATAGCGTACCGCAGAACCACTCCACAAATATGCCCCTTATACGTGAAGAACTTGTGACGAGAAGGAATGCTTAGTAAATTATTCCATTAACGACGGCCCAGTTCTAACTTACATTTAATATGAATTGGGATTTCATCAGTTGTGGGTGGTTAAACAAGTGTAAAATAAGGTAAAATTAAGTGCTTTAAAGGAATATTTCCTTGGGTTCAATTTTACAAAGGATGAAGTTGATCAGTAATGATTGATTTAAATCAGTTCATTGATTTGTTGGCAAATATGCTCGCTATCACTTTCGAATCACTTATATTATTTGAATTAAGAAATATAACTCCAAATGTACAGGTATGGAAACGACAATTAATAAAACGTAACAAAAGTTCTTAAATGACATTTAAAATAAAGGAGAAATCGTGGCCAAATCGTACCACATCAGAGATCTACTAGTATTGTCACTTCACAACTATGCTCACCTCTTAAAAGCCAACACGGAGAAATCGAGTCCGCGCAAAGGTCTAGAAAAGTATAGTAAGGTCACTGAGCATCTTACAGAAAATTCATCTCGTTTTACTCACAAAGCATGTTTTGACGAGCGCCAAGTACATTCTGATGTTATTTTCTTCTAAATGCTCTTAGTTGTATGGGTTTCTCTCGGGAAGAGAAGGGGACTTGAAGAAATAATTTCAAACTCGGTGCTTATGCGACATAAGAAAATGTCAAGGAAGTCATTTTACAAAAAGATCCTTAATTTTTTGTTTACCAGCCGTTACAGGTCCATATAATGTACCTCTCGAAAGACAGATCCGCTGTTAGAGGAGAAACTACTAACTCTGTGGTCCATCAAAGTGCTTCTATCACGGTAGCAAGAACTGCTGAAGTACTCCTGAGAATTTAGCGGACTCTTATTTTTACGAAATTGTCTGTAGACTGCACTATGCTAAAACCTGCTTGAAACTAAAGAAAATAAACTTTTTCTTCGATATTTATTAAAAAATTAAGAAAATTATTCATTGAATATTATTCTTGAATTTGTTGGTTTTATTTTTTAACTGAGCTATGTAAATCTATATTTCTTTTCCTGCTCAAAGTGATTTCTCCAACTTTATTCAGTAACTTCAAATATTGCGTTGGAAATATTTAGTGAAATTTCAACGTATGCAAAGAAACGCTTTGATTGACATTGAACCGTGCGAATATAGGATGGAAAAGTTATTCCAAGCGAAAGCTGTGACGGAGTTTCAAAGGCTTTCAGTCCACAAGTATGTAATTTCAGTGATCATTGCCACACAAATATGTCCCGAGCCTTCGATTCGAGGTTCCGCCCAAGTCCTTATATTTTTCGTTTCCTTCGTCATCCTTCCACAGTATTTTAAAATAAGGATATCAAGGCACTTATTCTCAAACGTATGGCACTTTTCACGTATCTACTAAATCCTTTTAGTATCCAATTGCTGGACTTATCACTTCGTCATCTTTTCATTTTGGTTAGTCATTGAGCTGATTTCCAAACTTTACCAGTAATATATTTCAATATTCTTCGGTAGAGTGCAATCTCTGGTAAGGTTACAAGTTGTCCATAGACGCTATTGACTCTTTAAGTTTATCGAAGTAGATCCAGACGTTTTCTCAAGTGAAAGCTGAGATATGACACGTCATCGCAAAACTATATTAAACTGACCGATTTTGACACGAAATCTGACCGGTAACATGATCTTTATTTTGTTTCATTTCTGACAGATAAAATGTTGATAACTTCAATATTTTACGGGTCGAATTCACTTTTACTCATATTTTTTATTGCATTGCTCAAAAATGATTCTTTTAAAAATATTCCGAATGTCAAATTTTCTTCCAGTCCATTGTTGTCTGAATTGTATTATAATAATATTTATTGCTGTAAATAATAATAATAATTATTATTATTATTATTATTATTATTATTATTATTATAAATATTTAGGAATCGTACGATCACAGAAGTTCAAAGATTTGTCTGATAAGGGAACATTTGCAGATTATAATTACAAGAAATATTCGATTTATCCCGCCTCTAATACTGATCCTAGTCGTGGCGGCAGTTGAAAGTGCTGTCGTTTTTTCAGCGTCGCCAACTATACACACGACGCTCGTCCTCGCATACTTGAAGACACTCCCCCGATCGGCAACCACCCTTTCGACACCAACTCACACGGGTGATTGATTCGTGATCCTGCCCTTGATATTTTCCTTCCTGTCGGCAACCTTTCGCCACGATTTGGATTGTAAATGACTTTCCAACAGGCATTCTTAGAGTCCTGAGTCCTTCTTAGCATTACATGATTGGTTCATCACCTCGCGCGTACCTTGCGTCTCAGTCAGTCGAAGACTGCCGGGAGCGGCCAGTGCGGAGGAGACTGTCGCGAGACGCTCGTCGAGCGAGCGAGAGTGTGTCGACAGAGAGGTGGGCTGCCAAGAGCGCTCGTCACATATTCTGTGCAAATCGCGAATGCTCCGTGACTCACCGAAACCCGCATTTGAAATTGTAACTACGCAGCGCAAGGTCGGGCGCCCGTCCACGGGTACGGCGTATGTGAAGCCAAAGACGGTCGCGGTGTGCAGGATTTGCAAACCAATGAGATTTCTTAATCCTGATCTTTTGAGATCTATGTATACGGCGTTGGCTACCAAAAGAGCGTTTTTTTTTGTCTCGCTGGCAACTCACAACGAAGGCGTGATCTGGGTGTAGCCTGGGAAATAGGTGCATTAAGTTGTGTTTATTTCTTGGGGTCTTCCGCCCTTGTGCAAATTCTGCATCTAGCCTTGAGTATTTCCTTGGATCTATTTATGTTGTGGAAGTAAAAACTGCAATTTAGTTTTAGAATCATATTAAAAACTCATCATCTAATATCTAGCTTATAATAATTAGGTTGTGGTCGTGTGGATATTTGGAAGTAGCTGCTTGTGTCTGTTAGTAATTCTTCTCCTTTTTTTCTATTGCGTTAGATTTGACAGGAGAGCGTTTACTTATCTATGAGACTGAAAAACAGCCAATTTGTTTTTCAATGAAAGTAGAAATAAAGAAAATAGAAATTAAATTAAATAAGAAAAACTGTAAGAGAATTATTTACAATAAGCGAAAATATTTCCAGAACTATAATTATATGAAATATAGAAACAAATGTGCTATTCTGTCGGCTTTTTAATAAAGATATTTTATACTTTTATGCAATTTATTTATTTACATCATAAGTCAATTATTACTCTAAGTTCACCAGCCCCTTCACCAGCACTTTCACAAAATTCATGTCCTACATCATACCCTACACCATCTCTTCTTCCTCCTCTATAACCATCTCCCTATCGCTTTCTTTACCGACGTTGAATCAAAGCCGCCCCAGTCACCAACTAGCACCCCCACAATGTGTTTCTTGGCTGGAGCGGAACTCCCCTGGGAGAGATACATGGAGGTGGAAAACCCTACAGGCAAAGTGTACGTCGGCGCCGGATATGAAGCGGAAAACATCACTCTTAATATTACTTACATTACACTCACGGGACAAATATCCAACGTAACTAATGCCCCTGAAATTAATAAAGTCTCATTACACACCAATCTTCCACCACTGTCTGTCACTGCCATACCTCTATCACTTACGCCTACCATCCCTGTCCCCTTTCATTGCTATCGTTGCCGTCACTACGCGACTTTCACCGCCGTCAACTCATAGCTATCACCACAGACATCTCACTGCTATCAGTACCGTCACCTTATTGCTATCATCGCTGTCACTTCACTGTTCTCACCACCGTAACCTCGCCACTACACCACCGTCACAGCAGTGCTGTCACCACCGTCACCTCACCGCTATCACCTCCGTCTCGTTATCGCCACCGCCACTTCATCATCGCTGCCACCACCGCCTACACCCAGCCGCATCGAGAGTCCCCAGATACAGAGAGTAGCGTAACCATCGCTATTTAATATCCTCCCACCCGATAGCCCCATCAAACAGAATTCAGAAATTGAACAGAAATTATCACAATTGGTGAAGTAATAGAGATTTTTAAGAATATTGGTTTGAGATAGATTCATGGTTCTCAACACCCAGACTACCACACATTTCCAATTTTCCTGACAACCGGATATAAAATGGCGGGATCGGTGGAACAATGGAATGCGCCACGATTTCTCTAACTTTGCCCTCCAGGCCACTCAAGGCCCATCTTCGCGATGGAATACCACACATTTCGTGTCTTTCTCGGTCTTGCCGGTAGAAGTCGCATGATTGCAAGCACTGCTTGATACGGTCGCGATCATGCGAAATCTAGCGGAAAGACTGAGAAAGATGTGAAATACCGTCACATATTCCATCGCGAAGATGGGATTTCAGTGGAATTGAGGGACAAATTAGGAAATTCGTAGTGTAAGGACTGGCGATGGGAGTTCAGTGGAATTGAGGGACAAAATTAGGAAATTCGTAGTGTAAGGACTGGAGATGGGATTTCAGTGGAATTGTGGGACAAAATTAGGAAATTCGTAGTGTAAGGACTGGAGATGGGATTTCAGTGGAATTGAGGGACAAAATTAGGAAATTCGTAGTGTAAGGACTGGAGATGGGATTTCAGCGGAATTGATGGACAAAATTAGGAAATTCGTAGTGTAAGGACTGGAGATGGGATTTCAGTGGAATTGAGGTACAAAATTAGGAAATTCGTAGTGTAAGGACTGGAGATGGGATTTCAGTGGAATTGAGGTACAAAATTAGGAAATTCGTAGTGTAAGGACTGAAGATGGGATTTCAGTGGAATTGAGGGACAAAATTAGGAAATTCGTAGTGTAAGGACTGAAGATGGGATTTCAGTGGAATTGAGGAACAAAATTAGGAAATTCGTAGTGTAAGGACTGGAGATGGGATTTCAGTGGAATTGAGGGACAAAATTAGGAAATTCGTAGTGTAAGGACTGGAGATGGGATTTCAGTGGAATTGAGGGACAAAATTAGGAAATTCGTAGTGTAAGGACTGGAGATGGGATTTCAGTGGAATTGAGGGACAAAATTAGGAAATTCGTAGTGTAGGGACTCTAGCCGCGTCCGCCCCGCCCCGCCGCGCCGCCGCGCCGCCGCCCTCGCCGCTTTCGCAGGCAAAGCCCGGCGCGGCGCCTTGGCGGGTGTGCGACGTCGTGAGTCCGCGGGCGGTCGCGAGTCCCTGATGGATGGCGGGGCGTCGAGCTAATAAGTCAAGACGCGTCTATCGCTTTCCCGCGCGCTGACGTCCCACAGACGGCGCTCACTCCGAACGGGGACGATGCTCTTCTTTATTGTTTTTTTTCCTTTGTGGCGTGGCTGAGTGCGAACGAATGCGATGTCGTTTGTCGAGCAGATGTCGCACGCGTCGTTTGATATGGAAGAAATGGAGGGTGTTATAATTCCGTTCAATTATGCCTTATTTTACGTGGCGAGACTCAAGCCAAAACAACACATAATTGTGTTTTTTATTCTTAGTGTATCTTAGAATCTCTTTCAAGCCTTTTACTTTAACCCTACTTCGATAAAGTATTTAAATATTCAAATGAAGCACATGGAAATAATTGCTCTTTCTAAAGTGTGAGAATTCAAGTCAGTAAGAAAATTATCGAAGCATCCTCTTGCTTTAATTAGATGTCGTGTTAATATGATTGTTCTGGAAGTAATTTTGCTGTAATTAATAATCGTTAAATTCCATAATTATATGTACATGTCTGTTTCCCTCACCATTCAAAATTCTTTAGAGAAATTTTAATTAATTTCGAACATGAAATGTTGTAGATTTAATAATAATTTTTTTGGTTTTCAAAATATTTTCTTACTCTCTTGCAATATTTAGTTTTGAAATATTTCCTCAACTTCATCTCTAATCGAATATACAAAATTAACTTTTTTAGCGAAGGTTTTGAAAATCAGAATATTCGAAAGTCATATAAATAAGAACGATCAACTCTAATGCCATAAAATGAATAACAACGATGTAATAATAATTATATATTTTTTGTAGCCAAGCTTACGATTTTGGAGCCTTCCCTTCCGACTATTTATAAAATTTTAAACGTGTTCTAGACAATTCTGTTACAATTTTGTGAAGGACACGAACGGGTGAAATTTTGGCTCGACGTAATTAAAGACTTTATTAATCGAGTTCCTATGGAAAATAACAACTTGGCAGATATTCAAGCACAAGGTAATTTAGTGTATAGAAACTATACCTACTGATTGCCTCCAAGCTGAAGATAATTTTCAAAAATCAGACCGTGTCTATCATAAAAAAATGTTGAAACAAATCGTGGTCAGTACCTCGTCGGTAGATTGTTTCTTTCAAAGGAATGATTTTGCCCCAGGTTTTAAAATTCTCCGTGTTTGACATTCTCTTTCTTTTTACGGTTGAAGTTTACGTTAGTACTCTCACACGAAAACGCTATAAAAAGCATTTTGAACGCTCAGAGCAAGGGCACTCAAGGCAGAGTGCCAAATGGGGAGTCTGAATGGTTCTGCCTAAGCACTCTTCTGGTATTCCAAGAATTTACGATCGCCTCCTAAACCATTATGCGAAGTACCGCGAGTTACTGAGCAACCACACGAACGGCTACAAGAGATTAGCGGAATTCATTGTGTAATGTCGAGCTTTCGCAGTGCGACTTTCAGCTCCGGAACACATGTTCCTAATTTGCTTACGGTTGCTAACAGTAAATCTTGGTTTGTAAAACAAACACTAAAACTGTTTCCAAATTGTCGGAGGTTGGACGTGGTTTTTGCCAGATAAGACTTCTATAATGGAAAAGTACAAAAAATCGTGTAAATTTAATGGGACCGGCGAGAATCGGATAACCGAATACTCAAGTTCAATAATTTTCTAAATTATCTGCGTTTGTGTTTTGATTTCACATTAGCAAAGTAGGTTGAGATCGAAATACCATCAAATACATAGAAACAAAACAGAAAAAAATAATTATTTTTGTAGAGCATACATACACATGATGCTGTATTAATAATAAAGTAGTGTACTTAATTTGTACTATTATTCATATTAATTAGAGAGAGAAATTATAATAATGTGAGACTATAAAACATGTAGTAAGATTAACACGACTACGATTTTTGTCTCCCCAAATACAGTACAGTGCAGTTCAGAGTACGTAACTCAGTAGTGTAAATGTCAGGTAAAACACTGCCTTGCTTGCGCAATAGGCATCAATGAGAAGATAGCTAGACAAATTTGAAAATCGCGGGATTCATGCGTATGTTAAGCGGTATGACAAGTGGTTGTGATATACACGTATATTGTTTTGAATTGTAGCCGTAGCATAAATACATTTTAATTTAAGTTGTTGTAACGAATAATACGACCCATATGCTGAATTTCAACGTGCATTTCTTCTTTTCGCTGTAATGTGTAACTTTAGCTAACAATTTCATTGGCTGAATCCGTTTTCTCTTCTCCAAAAATAAGCAATTCTTGTTTCTACATCATACTTCACCGGTTGTAATTGTTTATCCGCGAGTAACCGCATCATTCTTACGTGAGCGAAGAAGAGCCTTTCGCAGACTTTTCCGCGACGAAGGAGGTGGAGGAGATGCACGAGAAGGAGGATGATAGAGGGATGCGAACATTTCGTGCCTCATTTCCTCTTCTCCTACTTCCGCTCCCGCAAGTAGATACGAGTAGTTGCCTCTAGCATGCATTCGCTCGCTGCATCCAGCAACTCTTGTTTGACGCTGCTGACCACAGTACCTTTGCTACTTTTATAATTTCCAAAGTATTTTCGTTCGTTATATTCCGTTTATTTAAAACTGAAGCACGATGAAATGAATGGTTTTAGGGCAGTGAAAGATAAGCCACACCTAACCACAGCTATTCGTAAATGGTAACATCTCGATTTTGGTCCGTGTGAGACTCATCTTGTACTACCCCCAAACTGTTCATAAATATTTCAAGACATATTAGTAAAAAGATAAGTCCACACTTTCGCAAAAGCGGAATACTAACATCAACGAGTACCGGGAGGCTTGCTGTGGCTCGTGTGGCTCATCTTCTTACTGCTCCAAGCGCTTCAAAATAAAATATTTTGAAAAGAAATGAAATGAATAATTCAAAGAACAATCGCAATTACTGAAATTTGTTATCAACCTACAATTTTGTTAGCAAGTTAGTTTTGCAGTATTATATTTATTGCGGTTTATATACACGTTACGTATCCAAATACACGTACGTATTTTCTGATTTTCATTGCCTGACACATCGTTTTCTTGTTGAGTAGTGTGATTTAACAATTTGAATAATTAGTGTTTGCGGCGTTCGCACACATACGGTACATTCTAACGCACTCCTCTTTATTGGAATTATCACTTTTCGATATCCTCTGTAGAAGGCTGTGGATTAAAACTAAATGGAATTTACAAGAAAGATGTGGAACTCAGGAAGAGAACATATGTTGGTACAAAATCGCGCCCTTAAAGAGTTGTTCGCGAGACATTAGATACTAAAATCTCTTAGATAATGAAAAGAACAATGAGGCTTTTCCTAAAAGGATGCACACAGCCTCAAGGAATGAAAATGCTTGTTTACGATTTGAGCTGGAAAGCTTTTACGTAAGTTAAACGATTTAAAACGTTGTCCGACCACTTCAGCCATTCACCAGAAAAAAAAAAACAGTACTCGCGGAACATCAGAATTAGAAATCTCTTCTTATAATTGGACATTCTTGGTTTATCTCTCTCTTCTCGTGCAATTTAAAACATGTCAATCTCTACAGTAAAATTCTGACAGTGAGTATAAGATACATTTCAAAATTTCTCTTCAATCGATTCATTACATTCCTTACTTTCATTATTCTACTTTCAATGTCCGTTAAGCTTCAGAGAGCGAAAACGCCATACGCAGGAAGAACACATCGTTAGAAATATGATCTAAATATGAGGATTTGATAACGCGTATAAAGCTACCAAGTTTTTAACGTCTTACACATAGATCAGGTCATTTCTCATACCATAAATTATTCTTAAATTCTCTATAAATTATTCTTTGTAAGTATTGATACATCATATTGAATTACATGAAAAGTATTCCCATGCACGTGTATTTATATCGGTTAATAATTATTGATCGATAAAATACGGGATATATTTGAACGAACGTGACTCGTTGCGGTGTATGGGTTTCGGATTCATCGCGTAGCCGACACATGCACACGCGGACGCGCAACTGCCATTCCTCCCGCGGCGCCGTCACCTCGGCGACCTGCGGCGTCCGTGACAATTCGGGCCGGTGTCCAAGCCGTGAGGCAACGCCACGGAGCTCCGCGGGGCCGTCGTGCGCGGCGTTACATCACAGGCCACCGCCGCGCCGCGCCGCGCCGCGCCGCGCCGCGCAGACCGTCCCACATTCACCGCGCGCCTCTTCGCCTTCCCCAGCGCAGCCAACCCTTCCCCGCCGACCTCCCGTCCTGCCGTTCTCCCGCCCCGTTATCCTGTCGTCCTCCTCACATTCTTCTTCTCTGTCGTCCCGCCATTCTCCTGCCCTGCCGTTCTCCAGCCCTGCCATTTTTAGACCTGCCTTTTTTCTTGCTCTGCCATCCTCCGTCTTTCCGCCTTTCCTTCCAGTTCTCCATCCTATCCCGCCCTTCTGTCCTGTTCTCCCGTCCTGCCATCCTGCCGTCCTGCCGTTCTGCCGTCCTGCCGTCCTGCCGTCCTGCCGTGCTGCCGTCCTGCCGTCCTGCCGTCCTGCCGTCCTGCCGTCCTGCCGTCCTGCCGTCCTGCCGTCCTGCCATCCTGCCGTCCTGCCGTCCTGCCGTCCTGCCGTCCTACCACCCTGCCACCCTGCCACCATTGTCACGGTGCCACCCTGCTAACCTTGCGCCCAACCGTTCTGCTATTCACGCGCCTGCCCGTTTTTCTGTTAGTATACCGTTTTCTTGTTATTTCGTCTTCCAATCCACGTTAACTGCAGTCATTTACATGTAGTGATCAAGATATAAGAGACAAAAAAGTCTCCGTATTTCGTTGACTCTCATCGTCTACGTAAAGCCATTCATAGCGCAAAATTTTCATTTTTTAGAATTCTTATTCTTTCTGAATTCTCTGTAAAACAATTTATTTCTACTTCCCTCTTAATCTACGTTTCCATTCTCTGCTTCCTCTCTCTAATCATTAGATTTATTAATGTATGTTCATTGATATGTGTATAAGGTATGATGAATTGATGATCTAATCATCAGTATGTTAGCATTTTCTTTGCAAAAGACCTCCAAAGTATTTCTACGAACGCTTCGTTAGCATCATTACGTGCTCCTGAGGATGAACGGGCGGAGGAGGCGAGCGTGCCGGAAAGTAAGCGAGCTTGCGGGGGAGCGTGCGTACTCTCTGAATCTTAATCAGTGAAATTGTCGCTGATTGAATCAGTGAGAGACGAAGTCACTGATATCTTCAGTCGAAATGTGTAGTTTCGCTGACAATCAGCGAATATGCGAACCTTTTCGTAATGACCGCCAGCATTTCACTGGATCGTCAGTGATAAAAGTGCCGCGCCACCTTCGTTCACTGATAGATCAGTGGTTCACGTGCTGCTGTTTTCACCGATTTCACAGATTCAAACTGAAGTTTCACTGATTCAAAAAGTGGATCCGATTTTCACTGATTTGTTCATTTCAATTCACTGATTGTCAGTGGCAAGGTTATAACTGACACCGTCAGTGAATAGTCATTGTCAATCAGTTGTTTTTCACTGATTCAGACTGAGAGAGTACTGTGGAGCGTACCGCATTCCGAGCGCGGTGGCGGCGGCGGCGGCGGCGGGCCGCCTCTCCAAATACGCGCTGCCTCGCTGCGGCGGCTCGGGGTTAGCCAGTTGCGACGGCTGCAGCGGCGCCACCTCTAATGGCCATGCGGGCCCCTCCCCCTCGCACACGCGCGCAGGAATGACGGCAGGCGGGCGGCGGCCGGGGGCCAGAGGTTGGAAGACGCAGGAATGACGTCGGAAGAAAGAAGACGAGAAAGGAAGTTGCATCGACGCGGAGGACGAAGGTTAAATGCAGTCTTCGCGACACCACAAGCATCTTTCTGCCTTTAACGGTTCTTAAGATTACCCTACTTTGCACGGGTTTGGGTTGTCAGTGCGAATGGAACGTGAACCAAATAATCGGTTCAAATATGTCTTGAGTTGTTAAATGTTCTACTAGTCCCTATATTTTGCGTCGATTAATACCAATTACTTGCCTGTACTGAATGAAACTTTTATCAATCAATACATAATTGTTGATGTAATTGATAGATGTTATACTAATTTGTAGTTATTTAAATATATTTAGACTATTACTAAAGCATTGTGAACGAGACGGACACGGCGGAGATAATGTATGCATTCTAAATTACTACAACTAATAGGCACATTTTTTAGATATCCTCTGAATATAGTATAATCCAGTATTAAGCTAAATTGATTGATTGATAAAAGTGTTACACTGGAATAAATAACTTTATTTTTCGAGCGTTATATAAATGTGCTAATTAGTGCCTTTGAAAAATTCGTTGTCATAACCGTGTTCAGAACAAAAATCCTATGTACCGAAGATATACCATCTGACTTTTGTAACATCACAATTTAGTTTCCTTGTGCCAATCAACGATCTTCCAAGAAAAATTACATAACTAAAAATGAGCCATTTGAAACGAATTTCTCCATGGATTATAATCGCCGCTATCCAAACAATACGGCTCCGCAGGCAACGTTTCCCACATTTGATCTCCCCTCGCATGCGAAGTTCCGAGCCATGTGTGCTCGCGCGCGTGTCGAATAGGCGATGTGGCGTGTGCAGTGTCTCGCGCGGGCGGTCGCAAGGTCCCGCCTCGCGCAGCCCCGCCCCCTCCCGCCCCGCCCATCCCGCTCGCTACGTTTGCCCAACAACGCGCGTCGGCCCGCCGCCCGCCGCCCGCCGTTTGTCGTTCGCTGTTTGCCGTTAGACGTTTGTCGTTTGTTGTTTGTCGTTTGTCGTCTCGCCGTTTTCCGTTTGACGTTTGCCGTTTGACGTTTGTCGTTTGTCGTTCGCCGTTTTCCGTTCGCTGTTTGCCATTTGCCGTTCTCCGTCTGCCGTTCGCCTCCCGCCCTAGTTGTTACCCATGTTCCTAGCCCTTCCACTCACTACCATTAGCTGTACACCATTACCACAATTATTATATTTTATTATTGTCATTCATCATACTTACTCTTCATCAGCTTTGTCTCCTTTTAGCCTTGGTAGGACGTTTCTCATATCATCCTTCATTAACTTTCTCGTAAAAAGAATTACCATAACTTTTTTACTCAATTGCTATCGTTATTAAGTGATTAAGAGTACATGCTAATCGCTTTCACGTAATCTGTAAATCATTTTTCCATTCAGAAATGTTGGCCGTTTTAACTTTCGCTCATTCAGCTGGAGCGTCAACGCTTATTTTGAGAGTATTGTGAGATGTACGCGACATACAGTTTCACTGCCTTTGTCACCGCTTTCCACCTCTCACTCACTCGCTCGCACGCCGCTGCCACTTGCCTCCCCCGCCCGCTAGCACTGCCTCCCTTTCCACCGCCATCTCCCCTCCCCGCTGCGGCGCGCCAGAGTGCGGCGCGGCGGTGGCGCTGGCGGCGGCGCCGAAGCGGAACAAACGGGTCAATGGGATTCATATCGGGCGAGTCACTCACACACGGCTGGGCGCCCGCGCGCGCGGGAGCGCCCGTCCCTGTTGCCGACGCCGCGCGCGCGCCACCGTCCCGGTTCACGTCCTTCGTGTCGCCTCACGTGCCTCTGCGTCGCTTTACTTTTCCTCTCGTAGCCTTACGTCGCTTCGCCTCGCCACGGGTTATCTCACGTCAGGTCGCCTCACGTCGCGCACGTTGGGTTGCTTCATCCCACGTCACCTGAACTCGCCTCACGATCCTTACCGCTCATGTCACTTCACTACAGCTCACGTTATTTATCCTCACTTCGTCACCTCATGTCACGTCACGTCTCCTCACGTCTCCTCACGTCACCTCACATCTCATTTCGTCACCTCACTTCACTTCACATCATGCCATGCCATCACCTGACGTCACGTCACAGCACCTTACTTTACCTTACGTCACCGCATGTCATGTCTTTTTCATCTCACCTCACTCCACGTCGCCTCAGATCGTCTTTACGTTGCGTGACTTCATATCACCTCGTTGCCTCTCATCACTTCGTTACTTTTTGCCCATTGACGTTTCCTCAGGTCGCATCTTATTGCTTCATGTCACGTTCATTTCATTCGGCTTTTCGGTCACTAGTGTCTGAGATTGTTTCACACTCTATCCTATTACCCCACTATTCATCACACATCCCAAATTGCGTCACTTGCGTACTATACGATCCTGAGTTAAGGTCCTATTCACTTGGCTCGTACGCTCTCGTTGTGTGAAATTCTGGGAACTATCCTAATTGTTCTCCGCACCAGCACCGATGTTGTCCTCAATTTCTTGCAAGATAACGGCCACCAGCACGTATTTGAAATTGTTATTCCCAGTAATAAAATCCACGGTTTTATGGACAAACACATTGGCGGAATGTGTGGTATAATTAATCTAGGTCAGGCGTCCTAACAAACCATTGAGTGAGCTATGCGAAATCGCATGCGGCTGAAGCGACGATGACAGAGTAAACGGTGAAGGTAGTAGGAATAAGAGCAGCAATATTATTCGTGACAACAGTAGAAATAGCAGAGTAGAATATGCAACTTGGTCGGGTAATACTGGAGATGGAAGTAGAGACAACGAAGAAAATCGATCAAGATTGTAATTGCACAGTTGTGAAGATCCTGACGGATGCGATGGATGTGGAGGCGGCGGTGGTGACTGGGGAGATGGTGAAGTTGAATTAATGGTGTGGGTCATGGCAATGGTGGTGATGTGGTGGTGGTGATTGTGATGATGGTAAGATTGAGTGATTGGTGGTGTGATTCTGATGAGGGTTGTGATTGTGATGTGGGTTGTGATAATGGAGGTTTAATGACAGTGGTAGTGGCCTTGGCTTTAGTGATGGGTGGTGATGATGCCGGCTGTCGTGGAGGTGGTGGTGTAGGGTTGATGATGCCGGAAATGGTGGTGATGGTAGTGGGATTGGAGGCGGTGGTGTCAGTGTCGATGGTGGTAGTGGTGAAGCTTGTGGAAGTAATGGGAGTGGTATTGGTGGTGTGAAGGTGGTGGTGTGAAGGTGGTGGTGAGGTGGTGGTGGTGAAGGTGGTGGTGAAGGTGGTGGTGGTGATAATGATGAATGTGATGGTGATGGTGGTGAAGGTGGTGATGGTAATGGGAAGGTGATAGTGACGATGGTAGTGGTGGTTGTTGTACGGGCGGACACGTTGGACGACAGTGGAGGCGGCGGCGGGGGCGGCGGCGGTGGCGTGCTGCCGGGCGGGTTTTTTGAGGCGCCGGCCAACAATGGCGTGTGACTGAGCGCTAGCTCTGGCGCGCCGCTGACCTCTCCTCGCCGCCGCATTCGTACGCACGCGGCGCGACGCTCGTTTGTCAGGTCGGGCGTGCATCAGGGCGCGCACAATGGGTGGGGCGGCGGCGGCGGCGGCGACGGGGGAGGGGTGGAGAGGGAAAGACCGTCCGACACTGTGGTGTTGCTGCCGGCGTCGTAGGCGATGCGGAGACCCGCAGTACAGCCATTGTGAGGTTAAAGTAAATTAGGGGACAAGGTAGTGATAGCAGCCACCACCATCTACTTCCCCTTGATGTTTTAAGTTTTGCTGGTGCATAAGAAAACTGACAGATTTCAAAATGTATATCTGAGTTAAGATTTGTTTAAAACTGACTATTTATAGTACAAATTTCGTAAAGATAGTTCTCAACACAGTATACAAGCAAACGATCGTAAACACGTTGCCGATGGCCCCGAAATAAACTGCTCCGTTTAGAATTAAACCGTTCTCCGGCAAAATTACGTTTTTTGAAATGTTTCACTTTTCTTACTGACTTACGAATTGTCAATTATTTTGATATTTTCTGTAGCCCTTGTCAAAAATAGCCATTAATACCATTATCATTAATATCACCTTTACGATTTTTATCATTGATTACTGATAGGTTTAATAACATCCAAAATGGCACATGATGAACTTGGTAAAATTTATTTCTAAATTTCATTTTCACTAACGCAGAACACGTTCAGTAGGTAAATGTTAACGATTTTAAAATAGGTCGTTTTCGATGGTGATGTTAATAAGTAAGAATGAGGCAATTTTCATTTATTCTAATTGCGAACGATTTCCATCGGCTATTTTCGATTCCAGACGGAAATCACCTTCCTCACCAACACCACCATACCAAGTTTCTTTTTCGTTCTTTTACGTTAAACTTCTCTCTTTTACCGTGGAAATCTTCACTTAACTACAGGCGACTTGGTCTAGAAGTTGATTTTACCGAAGTTGTGTGAAGTGTAAAAGTCTTACTAGTGTCTATCGTAACACCAACTTGCTTCATTGTTGTTTCCTCAATGTAAATCATAACTCGCCTTAACGGAACACGAAAAATTAAAGTGGATTATGTGCAACGTGGAAATATAATGGAGATAACTGAATTGGTATTGCATGTGATTTTGTTAATACGTTTAAACATACATTTCGATCTCGTATATTTACAAGTTTGATTGGCGAGAGACAACTTATGAGCTTGTCCTAGTAGTCAATACCGTCTTGCCAAATTCTAGTATTCAACACGCGTTGAATCACCTCACCATAAGCATCGGAACGACAAAAACTTCCAAGATTCCATGAAAGAAAACAGACCCGTTTTCATTTCCTTCCATTCACATAGCTCCCACAACCCAGGCATACGAATTCACATTTTACAATAGTGAACTCGAACCTGAAAGTGGATTTGTCCGTATGAGGTAGCTGCACTGTCGCCACCACGGCGCCAGACTGTTCAATGCCCGTTTACGCTATGCAAATGGCTTCGTCGATTGTTCCCTGGGATGGACTTGGAGATAGGCAACCCCCAACGAAGGTCAGGGCTGCTCTTGCGCCGACAAAGACAGGCTCCGGGAGGACTGCGTAATGTGGACCGGTAACAGAATGGAAGTTGGCCCAAATGATGGCGCTGTAAAGGGAAAGTTTTTGTGTTGTGGGATACAGGTGCTCTTTACGCAAGCAATGTTCCCCGAGCATTCATCTTGCGTTCAACTTGACGAAATTGACTGCGCTTTTTAGTGAGGATGTTAAGTCACCAGAGGGTGACGGTGGAGAATCTGGTCGTCTTTTGTGCCTTGATTCGATTTGTCAATGACTATTCCTGAGGTAACGAGACTGAACTGCTCGGAGGAAAGTATAGAAACAACGATAACCAGTTGTCCGACGATGTTCATTGCATGTGGTAAGAGCGAACAGTACAATGGAACATACTTCACCTGTCACTGTTGAATGTACTTTGATATTTGTTTTCTTAACAACTTTATATTATTACGTACGAATAATATTATATGAAGCTCTGAATAACTTTATGTGAGGGTTATTTACAACAGTGTATTCAATGACGTCTGTATTGCACACGAGAACCTTTTTACAAGGTCTAAGCACCATTCTGTAAGTGAAAATCCGAAGAAAGCAATGTACGGAAAATTACTTATCGTTGATGTACAAAAGAGACACATCTTAAATATCATTTTGCAGGAGATCGGTTTTATACTGAATTGAACTGGTTATTTCTCTCCTCAAAACCAATGTTTTATTCTATTTATCGACTGTCTTGTGAATTATCTGTATGATATTTTTATAGTAAACACATATCTTCTCGTAAATAGAAAAATGACGCTATTTAAGACGTCACATTTGTCTGCATTGTCGATATGCGAATAAGTCATGACTTATCATATTTACATCTCTCTGTACGATACGTTTTCTTAATTCGACAAGAAACATCTGCAGCCTTATATTAACGAGCTTCATTCTTCAGAATTTCTTTCTGTTACTATGTTTTGCCTGTAAAAGGCGGTACTTACATTTGTTTAGTGTAAACGTCAAGCCCAATAGCATTTGAAAAAAAAAGTTACCTTTCTAAAAATGAACGCATGTGAAAAACCAGTCCAAAAAACACGTAGGCGGGCAATTTCATCACGAGACTTCCTACTGCAATTTTTCTGGATGGAAGGCGAGCGTTGCTTTGGAGCGCCGAAGGGATCGAGATCCTACGCCCACCTCCCCTCGCTCAGCAGTCCAGATCGGCGCGAACGATATGCCGCTGCGGTGACAAATCGGAGCGACACAGCAACCCACGCGCGGACATGCTTACGACGCTGGTGGCGGCGGCGGTGACGGCGACAATGGTTGAGTTGAGAAAGAGGTTTAGAAATTCTCGGTAAGAGGCCAAAAATGCGAGTCTGCGTTCTGTATTGTTCTGTTAAAAAGCAAAACTGTTGGTTTCAACGTTTTAATTCACAATATTTTGTAACGGATGCTACTGTTGAGTGCGTAAAACAGGCAATGAAAATATAGTTATATTGTAATTGATAGACATTTACGTGTAGTGTGTAATTTGAAATTCCTGTTTTACTACTTTTCATTTAAAAGTTTGTAGATATTCTTATTGTTTTTAATGGAGAATTACTCATTCTTACAGAAATACAGTTAAAATTACTCTGAGTTAATGAATCAAGTATGTGAAAGAACAAATGATATTGTGTGATAAAATATCGCGTTGTGTTAGCAACGAGTTCAAACAGGAATTCGAAACCAATATCATATAGAAACCAAATATTTATAATTTTCAACAAATTTATTTAAATAAAGTAAATTTAGTTGGGATATTAATTTTGTTCTCACAAAACTTTAATAGCATCAAAAGCATTACATCTATCTAAAGCTATCTTTTAAATTCATCTTCACTTAACGATATCAGTTTTTTTTACGATATCACGAAATAATATTTGTCAACCACAGCGATTCTGCAACGAAGGAAAGTTCAGGGACAGTGTGACCACAACTCGAAATCAGAGAACTGCAAACTTCATCCACACGAAAAAGTGATCGGGAGAGGTGAACTCACGCCATCAACTGATGTCACTGCAGTGCCCATGAGCGGGAGGTCCTGGGATTCCACTCCCCAAAGTGGCAGAATTTTTCGACACTAGCCAGATAGCTAGGTCAAGTCCTGTTGCTGTATGGAGGAATATTCGCTGAGTAGTCGCTGTCTGGAGGAGCGGCCAACTGCGCTGATCGCTAGTTTTCCGTGGTTTCTCTGATCAACACAAGACGAGTGCTGGAACAGTACCCTACCAAACGCGCACGGACGCGCGCGATCTTCCCTTCCCATTCCTTATCCTATTCTTACCCCCTTACTCACACTTACATTCTCTTCACTACCTCACATGCTGGGAGACCGGTCGAGAGCTTACAGCTTATCCCGGCTGGGGCGTTGCCCCGCTGATGGGAGATGCCTGGTTGGGAAACCTCACGAGCAAAAACATGTACGACACTTACGGGACCCACGACCTTAGCTGCTAACGCGCTCGAAATCATAGTAAGCAATCAATCATCAACCACCACAAGATGCATTATAGACGCAAGGCAGCATTAAACCCTCACTCAAACACCTGGTCTCATTCACGGCCCCGCCCACCGGCCGCTTAAGGAGGCAAGTGGGGCGACGGGGGTGGCTCGCACAAGGAAAACGCCGGACGCAGCGGCCTCTGAAGCGCCGGGCGAGCGCCTGTGCGCGGACAATGCTCGTGGCAACAGTAGCCCCGAAGACGACTGTGCCGCCGCGGCGGGGCCGGACAATGCGACAGCGGTGAGCCAACGCGGGCGGTGGGTGGAGCGACACACGCAGACGCCACGCCGGTTGCGTCGTGTTACGTAAGCAGAGCGCTGGCGTAAGGCAGGGGCGGTGGCGACTTCTGGACTCTGGTAATGGTGGTATTCCTGGGGTTGTTAATAGAGATACGTCATCGATGTGATACCTTCAAAACAAACATTTATTAAATCACCGATATTTTTAGCATCGATTTATTGAAACCGATGCTTTTTAGCCTGGATTGTTTTGTCCTGTGTGTAGACCTTTCGATGTTTTACTTTTTCATCGATGTTTTAATACCGATTTATTAATACTCGTATTTTGGATGATGTTGGTGATTTTCGTGAAACAGAAGTCGGAAGACGTCGAAGTACTCAACTTTTGGAAGTTGAGACAAATGAGACTAATATCCTAAGGAAACGGTTATCAATAGGATGGAATATGGAAGGATGATCCCAAGGAAACAATCAACACAGGGCAGCAATAGCGGCGATGTCTTTACCGCACTGCAGCGGTTATATTAGCAAGACAGTAGTTGCAATGGTATCGTCAGACACGTGGGCCTCAGGAACATGCATTAGCAGCAGAAACGGCTGCGATGGAGAATTATTGCGGCAAGGGCAATAGAATTGGCGAAGGCGGCGGCGGCGGCAGCAGCAGTGCTAGTGCAGACAGAGGTGGTGATGGAGGCGGTGACGAGGTGGTGATGAACACGGTGATGGAGGTGGAGACGGAGGCGGAGATAGAGACGGCGGCGGAAGTGAAGGCGATGACGCTGGCGGTGGCGGTGGAGATGGAGATGGCAATCGCGATGATGACGGTAACGATGACGATGAGGCGGAGGCGCTGGCAAAGGCAGTGGCTGTGCCGGTGGCGGTGACGCTTGCGTTGGTGGCGATGGTGGAGTTAGAAGCTATACCGGTGGTGGCAATGGCGGTGGAAGGGGAGACGGCAACGGCGGTGGTGGCGGTGGAAATGAAGGCGGCGGCGGCGGCCGAATCTGTCGCAGCGCGGCGGCCGCGCGTGGTAACAATGGCCTCCGTGACGCAACGCGCTGCGGCGGTCGCGCGCCGTGACTCGCGGTTTAAACCAATTTGCGGAATCGGCCGAAGGAAAGCCACGGGCAACGAGCGTCCTCGGCCCACTGGCTCAGGCTGTCCGCACGCGTTAGCACGCAACGCAGATCTACATTAGCAAACTACGCACGTGATTAGGATCCGCACTGAATTGGGCCCTATATATTCTTTTTTATCCTGTATCATAAATGTGTAAAAATAGTTTTAGCTTTTTATTGACTGAAACTTAAAAAACATAGATTCACATTGTAAGTAAAAAAATTAAGCATTTTTTAGTCTGGTGCACAAAAATGAAATTAAAAAAAATTAAATAAAAAAACGGTGGAGAATAAAAAAATGTACTAGACCTCTCATTATTTTGGTCAAAGGGCTCATTTCGAAACGCAGAAAGATTATAATAAATTCTCTAATTAGAAAAAAATATGTAGAAATTCGTAATACTGAGCCCATATAATATTATGTTCTTCCCTAATATGACACCTACCTTATAATAAGAAATTTCTTGGGAAAATAGCTTGACTGAACTTGACCTACTGTCGATTCTAAACAGCGTAGAAGCCTAACAAATTAAGTTAAAATGTTACCAAACGTTCTTTAAGAGAGGAGCGGTATAGGTTTGTCCCACTCTTAGCTGTCCAATAAAGTCAAATCTTGAATTGTGCCAATGACAAGCTGAAAACACGAAATAAACGAATCTCGTTAATGTATGCATCTATTAGCCACCGCTGTGTAACTGTGCAGCGAATAGCAACTAATAGAACTGAGTTTTGCTTTCTGCGTGCGCTAATGCATAAAACATACGCGAAACCGGGCAGAAAACAGCCGACAAGGCATGCTCTTTAACGAAGTTCATTGCGACGTAACGTTGGGGAGTAGCCGTGATGGTAATTATGCAACACTTGAAACAGTTTCAAATAAAATTCTAGTTTCTGTTAAAATATTTTTTTGAATTGTTTCCGTCTAAATTTTTGATAATTGTTTTAGTTCCGTTTATGAAACCTCGTTATTAGAAGACGTATTTTATGTTGCAAATTATTTCCTCTACGACACGGTCCCAGCAAACCATGTTCACCTATGTGGTATCATGATCGCTGTCCTTAGCTTCAGGAGCTCCGCTTGAATCGGATTTTTGAACCAATTTTAATCTCTTAATTTGTTTACCGGAGAGTCTCGGCAACCATCGTTTAGTGACTTGTGGCCTTAGTTGTCACTCCCTTCCCCCGACTGAAATATATGGAGTAGTGCAGTCGGACATTAACTCAGGCAGCGAGCATCGGGACGTGAGGCATGATGGGGCATCATTATGTGGGGCATGTTGTCAGAAATCAATATAGGATTATGTAAGAGAGAATATTAGTTAAAAAAACGTGTTTTTGAAAACCTTTTTTACGCTAGAAATCTGAAGAATAATAACAGAAGAAAAGTAAGTGTGGGTATCCGTGTGTGACAAATATTGACAATATTTGTAAATATTGTAATAGAGTACAAAATACGTAAGAAAAAGTAACGAAAATTTTGTGTATTACGTTTACTTCACAACATAACACCAAGATTATAATTTTGAAAGCTGTGCTTATAATCACAACTGTATGTATTTAGATAAGAAAATATTAGATTATATTAGATTACATAGAAATTCAGACTAGTGATAACTAATAAAATTTAGAAACAATAAGAATGAAAATGTAAAGAATCAGAAAATATAAAAATAAAATTATAATTTTCATCAAGACAGACCCTCGGGTGGCGTGCTAGCTTTCCATTGTGTGATCCCGGATTCGATTCCCGGCCGGGGCAAAAATAGGAGCAGTAGCTTTCATTACAATCGTCTCATAATTTCGTCACAGATAGCTCTGTGACGAAAGAATTACTCGCTAAGAGTGCTTGGTACGGTGAATGGAATTCGTCAAGCTCACCACGTCTCCTTTGCCTCAGGCGTGGATAGTAAATAAAAAACAGGGCCCGGCCTGGGAATACCGCTAGGCGACAAAAGTCAGATTAATACGTCAATACTAAATTAGATTAATACTAAAATGTCATATACACACATTTTTATTAAGACAGAAAACGTCGGTAGGTTCGAGTCTCTCCGTTTGGCGTCGTGGCAATGATGCTGGCTGAAGTGAGGCGAGTCGGCCGCGGTGGCAGCGAAGCATCGGCCAGTCGGCTGCCCTGGCCATCGGAGTGGCGCGTGCTGCCCGGCGGGCACCCCACGACGCTGCGCGGAGGAAGGTGGCGGCGGCGGCAGCGGCGGCGGCGGCGGCGGCGGCGGCGGCGGCGGCGGCGATGGCGGCGGCGGCGGCGCGGGATCAAACGAAACGAGTCGCGACCGGACTGGCGAACGCCCGTTCCGTCGCAGTTACCGCCTCCACAGCCGCCGCCGCCTCTGCCCTATTGCATACTTCGCTCCGGCCATCGACGCTGGATCCGGTGCGAATGCCCACGCCTTTGCCTGATGTGCGAAAGCTGCCCACCAAAGAGACATCTCTGCAATTCACATCTATATCATACCCAGTTTAGTCATATGCATCTTGATTGTCATCGATAACGACATCTATTGCCATCGTCATCTCCATGACATTTCCATCCTTATTGCTATTGTCATTGGCTTTGTCATCGTCATCATTATTATCTTGTCATTTTCAATTCTATCACCATGTTCAATATTATCACCATCTAAACCGTTTTTGTTATCATTACCATTGTAAACATCACACTCACCGACATTGTCACAATCGCCGCTTAGGAAGGGTCGCGAGGATAGAAAAATGATGTTCAAAGCGGCATCTCCACAATGGAAAGGAATTACCTTTTTAATGGATTCAGTCGGCTTTTCTCTTCTGATCAAACTGCATTCGATATCCGTATACAGTCTTTGGAATTTTATTGTTTATACCAACATGAATACTTTACAATGAGTGTAATGCAAGACTTAAGAACGCCTTTCTTTGCAAGATTGTTCACTCAAAAAATATATGTCCATCGTTTCTTGAGCAACACTGAGACTTTAGAACCAATTAATCTGCTAAATATGTTCTGGAAATATGTTGCGTGTACGAAAATGTTGAATTAATAGTAAATTAATTAATAATGAACTATTTATAATTTGTGAATGATTAATTGTAAAAACCTTGTAATTTTATCTGGAATTTCCAAAACCTGGTAGTTTTAATGTTTTTGCAAATGAATTTTTTACTTTAATATTTTGAAATGTTGAACAATGAGTGTATTATATCAGTACCATCGGCAGTTTTAATTACTTCTAAACTATTTTTCATTTTTCCCAATTCTTACGTTTAATCAAAAGGTAATGAAAATCCAGCGCCAACGTTTCTCCAATTGAAATATCTTCTCGTACACTTACGTAAGCTCTGTAAGAATGTACAACGTCTGCCCAGACAGGGGAGTAATTTAAAACTTCTATACATTTTATTTTACGTTTGTCTTCCTTCATTCACCGTGCATAATTTTCGCATTATGTATTTGCAGAAACGACATTCTCCCTCCCGTGCGCCAAAGAAGTGCAGTTCCTTTCCCAAAAGATCCGTGAGAACTCTGGCAAGTCTTCATCGCGGCGGGACGCGGCCATTTTCTACGCTGTCAAAGCGGCAATCTTTTCATTTCCTAGAACGGCACTGCACCTTTCGTAGCAGGAGATCGCGTGGCCCCTTCCCTGAAGTTCGCGCCTTGCATCTCATTTGATGCGTTCCAGATCGTTTTCGCGTCGTCCTGCTCCGTCACGCTGAGACGAGGGTAAAGAAAGGAGCTCTTTTTCTGCCAGACGAGTCGTACCGTTCTTAATTTTCATCTAGCATCTGTGATGCGGTGGTTTAATATTTGTGTTACATGCTTATGTAAGAACTTTCTTTTTCGTCCTGGGATTTTGGAGAAAAGTTATGAAAAACATTTATACTAGTGAGACTACTTTTACTTTTAGTTCATTTTCTTTGCCCTTGTTGGTTTCTGAAAACTTTTGAGAAGTAAAGGAAGTCATGATTTCTAGAATTCAGAAAATCCGAAGAGTGCGTGTACATTTCAGTTTTGCAAATGCATTTAAGGAAAAATGTTTTGTGATTTAATTGGAAATAAAAGTCCATGACGTAAATGAAATGCTTAATTATGTTAATACACAACTACATATCAAAGGTTAGAAGATATTAAATAATTATTTTCCTGAAAAATCTTGGTCATTATACGATATTCAAACGCAGTGCCCACCATTATTTAAAGAGATTTTGCTGAGAAAGCTAGATATATGTTTCAGCATTGTAATGAATTATAATTATGATACGCTATTGGTTAAAAAAACATTTCATTTTATTAATAATAGTAATATTTATTAATAATACTGGATGTATTAGTCGTACATTTTAAACAAAAAATCACTAAGGACTTTTTTGAGGCAAATCAATTGCTTAATTGACAATTGTTTTCTTTCAGAGACATAGGATAGGCGTCCCTTGTGTTTCCAAGAAAACGTGCCTTCTCTGAAGCAAAGCTACTGAAATGTTTGAATTCCAGTAGATCACTCGAAATTCTCCTCAGCCCCCACTCGTACGTTCTCGTTTCAAAGAAGCATTCCGCGAAAAAGAAGGAATACCCTCCGCCTTTGAGCATTCTCGACACAGCGGTCTCCTATCTCTGGGGCATTGAATAATGCCTCCTATTCGAATAGTGACGCGACTCTCTTCCACTTGGACATTCTCACAACGCACAGTAGGACATTGAGGGTAACAAAAAACCAGAAGTATTTGCGTATGAGAAAATTAATTTTTTAATATTCAACCTAAAAAATATTAATGTAAATATTTCTTCGAAACTAGTAACTGTTCACAAATGGCATGCAAATTCTTATAACCTTTTCAGGAATTTCTGTTGCGTTACATTATAACCATTTTACACATTTTCAACAGAATCTCATTAAAAGTCTCGGAATTGAAAAGTCTCGGATAAAATACAGAAAATTAATGCAAAACGCGATAAAAATAACCTCAACAATAGCACTTTTGAATAACAATTATGTAAATTATCAGGATATAAATTTAGAATATGAATATGAACTATCAGTAATAATAAATTGTAAGCAAGCTGGACCGTGTTGTATTACGTAGAACCTAGTTTTTGGCATTAAATTTTCTAGCGGAAATACTTCTCTAGATTCTTGTACTTGAATTTCAAAAAAATGTTAATTTAACGTTTATTTTTTTTGATGATCCATGTGACTGTTGAAAGGTGAGAAAGCACCCACAAACAAATACGACGAGAGGAAAATCTCTCAAAATTTCTCTTGCAACACAACTTAATTTCCGAAATGTCAACTTTCTGGCTCCGTTCCACGGCATGGCCCCACTGCGCGTTCCGTCGCTCTCGTTCACCACCTATCGCAACGCTGGCGCTGCCCCGGCCGATCGCTTTCTGGTCACGTGTCACGCACCCGGCCGGCTGCGTGTGCCTTCGGCCTTTGAGGCGCAGTGCCGCTGCCGCAACTGGGTAAAGCAGGCCTCTGCCTCGGCCAGCTGCAAGCGCATGGGCTGCGCGTCGCTTCGTGTGTTCTGCGCTATGACTAATCGACCGTTCGCGTAAGGGATTGGGTACCGTGTTTTGCGCCTTTCTCGTTGCGCTTCTTGTGTTGATTTATTGAAGACTCAATAGTGTACTGAGGGTATTGTTTTGGGAACGAGGCTGTTTCAAATTGAAATGTGTTTGGACATTATTTTGTGTGATTGAAAGGTTTTTATTAGCTTTAAAAAATAGATTCTGTAAGACGGAAATAATTAAACTATTTTTCATGAGTTGAAAACTTTTAGTATTGAAAAAGGGAAATTTTTGTGGGGATTTGAAGAATGTTAAAAATAATTTTTTACTCTTTACTTGAGTAGGTATTGAATTCTATTTAGAATGACGAATGAAATCTATATTTTGTCTACTGATGTTCCAAGTTCTGAAGTAGGTTTTTGCAAACATTTTTTTCGCTTATGCCTCGCTGTACCTTTTCTCTTCTTGACCACGTTGTATTCTTCTCTTCCATCCTACTTTGCACAACGTTCGCTGTTTTTGTCACCTCAAAACTACGTTATCCAAACCACTCTCCATTACTTCTCCTACAGATTCATTACACCCTTCACCTTTTCATTTAGTGAGGTTTGATACCATCACTCCTCCAATTTATTACAGTCCCCATCGAGCATGCCAATTACTTCTTCCATCACCACGTTCATCACCCCTTCCATCCATCCACAAATCCATCCTCTAAATCGAGGTATTCACAGGTCCCTCCATAAGATTCCTCCATCACCCCCTCCAAAATCCTCTCCATACCTCCATCAACCCCTCTCATGACCCCATACATTGGCCCCTCCTTCTCCCCCTTCATCCCCTCTTCCATCGCCATCTACCATCCCCTCCTCAATCGTCCCCCCATTACTCCCTCCATCTCTCCCGTCATCGCTTTCTCTATTACCCTTCATCACTCCTTTCAACATCCTCTCCATAACCCCTTCATCAATCCTTCCCATGATCCCCTCTATTGTCACCTCTATCGCCCTTCTGTCACCTCCATCGCTCCGTCCATCCACCTCCTCCATCGCCCCCACCATCCCGTTCTCCATCCTCCGACCATCCCCCTCCTCCATTCTCCCTCCATCATTCCCCCCATCGCCCTCTCCATTCCTTCTTTCGCCATTCCCCGCCATTACCCCTCCATCACCACATCATGAACGAGAGCGGCCATCTGCAGGCGGCGGCGGCGGCGGCGTTGGCGGCCCCGCACAGAAGCTTCACTTCCACCGCAGCCGTTGTGTAGGGCTTGTTCCGCGCCGTTCTACGGCCAATCCCCGATCCTTATGGGAGCGACTATAGCGCTTCGCTTTGTTGTTGAGCGCAGCGGTAAGACCTGCGACAGCTGATGAGTGCCAATTGTGGTTTGCTAGTAGCACCTTATTCGGGGCTCCGCGCTCCCTCCGTCCCTCGGAGGAATGCTGTCAAGCATTTCCTGTGAGTTCCTGGAAAACGCCGGGCGGCTCTTCAGATGAGATTCCGTGAAAATAGAATCGCTCTAGAAACTGTTTGCTTTTTTAGGAAAGAAGGGTGTGCGAGTATTCCTATCGACCGACGCCGTGAATGAAATAGAATTGTGATACTGTACATTTACAGTGATAGTTTTATGATTACGATACACGACCCAGAAATGTTTTGAATAAAATACTTTTCTCAAATAGAAATTCCATTTGTGATAAATTTAACTAGGGAAATACATTGATGTCAATAATATTGTTGGTTATGTAATTGTAAATAATGTAGAGTCCCATTCTTTAGATTTCGTTGAAAAAACGTACGGAAAATATGTTTTAACTGCTACTTTACATTCATTTTCTGAATTATGAATTACACATGCTTTAACACATAATGAATTATCTTATACGAGGCATCTAAATGACACAAGAAGTTAAAATAAGAGAATTGAGGATAAAGCTTTAGATAAAGCAATTAATTAAGCATAATAATGTCATTTCAACTTCAACGTTTTAATCCAAGTTTGTTAAATTTATTATAATTATCTTACCTTATTGTAAATTAAATATGTGTGATATTCCCATACACAATATTTTCTAAACCTCACATATCGTAAGTTTGGGTGTTATTATATAAAATACTGTGCTCCCTCGTGTTGATCGGTGTGGTTTATCCAAAGTCACCTCTAGTGCGCGAGAATTTTTCCAAGCTGTCAAGTCATCCCCTTCCGCCACCCTCACGTGGCATTCCACACCAATCGGAGCGGCTCCTTCCCTCATCCGTCCATGTTGGCCCGCGACACGCGCCGCGTGACATTCTACAGGTCAGCGCGAGTGTGAACAACGGGCCTTTCTGGACCCTCCGCCTTCGCCGCGGACGCGTCCGGCCGTCTGGAGGAACACGAAGAAATAAAAGGCCCCGCGAGACGGCCCGTCGGCGGAGGCATCGGTTATAAATTACCCTAACCGCCCGCTGTCCGGACGGGATTCCGTTTCATTGCTTTAATTTGACGGGTTAACCAAAGACGCTCCGAGCACCGCGCCGTATGGGACCGCGCCCGTCCTCACGTGCGCCCGTCCTCCCTCGCCCGTCCTCACCCGCCCTTCCTCGACAGCCTCCGAACGAGACCCGCCCGCAGTCTTCCACATTTTCTTTGTACCCTTTGCCGCATGCCGTTGAATGGTGATTGGTTTAGTGGGGCCGGCTACAATACGGGTATCTTAAACGTTTTTCGTCCTGTGCTCGTTTGGGAGAATTTTTATGACGATTGCTCTAATTTGGTTATGTTCTCACTATTACTTAGAGTCCTTCGAGTCGTGAAATATTATAAGCTTAAAATAATATGAATAAAAACTGGAGGTAATAAATTTGACTTTTTTAAAGAATGAATTCCGGACGAGAGAAAATAATGTACTGTTTTTCAAAGACCAAGGACGTATAAATCATTTTCGAGAACATATCGTTCAGAGTTTTTCGAGTGATTCTGGAAGTTAGTGTGATGAGGTTATCCCACCCAATTTTTAGGTTACTTAATCTCCATATCTTCTGGAAACATTTTATCCTGCGCTGAATTGAATTCCTTTGTATGATGAGCGTTTTCCGTCTTTACATTAAACGAAAATTCTTCTAGGGTGCTGATATCCAGTAACGCGGTTCAATGTTCTTGACAAAATGATATCATGTAACTGTCGATCCATTGTACAAAAAAATGTTATATTTATCAACTAGTTTATATTTTACATGTCCTCGAACTACAGTTTTCTACGAACCGAATGCTGAAAAGAATTTATACTCCACTCCATATTTTAATAACGTTCTTATTCAATTATTACCTTTAATTTCAAGCATGTATGGCTTAGATGTGATTATTTGTAGAACTTTATTAATTGCTTTCCAGATTTGCATCTACAATAAAAGAAATATTATAGAATTATATTAATCATAATGTGAATGATTGTTGTTAAAAGAGGGTATTCACCCTTGATGTATCATTCACTTCCAAAGCACCGTTACACGTGACAAGAACCACGAAATGGCTTGCAAATGAGGCAACGTAAACGTAACATTTTTGCACGGCCACTGCAATCGTGCATAGCATTAAACGCCTACGCTTTCGAAACGGAAAGTCCCTGGCGAATCCGCCCGGTTTCCCAACTGACGGCCGCCTCGGGCGCATCGCGGGAGCTCGGGGATGTTCGGAAATAATCGGGCGGTTCCGGCGGCGGCGCGGGTCGTTTGTACGGGCGCGGTGCGCAGTCGGCGCCACGGAGGAAGGACGCTATGGGGCGAGTGGGGAATGTATCCGGGGAAGGCGAAACATCGGTTTGTATTTCTTGAGAGTTTTGCTTTGAGATTGAATTGTCACTGGTTTTCTAGGACGGAAAATTACTTCAAATGTTGATTAATATTAATTCTCAAAGGAAAGGCTACGTGATAAAACTACATTCGTTATCATTGCAACATACGTACTAAAATATGATTAAATGAAAAATCGACTCGAACACCATGGAAAATATATTTTATTTAGTATTTAAGTCAAATCACCATATGAAAGTAGCATTTAATTTTTAGATTCTTGATTGTATACATACAATAAATATTTAACGTAGCCCAATGGTCCAGCATCTATAGGTTATGTTTTGAGTGTATGTTTTATCTTATATCAACTAACGAGTTGTTCTGGTTTTTAATGATGTACATTACATTGAAAGAGAGATTAATAATAATAATGATAATAATAATAATAATAATAATAATAATATCTTTATTATTGTATTAAATTCAGTTCCCCACTTCTTCGTTACGAGGATGTTATCAGATGTTATAGTCTGGAAAGTAAATGTCAACCAGCGTGAATCCCGTATAATTCATATTAATATTAAGAAGAGCGCCAAATACTAATCGTTGAACCCGTTCAGCCAACAAAACAATCTCGTCCAGTTAGAACGCCGATCGCGCCCAGTGCACGGGTCCGGCGGCGGAGGTGGAGGCGGGCGCAGGGCACGGCGTGGGCGGCGGTGGCGGCGGCCGGAACCAGGGTTCGGCGCGCCCGACGCGCTCCAGTTGCCCGGGTCGCCGCCGCCGCCCCGACTTTCTCCGCTCCGTGCGCTACCGCCGCCTCCCGCCGGAAGCCGCGCCCCTCCCGCCCCCACCCCGCTCCTCCCCGCCCCCGCAACGCGACGCGAAGCGCGCGTCCCGCCCCCGCCCATCGACGCGACGCGACGCGACGCGACGGCGCAGCCGCCGCCCGGTGCAGGGCGGCGGCACGCTTCGGATGGTGCGATGACGCCTTCGCAGTCGCCGAGTTGACAGTACTCTCTTCTTTGAAAGCATATAAGCTTCCGTGGCTCGAGTTAGTATCTTCCTGACTGTTTGTAAGCTTGACTGTCAGGGGGTTGCCACGTCCTAGGCGCCGATGTCAACGGTTGGATCGTCATGCTGCGGCATTTTGTTCTGAGGAAGGTCGCATCATTACTGCCGAAACGTTGGCGTCGGTTCCTAGGAAGCGGCATCGCCAGAACAGCGAAGCAGATACTCTCATCTCTGGATCCCGCTGATTAGAAGTACGAGGGGGAAAAGAACCCTTGAAGGATATTGCGCAGAGTTACCGACTCTAAGGTTGGGTTGGCCAGCCTGGATAGCCGAGGTCGCTGAGGCTGAAGAGCCGTAGCTGCCTCGTGCTTGAAGGGTCGTGGGTTCGAATCCCGCCCGGGATCATGGAGGTTTGGGTGTATCCGCATACCGTTATCGTTACCCCGATTATTACTTACAGTTGTCGCTATATGACCGTAGTTGTTGAAAAGCGACTATAAATAAGTAAAAAACATTTATAAACAAGTTTAGATTAGAAGTGGCTCATTTTAACAATTAAAATGTAACAGATTTGCCTAATTTTCTGCCACTTAACTCATCGTGCGTACCTCGCCTCCAACGAATTCGCTATCTCCTAATTCGACCTCTGCTAACTCGCTGCCGCCTAATCCACCGTCGCCACTGCGTAATACGCCGGTGCGTAAGCCCTACAAGAGTTTCCTCCTTCACCGCTACCGTCTCATTCGCCTCCCTCGCCTGCGCGTAATCCGCTGCCGCCGCCATTCCCGTAACAGCTGCAGTCTCCCCCATCGTCAACTGTAACCCCGCCTAATTCGTCGCCGCATCCGATTAAGCACCGTGCTGCGCTACCGCCGCTTAACGCAGCCCTTAAAGCTGCCTCCTCCACCTCCTCTGGCTCTCTTGCCACCCTTACAGCTGCCTCAGCCTCCGCCACTGCCTCTGCCCCTGACGCCGCCCTTACAGCAGCCCCCGCCACCGCCTCTTCACCTGTCGTTACCCTTATAACTGCCCCCGCCGCCGCCTCTGCTCCTGTCGCTGCCCTTACAACCCCCGCCGCCGCCTCTGACACTGTCAGTGCTCTTACAGATGCCTTCGCCACTGCCTCTACCCCTGTCACTGCCCTTACAGCTGACCCCGCCACCGCCTCTACCCTTGTCGCTGCCCTTACATTGCCTCCGCCAGCGCGTTTGCCCCTGTCGCCGCCTACGCCGTCCCCACCGCCACTGCCCCTCCCCCCCCCCGCCCCCGCCCGCGCGCCGGGCCTTGCTCTGTGAAGTGCGGGGGCCGCCGCTCGTGTCTGTTTTGTAACGCGGAAGCGCCGGTGTTTCGTCCGCTGCGTTCGGAGAATTGAGAGGGGGTAGTGGTGTATGACGAAGATGTTTCCGACGCTTCATTCTTTTGTTTAGGGCGTAGGAGCTGTGCCCTAGATAACCAGCCGTATTGACAATCGTGCAGCGGGCAGATGAAGAAAGCTGGGTTGGAGCGTGTGTTGTAATCTGTTACGAATTACAATATGCGTCGTTTTGAAACAGTAAAGCAAATACGTTTATAAGATTGTGAAACGTTAGTAATATTATGTCTCAAATTTCAGTACGCTGATTAATAGTAAAGGATGAGTGAAAAACACCCAGTTAGATGTGATCAATACATACTCCTTGATTAATAAAATATAATTACATTGATCAAAACGAAACGCTGTTTCTATTTGGACACCAATTATGTACATTTCAGATTAAAATACAATGCATTCCTTTGAATTACTTTCAATTACAAGTATCAACGATGCTATTTTCATGTCTTGAATAGCAATTTATGTGATAATGGCAAATTGAATGATTCATTTTGCCATTATCTTTCATTTTCAAACTTCGATAGATCATTGTCCTTTAAGACCAGATCTTCCATTCGACAATTAACTGACACTACAAAGTATTTCCTTCATAAAATCATTAATCTTCCCCAACGCTTGTGACTCAGAGCCTGCATCCGTAAATCGCATTTCACTTTCTTGAAATCGTCCTCGCGAACTGAATGCAAATTTACGTCGCGTCGCTGCGGTGCGGCCGAGAAGTGAACACAGAACCGCGACCAAGATGGATGCAACCTCAAAACGAGGCCACGGGGTGTCGCATTAGGGAAGATGCGCGAAGTCTCAACGCGTGTGATCAGACCGCGATCGGTGCATCAAAGGGATTCGCTTCTGCGCAGTTTACTTACTCATGCGCATAGCTTCGCGAGTTCGTTTTGTGGCCGTGGGATGTGCTGGTGTGGTAGGTCAACAAGGTAGAGACTCTTGCAGCGGTGGAGCTGGCTCCAGGTAGCAGCTAATGTCACTGAAATACCTCTCACCGGGAGGGCTTAGGGTTCGAGCCCAGAAAGTAGCAGAATTTGGAAGATTTTCCTCTTCCTTGTCCTATCTTCACCCCTTATTACACATACTTATGCACTTAACTACCCCACACATGTTGGGAGACCAGTCAGAAGCTTTGAGCTTGTCGTGATAGGGTGGTGGTCCTTTAATGGGTGATCTTTGCTTGGGGGAACCCCGCTAGCCGACGTGCAGGTCGGCGCCGGATCTCGCCATTCGGCCTGACAAGATCACCGCTACTTTTCGCGATAAGAAACATGCACTTCACTAATGGAATTAATGGCATAATCAGTTGACGATTTGTTTACAAAAGGCAAATATGCATGTGATGTGCGTTGATCTAATGTTTTACATGAACGTGCTAACCCGTAGAAAACGTTTTAATACGTATTGAAGTTTGAATTCAGCTTCTGGTGGTGATTTTAGATTTAGACATTTCTTATTACGTGTGTCAAAAATTTGATCTTAAAGATAGCCCCATTAGTTTATGATACCAAGAACACTTGGAATGAAATCATGCACAATGTGATTCGGGAAGTTGGGAGTTACCTTATCTCGCCTTATGTGAAATGTACACTAACATAAAAGTGCGTCTTCGATACAAATCTTATTGAATACATTTTTCTAAATTAATTTTGAAGTCGGTTAAAGAATTAGATATGTTTCCTTTCATTTAAAAATATCGGTGCTCCTCTACACTGTTCCAACGTTCTTAGCTGTTCATCTAATAACAATTTCGGAGTCGGGTGGTACTTGTTTTAAATTGACATAAAAGTTCGGAAATAATTTAAGGTTAAATAATTACGTTGTGTATTCTATAAACGTTCAAGGAGCTTTTTTGTGATGTGTTCAGCATGCCAATGAAATGCAGTAGGTAATTTCACTCTTTTGTTTCTATTCAACGATTTTAGGCTTATTAAAACTTTTTTGGAATAGTTAATGTTCCTGCTTGACTTAATTATCTGGAAAGCTCATTAAAGATTGTTCTGAACCGACGCATGACAAATGCGTAACAATAATTTGAATTATATCCTAATTAAACTTTCCTCTCAAGTGAAAGAATTCAACCACTTTCAGGCAATGCTTAAATTTCCCCAGCACGCCCTCCAGCTTATTGAATAGCTCCACAAAAGGCATGAACCACGTTGAAACAAACGCAGAGTTATTGCTCTTCGTCAGCCAAATGAAAAGAGCAAACCGTCTCTCTCAGCGCCCCGCGGCGTGGCGAATCGAGAAAACAAACGCTCGCTCGTTCTGCTTCGCGATGTCCCCTCGCGCAACGCCTCGCTCTCCTCCGCTCCTTCTATGTTGGAGACAGACTTCGCCACGCTCCTTTCCCGCCCCGCTCCCGCCCCGCTCCCGCCCCGCTCCCGCCCCGCTCCCGCCCCGCTCCCGCCCCGCTCCCGCCCCGCTCCCGCCCGCTCCCACCCCGCTCCCGCCCCGCTCCCGCCCCGCTCCCGCCCCGCTCCCGCCCCGCTCCCGCTTCCGCTTCCCCGACCACCGGTCTCCCCCGCTCCTGCCACAGCCTCCGTCTCCGCGTCTGCCTTAGCCTCCACCTCAACTTACATCTGCCACCACCTTAGCCCCCACCTCAGCCTCAGTCTTAGTCTCCTCCTCAACCTCAACCTTAGCCTTAGTCTCCGCCTCAAACTCCACCTCAACCTCTCGCTCAGTGTCCACCTTGGCATCAGCCTCAGCTTCCTCCTCCGCCTCAGCCCCCTCCTATGCCACAGGCTCAAACTCCACCTTCGCCTCCGCCTCGGCCCCCACTTCAAGCTATCCCAAACTCCACCTCAACCTGTCTCCGCCTCAACTTCCGCCTTCACTTTAGCCTCACAGTTCCATCCCCGAGTCGTTCTTGCTCCTCCGCCTTCGGTCCCTCTCTCGTCCACATCCGCTCCTTCCACCTCGACTCGGCCCGCTCTGATCCTGTCAGTCCGACGATGTATTATGACGCATCATCCTGACCTCATTCGCTTTTTGATGGCCCGATGATTTCTACGTCTTTTGCCGCTCTCTTCTGCCCATACTGCTTCGTCCTTCTCCACCATACCTCTGTTTCTCTCCGTTCCACCCACCCTTTCCATCTGCTTGACACTGCACTTTACGCCATCCCACCCCGTCTCACCTCGCCGCATCTTCCACCCCTCCACCCTCCATCCTTCCTACCACGCGTCCATCCCCTCGAGACGCGTCCACCTCCACCCCCCCAACGTCCCGCTCTGACCCGATCCGTCTCGCTTTGATGTTTACAGTTTCCTCTCCAAACCGTCCTCATTCCCCTTCCACATCAACTCGGTTTCTTTTCGTTTTCCCTATTCACTCCACCTCCTTTCACTTTCCCCGCTCTGCCATTCCCTTTCCTGCCCCTTGTCTCATTATTTACTTCCTCCCGCTTCGTCGGCTCTGACCACGTGATCGTCCTGCGCTCTCCGCCGCACACCAAACCCCGAGCTACGCGATCTTGCGCCGAGAGAGTGAATCCCTCCCACGCGCTGTCACGTGACCGGAACGTCCGCGGCGGCGGCGGCGGCGGCGGCGGCGCGCGGTCCCGCGTGTCGAATGAAAACAAAACGCAGCCCATTACGCGGGCCGCACTTATGCACGGCAGCTTGACCCTCCCGTGTTCCCCCTTCCCCCTCCCCCGCTCGTTCTCTCGCTCTCTCTGCCGGCCCGCCGCGCCGTGCCGCGCCGATTCCGCATTCCTGCTTCCGCCCGGCGCGGCGACGCAACTGGACCGGCGATTTGGGCATCGGATGAACAAAGCCAGCGCTCGGTCTCTTCCGGGCTGCCTTGACGATGCTCCTCGTTTGCTCTAGTAGTCCTGTTGACGGCAGATGGCAAGAGATATGGGAATTGACGTCCTCAAGGATACGATATGATAGTTTAAAAAAAATAATCGTTGTTTCTTCATGGAAAAAAATTGTGCGGTTTTAAAAAGTTTATTAAATTAATGCACTATAATAATAAGCAGAAACAATAACCGAGGTAAAAACACATTATGATGGTGCCATTGCTCCGAATGACCCTTCAATCCACACATGACCCTTGAACTTAAGCTATTAAATGCTTGATAAATAATACTAGAACATGTGTACAGACCGAGCTTAAGAGATAAAATTAACTGAATGGAATTGGATTGTGAATTTAGTAAACGTTCCAAATTCGATATTTCTGAAATAGTTTCCCTTCTTCCTTACGAAGATGGTTCTCAAAATCCTCTTCTAAGTTTTTTAATGATTGGTAACAATGTGTTACTTGCAGCTAAACAAAATTCATTCCCTCATCGTTTTCAGCTATTCATTTTTTTTACAATGGTGTAAACTCATGTCGTGGAAGATAATTTTGTACTCCTTGATAGATTCAAATTTAAACAAACGCTTCTTCTCCTCTGTCTTTTGTAGCGTGAGAGATTAATAAACGCATTTTCTCGGTACCTACCAAAGGAGTTTTCCAATTAAGTATAATATTCCTGTTAGACAATATAAACACAATATTAATCGAACTTTAGATATTAGTTTAATTGAAGAAAAATTGTGATAAAAGTCTAAAATTGTATTCTACGAGTAGTATCTCCAGCAATTCATCTCGACTGCTCCTCCAGATTCATTCCACATTTCCGCTTTCTGCGACTGCGTAAGAGTTCGGATTTCGGCCAGTGCGCCACAATGCCCCACAAATGGAGTTACTTCCGGATGATATGCATTTCTTCTGCGGATATCCCGTCGAAAGATTGCTGGATGAGGGTTCAGCAATGTATGGAGTATTGTTTTCGGATCTTGAGATGGAAAGTTTCAAGATGTACCGAGACTAGCTTATTGTTCTCTTTCAGTAATATTACCTAACAAGAGCGTAATAGTATATCTGGACTCGAAGACTTAGACGAGAATGTTTGGGCATTCACATAAACTCACACATACACAATCAGAATTCCACATAATTTCAAAACGGCCATTTTGGGCACTTTTCCAACAAATTTCTTATAATTTTCAACAGATCGCGTTTATTTTCCAAATACAAATTACAAATATGTGAAGGTATTCAAATTTTCATACTTTTTAAGTTGCATGTTTTGTTTGGGTAGAAATGTTTTGAATATTTCAGCAGAAATTTTCCCCTCCAAAAGAAACAATTTTACCAAAAGCAGATATTTCAACAATATTTAAGAAGAAATGTCTAATAGACATTAAAGTAATCCATATTTTCTTTTATCATTATCTAATACAAATTACATATTTATAAATTATATTACAACTGATCAAAGAATTGACTGCTCCAACCGAGAATTATACCCGGATCTCACGGTATAGGTCCAGTTGCTCTCTTCTTTGAATAGTCAAAACATATTTTATAAAGTTACATTTTGCTTAGTAGTTGTAAAGTTGGATCGAGTTGACAATTGCGAAACGAGAAAGGTATTCTTTCGATATCGTTGAACTTCCAGTTGTTACAGGTGGTGAAATGTTTGTAAAAACGACTTTGACCATTAATTATTTTGCTTTTAGATCCTTGTAATGAACTCAATTTGCACTTTCTCATATCTTGTTTTGTAACGTGTTTCAAAATAGAATTGCAATATTACAAATAATAATAATAATAATAATAATAAAATTATATATTATTGATATAAGTAATAAATAAAATTATAATTTAGTGGATGTACAACAGAATAAAATTAAATATTGCTTATCCTCTAATCTCAAACGAAAATTGACAGTCTGTACCAAGCTACATCTCAGACATTATAACTGAATTCCACCTCAATTTCCCCACTTATTGGCCGCCGCAATTCTTAGACAACCCCACAAATCGATAACTCAGAGGCGCGTGCACTAGCCTGTGAGCTACCCCGAGTCCCGACAAGCTCTTAAGCGGCCGCTACAATTCAGAGCCCAGCCGCCGCCGCCGCCGCCGCCGCCGCCGCCGCCGCCGCCGCCGCCGCCGCCGCCGCCGCCGCCGCCGCCGCCGCCGCCGCCGCCGCCGCCTCGTACTCGATCCGACGGGAAGCGACGCAACGCGACGCGACGTCGTCGAGGCGGTTACGAGTCTATCGAGGGCCCGAGCAGATACTACAGCGCTAGCGGAGCGTGAGAACACTATCCGCGCTGTCGCCTCGCAAATCGCGGAGGTGGCTGCGGCCGCGGCACGTCACGTGGTCGGGCAGCCAGCAAGTGGAGCATGCTCGGCGCCCGTGTAGCACGTCTGCGCAGGGATGTTTGGACTGCGTCTGAAGTGTAGATGCCAGTTCCAATGCGAACTCGAGGCAGACGGTATCACTGTCTCCTCCGATTCTCGTGTAGACATTTTCAGCAATAATCGCATTATTTATTATGATGCGTGTAGCCTGTCCTGTAGTACTTTAGTGCACAGTAAATAAATTATTCTGGCCTTGTAACACCCCACGACATTATCATCATCATCATCATCATCATTATTATTATTATTATTATTATTATTAATTTTTATAATAATTATTGTAATTATCATAATCGTCTTCAAAGAAATGTATCAGTATCGGGAACAATATATATTCATAAAAGTTTCAAAATGTTCTCTACAATAATTTAAGGAACGAACATAAGTATAATTTAGATGGAGGTACCGCATAGTAAAAATTTCGAAGACGTAACTGGCCTAGTGAGGTGGAGGAAAAAAGTCGCCGCGAAGTGACTCCACGTTGAACAATAGTGGGAAATTTGCACGGCATCCAACCGTGACAGGGAAGACACAAGTGACACTCGAAACTTCGTTGATCTTGTTTTCCTCGGCGATTTAGTTTTATGTAATCGGCTTCAGCGGAGAACTTCAGAAAAAGGTGAGCACTTTGAGGCAACATGAACGTCGAAGCACACTTCGGTTTTAAAAGATGGGCGATAACAGAGGCGGAGGTGTCGGTTAACGAGAAGCCACAAATACCAATCGAATTTCTTTGCTAAGCCCAATGTAAGACACTGTAGTGCCTCTGACTGGGGAGGTCGTAGGTTAGAATCCGACGGTGGCAGGATTTTCGACACTGGCTAGATAGCTAAGTTGAGTTCTGTCGATGTCTGGATGAGAATCGTAGCGGCCAGCTGCTTTGATCGGTAATTTTCTGTGGTTTCTCCGATCCAATATCAGACGAATGCCGGAGCAGTACCCTAAGTTACGGACCATGGACCCGTGCGCGCTCTTTCCTGCCTATTCCTTGCCCTATCCTACTCCTTACTTACACACACACACACTAACATGCACCACTTTACCACCAGGAGATCGATCGGAAGCTCAGAGCTTGTCCCAGCTGGAGCAGTGCACTTCTGGTGGGAGATAAGTGGTTGCGGAAATCCCCGTAGCCTGACGTAGATCGGCACCGGCACTCACTATCCACCAGGGAACGATCACCGCCACGTTCCACTGATAAAACATGCACTAAACTTACGGGACTGATGACCATAGCCGTTGACGCGCCCGGAATCGTTAATCAACCAACCGACCAACGACAGTGTAAGTTTTTTTTTTGTTTCGTACACTGGTTCAACTACACGCCATCGCCTTCAGAAACCGCGAGCACTCCAGCCAGGCGGCATGAGCGGCGAAGCGCACTCCGGTTTTAACAGGTCAGGCGTCGGCGGGGGCGGGCGCGACGGCCAAGACAGCGGGGGCGGGGCGGCGGCGGCGGCGGCGGGGCGCGTCGACTCTGGGGGCGGGCGGGGTCCGGCCATGGCGGCGGCGGCGGCGGCGGTGGCGCGCGCTCGCTCGCGCGGTCCGCGAGAAGAATGGGGCATTGTTCCCGGCGCGGCGCTCTCACGGCCGCTGATGACTCGAATCTAAAGATAATCACAAATATCGCCGCCTCCGCGGGCTATCTGCCGATCCATCACCGCGCCGGCCGGCCATTCGGCACGGCCCGGCCCGGCACGGCGGCGGCGCGGCGCGGGCGGCGCGGGGCCCGAGCTGAGACCGGCGCGCGCCCGCCGCCCGCCTGCTCGCCCGCACGCCCACGCCCGCCGCGGTCCAGCGCCTTCCCCGCTTATTTCTGCTCGTTCCTGCGACCGCGGCTGTTCGGTGCCGGCGCTTCTCGTTTGGTGGAGGACACGTTTTCACCTGTTATGATACACTACGTTTACGTCGACTAACGCTTCACCAGCGTCTTCACTGACTTGTGTGTGCTGCACTAGTTTCGTTTAAGTTAGGCATTTTATGTCTTTTTTATTACTTTTATATGTATACAAATCTTTAGGAAAAAGACGGAAATTCAGCGAATGCAACAAATTAGTTTAATGAACACTTTATTAGCGAAATTTGGTGAAAGTCGAATTTCAATTTACAAAGAAATGAGCCTAATGAAAGTGGTCGTTTCTTTCCCTAAAATTTAGAATAAAATCTATTTCAATCGATGAGCACATTAGTTGTTTCTTAATGTTTGTTTTTCAAAAGAGCTTTAATTGGCGTTAATGCTTTAATGCTACCAGTACTTTAATACAATTTCTTTAGAAATTCGAAACGTTTTATCTTATGTTTCTATTGATGTTTGTCGGTGCAATTACAAAGGTTTTGTTACGAGTCTTCGTGAAAATTCATTTATATAATTTGTTTCGATCTTCATATTTATTTGCAGTTGCTTACATGAACCAAAAATTAAGTAATTTAACAGGAAAATAGAATTTTCCCCTCCTATTTCACTTTCTTATCCACAGATGTTGTTTTTGTTTCATTCCTAGATCATTTGTTGAGTCAACTTCATATCTGTCACTCTTCACCTGAGCTTTAATTGGCATATATCGGTCCCTTAAGCCATTGCTATCACGAGAGCCAACGCTTGTCTGTGATTCTCGTCGGTTAGCGACTACCTCATTTGCGGCCCTGTCCCGCTATTTCCCATCATTCTTCGCCCTACCCTGACATTGCTCTCCATTTACCTCCGTTCTCCACCTCTCTTCTTCTGCTCGGCTCTGCAACGCTCTGACCCCTCCTCCTCCTTTTCCCTGGCACGTACCGTCCCGCTCAACGCCGCTCTCCCACCCCGCCCCTCTCGCTCCGCCCCGCCCCGCCCCGCCCCGCCCCCGCCCGTGTTCCCACGGCCGCTAGAGGGCTCGCCTCTCCCCCCCCCCGTGCCCGCCCACGTGCCCCGACACGTGCGACTAATTGGAAAGAACCGGCCGCTCGTTACCAACGTTTGCGCTGAAATTTCAGGCCACTCGAAGCTTTACGGACTCAGGATGTATCTTTGTTTCTTTGCTTTATTGTAATATTGGTCTTTCTTTCAATACTCATTTTATTTGTGGATTATTATATTCTATTGTAGATCACTATTATAGCTTATTTTATTCGGAATTATGTAATGAAAGTTTCGTTGAAAGTTCAGGCAATTGAGTCCTTTGTGGGTATTGTGATATTACTGGATATGCGTTGGTAAGTCCATGTACTTACATACTTTCTCTTGCCAACTTGTTTCCAGGGGACTGTATTGTTTTACGTTTTCAATATATTATTTAAACAGATAGTATTTGATATTATTTGTAATATAAGCATTGACGAAAGGCACAATGGAGTGATTTACTGTCTCTGAAATTACATTTACTAATTTATTTTTTGCCATATCTTACAAATGTTATATTTATTATTTCTTAATATTTTTTTCTATTTTCTTTCAAAGAATCAACATATTAACCTTCCAAAATGTATTTCCTTTTTTGTAAACAACAAGTTTTACCTGAACGGTTTTGCATGGTTTTCTCGTTTCTTTTATGAATGTTCTTATATGAATGAACTGTTCTCGTTATGAATGACCCTTAATATTGCATGGACTTACTTTGACTCTTCCTTCTTCCCTTTTATTTTCTCACTCTATTACCAATTTCTTTTTGGAGTTATTTTTATTTATACATGTATATGCAATCATAGTCAAAACCTTCATTAAGACTGATGTAATTTAAAGGACGCCTCATTTTGATGTCACTAAGTAGTTAACTACGAATGATTTAACTTAAAGGTTAAATGTTACAATCGCAAAATTTACAAGAGATTTCCCTTCACCCCTAAGCACAATACGAGCTCCGTTTTCCTCGTTGATCTTTTGCCTCGTCTTTTCAATTGTGTTCGTTTTTCAATTACCGAGAACTTCGATCAGCTGCCTTAACTTTCTGGTGCTGTTCGTCCCTGGGGGACTTCATTCTGCCAAGCGTGACTGTCCATCAGCGGTGGAAGTTGTCGCATCACCGCTGATTCGCTCTCGCGCCCGCCTTCACTTCACCCGCGGGACTCATAAATCCGTTTTGTCATTATGCATAACAAGCGGTAACGAGGGAGGGGGTGCCGAGTGCGAAGACGGCGCCAGGCCTGTTTTTTTCCTGCTGATGCCTTTGTGCCGGTAACTAGACGCTCGACAACGCAGGAACTCTTTTACTTTCACGCGTTCGGATTCTCGCTTCATGTGCGCTGAAGGACGAGTCACTGTGATGTGTCCTCGCCTGGAGGATATAATTGGGGAGATCTGCGGGGGCAAATTCTTCACATAATGGCTGAAGTGAAGTATGTTAGGGAGTAAATACATGTATGTTGAATAAACAAATGTAAATATAAATAAATGTAGGTTGTTACGTGAAAAGATGTGCAACCAATCTTGTAAATAAAGGAATTTGAAGAAATAAAATTTGCTTTCAGATGAAAGTTTTGTTAAACATTTTGATATCTCTGAGCAGATAAAACTCCAGAAAATATAAACGTGTATATCGTAGGTTTTTTGGACTTCCTGTTGGTGTTACCAATTGTCGAATAGTTAGTCCACCCCAACTAATCTACAACGACCACGGATTTGCGGTTTTGGCCACGCAATTCCGTCCATCGAAACAACTGAATCGCGATTTCTGCTCTCGCTAAGCCAGGGCGTTCCGCGTTGTGTGGGTCGCCGGTGTTCTTACGCCCGAGCGAAATTCAATTAGGCGGGCACAAAAAGAGCTCGGCGGCGGTGGCGGCGGCGGTGGCTCAGAAAGCAGAGCAGTGGTCGGAGTTCTGCCGACTCTGCCATCGTCATCGCTCATGCTGCCATTGGCGGTTACTTCTACTCTGCACTGTCTGCGTTTTCTCTCTGCTTTCCATTCTGTGTAGACTTACTGCTTACTAGCTGTCGCGGCCCTGCTGCACCTGAGCATCTAAGGGAGAAATAACAAAGTGCAGAGTATGTAAATTGTACATTAGGAAATTACAGAATACATAGTAGTGAACTAATTAAAAAGCTATTCTTTCTCTTTCATTTCTGTATCTTTTCTCTTCTTCTCTTTTTCTATTCTTCTCTCCCTCATTCTCCAGCCATATCTTTCTCCTCTTTACACTCCTCGATTTTCTTCTCCTCTTTCTTCTTCTTCTTCTCTTCTTTCATTCTTCCCCTTCTCTTTTTTCCTTCAAGCCATCCTCTCGGTGTCCCAGCTAATATTAATGTGACCTATCAATTAATTTCCGGAAATGGTAAATCTTATACATTAATCAAGCTGCGTAATTAACATATGAAAAACGACAGCGATTCGCCAAGCTCCAGTTCATATTATTAGTAGACATTTTTATTGTGCTTTTGCGGAGGTCTCCCGGCTAACAGCACAACGCGTATCTCCGACGCCTGTTGGGTACTTATAGATTATGATGAGAGCATATTCGAGAATGGGAGGTCGTTATGTTTTCCAGCCCTGGGAACAGAGTTGGGATTTGACGTGGCGTATATAAGGTTCATTTTGCCATTAATTGTTTGGAGGAGTATCCGAAAAAGACTGACTCGATTATTTATAATTTTCATCTAGGCATCGTCATCATTCTATACTTCTGTTAAGCATACAAAACACCGTCGCTACATAAATGTAAAATACCCGGTCTACTCCAGTTAAGGACCTGAAACTAAATAATCAGACCCGGATCTTTGAAAAATCTCTCAAAGACTTTTCAAATGATTACGATGATTGATGTATCATGTGCAATTCAGAATATTTTGTGCCTGTATCATATACGTATATCTTAATTCATAATGCAGAACCTGCTGACTCTGTCTACATTACAGATGTCAAAACCTGACATTCATTCAATTTTGTGTGATATAATGAACAAGACTTAACCTTGACAATTGAATGATCTTGGAGTTTGAGTCCGTAAATTTTAAAAACACGTTAGAATATTTAGTACTATGTCTTTCGGCATTTTAAGGTGGTACAACCATGCATCCGAGTTGGTCTTCATTGCACACACGAAGCGCTTGGTAATTGCGAAATTACGGCGGCTGAAAGGTCGATGCTGAGATATGTTGTATCTGCCCGCGTAGTTCGTCTGTTCATTCCAACTTCCTTCACGATCGAGATCGTCTCAGTTGTCTCGACGGCTGCCTTATTTTCCGCAAACGACTCCATCGCGGCCTTTGATTCTCGCCGCCCTCATCACAGCCCTCTTTATTCTCATCGCGTCCGGCGACTGCGTCTTTCGTTGGGGACGGTAATCCGCTCTTTTACGGCAACGGACTTGCCTACTAATCTCAGAGCCCTTGCAGGTCTAACAGTATCTTAGGTGGAAGTTGTCCGTGTTAGACTAAATACGTTGATACGATTTTATCTCTGAACTCTGGCCAAAAACTTGTAAAGGGTAGTAAATTAACTGGTAAAGAATAATAAGTTAGTGACAGTATTTATGGAAACTCGTGAAAAAGTATTTTTGTATTCTTATTCAAGAAATTTGAGAAAATCTAGGTACATGACTTCATATTATTAATTAATAAAATGGTGGAACCAATTTTGCAGAACTGTTTTTCAAAATTAATGCAGATGAAACTCGGATTTTGTGTTACTTTTGAAGTGGCTTTAGGTTCTTTTCAAATGGATTAAAACAAAATGGACACAAACAATGAAAATGAGTCAACCAAATCAATCAGGAAAGACATGAATTTGCACAACCTTTTAAATTGTTCACAATATATGTTCATTTTATCTGTGATTCCTAGCATCTGGAATTTTAATTCTGAAAAAATTGCAATACATGGTAAATAGAGAAGTGTTTCCTTGAACTTTAATAACATTTCCCACAACGTCCCGATTATTTTAATTTTCGTACCATCAGTGGCACAAAATTCTCGAAGCATTTCATTCGCTGCATCGCCGCGTCATTACGTCCTTCAGCGGCTCTTCCTGTGGAATCACCCGGCGGCGTGGCGGTCGGTCTCATTAGCGAAGCGGAGCGGAGCAGCAGCGAGGGCAGGAAGTGATAAAAACGCCGCGACCCGCGAAGGAGGGGCGCTGAGGACGGGGTGAGGGCGGGTGATTGCGGAATAATTGAGGCTCTCGCCACGCCGCCGCCACGGTCGCAAAACCTCCACAGCCCCGTGGATCACGGCCTGCTCCCCGCCGGTCCTCGTCCTCGGCGTTCGATGCAGGTCGCTCCACGCATTTGGCCGGATTTCTTCTATTCTCCTTTCCTCTTCACTTTCTTCCTCTCTTTTTCTTTATTATATTTCTTTCTTCTTCATTTTTCTTTTTTAATCCGTTTTCTTTTTTCTTGTGCTTTTTCTTAAGCTTTTCTTTTTTCTTCTCCTTTTCTTTTTCTTGTCCTTTTTCTTTTTCTTAACCTTTTCTTTTTTCTTCCCCTTTTCTTTGTCATGTCCTTTTTCTTAACCTTTTCTTTTTCTTTTCCTTTTCTTTTTCTTTTCCTTTTTCTTTGCTTCTTCTCTCTTCTCTCCCTCCTTTTTCCTCTCCTCCTTCTCCTTCTGTTTTATCATATTACTTCTTGTTCTTCCACTCTCTGACCGTCGTTTAACTTCGTTGTTTACGTCTCGGCTGCGCCCATCTGCTCGTCGTTTCTCGCTAACTGTTATTGTTCATTAGCTTAACACTGTCGTATCTCAAACAATTATTTTCCAGAAATCAGTTGAAAAATCCAGAATCGTCTCAATTTCATTTCAGTTTGAAACAACTGCAACGAAATGTTTTGGATTTTATAAACCCATGTAGTACTTTCAACAAATTTAAAATGCATAAAATAATTCACTCCAATTACTTTAAAAATGTAGAAAAAGAGTGTTTCATCGTTAGTGCTTAATAATTTCTTCGCAGCCTCTTTATTTTCTTCTCCCTTATCATCTTTTTACACTTATCCATAATGTTAATCTTCATCTGTCGTAACATGTATTTTATATTCTTCTGACTTTATTTTCTCCCGTCTACCATTACCTCCATTCCCATACCCGTTTTATCCTGAATTTCTATCCTTTCCATTCTTTTCTTCCTCTCCATTTGTCTTTGTTTTCTGATTTCTCGTCTCTTGACCCGTACATTTTAACTTGCCGGCTAGTTACCACGTAGAGCATTTGTTCAACTCAAATTACCTTTAAACTGCACTGGTACTCTCCATGTCACTCTACACCCTTCCGCCGTCATATCCTTGTACCCAGTTACTTTTATCCCCTTTCCCACCATTCCCATCGCCCCGGCAGCCTGTACCGTTTCGCATTACCATTGTCGCTCATTCCGTCATACCATCATTCCACCGATGCTCTCCAGCACATCCTTGATGCAGACACGACGCTGTCCAGACGCTCTTAGACGCTACTTCGACGCTCTTTGACACTGTTCCGATGCTGTCCCTACGCTCACTGACGCTCTCCCTATTCTCTCTGACGCGCTCCCGTCGCTATCTCAAGCTATCCCAATGCTCTCTGACGCGGTCCCGTCGCTCTCTCACGGTGTCCCGATGCTCTCTGACGGAGACCCAATGCTGATCGCAGACTCTACTCTCTCGGATGCTGACCGTACGGTCTCTGACACACACACACACACACACACACACACACACACACACCGCTCTCTGACTCTTTCCAAACCCGACCCGACGCTCTCCGAACCCGATGGCACCGACCCGATACTTTTCGTCACCGACTCAACGCCCACGCTGATCCGAAGCACTCTTACGCTAACTCAGCGTTCTCTACCACCGACCCAACGCTCTCGGAAAGAAACCTAATGCTTGCCAACCCGACGCCGATACGACGCTCTCCGACGCCAACTCAACTCTCTCCGATTCCGACTCAATGCTCTCCGACGCTCACTCAACGCTCTCCGACGCTCACTCAACGCTCTCTGACGCTAACTCAACGCTTTCCGACGCTAACTCAACGCTTTTCGACGCTAACTCAACGCTTTCCGACGCCAACTCAACGTTCTCCGCCGCCGATTCGACGCTGTCCGACTCAGACTATCTGTGCGAGCCAAGCTGTTTTTTCGCCGACGTCCCGCATCGCGCGAGTGTGCTCTCTCTGTTCCTCCGCTGGCGGTGCGTTTTTGCGATGTTTATGGGGTGATTCTGCATTTGATGTGCCGCGAGCTTCCTGCCCTCTCGCACAGTGTTGTCGTCGAGTGCATGTTCTTTATGCAGTTCTGAGTGAATGGGTTTCCTGCAATATAATAAAATTAGCCGACCCGCACGAGTGGCCTAGTTAAACAAGGTCATCACCAAGTTGATCGTATGTGGGGACTGCCTGATGACTGGGAGAGAAAAATAAATAACTTTTCTAACAGATCATAAATTATGTACAAGTTGTCTTTGAGGAGTAAATTTGTTACTTTCGAGTACATACATGTAGGTATAAAAGAGTTTCCTTGAAAATGCAACAAACCGAATCGTGTTTGAGATGATTTATTCCTTTGAGTCTGAAAACAGCAAGAATAAATCTACTTGTGTCGAAAAATTGCAAACAAGATAAATGTTTTCTCATTCCTATGCAAATTAACCTTTAACTCGCTGAATATATGTATGAAAACACTTGCATTTGCTGATTTATACGGAAATTTGTAAAACAAAATAAGACTAGTGGCACAAATTGCACACAAGCAGTATTTTACCAGATGAATCTTCGGCTACCACATCACTTACTTTTATTTTCCTTGTTGGGACCACATCTTCCGTGTTTTCTATTATTTCCGGGTGATTCGCTTTGTTATGAGAATTGACAATGGAACCGTAAAAAGCCATTTTCGTCATTTGCAGCTGCAAGGCTCATCTCCAAGGCGCGGAAAGAGTTTATGTTCTAGTCCTCTAAGCTTCGTTCGTCATCGCACATGTTTACTGGCCATCGCTATGAGCTGCTTTAATGCACGCTGCTGACGCAACGATAGGATGCGCAGTTGGATGGATCTCTCAGTAAACACGTTCGCGGACTAGTGCGCAGTATCGAATAGCGTAATGCCTACTACATTCGTGCCAGTTGCTCACTCAATAGGCGCCTGTTTGTCGATCAACTGGTAACTTACGCAACGCTGTCGTTTAAATGACAAAAGCGCTTCCGGAGAAAGTTATGGCTGCTTCCCAGATTTTTCTAGTGAAAGGTGTGTGCTTGTACTCTGTTAATATGACGCTCCTTTCCATTTTCTGCGATGACTTTGTAAAGAGCGCGATTTCGCTATTATATTGGTGTAAAAATCAGCTTTAATGTTAGATGCTAATTGATGTTCCTTATTACTTCAGGATAGTGTTTGTCAACTTTCCAGTTACTTCTAGCATATTATTATATAATAATTATTAATATTTTATACCACACACAAAGAGATTTTTCGATAAATTTCACAACACAATCGCGAGATGAGAATGTATATTCATTTCTCTTTCAGCGAGAGTAGAACCCAAAACTCTACCAAAAAGCTGTCATAGCCACCACTCTCTTTTGTTAAAATCGGTAACACTCTTCCCAATTCTACACCTAAAACCTGTGACGTTATCGGTGACAGTATCCAATCCAAAAATAATCATCAATGAGCAAAACACTGAACAAAATGTTTTCTACAACGTCAAGAAAATACTTATCACATAAGTGTGTATCAACAAAATGCATGAAAAAATATTCATATCAAATTTTTTGACAAAATACAATATATTTCATTAAAAAATTGTTAAAATTATGGCACTTGAAAAACAATAACCATTCTCTCTTTTTTGTCTCTTATGTTATTAATATGTACATTAATTCCCAGTAGTATCAAAATTGCCAATAAAACAAACGTTCAATGATCAGTCCGAAATCGGGCGAATAAAACGATTTTCACACCAGGTTTTCCCGATCGTTCTTCCCATTTTATACCTCATAATTCTTCACACTATCAAAATCTCCATATATCTTATTCACGTTCACATTTAACCCACACATCCGGATTTTCACGGTAAACAATTGGTCGTTTCATTCTAATGTAAAGGAAAAACAAACTCTGAAAATAAAATTAAAAAGAGGAGGATATATAGGGGCTCCTAGCAACTCACCTTGCATCCCTCGCAGGTGAAGGCGCCGAAGTGGAAGCCCGCAGCGGGCTCCCCGCACACCTTGCACTGCTGGTTCATCTGCAATAAAAAATAAATATAAAATTTTAGAGTGTATTATCGCATGGGCAAAGCTGATGTGAAGTAATCTTTGGAGGAGAGTAATCTTTAGAAAGTACATATCAAAAACATTTCGCGCACAATTTAATATCGATATTTGGTTTCCATAAACGGATGAAAAGGGCATGAGTGGTAAAATTAATTTACAAAACCAAAAATTAAATTTTTTATCCTGACTATTGGTACACCTAACAACGACATATTTACGTCTATAATGATGCATTGTAATGTGGAATATTTGGTGGTTAAACGTACCTACGCTTTAAGGGAAAGCATCCTAGCTAATCGCTGTATTTGAACCCACAATACTTGCAACGTAACTTTTTCGATGGGCATATACATACATTCAGGTTCCTCTCCGCGTTCCATAAATTGACCTGAGACCTGAGATCTTCCTTGATGCCCAGTATGCCATGAGAAGCAAAAGAAAGTCCTGAAGAAGACCGCAGATGTATTAGTGGATAATATTTAGACTTTTTTTAAATATGCATCGCTAGTGATACAAACTGTTTTCTCATATATACGAGTGAATCCAAGTAGTATTTTTTTCTATGGAATCATGCATTGTGATTCCCAATGTACCCTATCTTTGATCATTTATCCTGCTAGATATTTACGGCCGTGATCATCTGCTATCGGTTAGACTGATCCTCTTTTAAAATACTTTAAACAGAGGAATGGAGCAAGAACATAACGTGAATCAAGTCCTAAAATATTTACCAGGTCTACAAGTGTCAATCTTGCAACCTTAATGTAAACTAAGAAATTAGTTCACAACATTCATCAGCAAAGTTGACATAACAGTGCAATAAAAGCATCTCTATTTTCCTCAGTGTTAAGAATGCCAAAATAGCTCTTCAAACTTCCATGCTGTGTTCTCGAATTATAAATGCGGGCACTGTGCTATCTTCAGTTACGCACAAGGCTACACATCTCAGCCCCACATCAGCAATACCGAGAAACAAATATGCTGCGCTATGCTCTTGGCAGCTGTAACTCAGTCTCTTCTTCGCTGTTACTTTTTTTTCTCCTCTCGAGTATTGACACACCTATGCCAGGTTGCGGCTTTGTCAACGCGAAGAATGACAGTTACAATCGTCTGCGTTACTTACTCGCGGACTAAACGTGTGGCAACGTCAACTGCGACATGGCACACGAAAAATGCGACAAAGACCATCTCGCCGGGAAGACAAAGGCGAACATTGTTCACCGCGGCCATGGTCTGCCGCGTAAGACGGGGGCGAGTGTATGCAAAGTAGCCTAGGGCCACGGCAAACAACATCGAAAGAGGAATAAAAAAGCTTCATTGTGTGGAGTTTTTCGGAATCATCTCCAGAACAAACATCTGCTGCCGTGAAGGACTGGAGAGTGTGACGCTCGCTACAATCCTGGGTATTCCCCCATCTCTCCTCTGGAATCGTCACGTTTTATAAACGCAATCTATAATTAAATTCCATGAATGAAGTTCATATTTTCAAAAAATTATTGTTATTACATCAGGATTTTAAGTGGAATGTTGAAAACATGAGAAAGAACTTCGATCATTCCTTAGACTTCTGATTTAAAGCGAATGCACATGACCTTGTATACTGGAAGACGTTCACCTGAATTACTATATTACTGACACTTGTAACAAGAACTTTTCTCTGTAGTACAAAGCAGTTTATTTTTGATGTAGAGAAACGTTTCTCGTTCTTCTAGCCTCTTAGTCGCTCCTGTAAGAATGTACAAAAATGAAGTATCAACCATGTTTAGTGAACAGAAATTCGTTCAGCATTTTGCTAATTAGACACCCAGATGTAAACAAAAATTCAGTAACATCTCAGGCCAAATGAACTCACAGGCTCATTCCTAAAGTCCATTAAAAGTTCGTGACCAACGCAAAACGAATAATGAGGTTTCTCGAGGTGCAGTTCGAAAGCAAACATTAGCACAATTTCTAATGCTCCCATCGCCGACCGGATACACCGTTAGACTGCGTCCGTCACCCGGTGAATGCCTCGTGTTCGGATTGCGCCGGCAACGGCGGTGCTTCGCAAACTCTACCTCTACTTCTCACGGTGGCTGTTCTTCACTGCTGCCACTAGCGCCATTACTACCGTCACTGTACAGTGGGTAGATGTACAAATACGGGCCTGCACACTTGCTTTGATTTACAAATAATAATTGCAAACCGCAAGAATTACATAAATGAATTGAATGGGTAAAAATGTATTTAATATTTTTAATGCGACTTTACTTTATTTTTCAATGTTCAGTCCTATAGCAATAGGTGACCAAGTGTCATTAGTAATACTTTTTTTCTTCACAAAATTAAGTGTTGAAAAGGTTCGGCCATATTATCTTAATGTAATTTTATGAAATGTATGTGATTTGAGCCTATCAGTTACTGTACATAAAGCCTAAGGTGGGTACCCTTAGTTAATTTAGAACCCTCCACCTACTTGTAGAACACACAGGTTCCTGTTCTCGACTTTCAAACTCCCACCTACAGCAAACGATATTTCATAATATTTTTTCAATTGCTTCTTGAATTACTAAGAAATTTATTGAGATGGCCATGATAAACCTGTTTTCGACAACATCCACTGTCATGTGGCATTTTTATTCTTTCTCTTGAATGTGTGAACTACGAACTATGTAGAATTCATCACAATCATCTACAGACACAACAGTGACCCTCCGTTTCCAGCTCTACCTGGAGATCACGACACTTCTAAGTTCTGGCGAACTGTAATCTACTAAGATGCCTACATCCTTTCCATATCTGCTTATCGCCCACGAAGGCGGGGTATTTGAAAGACATGACTCAACTGTGGATATTGAAATATCAAAAATTGTTTATTATGAAGTTTTATAAGACTTTTTCAGGCTTGTGCTTATGTGCTTAATTGTCCATCTGCCTTCAATCCATATTTTTTGCATAAATTTTGGAGTTGCATGGAGGCCACTCTGCCATGAATTATTTTGTAATATTTCCAATTTTACAGCAGCCACTGATCAGGTGATTGACTATTCTGAGTTGTGTCCACTGCCTATACCTGCCGTCCTTTTTATTATTATTATTATTATTATTATTATTATTATTATTATTGTTGTTGTTGTTGTTGTTCGCACCATTTATCCCCTTGGACCAGTGTTCGCCCCCAACCGAAGTCATCTCCACCGCCAGCAGCGTCCCAGACGCCGCCAGAGAAAGCTCTTACAATTTCAGCTGAGTAGCGCAATTAATTTACGGCGCAGCGCCAAGCTCCTTTCGTTGCAAAGCGCGGCCGCGATCAGCCGCCGATCGCACGCAGGCACGGAGCGCCGGCCGCCATTCAATGGAGATCCGCTGGGATTCTGCGCGAGAACGTAGGCGGCGCGCGCGCAGAAGGGGCAATAGCGTGGACAACAGCGGGGACAAAAGCGGGAATGGATGCTGGGACGGATGCGTGAAGGGGAGCGGGGACGGAGGCGTGGACACGGTTGGGGTCGAATGCGATGGGGAGGCGGAGATGGGGGAAATGAGTGCCGAGATGGCAATGGCGGAGGCGGGGTAGATGTAGAAAGGGATGCGGGAGTGGCCGAGAGGGCGGCGGAGGCGAAGCGGAGGAGGAGACTGGGGTGGACGTGAGGGCGGGGATGGGAGCGGGTCGGGGTCAAAGGCGGAGGCGGGGACAGGGACGGACGCGTGAAGGGGAGCGGGGACGAAGGCGTGGACACGGTTGGGGTTGAACGCGATCGGAAGGCGGAGATGAGGAAGAACTGGGTGTGGAGATGGGTGCAATGACGGAGGCGGGGTCAATGTAGAGACGGATGCGGGAGTGGCCGAGGCGGCGGCGGAGGCGGTAGCGGGGGCGGGGACGGAGGCGGGGGCGGAGGCGGAGACAGGAGCGGAGGTGGAGACTGGGGCGGAGGTGAGGGCGTGGATGGGAGCGGGGAGGGAGCGAAGGGAGAGACGGAGACGGGTGCGGGAGAGACGCAGACGGGGACATTTGGAGACGGATAGGAGGGCGTTGGTGGAGGCGGGGCGGTAACGGAGGTGGGGACGGAGATAGTTTTTCAAAATAATTGCTGTTTCACAGATTACTGATTGCCGATAACTAAATCTGCGATAATATTACAAGCCATTGCGCAAAAATATCTTTGTAAACATTGTAATCGTCGATAAAACAACAATTTCGATTATTACCACAATGCCGACGATAATACCTTATAAACACAGTGATGACCCTAAAAAGTTCGTGATCATGAAATTATCGCCGCAGAAAAAGTAGGTAGGATGTTACTCGGATCATTGACTAGCAAAATAGACACAATCGTTGCCGAAGGCGTCTGCGTAATAAGATGTGAAATGTTGACTATAATAAAGACTATAACGAAGTAAATAGTAACGTTGAAATTATTATAATTGATAATGGTTAAGACCATTTTAACGCAGTACATTAAGATAGTATATGCTCATAGACTCTTTCAAGGCGAGACAAGAGTCGCGGCGAGCTGCCTGTCACCTGTGAAAATTCCAAACTGTGCAAGAAAGAGAGGAATTATGAAAAAGGTTTAGAAACCAGATACTATCTCTGGCGCATACTAAAATAACGTCAACGTGCACGTGCCTCTTAGTGTGCTTGGTTTGCTTAAACGACCGCTTGCCTTTGGCTCACCTTCTCTCCGTCCCTGCATTCAGCTCTGCTCCCGACCCTTGCCCCCCTCCCCTCCTTCCGTCCAGCGCGCTATTCATCGCGAGCGCTTAAGCAAACCCAAGGCGGACTGCTACTTTATTCAAGGATTAATCTGAAAATGTTCATTAATCACAGAAGACCGCCGGTATTGTAACTTAACGGTAGCTACTTGACTATTTTTTTTTCTTCCTGCTCTTCTAACCGCCGAATAAATTATGTGATTTCACAATACAAATTACCCTTCAATGATTCACATGTCGGCGTGTATCTCTCTCCGCTGGCGGTTCTATCCTCTCATCGCATAAACATATCAATCCAAGTTCTAATTTAATGCGCCCTCTTGGTGAACCTTGAGAGTGGCATTTGAAGCAGTAGTTTCTGTCTCGGTTAGGCGCATCTTGCGGGGATCTCTGAGCTCTCTTTATTTACGACTGTGAAGACGAATGCTGACTATGCTAATCGGTGCGTGGCGCCTAGCAAGTTGGTCCGACAAGCTGCATAGCCATGATAATCTCCACTTTTTTTTTCGGTTCACTGATCGCCGGAATGAAATTCAGCGGCGTTGCTTCATGGAATAAGTATCCTATTTAATTGTCGTCTGTTGGTTATATTTAAAAAAATCTATCATAGGTTATTACGTTGAAGAAACTGATATTTGTTACGGAAGATTAAAGAAGAGAAAGACGTTCCAGGGGTAATGTGGTTATGACCAAAGAACACCGTAAATATGTTTGGTGTCCGATAACCATCGTAAGGATTGTGTTACAGTAGAAGCCACAAGTTAGTACTAATGGGGAAATAAATTTATTACTCAAGTAATAGAACGAAAAGAGGCTATAGAATTGTACTTGTCCAATTGTTACATTTTAAATGGTTCTGCTTGCTGGCATTAAGTAGCAACATTTTCTTCTGGACGTCATGTACTTAATGTTTCTTTCTCTGTGACAATTAAAGTTTACAATGCTTAGATAATCCAATGTATTAATATATTAAGTCATTCTCTGTTCATTTTCTACTCATTTCCTATTTATTTATTTTTTGACAATAGGATATAGAATTCATTGATTTACAATTAATTTATTGCACTTTTATGTCCTCGTGTGCAGATTTCGCTATTGTCAATATTGAATTAAGAAAGTTTGGTTGAATCATTTTCTTTCAATATTCTTAAAATTTATTTGATCTCATATTACCAGAACTTTGAATAAAACATTAAATATAAAATTATTTAAGAGTTTTAATTTCCTCATTACAAAATAAAAAAGTGTTAATTTATTTTGTAGTTAAGACTTTTAATTTACTTCTAATGCCCATGTTATTCGCGGAAGAATGCAATTCCCCTTACACTTTACTAACTCTGCTTGATAGTTTCAATTTGTTTCTGTAATTAATATGACTCATTTCCATCAATAAAATAAGAAAATATATTATGCGGATGCAAATGCATACGGGTGGTATCTGGAGAGCTCAGTTTATGGAGATGAACTCTGATCCAACAATTGCAGTTCTTTCGCGCTCCTCCCTTACAATTTGAGAAACCATGGAGTAATTAATTACAGCGCAAGTTGTTTCGTTGTGAGACTCCTCACTAAACATCAGGTCTGTGCAGGGGACTACGCGAATTATCAGCCGATCCCTACCGGATAACACCACCGCCATTATTTCCCTTCCCATCCCAAGCTCGTTCCCAATCTCTCTGCTCGCCCACGGCGTATTCCATCCCCTGGCCGGCCACAGCTGTCCCCCGATGTACTTCGCTGTCAGCCTCTCCTCCCCGCAGCACCCAACTTCTTCTACTCCTCCCTGCATCACCACCATTATCACTATCCACGCTCTTTCCACCAACCAACCATAGTGCTCGCCCCCGCACCTCTCGTAATCCTCGACACCACCCAAGTGGTCGTCGGCAGGAGTTGAAACCGGGACCTGAACCATCGCTTTACGGGCACTCTGCCGCCATTCCATTCCCGCCTTTATTAGTTCGGTATATCAACTTAGGTGAGGCAGTGCACCTAGACGTGGGTTCTGCAAGTGACCTCATGCTCCGTGGAGGTTGCAAAGTGCGCCGGGGCAGGTGCGGTCAGGAAGATGGGCCTTACAGTCCTACAGTTCTCTTGTTACAATCTGTTCATATGTTAGGACAACAGCTAGGGCAAAACATGTACATTTAAGTACAGGAAAGGATCATTTTGTTAAATGTTTTAAATTTCATAATTCTTTTTGATTGGTGGGCTGTTTTAAAATTACATCCATATCTGATACTGTTTGAAGAAAGTTGACAAATTCAAAAATATCTATTTTTGCAAAGAAACAACGATGTTATGATGGTAACAGATGTGACTATTATTAGCAATAACTGCATCATTTTGTGAGAATTCCGTTCAAGTTTATTTTATTAAGAATAATTTCTATAACTGTTGATAATTTGTAAATTCTCAAAGGTTTCTAACTCCTGTATTAAAAAAAAATATTGTTATTGACTTCGCCATAAACTGATGAAATTGCCTGACGAACATTTATGACAGCATTTCAAAACCTATTAACGGAACTATTTACTCGATTGTTATTTAAATAGGTTTCCCGATTGAAATAGGGCGATCATATTTAACCTCCATTGTCGAATTTAAATAATGATCTGACGATTCTAAAAGCTTTCGTTATAGATGTTCTGTCTCATTTTGAGGATTTTTATTGCTTTTTTACTCCGTCAAATATAAAGCCGTCAAATATAAAACAGAACAAACGGTCTTTCCAAAGTCATCGAGGACTTCTGCTCCAACAAGAGACCGTTTCAAGCAGACGCCTCCGATCGCAGAGAGCGCAAAACGAGGGCGAGGTGTGGAGGGGCGGTGGGGAGGAAGAGGGCGGGGAGGCGGCCTGGAGAACGATGACCTCACACACAAAGCGTGGCGCCCACGCCCAAGCCGGTGCCGTGTGCTCCGCTTCGCCGCAGGTCGGAGACTTCAATGCGCGGATGGGACAGAAGCGCTTGTCGGAGCAGGTCGAGTGGCGCGAAGGGCAATTGCCAGCCGGCGGCGGCGCGGGTTGGCGGTGACAGAAGGGGTTCGCCAGTACGGAGAAAATGTGCCGGAAGCGGCTTCGGTTATCTAGTCGCCTGTTGGGACTTGCGGCGCTGGAAGGAGGTCTGGAGAGTCATGTGTGTCCACGGTTTTTCAACCACACATTTATTTTCATAGTACAGTAAATTTCATTATACATTATTACTTTTACAGTAACATACAGCAACACGTAATTGACAAGTATAAATAAAACGAGGAAGTGCCGAGAAGTTGACGAAAACTAGAAGATACTTATATGTTCAGAAGGAGAAAAGGTAACGGGTTGAGTCGCTGCGCCCGAAAGAAATACGTTCATTTGAGAAAGAAACAGTTGACGTTAAATGGCACTCGGAGATAGATCATTGCGATGACAGATTAATAGTTAATTCCAAAAAAATATTTTAATTATCAGAAAAGAACCAACAGTACATACTGTGTGAAATCCTACAATTGGGAGAAAGCACATGACGATGGGAACCAATCACAATTCCAGAAAAATTCTAATTACTTAATATTTTTAGAATATAATAAAAAACTACAGATGCTTAATATGACGCAATGAAAGAAAATTATCTTTGAACGCTTGATTTGTGATGATATTGCGGTTATAATAATAGTTAACATGTTCCAAAAGTTTATTGCATTCCTATACAACGTCAAGAACAGTTTGAGTGATATATTTCCGTTAGAGAAATTATCGATTTTAATAAGAAATGAAACATGTTTCTTGTGCCGAATTATTGTAGAAATCATGACTGAGCAAGCAGCATCCTAGACTTTAGTGCCAATTCTTGTGACAGTAGCTCACTTTCGTGATCATCAGCAAACTGTATCTGACTACTTACTGAATATAAGTAAATTATTCTTTTAGTTTAACACCAGCAGACAAATCAGATGCTGAAAATTAATATGTCTTGATTGAATGATTCAGATGGTTTGAATTTGCATATGTGGTTGGTTGCTCATGTTGAGTAAGCTTGCAAGTCATTCTCTTAAGATGCGCAAGCAGCAGATTTCATTATTGATGAGAATCCTGCTTTTGCCACAGTAGCTAGAGCTTAAGAGGATATATTTAATAAATTTCAATTATCAGTGAGTATAACAATAAGAAATTAATGGAAGTCTTCAAACCGGACGCGTATTTCATGGAATCAGTTATTATTGAAAATTTACCTTCATGAATTGTAATTACATTTGAATTTACGTCCTGTTCAGGTAATAGACTAAGAACACTTAATGTCTTAAGATTAATTCCTAGGGGAAAAAATCTGCAGTCTTTTTTAAATAGTGAAACAAATTTTACATTAAATAAAGCTGAGTGCAATCACTACAAGATATTATATGGAATTCTTGTCTATCGACGATGTAATGATCTCTCCATAAAGTGTCCTGCTCACATCTGTGTCCTGTTCCGGGATCCAATTTCATATTATCTAAAGGCCACGCTGCAAATACAGAGAAAGAAAGAGAAAGGCGAATAAGAATTGCGTACACTTGCGCGCTGTAATTTAATGAGGGCTGCATATAAACTGGTATAACGAAGTACTTAATTCCACAATATTACCTTGATCTGTTGAAGGCGACTAGATAATCTGGATTAGTTTGCAAATCGTAAACTTCTTACTCGCGCAAGGACTCAGTAATGAAATGTAGTTGACCAAAAAAGGCGAACAAAAGATGAAGTTTTGATGAATTCTGTGCAGAAATATGTGTTTGCTTTTATGAATGATAAGCATTTCCTTTAATTGTATTATTTTTAATGAAATATGTGTGTATTATGTTATCTCATTTCTCAGAATTCATAAGGAGATTCGGTTGAAATTTTAATGACACTTTTCTCTTAAAATAATGTATTTTACGTTAGGAATCTACATAATCTCTGAATTTTCTCAATATACATCCTTTACACGGAACAGAGATTTTAATTTTGAAAAATGTAAATAATACATAGTATGGACTTATTCGTGAGTGTAGGTCAGTGAAAAGTTAATTCACTGACACTGACCTACATTCAAAAATAAGTCCATACTATTAATCAACAGAGGTCAAGAAATCAAGCACGTGTAAATAATACATAAACCGAATTATAAAAAATGCGTTTTACACCTCCAAACCTTTGTTCCGAATAAAGCAGTTAATATAATTCTCATACTAATACTTTTTTAAAATTTGACGTAACTAAAGAAGTCTTAAATAAGTTCAAAGCTAGCGCACTGTTAAAGGAAAAAATAAGTAGTTAGTTTCCATGATACTGAATCTGTGAATGTTTTATACAGCACTTACTTCTTCTAACATAATATTCTGAAAATTCTTGACTGTCCTCCTGTTGCGAAATGTTAACTATTTACTAGAAGCATGCCGACATCTCTTCCGGAACTTCCTAAGAACATGTGTATAGTGTGATAACACATAATGATATTATTAAAAAGAAACCTAGAAATGTTTGCGCTCTTCCAATTCAGGGATTTATTCCATTCGTTACCGCGTCGCTCTTCTTCCCGGGGCGCGTGATTCACAAGGAATTCCTGCGGCGGCGGCGAGTAAATCGCGGGGCAATCTGATGGCGCGGTGCTGCGCGTCGCCGGCCGCCAGGCGTCCTCTTTCCCACCAGAAGCGCCGCCGCCGCCGCCGCCGCCGCCGCCGCCGCCGCCGCCGCCGCCGCCGCCGCCGCCGCCGCCGCCTCGCTCCTCTCGCCGCTTATAAGGGCGACAGGCGCGCATTAGAATACCGGGACCCGCGGAGTGCGGAGGAGCGGGGCGGGGCGGGACGAAGCAGAGCGGGGTGTGGGGTGAGGTGAGAAGGAAGGCGGGGGGCGGGGTTAACGATACTGGGCGGGGTGGGTGAACGATACTGGGTGAGGCGGGGATGGATTGAGAGGAACGGGCTAGAGCAGGGAGGGGGGAGACGGGGTGGGGCAGGTCGGGACGAAACGGAGTGGGGTGCGGAGCGAGAGGAGAAGAAAGGAGCGATGCAGGACGGGGCTGAGTGAGGCGGGGACGTGCTGAGAGGAACGGGGCAGCGTGCGGAGCGGGGTGCGGAGTGAGATGAGGAAGGCGTGGTGGGATGGGGCGGGGCATGGCAAGGCAAAGCAAGGTGAGCTGAAATGATACGGCGAGGTGCTGGGTGAGGCGGGGACGTGTAGGGTGGGACAGAATAGGGAAGCGGAGCGGGAAGGACTGGGGCAGTGTAGGTCAGGTCAGGTCAGGACAAAACGGAGTGGGGTGCGGGGCGTGGTGAGGAAGGCGGGGCGGAATGGGGCGAGGCAGGGCAAGTCAGGGTGGAATGTTCCCGGGAGGCTGAGGCTGGGATAAGTAAGGCGGGTTGGGGCGGGAGTGGGGAGGAGAAGATCGGGCAGGAAGGAGGCAGGGCGGGCGGGGCAAAACGGGATGGTAATGCTAAGCGGGCTGGAGCGTTGAGTTGCAGAACGGGCAAGGACAGGCTAGTTGAAGTAGGAAGGAACAAAGAGGCACCGAGCGGGACGAGTAGAGAGGCACAGGAAGTAGTGGGCATGGGCAAGCGGGGTTGCGCGAGCTAGAGCAGGGGGAGTCGGGCGGTGCGGGTGTGCGACGCACGTCCGCGGCGCCGCCGCCTCCGCCGCCTCCGCCGCTGCAGCTCGCGCATTCTCGGCGACACGGCCGCGATTTGTAGGGCGGGTCGCGCCGCTGCCGCCGTCGCAGGGGTCTGCAAGCGATGGGTCGCGCGGCGCATTCGGCCCAGTGGTCGCAATCGTCCCGATGCTTCTTGTTTATCGATTACTACTTAGTTCGCTTTGTTTTCCGGCCACGATGACGGTTTCTCTCGCAGTTTGATTCAGCTTGCGGTTTTGTGCATTGGTACCTTTGATGTTTGGTTCATAGTTTAGTTATTTTGCTGTCCGCTTCGTAATATTTCTTGCTCTTGAATCCACATTTTGACTCGTTGCAAATGTTGGATCGTGATTGAGTTCACTTTATAATTTTATTTCTTTGTTTCAATAATTGGCTCGTAAATCAAACCTATTCTTCATTGCATGATTGTGTTCAGATTTACTCCATTGTTTTCTAATTTTCCAAACATATATCTTTATATATTAATTACATTTCGTTGATAGTTTTTAGCCAAAACGTTGTGGTACGAAATACTAGATACATTTATATTACTGTTAGTACTTGATAATACAGAACGGAAAAAAGTTTGTTTCATGTGGAATACATGGGTACTATTTAATTTGTTATAATACGCACACAGCTTTGTTTGTTCCCAACTCGTGTGGTCCGTCATCCCTAAACAGATCAGCATCCCATCGTGCGTGAATGCAAACCCCTGGGTTAGCGCGTGCGGTCTTTCCCTCCCTCCCCCCATTTCCCCTCCACCTCCCACCAACTCGCGGCAGCCGCACAGTGTGTGGTTTGATCAATCGAGCGGAACAAATTGCTCAGAGTCGTCGTAGTAAGTCTCTGTATTTATATCGGCTCGCTCCTGAATAACCTTAGCTCACGGCCACAACGGTGACAAGTGGCTACGCCGTTTAGACGCGCTGGTTGTGGTACTTTGTGCCTGCCCGCGTCAGGATATTGGTGGCAATTTGTACAGCTTGACGTACTGACAATGAAAGACCTGTTGTCTAGTGGTTTACGACGTTCGTTTTTGTAACTGTCTCGCTGAACTAGATTGCTCTAAGCTTCTAGAATTTTCTTTGTTGGAGGAAATTGCTTTGATGAAGGATAGTATCAAAGTTGTTATTTTACAACGAAGGTAAGTATTAATACGACTTTTAAATGTACTGTTAAACCCTTTGAGATTTCTTTCATTTCGAAGGAAGACAGTATGGTTGAATTAGGAATTTTATTCACACTATTATTGGCTAATTACATATTATGTCTCAGCAACAATAATTATATAATATTTAGATAATTAGAAAATAGTATCCATCAAGCTTACTAAAGCAAATGTGTTATAATAATAATAATGGGATATTTCTTATCATTACAATGATAATTGTGTTGTTAAGGTGCGTTAGTAATTTAATTTAATTTTTGTTTTTAATATTTTGAAGCAATGCTAATGACATTTTGAACAAAATAATGTAGTAATATGGTTAGTAAAAATATATGAGTATATGGCTAAAAAAATTGTACATTTAAAATAAATAACACCATAGTTCATTTGATACTTTTCCGATATTAAACATTAAGGAACAAATAGATTTACTGGAAAAGCATTTAATCTCAAACGTTGCCGTTAGAGAATACACGGGGTAAACGATTTATTTGAAAAAAAATATTCAAAACGAATTACATTCTGTTTTGTTTACCAATACACGGAAATATATTAGTATTTTCATGTATCCTTCTTTTACCGCGAATGATTTGGTATGAAGACAAAACACAGCGTTCTGCTCGTCTAGTCCTCGCGGCCATGACGAATGGCAGTCCCCATTCCGGCGGCGTTTCGTTAGAATTCGCAAGTGGCTGCGATCTTCTCAGAGCCCGGAGACATCCCTGTTCGCGGAACGCGGTCGTTGAGGCTGCGAGCGACCCACTGAGGTGCTGTCGCGGTGTCGCGCCCTCTCTCGCGCCTTTTGTCCGGCGGGGTCCGCGCGCGCGGAGGAGGAGGAGAAAGACGGAAGAGGAGGGGTGGGGGAGGAGGCACGGCGCGTGACGCGGAATAAGCGGTCACATCGCCACAGAGGGCGCGCGGGATGTCTGAGCGGGCGAGCTCGCGTGCTTGGGATTCCCGCGAGGCCGTGGCGGCGAAGGTGGTGGTGGCGGTGGCAGTGGTAGCGGCGGTGGTAGCGGCAGTGGCAATGGCGGTGGCAGTGGCGGTAGCGATAACGGCAGTAGCGATAGCGTCGATAGCGATAGCGGCGGTAGCGATAGCAGCGGTAGCGATAGCAGCGGTAGCAATAGCGGCGGTAGCGATAGCGGCGGTAGCGATAGCGGCGGTAGCGATAGCGGCGGTAGCGATAGCGGCGGTAGCGATAGCGGCGGTAGCGATAGCGGCGGTAGCGATAGCGGCGGTAGCGATAGCGGCGGTAGCGATAGCGGCGGTAGCGATAGCGGCGGTAGCGATAGCGGCGGTAGCGATAGCGATAACAGCGGTAGCGGCGGCGGCGATAGTGGCAGTGTTGATAGAGGCGGTGGTGGCGTCAGCGGCAGCAGCGGCAATGGCAGGGGCAACGGCGGCAATTGGCAGGGGCAACGGCGGCAAAGAAAGTGACAATTTGCGTTTTACCAGGGGTGGGAAGTTGCTGCTCAGAGAAGCACTCGGAAATAGGAATGATGCAATAATTAAGATACTACTTGAAAATCAATAGTTTTGTTTTGATAGTTATTGTATTAAGATGGACAACATTAAGTCGATGTTATCGCTGTATCAAAATCATGACAGGTTCCGAATCGATGGAGCTGGTTGGACTAACAAGATTTTAATATTTGCTCTTTATTTGTAACTTTTCACGTCTTTGTTTGCTGTGGTTACGTATCTCTAATAACGCTATTTTCTCTTAGTTTCGAGAATTTAATATACAATTTGTATAGAAATACTAAATGGAAAATTACCGAAATTTTTGATTCATCATAAAATACTCTAATTTTCTCGAACGTAAAAAAAACCCTCCATATGTTGGTAAGCATCAGTATTTGAGTACTGGTGGTATTGACGAGGCGAGACTTATTGGCATGGTATTAAATATCGGTTTGGAATAAAAAGAGAGAATAAGACATGATAAAAATGGAGAAGTTTTGGAACAGGATGAGAATAAACAAGATTTTCATTCACTCCTGCAACGGAGAGAAAAAAAGGCTTGGAAATGTACAGGTAGTCGAAAAAGTCTTTCATTTGCCGACCCGGATGCCTTCTTTGAATATATTGAGACACCAGACAATATAGAAGCAAATTCCTGCTCTGGATTCCACCAATGGCAGCGAAATAACGATGCGCAGTTTGTGGAATTTAACACTGTCGTGTTCGATCTATCATATCTTGTAGATCGGTGCTGCTTGTCATATAGATCGAGAAAATAAATCAGGAAAAGTTGAGTCTTTCTAGCACATTACTTTCCGTAATGTAGCTTTGTAACGCATTCATGAGATAGAATTTGTCACATACGTGAAGTAGAAATTGAAAAGAAACTTACAGCATTCTCGCGTCAAATTTTTATGGAATATTTTAGATTAACAATAGCACAATAAAATTTTTTCTTTCGTACATTAAGCTATTGTTCAGATGAATTTTGAGGTAAGATTTAGAATCATGTTTTTTTATATACTAGATCACTTGATGGTATATAACCTGAAAACTTGGAAGTGGTCGGTGAGAGCTTAAGTGGTACCAATGATATATATTCTGATTATTTAATGAAGTATATTTAGAATGAGGATCCTAAAACACGCCAAAGTCAGAAACACACTTAAAGGCGGAACGTCTCCTCTAAGACGAAATGTGTCACACGGCCTGTCCTCATCAGCATACCGTACGTCACACAAAAGAACGATTTTTATTTCTCGAGTGTGAACGACTTAGCAATTCGTCGCCCCCACTCCACATCTCCTTTCTGTCTGCCATTCACAACTTCCCGGTGCGCCGCCTATGACAACGAGAACATCTCTGCGAGCGGCGCGCCACGACGAGGGTCTATTCAAGGCGACGACGTCGACGACGGCAGTAGAGGCACGCCTCGCGACGTGGGGGACATTAGTGCGACGGCACGCGGGGTGCTCCGCCCTCGGCGTCCTCAACGTCCTCGCTTCAGCGTCGCGGCGCCGAGCACCTCTCCACGGAAGGTGGAATGCGGCTCGGGAGGACATTAGTCGAAAATGCGCTGAAGAGTTGGAAGAAAAGCCTATGACAATGTGGAGAGTCTCGTGTGAAGTTCTGTACGTTGGGTTGAGTTGGCTGGTGAAGTTGATGTTCTAGGAGAGTTATTCAAGGGCTCGAGTTGGTTCGTTTGAGTTGTTAGTTTTTGGAAGTTCTTGTCGTATGAACGTGACACGAATTATTAATACATAGCTGACTTCATTCTCCAAATACTAGAACATATTGTATCCCTAACAGGAATTAACAGGTTTCGAAAATGCGTTTTCCCGGATCAGTTCATCTTACGACCCTCTGACATCCCGCATTATTACTATTTCGTTAAATCTAAAAGAACTAGTCTTTCTTTCCAGGTATCAATTCGGAAATTCGTTTGGAAGTTACAAAATAATGGTAACCAATATACCAAGTAGTTTGATTGTGTATTATATGAGAAATCAATATCCCCAAAAGCTATAAAACAAATTTTGAAAAAGCGCTTCTATGCATTGCAACTTCAGTTGATTTTTACTAGATAACCAGAATTTTACTCGCAATTAAAACATGTTATCATAGGAAGCATTTCAAATCACTCCCAGAGTAGCGCCCAGAATTCTTAATTTCCACGCCTGGCTACTAGTGTGACTGTTGAGTATTTGACCGACTGATTACACTGCCGAGTGTTTTTGATGATCGAAACAAACTCGCGGCGGATTTTTTGGGTTCTTTAGTTTCCCCTGTTTTATGAATGATAATAGAACAAAGGAATAAAAACATCTTTATAATTACCTACCTTTCAACACCTTTCATCCATTTCCAGGTAAAGCGAGAAGGATAAGACACTGCAGTAATAATAATAGGAATAATAATAATGAAAATTAATATAATGAAAATAATAATAATAATTATAATATAGAACAATAGTAGAAATCACGCAATATTCACTCTGAACCAGTGTGAGCTGCAATGCCCTAATGTACTGAACGCGTAATAAACACCCTGAGTCTCGGGACAAAAGTTTATCAGGTGTAACCCATGTATTTTTATTTGCCCCTTTACGCGCAAGTGCTATTTACACGGACTCAGTTTGCGTCCCGATGCCCCTGAGCCCTCTCTTCTCTCCTGGAGTTTCTGGAGGACGCGTCGCGTCACCCGGGCGTGGCTTCCAGAAAAAGCGCCGCGAGTGGCGCAAGGCACGCGGCCGAGCGCGGCGCTGGAGTGCGCGGCCCCCGAAATTCCAGCGCGCCCGGCCCCCTCTCCACCCCCGCCGCACCCCCGCGCCTGCGCCCTGGAGCGCAGGTCGTGTGCCACTAACGAGAGCTGGCCCGTGCGTCCCCGAGTGTCGTCGCCTCGAGCGGCGGAAGAAGGTGAAGAAGAAGAAGAATGCGCGTGGACGGCGTGCGCGCGTTGTTTGCACTGGACGTTACAGAAAAGCGCTATGCGCAGACATTTTTCTTGAGGCGCTTGGTTGGCGCTTGCGCTTTTGGTAGTGAGGATGGTGCTGATGTTCCTGATGGTGATGATGGTGATGGTGAGGTGTATGGGAGGGTGACGGTGGTATTGATGGTGGTGGTGTGTAGGGTGATGGTAGTGGTAGTGACGATGATGATGAGGGTGGTGGTGATGGCGATGGCGGTAGAAGTGAACGTGGTGAGTGCAGGATGGTGATGGTGATGATGATGTGTGGGATGGTGGTGGTGTTGATGCTAAAGATTGATGATGATGGTGGTAGATGATGGTGATGATGCTAATAATGGTAATGATGATGGTGGGGGGTGATGATGCTTGTGAGGGTAGTGATGATGGTAAAGAAGACGTTCGGACAGTGAGGAGGGCGGCGAACACAATGTTTTTGCTCTTTCAGTGCGTGAATAATGCGTGATTTTGTTTCACAGTAAACATTGAATATATTGACGTATAAGAAATAGCTTCTCATACCTCGAACACAAAACCTTGCAGAAGAAAAAGAACTACAGCATGTGGAATTCCTTTAGCACCCAAGAAGGATCTAATTCGGTCTTTCTTCCTTCAACGAGTCGGTGCGAACTGTGGGGCTTATGTCTGTAGGGTTTGCGGTTGTATGAGGGAGGGGCAGCTTAGGAGGCGGTGGTAGCGACGGAGGTGACGAAGGAGGAGGTGGCGGTGGGGTTGTGTTAGAATGGAGGGCGGCGAAGGCGGCGAAGGCGACGAAGGCGACGAAGGCGACGAAGGCGACGAAGGCGACGAAGGCGACGAAGGCGACGAAGGCGACGAAGGCGACGAAGGCGACGAAGGCGACGAAGGCGACAGAGTAGGAGGTGGCGGCAGGGGTTGCAATGGAATGGGAGGCGGCGGAAGCGACGGAGGAGGAGGTGGCGGCGGGTGTTGCGATAGAACGGGTGGCGGCGGAAGCGACGGAGGCGACGGTGGCGCCGCGGCGCCGTGCGCGACGCTCCCTCATCGCGGGAGCATTTGAAAGTCAAATGGCTGCGCAACGCAGCCGTAAATCTGCGCGCCGCGCGCAGGCGCCCTCCATCGCCCGCGAAGCACCGCGCGCAGCGCCCTCCGCCAAGTGACGGCCGGCGCGCGAGTTACTGACACGAGCGTAGGGACAGGAGAACTTCCATGAAGCTCGTCGATCTTATTTAATAATTCTGAGTTGGAACCAATAACAGATATTTTGTGTTCTCTTTACGAATTGAATATTGCGTACATAAAATTAGAAGAAAAATCCAATTCGTTTAAATTGAAAATAAATGGATATTTTTAAACAAAGTAAGACCAAATGAATTATTGAGAGCAAATATTCAATGCTGTGCTAAACTGTTAAAAGAAAGGTAAAAGTATTTAGGCTTCCAGGTGTATACTTGCATGTGACATCAAAGTATCAGATACACCCTTAGCAAATATACATTCATTTGATTTAAAATTACAAGAAGGGTTCAGGGCCTGAAAAACTGGGAGAAAATTGCTCCATAAATCTACAAAAATATTCTAAATGTCTGTTAATTTTGAATTTCATCTTTATGACGAAATAAACTGCAGGATCGCTTAAGCAAACTTAATTTTAAAAATTTAACTGCGTCGCTCATATTCGTTTGAAATTATCTCATATCTGAATAACAAATGCGACGATAGTGCACAGATGAATGTGCAAAGATTTTTTACTGATAATAAAAATAAGTGTCCAATAATATATATTTTTAAAATAATTTTTAATCGACTTCACTTTTATCATAATTAAGGACATGTTCGTGCTGATTCAGTTACGACGAAGATGAGTCGAAGATATTGCAGTACTATACCGGATCTGTTTGTGCCGGTCTAGTCGCGGCGGGACACCATTCACAACACACCCGCATCAGTCGCAACCCCCCACGATCTTGTCTCATTGCATTCGTAACGTACGACTACATTCGCCGGGCTTGCCACAGAGCGGCAACTATATTGTATCTTGCATAAGATTCTGAAAATAACACCCTGAGAATCCGCGGCTTTATCATCGCTAGTACGCCTGAGATCTCGAGAGGTTCGTATGTTGTGGGAGTGCTTCATGTGTTCACGTACTATATGAGTTAGGAGCATGTGAAGGGAGTCAGCAATGCGCTAGTGTGTGGAGGGTCAACGACGACTGTTAGTTATGAAGAAGCCAGCGACGCGGGTCTGCACAGGTCGTGAACACGATGCTTGTCCTCTTTTCTATTATAAATGCACACACAAATCAGGGTAACGACTTGTCTCGTAGATGCTGAGTAAGTTACTTGCATATAGAGTTGATGTTGTATTGTGATCTCGAGATGCACGAAACTTGAGACCAGATGAGTAAAATGAGCGTTTCGAAAGTAAAGGAGAAATGGTAATAAAATACATAAAGCGTGAGAGAGGCTAGGAAGGAACACTGGACTAGGCGGGGAGGACGTGGGCACACGTAGTCACTGGGAGATACCGCATCAGCGACAAACAATACACACAACTGCGCTCTTCTCTGCGCGTCAACACCCGTTGCCGACGGCCGAGCACGCTCCTTGCACATCGGTTCGTGCATGAGCCTCTCGCTGAACGGTAATAAGAATGCCGGGGCGTATTGTCACGTACACGGACGCAGGTTCGACGACAGGCGCGCCCCCCAACAGCGGGAGGGGGAGTGGCAGCGGGGGTGAGGGGGCGGAGGAGAAGGAATAGCAACGACTCGGAAGATGGCGGTTGCAACGGGCGCGGCGAAGGCTGTACGCGCGCAAAGAGTGTACGAGCGGCCGGATCCTTGTCGAAGCCCGTAGAAGTGGTGCTTGCGAACGGAAGCGGTAGACGATGATGGTGCAAGTAACGATGATAGAAGTGAACAACGGAAAAGATGACTGAAGATGATGATTGCAGGTCGACGGTTGAAGTGACGATCGTGATGGAAGTAGAGGCAACTGTGGGAATGATCATAGTGATAAATAAGATATGAGAGGACGATAGAGGCTGGTAGCAATTAGTATACGGCAGTAAAATGTCTCAGTTGGAGATCGATTTGATAACTGAAGCTGAATTGTCGTCGCCAGAAGGGATACTGCAGGGAAAATTCTAGTAGGTAAGACAACTAAAGGATTAGAAACTGTGGTGCCGATGACAGTTGTAATAACGTGGGTGGTGACGGTGGCAGCGGCGGCGGAGAGATCGTCAGTGAAACTTCAGCTAAGCTGCACAGTGGAGCAAGTGACTTGGAAGCCGACAGCAGAGGCGAGGAGACAGGGACAATGAAAAATCTCCGATTATAGAAATAGCTGGACCCGGAAGTGGAGGAAAAGTATACGTTATCGGAAACAAACGAACGAAGGAAGACTGACGAAACATTGAACAAAGCGAGCGGGAAAACGATAAAGAATTGAACTAGTGGAGCCAATCCAGTGAAGAAAAATAGTCCGATACTATTTAGGACGAAAATAATAGAAGCATCACCTTAATAAGAAATCAGGGAAAGGACACAGAATTGAGAAGAATACATACTACAGTTACGGTACGGCACTAGGTCTGCAAACGGAGTAGTTGTGAATATCAATCATGCTTTCGCGGTGGTGGCGCATGTGGCGACAACAGGAACAGAGAGGGAGGCTGGGACTTCGGAGGAGGAAATATTGACGGTGACGATGGTGCTGGCGACGGCACCGTCAGCGCCAGCACCACCGTCAGCGCCGGCGCCTGGTGGTGGCAGCGATGGCAATATTGTTGTCGGTAGCAATGAGAGAAACAGATACAGGACAGGCGGACACATACAGAGAGAGGTAGATGCAGATATAGAGACAGGCAGATATAGAACAGATACAGTCAGACACAGATATAGGCAGATACACATACGAGCAGATGCAGATACAGGCAGATACAGATACAGGCAGATACGGACCAGGCAGCTGCAGAGACAGGCAGGTGCAGAAACAGGTAGATGCAGAGGCAGGTAAATGCAAAGGCAGGCGGATGCAAAGACAGACAGAGACAGAGAAGAGACGGAGAGGAACATGTTGAACGAGAAAGGGAGAGCCTGGGAGAGAAAGAGGGGTAGTCAACAGAGACAGAGGGATAAATAGAGAGAGAGAGAGGTCAGAGAAAGATAGGTATGGAGACAAAGAGAGAGACAGAGAGGGACATGTAGAGAGAGAAAGAGAAACGAGGTGAAGAGAGAAAAAGAGGTACAGTACAGAGAGTCAGGGAAGAGACAGAGAAGGGGACAGACAGATACAGGGGCGGCGGCGGCGGCGGCGGCGGCGGCGGCAATAGCAACGGCAACGCCAGCGGCGAAGGCGGCTGTGCTGCCCATGGTAGCAGCGGCAGCGCCGGGAGTGGCGGCGGCGGCGGCGGCAGCGCGCGGCTGCGCATGCGCGATGGAGACGTCGCTCGCGGGCGCGCAGATGGGCACGCGATTGCGCTCGCGCGCTCCGGGCCCGGGTTCGGACCCCGGCGTTGCCTTATCGCGTGCATCTGCCGGCGGCGGGGCAAGTCCCGTTGGCCATATGCGGCGCCCGGACGCCGCGGCACGTCGGCGGCGGCGGCGGCTGCGAGGGCAGAGGACGGGAGTGCGCTAAGCCACGAGACGTCGAAACGTGCAACTCTCGAACCCCAACTCTGTTTTTTTACGTACCAGTGAAATCCATACGAAAATGGATATTAATGCAACAGATTATTTTTCTTCTACAATTTTACAAATAATATTGTTATTAAGGTTTTCTTCCGTGCTATCCTCTCGGTTTTCTTCCGTGCTATCAAGTAAGCGCAGATAAGAGATATTCGAAACATTACCAGATCTGTGTAATACATTATTATTCCAGAACATAATTTTATACCTTGAATTTGCAAAACAGCTTCTGTAATTTTGTATTAAAATAATCTTTACTCGGATTAATGTTTAATGGTAATCCAGTATCTAATAAACGCACATTTAAGTAGTATTACTGGCAAGTGATTTTAGTCATTGAAAATGTTCAACATGTTTAATTGTTTTGGCTTTTGTATTGATTTTTTTAATACATTCATTGCAACTGTGGACAGGACTGACAGCGAGGGACCATTGTGCCGATGGTGATATAAAGACGATGGTGACAACGCTCACGGAAGTGGCAATGGTGACTAATGATGATAGTAAGAGGTGACGATATTGGCATGACGTCGATGGCGAGTGGGACAGATACTAGGCTGTGGCGTCCACGATGGATAATGAGTATTGATGATGGTGAGGGTGGCGAAGGGATAGTGGCAATGATGGCTGGTGATCCTGGTGGCGTAACGATGGTGAGCGTGCTGACAGTATTGTGACCATGGTGATTGTGATGGGTAGTGACTATGGCGTGTGCAAAGACTGGTTTCCCCGCCCTCATTGAGTTCAGCTGCCTGCTGTTTCGTTCCACGAATTCCCTCGAGTAGCGGTTCTGAGAAGTCAGCGCTGACTGAATGCGTGGGCGGTGTCGGTCTGATTGGGCTCCTATGTAAAACATGTTCTCAAGGCGAAATAACGACTACCGCTTGCTCCATTGTGATTCGTGCACGAGTCTAAAGAGTAATATCGTTGCTTAGCTGTGTAGACGACAGATAAAGACCACCGATTTATGTTTCTTGTTGGTCAATCAAGTGAGATTGTGTAGTGAATAGAATGGACTTAGTGCAAGAGGTTCATTTGATTCACGCGTGGTATTTTTCCCAATTTGTTTTCGTTTATGTAAATTAATAAAAAAATCTTGGCCTACTTTTTGACAATTCTCTATCTATTAATTACCATATTTGACATGATACAAAGAGAGTTGACGTTTTCTTCTTCATTTTCCGTCGTTTAAAACAATAAAATTTTAATTTGAAATGAACTCATCATTTTTAAGAGATTGTGAACGAGAATTGAAAACGAAAGTATTCAGTCAACTCTTTCGCATTCTGAGTGAAATTGCGACAAGTGCATAAAAATAACATTTTATTACAAACTACCATAAAGAATATGTACATTTTAAAAAAGATAAACGTTAGTATATTAAAACTTAATTAACTATTACTTAAAAATTACAACATGAGCTATAATAGTGACATAAATTAATTAGTATTATCTTGATTACAACACAGCAAAGTAAAGATTACAAATTTAGTCATTAGGCCTAATATTCCTCGTGTGTCTAGTTGGCGCTTTTAATTAATGGGAAGTGATTTATTATCTGCCACTTGAAAAGCCATGAAACAGCCCACTTAGTTGGAACTGTAGTTCGCCTAATTGGAAACTGTCACTTGACTAATCAGTCTCTTTGAACAAAAAACGAACTAGAGTAAATTACATGGATAGCATACCATTATTAAAAGGTGTCAAAAAAGAAAATATGGGATCAGGTGTGTATGTATATGTTAGTTCGAGGGTGAATATACTTACCTTACGTGTCAGTAAAAAAATATTACATTACCATTACTCATTTATTTTATGATGTTATTCAAATAAATGAAGTCATTCCATGAGAGATCATTAAGCTCGATATGTAGAAAGAATTTATAGATTGATTTCAGAAATTATTAAGGTATTCTGGTTTCTTTTTTAAAGTCCATTAAACCTGGCCGAAGTTTCGTGTAATTATTTTTCTTCAGTACGTTAACTTATATCCACTGGGAAAACCTAACTTGAAATTAAGAGATACGGACCATTTCTTATCAAATTGTACCACGAAGAGCCCCAAAGACTTAGTCTTATTCGTACGGTTTTCAAAGCGCGGCGCATTGTGTTTTCGCCTCTGTGGACGTCTGACACTATTCCCACCTCCTGGTTGCTCGCTTTTGTACGGATTTGACAAAATTGTACCTGAAACGGGTTTAAGCGCACAGACGTTGTAAATTTGGTCAAACACAAACCCTCACAAAATAAAATCAAGATTTGGCGGGTTTCGTTTTTTAAGTTTAAAACGGGATTATTACAAGAAATGGTCATGAATATTCAGACGGATAAAATTGTCACGAATGAGCAACGTGCATGAACCCTTAAAATGAATTTTTACAATATATTGCAACGTGAAGTACGGTATTGTTTGCGTTAAAGTAATTCCTTGAGGAACGCCAGAAAACCCTCTTGTCGATACCCGAGATATTCGTTTTCCTTCAGCTGCAGCTCGTTCAGAACGACCAGAGAGTTCGCACGACCATCATGCAACAGAAGGTGGCAGTCTGCAATTGTTACACACTGGCACCCGCGATAGAAGAGCGGTTGGCTGTAATATGGTGGCCTTGAAGCGGCAAGTACTGCGAGGAAGTGCTTGCCGGTCGCGACGTTAAGCACCGCAGTTGTCGGTGGTTCAGAGCCCATCCATTTCTCACCTGGACAGCGCAACGAGTCTCTCCGTATTGGAAAAGGTGTCACTCACATGAGTTGTCAAATAACTCGGACCCATTTCGCGGGAGGTGGCTGTAACTCAATCAAGCATCCGGGACTCGTAAAGAGCGCTGAGACTGTAAGCTTCCTCGTGCTACGACGTGGCTAGTTAATTTACGTTCCCTCCGGAGACTGCGGGATAAATGCGTAGGAGGTTACAAAAAATTCGAGAGTCGTGTTCGACGCAATACATGCATTACTAAAGTTGTGAATATTTTGATTGAATTTGGAATTCGAGTATAATGACAAACAATTATAATGTAATGTGTACTTCAGTTACTGCAAGAAAAATGCGAAGGGGATTCAGGAAATATCCATGTCTCACCTTCGAAATAAAAACTTAACTCGAATAATTTGAAAATTTTGCGATTTAAGTATAAGTATACTGTCAAATATATATAATATGAAATAAATTAATATTATATTTTAATGAACGTGGTAAACACATTTTGAAACTACTTCTAAAAGGTAATTTGACAATAGTTTTTTTAAACATTTATTAAAATATGAAAACGTCATTTCTAATATCAAGAAATTTTGTTGATCTTCCAACCTCTAAAATATACAATAAAAAAAGAAAATCTGTTTTTTCAGCTATTTATTTCGTACAAAATTTCAGTATATTATACATTACAAAGTGTAACGTGACCAAAAGAGAGAAAAACTACACACCAACGGTAATTTCTGAAGAAATTTTCGTATTGACAGTATTACAATCGAGTAATTTTCGACTAGTGGAATAAATCCGTTGCTTTACATAATTACAGAAGCGCTGTGTCATTTCATTTTAATTGAACTATGAGCCGACAATTTTGAATAAACTTAATGAACGTATCTACATCATTCATGTTATAATTACTATTCAACAACTCATGAGCGTGGGAATCGCTCTGATGTGCTAGAAATTAAAACCACATTTCCACAAATGACGTTTTCCCTCCACAAAAATACCACAACGAAATTTCTCAACCGTCTGGCGACGCGCGTCTCTCCTCCGCTCCCAAAGGATTCCTTTCAAATCACGTCGTTCGAAAGTCGCCGTTTATCGCACACACGACCCGCGTCGCAATAAACCGCAATATCTCATTAACCACAAATAAAGATCGCCCATAAACTCGGCTGCGATGCGTTTCCCACGGCGCCGCGGAGCGCGGATGTGTCTCGAGCAGCAGGAAGTGAAGTGTCACGCCGCCGAGTGGACGCGGAGGCGGCGGTGGAAACGCCCACTTTCCACGCGACCTCGCCGAACATCTTCTCGAGTGAACTCTTTTGATACGATTTCGACACCAGCTAGCTAGAGAGGTGGAAGTCAGCCTCTATCTGAAGGAGCGATCGGCCGCTAAAATTCGGTAGTTTTCCCTGGGTTTCTCCGATCAGTACCAGGCGAATACCGGAGCAGTGCGCTAACAAACGGGCTACGTAACGCGCGCGATCTTCCCTTCCTCTTCCTTGGCCTATCCTACCCCTTACTTACACGTATTTAAACGTACATGCAGTTCAATAACATACTTGTCAGGAGCCATGAGCTTGTCACGGCTGAGGCAATGACATGTTGGTTGGAGATATCATCATATGGGAAACCCCCATAAGCCGATGTGTAGGTCGTCGCCGGATCTCACAACGCAGCGAAGGGAGATCACCGTTACCTCCAGCGATAAAACATGCACCACACTTACGCTATTAATCACCTTAGTAGTTGACCTGCCCGGAAACATCAATCAATCTTTTGATACGAAAGAAAACTGAAATTTAATGGACTTAATTGTAGATTCGAATGTCACCTAATTCATTTTCTTTTAACACCCACACTCATTCGTAATTTTTTTATACTCATACCAGAGTTCAATCGGTACTGGTGTTGACACTTCGCGTGTCAGTGGCGCGAGTTTAAGACCCAGCCGCTCCTGATGGACCTGGGCACTCGAGGAAAGTGCAGTAAATCAGACGATGGAGTGCGATGGCAGCTGCAGTGGCGCAGACACGTGGGAACGTTGCCAACTTTGTTCAGTGTGCCTCCTACCATCGGCTTTCGCTCGGGGGTGATGGCTTGTCGCGAAATTGACGACGACTTTCTATGGGTCGAGATGGGCCTATTAGAGACCATCCAGTCTCCTTTTCTCACAGGAGGCAAGCGCTGGGAAGAAAACGGTAGCAGTATTTATGTAACATTATCGCGGCTGTAACGGAACATTAGTTTCGTTTATTGATTTTTTAATTACTGTCTGAGTCGTTAATTAAAAAATTAAACAGGTTATAAAATGAAAACCTATAGGTGAAAATGCAAAGCCATTTCGCATATGGCTGAAGTTCAAAGCATGAAGGATTTTTGTTACCTTGTGAATCTTAAGATTTGAAAACCAAATTTGTAAAATATGGAGAACTTTAAGGACATTCTAATTGATCAATTAAAAACTTTTTTTTGTAAATTTTTAATTTTCGTGGACTTGCGCCATAATAAAGTAAATTCATTGCACAAACAACAATCATGAAAAGGGTCATGGAAAATCAACTGAAAATATTTATGACAAAAATGTACTCTTAAACGAGACACATTATGAAAGAAAAAGAAACATTTGTTTTGGAAATATTCTCTTTATGAACTACTGATTTCATTCTATGTGTTCGAAACTGTATGAATCTGTGAAAGTCAGAGTAATAGTTAGTTAATATCTGTGTACTTGACTGGCAATAAAATTCTCTGGTGAACAAAATTTCCATACTAGTCTTACTTTATAGCATTATACTGTATAATTTCGTAAGCGTGTATATTACATATTCCATAATAGCAACCATTGTGGTAAACCATTCTACTAAAATATCTATACAACCACACAATCATCGTAATGGAAGAAACGAAGAAAAACCGAGATTGTCTGCAAACTCGGGACTTGTCAAACTAAAAATCTAAAAACCTGATAACCGAAATCTCAGTTTACACATTAATACATTACAGTTCCTTTCCCAAACAAGAGCAACTCGAAATTAACGCACACACTGCACAAAATGAAACCACTCAGTTAGTTGCACATACGCCGAACTCTGTGTTGCGTGTTTACACAAGACACGTCACATTTACAGCACGTCGCGGAGAAGCGGCGGCGTTGGCGGAGGCGGCGGCGGCGATGGCTCCTTCGTTTCGCGTGCAGCCCCGTCGTGGTTTAGGGTCTGGTCTCCGAGAACCCAGCTGGACGAGGAAAGCGCCGTAAATCAAACGATGAACTGCGAACGGTGAAGGGTGAGCGTCCAAGCTGTCACGTGGGAACGCTACCACTTCATTCACTGCGCCTGCTTTCGCTCGAGAAGTCGTCGGCCACTTTCTATAGGTCGAGATGAGTCTATTAGCGATCGAAGCACTGCCCGCCACCGCCGCCGCCGCCTTTTCGCCGAGAAGTGAAGCATTGGGAAAGGAATTGTAGCGGTCATTATGTAACGCTATCGTATATGTAGCGTCTCTGACCTAGAGTCTAATTACTACGGTGGATTTTATTACCGACTGCATGCTTGGAGATTACGAGCGTTTATGATGTAATGCTATGCTGAGAAGTTCAGGTGAAATATTTTTCTCACCCTGTACGCGTGAATTTTTCTCCTCATTAACAATTTCTTGTTCAGAACACATTACAATTTTTGGAACATCATATTATTGGCTATTTAACTTTTATATTTCTATGTCAACGAAAATAATTTTCCCCTTACAGAATTTATTTCTAGAAATGATTTTATTTGTATGTACAAGTTTTGAATTGGAACAGCATTGATGTTACATTGCGAGTCCTCCTTTCACAAACCAAAATTGCTTTGAAATGAATACATTGGCGCAAGGAAGAAAAATAGCGTTCTCAAGATAAAATTTTTCCGTGAAAGAATAACCAGAAATTTGGAATGAACAGTATGGGTATATTCCGTTTACGATGTACATAAATCTTTAACAAAACAGAGATGGAATGGTATACTACTGCTTGCTCGATGCCGTAAATGCTATTATCGTGAACCAGGCGTGTACAGGTGACCCGGGCGGTCGCTCAGGTGCCGAATGTTAAAGAAGGTCTTGGATTCGCCTTCTTCTCCGCATTCGGATTATAAATGGACGTGACTTTTGAAGAGAACGGTACATCTCGATATTCAGACAAAGCAGACCCCTCTGCTGATACATTCGACTCGCAAAAATGAACCAGTAGGAGAACGTGACTTAAACCAAGCATCGTGGTTCTTTGAAATCACCGAACAGCATCCAAGATAAGCATCACAATTGTTTTGGTGGCCTGCATTAAACTGTGTCGCATTCTGCATTTTCTGCGTAGAGACGGTCAGAGTTTCTACAGACTCGGAACACTTGCACGGAGTGGTGTCATTTACATTGTTTTAAACTGTTCATCATTGAAGATAACTCTTCAAAGTATAGAAAATCACTATTTCTTGTTTAAAACTCGTCCTTTTTTGTATTCTGAAGAAATATATGTTTATTATTCAATTTCTTGTTTTGGTAGTCAATCTATTTTGCAGTAATGATTTTATTGACTCTGATACGTACATTAATCACATTAAAAATGTAACGTTTATGTATTGATTGTATTGTTAATGGTTATGTTTAAATGCATAAAGTTTATATATCACACAATTTGTGTTCTGAAGATTTATTTATACTAATTTATGGTACAAACATCACCATCTAATTCTAACTCTCATCGTACTGACTTATTTCACTGTTCAAGTGATCACATCCTCGAATTCTTCAATGGCCCGAGTCAAATATTTTCAACGCGTGTTAAACACCAACCGAAAAAATACGTGGGAACCCGTCAGAGTAAAAGTTGTGTCAATGCGATGGGCCACTTCGAAAAGTCACCCAATTCCCGTCGGAACAAACTAGTGGACAGCGCGTCGCAGACTCGTTATGTTATGGCAGGTCGACTCCCGTTATGGGCCAACCACCGCCAAGCCACGCCACGCCACGCGATGCCACACGACTTGAGTGAAGGAGATGAAGTTTGCTGGAGTGGTAGCACTGAACACACGCAATCTGGAAACGGAAAGGGAGGTAGAAAATGCAATGGAAGATGGAAAATAAAGTGGTACGTGGCGATGAGTGTAAAAGGTTGATTGAAAGGACGAGTTTGGAGAAGGTATTTTTTACGAAGAGACGGTTCTGTTGAAGACAGAATGTTAAAATGAAATGGGAGACGGAAAATAATACGATAATGCGACATGTGTGGATGAACGGAAAATACTCAGAGATTGCGCAAGACAGATTTAATGTTGGTAGTTGCTGGTGGGTATAATGAAAGGTAGCTATGGAATACATGATGTTGGTGACTGCGTAAATTTTCTAGGAGGACAGAATGATGCAACAAGGTGTTAAACGAAGATATCTGAGAAGATAAAGCCGGTAGTTATGTAGATGGTGGAGGTGACACACGGTTAAACGACAATAAATCACGGAACTTGATGAAAAATTACACGTTAAAAAATAATAAGAAAACAATATTCTTTAAATTTAAGGAAATTATATTATTTTTAACAAACTTTTGATACAGTTTTATTACAAAAGGTAGAAACATGAATATGGTAACTACAGTAATTTAAATGACATACTCGGTGACAAGTATCATTTAAACGAGATTGCGGCTAATCGTTTATCGTTCTCTTGTAAAATGAATTTCCATCATTAGACTGGTGTCTTCACAGGAAGTCTTATGGTCATACTTTTATTACGACAGCAAACTCTCCTCCTCGTCTGCAAACCACGATTTTATTCCCTGGATCCCGGATGTGAAGGAGGTGGGTGTGCTAGTAAGACTAGAGATTTATTGCATTTGTGCATTAAACCCCCTGTGAATAATGTCGTGTCTTGCAGAGCGTGATAAAGGGAAATTGCACTTCCAAAGGAAGCCGTGTTTCTGTAAGCATCTTAACTTTTCTTCAAACAGATAGGTTTGTAACTAGTGGAACAACTTCCAGACTATCCTATTCGATAATTATAGTACGTGATGACGTAAAAGATTGGTAATGTGGATTAGTAACAGATGATGGCATATATTGAAATAAGTAAGAAGAGAGGATCTTTGCTTTCTTGTGTGTGCGCAAATGTATATGTCCGCCTTCTTGATTCCATTATATCATGAATTCCATTATATCATGACAAATTGTCTCACTTGAGGCTGGAGATCAATAGTTTTTGACAAACTTTACTTCTTGTAGCCTATCTTTGATATAATGGACGGATTTGTAATTATTTGTAAATGTATTCATTTTGGTAAGGTATAGTACGATATGGTACTGTTTCGTTTGGTAGGGTAAGGTACTATTCATTTGGAAACTCAGTAAGAACAGATTTTCTAAGGATATCTTATACATACATTATAATACTTACATACTTAAAATATAAACTTTATCGATATAACTTTCATCATTAAAATACATCATGTTCATCCCGGGTGAGTGATTTTTAAGAGTGATTTTGCGTTGTTCATAAAACGTTGTGTTACTGGCAAATTCTTCAAGGAACTGTGCCCAATGGCCAGTTAAGAATCATCAGAAATAGAGTAAGAAGACTGACCTTTCTTTCACACAGCGTAGTGGATTTTGGAATATTAATACAAATCACTCAGTGCAGATTCCACGTTGGTAGGCGAAAATCTTTTTTTTATGCCACTGAGACTACTGTTGGCTATCAGGCTACTGCTGGGATGTTTCTTTTAGCTTTACCTTAAAATCTGCTGAACAAATTTGCTGCAATTAAAAATCACGAAAGTTGTGGGTAATTTAAAGTTTTTTAATATGCATTATATAAACTTCAAATTATTGTAAGATATTTCATATCATATATCTCTCATATGAAGAGAGCGGTACAAAATAAACCAAATTCAAGAATATTAGAAGCAAGTAGTTCATAAAAATCAAATGCTCCCAAACACTTCGTTCTAGTACTCTTCGCAAATTAAGATACTAATGTATTCTTTTGAAATGTGTTTTCTTTCTTACAGGCATTCTTTGCTCTACACATTAATAGGATGTAGATTTCTTTATCGTTGTTATTGCGTAATTTATACGCTTGTCGTATATTTATTACGCTTCACTTTCAATTCCTTGCCAAGAATAACTTTATTTTATACTCTTAATAAATTATTATTTATTTCTAGAACTCTCTAGAAGCATATCTGGGTGCTGTCACCTGTGTCTGATGAAGAGTTATTGAAATGTGACTTATACAAATTGTTTAAACGTACTGTATGGGAACAATCAGGAACATAACATTTATTGACATTGCAATGGGGCATCCGTAGGTGGAAATTTCACTGTCCGATAAAAAATATTATACCATTTTGAAATGAAATAGAAAAGAAACTCTTTATAACATATTAGCGACAAAAATATTAAATCAGGTTAAAAGTTAAGGAATGTTAAGGAAAATAATTAAATATTAACACAAATACAGTTCGAAATAACATAATTAATATAAAAACAAATAATCTATTAATTCATCATTTCGGGTTTATTTACTGGACTTACTTCATTGTCAAACTTTTGCAAAAATAAATGAATAAATTATGATGAGATAAAGATTGGTCTAAACCTAACTTACTGTCAACATACGCTAAACAAACAGTTAAGTGTAGACAATCATTTGGACGTTTTGCTTGAACAAAATGAAGTTTGATAAACTCGCAAACTGACTAGACTCTCCAGAACATTTTAAACTGTCTAAAAATCATTCCGGGAAGACCGGTCTAAATATTAAAGGATGCACCTTATCCTATTACGACCAGAACTGTGTCCATAATCACTCAGAGGGCGACTTTCGCTTTCGCCGCCGGAACGAATATGAAGAATTCGCCGGAGGATTCCCGTTGGCTCTTCCGCGAGAGGGACTTGGCCCGAGGCGAGAATCGAAGAGATGTGGCGACGCGCGGCGTGGCTCGACGGCGGACCCAATCGCCGTTTATGGCGCCACTCGCCACTAAACCTGATGGCGCCATCTCGCTCTTCAATTCTCCGCTCCCCCCCCCCCGGTCCTGCGTTCCTCCCGTTCTGCTGGCATTTGGCGCGGCACATCGTCGTAAATATTTTCTTAATGAGCGGGAGTGTGTTGCGTAATTTCTGTGTTTTCGAGCGTCTCCTGTTCTTTAATTACTTTCTTTGGCGGAGCCGTCTCAAAAATTAATGCGATTGTATATTATGCTAGCGTAGTTCCTGTTTAGAGGAATTCACCAAAATTTGTCCTTAACATGTAACAGATCAGACATCTACATCTCACAAGATAGAGAATTTCTATATAAAGAATGAGTTGTAACATACAATAATAAATTGTACTAGATTTCTTCAAGCCGCCTCAAATCCATACTAGGTTTTTTAAGTTGTGTGATGGATTGTATAAATTAAGTTCGCAAAATTATAACTCGTTCCTTTCTATGCGAGTTTAAAATTGATGTACTTGTATCTGACAGTATTTCGACTTTTGGATAACCACTTTCACCTCACTATTATGCTTTATTTATGTATTATTGTAAATGCATAGCATTTTGTTCACTTCTCTTTTAAAGCCACTATCAAACCAAAGTTTTGGGGGTTAAGGGATTCATTTTCAAGTTTCTTTCAAGTATCTTCTTATAAGTATCTCTTCTTGTAAAATACAGAGCGTAGACTACAAATATCCTTGTTAATCGATGTTTCTGGTAAAATCGCATTAACTTGCTCACCTTCTTTTTCAAGGACCCTAAATATCCTAGCAGTTGCGCAGTAATATACCTATACGATTCTAAGGCACGAATTTTAACGATCGACCTTTCCCTATTATACGTGTCACTAAACGTCCGCCGTAAATCTCACAACACCCCGCGTCCCTCGAATTTCAAACACCGCGCCCCTGAACTAAAGGAACGTCGACGGACCAACTTTATGTCGTGCGAAAACGGTACTTTTCTCCCCCTCTTCCGATCTGTCCGTCTTTCCGGCCGTCACGTCTTTCAAAACAGAACGTCCTTTTCCTGGCGAACGTAGATGGCGTCGAGATATCGAATCCCTCCCGAGAGGGGGGAGTTTATGTTAATATTTATTTTGTGTAAACCACGGCCGACGCATTGTCCACCATTGTCACGTCAACCGCCGTTCACCTCGACGCTTCTCTCGCGGCTATCTCTGCCTCCCCCCTTGTGCCAGTGCGCCATCCCACCTGGCAGCACTTGAGGGTCCGCCGCAGGCGCGGGGTTAAGACCACCCCATTCTCCCGGGCAACCCTCAAATATTTGTCAAGTTAATGAACCTTCAGACAAGAACATTTATCGCTGTAACGCCGGCCCAGTTCTGGGAGCGATCTTCTTTTGTCGCCCCGACGGTCGCAGAAGTGACTCTCATTAGACTGGGCGCCCAAGCGGGCACAACTTCGTCACCACCGAGGTGCCGGCGGCGCGGGACGGCGTTACCTTTTTTTTCTGTTCTAAGCCCTTAATCCGGTGACCTACTCAATCATTCGCTTTTTTATTTGTCTATCATCAGCAGCACAAGAAGAGGATTCCGGACTCCACGCGGAGTCTTTCTTATTCGCTTCACAAAAGACGCCTCGTCTCCCCCTGGCGAGTACGTGAAAGAAGAGCAGTGCAGAAGATTACCAGTTTGTTTGTGTTTGCGCGTCCGAGTGTGTATGAATTTAAGCTCTACTAGTATAAAATAGCCAACTCACCGTGCCTTAAACGCGCACGTGTGTGTGTGTGTGTGTGTGTGTGTGTGTGTGTGAGCGCGCGCGCCGACTGGTGAGCGTGCTGGGGGCCTAACCTGGGGGACCCTGGCGTCCCCAGGGTGCCCAAGAGGTCTGGAGGAAGGAGGGGTTGGGGAAGGGGGCGGGGGAGGAGAGAGTAGAGAGAGAGAGAGGGGGGGGGACAGCGTCTTTCATGTCCCTCCGACACAAAGCTGTTAAATGATCTGGCCATGCGGCTATTGAATCGCGTTCAAAGCCCCGAGTCGGACCGTACCTCTCTGGCACAAGAAACCTCTTTCTTCTGCAGAGAAACAAGAGCGGAGGAAAAAGAGGACGTGTGGGGATGTTTTCATACCGTGCGTGGTGGTGGTGAGGTGAGGGGAAGGGGCAGGAAGAGAGGGTCGGTGTGATAAGGGGAGGAGGAGACAGAGAAATATCATCTGTGATAAATGATGTCTCCACCAGGAGGACGGAGATTCCTCTTTTTAAGAGAGAGGCCTCCTCGGCCGCGGGAGATGATCTTTTTAAAGACAGCCTGATGGCTGGGACAGAGGTCGCGACGGAGGGAGGGATGTCGGAGAAGGCAGCAGCGGTGGCAATGGGGATTGTGACTCGCTTTTTTGTGGGTGGCATTAAAACTAACGGAAATAAAGAGATTAATTAAATTATTCGTTTCCTTTCCGACTGAAGATCTCCAAAACGTCGCTATTTTAAATGTCATTTATGTATTATATATATTTTTGTAAATTGCGTACATATTTTATTATTTTTAGTAAATCTGCTAACCAAAATACTGAATTTTCCTGTCTATAAAATAAAAGCCAAATACAGTCTGTCAAAGAGATTAATACTTAAAGTATTCGGAGAAATAGATATGTGAAGAGTACGAATTGAAATTGCACTCCATTGTTAATAAAATATAATTTCCAGTAAAATAATATATTTTATGATTGGTGATGTTACGATAATTCAGATTCGTTTTCAGAATATCGATTGCTTAAGAGTTACAACAGCCTTCAGTAATTCTTAGAAAAGATCAATATATAGTTCTAGAGCAGCAATCAGGTGTAGCAATATTCAGCTAGCTTGAAAGCAAGTTTCTAGTATTCTATCAATTGCATGTCATATACAACCTGGTAATGACTACAAATTTATTGCTATCCAGTAAACGGAAGACAGATCGTTTATGAGAACTAACACGGAAAATTTGACCTACATTAATAGACTCGAGAATGGTGGGAAAATACAGAACGAAGTACGAATTTCTATTAGTTTCTCTGATTGTGGCAATAATAGTACAGGCGGAAATAACCAGGAAAAGCAATGAAGAGATTTGTGATTGTGATAGCAGTGATGGGGAAAAGGGAACCTAGTAGCGCGACAATGAAAGTAGTAACGTGTGGGGCGGTAATTTTAGTAGTGGTGGTGACGATGGAGCGGCTAACAATGGCATTAGTTGAGGCACATCGGTCGTCATTGTATGATTGCGAATTCTATTTGACGGAATTATGATGATCTTGAACTTCCATAACTTTGTCAGTTTGCAACGGTCGTGTCGATGGTCAGAACACGGCGGTGGTATGATGATGATGGTCGTCAAAGCGTTAATGGATTGGTGGTGATAGTGGTGGTTGGTAGCAATGCTGTTAGCGATGTGGGTAGTGATTCTCCTGATGATGAGGTTGGGGATGGTTATGGTAATTGTGGTGGTGGAGACGGTCATGGTGATGTAGTGGTGGCAACGAAGAGGGCGGTGGCGGCAATGGCGGGATGATGGTGGTGGTGACGGCGGTGGCGGCGCCGGTGACGGCGGTGACGGCGGTGGCCGCGGTGGCAGTGATGGTGGCGGTGGCGGTGGTGGTGGCGGTGTTAGAGGACAGCTGAGACGGAGGCAAGGTTGTACATGCGGCTGTGGTGGAGGAGGCGACCGTGGTGACACAAGCGAGCGGCCGATGCGACGCAGTGCGACGTCCCGGAACGGAGCAGCATCATCAACAACGCGGTCGCCCTTTCACGTCACGCGGCCACTTACCCGCGGCCCCTGACGCGGTCCCCCGCAGCCCCCCGGCACCACCGCCGCGCCTCACGCGCCATCCGCCCCGCCCGGTCGCACCCACCCGCCCCGTCGCACCGCGCCGACACGCACCCGCCCGGCTGCGATCGCCGCGCCCCAACGTCAGCACCCCCCTGGCGGTTAGTGATGGCAAATTTTACCCAAACATCGATACATCGATATTCCTATACATCGCCAAAAAGTTTTCGATGTTGATGTAAACATCGACATTTTATTATTTTAAAAATAATCGATGATTTGAATGTGATAAAACAGGTGGTATTTTCCTATCCTATTTCAACTTTAATTACAGTACTTAAATGAGTTATATTGCTTGGTCACGTGTTCAATAATATGTTAAAAATAATCTTTATCGAATGTAAAAAAAGAAATAAAAAATAAAGGACATCGATGTTTCTGAAAAAATATATCACTGTGAAGAAAACATCGAATACAAAACATCGATATTAATATATCGGTGTCAAAAACATCCATACTTTTTTCCCATCCGTAGCACCGGTGCCATTCTGTGTCGCACTCGCGGAAGCAAAATATCGCGCGTTTTGTGGGGCACGAATCCGCAAATCCAAGCCCGTTTAATTCTCCCTCGTTCCTGATTCCTGTGTTTAGTGTAATACAAATTCGCAAAATGACATAATAACGCTTTAAAACTATAACAAGATTATTACGAAGTAAAATAGCGATAATATGTTCTCCAAAGACTTTTCCCACAAAGAATTCTATACACGAAAAGCCCCAGCATTTGAAAACGACGCAACATAAAGTGTTCTTTCTTTCTAACCTCTTTGATTATACAGCGTTACGAACGCTGCTTTGATCTCGGCACCACTTCTGATTCAGATTGCCTATAATAAACGTTGGAGGTACAATAGTTGATCATGAAACATTTAGCACGCTGACCACAGACGACCCGTCTCTGATACACGAAATCGTTCCACCATTCTTTTCGTAACACATGCAACAATTCGGCAAAGGGGTTATCTCCTGATTCGGAGAACGAGCTAAGGTACATTACGAGTGTGGGAATGTAGTCTTTTGACCCTCATCTCCTTATGCTCACCCTGGACTTTTGCGCTTCGGTTAATTAGTGATATGGCTTGTTAGACATTGTAGTCGCATTTAAAATCAAACACAAGAACTTTATGCCTCACTTTAGAACAATAGACTTCATTCGTACTCGGAAGAACTGACCTCTGTGATTCTTTAGAGATAAAATGTAATAATGAATTGCGAGCAATAATTCAGTTACAGCAGAAATAATAACTTTGCGTTTATGATTTTAAAAAGATAAGAACGCTTTAATGTGGACTAGGCGAAATATTTGCAAGTCATTAAATAAGACATTCCATTAAAATTAGTCGTAAGTTAAAAAGTGTCCAATTGAATACGTACTAAATGTATTAAAAGAACGAATAAAAAACTTTTGACAATTCAAATGCGTATCCAAATACTTAAGTTCTTTTGAGAACCTCAACGTTACGAAATATATTTATAAAGGTCGGCGGGATTCCTGTATGAACAGAGCAGTGAGGTTCCTGCAATAGTAGGGCAGTACTTGAAGTCTTATCCATGTAACGGAACGGTTGCGTACCTGTATGATTTGCCATATGTTTTGTGCCAAGAGTTAACAACGGGGTGAGTCATACAGGCGAGATGTTTGTCATTCGATGCAAACCGAGTGGAACGATAGCATAAGAATGCAAGAGCAATTAACAGTGGGCCTAATCATTACCCCAAATCATTTGAACTTGCATTTCAATGCGGCGGCATAAGCAGGACTTGTTGATCATCTTTGCACTATAATATGCAATACCACAGCCCGAATCTCGATTAGTAATCAATATCTAAGGAATATTTGCCGTGGAGAGAGGACTAACAATATCTCTAATTTTAAAATAAAACTACAGTGTTAGATTTCAGAAATATTTATAGTTGTCAACAAATACGTTAAGGTTTGAAATGCAGAAACTTGGTTATTATTTAACTTGAATTGGTATTTTTCACCATAGAAATACTTGTCTATTTAAATTCAGCAAAGATGATCGATGATACGAAAAGTCATATAAGATAGAATTAGAAGTTACTAAAATGAATGTAGCTATTTCTTCTCATGCTAAAACCCAACTTTCAACAGAGTGTGAATAATTGACTGATGGCTTTTGCTACCTCCAATGTCAGTGACAGTGATACGTCTCGTCCAGAAATGGACCCCATCAATCATTGTACATATGGGTAGCCAACATATCTCCTGTTGCGATCTCTTGTTGCAATACTTCTTCATAGGAATAAGCTTCAATACATTATATCAGGATAAACCACTTTATAAGGCTCTATGAGAGTTTTGCTTGACTATTAGACAATATCCAGAGCCGTCAAAAGTACATACAAATGTATCTCAATTCAGGTTCAATCAATAAAGAACTTCTTTAAGGTACTCAGACTAATTACTCGTACATTACGTTTTCAACACAATATTTGTATTGTAATTTGATAAAATTATCAAAGGTGAGTGAAATACATTGTTTTTGCAATACATTATGGAGTCGTATACATGTAAAATCTGCTTGAACTTTTTCCTGATCCAAAGTATTTAATTGAATTTCAAACAATATATTTTGCCCATGTCGTCAAACTCATCTTAAGAATGCAAGTGGTAAGTTACACGCAGCTAATACGCCATGATCTAACCACCACTTCTCCACGCCTGCCAACTCTTTTACGTCTCCGTCACTCGTATGGCCCTTCCCGCTGCGACAGATTTCTGGACCTGCGCCCTGGCGGTCGGCGCTTTCGGGCGGGCCACGCCCAGCGCCCACGTGCGGGAGGGGGCAAGCGAACCAGGAGGGAGGGTCAGGGGGCGGGGCGGAGAGGAGGGGGGGTCCGGCCCACGCACGTGCCCGGTGCGGCGGGGCGCAATTTTCGAATTATCGGCGACCTCGCGCTCGGGCATTTGCATAATGTCATTCGCAATTATTTAGCGATTTGGCGACGGCCCACGGAGACACGTCCGGGGCGGGGCGAGGACGCGGCGGCGGCAGGCGCCGGCGACCGCGGGATCTATACTCGGCAGCGCTCGCCCCAGGCCAGTTGGATGTTTCGATTAGGCAGACCGGGAGATGTGGCATGTTTTTAGGTCCGTTTCATATTTTCATATTAAAATAATAATAAAATCGTATTCGTATCATACACATGTTTATTGACGATTTTGCTCAATAAATAGGACTCAAAAGCTACTTGTGAAAATGTTTTAAAAATGTGTTAATGAGAAGAGCCTTACTCAATACAAGTCTTTAAGTATAAAGTTGTTAACGACTGGACTCGCTACTTGGTGTAATATTAGTGGCATTTCAGTTCCTAGTTTATGAGAATGTGAAATGTTATTTCATGTTAATAATACAGCATCCTCCTAGTCATACGTAATATTGATTTCTTCTCGTTTTCGTTTTTCATTCTAACAAGTTCTACATTTACATATCGTCTTCATTCGATGTGAAAAAAATACCCGTCGAGATACCTTTTTAAAGAAAATCCCTTCCCCTCCTGTCCGCTATGACATTCGAAACTACCGGTATCTGTATTAGGAACCACCATGAACCACCCAATCAGTGACACAAAAGTCTTCACTAACTTCCTGAATCAAGAGCCCACTTGTTTCATCGTCCATTTATGACGACATTTCATCCAGATCCCTCGCCTCTAAAACCGGTTCAAAGCCAAGGCGGACGCCAGCTACCACATCGGACACGTCGGCCTACAAATAGATCTGATGACCGATACAAGAAAATCAGAAGCTCTTCCATTCCAATCAGACCGCGAGGCGGACGGCGTATAATTGAATCCCCTTCATTTGTCAGCCGGCATGTGTATAATACATTCCCACTCCAGTTCCACGACGGGAATCGACGGCATAAATCTGCCGACATGGCGCCGCGCCATAAAGGATATCGAGTGATCGATGTGGCCGGCCACGCGGCTGAACGCGCGGGGAACGGAAGATTCGAGATTTATGGAGGAGGCGTGGCCCCTTATCGCGCGCCGTGGGCACGGGGCCGCACCTACGAGACGTGAGACTGACGATTCCGATGTCGAGGACACTGCCGTAGAAGCGGTGGCGGGGTAGCTGGTTACCACAGAATACATTGGTGAAGCGGTAGCTGAGACGACTGGACGCGGCGGGGAGATATCGTGGGGAATGGCAAGGATGCGGTGGCGAAATTGCTGAGGCGTTGGAGAGGATGAAGAGGACAGACGGGGCAGTATGATGTGAATGAGTTGGCGTGGAAGAGAATAAGTCGATGTAGAGGATGAGGCGACATACTACTCGACAAAAATGTATTAGAGGAAGTGGCGACATAGAGGATGAGGGGTAGATGAGGTTTCATAGAATATGAAGCGACACGAAAGATGGGACGACTTACAGGTTGAGGAGACATAGAGAATGAGGTGATGTAGATAATCAGATGACATTGAGAATCAGGCGACATAGAGTATTTGGCGGCATATAAATGAAGCGATTTTGTCGATGTGGAAGATAAGGCAATTTATGACGAGTACTTTTTGGAGAACATCGCAGTTGAGAAGGCAATATAGCCGACGAAGCAAACCAAAAATTTGGGCAATGTCAAGAATAAGACAATGTACACAAAGACCCAAAATACAGGCTGAGGTATCTTGGTTGAAAATGAAGCGACTCATCAGAAGATGAGATATTATGATTTTTGATGCAGGCAGACTAACACATCGGGATGCGGTTATGGAAAAGGTGAAACGTTGAATGTAGAGAAAGTACTCCTACAAAGTGCAATTAAGGCTACAAAATGTTTGATTGCATTTCCATTTTGGGACGTTCACCCTAAGAAGTCTACAAGTTTTGAAGTCCTTTTATGAATCGCGTTTCAAGTCGGCAACTAATTTATTATCTTCATTTTGAATCTTCAGCATCACTTACAGATAACGTATCCCAGAAAATCACTATCGATAACATACGGTTTGATGGGTAAAGTTCATGTATTCGACCCAGATCAATAGTTTCAATAACTTCATTACCTAAGTTTTGAATCATCCTCAACACATTCAGACAAACGATATCTATCCCATAAAATAAGTATTGATAACAAATAATTTAATGGGTAAAGTTCGCGTATTCAGCATACATTAAAAGTGACGATAATTTCATTATCAAAGTTTTGAATCATCAGCAACTCACACAGAAAACATACGATTCCTATACCACAAAATAAGTGTCGATAACTTACGGTTTGATGGGTGAAGTATAAGCTTTGATGGGTATTCGATACACATCAAAAGTTTCAATAATTCCATTATCATCAAAGTTTTGAATCAAAACATCCGTGTATACGATTACTATCCCAGCAAATCAGTACCGCCATACGGTTTTACGGGTAAAGTTGGCGCATTCGACACACAGTGGCGGTGCATCGGAAGTGCAATGCCCACGGCAGCCCCGCGTCGAGGCATACTGAATCGGCGGAGGCGCTCGGGGAGCGCTGGTAACGGGACCGCTTCCATCTGCATGCGGAGGACGCTTCGTCTCCCGGCATGCGGCGGTCCCCGTGGCCTGAATGGAGACTTGCGCTCGCTTGCTCAGGCAATACCGCCAATGCGGGAATGATTCATTGCAAAGCTTTGTGCTGTGCGCGCGGCGGTGCGCATATGTGCCAGTTTTTGCGACGTGTTGCTCCTCGCCGCGAATTGGAGGAAATGCGGCTTTCTCGTTTCTTCGAAGTCGCGTTCCGTTTGAGCTGAGTTTTGTGTAAGTTAATAAGTGAATAATAATTATGTATTTCAAATTAATTAATTTAATAAATATGATATTGATATATTATTAATAATAATTACGTAATTAAAATTATTTTGGATAGAGATAACTTCCCTTACCTTAGTAGTTCGTTCTTCCTTTGCTCTTAGTAGTTCTTTCCATTTTCTATCATTTACCAAAAGGTGTAATTGAACCGGAAATTGCACAGAAATGCTGCAAAGTGTCAGTAGATTTACAGGAAAATTGGAGGAGCACTTTTAAGTAATTTAACAACCATGGAAGGAATGCGACGAAAAATATTATATTCTTTCTAACTTAACTCCACAAAAAATTGTGGGTGGAGTTAAAAATGAAGGTTTAAGATAAAGTACAGAATAACATAATAATGTTTAGCTATAGTTCCTTTTAAAATGTTTGTTATTTCAAAGAAATTAATTATAAAATTGAGTATTCATTATTCCAATACATTGAAATTGCATCCTCGTAACTTTTCGTACTGCTGATAACAAAACATATTTTTTCTCAAACGTGTAGCATGATTCATTTAGAAAACGACGGCGCACACAACAATTCGCCCCGCTTATCGAAGACGAACATCGACTGCCGGAGTCGATACCGGCCGACCAGGAAACGCGCAGCCCGGGCGGAAAGGGCATCCTTAACTGATGGCCGCTCAAAACGCCCATTCATCTGCGTCGCTCGAGAGCCGGAATCCGCACTTCGCATCGGGGCTCTTTTACGAGCGCGGACGCCTCGCCGAAGACCTTATGGGGCCGTTAACCGTCCGAGGGACGTTTTTGTGCGGCGGCGCCTGCCTGCCAAGTGCCCTCCCCCCCTCCCCCCCACTTGGGCTGTCAGCCGGCCGGGCAGCTGTGCGTGCGCTCCACGCGTGTGCGGTATGCGTGCGCACGCACGCGGCGCGGACCTTCCTTCCGCGCGGACGCCGCCGCCGTCGCCGCCGCTGCTACCGTCGCAGCTACCGCCCCCTTGGCTACCGTCGCCCTCGCTACAGTAGCCGTCGCTACCGTCGTCGTATTTGTCGTTGTTCTCATGGTTGTGTTCGTTGTTATCGTCATTCATGTCGTTGTCGCTGACAACGTTGTCGTTGAAATAGTTGTCGTTGACATTGTTACCGTTGATATTGTTACCGTTGGCATCGTTGCCGTTGATTGATTGTTAATGTCGTTGCCGTAGTCGTTATCAACTCATTAACTTTTTTTTCAACATTTTTTGTTGCTGTCTATTCTATCTTCGTGGACAGCGCTGTCAGTGTTGTCGCTGTCTGTCTCGTTACCTTCGTTGTCGTCAGCGTTATTGTTGTCATCGTCATTGTTGTCAACGTGGCCGTTGACGGCATTGGACGTAGTTATCTTTGCCTTCGTTGACAGTGCTGTCAGTGTCGTCGTTATCGATCTTGTTACATTTGCTTGTCGTCAGTGTTATCATTGTCGTGGTCGTTGTTGTTGCTGTCGACAGCATTGGCGCCGTCGTTGTTATCTTTACCTTCGTCCTTAACGTAATCGGTGGTGTTATTGTGATCTTTGGAACGGCATTCTCGTGGGAACCGTTGCAGATTTCGTTGGCGTAGTCGAAGCCGTTGCTATAGCTTTTATCGTAATCGTCCTTATTGCTGGCATAACTTTCATTGGCACAGTCGCCGTTTTAATGGCAGATTCTCTCCCCAACTCGGGAATACATTACCATTGATACTTCTACTGTGTAGTAGTGTGTAGTTGATAATATTTTTATTGTATATTTCATGAAAAATATTGGTTCGATTATTGTAAATTATGATAAAAATGAATACCATAAAACTCTAATCATATCTTTGCACTTCCTGCAATAAAGAGTGAATATTACGTTGTAATTGTAGTACTGAACTCCTTCTTAACAATAAATTATCATTGCAATAGTAACTACCGCTTGTACTCTTAAAACCGCGTCCTACAGTACCGTCGTTATTATCTCCTCAGCCACCACCACTTCCCCCTCCTCTGCGGCGCCTACGTACTCCATTACCATCACCTCCTCTTCTCCCACCTCTCGGAGCCCAGCAACCTACCGCGGCCTAATTGATGGTCTTGCGTCCGACAGGCCTCGTCGCCTCCTTACAGCCCCCCCCCTCCTCATTCCCCTTCCTTTTCCTCCTCCTCTCTTCTCGGTGCCTCGCAATTTTACACGTCCCAGGTTCGCGGCGCCCTTCGCCTTTCAAACGTACTCAGGCATTCAACGAAGATACTCTACCTCGAGCAGCAACAACTGAATAACTATTTCTCTTGTGGGCCGTGAGGGGGAAGGTCTGGCTGCGATGCCTTGGCCCAGCGGCTGCCGACCTCACGCAACTCGAGCTCGTAAACCGAATTTCCGCGAAAACAAAGGTCGCTTCTTGGATGATGGTCTTTGCGTTTGAAGTGTACGAGGAGTTTGCGGGAAATGTGGTTCACACGGAAAGATTATTGTCGTTCAAGGTATTTTCACAAAAAATAGTATTTTGAGTATTATAAGTCAAGTGCTAAACCTATTAATAGCCACATTTTTAACGAGGAAAACCTGTGATAATTTTCAAAATAATGAAGACATAACATAAAAATTTGTCGAAAAATTATCTCATTTACTATTAAATAAATGCACTATTCGTCATTAAATTATAACGTCTAAGATTTTTACTCGCTCTTTTAAAATTCATTACGAAAAAAGCCTTACCCTCCCGTGAAACCGCTACTTTAACGTGTACGGTTTCTCTTGCATAGCCGAATCTTCAGTGCTCGTCCTCATTCTGCAAACAGAATGGTTCTTCATTCTTTTCAAAGTCACAGAGCCTTTGCAGCACATCTGTTGCAGAAGAAGTACTAATTTCCTTTCATTGAAAAGAGCCCGATTCATCGAAATTACGACCTTGTTTTTTCCTGTGACTGACCACCTCTCTACTCTCTTTACGAGATCCTTTTAAATGAAACCTTTTCTCTCGTGAGCTACAATTAATGCAACTCTTGCTGGACCGCAACCTTCCGTATCGACGCTTCCCACTGACCGACCTCAGAAACGGGCGCACGTTACTCTGATGTATACACGGATGTTTTCGAAGTAATCAATTCCACGGTCTACGTGAGTCTCACCACGCTGCGCTGTTCCTGCCTGGGCCTCTCCCCCTCCCCGCCACAATTGCATCTGCACTGTATCATCCCTCACTTTGGTTCCGACTCCACCCCGTCTCCTTACTTCTCTTACAACCTTTCCCGTCCTAGACATGGCCTCCATCTTCATCCCTGGACCGAATCTCCATTTCTGTTTCGTCTCTGTAATTGGGTCTGCCTCCGCCCCCTACCTCCATCCCTGTTTATGCTGCAGACACTGACTTCGTCTCTGACTTTGGCTTGTCTCTTGAGCGCTGTCTGCAGTACCCCTTGCTCGCTCAACGCCGACGCCACGTTTGACAGTTTGTCCCCTACTTCGCATTCAATTTTCTTCCCTTTTCAGATTCACGCCCACTACTGTTACGTTTCCGCTTCCTTCGCCGTTTTTACCAGCATCCGACACTCGCATACTTCCCAGTACATCTTGCGTCATCCATAACGCGCTATCTCTTTCAGTACTCTCTTACCTTTTATCATTCACTCTCGTCAACTTGTCCGCAAGTTTACATTTCCACTCATTCCCCACCTCCATCTTCATTCCCACCACAACGTATATCACCTCCCACACTCCAACTTCCTCCCACGTCATCACCTCCACATCGCAAGCATAGCAGAAGGAACGTCTCCCGGGCAGAGCCGCACCGGGCCGGGCTGGGCCGCTCGATCTATTAAAAGCAATCGATTCGACTAATTGCCTTCACGGTCGGAAGAGCCGTGTGGCGCGGTGCGGCGCGCGCCATAAACCCCGGGTAACGAGTAACGACGCGGCCGCCCGCACGGCCCCGGCCAGGGGGTTATCGCCAGCGCAGCGCCTTTGTTTCGGGCGAAAAGAAACGAGAGGAACTGCCACGCAGCGCCGTCAGGCAGGCGCCAGTAGGGGCCAAAGTAGGGGTTCTTCCGACTATTTTGTGTTTCCGGACGCGACAACTGCTATGGTCATTGGTCCCGTTAGTGTAGTTCATGATACGTCCAGGCGATGTTGTTATCACGCTGGAATGTAAGATCTGGTGCCAACCTACAAGTCAGATAGGAGGTTATTCCCCATCCTGGTGTGTCCATTTCTTCCAGCGGAGCATATCCTTAGCCGGGACATGCTCTTAAGCTCCCGAGAGGTCTCTTAAGCTCCCGAGATATGTGTGGTAGTGTATTGTGCATATTTTGGTACATGCATATGTAGGTGTACATATGTGTATCTAAGGGAAGATGGGGTTACAAAGATCATGAAGGAAAGATAGCGCGCTGTTCTTTGTCCATTTGCTGATGTACTGCTCCGGTATTGCTCCGCCTGGTATGGTTAAGCGAAACCACGGTAAACTACCGATCAGAGCAGCCGGCCGCTAGAATTCTCAGTTCTCCTTCAGGTAGCAGCTGATTTAGACTTAGCCAGTGTCGAAAATTCGCCTTCTTCGGGACTTTAACTTCCCGACTTCCCGGTCTCAGAGTCTGCAGTAGGAACATCTGTTGCCCCGAGGAATTTCAGCCGGTGAATCTTCCGATCAACCCGTGGCGCACTCGAATTTGCATTGAGAGCTAATGCTAAAATTTAGGTATCCCCAAAAATACACGGTGGGAAACATGGCACTTGCCACGTCGTCTTCTTCCCATTTCGGAAATGGTAACAGTCTGTGACACGTAACAAAAAGAAGTACTCAGATCCCCGCGTCAAGACGTTATAAATTTCACGTATGTAAATCCGTTGAATGAAATTTCCTAACACATGTTCATTGATGAAAAGTGATAACCTTTGACCCCTTTACATTCCCTAGAGGTTTGTAACATTCATTCCTAATCGTCCTGTAAAGAGGAATCCTAGCCTCCTCTGTCAAGTATCAGTACACAAGTAACTGCGTAATTTTTTTGAAGAACAGTATTCGTAAATTTCTTTGATAATTTAGTTATAAATTTGCATTTTAATTACAATTGATGTATGGACATGGGAATCTTTCGATTTTTCTTTCACAATCTACTCTGAGTCTTAGATGGTCTCAGCAGAAGCTACCTTGTTGTTATTTGTTTGAATGACAAAAATGGTGAGATTTTTTTAAAATAACTTCTTGGCATATTTTTATTACTTCCAGTTTAGTACTTTGTTTTATTTTTGCCGCCTGATTCATTTTCGTATGTTCTTTCTTCCCACTCCTGGAGTTATTCGTAAACTTAACTACAATCTTGAGATTTTAAATTCTGATTCAGATTGGCTCATTGGCATGAAGTGCTCTTGATTTTTCCATCAAAATTGGTACTGAATTCTTACAGCAATGTTGTGTTTCCTAGATTTTTCTAGAAAAGCTAATTATTTCATGATGCTCGTTTTCGTTTCAAAAATATACCATTTCAATTTGCACGAATATAATGTTTCTGTTAATGTAACAGGAAAGTTTTGAAGGTAAAAGAGCATAAAATTTGTATTTTATTAATACGGAAGAGATAATAAGTGTTCGAATTTATTATTCTTTGATTTAATTCATCCTTAAGATTTAAGAAGATTATTTGTTGAATGGCAATTTTTAAATTTTATTATCAATTTAGAATATTTCTCTTTTTGTAAAATGTTCTTTATTTACATGATAGAGGGGTAGGATTGTAATGAATTCTGCACAGTCTCTGTAGTTACAGTCAATAAATTATGTGCTGTCTCAGTAAAAGAGAAGAAAATTATTCAGCCTATAAATTCACCAGCGGGTGGTATAAAATAAGCGTTCTTGTAGCGTAACATAATTTCATCACTTCCCGATTTTGCATCCACATTTATTAGTTCATCCCTGAGCATGCGGGACGTTTTCATACCCCTTCACCGCCATCTAGCTTCTCTTACTGATTTACTGGTTCTTTATATTCATAGCTCAATTGACGGCGGATATTTTATGTTTACTTAACTTCTGCAAGCGGGCTCTTCAAAGCGCCATGGAATATTATTTCTAGTTTATATGATTTTTATTGTTCTTTGTAGTTACGAATGCGTGTATTATAACGGTTGCTCGCTTCATCAACTTAGAAATTATTTGACTGAAGCTCTAAAATTAACCGTACCCTACCTCAGCATCAAGAAATACGTTTTAAAAGGGTGCTATTTATGTACAACTAAAAAGACTCAAAATAACACATTAAAAGTTAACAATGAAAATGTTATATTTCTAAGACGATGTTCTTTTTAGCTTTTGTAAGATCCGATGAATTATAATTCTACATTCATACCTTCTGAAGGACATTTCCGTTACAATGACCTTCATGATTTTTCTTAATCCCGCGCAAGCTGACTCTTTCTTTAAAAACACTACTCATAAATTTCTCCTCCACATTGTCCCCTCCAAATGTCCCCCAATCTTCACAGCAACATTATCATCCAAAACATGTCCAGGGAGGGCTAAACACTATCTCCAAACATCTTGCCTCTTTCAAAAACCATACCACCTGCCTTGTTCACCAACGCGTATTCTTCGTAAATATATGGCACTTCTCGATTGACCGTATCGTTTATGAATTGCACGCCGCGCATCGTTCATTACGGTTTAGCGGCGCGGCGTTTAAACCCTCGCGCACCTGTTTCCGCGCAGCTCTGCCATGCGCACGCGTGCCTCACAGCACGCGCGATTAGCTGCGTGTGTGCACACGAGAGTCGCCAGTAATCGAACTTCGACCACTGGCCACCGCTGCCGCCACGCACGGGGCAGCTGCACCCAGAAGAACTCAGCGCGGTCGTGTGTGTGTGTGGCAGCTGCCGTCGCCGCGGCTGGCACCCAGCTGCCGTGACCCTTGACCTGACCATCCTCGATGGCGCGCGCCGGTCTACCCTTATACCACGCCCGCATCCGCTGCCATGACTTCAGGAGAGTCCGGCTTCTTCTCGGAGTGAGTGGACGGTTGTTTCCGTAGAAAGTGTTCATTAGAGAAAGATGAGCGGTCGATGATAGGGTGATGGTGCCGATTGCTGAAGTGAATGTGTGTGTTCTGGTAAATAAGAGGGTTTTGTTGCAAGATCGATTTCTCAGATGGACTCTGGAGGAAACGTTGGAGCCTCCAAAATGTAAATTTGAATGGAGTAATTAGTGACTTTCTAATGAATAACATGAGGCTATTAAATGTATCAAAAGTAATTACTTATTCATCTTGCTTATGCGTAAAGAATATAAAAGAATTTTGGGATAGTGAAAAAAAATTGGAAAAAGTGTAGGAGATGCACTTATTATTGAAGTTGATTAAAACATTATCTCCTTTGTTTTAACTAAAGACATGAATAAATATAAGGTACCCAGGAGGGATATTTGCAATTCTCGATATGTGACTGTATGATGTTTGATAAATAATATCACAAGAGTGATTTTACATCTAAGATTGAGAATTTTATACAAGTCAAATCTTTTAAATACATCTTAGGAATGTCCATTAATTTGAAGAAAATTAATTCACTGTAACTCATTTGACATTCTTAACATTTTAATACCGGGTCGTTTAAACGGAACGATAATACATTGTAAATTGCCCTCCGGAATTTCTCAATGAGAATAATATTTTCTAATTGAGTTCATTTCTCCATAATTAAGATTTATTAACATCACCTTCTTTTTTGTTGGCGTCATTTAAAAGTGCATATATTGCTCACATTAATTAATTGAGATGTAATCCTTTATTCGCTCTTATATATCCATTCATATCCATTAAAAAGTAGTTTTATCATGTGGTAATACTGTAAGTTCCGTATTAATTTAAACAAAACCACATTATATCTGCTCACATGAAATTTCCACAACATTCCATTTTATGTATTTTTTCAATTTCACATTTAACAACTATGCAAGTTAGTGGATAGAGTACAGCATTTCGGGTATCTAGCGTAGCTGGTTATCGAAATACTTTTCATTAATGAGATACTATTCTTTGTTAAGAGTAGTAGTATACTTTTACAGTTCAGATTTACAATAAAAATGATAATTTTTCAAAGTAATCTCCCAAATGCTGGATAAATTTGTTTATGTTTTGTTTAAATTCGCAAGATATTTCACACGTAATTATTTTATATTTCACATTAAATACACTTTTGAAGAATGTACAAGTTTCGATAAAAAATATCGAATTAAAAAATATCTGGTTTCTCAGAACATAAAAGCTAAAATTTTGTGGTGAGGTGTAATAGATACGCATGACGAAGATAAAATGATGCAAAATTCTATAAATGAATAAAGGGGAAGATGATTAAATAAATGAAGGGGAAGATGACTAACATAACCATTTCCCCTCCCTCTTTCCTTTTGATCTACAAAGAACGTCATTTTTATCGCAACACGTGGTCGCATACTCTCACGTCTGAATGATGTCCAGTTTCCGTTGAACTGGATCTTCTACGAACAATGCGGTGGCATCCACTTGCCTCAGTGTCAACACTTCGCGAGCAACCATCCGTCCAGCCATTTCCTCGGGGCACCTTTGGGATATAGATGTGCCCGTCGCCGGGCACTCAGCGAAGTCCGGCTTGCGATGACGCACCGGCAGGAGAGCGAAACCTGACTCGGAGGATGAAGTGGCAGTGAGTGGATGCGTAATGCCAGTTAGGCTGAGCCTCTTCGGACGAAAAGAAAAAACTGATTTTAAACGGTTCATTCTATAGTTTATGGCATGAAACGTGAGGAATGAGTTGGAGGATATTAGTGTTCGTCTGAGAGATGTGAGTTTTAAGAAAAAACTAGTAGGTGTGAGTTGCGTTTTTGGAAGAAAAATCGTAATAGTCCTAGAAAAATACTTCTCGGAATGTTTAGAACTCTATTACATATTTCGGACTGCTTAGACCCTTAATATATGAATTGTATGCCTAAAAAGTTTTGACTGATAGAGTTTTCATATATTTACAAACATTTTTCACTGTAAACGATAGAACGTTTTCATAGGATTTCAATTCGGGGTTGAATTTTAGCGTTTTGGTGCTAAAATTATGATATTGAAGCTATTGTATAGTATTTATTTGGTTAAAAAATTCCTTTCAAATTTGTGAATGCTTCAGTGTAGTTGGATACAAGTTTGATTTCATAGAGTACTCGTAAAATATGACATTTGTACAGAACTCGCAAAATGGTATTGTAGGGAATGGGTATGAATTGAATTAATGAGTAATTTATGTTTATGAAACTATTCGGAAAGTACATTCGTTTGCAAGACTTGTTTTATGGGTTTACTGAAGAGCGAACATTATGCCAGATACTATAAATCGAACATAGCAACCTTCTGAGGCAGAATGCTCTTCGGAAATGGGATTCTAGGCAATGGAGATTTACTGTTTAACTCCTCTTGGAATTTTAAATGACATGCAAATTACTTCAAGAATTTGTACACGTATTCGTCGTAAGTATTCGAAAATAAATTATTTGGCGACTTAAACTAGCCAATAAATTGTGAATGGAGCATCTTGGTGGTTGGTCGAGTTCAGGGTGAAGATGTTGAGTTAGTTCATACGTCCACCGGAATCTTTCGAGAACGTTCTAAAAGAGAAATATATGTGTGGCTACTTCAGTGCTGAAACTGGACTAACCTCGAAGAGGCAGTGTTGCGTCACTAGCAGATCCGGCTTAAACCCATTCCTGAAGTGTTTGGCATTATGAGGAAACTTTTTCTGGTCGATTCATGAAATAAGTATGTGCGGTCAAGAGAAACAGTAGTGAAATATAGTTTAAAACTTTTTTCAAAGGTATGACTCAATCTGAGGAACGAGAAAAAAAAACAATATTTAATAATCTAAAAGGTTACAATTGATTCTGTGGTTTACAAAAATGTCGTGGTATGAGAGGAAATCAAGAATGCACTTTCTTTGAGTTAATGGGAAGATAAAAGTGATTGTAAGATTCAGCTATTTCTTTTTAACACAATCATTGTATTCTCCCTTGACGTGTGAGAATGTCTATGTGACACTTTCTTCGGTAAAACAAATTGAAAATAATTTGAACACGTGACTAATTGGTAAATTTACTAATAGATTTTTGGGTAGTATTGATATAGAATCTTGGCTGACACGCATTTCTAATATTGACACGACATTACGACAGAAATGTTTTTATATTTTCTTTTGTTTGATATTTTTGTGATGCAGTTTAAGTAGTTGAAAGAAAGAAAAAAAGTTGAGGAGAGGAAGAAAATCAGTTATTAGCGTGATAAGATTTTATCTGACTTCTGTTACAAATTGAACACATTCATGCTGCAATCTGTGAGCAAATGCTAACAATAAAAATCACTACTGTAGGCGGAGGAATTTAACTTTGACATCAATTTGCTCGAAAAGACTGAACTATTAGTTGGAATCTTGTCATTACAAAGAGTAGACTTAACAATAGATGTAAAACTAATGAATTTCTTAATTGTTATGAATGCAATATACATTTTATGTAAATTATTTATGATGATCCTAAAGCCCTAGATTTTTCAGCCATACATAAAATGAATGACTTTAATGGATATGTGACGATGATATTTTAATAATGTAGCAATGATAGACTAAAAGGCAGGAGAAACGGAAGAATCCTGAACCGCGAACCCACTTTGAAACGTCCACCATAAATTCCACATGGATTCATCGCCATTCCTATCTCAGTATGCAGAGGAAGTACGTGAGCGTTCATATTTTGCACATGAAGAGATGGTCATGCGGCATGGTAGCTGGGTTTCCCTGTTTCTTCTTGTACCGTTCTTCGGCTAAGACAGACTAATACTTTGAGATGACCCCGGGCGCTCACGGTCACGGTTTTATTATAAACACAACCATTGTCAAATTTATTTTTTGCACAAGAATTTAATGATACAGATCGCTAAACCAGTTTTACAACATCCACGTTCAAAAGCATCGGTGGTCGATGCATAATTTTGGACGATGTATTTACATCTATGTTTCAGTGTAGGTCATCAATGTTTGTAAAACTGATGTTTTATTGTCGATGTCGCAAACTATACTCCGATTTAAACATAGCTGCACTTTAAGGTCACGAGCTGGAAGGAGAGGGGAGCACCAATCGGGAGCTTTGTTAGGTTTCAACGTTTGGTATTGGAGCTCCCGATTGGATCCGAACGTCCGTCTCTCCTTCCAGCTCGTGACCGTGAAGTGCAGCTATGTTTAAATCGGAGTATTGTAGGAAACACGAAGTGCAGACATGGAGTGGAAGGGATCGGGGGGGGGGACTACCAGCGCGATTGCAACCGCGCGCCAGCTTCTTCGCTCGCAAACGCGCCCGCGCCCCGCCCTCGACGGCTCATCCTGCAGTCACGCCGCCCAGGAAATTGAAAAAGACCTTGATGGCCTTTACCCGGCCACAATTTACTCGCGCCCGTAATAGCCCGCTTTTTGCTCACCGACATAAAAGTCCTTGCGTGCGTGCGCTCGCGAACCGCCCCGCCTCGCCTCGCCCCGCCCCGCACCACTCCGCGCCGCGTCGCGCTGCGACTCGTCAGGGAGACCCAGGAGGAGGAGGAGAAGATGCGCTTGGATGCGACTGTGAGGATTAGAATGACAGCGAAGAGATGACGCATCGGACGCTCGGTTGCACTTGCGATGTGCATGCGGTCCTGGCTCGTGTCGCTCGCCGCGGCTCTGGGTGAGGACGACCGCGGGAAGGAGGAGAAAGAAGAAGAAGATGAACAAGAAGTACAGGAAAAAGAAGAAGAAGAGTAAGTAGAGAGAGAGGAGGAGGAGATGGAGTAACAGGAGGACGGAGGAGGAGGAGGAGATGGAGTAAGGAGGAGGAAGAAGAGGACGAGGACGAAGAAGAGGAGGAGGAGGAAGAGGAGGAGGAAGAAGAAGAGGAGGAAGAAGAAGAGGAGGAAGAAGAAGAGGAGAAATGGAAGAGGAAGTGAAGGAGGACGACGTTGACGACAACGACGCGGAGGGGAAGGAAAAGGAGGAAGACGACGATGAAGAAGAGGACGACGATGAGGAGGAGGTAGAGGAAGACGATGTTGATGACGATAAGGATGAGGAGGAAAATGAAGAATTGTGCGAGGAGAAGAAGGCTCAAGAGAACGAGAATATGGTATCGCGACCGATTGCGTACTGCGTTTGTGATGTGCCTCTGCCCGCAGCATTGCTGCAAGTGCAGATAAAAGCACAGAGAACAAATGAAACAGAGTGGGAACGGTAGCGGGAAATATTACGAGATGCATGTTTCGGGGAAGTCTTTGATGGACGAGCACTTTCGGTTATGCAGCGCTTTGGGGCTTTTAGAGAGTTTATTGAACAAAAAAGAAATTGAAAATAATACAAATAATATAGTATAATAAAAGATTAGAGAAAAAATAACAGATGAATTAATTGTATTACAACATCGAACACAATTTTGTACAGTTATTTCAAAAATTGTAATCTATTAAATATATAGTTAGTGCGTTAAGTTCATAACCGTGTAGTGTGGCAGTTGAAGGTCAACGGAATCTGGTATGCATCTTTCATACGTAGAGTCCAGTGAATAACTGACCGTTTGATATCTTGCTTTTCTTTCTCCCGTTTTGATAATAATTATAAAGATTTTTAATACTCGTATATCATTGTCATTTCAGAGAACTCCAGGAAATCGGGCTTTAACGATATCTACGAAGGTGTTTTCTATTTCTTCACAACCGTAAGTACATATACATCATACGACTTTTAAGAAATGTTATCCAGTTATCAGCGCACTTTCCGTTCCAATTGCATAACAAACAACATTCCGCCACTGTTGGGAGTTTTGTCTTCCTGCTCTACCTGAATTTGTGGACCATTTATGTTCCCGATCCCGGACGTCGGTGCCGCCTTTGGCTGTTGCCGGAGCAAAATCGAAGGACTCCGCTACCGCGAGAGTAGCACCTTAACGGCGGCAGAATGGCCCGCCCGTGTTTTAGATACAGGACCCCGGCTCGTCCTCTTCGTGTTTTATTGCGCAGCAGCCGTTACTATTAAATGTCTATCCCGCTCGGGCGGGATCGTGACGCTTCTCCGAAGCGGTTCGTGGGTTACTCGGTGTTTTAGCCGTTACATGCGCATTACTATACGTATCCGTGTTGCTGTCTTTTTCTGTTAAAGTACGTGCGAAACGTCTTCTTTACGAAGGGTATAAACTGGATATTTGATTTTTATTAAAACGTGCTATTAATAATATTTTTTTAACTCGTTTGATTCAAATGTAACATGAAACCTAACAAAATGAACCCGCTGGTTGAAATAAGTTGCAGCTTATTCTTAATAGTTGTTCTTCTTATATCCCGTGCTAGAAGTGTAACGATTAAAACCAAGAAATTAATACATTCAACAATATTTTTAAGCTTCAAACCCCACTTTCTGCTCTTTTTTCACATTTAATGATTTATATTCAATGTTTTTGTTACGTTTGTTAACATAAATTCATTAAATAACTTTTGTCACTACTACCAAAAGATGCTGAACCTAAAAACTGTTTGAAATAAATGAATGATACGTCCAATAAAATGTTGAAAGCAAATCATGAATTAAAACGAAGTCAGTTCTCAGAATTAGTGGCAAAAACCTGTCTGCGTTTCTCATTAGTATAAGGGGAAGGCCGCATTGCGTATCTCTTTCATTGATCTAAAGAAAAAATAAAATAAGTTTCTAAACGATGTGCCAGTTAGCAATGACAACCTCTAATACACGCCCACCTCTTTATAGAATTGCGGCCTCCGACGAGGATAAGGAAGAGAAGATGGTATAAAAAAGGCTGCAACTGTAAAAATGAAAACATCGATTACGCATTGCTGTCAACGCGTCTTTTCTTTTCAAACGAAGAAATCAACGGTGAAATGCACACACGGGTTTAGCAGAGCTCACCGCTGCTGTATACAGAATACAAATTATAACCAAAGGGAGCTAGTAGAAGTGTTTTCTTTCAAAGAAGTATGTCAATCTATACCAATGCGGAGTACGCGCTTCGCAGCGCTAGGGAACAAGATGATAACAATAATAATTTACTTTTCACCTTCTGGTCAGTTGTAAGTTCTTTAAACGATGTAATATTTCTAATAATAATAATATTATTAATAATAAAAATAAATATAACAATAACATTGTCCATAACAACAAAATTGTCTTTATTGGCGGTGATGCTCAAGCCATAAGGCCTGGTATTCCTCCTAACCACTTTAACGAATTTACAGTTACATCATTAGTATTGATGCAGTGAATACATTTATATCTAAATTAATTGAGTTGCAGATGCCAAACCTTACGAGAGAATTTTATTGAAATATCTTATCAGTTTTTGAAGCTTCTTCTAAAATAGACTGAAGAACTATGTATCATATTTAAAATCAAAGACCTTGATTTCGCCCAAGCGACATATGCCATCGTTTAAAATCGAAACGTCTCATCTGTGATCAATTCCATAATTTCGCAGCTCGCACCACGCCGATATCCATTGGCTCTCTTGCATTGGGTCTGTCCTGGCGAGGTAGCATCCATGAACTTGGTAGCAGGGCGGCAGAGCCGGCCCCGGCCGGCCTGGCTCGTTCGGGGGAAGAACCCGAGAGAGAGAGAAAGAGAGAGAGAGAGAGAGAAGGCCGCCTGAGCGGTTGCAAAGGCCGTTTCGTGGCTCGCGGGCGCCCTTCGCTCGAGGCGATTGCCGTACCGCACCTCAGTGACCTCTTCAGAGCCACGAGCGTTCGAAGACGCTGTGACTCGTTGCACGGGACGGATTTCTACCGAACTTACCGCTCACTGTTTAAACCAGGGCTACTCAAACGCAAGAATTGAATAGCTTATTTTCAAAGTGGCCTATCTCCGTTTTGTATTTGTTTTCGAGTTTTACGTATCACTATATTCCTAAGACGTTTTTCCATCTTGTCGAATGTTGTAGGAAGAATGTAGATATTTCAGGCTTGTACAGAACTCACTCTTTTTTTCTGTTCTTAGCTACCATCCTATGCAGGTTTTCATCACGTCATCAACAATGCTCTTTCTTCTATTTGTCATCATGTTACTTAGTAATCATCTTCATATTCTCCAAAAGTCATGAACCTTATTCCAAGAATTTTTATTTTTATTTGACTCTAATACATACCACACATTTTTTCTGCTACCATCCTTCTCACAACCACCTCTCATCTCACAAACGGACCGTGTTTCTCATGAACATTCTTTCGTTTGCAATTTCCTTTGAAATCTTTTGGACGATAATCGTTTCCCACATACCATCTGCAAATTGCCGCAACCTTCTTCCAACACTCCTATTCCGCTTTCAACTCTATCTCCCCAAATCTCACTCATCACTCCTCAACTCCATCGCTACCACTTTCGCGGTCAATCCGACCAACTCGAATTCGGCCACCGGCGACGTCGGACTAGGGACGTCGTGGGTGGGAGGAGGAGCGGGGGCGGAGGCGAATGCGAGGGCCGGGAAGGAGGTGGAGAGTGAAGCGAGGCAGGGGCGGAGGCGGGGGTGGAGGCGGGAAGGTGAGGGCGGGGACGGAGGCGGGGACGGAGGCGGGGACGGAGGCGGGGACGGAGGCGGGGACGGAGGCGGGGACGGAGGCGGGGACGGAGGCGGGGACGGAGGCGGGGACGGAGGCGGGGACGGAGGCGGGGACGGAGGCGGGGACGGAGGCGGGGACGGAGGCGGGGACGGAGGCGGGGACGGAGGCGGGGACGGAGGCGGGGACGGAGGCGGGGACGGAGGCGGGGACGGAGGCGGGGACGGAGGCGGGGACGGAGGCGGGGACGGAGGCGGGGACGGAGGCGGGGACGGAGGCGGGGACGGAGGCGGGGGACGGAGGCGGGGACGGAGGCGGGGACGGAGGCGGGGGTGGAGGCGGGGGCGGAGGCAGGGGCGGGAGAGAGGACGAGGGCGGGGACGGAGGCGGGGGCGGAGGCGGGGGCGGGGGAGAGGGCGAGGGCGGGTGCAAGGGCGGTGGCGGGGGCGCGGATGGGGGCGAGGGCGTGAGTGGGAGCGGAGGCGGGAGCGGCGGGCCGCTATCCCCGCTAGGCGGAAGCGCGGGCATAACGAACCGCAGCGAATCGTCGGCGAGCGCGCGAAGCAGCCGTCGCGAGGGGGCCCCGTGGTCCGGACAAATTTATTTCAGCACGAAATGTCACGGTCGAGCTCACTTTCGCTACCTCAAGGAGAAACAGAAGAAAATAATAAAACTCGCCTCTAATGATGAAGAATATGCTCATTTTCGTCGTAATTGGACGAAAGTTTTTATTGTTTACAAGGTGCACGGCGAAATATTTATGCTGCCAAACTCCGCGCCTGGGTCGTGTCTCGAGCGCCCCTTTTTGCCGGTCGAGATCTGGTGCGGGTCGTGAGTCACTCTCTCCTCCATCGCAATTGTCGACCGTCCCGACTGTCGAGATGGACGTGACAGTCGATGCCGCGTGGTCGATATCTTGCGGTGTCTGTCCCCTTCTTAATGTGTGATCGTGTTGAGGATGTGCGTTCTACTGATGACATTTGGTATTGTGGTCAGTTAGGTTAAGTAACAGTTACGTAAATAGTTGTGTGTTAGTTTTTTTCAACAACTGATATCTCTTCGACATTGCTTCTGTTGTCCCAGGAGAGTGGTTTCTTGGTGTAGAAAATTCCTCAAATTTTGCAATTATGTGCATTCTTCCAATTCTATAAATTATATTTTGTTCATGTTCTGACACAAGTTAATGTTAAAACATTAAATTATGAACAAGATATTGTACACTATCACAGGTCAGTGTAAACACAGTTAACAGAGATGTGTTACAAAGTCATGCTCTAAAAATAGCGTCCAAAAATATACTCTTAAAAATGGTGTGCCTCAAGATTGTTTGTGTGAAGAATAATTATCACGAACGAGCGTGATTTGGTATTCGATTGGGTGCAAGAGTGAGATGGCAAACGAACGAGTGGGCCGACGGGCAAGACAACAGGAGAGCGGAAGTGAAGGTAGAGGAACGAGAGAAACCAGCAGGCGCATGGATGGATCGACGACCGATCTCGCGAGCCACACAAATAGTCTGGTAGGCGGTGAGGTGAGAACTGTGGGGGAGCGGTGGGGCGAGCGGTGTGGTGAGCGGTGTGACAAGCGCTCTGGCTCATGCTCTGACGAATGGTCATGCTATTGTTTTGGTTAATGCTCTGGCGAATCCTCTGGCAAATCCTCGAACAATTTCTCTCTCTGATTTCCTGTCTAGGTAGGGTAGTAAGTAAGTGAGCTATATTGCGATTTTTCCAACTTTGCCCCTCAAGGCCCGGCTTCACGATGGAATATGTCACGGTATTTGGCGACGTTTTCAGTCTTGCTGCCAGATATCGCATGATCGCGACCGTATCGAGCAATGCTTGCAATCATGCGTGTGCTATTCCGTCGTGTGATATTCCATCGTGGCCATAGGAGCTTGAGGGGCAGAGTTAGAAAAATCGCACTATATACTTCGGTTTTTCTTTCTTGGCGCACGGGACGGGGGGTGTCAATAAAATGGAATATATCACGGTATTTCGCGTCGTTCTCCGTTGTGCCGCCAGGAATCGCATGATCGCAGCACTGCTCGATACTGTGGCGATCATGCGACTCCTAGCGGCACAACCGAGAACGACGCGAAATACCGTGACATATTACATCGTGAAGCCGTGCCTTGAGGGGCAAAGTCGTAAAAATCGCAGTATAGCTCGCTTACTTACTACCCTACCTAGACAGAGAATGACAAAGAGCAATTGCCCGAGGATTAGCCAGAGGACACCCCCGTGCGCCAAGAAAGAAAAACCGAAGTATAGTGACTCGACGAATCGAGAACGCCGCTGGAAAACTTTGGTCCAGCCTGACGGAAACACCTATCCCCCACAATCTATCCCGAGCCACGAGTGTCGCCGTCTTCAGAACAACTACAGGACACGACTACCTTGCCAGCCACCTGTACCGCATAGGGGTCTTCGAAACCGACGCCTGTGTGCTCTGTAATAGGCCCAAAGATGGATGCAACACACCTTCCGATGTGCCCAGCCCTGAGTGCCAACACAAATTCGGCAGAGGACGACTTCTACAGAGAGACAGCCCGTCTATACTGGTCAGCGCGTCACCAAATGGCTAACCTGCCAAGGGTGGGCGTTGGCTAGTAAGTAAGTAAGAAGTATAGTGACTGGGTAGGCGACCGAGACGCGAGCGAGCGGGCGAGCCGGCGGTCTCGCTGGCGGGCGAGCGGGTGAGCGGGTCAGCGGGTGGTGAAGCCGGTGGTGAGCTGCAGGGTGGCGAAAGCGCCCGAGCGCGCGCGCGCGCTGTGCGCCCGTGTCGTCCCGGGGCGCCGCGGCTTCTTGCGCGGAGAAAAGGCGAACGCGCGGCGCGTATTCCTCGCAGCGCCTGTTTTTTACGCCGCCGGCAATTTGGACGCCATCACCTCCCGCGTCCGTCGCCGCCTCAGACTCCCCGCTCGCCGCCGGAGAAATTGTGGGCGAGTCGAGTCGTTTCGCCCGGCGTTTGGTAGCGGCCGGAGAACGGTGCGGTTTCCTTAGCAACGCGCGTTTCTTCCAGGTGTTGGCTACTTTCAGGAAGGAATTCAATTTTAAATTGCTTTCACTTAAAGTGATGAGAGTCATGGGGTGACGAGATTCAGCAGTTTAACTTAACTTCTTTAGAATTGCGCGAATGGATTTTAAGAGTCGATGAATTTCGCCTTAATAATGCTGTTGCCGAGCAATTTTCTGTTCATGCTTAGACAGTTAACATATAAAATAATTTATAAGGCTTTGAAAAAAATGTATTTATTAAAAAACTCTTTGCTTTGGAAGAAAGTTTTCTAGAAAAATGAATTCATGAAAATTGTGTTGTATGCCACATCAAAATTACAATACATAAACTCCAGGTGGCACCTACGTTTAACTGGTTTTTTGCTCTATGAATTCTTTAAATGTTTTATGTTTTGAGAACTGATTACGTGTATCAATAAAATGCTTCTTTCTTGTTCACAATGTATAAAACCAATGCATAAAGTAAAGCTATTTAGCACTGTGTGAATAAACATGTTTAGTAGATTCAAAAACAAAAGTCGGTGAACCATGGAACATTGACTAAACAGTTAGAAACTCGCCGAATGAGGCTGGAGCGGAAACACTTTTTCAGCAGAAGAAGTACCCGCCTTTAAGCACAATATGATAAAAAGAGAGAAACCTGCTTTCTGCGAAAGGAATATATAGCAATAGGGTAAGGCTAGATTTTATACCCTTATAGCTAGAAGGATCAACACTTGTCACAAAGATACGCTCCCAAACAAGAGATTTTTATTCTTCATTTCTTGTAAAATCTCTTTGCTTTGTTTTACATTTCTACCTCATTTACAATTCTTTTTATGTATTATATGTCATAGGAAGATTTTTACACCGCTTTCTTTATTATTGCTTTTATAAAGCTTTGTCAATAAACGATGTCTTCACGCTATTATTTGTTTTCCCGCGTACATTTCGTAAATAACCTAATTTTTTATTCGTTTCTTTAATCATTTATTGTTAGTATTTGTAGGTTTGTACATGATCTACATACTACTGACATGTCATTTATTTATTTCATGTGTTCCAATTCGACGCGCTTGAGCACAACCTTCCTTAACCTAAAACAATTCTATTTTCCCTTCAAGTAGCTACTTCCTTCCTCGAACGGTACTTTCCAACATTAGGGTTCCTCTAATAATCTTGGAATGACAATTACATCAAAACACTATACACTAGAGAGCTGCTAAGACAGGTTCTCGTGAATCTCGAATGCGCCCAACTGTAGCGGTCTACACCCAATCTCTTCACAGACAGCGTGTCCTTTCCTATGTCCGTTTATCTCCGTCAAACCGCTGGGACACGTTCAACGACTTGTACAGGCGGCGACGGAAGTTTTGATGGCGGTAGCGGTGGCAGTCGAGATGGAGAGAGATGTGGAAGTCCAGATCAAACAGATATGAAAAAGATGGTCGAAAATGACACAGTACTGAGGCGGAAGAAAGGTCTTAGGCAGAGATTGCGTCGGTGACTATTGAAATAGCAAGAGCGGTTGAGGAGACAAAGTGCGGCGTAGAAAATTATCATGAACGTGGTGGCGAGAAACGCGTATGAGAACGCAAGCAGAAGAGAGGAGAAGAAAAGGGCGAGGGTGAGAGCAACAACAAGAGCATACGCCACTGTCACGGTAGATGAGATGGTGAAAGTGGTGACGTCGAGACGTTGGTGGCTGTAGCGGAGACGGTGGACACGACGGCACCGACGGCGGAGTCAAGGATAGCGGGGATGGTGAAGGCAGCGGTGGCTGAGGCGGGGATAGCGGAGGCGGAGATGGCAGAGGCGGGGATGGTAGAGACGGGGATGGCAGAGGGGGGATGACAGAGGTAGGAATGGCAGATGCGGGGATGGCAGAGGCGGGGATGGCAGAAGCGGGGATGGTAGAGACGGGAATGGCAGAGACGGGGATGGCAGAGTTGGGGATGGCAGAGTTGGGGATGGCAGAGGCAAGGATGGCAGAAGCGGGAATGGTAGAGGCGGGAATGGTGGAGGTGATGATGGGTAGGCGAGAATATCGGATTTGAGGAGGGCGGAGGCGGGGACGGCGAAGTCAGCGGCTTAGGTGGAGGAGATGGCGGCGGTGGCGGCGCGCGGCCCGCGCCACAAATCCTCGGTGGCGGGCGTGGCGCCGCGCGCCTGACCGCGGGTAACCCGGGTGATTCAGCCGCTCCGCTTGCTGCCGCCAGGTGGGCGGGCGGCGCCGCCGCGCGCAGTGATTCATTTCCGCCGACCGAACGGGCAAAAACGCCCCGCGCCGCCAGATCGACCTATATATGCCCGGCAGGTGTTGCACTCTTCATCTACTCCACCAGCCCGTTTGCCTCCGCCAGCATGTTTGATTGTAAATCAATAATTTACGTAATTAATTAATATTGTAAAGAAATTTAATGTTTTTATTATCTATAAATAATGTTTAATTACATTTTCTTATAAATTTTACTTGAAGTATTTTTATGACTTGTGCTCGTGTTAATAGTGTCGCCTAATCTAACCTCTCATTTTACGGAATGATTAAAGACCACCTACAGAATAGAAGAGATATTCCATTTAAATACTCTCCGATTCCTTTTCTGATTCACTGTAATAAGTGTACTCTGTACCTGTAAAGTATGCAAAATTGCAACGGTTTTCAGTTCTATATCAAATTACGTGTTTTTGTCATGTTCCCTTTTTTGGTCGGATTATTCATAAACTTAAAGGTCAACGTCCCTTATCGAAAAAGACATCCAACATCTTCTGACCCTCCTTTGGTCAATATTTTCTCCGTTGACGCACAAACAATAAATCGCGCCCAGCATCTTTCATTACTTCATAACAACGTCGTATCAAAGAATGCCGTCCTACTATTCCTCCGGAGTGAATCACTGTAGCCGCGCCGACAGTCAGGAAACCGCGCCAGCTGTGCCGCCGCGTGCCCGCCCGCCGACAGGAGACACACCCTCCCGCCGGCGAAGCGACATTCCTCGCGGGTACCTTTCGGTACCAGTTCGCAGTAGTACCCGCCCACGGGCACCCAGTCGCACGACACGCACCGCCAGCCCGTCAGCGGCGCCGCTGCAGCGCGCCCGAAACAGATCGCGTTCTGCAAACTGCAGAGCAAGGAACCGCCGATGACGCGCTGCGGGAGAAAAAGGAGGAGGAGAAAGAAACAGAAAGAATCGGAGACTTATCCCGAGGCAGGGCAGGGTTATAGAGAAGGTTGTTAAAGAAGAGCACAAAATCTCGTTGGGGTACTTTTTTTTTTACTTTCAGAGGAAGTCATGGCAATGATGGCTGTTTTATTTAAGAGGTTGATATACACTCCTGCAACAGTAAACGTATTCTTTGATGTTGGCGAAAGGGTAGCTTTTTCCTCTTCACTGAATCACGTTATTTAAAATGTTAATTTTGTAACAATTGTACTGAAAACTGAAACGTAGCGTAAAAGTCGGTTATTTTCGCTCCCGTTATTACTTTGTCGCAAACAGAAAGGTGACGGAACAACTGAATCAACCGATAAAATATGATTATTTCCAAATCTTACAAAACTTGCGATTTGACTAGCAAAGAACACCTGCTTCCAGAAATGTTACAATAACCGTCACCAATTTGCAGACTGGTCCGATGATCTGTGCATTGGAAGACAATATTATATATAACAATTCCTGAATATTTATATATTATACTATAACGGAATGAATTTATATTATATTGCGAGTATAGTCAATACATCATTTATCCATATTCTGAAGTCATAACATGATAGAATTCTGAATAATTATTTTCAATTACGAAATACCGTACATCTGGATACAGTTTTTCCTCTAAAGAAGAGTTCGGAAGATGGAGCGAAAAAACGCTTTACATCTTTACGGCAAGAGAGGTGAGGATTGTGTGGGTGATGCGAGTGGGTGGCGAGAGCGGTGCGGGCGGGACTGTGGGAACGGCAAGGATGGCGGAGACGGCGAGGGAATGGTGGGACGATGGGAGTTGGGGATGGTGGGAGCGGCAGGAGCGTCGGGAGCGGCGAGGGCGGCGAGGGCGGTGAGGGCGGCGAGGGCGGTGAGGGCGGCGGGAGGCGACGGGGGCAGATGAGTGGCGTCAGGGACGTCGGAGGCGTCGGGGGCGTCGGGGACGTCGGGGGTGTCGGGGGTGTCGGGGGTGTCGGGGGTGTCGGGGGCGTCGGGGTCGGCGGAGGCGGTGGGAGGCGACGGGGGAGACGGGGGGCGGCGGGGGCCGGCAGGGGCGGCGGGGGCGGCGTGGGCGCCGGATCAGCTGAGGCGGCTCGGGCTCCGGGGACGGTGTGTGTGTCGGGGACGGCGTGATGGCGGGGAACGTGGGGCGGTCTGTCGAGACTTCGAACGCCGGAGCTGCGTGGGCGTCCGTACCGGTCCGGAAGCTCCACCGTCTCGCTTACCACCCAGCGCCTCTCACCCGACCCGCGCGCCCTGCCTCCCACGCAGTCACAACCGCGCATTCGCGCACAGTAGCTACGCGCGCACGGGGGGAGCGCGCGCAGATAGCCTATCTCCGCGCTGCGCGGCTGCTGCTCGGGTTTCATAGCGTGGGCGGTGCGGCCGCGGTGGTCGCCGGTCGCCGCCCGCCCGCACGATCTCTCTCCCCTCGCGGATGCACCCGTTCGTTACGTGGCAGCTCCGCCAGGGGTGGATGCCCCTCCGCACGCAGCCGCCGCCGCCGCGAGGCGACACGCGCGCGCCTTCGGGGAAGTTGTAAGCGGAGACGCGCGGACGCCGCGCGCTGCATCGGGAACCGTTAGTGATGCGCCGCTGATTGCGATGAGGGAAACGGGCGCCTGACGGAGGGGAACGTTTGAGTATTCAATGTTTGTGAGGTTATTTATGTGCTGTTGTATTGTAGTTTAATTTCGTTGTTAATTGACAAGCTCTGCGCTTTAGTTGGGATTGAATTCATTCGTTGCAAAAATGCATGAAGCTAAGTCGTTGCATAGGTGCATGAATATGATATCTGATTTACAAAGGAATATTTCTTTGTGTTTAGCTCTACAATTTATTAGAGATAGCATATTTTATTATTTCTTTAGTGGTTATAATTGCTTGCAAATAACATAGAAACCGAATATATATACACTGTACAGTTATGTTTTGTACCCCCAAAGTTTTCGAACTCTCCAATGTTTTAGAGTAAATGACAAAATTCTTCTTGTTACTGTCCAATTGGTATTGAACGTCACCTGAGTACCAAAATTTGGAACATAATGTCAATTTCTCACTTCACTCTTCAGTTACAAGATGGAGAATGTGTGAAGAGCATGAAGTGCGAACATTTTGTAAACATTTTTTTATTCTGTAATCAGGTTTGATTTTAAATACGTGTGTAACTGACAATTAAAATATTTTTTTTCTAAAAAGCATTTTTTGTGAGTGATTGATTGCAAACAATAAATTAGTGGTATTTGAGTAGTAATATTTTCGATGAGTCCTATTATGTAAAAGAACATTGCAAAGAAACATATTCGGACAGATACATACATACTCTTTGCTGATTGCGAGTAAAACAGGATTAAATGACATCCGGAAACATTTATGTTTAATTTTTTAAGTAACAGCTTCACGTTTCCAACTATGATCTCGAATCACATATCCCTTCCGACTGCAAACATCGAAAGTGTCCTTGCCTAAATTGGCTTCCAGAAGTGAGAACGCACAATTTCCGGAAGCCATTGGTCGACAAGACACTTGTCGGGGAATGTAGGAAATGGAAAGCACGCTAGTGTGTGGAGAGGTTGAAAATGTGAAGCATGCGACTTCTCGCCCCAAGGCATCATCGGTCGCTGAGACATTTCCTGCTGCAAGAGAACGCTGCTATTCTCGTACTTTCAAGAAGGTCTGGAGAGTAATATACTTTCAAAGAACGTCGTTCGATGATTAGAATAGTTACTGTATTTATGAACGTTACGATATACGAAGGAAATTAATCTTAAGAATTAATGTGTGTAGAAAAAAATGTTCAGTAAACTCGTACAAGATACATTTAAAGTAGAGAGTTCAGGACGAATTCTGAATACGAACGTCCTTACATTCTCGTAGCATACTGATAATCAAGTTGCGATATACGGGTACCTTAAGTGACCTTTCAAGAAACTGTGGTATTAGGTTTAATTCATCTAACGAAAAGCATTAAAAAACAATTCATCACAGACACCTGCAACGTGGGAAGGCATTATCTGCTTTTGGTTTAATCCGTAATTACTTTCTTAGAAAAATCTAATAATTTTTACGTAGCTCCAATGTTCTTTTTTCCTTTTATATGAGCTTTTAAACAGTTGAGCTATTTCTAAGAAAGAGCCTAAAAAGAAAGAATAAACTACATTTTGCAGTATTTTATACCTTGTCAATACACTGTGTCGATGCATGCCACATGTTAAAAGAATTCTATAATTAGTGAATAGAGAAGTCCACACATTCTACCAACGTTCTCAATGAACACACACGGAATTCCGATAGCAATCTCCGCGTTGGATTTTCCAAACGATGTCTCATGTTCTCATCCATTAAGAAGGTTCAAGGTTAGTTGTAACTGCTTTGTTTACTACATCTGATTATGCAACTTGCTGTCTTCTATTCTAGAATTATCTTCAAGAACTACAAACACATATAGAAAGAAGATCTAAAATACCGAGTCTGTAAGAGTTTCAACCTTGTTTTTAATCTCAAAATATAATGTAATATTTACACTTCTTGCAATTTCTGTGATGTCATAAGTAATTCTAAGAGTTTGAACCTTGTTTTTAATCTCAAAATACAATGTAATACTTACATTTCTTGCATTTTGTGGGAACTATGTCATAAATGTAGAAAATAACAAGAAATAATTTAAAGTATTATACTTTGTATTCAAGTAAATACATATTATATATAAATAAATATTTTTCACTCATTGTAACTCACGTGTTACTACTTCGATTAAAACTGACGCTGGCGCATTGATATCGGGTCAATCTGTGACGTAAATTTTAATAGTATATAACTGCGATGAACGAAAATTCACATATAACTTTTAAAAGTACAAATCTACGAAGAACGCAGGTGTCTCTTGAAGAGGGTTTAGTTCTTAGAACACGGAAGAGGAGTTCATTGCTACTGCACCGAACCTAGCCATTTATGCGCCAGCGGGTGCACCTCTAGTAGGCGGCGCGTAGCACGGCATTTGTGCAGATCGTGCAGGCAGAACGACGGCTGCCGAAGCTGACCGTGACGGCGTGCATCTGCCTGCGAATGACGCCGCACAGATCTCACCGCTGCTGCTGCTGCCGCCGCCATTGCTACCTCACTGCCCTCTCTGACTCGCGCCTTCCCCGCATTTGCCACTACCGCCTCTACCTTCTCCGTATCCGTTTCTGATATCGTGGACCACATCGCCGTCACTAATGCAGATCGTACCCAATGCTGTGTCTAACGCCGACATTTCTACTCTTTGGTGGATATCTCTCAATGGATATCATTGCCGCATTGTCCAATATACTGTCCATATTGGTCACTACAATAACCTCACCATTGATCTCTTTACCAGAATAGCCGTTACCATACCCTTCTTCTCATTTCAGTCTGTCTCTTCCACTACCTATACGTCTACGTCATCACACTGGTCGCACTAGCAACCGTCTTCTATCACATCACCGTGTTCTATCGCACAACTTGCTATTTCTTTTATCTGCCACAACTGTTATAATCTTTGCCAGTTCGTGCCATCATGCCATTACCGCATTACCTTTATCATTTCCTATCCACCCCACTGTGCTTTATTACAACCCAATGCTCCTTCACTATCTCCTTCTCAGAAGCTTTAGTGGTCACCGCCATCCACGCCATTAGCTCCCCTATCGTTTTGAAGTCTTTTCACCGGTTTCCATCGCCGACACCTCCCGATTTTTCGCTTCCTATTTCAACTTCTCCTACTGCAGTTCACTATGACTACTTTCAGGCAACTCTTCCTCCCCAATCTTCCTTCTTACATTTAGCTGCTACTCGGCAGTACGCAACATGCAGCTTTTCCATTTCCTCTACCACCTCTCATCATCGCCATGACCGCTTTTACGGTCTTCTCCCCCCACCCTTTTGCCACCATTCGGTATTACGCTACATCCAATTGCTCACCAACTTTGCTACATCCACCTCCACGACTTCGACTATTTTGTCGCCTTACAGTTTCTATCTCCTCCCCTCCTCCACTGTCTCCGTAGCTACCGTCGTTTCACCCACTGCACTGTGGTCTTTACATATAGCCTACAACGCCTCCTCAGTCTCCACCGCTTTAACACCTCCACAGCCTACACTGCCTCCTCAGTGTCCATCCCCCTCCACAAACACTACCGCCTCTTTAGCCTCCTCTATCACCTCAACCTCCTCCACAGCCTCTACAGTCTCCTCAGCCTCCTCAATACAGTCACACCGTCCCTTCAGTCTCCATTACCTCCACTGCCTTCACAGCCTCCTCGGACTTCACCGCATCCTCAGTCTCCATCGCCTCTATCACCTCAACCTCCTCCACAGCCTCTACAGTCTCCACAGCCTCCTCAATCTTCACTGTCTCCTCAGTATCCATCGCCTCACTGCCTTCACAACCTCCTCGGACTTCACCGCATCCTCAATCTCCATCGTCTCTATCGCCTCAGTCCCCTTAACAGTCTCCAATGCCTCCTCAGTCTTCACTGCCTCCTCAGACCCCATCATCACCACCACCACCGTCACAGCCTCCACCGCCTCCACGGCCTCCTGAGTCTCCACCGCCGGCCGCCTCTACAGCCGCGTCACGCCTCTTCCTCCTCTCCGCTTCCGCGAAGTGCCTGCGCGCCGAAGGCTCGCAATTTCGCGAGAACCTCGCGCGCGAGGTGTGAATTGCACTTTATGAGCGCTGGCCAGATCCGCGCTGTTAGATTAATGACGAAGGCCTGGCTACCGCACGAGTGTGTACTGCTGTATTATAAGACGCGTATTGCAATTTAGCGGAGACTGTCAGGTTTTGTCTGACCAGTCGGCGTGTAGGCAATCAAGTATTTTTCAATGTGGTTGTACATGCGTAGTTTTTTACAGTCCCTTTAAGACCCGTCAATTATAAATGAAGTGATTAAAATATCTTAATTATAGTATGAAATAAAGTGTTGGCTTCCTCAAGAGTGTCTTGGGTTGATGAAGAACAAACGGCTACCGCGGCTACATATCCTGCTGTGGTAAATTAATTTCAAGTTATTTTCCTAAGATAATACATTTCAGGTCATTCTGTAAATGGAGCTATACTATAAACTACTAATATTACTACAATATATTGTCCTTCATTGATAACTTTTCATCTGCGACGGCATGATTCATTTCCATATTCTTGTGCAAGAAATGTAACAATTCTTTAGAAATAATGTCATTGCGTAATTAACGCCTAAACTGGTTGTACAAATTGTTATGAGCTGAATTTATTTGTTTTTCTATTACAATCAATTTTTTGTGTTATTTAAGGTGGTGTAATTATTTATGGTAACTATGAAGATGACAACATATGGTGATGATATCATGTTATCTTCATGGACGAACACAAATACAACCATGTCCGAGGCGGCACTCAAACCCGCGATCTTTCGGTCGAAGATTGCTACAACACTACTGATTTAGCGATCTCGGCCACCGGGGATCGGCAATCAATATTTTTCCATTGCTTAAAATACAAACTAATTCTATTTTGACAAGTAATGGGGTCATCAAAATATTGATATACAATGAAACTTGCTCAGTGCGGAACGCCATAGCCCGGAAATGTGTTTAATGTGAACATAAATCACGGTTCTGGCAAACAAATTGTACAGTATTACATTGCATAATGTGGAATCTTGTCTAAAACGAATTAAATACTGGCCTCTTGAGAATCCAGTACGAGCACGTTTTACTGTATTTCGTTCTCTCTCATCTTTTACTTTAGCGTGTGTAGAAGTAACAAAAATATCGCATACATTTTTAACATTGTAAAATAGACGAAGTAAACAATATTTAACCTTTTAATAGCAAGTGTTTTCATTCCTTCAGCACAAACCAAATCAATAGCACGCGTACGCACCATCGTAGGCCTAAATTCCTCGCTATCTCTTCCACGCAAGCAGCCTACATCCACGCCCACCGCGCAGGGCGCGTCCGCGCAGACTCCACCTTCCGCGCAACCAGTCGCCGTTAGCGAACCGGGGCGGCCCGCGCACGCCTACTCCACCCATCACCCCGCCGGCCCCGCCCTGTCCCCGCCTCTCCCCGCCTCTCCCCGCCGCGCCTCGCCGCGCACTGTGCGTGCGATCAAATTCGCATTTGTCCCATTGTCGCCCGCTCCGCTCTCCGACTGATGGCCTTATAATCGTCGGCGGGATCGGCCGCGCCCGCCGCGCCCGACCGGCTTTTGTCAGCCTGCCGGTGAGCCGTATTGGTAACGGTCGCGCGGGCGCCGACCGGCGAGAGCGGGCGGGGCCGCCGCGCAAAACCCCCTCGCGGATAATCCACGCGCCCGATCGACGCTCGCTATTGACCGCGTGTCACAGCGCCGTAACGAATGACCCCGCACCGCTCGCTTCCACCTCCGTCTTTCCCCCGCGCGTTTCGCCCACCCATCCACCCGCAAGGTGACCGCCGCCCTGTCGCTACCTTTCGATCGTCGACTTTCGACTGTCGAGACCCTCCCCTCCTCGGTTGCTTCCTCAATTAGCGACTAATCTGATGGATCGTATGGGCTAACTAGGCGCAAATGCGACACAATTCCTTTTGTCGGGCGGTGAAAGGCGCTTTTGTCGGGGAGTTGCCTCCGCGGCCGTGCGTTTCTGAACCAATTTCCACGGGGCTGATGGGATTTCTTTTCTGGCGGCGACAGCTCGGATGACGGAGCTGCTGGCAGTGGTCGGATTGAGATTGTGCGGTTGTATGAATCATTTATGAACGCATTTCGACGAAAAGGATTTTTGTTAGTAGGACGGAAATTCGAATCGGAGAGGACGGCGCGAGTGTCGTTTTGTTGGTTACGGACCGACTTTGACGTAATCCTGTTGGATATCGGAAAGCCATAAAAGAAGGGAGAAGAATAACAAGAGAGGCACGGTATACTAGTTTCTGCGATATAGGAAGGGATTGTGGTAGAGGTTTTGAATCTTTCAAACCCATTCTACTAGTACAAACATGCTTTAACCAGCTTGGATAGCGGAGATCGCTAAGCCGGAAGATCCGTAGCTGCCTCGTGCATGAAGGGTCGCTGGTTCGAACCGCGCGCGGGGCGTGGATGTTTGTGCGTGTCCCTATACCGTTGCCGTAATCCCCCAATGTTACTTACAGTGGTTGCTATGTGACCTTAGTAATTGAAAAGCGACCTAAATAAGTAAAAAAGTCTTGATGCCATTGTAAAAAAATACGCCATTTCCAATAAATATATTTCTGAAACTTCTTGCATGTATCCTTGCAGATAAGAAACATGTTAGCTTGTGAAAATTAGTCATCAATTGATTTTTTGAGAAAATATTGGCAGAAATAAAGATTAATACAAATAGGAACAAAATATATCCTAAGTTGAAATAAATCATTACATCAAAAGAATTTTCTCGGTCTCTTTTACGAATATCTCACTAATTTAACATAGCGTACCAATTTTGTTAATATTATGTTAGTGTTGTTCTGAGAACCTTTCTTCCATATTCTACGCCGAAACGACTACTCGGTTGCGGCGCATGTCAAAACACAATGGCTGCTCAAACGTTGATTGCGCAAACGAGGAAAGATTATAGCCTTTCATTCCGACCCGCTCTGTACGCGTTCACGCAGATTGGCATAGATCACACGGGTGATCCCGGGTGAGGGAAGAGAGCAAAGGGCGGAAAGGGTGATGAGAACACGAGGGTGATCACGGCAAGGTTGTACTTGGGTATGTAATGAGCTTCCTATGAAAGTGGGCCTTTCAAGCACATAGTTAACTAGTGAATTTTAGATGAGTCAAGCTAGTTATTTGCTGTTTCATAAAAATTATATTAAATATCTAGTTTCTATTTTTAATTTGTACTTCTCTGTATTTAACAGCTAGCACCAAAGGGAATACGCTTCTTAGTGCAATAATATGTCGACATTAAAATGGTTTGTTGGTATTCTCCACAACATTGGTAGAGCGGAGGACAATGATTTGAGCTTTTCATACAACCACAAACTAAAGTCCGTTGTACGGATGACAAAACTAGTGAGCATCCCATGGTTTATCTTGATCACAAACACAACAGCCAAAGTATAAAGATTACGCAAGTTTTCTAATTGACACACACACACACATATATATATATATATATATATATATATATATATATATATATGTATATATATATATGTATATATAATTCTTAAAAATGTATTAATGTATTTGAGTGTACTTGTAATGCACACACAAACTACCCACGAACTTCACGCGCACTGCTGGTACTGTTCTGCATGACCCCCCAACTGACTCAGAATCTGCGAACCCAACAGTTGGATAGAGTTGTATATTTGCGATAACGTAAGGGGTTTAAATAATTCCTTTCGATGACTGATGCGCGGGAAATTTGAAGGTGCAAGTGACGTGTTTTTGAAACATCCACTAAGACCGATTAAGACCGCTAAGACCTACTCGTAATCAAGCGCGACTACCAGGCGCGAGAATAATGACGGCAATCTTCGAACACGGTAAAAAGAACACGAAAGTCTAATTTTGTTGAAATCTCATGACAGAGACATAGATGAACTGAACAAATATTTTATTTTTAAATAGATTTTATGCCTATTGATTCTACATATGTAATGGGTGCAATTTAAATGTATTTGCATTAACAGCAAAATTCAGTATGATACTTTAGAAAGATACGATATATTTAAAAACTGTGACGTGATATGGCGTTTTTAGTGTGATATTCGTAATCTACGTATAAAATTGAGTATGTTGCGCACTCTACCTTCCTGCAGGCAAAAATCGTGTTCCCTAGTGTTAGTACTTCTTTGTTTTACTCGAATAATATAATTCTTGCTATTTTTACGGTACTAATCTTGACTATTTTTAAAACTTGATTTGCAATAAAATGCCGTTATTTCTTCCGATATTTTGCTCCGGGTTACCCAAATAGACTACGCTGTCTAGGAACAAATAACAGCGTCCCCTCACAGATAAGTCATAAGTACTTACTTTATTTTCTGTAATAAATTTTATGTTAATACCCTAAGATTTTGGAAGTATCAATCCTTCAACATACAAGAGTTTATGCTCTTTGCCAACTCTAAAAATCATTCTGGATCACTTACAGCTGCATTCCTAACTCCATACCAAAGCCTCGCCTCTATCGCGCTCTCGTAAGATTCTTCATCTGCGGGCGCGGTGCAGAGCGAAGCGGGAGACGGGCGCGGGCGCGAGCGCGGGCGCGAGCGCGGGCGCGGGAGCGGCCGCATCCCCTTAGGCTGCTACGTCGCCGCCTGGGGCCGTATTTCATACATGAGCGGCGGCCTCAGCACCGCCGCCGCCGCTGCCGCCGCCGCCGCCTCCTCCTCGGCCGCCCCCGCCCTCGCTCTCGTCCCCACCCCCGGCTCCGCCACCGCGGCTCTCCGCTCCGCGCTGTTTCGTAAAGAGCAAAGTCATCTTTCACGTACGCCTTGGCCCGAGCGAACGCGCCCGCCCGCCCGCCCGCCCTACGCGGGCGAGAGAGGTAAAAGTTCAACAGCGGCACGGCGGCGAACGGTCTCCGGTGTCCTGTCTTTCGCGGAGGGTGACCACTAGGATTGGGTCCAGCATGAAGCTGTAGATCTCTGCCGGAGCAATGCGACAAAAGATAAGGACATAACGCGTTATCAGTGGGAAGCGAAGGATTTTTTATTGAATATGAGGTTGATGTCACAGAGGATACCTGCCGGGGCATCGCGACACAAGATAAGGACGTGGTATTGCGCTTTTAGTGGAGAGCGGGGGATTTTTATTGATTATGAGGATGGTGTCACAAAGGATCTCTGTTGGGGCAACGCGACATAAGATAAGGGCGTATTGAGCTTTTAGTAAAAGCAGAGGATTTTTATTGAATATGAGGTTGATGTCACAGAGAATGATCAATGCACTGTATATTGTACCTGTTGCGAAATATACGGCGGAATTTTATGAATAGTTTTCGTTAGTCGGTTTCTGCGATTGACACTTGAGGTTGAACGTAGAAGTAGAAGGGTATAAGGCGGAGTTTGATCTTCTCTGCTAGCATGAGTCGTAACGTTCAACTCTGTCATCATGAATTTACAGATGAATTGATTTTATTTTAGAGTCAATATACGTTTCGTTTCACCAAATTCTAGCAAAATATATTTTATACTACAACTAATACTACAAAGTACATGTATGTTCTTTATAAAACACTAATTTACAAATGTAATTATTCAACAAATATAATGGAATTATTTTAATTTTAGAAATAAAGTATTTGTTCCAATTAGCATTGAACGAATTAAATTCTAATTTATTTTTCAAGTAAATAACTTTTCTATTTGTTCTAATGAAAATGTCCAAGACAAAATTCTGAGAGTTTTTATCTCAATGTGACAAGTCTCTCAAGGGTATTTCTAGATGAAACCGCTCGAGAACCGTTGGCGCAAAGTTTTGCCATTTTCATTTCTGTACACTTCCTTTTACTTGTAGAAATATATCCTGCTTTTAATAAATTATTATGAATACACTGCTTTTCCTAGTGTCTGTCTTTTTTAGAGAGTTCTTACTCAATTACGTCTTCCATTTTGAAATTCTTATGTAAGAAAACGCATAACAAATCACTTTGGAAAGGTTCACATATCGCGAGCTTTTATCATACATCCTTACGATATGATCAAACAATAATTTAAGTATCAATTTGACTTACTTGTCTTAGTTTATATTGTAAATAAAAACAAAAGACGATAATCATAACACGGTTTTTTGTTGAAAACTAGCTGACTGAAAACACGTAGAAAATTAAGTACGTACGTTACAGATAACACACTTCTTTTATTGGAAAGGAAATTTGATGCGAATTATTAACTTTGAAAACTGTTATCAGAGAAGGCAGTCTCCTAAAATAAAGACCGAGAGTTTTCATTCACCAATCATTTGCGGATGTACCCTTAAAAGTGGATTGAGATATGTGAATCATAGAGTTGGATTAAAACATAACTTATGTTTGGAAAAACCTGACGGATGTTTGGAGCCGAATGTGCTGAATACAACAGAGCAACAAATATATACATTAGTCGGGAGCGCAAGAACAGCTAAGTACGGCCCTGATGGCCTGCACACGAGTTGCAGATCTTTTTTAGAAAGTACTCCTCCGACGTGGAGGCGATTCTAGGAAGAGCAACAAAATTACACGCTCTCCGAAGGAGAGAGGAGGCTGTCACATTTCAAAAGCATCAAGTACTCACTCTGTTCCCTTCTTTTCTTTCAGCCTCAAATATTTAGAAAAGCAGCAAAAAGGCAATGGCAGTGTAAAAGTAAATATTATACAACATTTCGTCAGCAATTTGAATAAAAAACTATTTTATGAACCTTCAGAAAATTATTATCAGACGTAAAGAAATGTTTCACACATGTGAAATATAATCATCTATTAACAAACGTTTAACATTGAAAAAAGTACAATAATTGTACATTAATCTCCAAATTTGTTTCTTCTCTCCTCTAGCTGGACATACTGCACTAAAATATTGTAATGTCTCTGCCTGTTACATGTTTTTCTAAGTGAAACTAAGAAAATTAAAAATCTCAGAAAATAATATTTAAACTACCCAATATTACTCATAATGTTCTTTATGCTTCCATTTAGATCTTTATATTTTACGTTTTTTCTGTAATAATTTCAACAAGATCGTAATGTACCAGATTAAAAAATTTTGAGAAGTTTTATTTCACAATACGCGAGTTCTTTTATCTGCCAAACAAATCTTGAAGAATCCAGGAGAGAGCAAAATGAAGAAAACCGCCGTCATGATAATTCGAACTTAGGAGCACTGTAGGCCTACTCAGAATTTGATAGCTCAAGAAATGTGCCGTAAAGCCGTATATCGTTACACCGAACGCATAAAATTCTTCCCGCACCCACCAACGTCATAAAAATTCAAGAAGTCCCCTCTCACCACTGTCCATCTTCCCGTCCGTAATTAAGACGGAACTGACCGAACTCTTCCTCGTCCGATAATAAGAGGGTTCCTCTCGAAATGGTACCCTCCAAAAAATTATTACGTTTCGTCCCTATTTTAAACATTAATTACTCGGAAAATCAGGGCTCCGGCGCGTAGGCTCATTTTTCAAATAACTCATGCGCTATTACCCGCCGGAGAAGGCCGCTTAGAGCCGGATAACGGTTTCCGTGGAGGAGTCGAGGAGAGCCATATATGGCCCCGGCGGTGGCGGGAGGCTTTCTATCGGCGGAAGATGATCTGAGGTAATTAAGGAGGTGGGCGGGAAGTCGCGACGCGGCGGCGAGGGCGGTGGGGGCGGCGAGGGTGGCGAGGACGGTGAGGCTGTGACGTTGTGAGGCCAGTCAGAGTACTTACTCTTCCTGAGGCGATTGCCGTATGCGGCCGGTCGTGCTGGGAGAATTGAGTTCTCCCATTCTGTGCAGTAGTCTCGGTTGATGCGTTCGTCTGGAAAGGCTGCGTGGTGTTAAGCAAAGCGAGGTCCTACCCTTAAATAATGAGTCGAGTAAAAAGACGCGGAATTCTGATGTAACAAAAGAGAAATATCGCTGGTTTTTTTCTGTGAAGTTTCAAGTTTATTTTCTAATTTAATGCTGATCTGCATTCAATTTTTAGTATAAAAATTGTTTATTTTATATTATTTTCGATACGAAGATTATTAATCTACTTGAGACTTACGCGCTTCTCAACTAAAAATAAATGTAACCCTGCATGGTGTAAATCTTAGTAAATATCATTTAAATTATAACTTCAAATTAATTCCACTCCAAACTGTTTTCAAGCTTCTTTTGTTAAGTACACTACATTTGCATTTTTCCTCAACTAGAAAATGGTAAATTGGAAGGAATTTCGTAGTCAAATACTGCTTAAGTAGATTAGGGAAGTAGACTAGCAAAAACAAATTAAGAAATTCAGATTGATGGAGAACAAGTACTTTGTACATCTGCAGCATCTAATGGCTTAGGAAAACCCTAGAGTAGGGCACCCTTGTTAACAAGAACAAACTCTAATGGCCGCTCCTCTTTCAAACCAGTCGAGCCGACCGCGAAGTGGCGAGAGAAGCGTTTGCGGGTCATGCTCTCATAAAAGATATTCACCTTCAGGCGCACGTTCTCTCGCTATGACTAATTTACAGAAGACCGCGAAAACGCGTACAAAGAGTACCTGCCTGGCTATTTACGCATGTCATAACGGGATCTCACGTCGTGGGGTGAAATGCAGAGCTGAATAACGTGAGTAACAAGGATAGCTAGATTCAAGTTGCACATGATACCAAGCTAGCGATCTTCTTACTTTGCTTTTAAAAGAAGCTTACGATTTTCACCTCCATAATAAGTAGGCAGTCGCCGAATCTTATAAATCAATGTATCAGTGTGCTGGGTAGGAATCAGGGTGTTTATTTACTTTCTCTACGAACAATTATTTTAGTTATGCTCGCTACTCCTTTTTGTTTTCATTACAGAATTAGAAATTCCTTCCAAAGGAACTTTTAACCTTTTGTGATAAAACAACTTGTTTGAAAATCTTTGAAGCCAGTCTCTTGCAAGTACATAGTTAAACAATGTTTACCAATATCTACTAATACAAGAAGAAGCATTTACGATAGCATTAAGCGCACACATAAATAGAATCCTTGAGTTTCTGGAAATATGCATCGCTTAACGGTTGATCAAAACAGCACTAAGCGCACAGCACACAGTACTGATAATGAGTTCAATCTGAATATGGTAGACCATGCAAAAAAAGCCTGCTTATTTCCAACTATCTGTAATGCGCATTAGTTTCAAGCAGCAAGAGCAAAACTAATATTTTCATGTAAATTGTAAAGTAATAATGTTAATGTAACAATGAGCTTCAGTTGGTGCAAGAACTCATATTAGCAAACAACGCAGAAAACTTCGTTATCCTATTTTCACTCAGTGAAGCGTATTTTACAGTATCAATCGTTTTGGAGATAAAGACACGTTGAAAAGAATCAACATACTTGAAATTCGCATTTTGCCATTATAAATTAGGAATACCACAGATATCAATTAATAATAACTCAAAGACGACGCACAGAAAACTACGCCTCAAAAAATGATCTTACACCTTTTCCAATGGGAACAACGCCTAATAGCCTAGAACGATTCGAGACTCATTAGGAAGGGGCAGAAAGTTACATTCATCTGTGAAAAAAAATCAGTCTTCTACATTTGACCCGCGTCACGTAAAATATGTAAGTAAGCTTATAGATATTTCCTTAGTTTCCTTTGTGTAGAAAAAGAGCCAAAAGTTTGCAATTGAAACTACACTACCAAGTCTTATTTCGATTCTAATTTAGAATTATGCCCCTATTTGGAGCATAAAGCATTACAGTTATTTAAATGTGTTCCACGAGAAGTACCGTGACCGTGTAAATGAAATAAAATAAAGTATGCAGTGTCTGAAATTATAGTGAGAACAAAGCAAGATGGATAGTGAATAGTAATTCTCAAGCAATCGTTTCGAAGTTATTATCTTAGGATTGTAAAAATTCAAATATATTTTATAGTTAATGAAAAACATATTTACAATTTATTTGCATGGAAAAAAGTATTTTTAATCAAATTATCTTACTGCGTTCTACAAAAATTTCACAATAACCATTGCATAAGCCTTACAACAATCATCCCGTTCGGAAATACATGAGCAGAAACAACGTATCAAACACCCCTACACTGCATTTGCACAACTGCTTCTACACATGAGCATCGAAACGTAAAATGTTCATACATTTTTTTCCGTGAAGGGCGGCCCAATCACGTCAATCTTTAAAACCGAGTACTAGCCAGAAAGACCCTGAACCAAGCAGAGGACCTCAACACAACGCGACTGGCTGCACAAACCTACGTAACAACCATTCAGAAACTCAGCCAGGAAAGTTCCCGGAAGCAAACAATGCACGTAGGATTTTTATACTGGCAAAGTAAACTTTCATGATCTGCGTTTTGTCTTAAACAGCAAAACTGAAAATCATAATTGTCAAATACCAAACGCAACCAAAAACAAATAAATCAAAGATAATATTTTTCATAAAAATATAACAGTTTTTGAAAATACATGCCCCTTATAGTAGTAAAATACAAAAAAGGATGTAAGTTACTAAGCCTACAAGCACGACTAGGCACAAAAGGAAACGAAATCCATCGCAACGTCGGAGGTTGAAACCGTTTGAACCGTCGCATAGCACGATGAAAGCGCCGCAACATCGGATGATCTTACCGACTCCAAGCAGCGGCTGGTGAAATCGTGGATGCGTGGCACACCGGAAGTAGTGAGGTTTGCACCGAGGGACACACACGCGTCGCCCGATAGTACGCACTATTTTAAAGCTTTTACTATGCATTAAATATAAAGTCCGACTAGGCTCAGAATATAACGAAATTTGTCGCAACGTAGTTGAAAGTGAATGAATATCAGATGTCCACTCGACGCGGCGGACAATGAAACCACCGCCAATAAATCAGAATCGCTGAGGTGGCTCAAGACATCAACTGATGTCATGGTCGGCTGCTCTAATCCGTAGTTTTCCTTGGTTCCTCCGATCAACACGAAGCGATTGCCGCAGTAGTACCCTGACAAACGAACCGCGGACCGCTCACGATCTTTTCTTGCTCTTCCTTGTCCTATCCTCAACCCTTACTTACACTCACGTGCAGTTACGTGCTCTACATTACCACAAATGTCGGGAGCTTAAAGCTTGTCCTGACAGGGGTGATACCTTGCTGGTGGGAGATACCTGGGCGGGAAAATCAACAAGCCGACGTGTTGGTCGGTGCCGGAAATACCATCCAGCACGGGGAAAACACATCCACCACCCATGATAAAACATGTATTGTGCTTACGAGGCTATGACCATTACAGTTGTCGCGGCTAGCGCGTCGTAGGACGATCGGATGGCCAAACCGTCGCAACGCATCGGCCGGAGAAATCGCGTGGTGCGTGCGCGGCGCACACCGGAAGCGACGCGAGGTCGCGGGCGCCGGGAGAGACGCACGCGCGACGCGTGGCACCCGTGCGAGCCAGCCCGTGACGACACGGCTCTTCCATTTGCGATAGGCGCACGGCCCCCGAGTCCTCGAGATACGAGCCTCCTGCTCCGGCCCCGCCCCCGCCCCCGCGCCCTCGACTGCGACACCCTCGCCGGCGGCGGAGGCGAAGGCGGCGGTGGCGGCGGGTCGTGACCCCCATCTCGAACCCCGGAACTACGAGCGACGCGCAAACAAGTCGGTCGCGGCGCTGAAAGAGGCTTTGATGTTACCCGTTTCCCTCCGGGAGACTACGCCGCCCTGCCGGGTTTCTGCGAGTTGTAACGTTAAGTGTACAGGGTTCAAGCGATTTTGTTTCTTGGTCTATTCCCAATTTATGGAGATTTTACGGAGTGACAATGAACGATTCGATTTGGTTCAAAAGCTCCTTTTTTAATGGTTAATTTCCAATTAATAATCAGTTTCCTTTGTGAGAATATTACTTGTTTATATTTCACGAATTTAGAACATTTTAAAAGTCTATTCGTATTTTTGTTTCTTTTATTCTAATTATTTAATTGCGCAAATTTTTACATGGTAAATGAAATATGTTCTTCAATCTGATTTTAAACATTATATGTTCAACAGGAAATATTCGGATGAGTTTTTGCTAGGTCTAGAGTATTTTATATATCAAACCGCGAGGTTTTGAATTCGTGTTGATTTGAACAGACTGGATTGTGTGATAAAACCAATTTCTCTAGGTTTTTCTGAATTTATCCTCGTCTGAGGGATGCCACGCAAACTAGCCTGTGTATTTTTGCGTACGTTTGCAACACGTTTCAGCGGAACGGTTGACTTTTAAATGTTTCTGATGCATTTGATTTCTACGATGATGATTCCAGACCTTGGACAAATGGAAGAATTCTAAGGGTATTTCGAATACCATAAATTTTCCTAAGAACTTCCATTAATATATACTATTCAGCGCACGCTCTGTTTAGTTGATTATAAACGTTTGAAACTTAATTGATTAATTTCTTTGAACTGTTGGAGCTATTAAATAAATCCTGTATATTACAGTTTGATTGAATTCGTTCTTCTAACAGATTTATTTTATTATCAAATTGTAACGCATACCTATAAAATAAAGTGTAATGTATATAAGTTAAGAATAGATCTAGCCTTTCGTGAAGAAAATCTGTTTTTCTCCACGAAAAATGCTGCTGAATTTCTGTGCATTTTATTATAAGAAAAATGGACGTTAAATATATTTTTATCTTTTGCTCTTACATTTATGAGCAAACAAAGTTAAGTCCACATTTTAGAACTACCAAGTATTAATATATCAAAAACCTGTGATGTAGTTAATATTGTAAGAATGAGAATCGTTATTAAGTTATTTTTTTACGTTTTAATACTATACACGTACGAGTTAAACATTTTCAAGAGGTTTTAACTTCTTGTTCTTTATGTTTCAAAAGCTTGACATACTCTATGAATTATGAATCAGGCAAAACGGTGAGCTTCTCAGCCCTGCAATTCAATTTATTCTTACCATACCCTTCTCCTATCATGATACTATACTACTGAGTTTCTAAGCTTTGAAATACTTTAGAATTTCACTTTAGCCATCTAATGGAAATTCAGTATTCGATCAGAAAGGTGTTTTAATGCACATTTTTACTTTCGTTTACACTGTTTAAAAGCGTTTTTGTCACACATTTACCAATTACAGAAAATATGTATTTGATCGAAAGTCCTCAGCGAAGTTTGATACTTTTCATATGCAACAGAATAATTGGCACATTTAGCGTTGACTTATATTTATTATTCAACATATGAGTTTGTAGAGTACATTATAACTTATTTCGTCAAGTTTTACGGAAGATAAACACATACACCGTCTAAAAATAACCCGATGCAAATTACTCCACAGCAAATGAACGCAAAGATGCTGAGTAAAGCAACATATGGCGACCCGTGGAGTGCTAAGTACCTTAGTTCCATCTCCTCCAATGTTTCAATTTACTTTGAGCAGCGCGCAGTTTCCGGACTTAACTGTTTCTTTTTAGCAAGGCGATGCTTTACAAGGACGTTCTTGTCCTCGCAGCGCCCAGAATACCCCGGCGCGGGCCCTCGCGTGAGGCACCCGGCCTCGAGGTTCGTCGGCTGATCGCCCGTTGAAGTCTCCGCTGACCATCGTGTGCCCGCGGGCGCCGCCTTCTCTGCCTCCGCCCCGCGTGGCCGATCGGCGGTCACGATACACAGGAGAATGCGCTTCTACGCTGACATACTTTGCGTATTTCAACTGTTGCAGGAGAACTATCTTCTGTGTATGTGTGTACGTAATTTCAGTAATTGGATGAAATTGTGGGCCAACTAGGTGGTTCGTTGATTAGCGTGCTCACTTTCCACGGCACAACCCTGGGTTCGATTCCCGGCTGAGTCAAGTTTTAACTGTTAGCTTTTCTTATGAATGTTCTAGTATTTTTTTGCTGCGTGACGATGAGAAGGCCCACCCTAAGGTTATGAAGGCTAGTATGTACGGTGAAGGGATGTCCTCGTGCTAAACATACGAACACCTTATCCCGTGGCCGAGGAGCTGGGTCACCGCTGGGCCCCCAAAGCCCATAGCGGGCGTAGAGCCATAGGACAGGGCAAAATAAAATTGTGAAAGACACTTACGTGTCTACAGAGTTGCTGAAGTCTTGTTAGATTTGTTATTAATTCAAGATCTCGCCAAAAATAAGTAATTGCACATTGTCTCAGAAAAAAGATAAATTTCATGTTTCAAATGAAATAATTCTACCACGTAATGATGGGATGACAATAATACAAAACGTTTAATGTCAATTGTAAGTGGATTTTAGCGCAGTACCATGACAATGACTATCCGTTCCCATAAGGTCCATCTACCACGAAGTTGAAAGATAGTACTCAAAATATAAATGCTCAATCTAAGTTGATCCGCATTAGGAAGTAAAGAATTATTTTATGTCTTTAATTGCGCCGATTAATGAATGAGCAGTTTTTTTCTGCAGTAGCTTCCTAGTTTAATAGTAAAATTGTTGTGTCACCTCACTTCACAGACTATCGTACTTCTCTTTATCATACGTTAAATATTTAGAATATAAGTAACTTATTTAAAAGTAAGTTCCGAAAGAAAACAATTATTTGCACTATTTTGCTGAATATTAACAAAATATCGAGAAACACCCAATTGTGTTTTGAATTTTAATATGAATTATGTACTCTTTCAACATTTTCTAGGTTATTAAAAGGATAAAAATCCTCTTAAATCGGGATAAATAAAAACCGAAATCATTCTTACCTTCTCTCTTTCAATCAGGATTTTTATATTTAGTATTTCTTTGAATACGGAGGAAAACCAATTCAGGCACGAGGTTTTCGTGTAGAAGTGAGAATGATTTTTTCCGCTTAGCTGTATATAAAAGTGAACGGTGAACAAGTAAAATGCTGAATATTTTATGAGCAATGCTGGAGCAGAAATGGCGGAAAATAGTAAGTTTTACCTTCTATAGTCTCTAGAGAGGACTTGCAATAGTTAGATATGATAAAAGCAGTATCATATATTGCGATTTTAATTTTCTTGATGAAAACATGACATGTAGCAAAAACTGTAAACCCTATTATTATCATCTGATACGAAAATGTATTGAACGTGGAAACCCACTGGGGGGATAAAACTAGATAGATTCTGGAATCATTTCGTGAGAGAAGAATTTGTATATTGGTGATTCGTTTGTTGAAGTAAAGCTCATGAAGACCTTAGCATACCAAACCTCGACAGAAACACAAGTTCTATTTTAGAAGCATGAGTTTTTATCACATTTCCACGCTTGCCCCATTAAACAAATGTAGGATAGAAATTCAGTTAATGCAGTACAACTATTTATTGTACAAAAATAAGCAAATATTGTGGGATATGACAATAAACAATAACTTCCCAAGCGATGCCGACTTCTTTCTGCGCCAATCCTTACGCGTTCTCGCTGTAATGTTTGTTCTTGTTGCCCGTTCTTGGCTTGTTGAAGCAAATTATAAGATGAGCCGTATAAAAATTCTCCAATGGTTTTACAATTCGCAATCTCAAATAAATGCGGCGACCTCGTATTAGCTTCTGCGAAGTTATCGTGAGGTGAGAGTTTGGGAGCCGTGTTCGGCTGAGCAGCCGTGCGCCGAAGCTGAGTAGGGGTCGACGCAACGCGGCACCGCCCTCGGGGGGTCGCCCAGGTAGCGAAATTCCCCGGTTTCCTCTGGATGCGCCCAGAGGCCGAAAAACAACATGTTTCGGTATCTCATTATAAGCGAAGGCATCTGTGGCGTGATCTATTGTTTTTTAAACGGTCTGCTTGTTCGTAATATAAGCTACCGGTTCTTGAAGGTTTTCTCGTTTGGTTGAGATTGATGAGTGCACATGTTCGAAAGGAAATGAATTGGGTGCGCAAAGCAGGGATAATATTTCTAAATTTTTTTTTTTAGTGATTATAAAAAATAATTATTCTTTGGATTGTAAAATTGAAGAAATGTTTATAATCCAATTCTCTGTTTCTTTTTTGGATTCACAATCTCTTTTAAAACCTAAATCACTTTTGCAAATTTTAATTCCAGAAAAATAGTGTGTTAATGTTCCCGTGTACGTCTTCCTCACATACGGAAGGGTAGATAGTGTGAAGTGAAGCATAGGAACATAAAATGTCAATTGTTTACTTAATTACCAATTACCTTATTAGATAAATTGCAGTGGTAAGTAGTTCGTCTGTACAAGACGATTACATTTATATTAATAAAAAAATGAGTGCAATTTGCTCTTGAAATAGTAAGATGAGTAAATCTCCACTATAGTTAAATATAGAAAGCATGTAGTGAGATTTTCCGGCAAAATGAGAAAAATTGCAGGGATGGTTTAGGCAGTCTTTCTCGCCTCATCATATTCGATATTAATAAAATGTTGAGCATGAATGAAAAAGAGGCAAAGATTGATAAAGACTGACTATTAATGCCACTGAATCTGTGTATACAGAAAGAAGCATTGAGAAACGTGATTTGCGTGCGGTGTAAAAATGATCTCGAGAAACGTTCGACGAACTGAAGCAAACTAATGAAACGCCTTTTGACATGTATGTAGAATATCTCAAAGGAGCCACTTATCTTCAGCCGAGAAAATAGGCGTAATGAAGGTTAATTCAATATTTCCCATACACAGAAAATTAGGAAGAGAACATTTTCTGAAACAATTCCTCTCAAATAGATTGTACTAAAAATGTTATTTTTGAATAAAAAGAGATGACTCTGTCCCTTGTGGTCAGTTGTGATGATCTCGTGACATGTAAAAAATATCACCCGAAATGTCTCATCAATTTACCTAACTATAGTCTTCGAAAAAAGAGGTATGAAACTGCACACACAAATTTTCCCACTTAAAAAACACTAATTTATCAAGATAATATGAATCGAAATCTACCGTTCTAAAAATTTTAAAAATTTAAAGTTCTAGAACTACAGAATGTACAGAAAAGTCAAATGACTTTAGTGGTCATGACTACAAAATGCGATGTCAAGAGATAGTATAAAACGAATATCACCGATTTCTCTGTGCAGTGGCCATCACCATCAAACCAGACGATCGGAGAACTCTATTAAGTAATCGAAACGTAGGAACATCAGGGGACACTGTAATCGGCCATTGTGGCTGCAAATGATTAGATCGAGTGATAAACTAATAACACCAATTTCCCAAATCAATTCCTGTTCCCGATAATATAGATGAACAGAAAGTTGTCACAAAAATCTCCGAACCCAGAAAACACTTATTTAACATAAAGTGAAACATTGTAAATATATTTTTATAAAGTATAAAATTTTAAAAATATAAAATCAGTGGATTATCGTTATTAAAAATGAGGATCTCGAGAGACTCGAAACTAATATCACAATCCAGGCAGCTTCCGCTCGCAACAAACTCGACTACCCAAATCTCCCATACATAGGTTCCCTCATAGAAAACACTAATTGATGGAGCTATAAAGTTATCGCAAAATGCATCTAAAATATTATTTAAAAATATAATATTTTAAAAATACGGAAACAGATGTTTATCACATTGGCTGATATCTCCAGAGATACAAAACTAATATTACCATCGAAGCAATCACCGTCATATAAAAAGTCACGACCCGAAAGCTCGCACAAAAATCCCCGCACACAACCGCGCGTTCATAAACCATCCAGTCCCGGCCCGCCGCTGCGGCGGTGGGGGCGGCAGCGGCGGCGGGGTCAAGCACCATCCCGCGTGGAGGGGGCGGGGCGGCGCGGGGGCGGGGACGAGGGTCTGTGCGGGGGCGCCAGAGCTTCGCGCTCGCGGGTTCCCACTCACCTCGAGCGCCTGAGGGGGTCGCGGTCGGCCGTCGCCCGCGCCACCTGTTGAGCCCCAGGGCAACTAGCGGCAGCGGCGGTGGTGGCGGCGACGGCGGCGGTAGCGGGGCGGAGGCGTCGCCGACGGCGGCAGCGGCAACAGCAGGGGCGGGTGTCGTGAGGGATGCGCGGGCGCGTTGACGTCGTACACCGGAAGCCCCGAGACGCCGTTGCCGTCGCCGACGTCGAACGCACTGTCCGTTCGCGCGCAGCCGGTTGTCGACTCACTGCCACTACTCGACGCTGCCGCCTCGGAACCGGACGGTGACTTATCGTCCCGCTGCTGGGTGACGGAGAGGCGTCAATAAAAAATTGCGGAATTAAACATGATAATTCCAGGCTGTAACTCGTGCCGTTCTTGCTTTAAGTTCCTTGATTAACCTCTCAGCGTGAAATGTACACTCTGAGAACGCTTGCTGTTCTTCTTCGTCTCGCGCAGCCGTCTTCTGTTCTTCTCCTGCTTCTTCTTTTTGTTTCTTTTTCCGCCTTTTTTGGATGGTCAGCCGTCTCTCTCACGTCCTCTATTGGAAGAAGAAGAAGAGTGTATCTTCCTCCCGAACGCACTCACACACGTACACCTTTGAAATCCACTTTACCCAGCTGTCAATCAAACGTTTCACATTTGAACTTGGTCCATCTTTCACGAAGCTACAGACACCTGTCCACTAAGATTGATCCATCCAATTCACATCTACATACGGAGCGGCGCTCGCGGTCCACAACAACAACAACAACAAAAAGAAAGTGTATCGCGCAACGCGACACACACACGGAGCACGGACGTGGTCAGCCAAGAGCGCAGCCCGTCGCAGCTCGCGCAGACGGTGGCACAGTCCCGCGCAGCGTGCCGGTCGTCACTTCTGCGCGCGGGCGCACATACACACACGCACACACGTGAGCCGTCCGCTCTGCGCTGCGCCGCGCCGCGCTGCCCTGCCTGCCTGCTGGTCCGCGGTGTACCGGCCGGGCCCGCCAGGCAAGCAAGTGTCAGCGTCGATAAAACGAGGTCAGACTGCCTCCCCTCCCGCGCGCCGTTCCCCCCTCTCTACCCCCACCGCGCGCGCCGGCGCCCCCTCCAGCGGCGGCGGGCGCGTGGCGAGGGAAGCCGCCGGCCTATGGGCGACGCCGCGCGCGCGCTCGCCCCGCCGCCCGCCCCCTCCAGCGTTGAAGTCTCCCGCCGGGGAGGCCAGGGTGGTGGGCGCCGGGCACTTCCCCGCCGAAGCAGAGATGCTGCAGGGCCCCGCTGGAGCGGGACGCCCGCCAGAACGCTGGCGGAGCGGAGACCGTCAGGACGTGCACGGGAACGCTCTCGTTCTCGCGCATCTAGTCGTTTGGGAACCATCGAATGAAATAAATTAGCAACTAATCACAAGTGATCTCATTTAACGGCAACGGGAAAGCAACTGAATAGACTATTGTTAGAAGTCCGATAAAATCATGTTTATTTTTCGTTTTCCGAAAATACTCATTGGGGTCGTGAAAAGTCAGAATGCACGAAGAGCGGAGGCCGTCCTGACGTGCACGGAACACACTCGAGCTCAAGACCAGAATCTAGTCTCTTGGGGACTATCGAATGAAAATATCAGCAAGCATTCAAAAGCGTGACACGTCCACTTCACACTTTTGCAATAAAAGTGAAAAATAATATTTAAACAACGGCGTTAACTTAACGAATATATTACTACTTAATGTATTGTAAGATATCTCACGGTTTTTCTGAAAATAAAATTCTAGGTAAAACAACAAAAGAACTCAATTTTTGCCTAATAGACATGCCACCTTTTGAATGTTTGCTCCTCAAATAACTTAACAGCTAATCACAAATTATCTAATTGAACATGAATGGGGAATAGACTATTGTTAGAAGTCCTTTAAAGTCACGTTTATTCTTCGTTTTTCGAGAAATCTTCGTTGGAATCGAGAAAAGAGCCAATGCAGGAAGAACGAAGACCGTCCGTACCTCACTCAGGCCGCTCTCGCATTCTTTGGGCGACAGAAGATATGCTTTTGTCAATAAAATTATTTTTCCCCAATACACCCAAAATAAATAGTTTAATTTAATTGTACCTGATTTGAAAATAGCGCAAAAGACTATCGATAGAACGTACAGATATGAAATGATGTTTATTCTTCCTTTTTGTGAGATGTTAAAAGTGTAGTTGCTAATATAGCCAATTGCCTGGGGTGCAGAGGCGGGCATCCAAGGGCATCACTCGTTCTCCAAGTCATCTTGCCTTTATCAAATGCAATAAAATTATCATAATTATCTGACACGTTATCGATCAGCGAAAATTTACTGCGATTTAGTTTCAAAATAAAATATTTACTGAGCAAAAGGAGTGTAAGGTATGAGATTGTGGATGATCGGAAGTCTTCTTTCCTCAGAAAATAATTGTTTTATATGCGTTACTCTCTTAGTTATGTATCTGCTCTCATTACACTCTCAAAGGAATTATATGAATTCAAAGTGAACAACTCATAACATGACTGTAATAACTGATCACATAATTGCAAAGAAGAAAATGCAGAAAATCCATTAATAAACTTCGATGTAGGGGAAGTTTAGAAAATGTCGTCGTTTTTGTTTTGTATTCTGTTGTTGTTTGTTGTTTTTGGTTGTTTTTTTTGTATTATAGAATCGAGTGAAGTGTGGTTTATAATATATTATTTATTTATCTACTTCAATATTTGTGAATAGTATTACAGCTATTGGTAATATATAGTTTAAAAGACACTCGCCTGCAAATAAAGGAATTTAAAGTTCAGTTGAACTCAATTGTTCGTAAATGAAAGAATACTATCGCATACTCTAGCAAATTTACTGCAGTTTCTCTTTTAAAAATGTTTTGGAACTTATGAGTCTAAGAGTTGTTCAATGTATTATATTTTTCAAAGTTCTATATTTTTAAATATTCCTGATTTTTTCTTATGTCTTCTCTATATCACATATTTATGTACTGTACTCAGAACGTAAAACTTCAGAAATACAGAAGGCCGTCTGTTTTACGCAGGAAGAAATCAGTAACATTCTGAAAAATAACACATTTATGACCTAAAAAAGAATTCATCTTTGTTTTTTAGCTTCGACTTCTAGATTTCTTTTGAATCCTTTTCCTTTTACATTATTTAAGAAATTTCACTTTCAATACATCCATATATTCCCCGAATCGAATAGAGAAGGAATCATTCAATTTCCCTCTTCACTACTTCTTTCGAGGGAATATTTCTCACAAAATAATTTCAATAAGCTTTTTTTAAAAGTATTCTGATAGAAAACGATTTGCTTTGTTCTCTTTTTTGTTTCAATAACTTATTTCATTTTTCAATTACACTTTCGGAGTAAAGTATATTTTTGAAACTTTGCAGATGTTTCTAAGCTACCTCACCGCAAACCGATCCCGCATTCAATAAATAATTCTCAACCACAAAGTTCTCTTCTAAATTATTATCCGCCTGACTAGATGAAAGCTCTCCGTGTGAAATCTTTGCGCAGAGAAGAAACCCTCAGATTTATCACATTGCTTAAGCGTACAAGCTTAGGCTTAATGCGTAATGCTTAAAGCGCGTATGATTTATAGGATATCCAACAACAAGGAGGTCGCATCAAAACGTACTAACCTTTGTATTAAAAGCTCATTTCGAGTTAACCCTGTAGCACAATTGTAGAAAGGTAGTTAGTGCCGTTGTAGCGTAAGCCATGTTTGAAAGCGACTGCGCGTTTTGGATTTGATTTAAAAGGCTGGGTCAAAATTACCCTTCTTCGGGTAACTACTAACACAACCTTGGTGGTTCTAGACACGAAAAAAAATCACAGTACAGTACAATCACACAAAAAACAGTATCACATGTGTACAAAACAATTTCAAAAATCACGAGTATAATGCATCAAAATCAAATAAATAAAAGTAAAAATCGATATTAAAATAATAAACTTAAAAAATGTACAAATATAAGTAAAATATGAATTATTCTACTCGCAAATACCGCAGTTCCTATCTTTTCAATAATTTAAAAAGTTTTGGGAGTCTTAACATAATAATTAATAAAAGTGCTTCAGCAGATATAGGAGTATAATAAAATCAACAAACTATTACTTCATTTATTTTGTATACGAGAAAATTACATGGTTTTTGTCATTGAAATAAGATTAAAGAAACCATCAGTAGTTGCTCAAATTATTCTGAGACAATTTTGTTCCGTTTTCAAATTCTGTGCTTCTAATTGGGTTATTTCATTCTAAATGACGATATGCAATTTTTTTTCCACATTTTATTTATAAAATCCCTATTTTTAACTAACAAATATATCAGAAAATAAATAAACGAAGGGATAATGACAAAAATAAAATGAAAGTTTCCTTACAAATGAAATGTGATTCTTCTCCTTCTTACGGCTGCCAAGTATTTGCCCTCTTTCCTTGAACGCATTACACCTTGACGGAAGGCATTTGCTCTCGTTTACCTCAGCACTCCCCTAGCGACGGGAATATCAAAATAAACCGTTGGACTTCTCCACTCGTTCGACTGTCACCAAACGTAATTGGAGAAAGGAGAGCTTCCAGAACAGAAATAGCCGCCCCGGGTGGGTGTCGTCAGCGAGCCTGTTACAGATACTCCGTTTAGTACTTCGCCGCGACGTGGCAACCTGCCGACGAAGATAAGAACAAACACTGTTCTCTCGGCTGTTTCCATACCTCGCCTATCGTCGGCATCGCTTGCAGTAGCTCGTTACTTCTCAAACGTACGAGGATCTTCAATGGGCGTGTGTAACCCCGAACCACACAATGGCCGCTTCCTGGTAATAATTTGGAAGATATACGTTAGGTCATAACGTTTGGCGCGAGCGCGCCCTCCAAGCTTAAAGGAGGAAGAAGACCTGCGTATTTCTTTTCCGAGAAGTAAACAGGTTCCCAGGAGGTTATTAAGAAAAATCCAAGCGCAAATATTTAAAGACTTACACCATCGGTTGGGTCAATATTTCCGAGGCGGCAGTATGCGGTTCGATGGATCTCCGTGAGCACGCGCGGAGATTTCAACGCGTGGGTAGAACGGAAGCCGCGAGCAACGACGCCGGCGTCAATACTGGTGATTGTCGCGCCGACACCTCGAAAAAATCTCACCTACGCTCTAAACGAGGTCCGAAGTGAGGATGGCGATGGGGTGAGGAGACACCGGTGGTGGGGGGTGGCGAGGATGGGGCAGCGTGTCCTAGGTCAACAAGAGCGCCGACCCGCGGGTCGCTTCTGGACCAGATCTGGGCGGCGCGGAGCGATGCGTGGCGGCCGTGTGAATAGGAGCGGTGCTGGGACAAAAAAGGGAAAGAAGAGGGCGTTTTGGAGGAGGGTCCGTGCGCCCTTGCCGCCCTCTCAGGTCGACGAAGCCCTCCCCCTCTTCGCGGGCTGGCCATTGCTGCTTCGCGGGACACATTGAGATGCCTCCGTCTTCCAATCCTCAACTAAATGCAGTTGACTCCGGTTATACAAGTAGTGATATAGCTACAGAGAAGTAAGGTTTACTACATCTAATAATGCCAGAATAAAATAGGTTCTTTTCGCTTTGTGATTTTGTTATTTCATGCCAGTAAAACATCCAAAGATTGCAAATTGAAAATTTAAATGTATGATAGTTTCCTTTAAGTGTTAATAGATTTTATTACTGTTTGTTGGATGCATTTTTGTATTAGTCCACAATTCCTTCTTTTATCAACACTTGGTTATACATTGTTCACGAACACAAAATATCTTAGTGCGATCTTTGTAAACTTGAATTACACAGGCCTTCTTGGAAAATTTTCGTCTTTTGTATTATTTTTATCATTACACTGTCTTTCTGTCTTCTCTTCGTCACATCTTTCTGCTTCTCTTCTTGCATGATTTCTTTTTTCTCGAAGACCCATTCACTTTACTGCATTTTAGAATTCCTAGTCAGATGCACATTTAGGACACCATTTGTTGGATACTTTTCCAAATATAAAGTTGTCAGATTCATAGTTTAACTTTATTTGCATTCACTTGCTGAGTTGAATGACTATTGAAAGTACTCAATATAATATGAGAAGCATCAGAAAATGCATTTGCAAAGAATTCTACAATTTCCATTTCGTTTTATCAAAAAGTATTTTAAGCCCATAGTACTCAAAATACTCATAGTTACAAGAAATAATGTTCGCTCCTGTATCTGGCGCTCGGCAAAATGTGGAAAGGTATGCAACTTAAGATGATAATTATCTTCGTGTTATATCGATATATCGAACTTCAGCGGCATGTTAAACTTTGAAAGTTACTAATAAAATTGTTTGTTCTGGTGGGAATAGATCGGACAGGGAACATTTTGCCATTTTATCGTATGCTTCCTCTTACATCTAATATATTTCAGTTTTAATTTGTTTTCCTGAAACGCCCACAAATTCTCGATTTTTTTTCATTTTCTCTCATTATTACTATTTCTCGCATTTTCCTCTAACTTTCCCGCGAATCATTTTCACTTTTTCAATACTATCATAAACTTTCTCTCTGATTCGTTTGTGTGATAATGGTTTCTTTCTTGCCATTCCTTCCTTGCTTATCGTGCGTTCCCTCTTTCCCTGCTCTTCTGTGATTTTTTTGATTTTTTTCTGCTAGCTTTTATTTATTTATTTATTCTTATGAAGTAGCTAACCTTCCCAACTTAAAATGAGGTAATATTGCTATATACTGCATCTTTTTGTTTTACTTCTCTCCGAATACCGACAGAGATTTTTCCATTTTTTCGAAACTTAATGAGAATTTTGCATATTTTCAGTCAGTTTTCGAGTAAGATCTGACATCTATTGTCAACACATTTTCCGTCATGCAATATTATCTTCATTTGTATCATATTCTTGTTCATGTTTTTCAGATCTGTATGGCCACCGTATTGTACGACTGGAAAGTACTTCTATCACGTACGCTACCTACCCTCTTCATTTTAAAATCTGCGGATATTCAATCTTCCACATTCCCTCCTGGTTTCTGTCGCTAGTTCTGTCTCCTCCCCCCCCCTCTCTCTCTCTCTCTCTCTGACTCCTTCCAACTCCCCTATCTCTCTCTCCCTGACTGCACCCCTCCCCAGTGGCCGAGAATCTCGCAGGTAGAAACAAAGTGTGCCCAGGAATTCGCATCCCCAGACTTGTCGCGCCCACCTCCATTGACACCACGGCCGCCGCCGCCACGTCACTCCCACTGCCTAAGTCCCCGCTCCCGCCATCGCTCCCGCCCACGCTCCCGCCCCCGCCCCCGCCCCCGCCCGCCCCGCCATCGCCCCCGCCCCCGCCACCGCCACCGCCACCGCCTCCGCCATCTTCATCACCGCCACCGCCACTACCACTTCGCTTACGGCCTATGCGCTGCTCGCCCAACACCTGCTCTCGGCGGTCTGCTCCAGCGCCGATGCGGCTTTGTTTGGGGCGGGTGATGTGTGTAATCCCCGGTGCTGTCGCCGCTGACAGCCTCCTATTACCCATTTGGCATGGCGGGCACGACGTCCGCAGAGCATGTGGCGGACTGATGCGCCGCTCAACGGTACCACGCTCGTGGATAAAGTGCGTCTGTTAAATCAATTTCGCGAACCCTTCTGCGATAATGGAATAGCAAGGCAAATATGACGTGTAATGAATGTAATATCCACGCGAATCTTTGCAAATTGAGATAGGTGTTATGCATGTCAGGGTCTAATGTCGACTTAGTGGGTTGTCTTAAGTGCGTGATGTGTAATATAATAGAGTTGTTTTAGATTTTTACCGAGAATTGCATGTGGTTGTTTAAATACCGCAAACCCCTAGTAGAAAACTAGGCTCTTAAGTTTAAAATATAAATTAATTCTTTATATTGTTCAATTTTAGAAAATATTTGTTTATTTAAACTTGAAATTAAATAAATGATAAATAAAGTAAACTTTCATTTTTGTATACTCGTATTCAAACATTTTGAAAAGTGCATTAACTTTTTTAGGACTGAACTTCTTTTTCTCATTCTAAACATTACCTTAGGATATTTTCATAGCAACAAAATCTTAATTCTTTAAAATATTATAATAATCTATAATATCATTTGTTAATAAAAGTATACAAAAACGTATTTGCGGACACCTATGTTAATTAATTTTCATATTCAAAATTACATGGCAACAAATGTATGGAAAATAGGCATCAGAGACTATTGAATCCACAGAAAAACGGAATTTTCAAATCTATCAATATTATCTAAACCTGGACTTACAAATTTTTCATGTGTCAACATTAATTCACTGTGAAGTAATAATATTGATAAGTTGATTTTTCAGACTATATAAGTAACATGGTCAACTCGATGGCTAAGTCTGATTTCTAATACGCGACAGACCACCAGAAAGACGGCGAAGGGTGGAACTGTTACTATTGGCACTGTCCATATCGCACCCAGTGCTTGGAGCACCATGGCGAGGCGGTATCTCGCGGCCAGGAGGACACGCGGAGGTCGTCGACCCGGCGACGGGGACTGCGGCAGCGGGCGAGGCGGGCTGCGGCGGGGCGGGGCGAGGCGGGGTAAGGCGAGGTAGAGAGTGGAGAGGGCGTCGCCGCGCGCCGAGAGGCCGCCTCGCACTTTTCCCTTCCGATGCGCGCGACCCTGCGCAAACACGCACGTGGCGCGCCCCCACGCCCCACCCGCCGCCCGCCGCTGGGCCGGTTGAAGTTACTCCAGGCAAGTCGTTTGTCACCTCTGGCCAGATTCTGTCTGTTGCTTCTTATTCCTTCTGTTTTTCGTTTTTCTTTTACAACTTCGTCTTGTTTCCCTGTTTCACAGTGTTTGTCGCCCTCTTCTTAGACGACGTCTTCTTCTTCGTTGTCGCCACATCCTTCGTCGATGAGGTATCTTGTCGTTGCCGTCTTCGTAGTGATCGTCTTTCTCAGTCTTAACGTCTTCCTAGTCGACGTCGTCTTCCTTGTCGACGTCACCGTCTACAGCGTCGTCATTGTCGTCATCGTCTGCATCGCCGTCATCGTCGTCGTCGTCTTTGTCGTAGTCTTCATCTTCGGTCTCATCGTCTTCTTCGTCCTTATAGTCTTTTTCGTAGACATTGTTTCTTCATTAAGGTCTTCGTAGTCATCGTCGTCTTCGTCATGGCCTTCTTTTTTGACATTCTCTTCTTCTCTTTCGTCCTCCTCGTCTATTTTCTGTATCGTCATTGTCTTCTTACTCGACTTCGACTTTTTCATAATATTTTTGCACTTCTTTTCTTCCTATTTTTTTCTTATTTTTCTTCTTTATTTGCATCTTCTATTGTTTCTCCTTTCCTTCTGCTTCTTTTTCGACATTCTCTGCAATGTCTTCTGCTGTTTCATCTTTTCATTTTTCGTATTGTTTTTCCACATCTTTAATCTATTTTTGATTCCTTCCATTTTTTTCTTCGCTTTTAGTGTCTTCTTTAAATTTTTAACATTTTTCTTGATCGTGTCTATTATCATTCTTTCTTCATCCCAATTTTGGCGTATTTTATCTTGAGATTAAAATAACCTTACTGTATTAACAGTCATTTTTCTATTCAATTGAGATATATCCCGTTTTGTTCCCATTGGCGACCTTTAAGTCCGTTAAAACTATAATTTATACTGTTATATAATATATTTTAAAGTTATTGGAATCACTTCAACAATAGTATCTGGAATTTTCGATCCTAAAATTCCTGATTAAAGTTCTGTGCACTGAGCTGCAAATTAGCACGCATGTTAATATTAATATCTATTAGGTCTATTTTATAGATTGTTACGATTGGTGTAGAAACGAGGAGATACATGTAATTTTCGACCCGAAAACCGGGATGTCAGAAGATAGGGATGGCTGTAATTGTCACGCCTAAGATTAGAAGCGATTGAGCTGAAACTTGATTAATCCGACAGGAGTAAGATTTTGTTGTGCCGTTCCGAATATCACTATGATATTTTAATTTTTTAGGATCTGATAGCCACTCTGACATTTTCATTTTTTTCTAAATAATGGTCGAAAATTTCTTCTTGAAAATTGATTTTCGAATAGAAAAAATTGCTTTTAGAAACATGGTATAGTTCTTATTTTGATTAAAACTTCTGAAATTTGAAAATTGCAGGTTCAATTTATTTTCGAACCTGCCTTACCTCTCCAACATTAAAGTCAGGGATTTCTTTTACAATGCAATTTATCCCTCAATTTTAGATTTTTATGTGATATAATGCACTTAAGTTTGTCAGATGTTTTTCATTGGTAACAAATGACACTAAGAGGAAAGTTTCCGTATGCCGCGCATTCCCACTAGTTTAGTTTAAATTAATTTACACGTTAATTTAACTTACAACTACACATTAAGTTAAGTTACATATTTTGCCCTTAGTTCGTGCGTATGAATTATACCTGATGAAGGAATTTCACATTAATATACTTTCAATATTATTATTTAAGAAGTATTCATCAGAATCCATAGATAATATTGTAGGATTCGGATGTGGGAAAATTCATCATTTGGTTTGCCTACATTATTTCTTAATACCAAGTACGGCTATTTTGAAACAACAAAAACCTTCCATTCTTAAGAGAACTGCATGTTTTGTAGTATTGGAGGATACTCGTTCATATTACAGTAAGAAATTAGCAATTCTGCGACTCTCGACCTACGTTTGATACAGTTCCTGCTCTTCATAGTCTCTTTTCTACTACCCTCTGGAACACCGCTCAATTTAAAAACGTTTACTTTCTCGCCTTACTAAGTATTTACTAATAAACTATTGTAGTGAAGTGACAGACATATGTGATTTTTGACAGAAAATCTCTTATTGACGTGCCCTGATATTGAAAAGGTTGATAAATCTTGTTCCTACAAGTAATACATTTCTCCTTCTAACACGTTGTGTAGTAAACGTGGATCACGTTTTGGGGGTTTTTGGTATCGAAAAATCGATTGATGGGAAAACATCTCTCCGGCCGTTCGTCGCTAATTGTAAACAATGCTAATAGCTAAACCGCTCGGACGATATTCTCCAAAATTGACATTTTCTGATCGATCTGGTCACAAGATCAAGGATCACTGTAAATTAAGGTTCTGTGATTTTGATATAAATATTTTTACTTTTGAAGATAATTTACACGAAGCCTAACATTTTCAAAAAATTCTCAATAATAGCTCGACATTTTTTGATTGAAAAATTTTCCTCAGCTACCGAAGACGCTTAAAAGAATTCGACTGATCTCATTTTCGGTGAACTCTCTCAATCTTCGAAAATTGCAAAAGAGATCATGCGAGAAAGGATAAATTGTTGTAGTATCACGCGTTTTTCTTCAATATTCTTCCTTTTAAGGGCAATATTTTTGCGACCGCAGTCACAATCAGTTTCATCTCATCACGATCGCATTCACCATCTTCACCCCTGCCGCAGCCTCCGCCACCTTCACCGTCGCTTTCCCACAGGCCGCACGCTTCTCCCGCGGCGGCTGTGCGGAGTCATCGTGAAACTGCTGTGGACGGCGAACGGGGCGGGGCCGTCGGTGTGGCGCGGCGCGGCGCGGCGCGGCTGTCAACAGCGCCTCCAAGTGGGCCAGTCGGCTTGTTCCGGTGAAGACATCCCGCGCGGGCTCCAACAACCGCTTTGGTCGTGCGTCGAATCTTTGTAGAAAAGGTTTTGAAGTACTCGAATTCTAAACTGAATCTTAATTGTATCGATTCCCAATACTAATACCATTATTTTTCTCGATTCGTAAGTGAGTCCTAAATTTTGTGGAAATCTAATCCAAATGTGAATATTTCTCTAATCTTTATCCGAGTTCTAAATGTTATGAAATACTAATTTGAATATTATTTTTCAAAATCCTTAACTAAAACCTACCTTTCTTTGAACCCTGATGCGACGTTTTCCTAATCTAATCGCTAAATTTTCTATAATCCGAATATGAATTATACAGCTTCAAATCTGGATTTATATCCTGGATGGGTTCAGCGTTCCTGAAATATTAAATTTATTATATTAAATTGGGTTCATAAAGGTAAAGTTAAGTTAAAGAAAGGTATATTGTAAGGTCCGATATAGCTAATGACCATCATAGGATCATTCTACTACCGAAGTCTAGACGTCTAGACGTTGAAAAGATTCGATGCAAAAGACTTTTGTGAATTTTTTTCGAGGTGGATCGCTCAAATAGTTTGACTTAATGTACTTTATCCCAAATACAACTAATATTTTATCAGACATCAGTATCTCCAGTTTTAAAACATAAGAATTATGATGTGCTGATGATGATATGTTGCAGTGACGATGATAATAATGACATATGAAAAAAAATGTAAACGATATTAAAAATTTCCGAAGTACTCGAGAATGAAATAAAATGAATTTCGGCCAAAAGTAGCACCATATTTCTGGCCGACTCTATTTCCTCGATATATTCCACCGAAAATCTCTTTTATTGTGTTTGTTGCATCTGTCAATAGCATCTTGTTTAGGATTGTTCGTAAGACAAAAATTATCCCTGTGTAACTTGTGTGTGCCTTCGGATTGCGTGCAGATTCCACCGTAGGCTATCCCATTACTCCTAAAAACATTTCGTATGTTAAGGACCTCTCCCTCTCACTTAAAGTACTTGCAGCAGAGTCAGATGACTTACGCATCCGAAACCACATTTCAAAACCAGAATTTGTATAGAAATTGACATATAAAACTTCACAATTTTGTGTGGAGCTTTAATACGACTCTTTCAGAAACTATCAGTCCCTTCTCTTCCCTTTGTCAGGTAATACATTGGATGCAGTTAAAAGTTCCCAATTATTTCCCCACTTTCCCTACGTGATATGAATTCGCTAACAAATAGCAAATTTGAATCTACTGTATTTTTAAGATTTTAACAACTTGAGAGTTATGAGCAAAAGAACCAATATTTTCATACCACTGATATTTACTTCATCAAATTCGGCGGCAATTTTACATTCAATAATTTAATCAGGCATTGATCAGGTGTTGATCATTCCTTTCCACATTCAGGAGTTTCTTTTGTTGGCTTTCAATTATATCCAGAATTTAGATAAAGTAATTTTCTTAACATTCTACTCGAGGAAATGAAACCTTGCGACAACAAATTGATCCCTGGTCAGTGGACGTCGCCGTGAACATTTCGTGCGCGCCTTGGGGCATTGTGTGCAGACGCCGCAGTCGGTCGAGGCGTGGATAACGTGACGGCGAATGGCGAAGCGGTGTCGGGTGTCGCACTTTCCACGCGTTGCGCCGATGACGCACGCTTAGAAAGGTACTGAAGCACGTACACGCACGTATTTTTTTATATCTCCATTGTATGACAAATCGGAGTTAAAAGGTTGCGAAAAAATATTTTTCCGAGTACGATGAAACTGGGCGTCAAGCGATTAGTTAGAGAGATTTTTGTACTAAAAATATGTCTTTATCACACATTTGCAATTAAGTCATAATTACAAAATATACGTTTTCGAGAAGCGACAAATGTTTGATTTTCATCCAATCCAGTAGGAAAATAGAAGTTATAACTTCAATTTTGTTTCTGTAACACTAGATTTAACATTAATATGGTTTAACACACAACAAAATGTTTCATCGTACGACACAAACAAGTAGTGTTACAACAGCAAATACTTTCTCACATTACTTTTAACTTTCTCAATTACCTAAAAAATTCAGAGTGTCCAACAAAAACGGGACCTGTGTCATTTTTATAAGCACACCTTTTTGGAGAATAAAAAAACTATAAAACAGTGGATTCAGTTTTTGCAAAATTGTATTTTAAATTGCCTTCACTTCAAGCAAAAATTATGAGAAAATTACTTTTTTTTTCAAACTGTAAGTAAGCAATTTAAAGATCGATATTTCAAGAGCATATTCTTTCATAGAAAAATCTTTATTTCAATATTGTAGTTGTATGAAGACGCTGAAAATATTTGGACTTTCGCAATTTCGAAACTTTATTGAGATCAACGAAAATGAGTATGGTGTCTGAGGAAAAGGCTTAATCAAAAAATGTGCATTCAATTTTGACTCTTCATGTAAAGTTGTCAATTTTGAATTAAAACGCCTTAACGGTTTAGGCGCATCAGTGTTGACCACAGACGGGCAGACAGACGGTCAGACGAAAAGGCCTTTTTCCGTAAATTAATTTTTCGGTATCAAAGACCCTCAAAATTTGGATTCTGACTTCACAACATGTTATAGGAAGTAATGTACTACTTATACGAAGAAGATTTATTCACTTTTCGATATTTGTGACCCACAACATTAGTTGTTCTGACGAAAAATTGTCACTTTCCGCTGCAGCTTTCAATAATCCCTCTTTATTTCGTGAGTACGTAGTCGATCAAAAAGTAAAATTTACGTATTTTTTAATGACTGTATTCATTTTAATTAGTAATATGTTTATATTTTCAGAGTAACATGGTCTTTCGTTCTCTGAACGATCTACTTCCGTGAATTTTTAAATATTTCTTAAAATAAATGTCCTTATTGAAGAGATATTCATATATGCAATGTAATTTATAGTCATTAATTAATTTTTTAGGGCTATACATATTAGTTTTACCGTTCAAATTCTTAAAGTTTTTAAGTTAATTGTATCTCTGTCTTCTGGAACAGAATGAGCAATGAGATAAATTGTATCTCATTGCGGGAATTATGTTTGGTAACAAACATTTAAGTAAGATAAGCTCGTAACTGCACCAACGAAATCTGATCGTATTAGAATGTTCATATAAAAATGAGCAATTTTCCTATTAGAAATATGCTTGTAAATGGGCGATATCAATCACATATGTCAAACGTGTCTGCCACATTTCCGAAAACAGAATTCGTACATAAAGCAATTATATAAAAATAAATAGTATAAACATTTATTTTAGAAGACTTCAAAAAATCCTCGTTCTGTTGAAGGAATACCAACTCCCTGAAATGCATCTTTCTAGGAGGTAATTTTAGACAATGTGTTAAAGAACGTATTCTGACAATTTTGCAGCGGTCTAATTTGAACTTCATTTGGTTTTTCAGATTAAAAGTATTAAATAAATTATCTCGGATGGCTAAAACTAAGTTTACATATAAAAACAAACCCCACACTACCAAAAGAATTACGATATTTATGGGACATACGTCAAGTTGTGTATATTAATAAAAAGCCACTAAACCTCACTAAACTTCACTTTCCTTACCGTCATGGTTAACGGAATACTGCAGCTCCAAAGGACAAGATGAGCACATATAGCAGCGAGATTTTATAATTTCGTCGGATGATGCTTCAAGTAAGTCCGCCGGGTGAGGAAGCGAATATTCAAGTACCTGTGAACAGTGCACGCTAGCTTCGCTCTGCTGGCGCAGGGATGGCACTTGAAGAGGCACTAGTGCGTCTCCGAATCCACCACCTCCACTTCTTGAGATGGTGAGTGACGATGACTTTTCAATGTGATATGCCATCTGGCGATCACGGAGTGATTTGGATGTCTTCGCAAAAACTGCTTAGTTTTCGTAAATCTAAGTAAGGGACGTTACCCTTGCGAGTTACTCAGAATGGAGAAAATGTAAATAATGAAAATATTTTTCGTTAAAAATGTCACCACAATAGATATTTTTAGATGAATTGAAGACATATATATTAAAATCATATAATATTTATGTAAGCCACGATAAACAAATAAATATATACACAAATTTAAACTTATTTTGATTCTATTGGTCCCAATGTAGGTGAAAATGTTGAATGATTTTGAAACATGTCGATAGGCAATATGCTTTAGAGTTATGTAAAATAATAATATTACTGATATCAAATTGAAATTCATCATAACCATTCTGTTTAAATTGGTATGTAAAGATAACAAAATATTTTTCTCAACAACTACGTAGAAACATTTTTCGCTAATAGAATATGTTACTGAGATCTGAAAGTTCAGAACAAATAAACTATCCTTTTCATACTATCAAAATCTTTTTTTTTACCTTTCCTTATCAACAGAAAAAGGGACCGATTTTTTATACGATTTTCTTTTAATTTACTGAAATATCAATGTTTGAAATTTTAATTCAACTTCCCGTTATTTATTCATATTAGGTATATGTTCTATGGGGACCATAATATGTTGATCTTTTGAATTATGAATTTTTGTTATATCAATTGTTTTTGCATTATTTTCCTTGTTCTTTATAGACGTTTTGTTCTACCAAAAAAATGCTCCCACAAAATATTTGTTTCAGTTCACGTAGTAACAGTTTTATTTTAGTGACATCAGTTATTAATATGCCAATGAGGAAGTGACTAGAAGATGCTCATCAGAATGGTTAGTTAAAGCAACTTGTTGTATTCCTACCTTTGTGGTGTTAATAGAAGATTTCCGCGTAGACTTCACAGAAGTACTTCATGTAACTTTCACACATGTGGTATTGCCACTCCTTAACTCTCTCCCATTCCTGCGGCGTGAACAATAGTAGCGACTAATCAGCAGACAATTGCCTCCCTTCAATACGGAGACACTTTGAAGCGTTCATCCGAGGTTCTTTCATGGAGTACAAACCGAATTAGTGTCTGCAGAAAATGAACGTGCTTAATTGAAGGGAAAACTTAGTGACGTTAGTGCCAGTGTTGCCTTGTGCATTTTCGCAATTTACATTATTTCATAACAGCCAAAAATTTATCCAGATCTTCAGGTCGCTTATTCTTGTCTACGTTTTAACAACTAGTTTATAATTTAATTAAAAGTGGAGTGAAATTACTGCTTTATTATTTACTTTAAGTTTTTAATGTTTTTTTAAGTAAACCCTCAAATGCATGATATGAGAACTACCGATTCGGAAGACAACAAATACATAATTTATATCTCATCATTTATATCATAACTAATTCTGAGTTTTTCATAATTCTAAATTCAACCAAAAATTGTATGTCCACAGATCAAACTTTTGCGCACTAGACGTTCAAAACAAATAGTAAAGTGACAGATTAGAGAATATTTGGAAAAAAATACCTCCATTTCACTTTCCTCTTTTAAAGCGGAATGTAAGTGCGCATTTTTAAGATTTTCGCGAATATCTGAAAATAAATGTTTTTGAATTCAATCCAATACTGCTATTAGCCTATGGGTCGTTCGAGGCTAACGTTGAAGGTGAGGAGCTGGGTGGGATTGAATGGGGTGAGCACGCGGGTTGGAACAGGGAGATCTGAGCGAAGCGAAATCGGCGGGCAGAGCGGGATGGGACGGTGAAAAAGAAATGGGACCTCGGATATGTAAAATTATACACTTCAACATTTCATTATAAGTTCCATTTCATACTTAATAGACATTTGTGATAAATAAATATTCAGGAAACGTTGGGTTACTTCAGCTGGTTATTAATAATAATATTTAGGGATAATATAAGACACAATGCGACTAGCTCTTTTATATGTAAGCATTTGGCATTTTAGGGTCGGATTAATCAGACTTTTGCCAGCTAGCGATGTTCCCTGGCTTGAGACCTGTTTTTATTAATTACCTGGGGGCAAGGGAGGTATGTGGTAAGCATGACGGTTTTCCATCACCGTATTTAGCCTACTGGGCTCCGGCCTGAGCTTTTCTTTCGCTGCACAACTATAGAAATTGTGACGTATGTATTAGAAAACTATTGCATTATTTTTTTCTCCGATCGGGAATCGAACCCGAGATCGTATTACGAAAAGATATCGCGCTAACTATGAGCTACACGAGGAGCTGACTTACTATATTTTCAAATTTCTATATTACCTGGGGAATTTACCGTTTAATATTGTCAAGTTGTTACTGCGTATCCTGAAATAGAGTTTTTGTTTCTGCATTCTATTTGCATAGAAAGTGATCGTTAACTCATGAGTCACATAACTTTTAGATATATTTGTATAAACATTCAAAATTACTTTAGAGAATATTCAAATTCGTTAAGAGAGAATTGCAAAATTTGAATAAATGTGATATTTCTTGTTATGGAATATTTCTTCGTGGTATCAGTTTTTAGCAGCGTTGCTTATACCGAACTTTCTTTTTTACACTTATTTTTTTAAAAAAAGCAATAGAGACGCGTTTTGAAGTGCGACATGTGTAACAAACTAGTTTAAAAGAAAATTTGTAGGCCAAACAAGGCATCACAATTGTTAACTTTAACCACGGCGTGAGTAAACAATTTTGTCTCTGAAAATACGAAAATCTGTCTTCACTATTTATATTTTTCTTCATTCAAAATGTCTGTTACTATGGTCCGAAATCGATTTCAAGACCTTGGGGTCAATACGGCTCTCCTACTACACAGTCCGGCAAATGGTCTCAAGGTTTCCGAATTAGCATGTGAACAAACAGGGCAGTGCGCAAGAAGCTAACGGATAGCGCACGGGGGTTCTCCGCCTCCATGAATCACTTCTCCGCGCCTCGCGCAACATTCCGAGGTCGAGAGCACCTATTGCCGCTGAGAACTGGACCGCCGAAACTGGGTGCCAACAGCCATTCGTCGCCCGCAGCCGGTCCGGCGTGCCCTGGAGCATTGGCCACCCTTCACGCGGGCAGCCCCAGATCCCGCGCCGCGCACAAAGCGAGCCACACTCATCTGTTTTATTTCCTGGGACGCTCATTGGCTGATGGCGTCTCGCCGTTACGCGCCCAGGGGTGGGGTTGTCCGGCAGGTCCGCGAAGGGGTGGCGATGCTGTGGAGGGTGATGGGTGGGGAGGGGAGGAGTGGAGGGTGCCCGGCGGGCGGGCGGGCGGGTAAAGAGGGCGGGGCGGTGCTGGATCCAAGCAGGGCTGCGGAAGTGTTTACATAATCATCCCTCTGTCCTGCGGCTGGTCTTTGTGGAGCTGAAGAGCAGGCCACCGTAGGCCTCCGCGGGGTGGGATGCGTGCTTTGTGAAGAACATTTAGTCGACTGATTCCTATTCTATTACCTCTCCACAGCTTCGATGTGCTCCGTCGAGTGCGAAGTGTCATTCGGGGGAGTGGGGGGATGGAAGGGATTTATTTGTTGGTGCAACAATGTCGAGCGGGCTCAGTCGAGCTGATCAAACTGGTGTTCGGTGTTGGCAGATTTATCGGTCGACCTCGCCCCGGATACAATGAATCGATTCTGCTAGGAAGTTGGTCCATGTGTCTATGTCTGGATGTGAGGATGTTCGCACTTCTGAATGTGTGTTTGTGTATGTGTGTGTTGCTGCCTATGAATACATGTGGCGGAGAAAGTACGATTCAGCAAGCGAATATTGTTGAAGATCCATGTGTGCTACAGGGTCACCCCAAATCAATTAAATGTCCAAACAACACTCAAATACTGCATTCCATTTCATCAGATCAATTTTTTGAATTTAAATTGTTTCTCAATTTCTACTCTTAGCATTGTTTGAATGAAATAAGAAAATAGAATTGACAACTTTATTTTAATAGATAGTGGAATTTAATGTTAAACACAGGCCAATAAGAACGTTAAATCTCTGGAAAAATTAATTTTTTGAAAAAAATTGGTAAGAAATCTTTTAATTTTTAGACATCCCCACTCCAAATTCCGCTCTTCTCAATCTGAGAATTCAATTTTCTCATCGTCACATAGCAACATATACTGGAACATTGCAATGACAATGCACTCGATAGTCTTGCCTCGACCGGGAAATCGGAGGTCAATGGACATGCGCTGCCCAAAACAAGAGGGGGGCAACTGCATTTCTGGGTCATTCTGACCTCATTTCTCCATTAAATATTTTTATTTACAAGTGAATTTTCTAGTAAATAAATAAAACATATTACAAGAAGAATGAAATTGTAAATTTAATTATATAACTAACAAATACAATGTATTTTATGTTGAAATAAATACAGGAGTGCCAAGTAGTTTGAGAAACTTCTTTCCCAAGGGTCGGGTATCAATTAACTAAAGAATCAGATTTAAAACGAGGAAAATTGGGAAAGGATTCAATTGGCGGAAATAAATTGAGGAGTGTTTTATCAAAACCCGATATATGCGAAAGAAATCTAATACAAGATATATATTATTTAGGCATATTTTGCCTCCGTTTTATCATCCCTCAAATTAGGTTTTATGAAAACTCGACAAATTCTATAGAAAACTATAGCTTTAAGTATTAAAAATGACAAGAGTTTAGAAAAAACGATATAAATGTATTCTGAACCTTCATTTAATGTAAAATAATATTTTGCATTTATCGTGTTTTGAATGCTCCTCCATTGTTTTATTTGGTAGGGCTACGGGGCCCTTTTCAAACATTTCCGGGGGTCCCGGCACCCTTTTCTCTCCCAGTGCGCACTCCTTATGCAGAAGTCACAAAATATAGACCAAAAGTTCGAACGGAGTGTAAAAGAAGAAAACTCAAAATTAAAACCCAATAATTTTTCAGGTATGAGGAATTCTAGTTTCATCTTCAATACGGAAAGAATTTCAATAGCCTGCCAACCACTTCTTCAAGAACAAATATCCAATCCCCTTTATATTTCTAATTAATGTCATGTCTCCCATGCGAGCAGTGCAAGTCGGGTCTCGTCAACCTGTTTGGCCACTGGAAGATCAAATTTCATCCTCTGGAAGGACGCAGGCGGGGAGTGGTTTTTTAGCTCTAAATAGCAGTTCAGTTTAAGCAAAACTGACGTATACCGTTTCTCAAAGTTCGTATGAGTTTTACAAAGGATCACTTTTAATTATTTGTTCTTCAAAAAATATTCGAACGGAAGCGCGAAGGAGAGTAACAGATTGAAATGCCGCACTTCGGTTCGATGTGTTATGTTCTGCAGTTCTTTCCGTTACGACATACGGTCTACTCGTATTTCAGGAAACTGATATTAACAAATATTCACAAAATTCTGTTGTGAATTAATCCAAGTGTGTTTTCATGAGTTTCAAATTAAAATACAAGTAGATGCTTGCATTAAAAAATCGAAGGTATTTTAGAAAACTCAAAGTTCCCAACCATACAATATTTGGTTGTTACTTCAATAGCGTATACGCAGAATGTTAATGTCACATTTTATATATTTTTTATTACTGTTTCCTTCAATAAAGTGAAAAATATCAACCAATAAAGTTTTCCAGCGCCCTTACGTCAATAGGAATTGAACGGTGGATTTCATGCGACTATAAACGCTATATTTTATGAGACGATAAAGCAATATTGTAATAATTGTAATATTATAATAATATTTACTTTTATCTACATTTTAAGAAAAAAATGTTGGCTTCTTATTTTTACTTCAAACATAAACATTTACTTTCTGTTTTCCAAACATAATGAACGGTGCCTTGTTGTGCTTGTTCTTTTTAAATTCGCCGCCATGAAACGAATTGCAATCGTAAAATCGCTCTTTACAGCTCCGCACCGCTCCTATTTGCAAGACCAGGTGTTTCACAGCTTCCTATACAAACGTTCTTACGCAAAGTCATAAAAACATAACAGAATTAGTTGCAATTCGGGATCCCTGTTCACCTAGGATTTCCGTTTTGGCCACTGAACTACGTTAGGGCAGTTCTGCCTGCGTTTACGAGCCATTTCGTGGAAGAAAGCGGCTCGGAGCGGGAAGACTCCTCCATCCCGTGTTGGACTCAGCCTCCAAACTCTTCCTCCGCTTTCTCACCGTTTTCAAACTGCCGGATGCGACGTTACGACCGAAGGCAATAAAGCAGGTCGTAATTCCGGAGATAAATTCACATTTGGACATAATACGTCACAACGCGCGCCCGCGCTCCCGTTGACGCAGCCGCCGCCGCAGCCACCGCTGGTAGCCCAGCCGCGGATCTGCACCCGGCCTCGGCGTGTTCGTTCTGTATGGGCTCAATAGCCCGTGAAGAGCCCGCCGGGGGTCGTTCAAGAAGCGGCAGCGGCAGCGGTGGCGGCGGTGGCGGTGGCGGTGCATGTGAGTTCGGGTGGTTGGATGGCGGGCAGTCGCAGAGTCTATGCGTCGAGCCCATATACCACGTTGGGGTTTTGTACGATGACAGCTCGCACTCGTCCCGGATGGCGGGCAGGTATTATCTCTTGAAGTACGTACGGGGACCCTGCTGTGTGCATTATATAAACTATAAACTCGCTTTTTTTTGTCGAAGTAATAGCCTGCCATTTGCCTCGGAAGGGAACACTGGCTGTTGACACTTTTCGAGTACTCTTCCCTCTCTCTATACCCGCAGGTCCGTTTTTTTATTGTTATTATTACCATTATTATTATTTCGACCCTGCCCTCCCAACTTCGATACGCGGGGATGGGCCACGCTACAAATGCGTAAGGTTCGCTCTCGTGTCTCGTTAACGCTCGATAAGACGTGTTTCGAGAGGCTGTAATGTTTTACCTCGAGACGGATCATAAATTTGTAGGTGACTTCGACGCAGGGTTAGAAAACGAACCTTGTGCTTTTTTCCTTCCAGTGTGATGGTTCTAAGAGCGTGTTTTATCCGCCATTAATGTTACCTTCATGACATTCTTAGCGTTCCGTCTGAGGGTTTCTTGACGCAATGAGGATAAATTACAGTGATTTCTGATTTAATTAACAAATGACAGCTAGCGCGGGAAGGTGTTCGAAGTGGTAGGAAGCTGCTGCACGGTTTTCCGCAGGAGAGATGGGGAACTTTACCTTCAGGGTACGGCCGCCATTACGCCAAGGGCCATCAGGGATTCCGCTAACAAGCAAAATAAAACCAATTTGTGTGAGGAGTGGACGCTGAGTAAATACTCGTTTCATTACACAGTTAATTACTTTGGTCCGCACCTGTATATTAGAGATAACACAAGTAGCGGGGGCTTTTCAACGCTGGAAAATTGCTGCTAGTTAATGCATCACGGGCAGGGCGGTTGTGCACGCGTTCAACGCTGTAAAGGTGATGGCAGCGGAAGCGTCGGTGACCCTGCATTACTTGCCGACGCAGGTAATTAACGTAGACGATGAGAGCGAGATTTCAGTTTCAGGAAGGTCAAGCGGTTGTCCTTCAAGCGATTGTCTAATTATAGTTGAGGCAGGTCGGAGTTAGAATTGTACGGATTGGCAATGATATGAGATATTCTTGAGTAGACATTTTTTCTGAGGCAAATGTAAGATGAGGGGATATATCGTCATTATTTCATTGCAAAATTAAGGGCTAAAATATTTCTCGAGTCTTGATCGTCCCAAGTTTAAATAGTCTTGGGCAAAAACTGTAAAACTCTATTCAAATATTACTTAAGAAGGGCGGTATAACATCGTTAGCACCACAGCTGTTTCGACGTATGTAAAAAATTTGAAAAAAAAATTTTTCTTGTTAAAGAAATACTTTCTTCACGAGTATTAAAACTTCATACGTAAAAAGATATAGTTTCAATAACGTATCTCTTTGTCAACAAAATTATTGGTTTTGAACTACATATATAATTATTTTGATATTTGTTTCACAAACATATACTTTCATATTTTATTCTTTCTCTCTGCGAAATGAAATTTTACTTCTGTATTTACACAAATTTGCCTATTGCAGAAGCCTAGAAATTGCTTGAATTCTGCATGACAATACTTGAAATATATTCGAGAAGACCCTATGGAAGAACTAGAAATGGAAAGTGATTCCTGCACTTTGATGTACTTGTGTAGATAGCCAACAATCTCAAGAGTCTTCTGTGATTGAAGATGATCCTTTGTTATTAAAGAACTTGGTAAAATACGATGTAAATTTATATCTGTAATTTTCCACATGAATGACTGTGAATATAATTTTTCTCTGAATCAAACATTAGTTGTAATAATAAGGTAGAAACAGCTTGAACAATAACAATTGGAATGGCTGGGACGATACGTGTAATATTTTCTTGAAATAGTCAATTTAATCATATGGTGTGAAAACTCTATAATGTTAATAGAATGTATAAAAAAATATACTGAAAATGTTTGTTAAAAGGAGATTAAAAGTATATCAGGCTTGAATTACAAAGTATGAATTGAAATATAATAACTCCTCTTCAACAAGTCAAATAAAACACGCATGAAAATATTTATTCTGTATTTAAACTCTGAATGTTCGAGGAATATTTACGTTCTGCGATGTATTAGATTTCACAAAAATCCATTACGCTTACATTTAATCTCATATTCTTTTGTTGTATCTGAGATTACAGATATTAATATTTAATGCGATTCTTTTCTTTCGTCGTTTTATATCCTTACCACATTTTCTTGATCCCCTCACAATATCGATAATTGCAGAAAAATAACTAATGAATATAATTGAAGAGGTAATTAGAGAATGAATAGTTTATTGTGAAATATTAAATTAACTCACTAACGTGGAAGTCCAAAATATTTCTGCTGTTTACACCAATTTTACATACTATATAAATTTGCCTTACAGAAACATAAACAGCCGTCTGGTGCAAGAGAATGTTGCAGTTAATTTTCAATTCTATCGGTTGTGAGGCAGTGTTATCCAAAACAGAACACATAATCCTTTGTATTTGACCTCTTTGATAATAAAGTTCTTACTTTCCCTCATTTACCCCGTCTGAAAATATCAACTGCCTACCAAAGATTCAAGAAAAGATTAATATATAATTTAATTTTCATAATATAAAATATTATATAAATTAACAAATTAAGTCCAATGAAACACATTGTATTTATTAAATTCCATCAACTGGCGTTCAGCCAACACTTCTGAAGACCATTTGTGTTTTTTAATATTTTTGGCTTTTATATTTAAATTACACACATAATGATCTAGTATAAGATGTGAAACACGGAAGATACCTTGCATTTTACAGAAACTAACCGGTTGACATTTAAACGTAAGAAGTGTATTTCTTCATGATTTATTTTTCCAGAAATGTGGTTAAAACGGGACGAGAAGCATTCCGCTACATCAAAGTCACCATACGCCACATAATATAAGATAAATGAATTACAGTGCTCAGTGCTTATTTTATAGGATAAGAGGTACTTGAATTTAAGTAAGATGGTTGTTCATAGGATTTACAGTGTTGAATATAATATGCACGGTCATGCTTAGGAGATTTTATATCTTTTTTCTACTTAATAAATTACTTCACGTCTGGTAGGGCCACATGTAGGAAAAAATGAAGTCAAACGGGGTGGACCAGTCTGTTGAATTTATACTATTCTAAAAAAAAATACAAAATTGTACATCTAACTTGCGTTCAACATTATACTGTTTTGAAGGGCTCTCGCATGCAACAATTATCACATACTTTTATACCTTTTAATTCGATCAAAAAATTGAAAAGAACTCGCTACAAAGCAAACGTTTTAGTAATGGGTCCAATTTTCAGTTATTGATTATATTACTGTTTTCATAAAAGTTAAAAGTTTATGTATACTATTAAATTACACACATAATGATCTAGTATAAGAAGATAAGGAGTAAGGACGTGTACTTAGAGTGTTATAATATATCAAAAATATATTTTGTATTATATTATATTTTACAATTATATTATTCTCATTCGCTTGTTAATTTTTTGATATGATGTGTGCATTTGTAAGAAAATGACTTTGCGCGAACAGCAAGTTTTAATTTGATAAAAACAAACAAGAATATCGTTAAATAATGTATGATATACTTGCTGGAATAATTTTCCTCTTATTTAAGAATTGTTTATTTATTAATATGCAGGTTCCATAGATTATTTTGACCCATCAAAACAACACTTGAAATATTACTTTACTCATTATCTTTTTCTCACTCGTTATCTTTATCTGAGGAGCAAACATTCAAAAGGTGACACGTCTACATGACAAAAATTGTATTCTGGATTGTTTTACATTCGAATTTTATTTCCAAGAAAAAAGTTCACAGATATCAGTACATACAATTACTTTATTTAACTTGAATTCTCTACAAAATTAACGTGTTTTAATGAACACTACGAAGAAAAAAATTTCATTTTTGTTCTGATTTGTGCAAAATGTTTTCTTAGATTATTGAAAACTGAAAAATTTAATTACTCGTTTACAGCGAACAACAGTACACGTACAAGCACGATAGCTCAAAATGTGTTTAATCTTACACTAATTACTTAATTTTGAAAAACTGAAGCAAAATATATTATATTGTAAAATTATTTTATGCATAAGTGCTTATTATTTGAGGAAAATGATATAAAACAAGCTTAGTAAATAAAATCAGATTCCCTTCAAATATTTTTTTTCTTTTTTGTGAATAATTAATTTTTGGATAATAAATATGAGAATTGGTGCTAAATCGTAGAAGGCGGAAGCAGTAAAATATTAGTTACAATGTGTCTCTTTATCTCTGTGTCTATCCCCCTCTCTGTATGTCTGTCTGTCTCTCTCTCTCTCTTTCTCTCTGGCATCCCTGGAGTTTCTGGTAAATTTAGCAGCTGTAAAGGTGCTCGGTAGCAACATCGCGTTTTAGTTTGACTGCTTCTGGACATTTATTACGATTTGTACAGGTAGAGGAGTAAGCATGTCAATTAGGACATAAGTAGAATGAACAAAAGAACTTACACATTCAATGTCAATGAAATGAGAAATGATTTACACATTTTTATTGGATAAGATGTATTGCCTTACAAAACTGGTAAAAAAAGAGTGAAGAAAATTTGGTTCCAATATGAATTTTAACAATGACGGGATATGAATAAGAATACGTACTTTTTTGCAGATTATAGTGGTAACGAACTGAACTGTACAAGTAATAAATTTGTACATTTAGAAAACTTAATTAAATTAGCGGACAATGACGCGGAGAAGCTTACTGTAAGTAACTGGGCGCCTTAAAGGGACAGTTAATAACGAGTTACGGAAACACGTAAAACTGGCAAGTACAACTGGCTAGAGTAAGGCAGTCAGACATAGAGTAAGGCAGTCAGACATAGAGTAAGGCAGTCAGACATAGAGTAAGGCAGTCAGACATAGAGTAAGGCAGTCAGACATAGAGTAAGGCAGTCAGACATAGAGTAAGGCAGTCAGACATAGAGTAAGGCAGTCAGACATAGAGTAAGGCAGTCAGACATAGAGTAAGGCAGTCAGACATAGAGTAAGGCAGTCAGACATAGAGTAAGGCAGTCAGACATAGAGTAAGGCAGTCAGACATAGAGTAAGGCAGTCAGACATAGAGTAAGGCAGTCAGACATAGAGTAAGGCAGTCAGACAGAGTAAGGCAGTCAGACATAGAGTAAGGCAGTCAGACATAGAGTAAGGCAGTCAGACATAGAGTAAGGCAGTCAGACATAGAGTAAGGCAGTCAGACATAGAGTAAGGCAGTCAGACATAGAGTAAGGCAGTCAGACATAGAGTAAGGCAGTCAGACATAGAGTAAGGCAGTCAGACATAGAGTAAGGCAGTCAGACATAGAGTAAGGCAGTCAGACATAGAGTAAGGCAGTCAGACATAGAGTAAGGCAGTCAGACATAGAGTAAGGCAGTCAGACATAGAGTAAGGCAAACACACAGAGAAAGGCAGAAACACTTATAGAAATACACTAAGACATAGAGTCAGCCATAGAGTAAGGTAAACAAACATAGAGAAGGGCAAACGGATATAGAGAAAGGCAGACTGGCATCGTGGAAGACAGACACAGAGAAAGGCAGACGGACATATAAACAGATAGATATATAGAAAGATAGTGAGACATATAGAATATAGAGATATAGAAAGATAGAGAGACACATAGAAAGATTGAGAAACGTATGGAAAGATAGACATGTAGAAAGATAGGGAGACATATATACTAAAGATAAAGAGATACAGGGAAAGAACGACAGAGAGAACTATAGATAGAGAGAAAGATAGACACATAGAAAGGTAGGGTGACAAATAGAAAGGTAGAGAGACATATAGAAAGGTAGAGAGACATATAGAAAGGTAGGGAGACATATAGAAAGGTAGGGAGACATATAGAAAGGTAGGGAGACATATAGAAAGATAGAAAGGCATATAGAATTAAAGACAGAAAATTGATAGAAAGGTAGACAGAGAAAGACAGGTTGGGAAAGAGAGAGAGAGAGATCGGTAGGGGCGGGTAGGCGCCAGGACTTAAGGTGGCGCCGGCGCCGGGCGCCGGGCGCTGGGCGCCGGGGCAGCTCTCCGTAATCCAGAGGCCCGTTAGCGGCGGTGGATGCGGGGCGGGGTGCCGTTGACCCGCGCCTGATAAGCGGCCGGCCGCCCCGTCCCGTCCCGTCCCGTTACGCCTCCGCCGCCGCTCCCGTGATACGCGCTGCTCGCATTCCGTGCCCCCCTTTCCCCTTCCTCTTTTCTGCTTCCGCACCACAAACCGCCTCCATTCGAGGAGGTACGGAAGTTAGGGGCGATGCAGATGGTAAGACTGACGATTTCCTTTCTTTCTTCTCTTCCTTTTCATCCTACACCTCCTTGTGTTCTTTCTCCTGTCAATTCTATTTCTCATTCGCTTTTTCTTCTTTCTTTGTTCCTTTCCGTTTCACACGTCTTTACCGTCGTCCTCCTGTTCTTATCCATATCACTCACTTGTATCTTTTTCTTTATTTCTCCTTTTCTTTAATTTCTTAAATTTACTAGATTTTTCTTATTTTTCCTCTTTTATAGTTCCTTTTATATTAAAATTTTACTTTCTTGCTTTGTAAGAAGAAAAAGTATTGTAATTGTGCGTCTGAAAACTGCCAATTTTTGACACAACTAACAATGGTAACTAACAAGTGCACTGTAACAACGGTAACAACAATCTTGTTCTTACATACAGATATAATAAATTACTTCATCTAATACTATGTGTAGTCAGAATCCATCTTGTGGATCTTTGATGCCAAAACTTCGACTGACGTTTGTCGGTATATGTATCCGACCGTTCTTGTATCCTTAAGGCTAACACTTAAACCATTCATTCGATTTTCACCAAAATTGATATTCCTTGATCGATTCGAGGCCCTTTGTGTTTGAAACGGATATTTGGATGTTTTGGGGGTACTTTATATGAAGCATCAACATTCACAGCTTTTTATTAAACTTTGTCATCATATAGCGTAAAAGACGCTTAAAGGAATAAAGTAAGTCTGATTTTCGTTGAATTCCCTAATTTTTCGAAAACCAAAAAGTTTATTTTTTTGCGTCTTCCTACGCTTTCTCTCTACTGAAGTTAGCTTTCCCTTGAAGAATTCGGTTCTTTAATGACTGATCTTTAAATAATGTTATGTACAATTTTGGAAAAAATATGAGTTTTACGTAATTTTGCGTGATATACAAGCAATTTTATGAAACATATTTTTCAAAAAACCGCTCAAATGTTTTTTATTTCGTATATATCACAGGACAACAAAAGGCTGTGCTTATCTCATTTCCGGTAAATTCTTTGTATTTTCCAGAAATACAAAAAATAACATAACAAAATTACAATATTGAAGTTATAATTTTGCGTTAAATAAAATCTTCTCTAAAAAAGGAGATCTTTAAGAAAGGTTGTGAACAATTGTTTTAATAATACGAGAAGTTCTTCAAAACAAAGAGAGAAGCTTTCACTTCTCTCTTTTTTTTAAAAATGTTCGGCCTTTAGCCGCCATCCTGATTGAGGATTTCTGGGTTTACTCAATCGCTTAAGGCGTATGCCGGGATGGTCCCTAGTTTTGCTCTCCCAGATGTAAATGTACAGCTGGCCCTCCCCCTCTTAAAATATTATTTCTCTGTATTAATGTAGATTGAGTGGTTAGGCGGAAGAGCAGGCCCTATGGCCTGAGCCTCGCCATTAATAAAGGCATTATTATTATTATTATTATTATTATTATTATTATTATTATTATTATTATTATTATTATAAGTTTTTGCGTAATTTCTACTTGAAGTGAAAGCAACTTATAGCAAAAAATATTCTCAAAAACGGATCCAATTATTTTCTTTTTCTTAATAGAACAAGGGGCACTTAAAATAATGGCTGAAGTCTGATTTTCATTGAACTCTCTGAATTTTCCAAAATTGCAAAAGCTAGTAATAATACGAGAAAAAATGTGCTGCTGTAGCACTAGTTTTATTTTGCTTCCTGTGTTCTTTTTCACACATTTTCTCTAACATTCTTCTTCCATGTATTTTTTTATATACCTGGATCTTCTTCGTTTGTTTCTGAGACGATATCCAACGAAGGATGTTAGTGTGATTTAGCTCTGTTATAATTATAATATATTCGTTTATGCGACATCTTAAGTTTGTCTGAACTCTTCATCAGTTGTGTACGTTTTTAGAAATTTAGAAGCGATTATGGTAAAAAATGAAATGTATTTGTGGGTTCTCATTTTACAGTAATAGGTGACCTTTGTGTATAGACTGACAAAATTTATTAAAACGACTTTAGTGCAATGGTTTTTAAATAATTTCACGTAGAATGAATTATTATATTTCATTATTGTCATTGAATATGAACAGTAATTTTAACTCAATCTCCAGTGTTCATAGTTACAAGAACGTGGTGAAATTACGCAGTAGCACTGGTATCTTCTTCAAGGAATATGCATAACATTTACTCTTGTTTCTTATTTCTTTCGAGAAGAAATGTTCCGTTATAGGATGGCTGAGTGTGCAAAGCTATTTTCTTCTCCTCTCTTATTAGACTATCCAAAATCCATTATGTGGCCAATAAGCTGTAATAGATTCTTATGAGAGGCAGGTTTTCAGGGACGGTTGTATAACACCATCTCGTTAAATGAATGGTAGAATAAGTATTCGATTTCTCGTATTTTGATCCACTTATCGCTTTTTCCTGAAAGTCAGAATCGTTGGATATCGAGTAATATTGTGCCTAATTCAATATAGCTCTCAACATTACTACATTATTATGTTATGAATGATTTTAGGACGTGCAAACAATTCCTATAATATGTAAATCACATGTTTGTTACGTAATTGGACACGTATTCATCTTTCATACCAGTATTATAAACTTAATCATATATTTTTCTCACCTTTCGCTTATGAATACGATATGCATATAACTTTCTTTCCCCGCCAACTTGAAATTATAATTCGAAATAATAATTTCAGAAATAAATCTTGCAACCCCTTGTGAGTTAACTCGGTTTTTGCCTATTGCAGAGGTCATTACCATGCTGATGTTCGCCGTCCATCATGTTTCCCTAGGGCAGGGATCTCTAAATTGTATTTACGATGGCGACACCGCAGCATGCCATAAGAGAAGTGAGCGTAAGTGATTCGGACCGCAAACTAATGAAGTATTCAAGGAATTCATGAGGCTTCGACTGTTGCCAGCGGCGTTTGAAGGCTACAGTAGTTGCCAGAGAAAGAGGCTTGGCGGGTGAACTCCACAGAAAGAGGAATAAAAGATGAGAGGAGATGAACGAATATTGAAATGGAAGTGCTTGCAGCATTTTGTGCATCTAGAGGCTACAGTGTGGCTTGAAATGAAGAAATTGATGCGTATGAATAGCAGCTGATGTTAAATGTAGATGGTAAAAAGAAGATGAATAAGAAAGAGGTGAAGTAAAGAAGTACTTGAATAAGGAAACATAATTTTGAGAAAAGGAATGAAAGACGAATTTGGGAGAAAAGTTGAAATAAATTACGATAGAAAGAACAAAATTGGAACGGAGAAAGAGGGGAAATATGGATACAATTGTATTATAACACTGAAATTTGCAAAACCAAGTATATTTTTAAAACGATTATAATTCTTTTTGATTCCTGAATCAGGGTTTTTGTGTGTAACATTCCTCAGTAAAAATTTAAGATGGCATTATACTTGACTAAAGTGGTCAGGAAGAATTGCACACAACAGAAACTCGCGTTTGTTTTTCTTTTCATAAATAAGAATAATAACAAATCCAATGTCATTCCATGGTAGGAAATGACAAAGTTATGGAGCGGAGTATCATACTCAGGTGGTGCGTGCATGGTATAATAGAAAAAGCATACACATGGTAAAAGCACATGTGGCCAAAGAACATTTTGGTATTTTCTCAAAATTCTTGGACTTAAGTACTAATGTGTGAAACTAAAGGGGTGATTAGCAAATTTTAATTACATCTCATGCTTAAAACGGGTATGAGGTTTTTGTTTAATTTATTTACAAACTCCAATCTTTTTACTTTCCCTTCTACGTATGTATACATGGAGTGATACACGTAGTATAGGGAAAGTTATGTAATGCTGCGCGAAAAAATGGCCAATTTTCGGCGGAAAAAAATTACTTGCCGGGCCGTGAAAACGAATAAGTGGATAAAACCAGTTGCTAAATTAAGAAAAAAAATCCTCTATCTCGTGGTGTGGTCAAAATCCATGATTTGTTGCTTTTTTATAGTTAAAAATCGATTGACGGCATTCCGTCCGTCTGTCCGTCTGTGGTCAACGCTAGCGCCTAAACTGTTCGGTCGATTTTCTTCAAAATTGATATTCCCCAGTCGATCTGATTCTAGTCAAAGCTTTGTGATTTTGAAAAAGATTCTTTAAAATTTGGGGGTACTTTATATGAAGCCCCCCGGGGATTTTCAACATTTTCTCAAAAACGGCTCCAAATTTTTTCTTTAAATTTCTTGTATGAATAGAGGAAAATACACTTTTTAACATGGCGTAGGTCCGATTTTCACGTACAGCTCTGAATTTTCGAAAATTGTGAAAGTTTGAATTTTTTTCGGCGTCTTTCTCCAACTACAAAATTGAAGATAAAGATTTTTTCTTCAAATAAAATTTGTTCTGCGTATTGAGTTCTTTAATAAAGGTCATGTAAATGTTTTTCACAATTTTGGTAGTTTTCGTGCAATATTGCGTGCAATATGTGCAATTTTAAAAAATTACAAAAACAAAATTTTCTCAAAAACGGCTCCAAATTTTTTCTTTAAACTTTTGGTAGGGATAGTGGTAAATGTACTCTATCAATGACATAAAAGCCATTTTGGTCTATCGGTTAGTTTTTCAAAAATTACAAAAATGTAAATTTTTTTACTTGTCTCTCACGTCGTTAATATTTACATTATCGGCGATTTTTTTACATTATTATATTTACGAGTATATATGCTTTAAATAATGTCAAGTAAAGTTTCTCGAAAACACTACCGTTTTCTGTGAAAAGTAGCTCAAATTTCGGCATTTTCAGAAATGCTCAAACGTCATTTTCTCGTATATGGCTGCAATTTTTTTCTTGAAACTTTTGTAACGGATAGTGCTAATTACACTCATTAGTATAGCGTGAAGTTTATTTTGAGTTTTTTTGTTTTTTTTTCAAAAATTATGTAAATGTAAATTTTTTGAAAGATCTCTCACATCTTTAATATGCACATTATCCGCAATTTGTAAAGTTGATTATATTTGTGAGTGTAAGTGCTTCAAATAACTGCAAATAAAGTATTTTGAAAACTCAAAAATGTTCTGTGAAAATGAGTTTCAAATTTCGCATTTTTAGTAGCGCTAAAACGCCATTTTCTCTTAAACGGCACATAATTTTTAAAATAAAATTGCCATTTAGCGGCTAGGTTTTTGTGTTCTTTAATATTCTAAAATTAATGTTTCTGTTCTACCAATAGGAAACCGAAAAATTAAGAAAATGACAAAAAAATGTACTTTTGGCGATGATAGATGGTAGCTGGCAAGAAAGAGTATGTGGCAATTCCGAATAGCTAGCGAAGACCCAGGAAAATAGAAAACTAATACGGGAAAGTCTGTGCCATTCTGTTTCTGTTTTTTGACAAATAAATAAATAAAATAAATACGGTTATGCTTAATTTTTTCAAAATACGAGTAGTTTTTCTTTAATTTTGTGACAAACGTAATAGGCCGCTGTAAATTTACTGCGCTTCGGACAGCTGGTCGGACAGTCGTAAATTAGAATGTGCAATTTTGTATATTATTTCTTTCTTCGTTTCTTACATTCGAACTTTGTTATAGACTTACACATTAATATTTTAGAAATTGTTTATTTTGAAATATTTGATATAGGTAAAAAGAATTAATAGCTCTCAGAATAGCGACAATGCAGGGTCTGCAACAATGGAATTCACTTTGCGCTCGCGAATATCTGTGAATTAGTGTCATTGTTGTGACCTAATGGAGCTGTATGAAAAGGAGTTATAATTGTATAATTTATGTTGATATTTGCAGGCAAATATTTAGTTTTGCACCAAATGCTGTACCATTTGTAGTGAGTAGAGAATTTGTTGCATGGTTTTAAAATACTCTTCCCTAATCATGGCCCAATGGAAGGCATTTCTATATTTCCAGGGTATCAGGCTTCTTTTTCCAATACAGGGTTACAAAACTTTTGCATTCTATTTTTGTGAAGTTGTAGAATTCACATAGTTCTGACAACACTGCAATGGAAATAGTGAGTTCCAAGCGAAGATGTTAGAAGCGCATAAAGTGCAATATTACAGTACTACTTAGCTGTTTCCTCTAATACGGGAAAGTAAGTGCTGTTGTAGCACCACTAGTTACAGTTAAAATTTTGAATTTGGGTAGTGGTCAGATTCTTGGCTTAGTAATGGCCTACCAACTTCTATACTTAGAACGTGTTTGAGACAAAAAAAATATCAATTCATGTTACATTGTTGCAATACAGATGATTTTAGTTTATTCTTTAAATAGAAAATAAGGGAAAATAAATAAATTATTTTCGTTCTAATCCTCACCACTAGAATGCATACGCTAAAATGGCTTTGAAGCAAGTTTGAAGTTTTAAACAGTAGGATGTCTCCAATTTTTACTTTTCAAATGTTGGGCCCGAAGTGGCTACTACTGACGCAGTGGCCTCTACTAATGTCGTTGACATATAATTTAGGAAATAATAAATGGGAAAGACATTAAATATCTCTGTTACAAAAAAAGTATTTTCGATTACAAGAAATGGTAATAATATTGGTAGCAAATGAACCTGTAAGTAATGGAGAATTTGAAACGAGGATTAAAGAAACTACAATGAAAAATACGGGAAGTTTGCAAAAAGAGTTGCATTTCTCACGCCGATAAGGGACATCAATAAAAAGTGTCTGAATATGGAAAGTTTGGATTCTGTTCATTTTCTAGTCTATTATAAAACAATCTTATAAAAGACGAAGGAAATATGAAGACATTGTGAAGGAAACGGTACGTGGCTCATGAACATTAGAGCAATCATTGGGATCCACCTAGATCGGAGAAACCTTGGAAAGCTACCGATCAGAGCAGCCTGTCGCTAGAATTGTCCGTCAATGGTTGAATTTGATCCTTCCATGTTGTCCACTAGCGATGAGACTCGAAACCAAGAATCTTCCAATCAACGATACAGAGTCAACAATGTATCTGCTGAACTATCGCAGCTGGCACGGATTTTTTTGGCGTTGCAGCCAAAGCACAAAGGCGGGTCCTCAATCGAGAACAAGGAGGAAGATGCACTCGGCGTGGCGAGGCGCGATGGAGGGCCGCGGGAAAGCGAAGACGTTCGAATGGCTGCGACCTCCGACCTCCAGAGAGAGGGAGGGAGAAGGCGACGAAGAAAAAGAGAAGTGTGCGACGGTAGGAAATGAAATATAGGTCATAAAGAAAATTGAACCAGAAATTATGCCGACCCGCCTCGCGCCCGAGGTTCTCACAACAATCCCCCGGTAACGTGGGCATTAACAATTTAAATTCGCTGCGTGCAAATACTTTGCATATAAATAGCAAGGCCGGGCCTTCTCAAGCCGCCCGCCGCCTCCGCCGTCCGCCGCCGTTGCCAGGGGCACCAACATTCTCGCTTGTGCCAACACTGCTCGTCTTTCGTCTCGCACTTGTCCTCTTAAGACTACTTTCTTTTCGGAAGTTTTGACACGCGATGTTTTTGCTTCTGCGGTTCCCCGTTGGTAAGAGTGAGAGATCTAGTGGGAGTTCAAGTGGGCGTTTGGTTTGTTATTTTTAAAAAGAACTTGCTTTATTTATCCTAAGTCCGCGTCCGCTTTTTTAATTGCCTGTTATTGTGAGTTGTGAATATAAATGAATGTTTTTCAAACGTATTTCCTTTTTAAATTCTGTGTAGGGGATAACTCCCATGAGTTTACAAAACTGGGAAGTGTTGTTCTCGAATTGGATTTTAGGTTGCCGGTATCTAGAATGTAATACATAAAGGAGACGAAGACATTTTCAAACTTAATTTCAGAATTTCTTTTTAAAAACATTGTACAATAAAATAATTTTATATTTACACAGTAATTATACAATAAAATTATTTTCACATGGAAAGCCACGATCAGTATTCTGGATTGTCGTAGTATGTAAAAAGAAAAATTAACTTATTGCTTTCATACATAACTATGCTCGTTTCAAGTTTCGTCGAAAGGTTTCAAGTTTCTAGGTTTCCTTGGTGTCCTTTGTCTTTTATTTAAAAAAAATATGCACAGTAATTCTATATTGAATTGATATTCATATTAATATAAATGAAAACTTGTCAATAAAACTTTTAATTTCTTATAATTGTTGTTAATTAAGAATAATTGTAATTATAGTTTATTATCATTATTACTAATGTAGTTATAAAGAATATCATCCATTTTATTATTATTTTAAAATAGACAACTTATGACGATCAATAATGTAATTTTAAAAAATATTATAGGTAAGAAAGAGTGTAATTAAGAACTAAAAGAGGTTCTTATTTATTTTATACGGAATGTGCATACGTTTCGTAGCAGTAATATTCAATGAAAATTATTATCAACTCGAACGTTTTTATATTAATTACATTCGTTTCAAATGTCATAAATATCATTTAACTTTTTTCAGTGGTATCTCCTGTGTATGTGAACATGTATACAACAACTCCTTCAGTAGGCTGGAGTAGAAGGTGTAAATTTACTCAATAACGTTCACCGACACACGAACGGTAAGCGGCGCATTTTAAGTTTGAGATTCGACTCGGGAACCTTCAAATTCGGAGATGAATCAAACATCCAGCCATCTCCGCCAACCAATTTTGTTGGTCCGTTGCTAAGCGATTCCAGGCGCGTCAACTGCGGATGTTATTTGTCCCATAAGTGTAGTGCTTGATTTATCACAGAAGGTGGCAGAAATCATTCCTCACTGGCTGCAGGGACTTGGGGCCGACCTACCTTCGGCTAAAGGTTGTTTTCCCCCAACCAGATATCTTTCACCAGCGGGGCACCTCCCCAGCCGGTATAAGGTCTAAGCTCCCGACCAGTGTCCCGACATACATGGTAGTGTAGTGCATGTAAGTGTGTAAGTGAGGGGTAGGACAAGGAATAGGAAGGAAAGATCGCGCACGGTCCATGGCCTGTTTATTAGGGTACAGCTCCGGCGTTCGCCTGATTTTGATCGGAGAAACTACGGAAAACTATCAATCGGAATAGCTGGCCGCTATAATGCTCCTCCAATTAGCGACAGAACTCGACTTAGCTATCTGGCTCGTGACGAAAATTTTGCCACCACCGGGACACGAACCCAGGAGCTCCCGATAAGTGGCACCGCAGTGACATCAGTTGATGCTCCCACCTCTCCCGGCCCCGCCAACCGAGGAGACACGTCAAAATTTACAAGAATGGAACAAACACGCTGTCATCCTTTGGCAACCCCTGTGAACGGTCGTTGCGATCCCGGGGCCACGTCTGAACCAGCTGCCCCGCTTTCGTCGACTTCTCGGAGCGTCAGTCTCCGTCTGCTCGTCCGTCCGCTCACCTGCCCGTCGCCGTCCATCCTTCCACCCGTCCGTCCGCCACGTTTCGGTGCCGCCTCGCCGCGTGATGTCTCAATATTCGTTCGCGCCGGGACGGGTGGTAGTGGGGTGGAGCGGGGTGGGATGGGGAGGGGCAGAGCGGGGTAAGAAAGGCGGGACGATGTGCTGCGGTGCGGTTAGGTCCGCTCTCGCTAAGCAAGAGATCGATGAAGATCTCGTGAGAGAAAAGAACGAATATTTCTCTCTCTTCATGTAGTCCTCCCAAAGAGTGTGAGCTAGCTGACGGTTGTAGTTCTTGTGGTGGATAAGAAACGCCCACACGGTTTCCTGAGTTCGCCGTTAGTGCCCATTTCGTGTGTTCTAAATAGACTGGATTCAAACACCCCATCCCCCCACCGTTTTTGGCCGAGTGACTCACTATTTGGTTCGGACAGTTCGTGGTTGGTTGGAACATTAATTGGTAGGTAGGTTGATTGAAAGACTGATTGTTGCTATAGGGTGATTGAACTGCCATGGTCATTACCGCCCGAGATTAGGAAGGGAGTGGGGAGGTAAGATTGCTTGCATTTCGTCTCCCATTGTATTTCGTTGTGCTCCGGCCTACGACTGGAAGAGATCAGGGAAATCATGGAAACCATTGACCAGAGCAGTCGACCTACGTATTCAAAGCAAGCCTACAAACTCGGGAATCGAACATGTGCCTAAAACTCGCTTCAGTGAAACACGTAAAACCAATTTCTGACACCCTCTTAGGATCAAACCTACGACCAACCGACCTATCACCGTGCGGTTTTGTCTTTAAGATCGCCGCTACCGATGTTGGTTTCGCCGTGGTTAATGACTCCAAATTTTGGGGGAATAATTAAAAAATGTTATCCGAACCCGTAGTGATTAGAAGAAAATGTTTTCATTAAACCATCCTCAGTTGCTAGCTTATATCTGGGAAAATGCATTACCCAAGTTTCTGGGCCGAAAGACCTAGGAGTTGGGGAGGTGTCCTGGACGCCAGAGAAATCATAATAGCCGTAGGAGAGGCTGCCAAGATGAGAATGGGGAAATCGAAGCGTTCATCCCCGGGTCCCCTAAACCCACTGGTAATGTAAACCGTGCATAATAGATCAAAGTATACCATTAATTATCATCTACTCTCGTATTCCAGGCGTTGATGATAAAAAACTGGCGAAACCACAGTTTTTTAAACAAACCTGAAATCATCATTTAGATGGTAAACTTCGTGGCGTTTTATCTTTCCGTCTCTGTCCACATTTACAAGATTAAAAATCCGTGTCTTAGACGGGATTTAAATCTTTAACCAGCTCAGATCGGAGGTAAAGATAGATTATTCGATCACACATTCATTGTAACTATAAAACTCATCTTTATGAACATTTTAAGTGTCTCTCTGTAGGAATGCGTTTTTTCTTTCATCGGTCATTACACTCCATTAAATTATTTCACTAACTGAATTGTTATTCTTGGCGTCAGTCGTGTTTATTTGAAGCCATAATTTTCGTCATATCACTGATGAGCAGGGTTTGCATTCTGATCACCCAAAATTAATTGAAAATTACCTATAAAATGACTCAAAAATAAAGGAAACGAACCTATAAAATTACTTAAAAGTGAGGAGAAAATGACCTAATTTTTCTAAAAAGACAAACAAATTTTTGCGAAAATGTTTACTTATTAATGAATTTTACAATTGTAAATACATTTTATATATACAAAATTATATTTAGTAAAAATTCATTTTAGAAGGAAATGTAATTCTTAACTCCTATCTTCCAATTATCAGTTTTCAAAGGTCGAGGAAGTTACCGAAAATCGGAGTAATTTTTACAATTCGAAAAACAGAGTCCATTGTAGGAGTGAATTTCGTCATGAACTGATGACGGAACTGATGAAAATTTTTTTTGTATGACATTGTAAATTTATGAGACATTCATTAACAAAAAACATGAAAAGAAAACAAAATACGTAAAAATGACAAAAATATCACAAAGGTCTAAAAACGGACCTAAGAATAGAAAAATGTCAAAAAATGAAAAAAAATGACCCAATAACTATATATTTCTATCACCTATATGTCGTAAAATACTTTCATTTACAAGTTAGCAACGTCTACAATGCACCAATGAGAGGATAATATGTCATCAGCATCCGAGCCCTGCTGATGAGTGACGATGTGTGTGCGGCTTCACAGATTCAAAGCAAAGTTGAGTGTTAGTTGACTATAGACCGGCTATTAGCCAGCTAGGTACGTCCAGAAATCCGACGGTCAGAGTGCGAGTGTGGTGTTAGAAAATATACACTTCATCCTTAGTCTGAGGAAATGGGAAATCAACATCTGATATTCTTTAAATCAAGAGACTAGAACAAAACATTACCACTTTCTTTTAATGTCAATAGACATTTCCGCGCTAGCTAATGCACGAAGTATTTCACGTTAAGAAAAGCATTTGCAAAAAAAAGGATGTCAATCTCTTTAAAATGCTGTAGTATCAGTTCGGTGCAGTAATCCCACGATGTGAGTGCGTGTGTGCTTTTACACACTGTGCGTCGCATCTTCGCCGACTGCTTCGATTGCATTCGAGTTTTTATTAGTGTCATGTCAAAAAAACGAAAGCAAGTAGAGAATAACATGAGATAAAATACAATGTTCCGGTTGTGATGGCTCAGGGCTTCAACTGATATCTCTGAGGTGCCTGTAACTGAGTTATCATAGGTTATGAGTCCCGATGATGACAGACTTTTAGACACTAGCTAGAAGCTAAGTCGAATTCAACCGCTGATTGGAGGAAAATTCTAGTGGCCGGCTGCTGTGATCGGTAGTTTTCCGTGATTTCTCCGACCAACATCAGACCAATGCCGGAGCAGTACCATAACAAATCACCGGCCACAGACCGAGCGCAATCTTTCTTTTCTCTTCCTTATCTAATCCTCACCTCTTACTTACACGCACTACCACAGGGGGGGACCAGTCAGGTGCGAAAAGTTCGTCCCGGCTGGGGCGGTGCTGAGATGGGCGGTGGGACTAGATGCGAAAACTCCGCAAGCCGACGTGTAGGTCGGTGCCGTAACTCGCCATCCAGCGGGGGAATAACACAGCTTCCTCCTGTGATACAACATGCATTACACGTGTGGAACTAATGACAATAGCGCCCGACGCGCTCGGACACTCGAAATAATGAGCCAATCACTCAAGCGGGAGGGATCAAGTAGTGTTTTGTTGTCCAGGCTATCCGGGATGAGCCGCGTCGTCGATTTGGTGGCTGACGTTTCGGCCAACATATTGTGGCCTACTGCTCAGAGCGTACTGCTGTACGCTGTACGCAGAGCCTACTGCTCAGAGTGTACTGCTGTACGCTCTTAGGAAGGCCACAATATGTTGGCCGAAACGTCAGCCACCAAATCGACGACGCGGCTCATCCCGGATAGCCTGGACAACATGAACTCCGGCCGCGGAAGCCTACGCAATCAAGTAGTGTGTGTCTGTGTGTAAGGGGGGGGGTCTCTACGAATGCAGCGTTGTTGTGAAGTTCTGTCTGACAGCTTGTGTGGATCCTTTGGAGCAGTTAGATTCCGAGGAGGGTTCTAAATACTGTTTCGTTGCATCGAGGTGAAGCTTACGCTACCATGAAATTTGTATACAAGCATCACGGCGCAGAAGATCGGTGTAGAGACGTGTTACCTCACCGTAAAGTTCAGGTGTGCATAGCTTTTCTGTAAATGTATATAAACCAAAAGTACACTAACCAAATTCAAGGTAAATATTACAATTTATTGGGATATAATCAAAACGATTATCCTGAAAGATCTGCAAATAAATGTAGATAAGTGATTAGGTAATTTAAGAGAAAAATATACACTTTCATCGCCAACTTTAAACTTTACGACAAATAAAATGTATAATAAAATGTAATTCGTGTTGCGTATAATCTTCGTATTGTTATTATTATTATTATTATTATTATTATTATTATTATTTATTACTAATACATTTTTGGCAAAAGCACACATTTGAATGCATTAAGGTACGTTATTCTGATCTGTTTAATACACAAATGAAGTAGTGATTTTCCTTGTAATTAATGTATTATTTCAAATTATAATATAGCTATTTATTTTTTACCACTATTTTTAGCATTTTTACGCCCGTGTGAGGAATAAATGTTTCCATTTTTATTGGTGTCAGAAATTCTAGGAAAAATTAATATTAGTGAGAGGAATTGTATATTACTACAATAAGATTTATCGCTTGACTCATGCGAATATTATTTATAACATTCGCATTCGAAACATTAAGGAATGATTCACATTTCATACATAATAATTCTCAGAATGTTCAATTATTAATTAGAACAGTACTGTAAGGTTTCAATTACATTAGTCCCATTACTTGATGAGTATAAAAAATTTCAACAAATTACATCACAGAATCGCATAGATATCAACAAATTCTACAAATTATTCTTCAGCAAATAATACAGAAATCTCTATGTCTTGGTGTGCACACTTGGACCAGGAAGTCTTCATTGAGTGACAAAACATTTTTCAGCGAAAGGGCAGTCACACGAAGCATAATAATAGCATAATAAATAGCCCGTGTGAGTTCAGCTGAACAATCGAAAGTGCAATATTGACAAAATATTCGGCGTCTATTTTATCGGTGTACCTCGTATCTCTTATTAATCATTTTACTCGTGCTTGAGGGCAAATATCCTAAATGTCTTCGTTGATGTTCATACTGTCTCATAAAAAATTAAGCCTTTTAGATTAAAAAAAGTAATTTAAATCACGTTTTGATATGGAAAAGTAACAGTTGTAACCGGCTTTTTCCATTATAAATTTGTTAAGGTGCTAACCCAATTAGCTGCAATATAAAATATTATTCTACAAAACTGTTCATTGAGTTATCAAACGCATTGACATATTTTCTTCGTTATTATAATGCGGGTTCGTGGTACAATATAGCTTTTACCGTAGACCTACATTTTCTGAAATCAGGTCTCGAATGTAGCAGATAACTGCTGTTTAACCCCGTCCGTGTCTGTCCATCCATCTGTTCTCCGGAAAAGATCGTGATTCTGTTTCAGAGGAATCCTCTTCGACCTCCTTCCCCGTCCATCGCCGTCCGTCCATCTGCCCGTCCATCCGTCAGTCGTCCTCAACCACTCGCAGCAGAGTCGATTGCCCCATGCTGAGCCTCGTTACCAACAGGACGACTTTCTTCTACCCGACCGCGTCGCTGGAGACGGCGTGACTTTTTTTTCGCACTTTTTGGCGCCGAGTGCATGCATATGTAAATAATCTCGGTTGGCTTGTGCCACAATAGCGGACTTGTCAGAATCAGTCTCATAAATGGTAGGACGCCGTGAGGTTTACCTCGTAGAAAGAGACGTTTTTATTATGCTTCGTGTGTCTGCCCTTTCGCTGAGAAACGTTTCGCCACTCAATTAAGACTTTTCCTGGTCCAAGTGTGCACACCAAGACACAGATTTCTGTAATATTTGCTAGAGAATAATTTGTAGAATTTGTTGAAATCTATGCGATTCTGTGATGTAATTTGGAATTTTTTATACTCATCAATTAATGGGATTGATGTAATTGAAATCTTACAGTACTGTTTTAATTAATAATTGAACATTTTTTGTGTTATTGTGTAAGAAATGTGAATCACTCCTTAATGTTTCGCTTATAAATAATATCCTCATGAGTCAAGCCATAAATCTTATTTTAGTAATATACTATTCCTCTCACTAATATTAATTTTTTCTAGACTTTCTCACACCAATAAAAAAAGTGAAACATTTATTACAAATCTCAATAGCTTCAAATTATGCTGGTAAGAAATGAAAGAGTCGATGAAGGAAATTAAGCTTTAACGATCTCATTACTCTTTCAACTATCGCTGCTATTGAGAATTCTCTCCATAGTGCCGAACATCTGGACTGCACCTAGCAATGCAGAAAACATCATTCCCCGTCTTCGTAAACGCCACCTCTACCATCACACGTTGTGATTTTAGACATCACCATCACTTTGTAAACACCACCTCCTTGCGATTTTAGACATCAACACTACTAGATTACTTTTGTTATTTTGCTCCACCTCGGAGACATGTTGCAACAAACCAAAGTGCTTTTGGTAGATCATGTAGACTCTTTAATTAGAACATTACATACAACCGGAATCTTTGTAAACATTGTTTATTCTCTTCAGAGTCATCCCCTTCCTCGTCGCCGTCATACTCATCATGACGTTCACTGTCATCACTATCATCGGAATGTGACAGCTTCACCCGACTGCCCGCTCCCAAGACATACTTGGAGGAGGAAACGTCAGAGACAGACGTGTAGGTCGACGGGGGATCTTATGATACTTCGCAAGAGAAACACTGTCAACTTCCGAGATATTCCGCTATCTGCACTTACGTGCTTCATGTCATCTAGAAACATCAAATAATCAATCAACCGACTTATAGGTTGGTGATGGATCTGATGTTTCAGACGGGGAAGGAACACTACCACTTCCTGGGATATAACATGTTACGGAGGATATAACACATTTACGTAGCTAATGATCGTAGTATTTAATACGCCAGGAAAGATAACATAATTAATTTAGATTACCGTCACATCCAAAACCACCTTCATATCCATCTACCACATCTCACATCTATTACTACCTTTCTATTTACCATATCCTCTCCATTTATCATACCTGCCACTACTCGTCTATTACTACTTCTACCATTGCCTCTCCATCTACCCCATCTACCACTACCTCTAAATCTATGATATCCTCTCCATATCTCCCCTACCTACCTATCTATCTACTACATATACCATTATCTCTCCATCTACCACATTCACCAATACCTCTCCATTTACCACGTCTACCCCTGTCTACCACTGTCTATCACATCTACTGCCATCTTCCACATCTACCATTATATCTTCACCACACATCTACCAATATTTTACACTTTCTCTTCTCCTTCTATCACATCTACCACCACCTCTCCTCCTACCACAACTACCACTTCTTCGATCTGGAACTTCCGCTACACCTTCCCCCCGCCACTATTTGCACCACCAGCTCCAGCTCCGCCTCCATCCCTCCCCTCTATTTGCACCTCCAGCTCCAGCTCCGTCTCCACCCCTCCCCTCTATTTGCATTTCCACCTCCACCTCCAGCTCCAGCTCCAGCTCCGTCTCCGTCTCCAGCCCTCCCCTCTATTTGTACCTCTAGCTCCAGCTGCGTCTCCACCACTCCCCTCTATTTGCATCTCCAGCTCCAGCTCCAGCTCCGTCTCCACCCCTCCTCTATATTTGCACCTCCAGCTCCAGCTCCGTCTCCACCCCTCCCCTCTATTTGCACCTCCAGCTCCAGCTCCGTCTCCAGCCCTCCCCTCCAGCGGGCGCCCGGCTGCCTGCGTCGTGCCGGGCGCTGCACGCCGCGCCGCGTACGGCGCCGTCAGCCCGCGAATCCGTTAATTGCCGCGATGAGGTTCTAAAACCGCACGCGTCCGCCGGCGCGTGTTTGTCTTTCGTTAATATCCTTTCACGCCGCGCGAGGAATTCGGAGGCGAGTTCCTGGGAATAGATCCTCTTCTGTTGCTGCCGCCGCTGACGTTCGATTACGACAGGGCTGCCCAAGATGCACAGATCAGATACGCGTTTTGTGCTTTGTTTTTAAATTTGGGTTGGTCGGAAGTATGAAGAGTGAATCAATATTTACTGTTGTTGCAACTGTCAACAAATATTTCATTAGTCCTCTTAAGTGTAGGTCTTGATGGAAACCGGGAGATGGCGGTGTTACTCGCACCTTTTGACCGGCAGATGTCAGGGCGTTAACTGTCCCTGCAGTGCCTCTGAGAGAGAGAGAATGGGTTCGAGTCCCGACGTTGGCAGGATTTTCAACACTAGCTTGATCGCTAGTTCGAGTTCAGTCGCGGTCTGTACAGAGTTCTAGCTGCCAGCTGCTCTGGTCGATAGTTTTCTGTGATTTCTCCGATAAACACTAGCCGAATGGCGGAGTTGTAAGTACTTTAACAAATGGCACATGTACCACACGCGATATTTCCTTCCTCTTTCTTATACGATCACTTCTCTTACAGGCAATAATAGCATTCGGTCCAGCTATAAAGTTAGTGTCGAAAAGATACCACCGTGTGTTCCAAGATAATCATACCAAGATTTAATTTCCGTCTGACAGAATAAAAAGAGTACTCTATTTTTTGTATTTTTAAGTCGAGAAGTACTCTTTATTTTTTGAACTTTGTATAATATATTTTACTTTTCAATTCAAGATAAGTTTTATTTTCTAAAATGTATTGTATTGCGCAGTACAGTATTCAATACAATACAATACTATACAAAAACCAGGTGTGCATGGTTTGGATCCAATCATTGACATTTTATTGTAACGTGCTTTATTCACCTAATGAATATTAATGCCTAAAAGGTTAAGAAATAGTTGTACATGTTCACATTTTGCGTGGAGCCCTGTCAAAAAGGTAGGAGTGCATTATTTGTTTAGCAGATATTATTGTCATTTTGTTGTACTAAAGTATTTAGAAAGTTGTTTAACCATAGAACTAAAACAAAACACAAAACCATCCGATACTGAAACCATTTCTAGTAATTGGTCAAAAATCGAATAGAAAAAGTACCAGAAACATTGTTTTTCTCTTTTGCAAAAATAGAGTAAAAGTGAAGTGAAGTGTCGCCACCTTCGATCTATAACCAAAAGCCATGTACGACCAATAAGAAAACGTTTGGCCGTCCCTGGATTACGGCCTCGTGTTCTTTTCTTTTTCCGAATACCGGTAGATCTAATCAGTGGCGTACGCTACCTACGCGGGGGGTTATTTTAATTAACTTTTACCGCTCATCTGCGTAAATCCGAGAACCCCGCACGAAACCCGAGAAAAATATTTTCATCCACCCCCTCTGCACCCTTCAACAGGTTGTAATTTTCGTAATATACTGTGCTTCCTGATCCCTATGGGGAAGGGAATCTCTTGCATTTTCGAGTTAACCACCAGCTGCCATCGACCCCGCCACCTCTGTTGCTATCACCACAATCACCTTCACCCCATCATTCACAAGATCTTAACCTCAGGCAATGCTGGCTCTGTCTTGCAAGAACCATCGAAAGCTGTCACTTATTGTTTATAACACACCCTCCACACACATTGCTTTGAGATTATAAGTGTCATATCGAATTACCAGCACTTTTTAAATATCAACATTAATGAAAAAAATGTGATGTCAATGAACATTTCGTTGACTCATAGTGCGAAATGTATTGCTTAGAGAATAATGACATCAGCGACAAAATGTTATTCTAATTTTCTTTTTTCTTTTGTTCGTCATTTTTATCCATTACATTTTAGTCCGTGAATATTTGTCTTTTTTCTGTAACTTAAGAAGAGTATTAAAGCATTTTGACACTTTCGAAATATTGAAATATTTTAGATGCAATAAATAAATAAATAAAATGTTAAATAGTTTCAGACCAGTATTTAAGTGTAATTCAAAAACATATTCTGACAAAACATTTGGTACTTTTTATTTTCCACATACTTCACTTTTTATTTTTCACATACTCTGCACACTTCACTGAAGGATTTCATGCCAAGAAAATAATCTGATATTATATTATTTTGGCCGTGATTTGAATAGACGAGTTGGCTAGAGCGTGTGCCGATTCAGCACTTCGGTTCAAAGGATCGCGTGGTCGAGTCCCGCCTTGTGCAGGGTTGTTTGTCCTTTGTCATACATGTATGTGTGTTGTGAGTGTACTGACCATAGATCTAGGATCCTGCATGTATTTCTAGTGTAACAGTTAATATGTATCCATGAGGGACATAGTAGTTCCAGCTCCTGAAGCTGGAAAAAGCCACAGAAAGAAAAAAAATGATTTGGTTTGGCCGTATATTTCTCAAATTTATTTCATAAGAGCAGTAATTTTATTTTCCCCGTGGAACAAAATTTCAAGATTATTTCTGATGTGGTTGCAAATTATCCTACACAAGTTGGGAAAAACAAAAACAAAATATGGATAATTATGGTTGCAATACAAAACAAATGTATGTAACACAAAAAACAAACAAATGTAATTGACTACACGTCGTTTTCAAAATACAGTTTCCATTAAAAAATGGGTTTTATATCTTATAATATTTTTAAAACGTCCATTTCCCTATCCACTTTGTATTTTACATTTCATGCCAAACTTTGTGTAACACAAATTCAAAGTTTAACAATTCGATTTCAAAAGAAGACAGAAATAAATAACAGTATGCTACAAAATCTGAAAAGTATATTTCAGTGTCTTGAAATCTTGAACTTGAACACTTCAAATCATGTAGTTTTATGCTGTGAAGGGAGCTGTATTTCGTTTAAAACACTAAAAAACTGTCCTCTCAGGATGGCTAATCTTTGTTCTTTACTTGGAACTTGGACTTGCAAACCAAGAGATAAATACCTTATGAAATGATTTTTCTGAAATGTTATGAGAAAAGATACAAATGAGTGGGATGGATGATATGATATTATGGGTATAGTACGATCTTATGGATGTGATGGATGGTACAAATGGATGGTACGATCTTAGTATTTAGGAAAACTACATTTTGGATGAAGTAACTGAAGTCGTTTTTGCCAAATTCGATTTATTGAGAGAGCCGGTTTTCGACGACTTTGCCGTCATCATCAGTCTAAAATACAAAATAAAAATAAATCTTAAAATTGTTAAACATGAAGATAATACAAATAATCTTATCGTATCATGTTGAATTCAACACATAAAAGTCTTAAAAAATAATAGACATCAAGATAATACAAATAATATTGTAGTATCAAACGATTTGCATTATCTTCATGTTTAGTATTTGTTAAGATTTGTGTTTATTTTGTATATTTTTAGATTGATGATGGCAAAGCCGTTGAAAACTGGTTCTGTCAGTGAATCGAAATTAACGAAGATTACTTAAATTATTTTCTCCTTTATTAATGTCAAATCCTCATCAGAATTCCCACAATTCAATGAACTAAATTTTACTCTTACGAATCGGTGCCACCCTCGCTTCATGCAAGGTGCTCGCGTTTGCGTGGAGTTCTCGGTAAACTGTTTAATAAATTTACTAAAATTCATTTGTGGATCATTAAAAAAGACTGTAAGTTCACTGAAAGTTTTATCATGAAAATCAAGGGTACAGCACTATCCATTGCACGGGTTCACCTTAACGAGGGGAGTTCCTTTTTCCTCCTCAGTGATGAAAGGGAAAATTACGTGAGTGAAATAAATAGCTTTAAAATGATTTTGGCAAAATGTTAGAAAACACGAAAAGCAGGCGGCGGAATATTCGGTATTAGTTTCAAAGGAATAACACATTTTAATGTTCCAAAACCGTGTCATCCACACTCCACGCGTAGCGCTCCTCTCCCCCCCCCCCATCGACCCGTGCGTGGAGTTCTCGGTAATAGATTTAAGACAGCGGCGTCGGAGACCCGTCCCCGTCCCTTCCCGTCCATCGGTCAAGGGAGCGGGGCTGGGACGGGCACGGGCAGGCGCGGGCGGGCACGGGGCGCCCAAAGGTCATGGACCGCGCGACCGCCCCCACTTTACGAAAGCGGCCCGTTCTCACCGCTGCTCCCGCCATTACACAATACCCGGTTCGGGCACGCGCAAATTATCCGCTCGTTATTTTTACGGCGGTGATCCTCTTAGCTTTCGGCCGCCGTGCCGGTCGCTCGCTCAGGCGTAGTGATGGCTGTTTGTGGGGTTGGGAGGGAGAGGGGAGGGAAGGTGCGGTAGCAATGGAATGGAAGCGAAAGTGGCGACGACTACATCTTCAGGGAGAACAATCAGGCATAATTAACTCACAAATTATATTTCGAGATCCAAACATAGGATTGATTGAATATTTCATATTTCCGAGCTCGTCAGCTGCTATGGTCAATAGTCGTTAAGTGTAGTTGTTTTTTTTTTCGGAAGGTGGCAATGTTCTTCCTCCGTTGGATGGTGAGATCCAGCAGCGACCTACGATTTTGCTTGCGGGTGTTCCTTCAACCAGGTAACTCCTACCAGCAGGGCAGCGCCCGGTCTGTTCAACTGGTCTCTCGACAAATGTAGTAATTTAGTGCAAGTAAATGTTAATGTGTAATGTGGGGTTATGTTCGAACAAAGAAGACAAAGAAAAGATCGCGCACGGCCCGTGGCCCGTTTGTTAAGTTACTACTACGGCATTCGCTTGGCATTGAGCAGAGAATCCAAGGAAAACTACCAAGTACAGCCAACGGCCGCTAGCATTATCTTCCGGACAGTGGATGAATTTTACCTAGCTATCAAGCTGGTCAAAAATCCCTTCACCGTCGGGGGGCCGAACACTAGGTCCTCCCGGTCAGAGGCACTACAATTACGTCAGTTAATGCCATGTGACATCTCAGTTTGTGCAAATTTTGGAAATTCCAGTAGTGGCAGCTGTTCAAAAAGCAAAGAGTGCCAATAGATAGAATGTACAGACATGAGAAGAGAGTTTCTCAGTGCTGGCAAATTGTGTTCAAATTAAATTTTCGTAAATTTTGCACTCCACTCTATTATGACGATTTTAGAGAGAACTTAGGATTACGAAGGTTATTATAGCGATGTTAGCAGAGGTCGCTGTGGTACTTAAATTCGCTGTTATCTTATGAAACCTCGCATTACCAAGAACGGAGTGGGGTGCTCAGATGTCCACCAATGTTTATTCGGTTGATGTGAATAGGTTTCAATTTTTAAGAAATTTGAAAATAATTGATACTGTTTTTGACGTATTTTTTCCTTAAATTATGATGCATTTTTGTCACAGGCGTTTGTTGTAATCTGAGTTATTACAGTCTTCGTCAGTGCGTAAAAATAATTCTTGACTTTTTACTCAAAAAAAATGAACAATCAGAATACATTTCGGAAGCATCTGTATTATTTTAGGGCATAGTATAACATAGATTCAAAAATTATTTTATGAAAATTTATAAGAATTTTTGACACAAGAATGTTATAGGCTTTGTCATTAAATAGAAATACGTTTGCGAGATACGGTAGTGAATATTGTTTCATTTACAGACAGAAATTGTATAACCATCTTTTGTTTAAATGAATGCAATTGATATAACTAACGCACACGCTTTGGTTATACCAATTTATTAACTTATCAAAATCATCAATAATATAAATAAAATCAAATTTTAAGCGGTGAGCTCTGCAGCCCTCCCTCTTGGCAATGCACGGTTTCATTTATACCTTGCTAATGGTAGGACTAATACATATAAATTAAGTTAGGAAATACAAATCATCGCCGATACTAGGTGGTAAACAATAAAAAATAAACAAACAGGAAACGACAAAATTCTTTTGTTTAGTATGTTTTTGTAATATGCTCTACTTTCCGATTAAATTATGTGTGCGAGTGGATCATGTAGAAACTTACAATATTGCCTTGAAAATGACCAACCATTTCTCTACCAAACTGTTTACCGCTATTGATTTCTTTTGCACGTTTCAATGACCTACTTTTTGTAATCGTAAAGTAGTTCTGGTCTTGGTAAAGGATCGAAAAGTAGTAAAAGAAGTGATGATGGGACGTAGACAGCCGTGACGGCGACATGTCATTTTCGGAGCTACTCACCGTTGAGTTCTTGAATGTGATTGATCTCGGGGTGACGCCGCGAAGTGAACTGGTTTTCGAACGTTCTTCTGCGTAGCCTTCTTCGGGAGCAGCACCGTCTCTTGAAAAGCCCATGGCAGCACTTATTACCGATTACAAGCCGTTCTCTGTACATTAGCGTAATTGTTTACAGGGGCAGAGATACGATTGCAGAACGGAAATGACAGCGTAGATGATACAGTACGTGGCATCCTGCTCTCTTATTTTGTTTCTAGTTGTAGTATCGATTAATCTGGCCTAAGTTGAGTACAGTAACATTAACGAAGATAGACGTTTATTACGGATTATTGATATAACTTTTGAATAAAGACCTGATGATGGTGATAATCGCATATGGAGGAGAGATTCGATAGGTCAAGGTGGTATTGAAATGGTTGCTTTCATCGACGTTCATTGATTTTAGATTTGTCATTTGTGAGTAATATGTTTGATGCTTGCCAAACGTCATACCCTCTACGCAGTCGTTGACCTGTGGATAGTAATTGACAGGGCGTAAACTTCGCAGCTCCAAAGAAACTTGCGATGTGAGATAACTTTGAGAAAATGGTGACGGCAAGCGCGAAATGGCGGTGGCAACAAGAGTCGTGGCGATGGGGGGCAAGGCAACCGTATTGGATATCGTTTCAGAGCGCGGAGGAGGTCGAGTGAGAAATGGTAGCGGCAGCTACCTCTTGATCTCGTTAGTTTTCCTGCTTCTGCAAATGACACGTTTGGGAAAGGTCGCATCTACTTAATTTCATTAAAGCTGCCGCCTTGGCTGTGGCACAGTGGCCATGAAACCAATTCTTGGCGGGCAAGAGTTAATTTCACAACGAAACTTGTGATTTTGTTTTACAATGTAGCTGCAAAATAAGAAGTTTCTTCTCCGAAAACCTTTCCTTCAAATTGGCAAGGCACGAAAGAGTGACGGTGCCTATTAGTAGGACAACTTTAGAATGTAATTTGGTTTGGAAATTGAAAAATTATTCATCTTATCTTGTAGGCCTCACGGTTGCTGGTGAAGGTAACAATAACATTTTTGGCAAATGAAAAAGTATTTGAAAATCTACAATTTATATCGAGAATGAAAATAGAAATGTCATTCTCGCATTATCAACTGTCGCAGAAACATTACTCTGAAAGGAATTAAGACTGAACGGACAGTTCAATTATATACAAATATATCAAATAAATACCAATATGTACAAGCATATACACAAAATACAGAGTATATTTTAACAGCTTGCAGCATCGTAAATAAATGGCGAATAAAGTTTAGAAAATAATATATTTTCACGAAATGAAATTAAGTCTTTTCCATTTGGTCATTGAATTGTACTGAAAATTTAAGCAAAAACCATATTTATAGGTATACGATATATCTCTGTATTAAGTAATTCTTCCAAAAAACATTAAATAGCAATTCACGGCAAAAAGTTCCCAAAAATATTCATTTTATGTTTTTCAAAATTTGCAGACAATCATTATTACTGAATTATAAGTAGCAAATAAAACAAACGTTGTAAAATTAATATTTTTTGTATGTCAGTGTCCTTTATATAATATCAATGTACGATATTTAAAAAATAATAATAATTTTCAAATGTAATTTTTATTTTTAATTATTACAAAGTATTTTATATTTTTATCTGAAGATTTAAAAAAAATCAATGGCATTAAATTGTTTGTAAAATGTGTGACCGTGACGGATTCTCGCTATCCCACATCCGAATCAACGTCCACTGTACATCGATACTCTCGTGCCATCTCTCACGCTCCCGCTGTTAAATGAAGGTCCCGTTTTCGGAATTTATACAACACCGCGGCGCAAGCGAACTGGCAGACCAGGCGGGCGAGCGTGGCCCGTGAGAATCACCAGATTTACATAACCAGTCTCCTCCTCCTCCTTCTTCTTCTCCTTCTGCTCCTACGTCTTCACACCTTCGACGCGGCCCCGCCGCCCGCACACGCTGCACCGGGGCGCCCGCCGCGGTCTCTTGACAATTACGCCCCATTTACATATCGGCGTGTGTGTAGCTGTCTGCTGGATGTGCCCGGGCCCTGTGGCCCCGTTTCGGAGTGGCAGACGGTGTTGGGGATGTTGCCTGCCATGCGCCCGAGGCTTACTGTGACGTCACTGCCATGGTTGTTGTGCTCATATGTGTTCGTTGTGAAGGAATTGGATTTCCCGAGAAATGTAGTTGTTTATTTACAGTGCATTATTTTTTATATTTCATGTTTTCTTAGCGATACGGAATTCGAATCTTCAGAGCCGAATTTCTAGGCTGCAGTCTAGGGCGGCAAAGTTTTAGGGGCGGCAGTTTGGCAATTTATTCAAATTGAACCCGAATCTTCAAGTATGCAAAACATAGTCATTAGTATTAAAGTATAAAAATATGTTTAAAAAAGTGATCTCTGATCTCAAAAAACTAATTAATGCAGTTCGAAACCCATTTTATTTTTTCAACAAATCTTGAAAGACGGTAGAAGAAAACAAGCAGAATTAATATTATTATGTAATTTATTGTGTAAACCATTCAAATTGTAATTTTATCAAACCTAAATGAAAGCTTTTTCGTTTTAATATTTAAAAAAGATGAAAACAAGAATGACCTTTACCGTTTGTTGTATAAAACAAATAAATTATTCAACTACGAACAATAAAAGGGTCGGCAAATGAACTTTATCCTACAGACAGCACAGTCTTAAATCCGGCCCTGCAAATCCTCAAAATAGAAGGTTTTGAAATTTCAGAAATATCAATATTTTCTTATTTTGAATCCTTCAAGCCTATACAAATTTCTTCAATAAATCGACATTTTCGCTCTTTCTACTTGAACATTAAAGACAAACTACATAGATCCATACGAACTATTCTTTCGTATGATTGAGAACAGCCGCCTTCCTTTGAACAAAGGTACTTCATCAAGAATTGCACTAACCTTGGTTACACTCACCAACACCTTTAGAAACTGTATTTTCAACATCTGCTACAGTATACTTCCTTGCCATCAATACACTGTTAGTCGCCTCTGTTGAAGCATCGTCTTTCTCGGTCTCGATTTGCCGCCGCTCGCCTTCCAGCAGCTGCACCTGGGCGCGATCATAGTCCGTCCGCCTGCCGCAATTCGCCCCGCGTCCAATCGATTGCCAGCCGTATCAAATAGAACGGGCGGTTCACTGGCGCGTACGTTCCGGGCAGGCTTGCGTGTATTTAACCGGCCCAAGCCCGTAGAACCTGCTTTGCCTATCAGCATCGACCCACCTGTTCGATACTCTCCACGACTTCCCCACCAGCAACACTTTTAACCAACCACGTAAATGTACGAGGGTCACTCCAAAAGTAATCCAAAACATATTTTTAAACATTCAATTTATTTTCCATAGCTTTGATATTTTTACAGTATGTTGATCCATCCCTGAAAAACAAATAGGCACTTCTTCTCAAAATTTCCTTCTCTTTCTATTGCCTTACGTCACCTTTGAAGAAGGGCATGTACGAGTGTATCCACACGGTAGAAGCATTGGACAGAACGTCTGAGCCTCTGTTTAACATCTTTCACTAGTCATCTCCTGGATACTACGAGACAGAAACCTTTTTCAATTGCGGTTCTTTCAATATTTTGCCCATACTAGCTTCTGCTTTGCTCACTTTCATTGACAATTCTTTCCCGGTTACACTTTTGTCAGTCAAAATGAGGTCGTGAATTAGCTGCACATTGGCAGGAGAATGTGAAAAGCGCGGTCTGCCTCTGCGCGGGAGATACTGATGTGTACTGATAATGACGTACACTTGCCCTGATTTTCTAGGGATCCAATATTCTTTCAAATAAACATTTCACAGGAACTACGACTTTTTAAGGTCAACTTGATTGGCGTACAGGCCTTTATCACCAGGGAAATGATTTTTGAAAAGTAAATGCATCATTAAGTAGGTAGCATTTGGAAAATTATCTCAGATTCTACACCATTTGTCTAACTTCACAAATCATATAAAAAATTACTCCATTATTTTCAGCTATTATTTCCTTCATGAAACGATCATTTTTGAACATCCGATACTAAAAAAGGAAGGCATTATAAATGAAACTACCAGATTGAAATTTACTATGATATGCAACATTATAACGTTTGCATTGTACATTTTTCTGTTAGACAAATGAGAAATGTATGTCACGGTAAAAACATGTTATAGAAAAATATAGTAGTACGATATTCCGAAATTGAAAATTCTCTGTATTAATTCATGTGTATCGAATATGGAAATTCAGTCAATGACCCACATTATAAATAGCTATCAAACGTATTTTATCTTGACAGACTTCAGTTACGGTACCATTACCATAACATATTCTCTAATAATGATAATTTTCACAAAACGCATGTAAGATCATTAATTTTTAAAGCATGTAAAGCGACGGTGGATATTTTGGTAATTTTCTTCCTCCTACGTGAGCGATTAAAGCATACAAATGCTACAATTGACCTCACTTTCCGAATATAAACTTCCTCAATAATTGAACACATCGTTATGACCAGAAGTTTTCTACGAAATAGAGCATAGGGAAAATGCCTTTAAAATTTACTCGTTTTATTTTTTATAGCAGGTTATACCTGGTCTTCTTGGTTACTTTTTTGTATTTTTCGGCTATCTTTGTAGATGAACTTTTCAAGTCAACTCCTCACACTTGATTAATGAACGTGATGTCAGAATATTTCCAGCCGTAAATGTTAGTTTCTGATAAGTGGCAGTTATAGGTAACACGTGGGCATCTCTAATGCCAGACTTTTGACACTTATCCATTATTAATGTCAAGTTCCGGCAGGAATTTAATTTGTTTCAAATGAGGAAAACTGGAAGTTTTGTTTCTCAATTGAACTTGAACACATACCTCAAACTTTCCATAAACAAGTAATTTCGTTCTATTATTTAGAATTAAGTAATATATATATATATATATATATATATATATATATATATATATATATATATTTTACAGGAGAACATTTTCTGATGTTAATAACAATATTATTATTATTATCATCATTATTATTAAAATTATTATTATTATTATTATTATTATTATTATTGAGGTTTTAATGGTTTATAAGGCTACGATTTGTAGCTATTTTAACTTACTCAATGGAACCGATGTACACGAACGAGTTATTTTCATTCTCTAGGGTGTATTCTACGTGGTTAACTTAACCCTGGCTCCTAAAAGGTGACAGGATTTTCACCAAAACTGAAATTTCGGGGTCGATCTGGTGAGATTGCCTTTCAACTGATTTTTTTTAAATTTTAGATGATACGTCAAAACACGCGCTAAGCCAATTAAAATATTCTCAATAAAGTGTCTGAATATTTCTTTTTTTTTCGAAAAGAGCAAAAGAGTGAAAAGAGCAGAGAGCAATGATAATAATGGAACCGATGTTATTTTCATTGTATTCTCTGAATTTTCGAAATTTGAAAGTTGTTTAATCCTCTCGTACAACTCCGTATTTGAGAATGTAGATTTCTTGATTAAAGTATATTCTTCAAAATTAGATATTTAAATAAAGTATTTTTTTCACTTAAATTTTTGTGAAAATGTAAGTTGTTTTCGCGTACTACTAAGCCTACATACTAAGAAAATTACGTCAACAAGAACTTTTTAGAAACTGCTTGAATGTTTTGTAAAATTTTGTTCTCGAATAGCATAAAGTTTGTTTAATAATAGGGCATAGGTTTCATTTTCGTTAAATCCTCTGAAATTTCGAAAATTACAAAACTTAATATTTTAAACGATGTCTTACACTTTCAGTATTTAAGATACAGATTTCTTGTTCATGCAATCTATTTCTCAATATTAGACGTTCAGTTCTATTTGTGTTGACTTTTTGGAAATGTTATAAGTTTTTGACATATTTAACATAATTTTGAGATATAATATGCAATAATCACTTCAGTAGAAATTGATTATAATACAATAAACCCACTCTCGTGCTAGAACTTGAGATTTCAGTCACAGAGTTGGGTTTGCATCCCAGCCTGAGTAAACATTCTTGTTTCTTTAAACCTTTTGTATGTGTACAACAAACTTCATGCATTGTCAGAAAGCAATTTTCATAAAAAAAAAATTAAAATTTCTAAAAGTCCAGTTAAGAATTATTTTTCGATTTTCTGACGTTCTGGGTCGTTAGGACTTTTTGAAATAATAGTCTAGATTAGAAGTTGCAATATTACTAAATTACGTAATCGTTACACACTAAATTCCTACTTGTTACATAATCAAATTCGTAATCGTTACACAATAATTTCACAAAGGCTGTACACCACTATGGTGTAGTTCCTCTAGATTTTAAGGATGAATATATTGATTTTGAAAGGTTACCCTTCTCCAAAAGCCATCCAGAATTTGTTTCGACAGATTGGAGGTAAACCGTTGGCGTTTCGCAAGCAACGCTCTTGAACCAGATATGTTGTAACTTAGCGGCGCCTGCACTCTGATCGCCATGGCGCCACTAACCTAATGTGCGACCTAATCACCTGTTTGGCTGCCGCGCTGTCGTGTGGATTCCTCCTCTGGTATTCTTAGCCTCGTGGCGGTCACAATCGCCAGGGCATTATAACAGCCGCTTCTAGGAGCTATCACCGCCCCCATCTCAGAGCAGTTAACACGAGGACGGTGAGAAACGCAGAGTCGAGTCTTTGATCGTGTGACACCTAGAACTCCTAGAACAGTTGGCTCGAAATGTTTTTCTTTTCGTATCGGTATTTCTATTTGCATCGGTATTTTGTGCATTATTTTCACGAGTTTCAAATAATACACACATATTTTGAGTGAATGAATAATTCATAAATTCATTTTTAAGTCAGGAAATGATAAACTGTTATGGATATTAACACACATTTAATGATGTAAACAGTTTTTTCCAACAAACTATAATAACTGTAATAGCGGAAAAATGTGCAACCAACATCCGTCTTCTTGAAAAAAAAAAGACTTTTTTCTATGCCTCAACTGTTTTACGTGAACAATATTAAACAGTTTTGAACTATAAAATTACTTTTAGTAAAACATTTTAATAACCAGTACATTTTATTTTAATTATCAAAATATTTTGATAAATTTAATTTATTTGCACACTTTAAAAAAGTATAAGCTTTTCAAATTTAAAAACTTTGAAATTAACTCATTTGGGTATTGGCTCGGGAGATCCTTTGGAAAGTAGAACGTTTTTGCTGATTGTATTCATAAATTGAATTTTTCTGATTTCAAAACAATTAAGAGAAACCGTGCAAAAGGTCGGAGAGTCAGATGGTGGAAGAAAAGCGATGGAAGAGGAAGAACGGCAGGTTGAAGACAGAGGACGAAGATGGAAAACGGATGGTGAATTGCGAACGAAAGATAGACACAAACAAATTCTGGGCTGTGGACGTCAGCATGCGGAAAAGGAGAAATGGATAATGGAATACGGAAGTGCCCATTGTACAGATTGCCAAATCTGGGAAAAGAGAACGGAAGGCTGAGAAAGTTAAATGAAAAACAGAGATTGGGAGTTGAAAGGAGGAGGATAGAGAACAGACTTTGGGAAGGAAGAAACAACAGCAGAAGATGAATATCACGAAACAGACAAGGATAGTGAAAACGAGGACCGTACGAAAAAACAACAACAAAAACAAAAAACGCAGGTTTGGCCCCGCGGCGGAAATCGCTAAATCAGTAGTGCCGTAGTGATCTCGGACCGAGGGATCGCGAGTTCGAGACCCGCCTCGGACATTGTTATACGTGTTCGTCCTTTCAACCCCGATCATCACCATATCGTTTCATCCTCATGCCATAATGTTAAATACAATAGTGGTCGCCAAGAACGTAGTAGTTGATGTGACCTTAAATAACAAAAAAAAAACACGCAGCAGGAAAAATGAAGAACAAAGGATGGAAACGGAAATCACGGGACGAATTAAAGCGAACGTATGATGGAAAGCAAGTGACGAGCGACAGGCGACCTCTCCAAATGTGTCGCGGCGAGATCCAATTATGATAATTGACGTCGGTCCGGCAACTTTCTGGAGCAGAGACCCTGGGTGCAGGGGTCCGCCGAAGTTAACGGAACCCGGAGAGAGCTCCCGGAATTATCTCTCCGGCGCGGCGCGGCGCGGCGCGGCTCCTCGCCCGCTCTCGCTTCTTCAAGACGGTCGCCCGGGGATTCTTTACGGTTAACTTCCGTGAAGAGGTGTCAGCCTTCCATCATCCCAACGCCGCTCACCTTGTCGGAGGCCCCGGCCAACATGCCTGCGTGGGGCTTTTACGGTAGTGTGTGCATTGTGCTTAGCTTAAGCACATTGCTATTCTTCTGCGGAGCGTCTTTCTATTGTCCTGCCGTTGAATTACTATCGTGGGGCCATTAGCCTGCCAATCTTGGCCACCTTCGCCGGGTGGCGTTATTGTTCGTTTTGCGGCTTGCCTGTTGTTGTTGGGTGTTCCTTTTGTTGCAATCGTGCTAAGTTTTCTCTGGATATATGGAGTATGTAATGAGGCTAGTGCTAAGAGGATGCGTTAACTTGAAGTTGAGGTGACTACTTGTCGTTAAGGATCAATTCACACGCTTCTGTTAAGCCGATTTATAAATTGATGCATATTCTTCCACAGCAATAGAGAATGAGAAAGCTGCATAAAGAATAGTAGCACGCCCAAAGCATTAACAAATAACGTTAGTGAAACTTCATTTGAGAATACTCTGAATATACCTGTTGACCATTCACGATCTACTATTTGAAGTCGTCCATCACTAATAGCAATAAAAACGTGACATAAAAATGTAGAAGTGCGTTCTAAAATCCACCTTGTGAAGGCATTTATAAAAAAATTAGTACCACATAACGTATGGAATTGTCGATCTGTATTGCAAGTGATGGAAAGAAGATATAAAGAAATAAAAATAAGTATAAATTGAAACAATGAGGAATTTCATCATTATTTCCCAAAATAGGTTTAAAACTGCTAACATGTTAGCCTTTAAGCATACATTGGTGAATTATTTTCTTCTCGTTCACGTAAATGTTCTTTTTATAACAAAATCACAACAGTTTATCATAATATATGTCATTTGAACGTTGTAATATCCTTCAACACAAAACTGAGTATTTTTATATTCCAAAGAGTATTTAACAGACCGTAAACCTCTATAAGTACAATCCAATGAAGCTCTCTAAGAACCTGAACACAACACGAATTGAAAGCTGATTTACAAGCTCTTACGTTTATCTCACAGTTTCCTCAGCCTCTTTCCAGGAACTAGTTAGTCGTTGATTGACATGGCTGACGCCAGCTTCCTGGCCCTGATACTCCAACATGCATGAGGCAATCATAATCGTCCAATAAAGAGGAAATCTTTGTTTCGTGTACTCAATTCGTAACGATTCGGATGTTTCGTGTTCATAATTTGAACGTATTCTAAAGGGGATAAAAATTCTTAAATGGAAAGTACAAAACATTACACTGAAATTGTTGTTGTAGTGTACTTTTCGTTTTACGAATAGGTATAATACGTAATGAGATATATAAAAAGAGTATGTAAGAATCTTGTGTAGTTGCAAAGTTTGGAAGATGGAAATCGAAGATTCACTTGACAAAGAAGTAACTCATCGCTTTCCATCTACGAGTAATACAAATCCAACTAAGAGCGACAGAAGTCATAATGTCTCAAAACGCTCGGGATTCTATGAATTACTTAGCAACGCCTTAACATAATGAAAACTATCCTATTGAGGTTTATTGAATTTAGAATTCACTTACATTAGATTTCACACTCATATGGTAATGCAACAGCACAACACGACTAACTGAAAAGTAGCCACCTAAGCACGTGAGAAAGAAAAAATGTGATCTACTGGCATGATCTTTATGGATCAATTTCAAACCTTAGACCACGCGTGCATGCATCCTGCATTTACCGGGGCTCAATTTCATGATATCGGTAGCAGGTGCATGCAAGTTTTATTAAGGGATTAGCATTTTGCTAGATCCTATTTTTATCCCACAGGGTTGTTAGCCCTGGAGATATGGAGGATAAGGTGATGATGATGATGATGATGATGATGATGAGAGGTGAAAGGACGCTACACACACACAATTACGAGCACACCCATGCCCGAAGCGGGACTTCCATCCGAGATGGCCACGACACTACTGCTCTAGTGATCTCGGCTATCCGGACCGGCACTATTTCTATTATTATTATTATTATTATTATTATTATTATTACTATTATTATTATTATTATCATTAATACTATAAAATATCCACTGGATCGCCAACTCGGCTGTAGGCTCCTTTTTTCCTTCCGGGCCCGTAACTCGGCCGAAGCCCTTCCTATCTTTCGGGAGGAGGCTGAACTTCCCTCGTCTCGCGCTAATGAAGACGCCTGGAGCCGGCCCTCCGCCGCGTGCGAACAGCGGCGGTGCGGCGCGGCGCGGCGCGGCGCGGCGCGGCGCGGCGCGGCGCGGCGCGAGTGGTGCGGTGGTGCGGTGGTGGGCATACGCGATGAGGCGGCACCGGAGCGTAGAGCCGCTCGATTAGCCGCGCGAGCGCCGCTTCCGGTGCGGGCGCAGGCGGCGGCGCGCTATGGGGCGGATTGGGGACGAGGTGGGCAAAAAGGCTCTCCTGAACAACGAAAACACATTCGATTGATTGATCGGGGTTTCGGGGGGCGTCAACTGCTAAGGTCATTAGTTCTGAGAGTGCAGTTTTGGTTTCTATCGCGGGAGGTGGCGGTTAACTCCCCCCTTGGGGTGGTAAGATCCGGTGCCGACCTACAAGTCGTCTCGCGTATTTTATAACCTAAATGTTTACTGAAAAATGCTCATTGGGTTCTTCAAAATATCTCGTGTTGGCGAACCTTCTGCAACACAACATGCACACAAATATTAAAAGACAATCCGTCCTCTTACAAGTGTTGGTTTTTAAGTTTGCAACATTAAACACTGAACGCTTTCCTTTTCTTGGGCGCTTGTATCGTGTAAATGGGTTCCGTTTAGAATTTTGCCCGCCTTCTGCCTCTTCCAAACCACCGTGCGGCGTGGACAGCGGAATGAAGGCGCAATTAGGGCGGCCCGAGGCCTTGTCCTCCGCCGCAACAACTTAATCCCGTCCCGACGACGCCCCCGCCCCGCCACGCAACGACGCGCTGCCTTCCGCCCCCGCCCCCGCTCCCGCACCCACCGCTCCGCTCGCGTCGCGTCTCGCGGCGCCCTGCAGCCGCTCGGCTGTGCTCCCTTCGCTGGCGCGGTAGCCCAGACGCCTGAGGATGGAGAGTGACTGTAGGGTGCAAAGATAGAGGGATAAAGGGAGAGGATAGGAATATTGGAGGAGAAGAGTGAGAGGGAGTAGGTGAGAGTGAGAGGGAGTGAATGAGAGTGAGGAGGAGTGGATGAGGGAGTGAGGAGGAGTGGATGAGAGTGAGGGGGAATAGATGAGGGAGTGAGGGGGAGTAGATGAGAGAGTGAGGGGGGTGGATTAGAGAGTGAGGGGGAGTGGAGAAGTGTAAGGGGGAGTGGATAAGAAAGTGAGAGAGAAGAATCACTTACCGTGACTGCTGGATAAGGAACTGATTCAGTGTCAGTCTGAATTTAATCGAGAAAAGCAGCCTAAGACCAGCCGACTTATGATATTGGTTTCTCATCTAGGCTTCTTAGCTGTGACCAATATCTCCTACCGTATTTGAATTTCCGCATCTGTTGAGCTTCACAGTCATTTAGGAGTCAATTTACCATGTCTGTCTGTCCTCACAGTATACTACAGTGAGTCAGAACCTTAGTAATTTATTTTGTCAACCAGTTCCATACATTTCGCTGTTAACTATCATCTATATCTCATGCCATTCCCTGATTCGTTGACTAAATTCATTAAAATTCAAAAAACTGTATTAATGAACATATGATTTTAAAAAATATCACTTATCATTAGAAGCTGTTTATTTGCATATTACTCTTTCCTTTTTCATACCTCATTTCCACTTTCATACCATATTTTCGGACCTTAAATACCACACGATATTACTAAAAAAACTGTTTCCAAGACGAACTCAAGGTCAACACAGCAACAATCGATTTTCAGATAATGTTTTCTTGATTTCACCCTTCCAAAAACATTGTATTTCGTGTGAAACAACCTCCATGTTCTACCAGTGATAACGGGGCCGTATGTCACACCGCTCGGAACGAGCCAGATTCTCGGGTGGCGCCAGTCGGCTGGACGTCGGCAGTCGTTGCGCCGGCGCCCGAGCCACCCCCCACGACCGTCCCGCTTTCCCAACGCGGCGATTTAGATAATACGCACTGAATTTTCCCAGTGCCATTTCCGAGGGCAAACATCTTTAGCGGTCTACTTAGGGCCCATTATATCGATCGCTCGGACGACGTTAGAGGTGGTCGAGATTCTTATCTTGAGCGTTCATTTGCGTCGGGAAAAAGTTCGACAACTTGTAAATAAATCTATCACTTGACAATGAATCTCTCACCCCAGCGGTTGCCGTATGTTCATTATTTGAGTGAATGATTCGTTTTCTTTAAAATTATTTTGTTCACAATTTTAAAAATGAAAATATTAAGCATGCAAAAAAGTCTAAAGATATTTTGAATTTATTTATTTTCGTAAAAAGGTAGTAAAACTGTATGTGATGTTTGAGAATAAGTAATATCTTCGCACGATATATTTATGAATGATGTGGTTCTGAGTTGTATAGTACTTGGTTTCAATCTCAAAATTAAAGCTTACTCTCAATTGTTTCCAAAAAGGTTTTTCAAACTAGAGCGTACAAACCAAAAATTTTCAAATATTTAAAACCATGTGAAAACCCTTTGTATCCGAATAGCTTTATTGCAATGCAGACAATTCTGATAATAAAATTAGGTCAAATTTCAACAAGTAGTATTTTATTTGATGTATCTTACTCCCTATCCTTTTTCACTATTTTCTGTAAATAAAACTGACACCTCTACATATTTACCGTTTTCGATATTGTATTACATTTAATGCATTATGCCGGAAGTGCTCGAACAATGTCTAGTTCCATTTTTAGTATAATAATAATTAACAATAATAATAATAATAATAATAATAAGAAGAAGAAGAAGAAGAAGAGAGACTGAACTTCTGATGCTACTTAACATGAAATGTGAGACACACAAAATGTTAAAGAAATTGTAGAGAGACAAACCACTCCATGGAAAATATTTAAAACGAATGGACAGGGTACAGATAAATAAAGATCGGTCATTTACGTGGCTTAAAAGAGGAAGAAAGAAGCCAGAATCGGAAGAACTTGTAATAGCTGCCCAAGATCAAGCCTTGAGAACACGACATTATGATGATGCGGTTCTTAAACTTTCCCTAGAAGATAAATGCCGCATTTTCCAGGAACACGTAGAAACCATTGATCATATTGTCTCAACTTGTCCAATCCTTGCAAAGACAGAATACTTGAAAAGACACGATAGGGTGTGTAGCTACCTCCATTGGCAGCTCTGTACCGCCGGTGACGTCTGTTGGATTGTGTACGATATTGTACAACGAAAATTTTAACTGATCGCACGATAGTGGGAAAGAAACCGGATATAGTTATAAGGGATTTGGAGAAAAAATTGTGTCTACTTGTAGACTTTGCTGTGCCATGCGATCAAAACATCGTAACCAAAGAGGCAAAGAAATGTCTTAAATACAAGAGTTTGGAAATCGAGATCAGCCGAATGTGGGGCGGAAAAGCACAGGTCGTACCGATAGTCATCGGTGCTCTGAGATTTCTTCCTTTCTTCTTGTGTAAGAACTTGACTTAACTCCCAGGTAATGCAAAAGACTGGGAAGCGCAAGAAATTGCTTTATTTGGAACAGCCCACATTTTGCGCAAAGTATTGTAGAGGCACCTATAGTTCCCATATCTACTCATTAGGAAGCTGGTTGCAACCCAGAGTAGACTTTATGATCAACCGACACATAACATCTCTAGTCGTGAATTAGAGGAAGAATAATAATAATAATAATAATAATAATAGCATAATGAAAGAAGATCAAAGTATTTTCTTCATTGAGGTGAAAGGTCTTCAATAATCGGACACAATATTTATATTCGGAAAATATTTAAGATTCTTCCGCTTATTACACAAAATGGGTCTTTTCATTCTTGACCAACATAGTGCATAAATACATCTTTCGTGTGAGAGAAAGGTCGATATTCCTATCTATATGGCTAAATTATGACTGCCTTTAATAGTTTCTTTGAAGTAAATGTACCATGTAACCCCTCTACTGACCACACATTTTAGTATGTTATACAATAATGACTTTTCAAGATATTCTTTCTAAGAAAATATCCGTAGATCTTTTGAGGGAAGTAGTAGTAATAACATAACGTTCTTGGACGATGTTATTCTCTCTAAGTGACCATTGTTTGAAATTTACGGATTCGATAAAATTCAAACGCTTTCCATGAATTGGAGCAACGTAATGCGTTTTGGTAAAAATCAAGAGCAAATATTGTATCGTATTGAAATGGAACGATCAAGATTCTCGTACGTGTTGCTCGTTTTCGGTGTCAGTTGATCGCTTCTTTGTAATCAATCTACCATTAACACTCATAGGTGTCATTAAAGTACTTTATCGATGAAGATACAATAATGACTGTGATTTTGTAATAAACGGATACGGATATTTGAACGGAATAATACCATTACGAATAGGAAAACTTCTCACAAAAGTTACCAATTTTTGTATTGAAGTTGGTATCCTTATTTATAGTGAAAGATCATTATCTTCTTGCACTGAATTAAAATGATTCATATTTTATTAGACTTTACTGAGAAAATTCCGGATTACTGCATTAATGGAACAAAATACGAGTATATGAAGGTTCGCAATGCCACAGATAATAATTTCAATAAATCAATAAAATTAACAATTGACCGTCAGCAGATGCGCATCCAGGAGAAAGTGGGGGGGAGAGGGGAAGCTCCAGGGGCTTCATGTCCTCCTGAGAAATCTGTAACACACATTCAAGATTTTAATGTGTATAACTTTTTATTTTCTCGCTACGGAGTAGAGAGAAAAAATTGGATAAATCCAGATAAATGTAGAAAAAATCCTCTAACACATGTTGTACCCAGAAACCATGTTTTGTGGGTCCTTGATAACGAAAAATCGAATAAAGGCAAAATGTTCGTCCGTCCGTCCGTCCGTCCGTCCGTCCGTCCGTCCCTCCGTCCGTCCGTCTGTCCGTCCGTCCGTCCGTCCGTTCGTCTGTCTATCTGCCTGCTCGTCTCTTTGTCCATCCGTCTGTGAACAACGCTAGTGACTAAACCGTTCAGCCGATTTTCTCGAAAATTGATATTCCTCAATTGAACACGGTGATGTCACAGCCCCTTGAATTTGAAATCGCTATTTTAATTTTGGGAGGTATTTTACATGGGACATTTTCCATATTTTCAATCAATAACTTAAAACGGACAATTTGAATCTCATTGGCTACACATTCCGAATTCGTCGGCAAGTATTCGCCCTTCGGCTTCTGCGAACAAAGAAAACTTCCTTATGTCCAGCCTAAGCAACATTTCCAACGCAAGGATACCCGTTCATCATTTACTCACAGATCACTGACAAAGCTACTTGACTGACCAAGGGAATCTGGTACTAGTAGACTGTGTGTAGATAATACACGAGGTACTAGTTTTGCATCAGTGCCACCTACTCATCTGAGGGAGTGGGGATGGCAGCCGACCCAGGTGTAAATGGTTCTTGTCTCGCACGTAAGTTCCTCCCACCAGGGGGACGGACTTCGACCTCGGGGCAGCCAGGAATGACACGATATGAAAATAAAATAAAGCTTGAGTGAAAAGCCAATCACAAGGATAAAACGGCCCATGTCTACTTTGGACTCACACCTGCGACCCCACGTACCGCAGGCTGATTCTAGCTGTTTTGACAAAACGACCGTACGTAGAAGCCGACTACTATGAATTTATTTCTATTTTATTAAATACTTGCGTTCGTCGAATTCGACGACAAAGGAGCTCTGGGAATACTTGAATGCCAGATTAAACCCATGAGAAGCTCGTTTCATTACCAAAAATAACTCCAGAGAAAGAAGTTAAAATAGTGAGTATATGCGCTTCCTTACAATAATCCTTCCGTCCTCGCAGTGCTTACCAAAATAATGCCTTTAATTTGCTGACCTACGGAGGATCGTCTTTACATCATTGGCACGTTAAATAAGCTTATAGGTTATTGACACTAAATTTTACCCTTTCTTAATTATTTGAACTTGTATTCCAGAGCGAATAAACAGACAACGGAACTTATTTTATGTTAATCAATTATCATAAATATTTTTAAAACATGAATAACCAGATAGCTCGACTTATCACAGGAGCGTTGATATTTGTATGCAATTTACTTCGTATTCGTTAATTACCGGTCATTACTCAGCAACCGAATTTATCGTATTACCCATTAATGAAGAAAATAATCTTGTACTTTTATCTCATTTTCACAATACCACATTATTCAGTGGGGTCAAATTCACTTTCCATGTCATGAGACTTATTGCTATTTAGCAATCACACTTCAAACTAAAATACCAATTCTACGTTCTAGTAAAACGAATATTTTATATCTTACGAAATAAGGAAGTTATTGGAGTTTTAATTTTAATGCCGATATTAAATGTGAGTAAAGATTAATGAAAAAATATAATGACAAACGTAGAATTAATAAGACAATGATGATAGATTAGATAAACTAAGTTTCGTTTTAAGATAATCTATCAGAGGGATTTTAAAACGTCTTAAAGAAAAACATTATTACTAGAGTGGGCAGGGTTTAAAATGACTTACCGATTCCATTCAAATTGATAGAGAAAAGAGCTTTCTTCTAAACATTTTAAAAATACAAATTCTTAGTTATCCGCCATTTAATTTTATACAAAAATACTATTATCCGATAGTAGTGAAATAGAGGAAATTGGAATTTTGTAAGAAACAACTTCTGAAATCTGAAAAAAACAACCTCATAACTCATTAAATTGAAAGTATTTTCTTACTTCTTGAATAGAAAATTAGGATTATTATATTTCGCGATTTCTAATTATCCGAGCGTACAATGTTTTAGATGGTCATCACAAGAAAAAAAAGCGAAAACAAAAGACTCTCCGAGACCAACCAACAGCCTCGTAACGCCGCAACGAGGCCGATCCTGCGCTCACATTGATGGCGCCCTGTAGCGGCGGCGGGTTCTATCGAGAACATTCCACGCGAGGTGCACAAGACACGCTCGGACAAGCGCGCAGCGCCCCGGCAGGTGCAGCGCGAATGTAGGTGAAGCACAATTAAAGCGGCATTGTCGCGATTAAATCGTGATCGCACGTGGGATTGGCGGCCTTGAACATGAGCTCCGGCGACCCGCGCCATGTAATTTCCCATGCTCCGGACCGAGGGTTCCGTGGTTGCTCTCCCGCCGTCCCGCCCTCTTGATCCGCTCCTAGAGCTCAGGACTCCTCGTTCGATTCCCAGCGCTTCACTGGGCCCCGGCTGGGATTTCTCCCACTTTCTTTAACCCGCGACCGCTGAGGAGAATTCTGTTTAACTTACGTGGGGTGCATGTGAACAGGGTGAGAACTGAGGAGGAAGGGATGGTCGTGATTGCCCGTCGTCTAGAATATTGGATACCTGCAGCTGGAAAAGTATTATTGGTTTCCTGTCAGCGACATACTTTATCGCCATCAATTTCTAGGTGCCCAATTTCAGACATTCATTTTGTAATGTTCATATCAAGGGGTTCAAATCAAGAAAATTGGAAAAGAAACATTCGTTAAATACGGGGATATTTATTGGCCGAATTTGGTTGAGAATCTGGCCTGTTTTCTAGGTAACAGAAAGAGACCTCATGAGTTAATATTATTTGAATCCAGGAACCCATATCCCATTGTAAGATCTGTATTTACTGTAAATACATTTTTTGTGAAAGATTACTTCTTTTTACCTATCTATACATCATTGTAGAATTCACGACCATGGTGTAGAGTTAGGAAATGTTGATCAGTAGATTTTGTCCGGGTCGATTAAAAATATGAAAACATTAGTTTGCCGGCGTTTCGGAATATTATTTTTCCGTCCTCAGGGCTGGTGTAAAGACATAAAGAAAGCATTATAAATAATAATAATAATAATAATAATAATAATAATAATTTTATTTCCTTCCAAGTGGAATGTTGTTCAGTGGCAAGTTACAAATAGAATAATCTTAGACAATATTTTAAATGTAATACAATAGTAAAACAAGATGATCATAGATACCCTATAGATTATAAATTTACAACATGATATACAATAAAGGGTTGTTAATTTGTGTAGGGCATATTCATAGTGTTGTTGTCTTCACGTTTTTTGCACCAGCCCTGAGGATGGAAACATAATTTTTCGGAACGTCAGCAAACTAATGTTTTCATATTACCAACTCACTCCGACCAAATCCCGTAATCGATATTTCCTAATATCCACATATTTTTGCTCTAGAATCAAAAAACCGTACTTAAGCGTTTTTCCAAATCGCAGCCTCTTCTCATCCAGTGCAGTGCACTCTCACGGGGCGAGGGGTGGGGAGGGCTCAATCGATCTGCGCCGAAATCACGCCGTCGATCGCGGGACACGCCGCCGCGCTGCCGCCTGCCGATCGCCTCCGCAGGTTCTCAGCGGCTCCCAGCGATTCACTTGCCTGCGCCCATAACACTTACTGCCTCCGTGCGACCTCCGGGCGGCCGCCGCGATAGCTACAAGCCCCGCGCGCCTCCGGTCGTGCGGGGGAGGCGCTGGGCGGCGGAGGTGGAGGCGGGGGCGTAGGCGGGGACGGAGGCGGGGCGGAGGCGGGGACGGAGGCGGGGTTGGAAGCGGGGGCGGAAGCGGAGGAGGGGGCGGAGGCGGGGGTGGAGGCGGGGACGGATGTGGAGGCGGGGGCGGCGGCGGGGGCGGCGGCGGGGGCGGGGGCGGCGGCGGGGACGGAGGCGGGGCGGAAGCGGTGGCGGAAGCGGGGGAGGGGGCGGAGGCGGGGGTGGAGGCGGAGGTGGAGGCGGATGTGGAGGCGGGGGCGGGGACGGAGACGGAGGTGGAGGAGATGGCGGTAACGGTGGCGGGAATGTATAGTGGTTGGCGGTGGTGGGTAGAGTTTGGAGGAAAATGTGGAATCAAACCGCTAAATCTGGACATACGTACGGCAAAAGCACTAGTAGTGGCCACTTCAAAGACAAAATCTGAAAAAAATGAAAGTTCTCATTTGATTGAAACTTACAGATCGAGGAGCTTCTGGCGGTGAAATGTATGTAGACCATAATTTATTTTTTTCTCTTCGTATATTACAGAAGAATAAGTTAAAATTATCCTAATAATGGCATTGCAATAATGTGTCAAATCTGCGTTTATTTGCCATTAAACATCTTGAAAGAGTAGAATATTATGTGGACATTACTGAGTCTAGAACCTGACCACAATAAAAATGTTGCAAATTTCAAGTAGCCACTCCTGCTTCAAAATTGGAGTTTCGAAATTAAATAAATATACAAATAAGTAAATAAGTCATTTAAAAAATGAAAATTGGTCATTTGTACGCATGATGTCAATTCAGAAAGATGTATGCTATCATTCCTTGAGTTTCAATTAACGAATTTTGATTGTATCCCAAGAACTGAAAAAAGAAATTGAGAAAGCTTGTTAAATACAACCATTGCTAGTGCTTTTACGCCATGCAATGAAAACAGTAAAAATATTACTAAATATTTCTGGGTATCTCAAAGACGTCCATGATTATTTTGGAACTTTCACCTGAAGTTCCTCCAGAAGGTGTTCTCCAACTGCACGTAGCTGAAGGAGTTTCACATTACTTGCCGTGCTTTCAAATAAACCCAAAGGGATTTTCTACTCAATAACCAGTTTACTCTCCAAAGGCTTTTCTACAAAACATTAATTTACATAGCACAACTCAACAACGACATGCACTTCTAGATCTTTACAAGTATAATCTCTCTCAATCAAGAGATTGGCCACTGGAAGTTCTATAAATTCAGCACTTACGGACCAATATTACATTTTTTTCATGAACTTTCTACATGGGGCACAACAATAGTTTAAAATGTTTTTGACATAACTAATTCGAAAAATTAAATTTAAATATATATTTAATACATAATTTTACTTATATATAATTCATAAAAATTTGGTGAGTGTTATGATCGCTAAAATTTTCTAAAATACAGCTTTGAAAACTATATATAAGAATATAAAAAAAAATTTAAATACGAATATGGACTTTAATAATGAGGGTTGTGACAAAGACGATGATTGTGGAAGTGAATTTATGAATCATTATATTTATCAATCAACTTACATTTATAGTTTCATAAATCTAAGTTGACGAAGATGTCTTCCATTATTTCGCCCTTCAATGACATCAACACCACCACGTCAGCATTCTCACAATTTCTGGTAATAGTGGCGGCGCAGACGATGGATTTCGCGGTTTGCGCAGTTGACAGCGGAGATGGTGGTTGTAGTAGTTAGTAGTTCTACTGGAGGGTAAGTGGCGATGGTGATAGTGCTGCCTTGATGAACCGCAGATGCGCATAAGGGAGGTGGCCAAGTCGGCAGAGGTAGTGATAGTGTTGGGGTGAATTGCCCACACAAATTAAGTTCGACGAAACTAGGCCGGGGTAATGGCGATGGTGGAAAAATTGGCAATGATCGAGATGAAAAACATGGAAGCGACACTGACAGCGCGTGTTATCGGAGTGGTAACGGTGACGGCGGGGGTGATGGTCAAACTGTGGAGGCTGAATTGGTGGTGACAGTGAAAACTAGTGGTGCTATAGAATGGCACTGACTTTTCCGTATTAGTTTTCTAATTCCTTTGGCTTTGGCTATCTATTCGGACTTGACACATAACTCTTGCCAGCTGCCATCTATCGCCGCTCAAAGTACTTTTTTGACATTTTCTGAATTTTCCGGTTTCCTAATAGTAAAACGGAAATGTTATTTTAAGAACATTAAAAACTAGTAAAACCTCGTCCTAAGAGGCAAATTTCTTTGGAAAATTGTGAGCTGTTTTTAAGAAATTGGCGTTTAAACGCTTCTATAAATTCGAAATTTGAATCTCTTTTTCACAGAAAAGTTTTTAGTTTTTGAAAAGCTTTAATTGAATTCATTTAAAGATCTTTAACTCACAAATAAAATAGTGTTTACAAATTGCTGGAAAGGTGCATATTAACGGCCTGAGATCTTTCAATAAATTTCATTTTTGTAATTTTTGAAAAAAGAAAAAAATTCCCCAAAATGAACTTTACTTCATATTAAAGACCGCAATTATAGCTATCCGTTCCAAAAGTTTGAAGAAAAGATTCGGAGCCTTTTTTGAGAAAATGGCGACTGAAAATGCGGAATTTGGAGCTAGTTTTTCAAAATCTCAGCGCCTCCAAAATTCCTACGTAAGGTTTAGGCAGTAATCGTGTTCACTGACGGACAGACGGACTGACACACACGGACGGACGTTTTGAAAAAAGCACGTTTTCGGTATCAGATGACCCCAAACGTGTTTTTCCGTTGAAATCTCGAAGTCAATCTTCCGCAGCATTACATAACTTTCCCTACACTACGCGTGTTATTTCGTATATACGTATGTATACGGGAAAGTAAAAGTGACAACCGCTTTCAGGTGTGGTGACTATAGAAAGAACAATGTTGATGATAACATGACGATGATAAAATTTGTGACAGAAAGGACATGGTATCGCAGATAATAGAAAGTTCTTCGGTAATTACGGTCGTATCGGTAATGCAGTGTAAGATGATAAATGAAAATGGTGATGCAGTTGGCTGTGGAGTATTCCCCATTATGAAGAAGCTGTTAAAAGCACGGTGGAGATCGCGATGACTAAGGCAATGTGAAGTTTTTCGAAATTATATTGTTTATAGTGGTGTCGACCCAAATGACGTTTTATTCTCCGGCGGCATCTTCAATGCGAGAGTGTATTGTCTGACCGGATGGTCCTAGTGTTCAAGTCCGCCAATGGTAGATTTAACATCCTAGATTCACAACTAGGTCAAATTCAGCCACTGGCTGGATGAGAATGCTAGCGTTCGGCTACTCTTCGGTAGTTTTTCTGCGGTTTCTCTTATCAATATGAGAGGAATGCCGAAGCAGTACTTTAACGAACGGGGCACGTATCGCGTCATCATTCCTCTCTCATCCGTGCCGTCTTCCCGCACCTTACACACACACACACACACAAACACACACACACACACACACACACACACACACCTCGCACCTTGCACACACACACACACACACAGACCCCCTCCTCGCACCTTACACACACAGACACACATAGACACACAGACACACACATACACACAGACACACACATACACACAGACACCACAGACACACACAAACACACACAGACACACACATTTACATTACATTTACACATTCTACACTACTGCACATGTCAGGAGACCAGTCGGGAGCTTAAGAGCTTGTCATGGCAGGGCCGTTACCCCACAGGCGGAAATAACTGAAGAAGGGAAACCAACGCAATCCGGCTAGTAGGTTCGCCCTGGATCTCACGGTTTTGCAAGCGGAGATTCGCGATCTTCTCGTGATATATTATTCACTACAAGTACGGAGCGAATGACAATAGCAGTTAACGCACCCAGAATTGCGAAATAATTCACTGCAAGGAAACAAGGTATGCGGCTTTGAATCGGAGGAGACAAACTGGTCTTCACTTTTGAGTTTTGGTGGCAATGGAGAAGACAAAGCGTTATGTGCTAATAAACAATCCGCCAGGATCGTTACTTCAATAAGGTAACGCAAGAGTGACGATGTAATTTGCAAACGAAGAAGGATATTATTGGGGAAGTGTTACATAATTTCAAAGTGGTGCCTATTACCTTCGATTTTCTGTTTCCTTTTTATTGGATTATTTTTTACAAATATTAAGTACATTATATGGTTCTCTGTGAGTGATTGATGGAATTGATGGAATTTAAAACATTGCAAACTATAATATTTTCGCAGGAGATCGTTTAGAGGAGCTATCCATCGTTCTAAGACGAGTAAAAAGTATTATTGATAGATAATTTCGTGTTTTCCGTCGCACCAACTACTATGGTCTCTACTACAATAAGTATAATGTATGAAATTATTATGGAAGATGACGGCGATTTTCCCTTGCTGGATGGTGAGATTCGGTGCCAACATGCACATTGGCTCGCGGGATTTTCCCTAACCAGGTATCTTCCATCAGTGGGGCACCGCTCCAGCCGGAACAAACTGGGGGGTGGGGATAGGATGAGGAAGAGGCAGGGAAGAGCGCTCCTTCGTTCACTAACGCAGTTGCCTTAGTGGTGTCGTTCACCAACTACTAAGGAAAACTTGCCAACTGAGAGTTACATTTGTATTAATTCTAATAGTTTCTTTCACCGACAAATTTCACAGGCATTTCTACAATCACATTAAATATCGTAGAACTGAATACTGGCATAGATATTACATTAAATTTATACATTAAATTTCGAAAGTTTGGTAAGACTGTCGTCGACACGATCCACAAATCTACAAAAAAATGTAGAACGGTATGAAAATTTTATTCACATCACAGATATTGTTGTTACATTAAGTGAAGTTTGGGGTACAGTTAAACAAATTAATGTGACTAGTAATAGTTTTGTTAATAATAATAATAGTTAATAATAATTTGACTAGTAATATTTGTTATTTTTAATTTTTATGAGTTGTAATGAAGGATGAAGGGCCGGAACAAAAGAATATTAAACATAATTAATTTTTTTATTTTATTTTCATGTTTCATTGTTTAAAATGTCTCACGAAATGGTGGACCTCTGAAGTGCTGAGAATATTGATTTACTTACCTTTGTAGTTCATTTATTTTATTACATTTTTTTCTTTATCAGTTTCGGTTGTCTGGTGATCTATGATAAATGAAGATATTGTAGATAACTATATCTCTTCTTATTTTGGGGATATATAGGACGGTTTAATAAGAAATGTTGTTTGAAAATTAGTGGGTACAATACCCATTTGATATTGTTTTGTCATCAGAAGATATTTTATGATTCCTTTCTTTCCTGCACGTGCATACATACTACAAAGGCATGGTTCCGAAATAATTGTCGAATGTGACATTCGTTTTTATGTAAACTGACAAACGCACATTCACTAGAAGTATTTCAGTTCCGAAGAAGATGCCCTGTAATACATTAACATCAAATTATAAGAAACTTATTTCAAGTTTGTAATCAAGAACGCGGAAGTAAAAAGAAAGACCTCGAAACCAACAACTCTAACAACCTCAATGCACCTTGAACCACGCATGCTACCCAACGCCCAAAACGGAGGCATCGGAGCAGAAATGTTCGAGTTGTCCTTAGATAACGATCGACGGCGGGCCTTCTCAAATAACCGAGCAAATTATCTAGTACACGACCGACCGTCGCTTCTAGGTATGCCGACATCACCTCCTCGAACTAGTTCTCTACCGGCACACTCGTACGCACGTACACGCGAAAAAAACAACAACCGAAAAAAAGGAAAAAACGAAATCCGCAGAGAGCGAGTATGCTCGTTGTTTCCGAGCCCTGGTAACGCCAATTAAAGTAAATTGCGCATGTCGGCTATTTCGAGCAATTAAAGAACGATTTGTTGAGTGAGGATGGAAAAAAGGAAAAAAAAACACGTAACAAAAATAAAAATAAGATAAAGAGTGAAAAACGATTCGCATCGCTCGGTACGAGTAAAAACTAGATATGCGGTCGGGCACGTAGCTCAGGCACGTAGAGAAGGAAGAAGACGAGCACGTCTCGAGAATGCTCTGCCTATTCACTTTCACTCCGTGATACAGTTTAAACAAGAGACGAGCGCAGGCGGTGAGGGTGGGGGCGAGGTGGAGGCGATGCTCAGCTGTTTTTGCGGCTCCCCGCCGTGTTCCCGAGCCTCTTAACGACGCCTTAATAACAAAAGCAGCGCGCGCTCCGTAATTGTGCCCGCCTTAAATAACAGTTAGTAACTCATAGCGCCGGATAAACGTGGGTGATTAGCCGAAATTATAAACACTTTAAAATGTTCAAAAAGGTCGAATCAAAGGAGATCTCTCACGGGCTTGGCCCAGTACTGGGTGGTCTCAGCTACACTGAATAACACCTCATTCTGGACCTTGATAGCGAGCTTTGTGTGTTCTAACTATATTATTATTTCTCGGAGAATATTAGAGATTTCTGAAAAATAGGAACTTACATGGTAATTGTTCAAGGCATATAAACGACTATTTTTGTAAGGAACAACTAAATGTAAGATAGGAAAGTGTGAATGAAAATAAATATTTTGAGGTATTATTTAAGATTCTTCTCACTGCAATATTTTTTCACATATGCAATGTTTTACAATGTTCCTTGTAATGTTTTTATGCATTTTTTGTTTTTATAAAGTATGTAGTATGTTACGTAAATATTATAGTTGTTTTATTATTCAAAGTGAATATTCTTCCTTGAAAACGCAAAAGGGAATACTAAAATATTATTGTCCAGGTTTTTAATATAAAATTATTGTACGGAATTGAATCTAGTGTGATAAAAATATAATAATATTGGAACTGATATAATTTATATAACTTTAACACTCTATTTCTTCTAACGCATAACCACACCAAAAACTAATAAATACAACAGTTAGAAAATGTTGAAAAGATAGTTTCTGAAATATTGGATTAGTTGTCATATAAATGTAATACATCACAAACACATACATTTCGAAAGCAATTCTATTTTTACAGTCGCAAATTTTTCGTATTTCGCGAGCGATTGTTCGTTTGTATTTTTCATGGTATCTCCTTTCATTACAAGCCGAATGCTAGAGAATTCCCCAAATAAACGGGTCACGGACAGTGCGTTATCCGTTCTTCCTCTTCCTTGCCCTATACTCACCCGTTACTTATAGGCACTGACACGTTCTTGCAATACACTACCACACATATCGGGATACCAGGCAAGAGCTTTGACCTTGTGCCGGCTGAGGCGGTGCCCCATGGCAGAGATACCTAGAGAAGGAAAAAACTAAAGCCAGCTTGTAGGGCGGCGCCGATCTCACGTTCCTCCGTGAAAAGAACACACTATCTTCCAACATTACCATGCCCTAAAGCTATGGAACCAATGATCTGCTAAGTAGTTGTCACGCCCCCAATCAGTAAATACTCTCGCACTCACTAGTTTAGCCCTTCGGGTGGCCCAGGAACAGCGTTCTAGCTTTCAATAAGGCCATCCCGGCTTCGATTTCCGATTGGAACAAAAATAAAGCTGTAGCTTTCTAACACAAATAGTCTCAGTTTCTATAGCTGTGTGACGAAATAAAAATCAAAGACGAAAAAAAAGCTCAGACAAATCAAGTAAGTTCGGTGATGGAAAAAAGGTAAAGGTGATGCACGATGAGGATGATGATAATTACGGTGACGGAACATACTCGCCACGTCCTCACTTGTCCCATAGAACCCACACCTGGAAACATCGCTAACTGGCAAAAGTCATATTAATCCGACCTAAAATGCCAAACATATACTTATCCACCGCTATTAGAAACTGCTCTCAGTTTGCGTCGAGTGTAGATCCCCACTCCTCTGCTCTGTAGAGCAGAGCGGGCCCGTGATTCGGTGCGGGCTGGACCGCCGCTGGGCCGCCTCTGGGCCGCTTTTTGTTTCGCGGCGCAGCTTAGATTACGAAATAATTACGCGCGCTGTGTCCCGATGGGAACAGGCGTAGCGCACGGGCGCCGGCGAAAGGAGCATGCGGTCTGCCCCACCCCGCAGGTCGCCCGGGCTCTTCCTGGCCAGCCCACCCACCTGCTCGGCTCTCGTTCTCACATGAGGAAAGTATGACCCGGGGTGCCTCTCCGAAGTATGACCAAGAAGCTCTCACCTCGGGATGGAACATTCCTCCAAATGGTATTAGAGGACATGGAACGTTTTTTGAATAAGGTCGAAACCGCCTTCTACAATTTTCTCGATTCCCCTCTTTTCTAATCCCTTCCCTTCGATTCCTTCGTTTTCAATAATACTACTAATATTTTTTTTAATTTATTTACTGCCTTTTCAGCATAATATGCCTTTAATATACATTTATGTACATTTTATATATAAATAATGTTGAACTTTCGGCTAACAGTACATGAGGAGGACCTTATGGCTACCTCGGGAAAAATTCTGCAGAATAGTGAAGAAGTCATTCTATTTAAGTCTCTTGTTCAATGTTTTTGCCTTCGGAACTGAATAAGGGGGAGGTTGGACTGAATATAATCTATGGCAGTTTCAGGGAGACTTTGGGGTATCGTAAGATAATGCGGTTTGGAATGATAGCGTACTAATAACTCTGATAATATTGTAAGTTTTTTCTGACTGTAGCATTACGACCCTACATGAGTTTGGGCGCGAAGCACGGGAAGGAAGGATCGCGCTTCCTCTGTAGCCCGTTTTGCAGGTACTGATCCAGCCTACCTCTGATATTGATCAAAGGGAAATTTTGTAAACGCCCAATCAGAATTCTCATCTTCCTAGAGGTTATTTTTTGGCCCAAATATGCTGTTGAAAATTCTGTTACAGCTACGTCGAAACTGAGAACATTTCAATCTACAATTATTTATTTGTGTTTTTCATTACAAAATATGTTGTCCATTACAAAATACAATTTTACAAAAATGATTTCGCACATTATAATATTACGATGTTGTACTAGTAGAAGTAGCATGATAAAAAGGAATGATATTGGAGGATCCTTAAGTTCAAGAATAAGTTTTATTACAATGAAAGTAACCTTTTCTTTGACAAATTGGAATTCTAATTTACAATACACAGAGTTAGTGTGTTTGAAAGAATTCATTGTGGACAATTCCATGAAAGGTTCAATTTTTGGAATCCCTGGTTTGAGAATTCGATTTTTCTACGACAGAACTAAATCAAGGAAAATAAAAAAAATATCTAGAGCTGTTTGTAAGATAAAATGAAGCTTTCACTGCGGATAGAAGCTGACAAACATCTACAGTCTCACGGTGAAAATTACTGTTCAGCTCAAGCACAAGATTCTAGTGAAGTGTGTTTGTTATGTCTATTTAATTCAGAGGCACATATGAGTTATACGTGCATGATGATTTCGATTCTACATGTAGAACTCTTATGACGTGAAATACAATAATTTCATTTCGTATACACTTATGAGTATTTATATTCGGGATTCGTTAATAAAGTTGGATTAGAAACATCAATCACCATTCACTACATAACACATGACTATCCATTCTTACAAGTAATATACAATTATTTTAAAAAAATAGTCCATTGCGATCATATTCTCCTCGCCCGTATATAGCCTCTTTTGTGTATACTATTTAAACATAGAAGATGGTATTCCTAGGTATTGAATGCATTTTCCTAAAAAAGCGTGAACAAAAGTTACAGTTCGTAGAAAGAATTTGTATCATTGTACTCTTATTTGCTTTATGTTTTAAAATAATTATGGAAGTCTTTAATTAATATAATCATTGAAACGATTTTAATCAAACCAAACAATTTTAACCATTTTCTCAAATAAACAATATTATTTTCAAGGAATATTAAAGCAATATAGAATATTAATTGAATGGATTGATTTGAAATGCAATTATATCGAATATCAATCGTTCAGTACATATTAAAAAAGAGTAAGATAAGAGTTGCCATGCATACCATGATATGTAATTTCTTAAAGAGGAAGCTGAGTAGCTAACCAGAAACCAAAATGTGTCATATATGCTGCTGATTACGTTTTTAATTTATTTTACTGGTGAGTGGCACAGAACATTTCCCGTAGACATCATTATGACAAACTCAATTTCGCTTCCTAATTCTTTCGTCTGTTCTTGCTAATAAGCGCATTTCACAACTTCTTCTTCGCATTCACTCTTTGAATGACACACTCTAGTTTTGCGATTTTTATTCCACTACATCAGGTTCATTTTCTTCTGACAGCTTGAAAAACGCCTGACATTAGTTTCTTGTCTTCGGTTCACTTCCATTTCCATTATTTCATCATCTTGGATATTTGCTTGTCATTTTGTTCTACGCTCGAACTTCTTCTCCCATGTTCTCATTTTATCTTTTTATTTTCTAGAATCATCCGCATTCCTTTGTTTCTTTCTTTGTTATTTTTTTATTCCCAAACTCCTAATTAATTTTGTTAGCAGATATACTTACAAAGATTTATTTATTTTTTATTTTCGTATTAGAGAAATAGTAATGTTTTGATGTTCTATCAAATGGACTATATGCAAATATGTATGAACCAAGAGTAAGGTAGTTAGTGTTTTTAGATAAAATACATTTATAAAACTTGTATATGCTTTTATTTAAAAAAAGGAATTACACTCTTCAACTTTTTATCTCGGCTGACATCCTTTTTCACTGATGTTTCTCTACAAGCGTGGTCAGCAAAACGGCTTAGAAACTCATCCCTCCTCTCACTTGTCTATTTCTGTGTATGTCTAAAGTTTTGAAAAAATTCATATATTTTTTTAATGAACACACTGCTGACAAGTAATGAATTTTCTTTGTAATTAATTCGATATTTTTAAGAAACTATTCAAAACTTCCTTTTCCAATTTTGTTTTGAGCAAAACAGTTAATTCTTCATTCACCCAGCAAAAATAAATAATTATGTTGATATTTCCTAAGAGCAAGTTCTCAAAGACTGATATCTTTGTAGAGTTGAAAGGCGCTCTCGAACTGTCAACGTCTATCTCTTCGAGAAAGAAGTACCCCTTTCTCTCCATCTAATGTGTTAATCTCTTCTTGTTCCAAATACCGATATTCGCTACGTGAAAAGCGAAGTAAATGGCCGTGCAGATTAAAAAGAGAAAATACAATAATAAATCTGTTTTTTCACTTTATGGCTCATCGGATGTAATTAATGAAGCGTGCAATGGTTTTCAAGGGAACAATCTTCAAAGCAGTCGTGCGTGAAAGCAATGTATGCTATATATTCGCAAAATGTAAGATAAATTGTACAATTTAAATTGAATGATTTGTATAAAAATGTTATTTTTTTCTCATGTGATTGAACATTTGTAAATTTATTGTTTTTATAATTTAATTATTTATTGTCAACGTACTTTGCCTTTCAAAGCTATTGCAAATGTCAAACTCGTTTGAAACAGTTTTAAGACTAACATCCGTAGAATGTACTATTTTATACATTAGCTCTTAGACTCATCATATCGAATTATCTATTCAAAATTTATAATAAAATTGTCTTACGCAAAATTTGTTTATATTTAGTTATCGTAAAGTTTTGAAGTGAAGTAATTCTTTGAAACGCAAATAAGTTCATATATTAATCTGATCTCATTCATGAAAATAGGACACTTCACCGCACTTGATAACTTGGATTTCATCTTCAGCAGTACTTTTATATTCATTTTAAAAACGAGAATATTTTCATGGCTTATCCATAATTCTCATATTTGAGGTCTGAGAGAAATAATTTGACTTCTAAAGTGATCTAGACGTCTAGAATTTTTTGGGAATTTTGGTATGTAGAGGTAACCTTGAGTTGATATAATGCAAGTAAAAATGATGATGAGAGATCAAATAATTACATTGCTTCTTCAGTAAAAATATCGATTACATTTTGTATTCCATTCTTTGGTTTTATTTCTTTTGTTTTTATTTTGATTCTTTTAATTTTCTTTTCTTTGATATAACTAAGCTCAATTTAATTTAATTCTCTTTCCGTTTCTTTTCATTTCAAAAATTTTGCTACACAACTAAGTGCACTCTTTTCATCTTGAACAAAGATCAATCTCGATCGTCGTGTCACCTGGCCGGCTCAGATTCAAAGCAAGATTTCTGATGCAGTAGCCGTCTGCGCTCTTTTATTGTCCCGGCATCATGTTCGCATCGTATTTTTACGACCAGTAAAAATCAACACGGTGATATCACAAACATTTGGAGCCGCATAATGAAGAGAAGATTCCAGAATATTAGGAAAAACGCCGGGGCACGTGAGTCTTACAGCTTATTAAGTCATTCCAAACTAAATATTATTTGTTGATGGCATTCCGCGAAATTACAATAACTTTGAGTGAAATATGTAGTACGAAAGACATTTGCCTTCTAATGTTAATATTACATCATTCTTACAATTTACAGCATATGTAAAAGTAAAGCGGTTGAAATATTTTTTCAAAAGAGAATTTCAATTTTAACTATTATTTTTGTTTGATATTCCGCGGTTTCTTTGGTTTACCATTTTTTGTGCACCTTCACTGTAGTAAACGGATGGAATCAAGGGCTTTATAGGGCCCATTCAAAACATTTTGAGAGCATATTCACTTATAATAAAAACAAATTTTATCTCAATTCAAAAACATTTCATAAAATTAGAATACATTTTCAGTCTCAGTGAAACGACCTTTGATTGATGCATGTTCATAATTTCAAAATATAATAGATCAAAGTTACGTTAGGGGAGTATTTATTATTGAAAGATTCAAAGATACAACTGCAATTAAAATCATTATATTTTTCGTTTCATCGTCTTATTTTTATTGCCTATGTTAGAAGTTTATTTTCTTTTTGTTAGTTTTATATTGTTCAACTCCGCATTGAACAAGTCCTTTATTCAAGAGTAATGCAGTCGGCTTGGAGTTCAATCTCAATCATCCGCGAGTCAGGCGACCGGTCCAAGATGCAAAGCAGGGGTTCCGCAGGGGCTCAGACTGCGCCCTCCCGCCGCCTCTCGCAGGCGCCATGCTCGTGACGAGAGAGCGCGCGGCGGTTCTGTCAATGTTGGCTCGCGAACCGGTAGCAGCTTGTTACCGTTCAATCGTGACTTATAATAAAATTATAGTAGCAGCAGAGCGGCGCGGCGGCGGCGGCGGCGGCGGCGGCGGCGGCGGCGGCGCGGCGCCCGACCCGGCCCGCTTTCCCCGATCCGCGCGTTCGTCCGCGGATTCGGAGGTCGCGCTCCGCGAACGCGGAAGGCGCGGATAATAATGGAAGGAGGAGGAAGTGGTGGAGAGTGTAAAAGTGTGAATGGTTCTGGATAAAGAACACGAAGATGGTCGACGTAGAAGTCATTAAATTGTAAGGAAAAGTTGTCTGGACAGAAATAGAAGGACATGAGAATAAAAAGGGGGATGAATGGGCCTCCAATTTTCTTTCGAAACTCAATCTTAAAATCCATTTAATGGATTTTAATCCATTAAAATCCATTTAAGTGATTACCGCGTTAGAAAGAGTTAATGTTTTTGAAAAAGTGCATGCGTAATGCATTTGTATTTCCCTTTCTTCGAATTTCGATCCTTAACATTTTTAATTTCTCATAGATCACAAATCCTCGATGCAGAAAGAAACTGAATACCATTTTGTATAAAGATCTATTATTCAGAAGCAGTTGTTTTGAAAAAACTATCTGAAATGTAAGATATTTCTATAATATTTTGATCCATGTTGTATAAAAAAACCAAAAAAATTCTAAAAAGCTATTCAAATAAAACGATTTATGAAAAGGAGCCTTCTTCCTAACTAATACACTAATAGTTAATTTGAATGATCCTAATTTATTTGTAAGAAATTGTTAGTAGACAATCTTTTAATAATGTGAAAATTTACAGATAGTGCTCAGAAATATATTGATCTATTGAATGACGTATTCTGTGTGTAAATGACTTACAAAAACATCCAATAAAGTGTGTCTTGCCGTATATATTTAGCGGAATTGTATGTCGATTATTGTCTTAAAACCTTTCACCGAGTTTATCAGTACTACTCTAACCATATCAGAGTATTAGTTATTGTTCAATTATCGCCTACAAACAGGGTAGCAGGACTCGACTTTCTCCCAATTCGTGTCTCTCGGAAAATTTGGTACTCGGATTGGTATCTGCAAACACGGAAGATGAAGATAATAGTGAGATGTGGTGGAGGAGGGAGAAATTGGCAAACGTATAAAGGTGTGAAAGTCTCTAGATTAAAATAATAAAAGTGATTACAGTAACGGCAAAATATAGCAATCGATCGCTTATATTAACTCGAGGAAGGCGATAGAACGTAAAACTAAGGATTTCGTGTCGCCGGATAGTCACGTAACCTTTACCAATAGCATTACCTCTTTGATCAGATTTTTGCAGTCACTTCCTATTATGGGCACTCGTCAAGTATGAATGAGGACTTTGGAAATTGTTTCGGATACGTCGAGATGCAATGAATGAGTGATTGGATTATCTTAGTATCTATACACAGACCTCATGATACAGGTGTATCAACGTTATTAAAAGGTTTTGCTTTATTCGATTTCTTTGTTCTTTCTGTGTCCAATATGTAAAGACCATCCGATGATGATCATTCGCACGACAAATGTTTAGGAGTCAAAATTATTCTCTTTCAAAATGAAAATGCAATAGGTGGGTACGAGGTACAGAAATAATGCGTTATGTGAGATGAAACAGCACGATTAAAGGGTACTTAATAAAAGAGCATTTTATTTGAACTTTATTTCATGAAGAAGTTTATCGTAGAAGTGAAATAGAAATAAAAAGGTTCAGTTTATGGGGTTATTCAAGCATGTTCTCATCAAGTGAAATCGGAGATTCGTGTTATGTAGTTATTGCAAGTACACGTGTGTGGTATCATGAATCACCGGTAATCAAATCTAGACGAAGAGAAGTCACATGTTTGGGCAGAGGCGAAAGTTCAATTCCAAATTATTTGCAGGGCAAATATATGTGGTTTTGCAGATGAGCGTTTCGATCTTTTAAACTATAAAATTTAAAAGTTTTATTGCAAATTTCGGAGAAAAGGAGACAATAGTATTGTACCTAGTTATTTTCTTTATGAATCGTAAATAACAATATTGATTGTACATATTTTTAATACGAAAATAATAATAGTAATAATAACAATAATAATGAAAATCAGAATGCAGAGACATCTCACACTTTCAGAGTATCTCTTGGTAACAACATCATAAAATGTATTTAGTGATGTAACAAATTGATGTCTTTCTTATTTCATAGAAATGTTTAATGAAAGTAGCTTATTATACATCCCACTGAGCTGTTTTCAATAACCCATATACAGAAATTAATAAGAGTGAATTCGAGACCATTTACAATCTTAAACTGTTTGTACTAAAGAGGATACTAAGAAATCATAAAAAGAAATCCTGGATTACGATTTTCTTCACAGATTAAATTTCTAGGTTCAACATCCACAAATATATATTACGTATTTTAAGTGTCGTATCTGGCTCTAACAATGAGAGTACCAGAGAAGTAATATATGTAATACAATCATTTTAAAACGAATTTGAAAGCAGAGATTTTAAAGAGAACGTCACGTATTTTAATTAAGCGTTGGGCGACAATTAAACAAGAATAAATATTTGAATACTACTACCATTTGCATGTGATATAAAGAGGGTTTTTTTAAATGTAGTACGCAGATAATGATTAATTGATAAAAAAATACCCGATAGAAGTCGCTATCACACGTAAGACATCATCTCACTGTCATAAAAGCATCAGTATGATTCATTTTGTTCCTCTGAAACGTTCAGTTGTATCTCGTATTAACAAGCCTCGAATAGCACGCCGAGCATCTCGAAGTTTTCATTTGCGATACAAACATTGAAGCCCGGATCATACCTCGTGCACTGTCTGCTTGTTTATCACACATTCCAGGCCTTTACCTGTAGCTGTACCGTTGGCAGTTTCCGTAACCTGCTTTCCCCGATCCCCGTGTCGGTCGGCCCGTGCCGGGGTCAGGCGCGTGGAGCCAACAGAGGCGTGCGCGCGGGGCGTCTGGACGTGTACGCGCCTCTCCGCACGGTGGCTTGAAAATGCAAAAGGGGGGCAAAAATTATTTTAAATAGCCACTAGTAGAAACAGAGACTTTTAGGACATGCAGGGCGTGATAAAATTTTCATTTTTAGCACTAGTATTAAATCAAACTACTATTGTAGAACTAGTATTGCATCAAATTCGAATGACATAAGCTATGCCGAATTCACTAGCTATTCCGAATTGGAATGACACTAGTTATGACGATTTCACTAGCTATACCAAATTCGAATGACATAAGCTATACCGAGTTCACTAGCAATGCCAATTTGGAATGAAACTAGTTATGACGAATTAACTAGCTATGACAAATTCGAATGACACTAACTTCGTCGAATTCACTAGCTATGTTGAATTCGAATGGCATTACCTATGCCGAATACACTAGCTATGTCGAATGACACTAGCTACCCCGAATTCAGCCGCTCTCTGGAGTAGAATTCAGGTCAGTAACCGTGCCGTGTGATCTACTAGTTTATAACGCTGCATTTTCGAATAACTTGAATAGAAGAATTATTTAATAGTTTTGCCGCTTGTGCCGTAAGTCGGGCCATCGTGCGCTAGTGCGCCCTGGCCCGCGCCAGCCCGCGCCGCGATCTGTCAGAGGGCGAGGCGAGATCATGGAGGTTGATCGCGGGCGCCGAGGTGGCGGCGGCGAATACTCTGAGGCGGGGGCGGGAGTGGGGGTGAGGTAGATGCTGTGCACGTGAGGAGTCACGGGGTATCGATAGAGCAGTTTTAACTACAAGTTAATCCTAAATTTCCTCGCATCAGAATCGTAAGATGCTCAAAAATCCTCAGGCATAAAATACCTTTACATAAATGTGATCCATCAAATTTAAATAATGTGCATTGTGTAACAATAGGTTTATTGTGATGCCTGGAAATTTGAAAATAAATCGTCAATAAATGAATATATTGTAAGAGTTTTATTGCAAGATTCGAATTTCAGTCTATAAGATCTGACAAATATATTAATTTACTTAGAAACACACTCTTTTCTTGTTGGGAAAGAAAAAAATACTTCAAGAGCATTTCACTTGACGTAGCAATGTGTAAATTTGAACTACATTACTTGTACTTCTTTGCTCCACCTTTTAGTCTATGGCCAACTCAGTGTGTTTCTTCACTTCTTCTATTTCTCGTATATTTAGACCCAGTCTTCAATTAAAAAAAGTAGAAACTGTAACAGCACATGTTACCACACACTGATAACCGCATAATTATGAATTAGAAAATTGCAAATTACAAACGAACCGAGTACATACCATGGAAGGCATGGAAATAATAGCAAATAACAAGTAATGCCTTACACCTCAATAATTTTACACAGTCGAAAATGAAAATGATTAAATTAAAATGGAATTGTCTCATTAAATACTGAAAAGTAATAATTATTTGATGAAGAGTGCAAAAGTTGTGAAAACACTTGTGAAAAAACGACTAGAAGCAAGAATGTAAGTTGAGTTCGAGATGTAAGTTGACCTTAGGACCGAATGAAGGCCTTAGCACAATTGTCCTTGCAGTTTTTCAAACGCAAAGCACTCAACATGAAATATAAAAAAAACTGTCTTGGTTTATTGGAAGTACCCCTCTGTTAGCTGCCGAAATCTTCGAAACCTTTTTAACACGTGTTTGAACATATTTCAAATATCTTGGGATATCACTTCCAAATCCGACGATAAAATTATTCAACTATTTCGTTAAAAACCTTTAGAGGTCTTTGTAATTCTCACTGATGAGTTAAAACTTATAGGCGGATTAATAGTGATTTTTACATGCAAACTTGAAAGTATAATTTAAAACTTGCTGTAAATACATCCAAAAATTAGTCTCGTAGTAAAAATATTAATTCTACGCTTGTTTAGTGGGACAGTGAGGATTAAATTAAAATTAAATTATATATTAAATAAAAATATAAAAAAGTGTTTATGAAGCCACATCATTTGTTGATTTAATTGAGTGCTGTTTATTTAATGATGATGCTCGTCAGCGGTGAGATTGGTATAAAATTACATTGTTGTTGGTTCGTTAGATACAATCAAAAATTTATCACGTGCTTACGAATTAGGCTTTTTGAATTGATTTAAAATATATATTACAATCTGTATTTGTCCATTTCCAGTATGAATACATATATCCCCATTTCAAGAAAAACTCTCCAAAGCTTACATATTTCAACATTTTACTTGCAACTTGTTTCGTATTATGGTCTTCCAATACCTCTTTAACTTTTAAGCAATTTAATGAGGTAAATTTGCTTGACAGCACTTTAATATTTTCATTCAATATTTTACTTCAAATTTTGAATATTTTGTTCATATTTGTATACGAAAACATTTAAATATGTTTTGTTTCATACGATTTCTAGCCCTATTGTCCAAATAATATTTCTGTCCACTTGGAATCTGGGGGTGAGATAGAGCGAACATGCCACTTACTCGAGCGGCAGACGGTTCTCGCATCAGATCACAATGAGCAGCAGTAGCATCAAGAAATAAATCGTAATAAGCTCATACAACGTTAGATGACACAAGCGACGAAGATAGTCAAAGAAGTAACGGCACTTTTCAATTTGTTGCTGCGCGCTGTTCACAATCAGTTGCTTCGCGCTGTTAGATTTCCATTTTACTTTCTCGCCTTACGAATACTTCGTAAGAAGAGAAAGTTACGTAGTCGTGAGACAGAAAACGGCGACTTTTCGCCAGAAAAAACTCTTATAGTTGGGGTCTGGTAACGAAAAAGTGAATGAAACCAGTTTATAAATTTAGAAAAAAAATCCTCTATCTCGTGGTGTAGTCAAAATCCATGTTTTGTGCTTCTTGTTTTCTCTATTGGCAACCGAAGTGACTTCCGAATTCGAAGCTTCGGATTAGATAACGAAGCCCCCTCTCCCTTGTCTGCCGTTAGCTGTTAAGTAGACCGTAATATTTATTCGGACAATAATGATGAAGATGATAATAATGATTTCTTCATCCGTATTCTTCATTCACCGCATTTTTTCTCCTCACTCACCTCCTCTTCGCATTGCTCACCTCCCACCTCCTCTTCCTCCCAATCGCCGCCCTCTGTGACCCGATGCCCTTTCGTCTCACCCCTTCGGACCGGTTCGCCAGTCGGCGGATGGATCGATCCACGCGGGGCGTCTTTAACATTTCCACGGATGTGTATGAGACGAGAGTCGTGACGCCTCCTCCCGAGGCGTAAAGTGCGAGTGCGAGGCGAAATGTTCTGCAGGTTGGAGAGAGAGCCGCGGAGGCCGGAAGTTGGGAGTTAGAAGGGCTGACAGGACTGTTTGCCGGTTAAAGTGCTTCCCAGACAGGTTTGGTCTACGAGCGGCTCGTTTGAAGGAAAGAAATGTGGCGTCTTGTTAGGAATTTGCTGTTTCCCTTTTCTCACTTTGGTCAGAGGAATTCTGTTGTGGTTTTATTGGATGCTGATCTCGCTGCCAAAGTGATTCTGATTTCGAAGGAGAAATATTTTCTCCTGGGTAATGAGTACTTGGTCAGGGATTGTGTTAACGGTTTGGTATTCTGACATGCAATTGACGTTAAGAAAGTTGCAACAGAATTCTACCTCTTGGCATAGTGTTTTCTGATCGAAATTGGTTTTTATTTTTTAGCAAGTGAAAAATGTTTAATACTAAAAAATAATAATGTGTAGATTATATTCCAAAATCATAATACGTTTTCTATTACATGGTGGAATAATACATTCCTCAATACTGAGTTTCTCATCGCTTTAACATATGAAGTGAACACTTCTTGCAACAATACAAAAAATAGTATGAGAATCTGCCTGAGTCATTGCATTCAATGATCTTATCGTGTTTTTCTCCGGTACTTTTTATGTTTCAGATTGTTCACTAATGTGATGGTAAGAGAGCAGTCGTGAATGTAAAACTAAAGTCTGACGTTTGGGAAAATGGAAATGGAGGCCGAGATGAGAACACAAGTCACAAGAGTATGGAAAAGAAATTCACTAGAAAAGCACTTTGAGAATATTGAGGGAAATTCTGCAGTTGCAGCGGTGCTTCATTTTCTGGTAAAGAAGGCAATGCACCGGCCAAGGGTAATCACACGGATGGCACCGCTGATGCGGAACGGGGCTGCACAGTGAGGTCTGGAGAAGTGGTAGGCAGAGAGATGGGGTCGTGCCGCGATGGCGGTGTAGATGGGGACGGTGATAGTGGTGGTGACGGTGAGTACAGAAGCGGAAACGTCGAAGGAAGTGGAGGTGAAGACAAGGGAGGGCGAGTGCGAATGTGGGTGGTGATGGGTAGTGCGAGTGCGGGGGCGAGAGTGAGAGCGAGAGTGAGGGCGAGCGTGAGGGCGAGGGCGAGCGTGAGGGTGAGGGCGAGCGTGAGGGGAGCGTGAGGGGAGCGTGAGAGGAGCGTGAGAGGGGCGTGAGGAGAGCGTGAGAGGTGCGTGAGGGGAGCGTGAGGGGAGCGTGAGAGGAGCGTGAGGAGAGCGTGAGGGGAGCTTGAGAGGAGCGTGAGGAGAGCGTGAGGGAAGCATGAGGGGAGCGTGAGGGGAGCATGAGGGCGAGCGTGAGGACGAGCGTCAGGGCGAGCATGAGGGCGAGCGTGAGGGCGAGAGTAAGGCCGAGGGCGAGAGCGCCGTCTTACAGACCTGCTGATCCGAAACTGCAGACGGCAGAATGGCGAAATGCATTTTTTTGCCAGTGGAAGTTGTGACATTTGCAGTTTGTTAACGAAACGGGGGCGAGGAAGAGGCATTGATGCGAAGAATCGTAGAATTTGTTGGTTAATCTCTGGCGATATAGGTGGCTACATTAGTAAGATGTGTTGGAAAAAAATATAACGGTTGAATTGGTGGCATTTGGAGGATTTGTTGGAGCAACGGTGGCGATGGTATTAACGGTTTTGGCAGAATGTGCAGAGAAGGATCGCATGTGGTGGCATTAGTGAGCTTCGTTGGAGAAGCGATAGCGGTGGATGCAGTGGTTGGCAAGACCTTTGGAGAAGCGGCGGCGGCGGTGGAAGGGGCGGCGATCGCAGAGAAATGTTCCATTTGTAAAGAGGTGTGCGTGAGGATCCGCCTTTACACCTCGCGGCCGCGGGGCGTTGCGTGTCGGCGGCGGCGGGCGGCGGCGACGGCGGCGGCGGTGGGCGGCCGCGTGGTCGACCGGCGCCTCTCGGCCGCCGCAAATTGCTCGTTACGAGACGGCGGATTGGTGGGGGGGGTAGGGGTTAGGGGTTGGGACAGAGACAGCGGCGGCGCAACCGCTGCTCTCAGAAACAGAAGGGGTAGCAGTTGAGATGACGGTGAAGTGAGGGTGATGGGTAGGTATGACTAAAAAAACCGTGAATGTTTTTAAAACATCGATATTTTCGAACAGAAACAGATATTGTAACATCAATGTATTGCTTTCGATGTATTCTTCAGATCGATATATTTGTCCATTAACATGAATTTTTTCGAGAAAAATTTTCAGGATGTAAATAAAATTTTCAGTATCTATTTTTTTTGTGGATTGTTCGCAATCAACAGCCTTTGACAACACTGTCACTGTTGTCGATCCGTAGGCGGCAGGAACTCTTTGCTATTCGCAACCTTCTTCCAAGTGTTGTTACCTCTTTCGATTATTTGATACGTGGTATTATCGGTAATTGCAATTTTATATCGACTAAGAAAATTATGATAGTAAATTTTATGGCGGAATATGCTTTAAGCTAATATAGACGTGTTATGTCTCATATTAGAACTAGGGCATTTTACTTCAAAATGTTTAATCGAAATACGATTTTTTGTCGATGTTTTCATCAACACCGAAAATGTTTTGATGATGTATCAATGTATCGATATTTCGTTAAAATTTACCATCACTTGTGATGGGAGATGCTGATAGTCCTAATCCCTGTGATTTTGGAAAGCTCGGTGGCGTACGTTAAAATCTGTCAAGGGTTGAAGGAAGCTGTAATGGAGTCTAAGAGTGTACTATTAATTTCATGATTGAGTTTTATTACTTTTCAATTTTTACTGTTATCAGTCTTTCTCAGATGATGCAAGAGCTTCAATACTGCGAAAGTAGTTTTTAAATAAAATTCGTCCACTTTTAATTATTATTTTAATTTTTCTTGTGTCATATATGTGTATCTTGTGTCATATCTGTGTAAGGAGGAAAGCTAACTTAAAAAGAATACTGAAGAGCGAAAGTGAGCCGAAAGTTATTTTCTTCTTTTATTTTCTTTCATTTTGATCTTTTTATTACTCTCATTAATTCACTATTTCGTCAAGGACGCTGGAAACGATAAAGATTCATGTTACTTGAAGTATCAAGGACAACGAAAGCAAGGGTGCCATTCAAATATCGTTATCACAAAAAATTATACTACAGTGACTGGTGTAGTGAATTTAGAACATGAGCAAATAAGTTGGAACAATAGTAGAAAAATAACAACGTGTAACATCGACAATATAGTAGAAGGCAATAAGACTTCTGAGTGTTTGCGGCAATGGAAGGAGCGGTGGCAACCGTGGAGGCGGCAGCGGCTGCAGCAGAGAAAACGGTGGCAGCAATGCTGGGAAGCGATTCGGAAGTTTGGGCCCAGCGAATATAGAGCGAGGATAATTTGAAGATTCCTGGCGTGATGAGTAAAGATTGCCTTCCCAAATTGGACTTCTTGGGTTTTTTAGGTCTGCACCTTTTTTGTCACGAACCAGAACGGTATCGTTGCCGTGTTCTGCGGGAAATGTCTTGAGGGTCTGAGGATTAAATGAGGAGCACGCAATTTCCGATATAGGAATTAATGAGAACTTTTTTGCTAAATATTTAGTTTCCCATGTGAACATTCAGAGCGTGACTGCTTGATTCATCTCCGCCGCAATTCGTTTCAAATATTCTCCTCGTCTTATTTGTGATGTCTGATTTATTTGATGATTTGAGATGAATTTATTAGTTCAGAGAATAAATGAGGACGAGAGCTGGTTGAGGTCATGAATGTTCTTTTTGTCAATCGTAAGTGCATGTTTTTTATTAACATATCCCAGTTGTCCAGAATTGCAACAATTGCAATGAAACTCAAAAGAAGCATATGTCTTGCAAACCCGTAAAATGTTCAATTTTTTCAGAACTGCCTTGGTTTTGTATTTTACAAAAACTTTTAACATGAATTCAAGATACACTAAAAAAGAAATTAATGTTTTCTACACTTTGCAAAAATTTGGAAGTTAAATGTGTGTCGTATAACATATGTCTTCTATACGTGCTCGTTTTCAACCAAGAATGATTAGCAGTGCTCTTGTGTGTGTTCCTCAGATCACTTTCTTTCAACTTCATAGTGTTTCTTATTTTCATTGGCTATTCTCTCCATTGATTTTCTTCAGGACTATCTATCAGAGTTCAGACTCATAATATGCAATTACTAGTATTATTCCTTCTTACAGGAAGCATGCCACATTTTTAAACGATTTTTTTTCTGTAATATCTTCAAACGCTTTGGCGCATTTTTAAAATCAGAATGGGAATAATTTATGTCAATCATCCGAAATCTATTCATTAAGAATTTAAAATTTGACTCTAAATGTATCATTGCCTTCGACTTGGATGTATGGTTGTTTAATGTAGTAATCTCTGAAATAGTAACATTCATGAATATTCCAATTCGCAGAAATTATTGAACAAACAACGTTTACAAAATCTGTCCATCACATTGCAATCTGTTATAATGACATGACACTTGCTTCTAAGCAGAGATATATTGCAGATGGTTGTTCTCCAGAGAGAATCCAGATCACTACACACCAGACGGGTTAATATGAATTCACCAGACCATCACATGAATTTAGAAGTACGACAGAATGATTGATTTGAAGAGACATATAATGGGCGTCAGGGGAGGGGTTGCATTAACTACATTGGCCTAGGGAACTTGAAATGAAATATGTGCCAGTACATATGTGAGACATCTTGTTACCTCACTGAATTGCCCTTGTGAACGCGAAGGATCACTGAGTGAAGTGATGTTCGGGTCGTCAGAGTCACAAATCGATTAGAGACTTCTCACAACTTCTTGTCAAAGTGGCAGCCGTGACTACCTCTCTGAAGATGGGCGTATCTCTGAGATGCACATCCCAAAGTGAATGCAGCATAGGATGCGATTCTGACAATAGAGTCCGTAACACTGAAAGGAAAGGAAGATCACAAATAAGAGGAAAACGGAAAAAATAAATAATAAAGAATCAAATAGAAAACATACTCTATTGCAGAAGAGCGGAGTGAGAAGAAAGAGAGCAACCTTTATGAAAAATAATTTTGTGGAGTTCCAGTAGAGAAACAAAAATTCAAAGGAAGGGAAAAATGCATAAGAAAAGAAAAGCTAGACTTAAAACTTATAAGAGGTCGAGTCCATAGTTTTGTATAATTAGGAATTTTATTGTTGTTTACTTTATTGCATGTGATATCATGTTAAACATTTGTTTTTCACTCCATACTATTTTTACGCGTAGAGAATTTTCCTGTCAGAATTAATACAAAGTTTGCAGGTTTTCATGGAGATCCTAGGAGGTTTTCATGGACTCGCAAACTTTGTCACTGGCTGTTAAGAAAAAAGGCCCAAAAAGACCTGCATATACTTATATATAGTAACTAAAACAACTTTTAAATTACACCACATAAACGTTATTTGCTCCATGGAAGATATATTACGTATTTGGGCTTTTGGGTCGACTTTTCGACTTTGCCAACTAGCTGAAAGTGTCCCTCATGCTGGGCCTACTTAATTCCCACGATGGGTGTAAGAGAGACATGAGGCGAACATGACTTATTCACATCACCGTAACTAGCAAACGTCGCCTTCCTGAACTTTTCGTCATACTTTTCTTCATCATACAGCTACATAAACTGAGTCAATTTGAACGGAAAGCTACAATTTTGTTTTGCCTCGACCGTGATCGAACCCAGCATCACACCATAGGAAGCTAGTACGTTTCATACGAGCCATCATGCAGGTTTTGTGGAAGATTATTAGTGAAGATTTTGGACTCGCAAACTTTGTCACTGGCTGTTAACAATATACAAAATCACATTTTGTTGGTGCACTTCACAAACATTTCTAGCAGTATCTTTGTTTCCATTACAAATTTCTGTAAAATAATATCAAAAATGGTATGTCACGTATCAAGGCATGCCAAAGAACGTTATCGGCTTTAACTAAGTGCTTTAAATATTTAAAGGATTTTTATTTGTCTTCAAAAGTAAGTGGATCATATTAGAAACTAATTACAAGAAAGAAACATACTGTAACTATTACTCAATATTACGGGTAAGTAAATTAAGTAAAAAATTATTTGTTCGCCCGGGCGCGTTAACAACTTTGGAGGGGTGGTGAGGTCTGAATCTATCTGAATACGTGAGCTTCGTTCTACATTTAGAACTATTGCTAAAATTAAACTTTTAGGTCGCTACACATGCCCTAAATGAGCCGCTTTTACTAGTGACGGTCTGAAAACAATATTCCTCGCCCGTGCCGGAGCTAGACAATTTTGGGCCCGGAGTAATATTGAAACGTAGCCCCTCCCCTCCAAATACAAATGCGAAAGTTGTGTCAATAAACTATCTGAGTTATCTTATTTCAACAAATAACAATAAATACAACGTTTAAGCTAGAAAAAGTTTTTGTAAATATATTTTAAATAATAGTTTTAAGTAAAAGTATTTAGTGATCAATTAATACATTTTCCATGGTGAGCTAAAAACCCTGTTTTTATTGTGTTTAGTTAGTGGTCAATAAAATCACGTATTACATACGTGAATTCATGAATTTCAGTAGAAATTATTTAAATATTAGCGTCATTTGATTTATTTCATTGAGTCCTACCTTATAAGTAATGGCAATAATTAACTATTTAAGATAAAAAATTAATTAAAAATACTATGAAATATCAGACTCCTGTACCGCCATTTATAAAATTTATAAAACGCGATAAAGATTTTCTCGAGTTCTGATTTCTTTTTAAATACTTTAGTATTTGTTTCCCATCAGTCCGATCATCGGCCTCCTTGACTTTCTGGGTTCCGGGCGATCGCCCAGTCTGCCCATGCCTAGCGCCGGCACAGCTTCCTCGCAACACGAGGCAGCTCTGGTCACAGACGACCCCGTCGACGGCTAGTAGCACCCGCGAGATAACGCTTTCGCCGCCACAGACCTCCCGACGACGGCGCGGCGCCGGCCGCAACCAAGCGGTTGCGTGTGGGCCCCGACATAGCTCCCCGGCCCGCCTCCGCCTTCCCGCCGCCTAATCTTGACAAATGAAGGCGGTGATCGGCGCGAGAATCGGCGCCCCTCAATGGGAAGACGACAGCCACCCGTGCTGCCCCACTCGCCTCCACGCCCTCATCCGGTCCCCCTCCCCTCCCCCACCCCTCCCCCCCTCGACCCGGGGGCGTGATCCTGGAGCAACCGGCACGCCACGCCGAGGCGGTCCAAGTCACCTCACCTCGGCGCGCTGGCGACCATATTGTGACGGCGACAATTTAGCGGAAAATTTCGCGTTGTGCCGCGCGGTGATGCAGCGCCTTTCCGTCAAAGGAGCGGCGGCGGCGGACACGCGGAGCTCGCTCGCGCCTTTCGAGTGATTGATGGATGAATCCCCACCGCCCGTGTTTGTTAAGTGCCCTTTCTGCCCAGGGCTCATCCAAGACGAAGGAGCCGACGGGGGCGGCGGCGGCATACAAAGGCCCAGGCGGCAACGAGATGAGCACGAGGGGCGCCGCCGTCGGATCGCACAGAAAGCCCCCCTTTTTTTTCCGAGTCCGTCGCGGGTGAAATGATATTCAGGGTCCGAAGCGCGCTGTGGAGGATGCTTGTGTGACGTCGTCGTCGTCGTTTCCTGCGAGGAGGGCGTGTGCGGGAATCGCCGCGATGATTATGCAAAGGTTGCGTGCGAGAGTGACGAGTGTGAAATCCACTCTGCGGCGCGCGCCCGTCGTAAATGGTCGAGGCGTGAGAACGCGTTCGGTTATGCTTATCTGGAAGTGTTTGAGGACCCGGCCGTCGTCGGTCGAACGGCTGGGCGCTATGTTGACGTTATTGTGTGCACGCATTTAGATTCATAGCTTGGTGGTAGAAGTACAGTCGATAGAATTTGTGTATCAATGGTCAGGTATCGGCACACGAAAAACAGCTATACGAGGCTATTTTCAGTCGTTAAATTTAAGTACAGCAGGAAATATTGCTCCATGACAAACAAATTTTTTGTTCGTCATTGAAATGATGAACATCCAGCTTCTTGCTGAAAATGAAGCGGTATGGATACTGGTAACTTGTACGCATGCTTTCAAATAAATTTACTTCAGATGTTGCTCTAAAAGAGAAGAAATGTATAAGACATCATACGCAGAAAAAAGTTCCAGCTCTCCTGTTTTCTTGACTGAAATATATATGTAAAATATTCAGCAGTATCATATACTTCCAAGGAATATGCATTTATTTATCTTTATTTGTATTGCACGATTTGACATCAACTTCACTGTATCTTTGTATTATGACATACTAAGTTAGAACATTAATATATTTCCAATAAGTGTTGACCCAAATAAGGGTGTTTGTTACGATTCATGAATTTTGCAAGACTAGCAGAAACTCTACGTGTTACTTACTAGCATGAATTTTACTATTAGATTGATAAGAGAATAACATGAAAACATCCCAAGAATAGTTTTGTTCTTTTTAATATACTGAAGTACATACACGCACAAGCCACTCAAGACTACATAACTATTATTTCACAAAAAACATAATTTTTAAATATTCTAGCGTAAATCGTTATTCGGTCCTAACGGTTCAATTGATAATAGTTTATGTCATAATGATTTTCTCTGACGTATTGTGCTAGAGTTGGATGGTGCATTTTCATTACTTGCATGTTTACACTCTTCTTCAGAAATAAAATTTCCTTAAAAATAGAAGAAAGTAAGAATTATTCCATTCAATTCTAATTTGATGATATCTTTTCAGGGTCATTCAAACATCATTGCTTCAGGATCTCCACCTAATTTTCTGCATCTGGTTGGAAATAAGTAAGTAACACCATGTAACAAAAAAACCTTTGGCTTGTGTAAGTGAATTTTAAGCTTGTTTTGGAAGAATTAGGTCTCAACTAAACTACACTGAGTATTCCTACTTTTATATAATTGTTTCGATGCTTTTTATAACCAATTGTATGTTATCTTTTTTTACATTCACATAATTGATGAACAATGGCAACTTCCTCTTGTTGAAAGCGTAATCCAGACTGTTTTTGTTGTGTGTGTGGCATTTTCCTGGGATCGAAATCAGTAAAGCATAGAATAAAGGATCCTAACATCTTCTGCTTAGCATACAGTTCATATTTCGGTATGACTGTGGAACCCAAGCCATGAACTGGGCACCACTTATCGTATGTTGATGTTGCAGATCCACTCTAGAGGCCAGGTCTAGAGGAGAAAACAGAAAAATGAAATTTGGAGTGTCAAGTATTTGGCGAGAACCAAAAGATCACCTCTCCAACTACGCTCTCCAACAAAAATACATGACTAAGAGCATGGAACATGGAAATAGAGAATGTCCTAAATGGAAAGAAAAAAACATATAAAGAATATTTACAAAAGAAAACAGATGAATCTGCAGCAAACTATAAAGAGGAACGTAATTAGGCTCTTAAAATAGTAAGACAAGCCCACCAACAATCCTGGAACAAATTAAAATCCGACAAAGAAAACGATATAGACAAGAAATAACTTATAAATTTATATGCAGAAGAACAGGGCTTAAAATTATAAAGGCATTGCTTGTGTAAAAAATATGATAGCACTGTGATGTAAACATATTTACGTAGAGTCAGCGTACAAGAGTATGTTGATTAAATAAATTCAAATGCAGTAGACAGACAAAGCATGTATTAAAACATTATCTCAAGTTTCATTTGAACAAACGTAATTGTTTTTTTACTCTAGAAAATGTTTTGTACTAGTTAAGTGAGAGATGGACGATTGATAAGATTGTCCTGGGGTTTACCAACGTTTTCATCACCGTGAGACAGGATTTCTGAATTTCGCAATTATCTACAAACTGCATTCCAGAATATTTTCTCGGTGACATTTATTATGTGCTGGTAATCGCCTGATCTCATCCTCTTATAATATCTCGGCACCTGTTCCAACCTCATTATTTTCCGCTCGTCATCAACTTCTAGTGCGCTGTTTGTGACCTTGCTCCGGTACCTTTCCCGCAAGTCGCTCGCCGTGGCCTCGGGCGAGGTCACCATCCACTATTACAGGACTGGTCATGAGCAGACTTACGATTGTATTTGCAGCCTATAAATGCACCAGGTATCATGCTTTTGTAGCAATTTCAGCTGAGTATGGAAAACATGTACGACAAACGTCTTTCTGAATTTTTTTCAGGGATTTGTTTGTGATACAAATAATGATTTGATGCGATATTCATGTTAAACATGTCTATTGTTGTTTACAATAGACAAACAAGTTGTGCTATTGTCGTTTACAATAGCACAACTTCCCCTGTTGTTGTGTTTACTAATATTATATATGCATTCGTACAATGAAATATGCGTATACTACAAATTGTAACTGTGGTACATTAGGTTCAAATGCCCTCTTTGAATGCCGTATGTCAATAGGCTTGAAATATCACATTTGTTAATAGTAATTACTTTTTAAATATTATGATAAAAACAATTTAATGTGGAAGAAATGTGACGTTTCCTGTGCTTTTATCCAGATCATCAAAATATTGTAAATAAATGTTTTTGAGAAAACGCTTTATTAAGTTTCTTTTAAAGAAGTAGTATTTACAAATATTACTTAAACGTTTTTAAATTGAAGAGTGGCAAATAGGTTAAGGGACACGTGTTATATTTTCAATATATAGCGGTGAAGTTTGTCTGGCATCACTTTTACGTGTAGGCTTTGTAATAAATATTCCAGATCTTCAAAAATACACACCTTCACCTCTGATGCGTTATCACCAACAACAAAGTGAAGGGTTAATTACATATTTCCTCCCCGGTGAGTGTTGCTCGTGGCTTCCAGGAGGTGATCGCGGCAACGCAGAAACACTATGAGAAATTTCGAGCTGCCACAGAGCTTTGAATGAAGATGGAGAGTTTAAATCGATGAATGCCGTTATAGAACATGCAACGCGTTGCGGACTGTGTTGCTCCCTGTCTTATTTTGCTGCTTATTTTTAACGTCTTCTGAGATATGTCTTTTCTGTTGTCTTTTGTCTGATATTCGCTTACCTTATCACTTAAATTTTCTCCAAGCTTGTGTGTACTTGTGCATTCTGGCGCATGTCAATTAAACGAATTCGATTAATTTTAAGCTCTGCTCAGTCGTACGTCAGGGTTTCGTTTACATGGAAGCTAACATTCGTCAATTTGAAGAGAGCCTTCTAATGAATCTTCCCGTGTGCACTCATTTTTTTTATGTTTTCCACCTCGTCTCCCAGTCTGGAACTTTGAATCTCTTTATATTCAATGGAACATACTGATGAGCTTTCCTCAAGAGCATTTGAATGAAGCCAACTTCAACTGAAAAATGGGCTCAGGCTCTAGAGTAAGGACCAGACGTCCCATTTTTTTCCGGAACAGGAACGAATTTTGGAAGCTTTATAGGAACACCTAGTTGCGGTCAGGACGTCTTTTTAAATAAATATGTCCCGATCGGTCGTGAACTAAATACTGTGTATGTAAATTGTATGTCTGTGAGAATCAGTCTATAACTAGTGATAAAATCAATCATTGAAATTTATCAGCTCACATGTGGGGTTGAAATATTCTCTCGTTTAAGAAGAACCATTGTCAGTCACAAATTTGTTAAAACATTGTGGAGTTTTTCTTCTACATTACTAGTAGTAATGCTGCTACTGAAAGTATACTTCCCCACATAATCAGTGTAGAGACGTCTAACCGAAGATAGTTTGCTTAAGACATTGTGAAAATGATGATTGTAACTAAAGTAAATTACAAAGAAACTTCTCTTCATTTTTTGATTTGCTATTAAAGAAAAAAAACCTATACACGAAAATTCACAGCAGTGATACATGCAGTCAGATTTGTGGCGCTCCTCGATTGGCTGAGTCGTCGATTAATTAATGCACATTGACAATAAAGTGGTATTTTATATTATTACACTTAGGTCAAATATTTATAAAATGTGTTTGAATTTTCTTAATGTACTAGCTCTGAAAGTGTACATAATTTATTCTATGAAAAAGTGAAACACAGTGAAAGTGGTATTATGCTACGATATGGAGTCTTAAATCCTGGGGGCGGTTCACGGTGAGAATAAATATTGCATTTCTTGACATAACGTTCTCAGATATTATATTTGGGATATAAGTATGTTTACACTATCTTGGCATCACTTGTTTCTCGTAAAAAGCTCCGTCTCATCCAATTATTAAGCAACAAAATGTGTCGTGCCATTTCACTAAACATCACCATCATCATCATCATCTTCAGAGATACGATTTGTATTTGTACTGTTACGATCATCAAGATGATGATCATCATAAACATCATCATCCTTCCCATCTCATCAACATCAACATCCCCTTTGTACTTCAGCGTGAGAGAATCCAACATGAGATTCGTTCTTGGCCGGCAACGCCCGAGGCGCGCAAGACGCTGTTTTCCCGCGGGCCTTGCATTCCCGGCGGCGAGGTCACCCCATCCCCCTCACCTCTCGCCGGGCACCATGTTCTACATTTGAGTGCCAGGCGGAGATGGCGAACGGCGAGCGCTCCACAATGAGAAGCCGCCTCCAGAGAGAATTGAGGGGATGGGAGTGCGAGGGTGATGGAGGCAATTTTAGTTCTGAATCTCGGAGGTAAAGGACACTGCATTCAACTTTTTTGCTTGAATGTGATATTTTGAGACACTCGTATCGAGATTTAATTGATCGTTTCTTAAGTGGATGTATTGCGATCTATTCCCAACCGTGATATTAAGAAATTTAATCTCTCGAAACAGCATCATGACTTACTCGTACATGAAGAGAACAAAAATGGTTTAACCTACTCTCCCGTAAAATTCAGTAAATACGATATAGTTCCCTCCAAGGTACAGATTTATTTTTATTTTTCATTCGATGACGTTTCGGGCCGTATTCCATTAGGCCGTGTCCCACACTCACGTTTTCGACCCAGGATTTCTTTGAAAATAGCCTCCGTTGCAAATGCTTTTGAGTAGGCGATCGTTGTGAGGACGTCTGTTGTACCTGGGCACATCTGTTTTTCGGCAAATTCGGCCGGTCTTGATTAATAATGTACTAAATGACTTTATAGAATGTGAGATGTCGTTGGTACTGTATGTTATCGGAAGAATTTAATATTGCCGTGCATGGAGCAATGATTAAGGGAAATTGTCAACTATTGATGACTAGGAAGAAACAGATATCCTTATGGACCCGGGTTTAAATCAGATGTAAAATATGAAACAAGAGTATTCACTGAATATTTTCTTGGAGTTCTCACGTTTCCCTCACTGCTCATTTCTCCAATCATCCTTCAGTATTATAGTCTACTCATTTACGCAACCTTCATATGAGTTTCTTGGGAGTTCTCAAGAAAAATCTGTAGGTTGGTGCATGCCGATATGTAACGGTAGGTGAAGAAGTTGTGGTTTGACAGAATACGTAAGTTGGTTTCACAGAATTGATAACCTTGAAGGTATGGAAGGATTTCAAGTCGGTAAACGATCATTACCGTAGTGATGACAAATGTGATGAAGGAAAGAACAAGGATGATATGAGTAAGCTACGTCGATGCACATAAACGCAAATTTAGGGGTAAAGTGTGGGTGGAGATTGGAACGGGCAGCGCGAGATCGAAGACTGCAACTGAAATGGAGACGGCGACGGCCAAGGTGAGGGCTGAAACTATGACTGAAGCGAGTTCGGGTGCGAGTGCAAGGATAGAATGCGGAAGAAATTATAGAGTTGGCAGAGACAAGGATAAAGGCGACGACGGAGGAAGAACAGATTAATGAAGGGAAGTGAAGAAGGATCAAGGAAGAGGTGTAAGAAGCAAGGAACAAAGAGAAGAAAGGAAGAAGGGTATGTGTGTATGTGTGTGTGAGAGAGAGAAAGTAAGAAAGAGAGAGAGAGATGAAAGAGAAATACAGGGGGATAGGAGAAGAAAACAAAAAAAAGGTCAGGGCCTAGACGGAACCAGAAAAGGGTTTTGAGCGAGTAGTGAATTCCTCATCGGAGACATGACCAGTAACAATGTTATAGTGAAAAGAGCGGCTACAGGTTGCTTATGACGAATGCAATTGTATCAAATTGTTGTTAGAAAGACACCCAACGTTGATGCGATATTGGAGACACTGTAGCGCGGCGGGATAGTGACAATTTTGGCGGTGGTAGCGGGAATAGTGACAACTTTGGCGGTGGTAGCAGTAGAAACGACGGCGGTGGCGGGTGGCGGTGGGCGGCGATCTCGCGCGCGTCGCCGCAGCAATTTTCTGGCATGACTCCGCCGCTCGCTGCCGCACCCTGCCGTTTCCCCTCTCCCCCCGCCGGTTCCGCGCCCCACCCCTCCCCTCCCCGCCCCGCCCCTCGCCCCCGCGCGCGCATTGTGGGCCGTGGGAAGACGCCCCCGGGCACCCGCGCCGCGCCTCCCACTTGCCACCGATTCGCCGGCTGCGCTCTCCAGCGCCCGTCCCTGTGCTGCTAGGGGCGTGCTCCGGGCAGGGTTCTTCAATGCACGACCGGGATGCTACGTAGACGATGCAGGCGGCCGATGAACAATGCTATTAAGATGCTCACGTGTAGTAGCTGCAGTAGTTTTTTTCATTCAGTGATAATGAATGCGGGCTTCTCGGGTGGCTGGTTGGTTAGCGGGCGCGCTTTCCACGGCGCAACCCCGTGTTCGATTCTCGGCCGAGACCAATTATAACTGCGCTTTCTTTACGAATGTCGCAGCGTCCTATTGCTGTGTGACGATGAGAAAGCCCACCCTAAGGTTATGAAGAACAGTACATACGGTGAAGGGGTGACTTCGTGCTAACCACACGGACCCCTCTATCCCATAGGCCGAGAGGCTTGGTCACCGTCTTTCGACCAAGATCCGTAGCGGGCTGTCGAGAAAAGGATACGGCCAAGATAATGAATACGATGATGAGGTTTACGAGAACTTAACTTTCTACTGATGGTAGTTGCCTATTGCATCTTTACTGCTGTCCGGAAGATCCCAGTGCATGAGCTCCTACGGTAGAGGATTTTTGACACTAGCTACATAGCTGAAACTTCAACCACTGTCTGGGGAGAATTTCAATGGCTGGCTGCGTTGGATAACTTTCTGTGTTTTCTCCGATCAATAGCAAGCGAGTGCTGGAGCAGTACCTTAACAAGCGTGTCGTTGGCTGCTCGCGATTTATTCTGCCTCATCCTTGTCCTTTACTCCTCTTACACTAACTTGGATTACACTACCACACATGCCGGGAGACCAATCAAGAGTTTAGAGGTCTCTGCTGGGGCGATGTATCTTGAGAGGGGAATCCCTAAAGACGAAGTGTAAGACGGTGTCGGATATCCCTTCCAGAGGGCGAGGATCCGCTTCCCGTGATATAACATATACTTACGCAACTAATGACCGTAGTAGTTGAAGCCCTCGGAAACAATAATAAACAAATCAGGCAATTAGTGATATATACCATGATGAGAGCCATAATCATGGTTTGTTTTGGGTTGATCCGTGTTTAGCTGACGTGAGGTGATCAATTCTTTTACATTTGAACAATAGTTTGTTCATATTGACAGTAAACTTGTGATATGGTAGCAAAGATTCGATTTCGTTGTTGGAGAACAAGAATCGATATTGAGTGCCAGACTTTCTGGATAAAAAGAATATCAATACTACTTTTCAATGAGTTTTGAATAATGCATATAAATATGCAATTAGAAAAAATAAAATTATAAAATAAGAAATAAAATTTTTAAAATTTTAAAAACTTAAATGCGAAATAAAATAATATTTTATCTTTGACTTTAAATGAAAATTCCTTTTACATTAAGTACTGACAAATATTCAACTTCTCGAACTATGATACATTTTTATAAAATCAGTAGAAGTGGTGAGTGGTAAATTGTAGTTGTATAATGGTACATTCAAGAAACGAAATGTTAATTGTGAACTTTTATTGCAGACCTAATCCGTTGAAATTGCGTGTATGGTAAACAGACCACTGGTTGTCTGTACCTTTGCGAATTCATTAAATTTTTATTTCTTGTTCATTAAAAACATCAAAGAACTTTGGGGGAATTTTTTAGAATAGTGCGTACTTCTTGCAAATTATTACTTCGAAATAAGGTTTAGTTGACAAAAATCTTCAACAGAAAAATATTACAAAAACTGCAGCTTTCAAAGAAATGATAAATATTTTTACCGAATCCGAACACGATGTAACACCCAAGAGTTACACAGCAGAAACATTTCGGTCCGTTTTTTACCTAGGGATGCTGCATACACATTGGGACCAATCTCCACCTCTGGATTCTTCTCTTATCATGCAAATCGAACATCGTTAACGCGAGAAATAGATGTGTCCAGCCTTTAAGGATCTTAAAGACACCATCTGTGCTGCAGGCTCCAGAGCGATTGTGGCAAAATGATCGGAATCGTTTCAGAATGCGAGTACAAATGAAGGCACCCTGAAGCGGTGACAGTACCCAGGCTGTGAATCACAGTGGTTCCAAATGAAAGAAAAGCGGTAATAACACAGGCACACAAACAAAAAAATGTCAGATCCAAAGATTTAACATATGTTTCTTTATGTAATACCGACGCACTAAATCCGAATCTAAAGATAGAATTTCTCCACCCTCTCCCGTTTTTTTGTCTCGTGAACAGCGTGAAATTTATTATCTATACGTTTACGATGATTTTGCGATTTAAAAAAAACCCTGTAGAGTGGTTGCCCGACTCCGGCTTCAGATTTGAATTTAGTGTGTCGACGTACATTGAGAAACATGTGTCAAGTATGATTTTTTTTTGCGATTTATAAAAAATGGAGGGTGATGGCGTGATTCTAGCTTCAGATTCGGATTCAGCGCGTCGAATTGAAAGTTGAGCGAAGTCGTTGGGTCTCAGTTCTTCGGATTTTTTTTGTTTGATGCCTGCTGTAATTGTTAACTTTTTAAGTTTTCTTGAAGTTTTTGCATCTTTTTTTAATAAGACGTATTTGTATCTTTTTGTGATAACTGATATCAAATTCGTCTCAAAATTGAAAAATTGAAAATGGTGGTTTGAATATAATGGGCACAATAACAAAATACTTTACATTTTTGATAGATATGGTTTATATTTTGCCATTTCTAATGTGAAAATGTTATTCTTGCACTACAAAAAAACGAACAATTTTAAAACTATTCTCGAGGAAGTTTGATAATCAAAAGACAGTGAAACATTTATACTAAGTTGACACATTGTATAAAACAATATCATTACTGATATTACTAGGTACTAAGTGACACGTTCCGTTCTCTCTCAATTTGCTGAAAATCAAAAAACAAATTCCCTTTACAATGATGCTAACAAGATCACAGTTTATTCCATTTGCTCATTGACTTAATAATATTCCAGGATTTTATTATTGGATATCACTTTTTTTGGAAGTGGCGATATACCCCCCAAACTGTGCTTCCATTTCAATTCTGACTTCATGTTCTAATTTAGGAAGTCCCTTTGAACACAACTTGAAATGAGATAAAAGTGATATTAGTTTTTTTTTTGTTGTTGTTTTTTTTTTGCGAAAATCTCACAGTCCCTAAGACTGACATCCGTTAGAGAGCTTCTAGATTACAATGGATGTTCAGAGTAGAGATGGAATAGCTCATCGACCAGTGTATGAAGATAAGCATAAGGAAGAAAGTATGGTGAGCAGTCCGTGTCAATTTTTAATGCACTGCTCCGACAACCTCCTAGAATTGTACTGAGATAACTCGAACTGTAGTAGGCAAAGCCTTTTAGTATTCTTATTCCAGTAGCTGCGACTGAGCCATTAAGAGGATATTAAAAATCTGCTTCTGTCCCAAACTCGAGCGTAGGACTTTCGGACTACGAAGTTCCCAAGAACTGAACTGCTATTGAATTCGGTAATATTCCAGTATACGCATCATTAGCCTATTTCAATTTTGAAAAATACTTCTTAATCCAGTTTAGAAAATCTCAAAACCTGCTAGTGTCTCTCGAAATTAGGTAGAAATAAAAACGCCTACTTATACACGTACTTACCGTTAATTACTGGGTACGAATAATACAGTGAGGTGAAGGGAAGTGAAGTGAAGTGAAGAGATGGCTGTGAGAGAGAAATTTGATCTATTATTTACCTTTGTCTATTTGTGTTTTTATTTATTTTTTCCCTTTATTTGTTTATGTTATCTTTATTTTTAATATTTGCATGTATAGTTTGTTTCAATTTTTGTATTTGCACTATTTTTTGCTCAACTGACCCCGAGTGTACGCTCATTTTCAATAATAAATTATTGTTGTTATTATTATTATTATTCCCCTAATTCACGATTAAAGATGTTATGAGTTGGTTGAATACAAAATCTACTCCAGGCTGCAACCAGCTTGCTAAGGAGCAGATCTAAGGGCTGTCGGTGCCTCTACAATACTTCGTGCAAAATGTGAGCTGTTCCAAATAAAGCAATTTCTTTCATTTCCCAAACTTTTGAACGACCTTGGAGCTTAGAGAAGTTCTTACGCAAATTTTAAGGAACAATTATCATTATTATTATTATTATTATTATTATCACTATTATTATTATCACTATTATTATTATTATTATAATATTCGAAATTTCCCCCATTTTTTGCCTTTCTGATCCACTGTACGGCGGTTGCAGCGACGGAGGGATTCAGCGCCGACGCGGTTCTCAGTGGGAGGGCGACGGGGGAAGGGGGGCGGAGTGGGGGCGGGGGTGCGATGACAAACGATGCGCGATGACGCGCGACAACGGCGCGGCCGCGCGCGCCCCGGAGCAATGCGGCTGCCTCGGCAAAGACGCGGGCAGCATCCCCCGGGCGATGCGGTGCAGCATGCGTTTCCGCTGGATAAGGCAAAGCCCCCCGCCAAATGCTTGCCCACACACCTGGATTACAACACTGCGCGCCAACTCTTTTGTCAGCTGGTGCTTTTTGAAGCTTTACTCATCTCCCACTCTGCGGAAGTTGTAGGTATAGTAGATAGGAAGTAAAATAAACGTCCTGTGAAGCTCGATGTGACCGAAGTGTAAGAGTTGAAGAGTTTGTGTTTTTTTAATAATTGGGATTTGAATTGGCGGAAGATTGAGATAACGAACATCATCTTTCATTAATAACCAGCCAAGGGAGGTAAAGAGCTGGCATTTTTGCGTTGTTGATAATATATCTTGCCAAAGCGAATCAATTTTTATTGTTTTAAAAAAACACATAATTACTTATGAATAAATTTTGTAATATTTTTAAGATATTGAAACATTTTAACTGGCATGAAAATTGAGCGCCAGGAAACAATTCCAAGTAATTAACGGAACCAATATCAATTAACCAGTTACCGTGCTAGCTCAGTCTATTTGTGGGTTCCTGCTCAGTACCGATTCACTTTCCTGCGATCAGAAAAATTGCCACTGGATCTGCCCTGCGTACGGAGAAGCGCTAAATCTGTAATTTTATACTTATCTGCACAATTAACGTGCTAGATTGCACAATAATAATCCATTGGATTTCATGTAAACTGATAACATATTTATTCGAGATCCAGTACTTCCCTCGTTACTTCCTGAGAACAATCTTTTTTTTAATAACTTTCTTTTCAAAACATAATATTTGATCATGACCTATTACTCAGTTATAGCTACCACACCAGAGCTCTCTTGGTTGTAGTGGAATGGTACTTCTTAGAACCAAACCCAGGCATCCGCGACGTCTTCCGGGGTCATCTGCTTCGCTCTTCTTCAACAGTTCAAGTCTTTCCAATTAATACTTCTAAAGAATGAATTAATTACAATTTCTCGCGTAATGATTATCTAATATACCACAACGTAATAATCGCCACACGATCCGGCATTTACGGCACCCAGTGGCTGCTCAATTGTTATAAACAAGCTGAGCGCGCACCATAGCAACGCCCCAACAACCACGCATGTTCAAGTTCCACGTGACACTTCTTGACGTTCGCCGTCAACCATCCCACCCGCCATGTTTTGTATGTCACAGTATATAATAATTAAATCCTATTTTATAGTAGTTCTTGATAATATTTGTTATATGCGGTAAATTAATCGTAAGTAACGCATCACTTGTACAATGCGTATAGAATATGTCTTTTGAAAACTACAACCTAATATTTCAGAACTTTAAAACAGAATAAACGAAACAAAAGTACTTTCCGAAATGTAACTCATAGTTACTGAATAAACGAGTCTCCTCCTATATCTTAGAAATTAAATAGCAGATATAAAAGTAAACTGAATTTTGGTTACTATTGACACTGGTGTTAGAGACTCAGTAGTGCGGAGAAGGAAGGAGGGGGAGGACTAAAAGCATCAAGTATATGTAACCAAAGGATGCTGAGTTCCAATTAGGCTTGCTTCGGATATTTTATAATGGCGTAGGTGTTTTCACCTTTGATTGTGACGTGATTGGCGTTTGATAGCACGTATGTCATCTTAATTCTTATCCATCATGTTCGTAATAGTTAATTTATCATAATAATCCACATATCATTATCATCGTACTGTAGATGTGAAAGGCAAACCACTACTCGGATCATTATCAGTCTTATGCTCAGGAAAGAGGAGGACATAAAGGAATAAGTCTTCCTCCATTTTAAAGTGACTGTAACGCTCATCACTCACATCTCACTACCATACCACCCACCACAACCTTCATTGTTCACAAGTCCATGCTGCAACACTTCTTTTTGCGGTAACCTGACGTTGATAGAAGCCCCCCCCCCCACATCATCTAGCACTGACACGCAAATATTGTCTTTAAAGATAAAGCAAATGGATAAATGAAACACGCGTGGAATGACTCTACAATGGGTGGTGATTTAAAACGCAGTGAGTATTAAGGTGGATGGACTATGTTACTGTAGCAACAAATCTCCAATTTGTTTCTGCGAATTTGACGCACTTTCTTCGTGCATTTCCAATTCCACAGCAAAGTCTTGATCTTCCGCTTTTACGACATAAAACGTTCTTGACCCTAACCAAATAGAACTTTACAACGCATTTTACACCCCAAAACACAGGTACAGGAATCCCTCAACATTCCCAAGAGTTAGGTTCACAAAAAGCATCGCGAATGTCCAATGCGCGAATGTTGTGTTTATCTTTTAATGATGAAAGATGGGTTAGGTTCCTGGACATCGAAAAACTGTTTGAAAAGAAAGAATAAAATATCTGGCAAAGAATTGCAGTAGAACTGAGCAAGTGCTACTGCAAAGAGAATTCACAATTAAGATCCCAAAGAGAAGAAATGAAATAACATTTAAACCTTTTTCAATAGTGAAAGTGATTGGATATAGGATTTTTGTTTTATCACCCTCCCTCTTTGCTATAATACCCAAATATGGAAGAATTGCTGCTTTTATTTCTCTCTTAAATTTCGAAGTTATTCCCATTTTCGGATCAAATTTGAATCCCCTTTCCACCAGAGGTTGCTAAAGTTTTTTGAACGTCATTAACAGTTTTGACATCGAAGTTGCTCCAGGACGCAGTTTCGCTTCCGTTACTTCATCATTACGTTCGATGAGTTTTTTTTCGCTTCATTTCCCAAAGCTCCTCATTCAGCGAGGTTATAATGAGAGCTGCACAGATCCTGAATGGCATTCCTGTTGATGGCCAAAAACCTTACCTCCAATTTCACACAACTGAATTGAATTATTTTACAATTGTGTTATTCTCTTAATGGGCTTTGATATTCCAACTTTGACATTTTTGCAGATCCTGATACTTTGAGCTCCGGTATCTACTGAGTTCGGTTCCGAGGTGACACTGATAAAAGAAACGAAATATGCTCGCTTATAAAATAAATAAATAAATAAATAAATAAATAAATAAATAAATAACCAAAATATGCACTCTCGAATGTTGAAGTCGCGAATGTTCAAACCGGTAGCATTTCTCTAATCGCGAATGTTCGGAACTCGCGAATAGCGAATTCGCGGAGGTCGAGGGATTACTGTACATGTTGACTCCCTTCTGTCGAGTAATTTCTCAAGTTTTTCTGCTTAATTGAATACTAACCTTACACGTGTACCGTTTGTCCACATGTTTTATGCAAAAAATGCCAAAAACGCCACCGTCATCTAAACGCGCTCTCGTGGGAGGCGGTGGCACAGTAATTGATAAGCGCAGCGCCGCGCCGCGCCGCGTCGTGTCGCCTGCTTTCTCCGGTTTCACTGCGCGCGGAAGCGATGCACAGACGGATCAACGCGTGTGCTGACTAAGTCCTTCCTTAAGGCCTCTAGAAATTATTGAAACCAAATTTAGTGTTTGTTCATAAATACTTGTGTACTTCACGTTGATTATCCGATTGCTGAATTTACGAAATTCAGTTGTTCCTTTATAAGAAATTTTTGTCTTTAGAATTTAATAATTCTAATAAGTTCTGGCCTCCTCCAGTTGATAACAGTAATCTGATATCTTTATTAACATGCTGAGACAAATGTGAAATATTTAATAATAATTAGATAAGGAAGTAAATTATAGTATCTAATACACTGGATTTCTAACAAAGTGGAAAACGTTAGTCGATATTTCTTTCGTAAAATCTTATTATAATACTCCCTTGAATTTTTCAGTATTGTATGGTAATAAAGTTTCCTCCGATACTTGTTTCGTAAATAACTATTGATATTGCATAACTGAGGAGATTTTAGTTCAATTTCATAGACATATAGTTTATGTTGACATAGTTAGACATATTGCATAATTGAGGAGATTTTAGTTCAATTTCATATTAATTTTGAATATGAATGTCCAAACTTATAAAACTAGTGTTTTTCTTATCTTCATTTCAGTTTCCTCTCCTAAATTAACATAATTCAATTACCACGGAGAAGTTATTTTCAGTGTTTTGTTTTAATGTATTCCTCTTGTTAGCGACCAAAAAATATTTTTTCAAAGAAAGTTATAATTCTCGCAGCTGGAAGCCAATTATCTCTCTGTCACGTGCCAATGTATCTCATTTCTCCTTGAGATCAAGTTCGTCATTTTGTTTCTCCTCCACTTTCTAGGCATATGATCGAATGTTTTTGAGATATTTGCGAGCATTGATAACTTTGGCCTCTTGGAAAACTCAATAATTATTCAATGTCGCCCAAATTGCTAAACATATCTTTTACAATCAAATTCAAAGTTTATCGCGAAAAGAGAAAAAGAAATTCTAAATGTACAATTCGGTAATATTATTATGTTTAATAGCAATATTTTTCAAATGTTTTTCAAGTTAACATGTATTTGTATGATTTGCTACAAAAAAGACATGCATTACACTTCCATATTTAAATGCAAGAATGCAAACAATATTTGAAACAAAATTTAAATCATATTTTAATCAAATTTTTCCTAGCAATCTTTTCGTTAAATTCAATGTGGAATTGCCAATATCAAATAAATTATTAAAATCAAACTGAATCTGACACGTATCAGTTTTTATTCTAAGATTGAAATTACTAGCCAGACAATATTTCAGAAGTAATCTTCTTCAATTTCACCTATTCTGCTTCACTTATTAACGAGATTACATTCCGGATGTTATGGTTCTCGTGACTTATGAGATTTAAATTACCACTGTGTTTCTTGAATTTCGCACACGTCATTACTTTCACATCACTAAGGTGCTCGTACGTTTTCTTGCCAAGTCAACGACCCCTCCCCTCTTTGCTATTCTCCATCCTTTCTCTCTTCCACTGTTTCTTGTCGTCTCCCGTTTCTACCCCCGCCTCGCCTTAGCCCCCCACTCCCCAACGTGATATATCGGTCCTCGGAGTCTCGCTTGCGCACCTTTATCTTCCACTTTTCTCCAAAAATTGTCGCTGGCAACGCGCGACTGGCTGTCGCCGGCATCGCCCGCGAGGCGCGCCACTATCGCGTACACGACGACGTTCTCTTGTCGCCTGTGCGAACATGTCGCCGGTGCGATACGGCTGCGTCGCGCTGAGCTGCGTCGAGAAAGTTGCACTCGTCGGCGCTGCAGTGCGAGAAGTTGCTACACTGGCGTCGTGTTTGTGGTAATAAAGAATTAACCTATGAGCGATGTAAGCAAGGATGGACTTCCGCCTAGGCGAACTACTCAGCTGCCTAGAGGCCCAACCATAAACGTGGCCCCAGATGATTGTAAAAAATATAATATCCTATATAACCGTTGAAACAATTTTTTATTAGTTCAGCAAATTTGATATGCAATTTTTAAGTATTTTACTAATTGTATAGCTTTTTAAATATTTGGAATTCATACTTTAAAAAATTGGATTACTTGGATATTAACTATAAATATGAGAAAACAACAAAACAGTATTGCAACACTTATAATAATAATAATAACACTGCTTGCGCCAGCATTTAAATAATTGGCAGTGCAGTGCTTAGAGGAGGAAGATTTTGCACCTAAACGTCCACATTTTTAAACGTCCGTATCATTAATGAAAACAAATTCGATTCCTGGTGCTGCGTTATCTCCCAGGATATGCGAGCTCTGTTCGCCATGTGTCATTTTTGCTTGGCTTTTGTTGGGATACTGAAAAGAAGAGGTCTAAATCTTAAGTATCTAGAGTCCCTAGGTCTAGAAGTTCGGTCCTTGAATATAAGGAATTTGAGGGAGAAGAGGCCGCGTAGTACATGTATATGCCTGTAAATCCAAATACGTATCTCAACCTTTCTTTAAAAAGAACAATTTTTTGGGATACATATTTTTACATGAACAAATGTAGATACTAAGGAATTTGAACTTGAAGATCTTATAAGTCTCTCAAACACTCCTACGCATGTGCAGATAATTTCCGATATTTTTATTCGGAAATGTTTACAAAACTATGATCAACAAATTTATCACAATAGAAACTTGACTTGAAACTACTCATTCTTGTCAAAAACTTTCGTTACACATGTATAATATACTTATAAGAAGGTCTTAATAATACTTGCTTTTTCATTTCTCTTAATATTAGTTTAAAGTAGAGTAAGATTATTATTTACTGTAAAATGTGATTTTGCAATCACATGATATTTTGAATCAAATGATATAAGAAAAGATATGTTAATTAGATTATCCATACCCAGTGGCGAAGGGACTTGGAAAAACCGTCCTAACACATCGACCAATGGCAGAGGATTCGAGACCCGTATGTCATAAATGTTCTCATCAAGTATTACTTGCGTGATTCGCTTTCTAATACGAGGTGTTCCAGGCATTGATTTTTGTAATTTTTTGCTGTCGAATATACTAACAAAATGATATTCAGGAGGGTATTTTTGGTACGTCCCATTCACAAAACTTACGAGTGATCTGAAAAAGTAACCACTTAAAAGAAATTACTTACATAAATCCAATATATTTTTCATTTTATCTGAATAATTAGTTCGTCAAACTTTTTCCTGCGTATGGATTCTAGCTTCCGTCAAATGTATAAATATTAATATATTACAATTCAATGTGTTTAATGTTACAAAACTTGTTCATCGTACGTATTTCCTTTCTTCATTCCCTTCTTAAGTGTTTATAACTTAAGAATTGATTTCTTAAGAGATTACAGTTTTGCAGTCACTAGAAGTATTGCAATAAACTCTTTTATGTTAATTTAAAACACAATCCTCCATACTTATGCAATATAATCATTACTTTAACTTAACTACAAGTATTACGAAAAATGCTTACTTCCCAATTTGCATTTAAAAAAATTATTATCGTCCTTAATAGTATCCCGAACAACTATATATTCTCGGTAATAGATAAATTTACAAAATAATCACGCAGAAACGAATGTAAGATCCCGAAAGGAGAAATGAGAAAGGAGGCGTTAAACCAGCCGCTGCCTTCGATATCTCCGTAATTCACCGGCCGGGGACGCGCGGCGCGGTCGCGTGCGGCGCGGACTTATCGCCTCCCGCGGTGCCGCACACAGGGCCCGAACAGGCCAAAAGACGCGTACTAAGGAAGTCTACTTTTTTAGGCGACGCGTCTACACGATTGCCGTTTGCACGCGGTTGGACCAAGCGTTTGCGCGAGTGGTCAACGCGTGCATGCATCCTGCGCTTATCGCGGCTCATTAACCTTATCTCGGTGGCAGCTGCATGTAATTATCAAGGGATCTGCATGTTAGCTGGATCCGATTTTTATCCCCAGGGTTGTTATCCCAGGAGGTATGGATGATGAAATGATGATGAAAATGAGGGATGAAAGGACGACACACACATGTATAACCTAATACATCCAGTGGCCGACGCGGGACTCGATCCCACAATCCTTCTGTCTGAGATCGCCATGGCACTCCTGCCTTATTATTATTTGCGTATCGGCTATTCATGACAACTCTACACACTATCTTCCGAGGCCCCGGAGACATTAACGTATGTAATTATGGAGGTCAGCCTTCTAGGGCTGTATCCCTTGTTAAAACAAGGTTGTTATGCCTTGAATTATTAACAATGAGATGATAGGATGAAGGAATGAATAATGAAGGGTGAAGGAACAATCACAAATACGACACTTTTACATCACACGCACGAATACATTATATGCACTTTTACAAATTGTCCTCCAAAATGAATGTTTTCTCTGTTTCTTGTTTTAAAACGCATTATTTTTTGTCTTGGGTGGATCACTTGGTCTAAAACCCAGAACTCCTCTATGTTTTCCATTCGGCCCACTGCTCGGCGCCGCGCCGCCGGCACCAGCTCGAAGCGCGTCTCGCGGCCTCGTCGCCTGCACCGTCGCGTCGTCGTCGTCGCGCGTCGTCGTCGTCGGCGGCGGCGACGGCGGCGGCGGCGGCGGCGTTGGTGGCGTTCCGCAGGGCGCGAGGCGCGGTGCGGCGCGGCGAGGCCGGGCCGGGGCTTGAGCGGCGCCCGTGCGAAGGACCCGGGTCGCGCGGGTCAGGGGTCGGCGCCTCCATTAGCCCGCGCTGAAATATGGAAAGCTTTGCGCAATCTGGTGCTGCGAGCGTGCCGGCGCCGCGGCCGCCAGCGCCGTATTTCACGCTTTCCAGGCGGTTTGCGGGGCGAAGAGGGGTCGAGTGGACGACGAAGACGATGCTGCGGCTCCGCCGAGACGTCCTCGCACCGGCGATGGCGTAGTTTTGCCGACACTATGCAAGCACTAGCTATCCTGTCTTCATTACAGCAGGGGGTTCGTGCCGTCATGGTTTTGCACATACCCTTCCACCGCTGGGACCGGTTGGAATTTCCACTAATCCATTGTGATATTTATGGTGGACAAAGTGAGCCATCGGATCATTTTCTTGGAGTTCTTCTTTCCCCCTACCTCTCTTTTCGCCGTTCCATCATTTATCTCAGCAACATTATCGCTATCACCAACTCATTACACCCTCTCTCATGGGCCTCAATGATTTTGAAGTTAGAGTGGCCCTAAACTGTAAAAAGTAATAAAATACGCACAGTAATAAATAAATAAAGTAAAAATCGAGTAAAATAAATAAAATAAAGTCGGCCCCGTGGTCAAGATCGCTAAGCAGTAGTGTCGTGGCAATCTCGATCCGCAGGATCGCGAAGTTCGAATCCGAATCTCACAATCGCCTCTTTCTCAGAGTCACACCTGCCATTAGAATCGGAAGAGTCATCATTTCTGCGATAGTTTCAGATTTAAATGATTTTGCGATACCTTCAAAAATACCTTTCGATACCTGTATCAAAACATTCGTGAGATATCGTAATCAATAAAAAAGTACTTAATAATATTGACATTGTCGTTGCCAACCTGGTTTCATTTCATTTGAATGATGATGAGATTTCGATGTGATAGTCATCGTTTGGTGGAATTCTGGTTTACATAATTGTTGGGTTATCTGTTTTTTTGGATTATTCTGGTACTTATTGGGTTACAGTATAGTTGATTCTGGTTTAAAGATCTGATAATAATGGCTAAGCCAATATCAAATCAGGATGAAGCAAATTAAACAGAATCAAAAGATTATTAACGTAAACGGTATCTGTACTTTTGGTCGAAACATAAGAAACGAAACCAATATTAAATCAGTTCTTCCCATTAAAATTTGCATTCTTATTCGCATTTAATTGCTAATTGTACTAATTATGGATTAGCTATTGACAGTGTGTCATTCTCGTATATACCATCACTCATTTTATTGACATTAAAATTCACATTCCCCAACTCCCGTCTTTTCTTTCTTTCTCTCAAGACTTCCTTTGTAAAATATTCACCATTGACATGATTTTAACTTCTAATTGATTTTCTCTATCTAGTCGATTAATCAGTTACTTCGAAGTGATTGTTTATTTCATCCCTTGTCACTGTCACATATATTGTCTTAATGATTAATTATAATTGTATCACCACGATAATTCTAATTCAGCATTACGCTTACCTTATGATCGTAGGGGCTATCGAACTGTCTCTTATATATACTTCACCTAAAAATTACACTATTACTTTAGCATCCCTTCTTCTTCTCTTCTACCATCTCGTCATTCATCGTTTTAAGTTTTATTAATCTTGATCGCTTTTAGATCTTTCGCTTTACCAGTCCCCTTCCACTTCATAGACACCAAAACACCGTTTTAAATCTACCTCTGTACCACCACCGTGAACTTCATCTTCGCTCCTCCCACCGCCACCTCCACCGTCACTTCCGTCCAGATCTTTATGGAAGCCAAACCCTACAGGGAACGTGTCTCAACCATAGCCTACAAATTAACGAAAAAAAAACAACCTACCACCAAATAAATTGTGTATTTAGAGAAAGCTCGCCGCGACCAGGAAATATGCCAGCGGAGGGCGGCACTGGGTCGCCAGACGGGCGGGCGGCGCGGGACCGGCGCGGCGGTCTCCCGGGGATATTAATTGGGAATTTCACGCACGTACGCCCGGGTTGCGGGCCGGGCTATCGGCGGGCGCGCGCCGCTGAAAGAGATCCGTGATAGAGCGTGTAAATTATACCTTGGGCGCCGCGTGGGGGAGGGGGAGAGATTCTGTCGGCCCTGGTGGAGGAGGTGGATGGGCGGGGCTCCGTCGCCTGCGCTGGCATCGCGCGGCGTACGCACCGAGCTGCAATTACTGCCTGTCGCTGGGGCGTTGCGGCCGGAGTGGATTTTGTGCTGGGAGATCGAGTCCGGGTGGAGGAGGATTTCGTGGGGATTGGGTGTGTGGAGGACGGGTGGAAGAAGTTGAGCAGTCGTGGATTTTTCGATCTTAATAGATGTCTTTTGATCAGCGATCGCTATCCTCAGGCACGACATCCGCTGTAACATCATTCACTTAAGGTGATGAAATTTAGTTTGCCTGCAGCTCCGTGTTTTCACATATTGGTCTTACGACTAGTTTTCCCACGTATCTCTATTTTTTTCAAAACTGAATATGTCTCAAAAAGTACTCATTAATTATTTCTGGACATTTTAAAACTGTATTTAATTATTTTGGTATGAAAAAAACATACATTTTTTCTAATTATCTTGAAATTTACAAAATAAATGAAATGTAAATTATTTTATGTAGTTTTTTGAATGCAAGAATTTGCATTGTTTCAGTCTTAAGAAGGAATAAGACAAGTAGACAAGTGAGAGTGAAGAAGGGAGGAAGAGAAAGAGAGGAAAAGAAAAGGAGAACGAAAGAAAGGAGAGAGAAAGAAGGGGAAGAGAAGTGGAGAACAACAAAAAGAGGAGAACATGAGAAAGAGAAGAGGAGAACAAAAGGAGAACAGAGAAAGACCAAAGAAAGAGAAGAGGGGGAGCAAAGAAAGAGTACCGGAAGGCCAAGGAAAGAGTACCGGAGGACTAAAGAGAAGAGAAGGAGAGGAAAAAGAAAGAGGAGAGGCGAAGGCGAGAAGAAATTAAAAACGAGGAGAAAGAGAAATGGGAGGAGGAGGAACGAGGAGAGAGAAATGAGGAAGAAAAGGGAGAGGGGAAGGAGGAGAAAGAGTTCGAATCGAGGAAAAGAGAAATGGACGACGAGGAGCAAAAGACGAATGTAAAGAATATAAATAAATAACACAAATAGGAAACAGTACAGGCTATATTAAGAAAAAAATTGCGTTATTTACATTGTCAAACGACTCTGGTCAAATGAAATTAATTTCCAATCCTCCTCCTCCTCCTTCTCCTCCTCCTCCTTCTTCTCCTCCTCCTTCTTCTCCTCCTCCTCCTTCTTCTCCTTCTCCTCTTCCTCCTTCTCCCCCTTCTCCTCCTTCTCCTCCTCTTCCCCCCTCTGTCCTTCCCAAAAAACAAACTGGCTGGCCCTAAGCGTCCGTGGCGTATCGGTCGCGGCGCGGCGGCCTCATCGTAGGAACAGTTACTCCTCACGCACGAGCCGCGCGAGGGGGCTTCGTTAGACGTCCTGAGCTCCTGGTATTGCTCTGGATTTCGTGCAGCGTAATCGCGGGGCAGGCGAGGAATGTTAACTAAATGCGGCCCCGCGCCGCGCCGCGCCGCGCCGCCAAGACGGGGCCCTTCGCTGGAAACCGCATTAAAAACAATCAGCCGCTTCGCAATTAATGCCGAATGCTGCCGACGCAAATTGGTGCCGGCTCCCACGCTCCGGAGACGCGTGCGTGAGGCTCTGCCGGCGGGAGGGCGATGGAGACTGAAGAGGAAGTGGTGATGAAGGCAGCAGAGGAGAAGATGGAAACAAGAAAATCTGGGTGGGGGAAGGGGAGATAATGGTAACAGTTTTGACTTATGATGTTCGTGTTTTAATCGAGAAGATAGATTTGATGAGATGATAAGTATAATACTGATTATTATAGTAAAAATAAAAAGTAAAAAAATATTTTATTACATGCGAGACTCAGGCCTTTAACCTCTTCGAATTAACCACATCAAATATTTACATTATTTTACGTAATGTGATGTGATACTAGACGAAGAATAAAAATAATGTTAATCTGAGAAAATGGAAATTTGTAAAATATAATAGTGGCACCGAGAAACGGTATTTGTTAAAGCAGTGAGGAAATATTGAAAACAGTAGATACATTATGGACAGATGGATACAGCCGAGATGCGATGGTTACAGGATAGGAGACAATGTTAACAAAAGCAAAGAATACACAGTGTTTGCAGATGCAAGGGTAATGTAAGAAGAGTCACAAGGATAGCAACAGTACAGTATAGAGTTTTGACAACAGGGAAAATAGGAGTGATAAGGATAAGGTAATAGTGATAGAACTGGAATCAGAAGCAGGGAGGGGGTAATTCATTAAAATGCTTAGGACAAAGAGCAGGCCCTGCAGACTGGGCCTCGTCACATGTAAAGGCAATTTATTATTGCTATAGTATGATGATGATAATGATGATGATGATGGTGTTGGTGGAAGAAGAGAAAGGATGAGGACATAATGTAGATAAAGAATTACATCAAAAGTAAATTGGATGGTGACAGAAGAGGAGATAATGTTAGCAATGTTGACAAATGCAACAAGAAAGTCAGTACTGGTGGCAGGAGAAGAGATCATGAATCCGGAGAAAATAATGAAAAGAAGGAATGGTGTGTAGATAGGTTAAGAGACCAATAATTTAAAAAAGTAGAAACAATGAATTCAATGCCAAAATACTGTTCGAGAGGTGACACGTTGGTTAACAATTTAGCAATAGAGTTGTTGCTAGTGTAAGTTTATTTGGATGGAAAAGATGGCTCGTGGCAAGAACGAAATAAAGGGTAATAGAAGGAAACATGGTCGTGGTTGAGATGACTTTATAAATTCTGACTCGATTACTAAAAATACAATGATATCGTAGCATTATTAATGAGAAATATTGTGAAATCAGAAATAAGAAGCAGAAATAAGAATCAGAAATAAGAATGCAGAAATAAGCGTGACAGACGTCAGACGCTCTTGATGACGAACAATATTTTTAAAATACAATTAGTAACAATAGAGTGTAGGTACCGTAGTAAGTACAGAAAACTTAACCACTAACGTGGCAAAAAAGCAACGATCACGACTAACTCGAAGGAAAGCGAGTGGAGAAGTTGTAAAGGGGCGGCTAGAGAGCACCTGAAGAGACGTTGAACGTAAAAATTTTCCGCGCACGTGCCGATGTCTACAAGATGTTCCCGGGGCCCCCATTCGTGCTCCCGGCACGAAGCGTGATTTGCACCGCTCCGTGTGAAAGTCTTGGCCGTGAAGGGTTTTGTTCAAATATTTATGCAATTTGACTCAGGGTCGAGTTTACTTACATTTCGTGCGGAATGATGGTGAACACTTGGTCTCTCACACGATGCTTGGAGAATTGAGGATAACTGCTCACTGTGATGACCTTGCTTCATCGGAATACGCGCACTAACTGGACCTCACGCTCTTGTCGGTCATGGACTTAAATAACTCAATTTACATGCAATAGGAAGTTTGTAGTGTGGTAGAGTTATTTGATATTATTGCTGAAGTAGTGCAAGAGGAGGTATGGGCTCAATTCAGTGGACGTAGGATACGGTTAGGTGGTTTGAAAATGTAGTTGTAGTTGTGTTGAGGAATACATATATTTTTTGCTCGCTTCTTACCTTTTCAGAGAGTTTTCAAAATAAATGCATCATCGGTCCCGTGGCCGAGATCGCTGAAGCAATAGTGCCCTAGTGATCTTGGACCATGGGGTCGCACTTCGGGCGTGGTTGTATGTGTTCGTCCTTTCACCCCCTATCATCATCATATCATTTCACCCTCATACCATAACGTTACATGCAATAGTGGTCGCTAATTGCCTAGTAGTTGATGCGACCTTAAATAACAATAAATAAATAAATAAATAAATACATTGTTTACATCCTTGAATCAAGAAGAATTAACAAGCATTTCTGAATACATATAATTATAAGTAAACAATAATAAAGGTTCTGTATTATTGACTTGTAATAATGTTGGCACTGCCATGTTTGAAGATCCAAGATTTCAAGTTCCAAGATCCAAGATTTCAAGTTCCAGCCGTGGCGGATTTTGTATTCTAGCTGAATAGCAAGAGGTCCAAGGTTCGAGTCCCGACAGTGGAAGGGTTTTCGACTCTAGTTTGTCAGATAAGTCGAATTCAGTCGCTGTCTGGAGGAGAATTCTAGCGGCCGGCTACTCTGATCGATGGTTTTCCGTGGTTTCTCCTATCAGTACCAGGCGAATTCTGGAGTAGTACTAACGAGTTACGGACCGCGCGTGATCTTTCCTACCTCTTCCTTCTCCTCTCCCTTTAAACAGACACTAACATGCACTACACGACCACACAAGCCGGGAGACCTTTCAGGAGCTTAGAGCTCAACTTGGTTAGATCGGTGCCCCGCTGGTGGGAGATACCTGGTTGCAGAAAACCCAGTCAGCCGAAGGTAGGTCGACGCCAGGATCTCGCCATCCAGCGGGGGAAGACCACCTCCATCTTCCGGAGCAAAAATACGCACTACACTTACGATACTAATGAACCTAGTAGTTGACGCACCCGGAATCATTACCAATCAATGACCTGAAACCTTATTAAATATAAAGAGAAACATCCATTAGAAAGTCATGAAAAAGTCGATGATGTTGATTCCGCAATACGTCAGAAGAGGAGCGGCGGTCTCCTCTCCAAACCGCCGCGCGTCCTCAACCGCTCGTGCGCCGACCACGTGGAGCGCGCCGCCGCACGCGCGCCGTCATGCCGCCTGATGATGTTTGTTTTGGCGTCTCCCAAGCCTCTGTGGGGCGACCGGCCGCGCCTGCCTCTCCCGGGTATTGGCTGCTCTCGCCCAAATCGCCCTCCGCCGCGGTCTCTCGCGCCGTCTAAACAGCCCAGCCTTATACGGGAGAGGCCGATGCCCGCCAAGGATGTGGCCGGATGCATTAAGTGACGATTCTGTCGATGGAAGACTGACGACTAGGGCATGGATTTTTGATGACTTAAAGCATCGCTAAAAATGATCAAAAAGGCTCTTCAAATGTTTTATATAGGCCCTACAAGCAAAGAAAAATGACGTAAACAATTTGATCAAAACCGGTTCACATTAACAATTCAAGTTGTTGGATATGTTCCTGGTGTATTCGAGGCTTCCTCCTTTCGTTTAATCCAACTCAGATTGAAAAATTTTATTTGGAGCTGTTCTTTTCCACGATTTCTGTCTTTATCGCGAAATTGGTCGAATAAGCGATTGTCGATAATAGGCGTTACAGGAACCCTTAGGTTACATACACGACTGATATTACAATAAATGAGCAAAGAAATTCAATAGCTTAGTGAGTAATTCTGTGGAAAACTTTTGTTGCATCTTGTAAATATTATTTGATGCAAGTAATGCCATGTGTATTAATGAAAATGAAATTTCGTACATTTCGTAAAATTATAATCTAAATAGATAAGTCAACTTGTCCCCTATAGAAGGTTAGTTCAAATAGTGACAAGATATCCAGATTTTTTGTTCTCCTGTAATATTTAGTTTTCAGGACTTACCTGCGTATTCACGGATGTGACAGATACACACAGATGTAACAGATACGTTGAAAAATCCTTATGATTCCTACCATTTGCTAACTATCTCCATTTACTTATTTTATATATTTTTCAATAAATTTGTGAATATGCTTGGCGTACCGTTTCATTTCCTACGCTTAGAATTATTTTTAATCAACTACTCATATTTTTATTTTAAAAAGTGCAAGATATCATTCAATAGTCGCATACCAATGAGGAGAGGGTCAACGACGGATATCTGGCTACTTTACTCAATATCTTTGTTAATGTACTGTTTCGTCTTTAAGAACATTTATTTTAACCTTCTTGAACTCTTAGTGAGAGTTTCGTCATTCAATTCTTATTGAATATTTACAAAATATTCGGAACTGTTGCCATGCGTAAGCGCTTCCTGGAAACTCCGGAGTTTTCTTACAACAAGGTCTGCCCATAAACACATTAAAATCTTATTTTAGTGCCGGTCAAGGTGCAGAACTCTTGAAGAGAGAAGTTACTCCGCAAAAAAGGGACAATTTTCACAGGACGCGCAACAAAAGGACGTCATATCGGACGATGGCATTGAAAGAGGTAGTGTTGAAACCTTTACAAATGAGCAACTGCAAACAAATAGAGTCCCTAGATAGAGAGAGTAGCGCAACCGCCGCCATTTGATATCCACTCGCTTGACAATCCCGTCAGGCACCAATCAGGAACTGAAGAGAAATTGTAACAATTAGTGACATTAAGATTTTCAAGAATATTAATAGTAGTTTGGGGTAGATTCATGGTTCTTGAAATAAGGAATATTACGCTATTCCAATTTTTCAGGCAACTGGACATAAAATGGCGGGTTCGATGGAACAATGGAATGCGCTACTCTCTGTATCTAAGGACTTTACATACGAACACAAAGACGAATTGAGTATTTGGACATAATCTGCTGTTTGTTGCCAGCAGTAACAAAGCTACACTAATCTCTCTATACAATCGGAGCAACGTTGTGATTGTTGAGCTAGTTCTTCAAAAAAGTAGTCGCCATCTGTGTCTCTGCTGAAACGACTGTAAGAGCAGAAGATGTTGAAAATATGTACACCTTTGCCGTATTTCAAAAAATCAAAATATTTAAAACAAATACTCAGAAAATTACTGCAATATATTGCTGAATTTATTATTCACTAATATTAAAATGAGTAAATATAAAAAAACTTCAATTTTATTTCAGTTTATTCGAGGGTGCGCTGTTGACCTTCCCCGCTCCCATTGATGTTCTCTCGGTTCCCAAATGGTATTAGTAAGCGACGATAAAGATGTAAAATTGAGAGACAAATTGCTTTGAGAAAGAAAAATCTGGCTTTTGTACTGGAGGGTAGGACCAGTTGAAAATAAATTTGAGTTTTACAATTTTTAAACTTTCATATGTTTCATGGGAGATATCTTTGTATAAATGCCCTTTTTTCTATTCCAGAAAAAAATTTAAATTACACAACTTTCCAGAAACGTTTGACATTGTACAGAGAGTTTATGTCTGCAGTACCCCCCAAAAATTAATCTTGACGATTTTTAGAACAGGAGAACATTTACTTATTCTTGACACATTTACCAAGTTTTAGTTGAAAAAGTTGTAATCTGACAGAATAACATCCATCCATTTATCCCTAGACATCGCGGTTTTGGGGTACAAAATTGCGTAAACGTCCTTGCCACCTTCATCAGTCATTTACCATTTTTGGAACAGCGCTAACAGATCTTAATTGTGACAGTGCGTGCGAATGTCACGGCTTCAATGAACCTGAAACTCTGATTTTACGACCGACAATTCCAGATCATATGTCGTGGTGATTCCATTTCCCATTTCCTCCCTATACAATACAATACACAAACATAAAAGAAAAAAAGAGCAAAAGAAAATGGTATTTCGAAACATCGATGGGCCTGTAAACAAAGCAATGACAACACTATAGGCCGGCAGTGCCCGCAAGCCAGCGTCCGTCCCTCGTTAGGACCCCATTACCGGGCGGCGCGGCGGGCAATGCAGGAGGGAATTTTGACGAGCGGGTGACAGCGGCCCGGCTCGCGGGGCGCTGAACGGGAGTTGGCCGCGATGTCGCTCGCCTTTTTGCTCCGTAATCGACGGCCGCTCGATTGAGCGCGACGCGGCCTAATCGGCCGGGAAGCCGGCGGCGGCGGCGCACGCGGACAGTGGGCGGGAGCGTGGGCAAAATGGAGGTGAAGTTTAGGCAAGCGTTTCTCAACCGTTTGCACTGCAAGAATAATGTAGAAGCTTCTGCTGTTTTCCCTTTTATTATCCATCTCATTATTATCCATCTTTCTGTTGTTGTTTATGTTGTTATTATTATTATTATTATTATTATTATTATTATTATTATTATCATTATCATTATCATGAACATTATGGGTAATGCTTTTCATTTTTTCATCTTCACTTCTTCTCTTGTTTTACTTACCCTTATCTTTACCCTTCCTTTTCCTTCTCATTCTTCTTCCAAATCTCTTTTGTTTGTCTACTGTTATATTTTATTTTCTTCGTTGTATTATTCTTCCTATTATCTTTCTTCTCCATCTTTATTTATTTTTGTTCTTTTTTCTCCTTTATTATTTATCATTCACTTTCATCTTTTTTGTGCTCATTATTCTCTTCTACACTTTTCTATTTTATCTTCTTACTATTATTCTTGATCGTTTTTTCTTTTATTTCTTCCTCTGTTTCTTCTCCTTTTAACCCCTTATCATTTTTCTACTTCTTTCTAGTCCGCTTCTTATTATTCTCGTGCTGTGATCATTGCCAAAAGAAACCATGCCTTCACCGTTACCCCTACAATCATGCCAAACACTAGAAAGGGAATACCCGTTCCCCATGCAAAATTCGGACCCATAACTATTGACAGATCTGAGTCTCTAAAATATTCCCGTTCACGCAGGCGATCCACCCGTAAGGTACCATTTCTCAACCCTCCTCACTCCCAAGATCACTTGCCATATGGGACCAGGAGAATGCCGGAGCAGTACCCATACAAATGGATGAAGGATATATGGACGGACCTCGCCGAAAATTACCTGTACCTTTCGTATTATCAATGCCGTTTGCAATATCGATATCGTCCGCATTATCGATACCGCGATATCGACCCCGTTCTGATACGTGCGGGCACCATGCTACCACACCAGTCGGGAGACCAGTCCAAGGCTTAGTGCTTGTCTTGGTTGGGGTGATGCCACGCTGAGGAAGACACATAGAGGCGGAAATCTGCAAACCGACGTGTTTGTCGGCGCCGATCTCATTGTTCCAGTAAAGAAGCAACACGGTTGCCTTCCGGAAAATATCGTGCACTACACCTACCACACTAATCTGAAGTAGTTGATACGCCCAGAATTAATACTCTTTCATCCACAACCACTTGGGAGCTATTACGTTAGAGTTTGTATGATTTGTATAGAGGCTGTTTCATTTTTTCCTTCGTTCTTCATGGTTTCCTTTCCCTTAGTTCTTAATCTTCTACTACTAGTAACAAATCTCTAGTGATTGGAACCGACTTCCGATGCCTCACACTTGCCTTTATCAAGTTATTTATTATTCTGTAGACTTTAAATGCATGTTCTGCATTTCGACAAAAATCCCTGTTTCATAAATATTTTGAGATAATTAATATCTTGAACATTTTATAAACTCACCGCACTATAATACATCAGATACATCAGTTTACAACAGAGACGTTTTGGACTGAGGAAAGGGAAATAAAATTGCATTTATTCCCCAGAACAACAGCAAGTGACCAACCTGGCGTTGTCTGATTATTTAAACACATCACAAGTGGTGCACAGGGTCAAAGCATCTTCATGCCCTTAAATCGGGAGAGGTGGGTCAGGGCATCAACTGCTGTCACTGCATCAGTTATAAGTGATGTCAACTGCAGTCAACTGCAGCTTCTCAGCTGGGTTGAATTCAGTCACTATCTGGAGAAGAATTCAGCGGCCACCTGTACTGATCGATAGTTTCCTTGGTTTCTCCGATCATCACCAGGCGAATGCCGGAGCACTATCCTAACAAACGAGACACGGACCGCACGCGATCTTTCCCACCTCTTACTTGTCCAATGCTACCCCTTACTCATACATTTTCATAAACATGCCCTACACATGCCGGAAGATCTGTCGGGAGCTTAGAGCTTGTCCTGGCCGGGGCGGTGCCCCGCTGGAAGAAGATTCCTGGTTTGGGGAAGACCTCACTAGCCCACAGTAAGTCGGCTCCGTATCTCACCGTCGGTGTGAGATCGTAGGCAATTCATCGCGATGAAAACACGCATTACACTTACGGGACTAATGACCTTAGCACTTGACGCACCTAGAAACGCTAACATCAATTAATCAGTTCATGCCCGTAAAGCAACTAAACCCTCCAAGTCCTGTGCTTCGCCCACTGTGCGAGGACGCGTAAGGGGCGGGGGAGGGAAGGCAGCGGAGGCGTCCGGCGCCGCGGGCGTGCGCCTTGTTAGGGCGCCGATGGGACGCGGGCGAGCGCCTTCGCCCGGCGACGCTCCTCCGCGCAAATTGAGCCATTTCTGTCGCGCCTCGACATGCCACGGAGCGCCGCCGCGAGCCTCTCAGCACTGCCCAACGTCGGACTCTGCAGTGCCAGTGGTGGCCCGTCCACGTGCTGGCTGCGTGTGACGAATTTGAAAAAAAAGGGAAAAAAAGAAAAAAAGGAAACAGAAAAAGAAATCGAAAAAAGAAACAACGCGAAAAAATTAAAAGAAAAGGAAAAGAAAAAAGAAAACGAAAAAGAGAAAAAAAGAAAAAAGAATAGCAAAAAGAAAATAAAACGAAAAAGAAAATAATTGGAAAAAAAGAAAACAAAAAGGGAAAAAAAGGAAAAAAGAAAAATAAATATTTCCACATACGTGGATTCTTGGGATATTTTATTGTAGCTTTTGCCTTCTAGAAATGACACCATGCGCAAAGAATTTTTATTTTAAAAAGTTACGTTTAAAATGACAGTTACTGTTGTTTGAACTTAAATATAATGCCACTCTTCTTAATGGTTATAACTTCTTTGAATTATCTTTCGTTTGCTTTTTGATATGTGCAAAAAATGTGTCATCATGGGATGCAGCAATCCAATCTTAACTGATACGAAAATAATTGCCAAGTTATTTGTTTTCTCCGATTGGCTACAATTTACATACACATATATTTACATACATTTTCTTCTGTACAAACATTGTAGCATTGTCATTATTATTTATAATTCTGAATGACATGTTTCAGATCGAGGAAGTTTTGTGTACCTTTTCTCGTATGAATACGTAGATGGTTGTAATAAAAATGTATAAAATGATAGGTTCTTTCATTTAACATTTAACAATTTTGTTTTACTTCTGTAATCAAGCTCAATAAATTTAATAGTTCTTCTTGCGAATTTAATTTCCTTGGACACATATTACTTGAGACGCATTATTCCGAAATATTCGGTAACTTTATATTTTTTCCTCTAACCTTCATATTCATGAATCCATAAATAACATGGACTACTATTTGACATTCAAAGGATACGCTACATCGCTGTAATTCTGTACCATTCTGTACCATTTGCACAGTGTTCCCACATCGAATGTAAAAATAAATGAATGGCGCTTACCGAACTGACATACATTTACAGGTGCACCCATAGAGTTTTTATTTGTCAAGTCAAATTTTCCGAATGCGTATTTATGTTAGAGGCTATTCAAAGCATCTTTGATAGTGTGCATCCAATTGTAATTCACCGATAGTCGTCAAAGCTGAAGTATGATGATAAAGGAAATCTATAAAAATGCAAAATATGGTCTGCAAGCTGTAAGTTTCTGTTCTTTGACCCGACAGCCCGCTACGGGCAAGTTATACTCATATTTATGTTGCTCGTTTTACCCACATGGTTCTGTCTCCGGTCGCTATCAGACCACATCCCACTGCCCCCCCCCCAAAACAAACACACACACACACACACATTGGTTCAGAAAGTGTGTTTTTTCGTAAAGCTTAATTTTCTCATTCAGCTTATCAAAGAAATTGACATTCACATTAAATCTCCGTGGATCAAAGTATTTTTATTTTAAATTTTGGGATACAACTCTTTATGAATAAAATGGTAAATCATCGGTGGCTTTACAATTCTCCGAACGCGTTTGATATTTGCTATGGCTACATGATTGGCACATCTTGATCACCCCTGGAAAAGAAACGAGATGGGAGCTCTGCGGCGAACCAGAGAACGTTCCAGAAGCACCAGGGCAAATAATGGCACGTGTGTACATCCCGGCAGGCTTTAATAGCCTGAAATTTGGTTTTGTTTGTTTTGATGTCACTTACTATAATGTGTTTTCATGGCGACTGTATATGGTTACTATTTGAATACGCCTCAACATTATTTTCTCTAACAATGTGTTTTGTGAAGTCGCCGTGTATTGTTCTGTTTCGAAGAAATGGTAACAACCTAAGTAATTTAAGATGTAACTTATTTAAAGAGAATTTTTATTGAAAGTTCTTTTTCCAAACTCATTTTCAGAAAAATATTTCGTTCACTACTTGTGGTATACGCGTTGCCAGTACATATATCGAATACGGCAAGACCAGAAATATGTGAATAAAATATAATTTTTTAAAATATTTTTTGGGGAAGTTAATGTAACGTTTTTAAATGGGAAGTTAATGTAAAATAGTTCTTCAATTTTTGTAAGTAAATAGCCACATAATTGAATTTCTTCTCCCAAAATTATAGATACTTTTTTCTTTGTTTTTAACACTCGAAGTCGATTTTTTCCGTCCCATAAGCAGAACCATGAAAATAAAATTGTTATCTGTTCAAAAATTTTGGAGACTTCTTGTAGATCGCTCTAACAGCGTAGACGCTCAAATATAATATTGCAGGATCACTTTGAAAGAAACTAAAAAAGAGCTAAAAACGCTCCGTCATTAACAAATCAATGGAAACTGCATACGTTGCCACTTACATTTAGTTTGAAACATTTTGAGAAAGTAGAGATCAGCTGAGGTGGCTCAGGATATCATCTGATGTCACTGCAGTACCTCGGACCGAAAGGTCCTAGAGTTCGGGTCCCGACGGTGGCAGGATTTTCAACACTAGTTGGAGAGCTAAGTCGAGCTCAACCAGAGATCTCGCTAGTGTTCAGCTGGAAAATTCTAAGCTCAACTGATCTGATCGGTACATTTCCGGGGATCAAGACCAAAGGAATGCCGTAATATCATAACAAACGTGCAACGGACCGCACGCAATTTTTCCTTCCTCTTCCGTGTCCTCTCCTCACTTCTTACACACACACACACACACACATACAAACACACACACAAACACAAACCCTTACGTGCACTACACTACCACATATGTCGAGAGACCAATCGGGAGCTGAGGGCTTGGCCCGGCAGGGGCGCGGTGGCCCGCTGGTGGAAGATGTCAACATCGGGAATACTCCGCAAATCGGCATTTATGTCAGTGAAAATTACACCATCCAGTAAGGGAGAACACCGTAATGCCCCATGATATAAATCATTCACAACACTTACAGGATCAATGGCAACAATGGTTAACGCGTCAAAAAATGCGAAAAAATCAATCAATCAATTATTGAGCTAGTAGATCTTCATCCAGTGAGACTGACGAACATGTACATACAGTTCATTTGCATAGCACGGTTGTAAATTCTCGCCAGTATCGACTATAAGTTTAGAAAATACGAGAGACCTTAATTTACAACTTGTTACTTTTCTCGCTTCGTTTCTTTTATCTTCGACAACTCGTAAATAAAACATGTCAATTTAGAATGTTGAGGTTAATTTTTATTTTCTCTCTCCTATCAAGTCTCTGATATATTAAAGAACGACCAACAGAGAACAGCTGCCAGTGTAATCCCGTGTAAGGCAAACATTAATGTGAAAATCACATGCTACTGGTCGTTCCACTGTTCTCGGTGAATTTAACATCGTGTACGAAAGACTTAAATGACAGAAACCGACACATCTTGTAGTAGTACGTCATCTACCGTTAACTCCATTTCTCCGGAGGAATGCCATTAACTTGCAACACCTATCCTTTGTTGATCAACCATTATCCCGTTCTAATCGCCTTCTCAGGTGATGTTAATCCACAAGAGACGACGTGTCGTCATCGCTCGATTGAAAGGTGAGAATGAAATAGTTTGGGGAATTTTTAGTTCAGTAATTGAAGAGTCTGCAGTATTCTCATTCACAAGATTCATACTATCCCGCAGGATAAAAAAAAGCACAGAGAAATGTGATAAAATTATTTATTTCCTCTAATTTGCATAATTCGAGTCAGGCATAAATTTACTGCACGCCAACGCTCTCCTGCTTGGAAGAAAATCACTCGGAGGTCTTTCAATTTCAGCTGAGAAGCCCCTTAAAAATCTCTGAGTTAGGTTGTAAATTTTCTGAGGCCTCACACTTGACACTGCGAAGATCAAATTCGGCCTAAATTGGTTGATGACGTAGCGATGATTAATTAACTGTCAATGCGGCGCTTGTTTTTATGCAACAGTTTCAGGAGTTACAAAATGTTTCCCACAAAGAAAAAGTAGTACACAGTTAATTACAGAAAAATAACAAGGCTAAAGCAGTCATCACTGGCGTCATGTATTTGACCAATGAAATAATGAAAAGACTGAACGAAGGAGATTCGAATAATTATAAAACATCCCCGTAGTTGCAATTGTTGTTGGTATATTCTGTAGCAATCTTTGAAAATAAATTGAATAATTGTGTTTCTAAAAATGATAATGAATACATTTTGTTTGGAAATTGCAGGCCTAACTACTTACGCAAGAGGAAGCAATTTGTAAGATTTTTATAACTCTGTGCTTTAATGTTTATTCACATTTAAATATGCCTTCTGTAAATAATTACATTTAGAAACGTAGTATACTAGATATTCGAGTATTGTAAAATGTAATTATTGAAATGAACACATTTTTAAAAATTTAATGTCTTCGAATTAACATATTTTGTATTTAAAAAAATCAAATTACAAGTATTTTTGTGATAATTCAGGTATTAATTATGGTTAAATTGAATATTTTCTATTCAATTCAATAATATTAGAGCGTTTTACTAGGTCACAGCAGAACCATACATTACTAATTACAAAAATTGACAGGAAAATAGCGTTTTCCTGAAAAGGTCTATCCTTTTCTATTACATTCTATATGATGAGAGTTCAACTTAAACAGGATACGAAAGTGATATACTCTTTCGCTCACTACTATCCCCGACAAACAGGTCTCTTGGGACGTAACAAATACACTTATAAATAATATATGAAAATGTAAAGACTAACAACAAGTTATGAACATGAAAACCAGCAGCGACCCAATATTTCCATAAGCAACACCCTCGAAACCATCGCTTTCAGTAGTTCTCAGAAACGAACATTTACTCCGATAACTAATCCCACGCAAGCAGAACCTGTGTGATTCCCTTTGACCAACTAAATCTAAGAATCCCTTCGCCACACTAGCTGACCACACGCATTTAGAAACTCTTCCACATAAAATGACAGGTCTACCACAATAGACGCAACCGCGTGATTTCCAATCGCTGCCACCATCCCGTCCACGTCGCCCTCGCCGCCCCCGCGTTGTGGACACCGCGCGACGCGAGGACGCTCACCCGACTCGTTCCCACGTTCGCGCGCTCTGCCCGCCCCTCCCCCACCCTCCCCCACCCCCCCGCCCCCCCTCCGCCCGCCAGCGCCTCCGTTTCTCCAGCGTCCCAGTTCGAATTGAAAAGTGAGAGGCGCGCGGACTCTTCGGCCCCGGGGCAGCCGCTGCCGCTGCCGCCTCAGCAGCAGCTATAGCGGTTGCTGCTACCGCCGCCTCCCCCCTCGCCGGCGTTGCCATCGCCGCCGCCGCTGCGGCCACCGCGGCTGCTGGTGCTAGCGTCACGTCTACGACCTCCTAGATCCGCCTTCATCGCTCTCTTGGTCACGTGTCCTCCGTCTCCTTCTACGTCTCCTTCTCCGTCTCCTTCTCCGTCTCCTTCTCCTTCTCCGTCTCCTTCTCCGTCTCCTTCTCCGTCTCCTTCTCCGTCTCTTCTCCGTCTCCTTCTCCGTCTCCTTCTCCGTCTCCTTCTCCGTCTCCTTCTCCGTCTCCTTCTCCGTCTCCTTCTCCGTCTCCTTCTCCGTCTCCTTCTCCGTCTCCTTCTCCGTCTCCTTCTCCGTCTCCTTCTCCGTCTCCTTCTCCGTCTCCTTCTCCGTCTCCTTCTCCGTCTCCTCTCTCCGTCTCCTTCTCCGTCTCCTTCTCCGTCTCCTTCTCCGTCTCCTTCTCCGTCTCCTTCTCCGTCTCCTTCTCCGTCTCCTTCTCCGTCTCCTTCTCCGTCTCCTTCTCGTCTCCTTCTCCGTCTCCTTCTCCGTCTCCTTCTCCGTCTCCTTCTCCGTCTCCTTCTCCGTCTCCTTCTCCGTCTCCTTCTCCGTCTCCTTCTCCGTCTCCTTCTCCGTCTCCTTCTCCGTCTCCTTCTCCGTCTCCTTCTTCGTCTACGACTCCGACTACTTTTTCATCTGCTTTTCCTCCTCCTTCTTCTTCTTCATCTCCTCCTCCTCTGTCTTCTTCCCCGTCTCTTACGCCAACGCCCTCCGACTTTCCCTCCTCCTTCGTCTCCGCAACCACCGCCGTCTCCGCCTCTGCTCCGTCAAAGGCGAGCTGCAGTAGCTCAATGACAGTGGTATCCGCAGCATTGTTGACAAGAGGGGACCTCTTGAGGTTCGTGTGCAGACGATGGTGGATTATCAGCACCAACTGCAAAACTGCATCGAATGGAACTAGTGTCGAGAAGATAATTTTAGCGTCCGGCTAGTCTCATATGTATCACGCAAATGCTCAAGCAATAACACCGATCTTACGTTCATCATCCTTATCTGCTTCTCTCCCCTTAAATACAGACGCACATTCTTGCACTACACCACCACACCACCACACTTGCTTGAGATCAGTTGAGAGCACTGTCCACTCTGTGACCAAAGACATACATTGAGAGGGAAACTCCGCAAGCCGATATGGAAGATGGCGCCGTGAGGTAGAGGCATATGTCATGTGCTAGAGGAAGAGGACCACCACCTCCTCCTAGGATACAGCATATACTAATTTTACGGGACTAATGACTTTACTACTTTACGAGCCCGGAAGCAATAAATATTCACGCCACTGCCGCCGCCGCCGCGCCGCCACCTTCACTGCTTCCACAGGAGCAACCTCATGAACCGTCTCTGCTACCACAGCTATCACTGTCGCTCTTGCTGGCGCCACAGCCGTCTCCGCCGCCAGCTCTACTATTGTCGCCTATGCTTCTTCTGTAACCAAAGGGGTTTAGCGAATCTCATCGCCGCCAGCGTTTCGATATCCATACCACCTACGCTGAACTTGTCACCATCGCCACTCTTCCTCTCAGTTTCTAGTGATTTTTATATTCGTAGAGGTGCGATTGCTTTAATGGTGCTCATGTCGGACGGTTCTTAAATCTCTGTAAACAGGCGAATGCCGGAGCAGTACTCTGACAAACGGGACACCGACTCCATGCGATCTTTTCTTCATCTTCATTGTATTCTCCCCCTTTTCTGACAGACACATGTTTATGCACTATACTACCACACATGTCCGGAGATATGGGGCGGTGTCCCTCTGGGGTAGATACCTGAAGAGGGAAATCCCACGCAAGCTGACTATCCGACGGGTGAGAAATAACATCTCTTCTTGGGATAAAATAATCTCAACACCAACGGGACTAATGAAAACATATGTATAACAGTTGACGTGCCCTAAAACATCAATCAATCGATCAATCAGTCAATCTGTCAATATCTGAAGTGGAAGTCATCGCTTTAGTAATCGCTGCTGCGAGTATTCTCATCCTTTCCATCAACACACCATAACGTTTCCAACAACATTCTGATGTTAGTTTATACATATTATTGTCTCCCCATCTCATTCTCTAGCACGTCAATTGTTTTCACATTTCCTCCATTCATCATGAAATGCTTTACCCATTCTTTAAGTTAACGATAATTATAAGGGCTTTTTACTGCTCCATACATCATCACTGATATCTCCCAAGCCAATTCCCTCACAATCTGTATTTATGGGTGTACCTTATATGCAGTCGAGGCAGAAGAGTCATTCAAAATCCAAAGTTTCTGCAATGTGTTTTGCATATCATAAATGGCATAAGGAGCGTCTGCTATTCGTATTTTAGTCACAATATCCAGAAGGAGGAAGAAAAATCACCGCTTTCTACACTAGATAATATTTAGAATTCTTGATTAGTATTTTTCATTCTTGATCCTGTTTCTCTGTACATTAAATTTTGCATGAATTCAGGATGACTGCTGATCTTGTGAATTAACAATAATAATGACTCAATGAACGAAATGGAATAGTCCCGGAATGAGTGACTCGAAGAACAGAAGAGCCCAGAGAAAACGTTCATGAATCCAGCAATTTCCACGTGGCGTGAGCGAATTGGAACTCTGAGCCAAGCCAGCGCACTACTATACTTCTATTTATTTATAGCGGCACTTGACGTTTAATGAGCTGTTACGGTGACATCCAATTAGGAGCTTGAACGTCACTACAGTGACGTCACTATGGTGACATTGAAGATCCCGTTAGATGACACCGTAACAACTGACTCATGTCAAGTGCCACTACAAATAAATCGAAGTAGAGCTTCCAACTACCTACCGAATGAAACAATATCTTCACTGTAACTGATATCTCAAATGGCAGCTATTTTACTTCCCCGCCTTCAAATTGTCATTCACCATTGCCACCACCTCTGTCTACTCGTGTTTACGAACCAACCATCCCAACTACCTCACCACTCATTTCCTTGGTGGCTAACCTCGACCCCCCTCCTCTCTTGCTACCACCTGTGGAGCACACTTCTCTATATTGCTTTTGTCATTCTTACAGCTCCTGCTACTTATTCTTTGCTTTCGAGGCCATTGCCACAACCTCCGTTGTCTCTGTTCTCTGCTACTTTGACCTCCACTACTCGAGAGGGCGCCGCCGTCGAGCAAATTATTTTTTCCTTAAGTTTTAAACATATGCCTGTCACGTCGCGCGTTTGAAGCCAACAAAAGAAGCGCGCCTTGCGCCACCGCAGCTAATTGTATGGGCTTGAGAGGGGTCCTGGTTACTTACAGGTGAGCGAGAGCTGCCTTGTTGGTTAGGTAGCTTCTGCTATTACCGCCGCCTTCTCCGCCTCCGTCGCCGATACCACCACTGTCTTAGCACCCTATTGCCATCACTAGGGCCGGATATTTGCGTAATATTATAATGTTATATCGACTTATCTCAACAGAGGAATAAACAGGTACTTCTTAACAGACGCCATTTGTTAAGAATTTAACAATCCGTTATCCATTAAGAGTGATAGAAACAAATGAGTTGTTTACGAGCTCTTCATATCGCGGCCTCAGAATGAGGCCGCGTCAGAATTCTATTGATTACTTTTGGCAAAAGCGATGTTTTGTCACGAGTGAATTCTCTGTTGTCAGATTTACAACATATAAAATCAGTTTTCAAATTAGACTCTTAGAAAACCTTCTATGAACAAAATTTCCGGGCATTTTGCGCATATTCTTCCAAACATTTAAAATGTTAAATGTCATACGAACATACGAACGTAAGTCTCACCGAGTCTGTGTGTTCATCCGTTAAATCACAGTTGAGACCTCGTATGGACCACCATTCGGAGGGAATGTGTCATTTGAGGCGTCTCGGTGTACTGATAAAGAACTGAACTTTTATTCAATCCTTCACGAACGTACTATGATAATTTACGAAAAACAGTGTTTTTGGAAGGTTTTTAAGACATTTTCAGAGGTATTCAATAGCTTATACTATTTCTTTCGACAAAAGAATGGATTTATTATATGTTTAGTCGTATTCGTGTATAATATTTGAAGAATATTCTGTAGAATAATCTGTATGTTTCTTAATTTGTTTCAGAGGAGGTCAGAGGGGTTTCTAGTACGTAGAGTAATGAAATTTAATTTCTATGCTGATTTTGCGACATAAAGTGAATCGTTACGACTTGATTCATTAGACGATAGATCAATATTATCGATATTGAGGGGCAAATGACTGTCAGCAAGCCTGCAAGCAACTAGGTTGCAAGACATTCTTTGATAAGCACTCTGCTCTACTGTAACTTACCTCATGAATAACGATAGCTGTGTGATCAGCATATGATATTATTTATTAGTTTGAGAGATTAATGAACAGATCATTTACATACATTAGAAATTAGTAGTGTTCCAAACATAGTTCCTTGGGAACGTTAAATTTTTATTTCTCTTAGAGCATTTTTTGTGTTCATCACCGTTAACGGTTTGAAATATACGATATAGGTAGCTCTTAGAAGTTTGAGCAATGTAAAGTAATAAAAAACTGTAAAATATCTTAAGCAAAAATTTCGAAATTTGGTAGAGTAGAAAGCTCTACCAGAAAATATTTATTTAACGAAAACCCTTAATGTTTATGTATAAGATGTGGAACTACCGTAAATTAATTTAATGCATTTATTTTATTTAACTATTGACTTTTCTTTCAGTCTCTCTTTTTAACCTCTACGGTGCATGTAGGCCTGAGTATATCTTAATCCCCCTTCTTCTGGAACAGTGCTTCATGTGACTCCTGAACAGGCTTCTGTGACCTCTTTCCTCTGTGTCAGGCGCCGTCTCCTAGATTGATATTTTGTTATTTTGTTTCTAGGCGCGTCATTAATTCGTTTGTAGAGCAGGCTATATCGCTAGTTAGTGGGGTTTGCTCCAAGTCGAACGTGAAGTAAATCGTCGACTTACAAGTGGACTTGAGGGAGATTTCCCCTGCAGGAAGATATCCCGGAAGATACCGGGGCAAGCTCCCGACTGGTGTCCCGACGTGTGTGGTAGTGCAGTGGTTGTGTTTGTGTTAAGTATGGGGTGAGAATTGAACAACGAAGTGTAAGGAAACGTTTTCCTTCCGTGTCCTGTTTGTTAAGGTACTGATCGGCATTCGTCTGGTGTTGATGGGTTAATTGATTGTTAATGATTCTGGGCGCGCCAACGGTTTAGGTCATTAGCTCCGTAAGTGTAGTGCATGTTGTTTCCTCAGGATCTGGCGGTCATCTTACCCCTTTGGATGGCGAGCTGCGGCGCCGACCTACCGTCCTCTAGCGGGGTTTTCCCCAACCAGGTATGTCCCACCAATGTGCCACCGCCCCAACCGACACAAATTCTAAGCTCCCGACCAGTCTCAGCATGTGTGGTAGTGTAGTGCATGTTAGTGTAAGTGTGGGTAAGAAAGGGGTGAAGGTAAGACAAGAAAGAGGAAGGAAAGACCGCGTGCGGTCCGTTGCCCGTTTGTTAGGGACAGCTCCGCTATTCACCTAGTGCTGATCGGCGAAACCGCGGAAAACTTCCTATCAGAGCAGTTGGCCACTAGAATTATTCATAAAGCGATTGAAATTGATCTACCTATACAGCTGGTCGAAAATCAGCTACTGTTGGGTCTAGAAAACTAGGACCTCCCGATTGTAGTGGCTACATCGGTTCTGAGCGATCTCAGCCGTGGCACTGTCTCTTCCCCATGCCTCGCCGTCGGCTTCGGCGCCCCGCTCACCAGGTGTCGACGCGCTTTTCTATTAAAGCGCGGCAGCACCGCCGATACCGGAGTGAATAGCAGAGACGCGCGGAGGCGGCAGTTGCGGTGGCGTTGACGGCGTCGAGTCATTCGCTGGCGCGTTAATTGAAGGCGGCGTCGCTCGGCACGATGGCGATGGTAGTGATTAGGCAGTTGGCGCTAGCGACGGCGATGAGCTGGTGACAGGTCTACAACGGGTACATGCGGAAGAAAATTGAGAGCGTGTACCTGGGAAATACCGAAAATCGAGAACAAGTATTTTATCTCCTGTATAGTGGAACAAACTCTTAAGTTTCCTGAAACACAAACTTAAGAAGTTCATCAAAAGTTCCAGAAACGGTCGATTCAGAATTATGAACGAATCTCGCAATCCCTAGAGCTAATATTTTGAAATTTCTTGAAAACCCTCGATTCAGAATCCTAATGAAATTCGTATCTCAATAAATGAAACCCTAGCGGATTCTCAAATCTCTTAAATCAAAATTTTCAAACGTTTCAAAATCTTTCAAATTCTTCATATAAAATAACGCCATAATAATAATTGACAGTAAATTAACTTGTCACTACATTTTAAAAAATATTACCAGATAAATAATTTTATTTTAAATACAACTGAAATAGATTCCTTGAATTCCCAAAATCTACAGCTAAATTGATTAAATTTTCAACTAGAGGAATCATGAAATGTAAATGATAACTGCTTCCGACTCCTATGGTATATTGTAATGCTCTCTTTCTTCTCTCTCTCTTATCTTATCTCTCCAGCACTTCTTGTCTTTCACCCCTCTCTCTCAACTCCCATCACTATCGCTTTCTTTCATCCTCCCACTCGCGTACTGTTTCGGTTTCCCTCTTCCTACGATTCTCCTCGTCGATATTTTAGCCGCCGATTAGTAAGTGATGCTTGGCGAATTAAAACAATGGATGTGCTTGACTGTAAACCAGATAACGAGAACAATACGGCGCCTGCCAGGCGCATATCTATACTCGTGGGCACGGAGCATGCTTTCTCTGATTCAGGACTCCCTCAGGCACAATCGGCGCCCATGGATCTAATTTTGTTTTCAAAACTTTCACACAAGAGAATTCATCCACTGTCTGGAAGGACTGTCTAGGGACTGCCTACTCGGATAGCTAGTATTTCGTGGTTTCACGGATCAAGTCCCGACAAGCATTGGGCCCGTACCCTTTAAGAAACAGGCCACGGACCGCGTGTGTTCTTTCTCTCGTCATCCATCGTACACCACTCCATGTCGGGGAGCTCACAGCTTGTCCCTACTTGAGCAGTATCGCGCTAGGGAAAATACCTGGAGACGAAAATCCTGCAAGCTGACGTGGGTGCGCCGAATCTCAGCTTCTGGCGGGGAAGCAACTCTGCCTCTTCCCGTCGTTATAACATGCACTTTACTTACGGGACTAATGACCTCGGTAGTTGACGCGACCTGCCTGGGTTCAATAAACACTCATTCACTCTGCCATTCCCTCTTGCCTGTCCACGTGTCGCTTTCTTCTTCTTCTTCTTCTTCTTCTTCTTCTTCTTCTTCTTCTTCGGAGCATCGCCAGGAGACCACATACGACGGCGTGGAGGCACCGCCGTCTCATCCTGCACCGCCTCCCACGCCGCGCGCGCCGCCGCCACCGCCGCCGCCGCCTCCGCACCGCCGCCGCCGGCGCCCCCGGCCCGTCTCCCCGCGACCCCGCAGGGCCGCGCGCGCACACTACCGTTATCCCCCCGTGCCAAATTCCTTTCGCGTACGCAGCCGCGCGGTGGCGGGCGCGGAGTTGGCGTGGCGTGGTGACGGCGGCTGGAGGAGGAGGAGGAAGAGAGGGAGGCGGCGGTGGCGGTGAAGAAGGAAGATAAGTACGGGAAGAAGCAAATGAAGCAGAAAGAGGTACCGAGGGACATGGTGAGAGAATGAGAGAGCAGAGGAGCATGAGGAAAAAAGAAAATGATGTCGGGGAGAAGAATGAGAAGTATGCTATAGAATCCCTACAGAAGTTCACGCGTTGAAACAGGCAGAGGTGGAGGAACCGCACTGACAATTACTGCATAGAAAGAGAAAAGTAATAAGGTGATGTTGGAAGGAGAGAAACATGATACATGAAGGAGGAAGGAAGGATAATAAGGAAACGAAGAAGATGGTTAATATAACGACGGCTGGAATTAGGCAGGTATAGAAGAGATGAGACTGCAAATTAGATTGACAAGAAGACGGCCCATAGATTGACAAGAATGTGAAACGGAAAAAGAGTAAGACAAAACGAAGCCACACGAAACAAATGTAATTAGGGGCTACTGAAGAGACAAATTTCAGCACCGAAGGAAAGTAGCAGCCGGAGGAGTTGAAAGAGCGCGCGGGGGAAGGCAGAGGGTGAGGTATTGAAGGAGGCGGGGTGGCGTGGAACGGGATGGGACGAAATGGGGCAGGGCGGGGGTGGAGCGGGGTGGGGCGGGAAGAGATGCTGTGGGACGGAGCGAGATGGGGCGGGGCGGGAAAAGGTACAGGGGGACGGGGCGAGACGGGGCGGGGGCGGGGTGAGGCTGATGAGATGTAGAGGGGCGAGGTGGGGCGGGTCGAGATGTGGAGGGATTGGACGGGGCGGGACGAGATGGGGCGAGGAGTGACTGGGCGGGGCTGGCCGGGATGGGGCGGGACGGAAGATTCCTCGCGCGGGACGTGATTCGCGGATTGAAGTCTCCGGCCCCGCACTCCCACCGGATGCGCTGGCGAAAGGGAAACCTCCCGCCACATGTGTGTCATTCGCCTCCGGAGACCTTGTTGATGAGCACTAGCTGGCATTTTTCTTTCGACGCTCGTGTGTGCACAAGAATGTACATACAATTTGTATGCAATTATACATCCTGTTGTGATAAGTGAATGAGTATGTTTTACATGTAAATATGGGAAAGCAAATAATACATTTCTGACATACCATCCGGGGAAAGGCATGTGATGAAACATGTACGTGATATGTGTCAAAGCATTAAAATAACGTCTGGTCAGCGGTTGCGTTGTGACACACAAAATAAGAAGTAAACAGCAAACAGTAAATTTATTTTATTATTCTCAATTTTAAACTGTTTAAAATTCGATAAAACTTATTTAAGATATAATATCAAACAGATAAAATTTTGACTTTGGAAATGAAAGTTTTGTTTAATGAACTCCCTACAAGAAAAGCAAGAGCACAGAGCAAATATGCTGCGGCATTAAGGGAACATTGAAACACCATATGCTAATGTTTTCTCATTTGTTTCTTTGGTTCTTCGTTCTTTTTCAAAACATTTGCAATATTTCACATAATTTCCGTATCACTGAATGACCCAATAAGTTGTTCTCATAAAGCATTGTCATACACATCAAGGTTTTCTGAATATAATAGTTGTTACTCTAGGTTTTCGAGATTTATAAAAATGCTTGAAAAATTGTTTATATTCGATACGAGATTTTTAATACTAGGTCTATATGTCATTGCATAACATTTAGTTGAACGTATTGGTATTATGTTCTTTATCAATTTGTTCGAAATTCACTTCTACTTCATAGCTTTATACCAATCCATAAACAGTTGTTTCTATGGAAGTTTTATAATTAATAAAAGTCTGTTATATGACTTCTACTCTTATTTGTTAAAGTATATCTTTTCAGATTTCGCCAATTGTATTCGGTAAATTGAATTGTGAAACTTCCTTATTTTATACTATTAAGTCATCTGAGATTTGATTTTATAATTCAGGAAGATGGGAACAGAAGAGAGGAATAAGGAAATTGAAACACAAGTTAAAGGCCGAATACTATGTGGCAACTTGAATGAAATAATGGTGCAGCTTAAGGAAGTGAGATCGCATTGGTATTGAAAACGGGAAAGATTTAAAAATGTTGAGGAATTATAAGACGTATGATAAAGTTATGTAGAGGAATAGAATGAACAAGAGAGAAAAGTATGTAATAGAAAATATATTGAATAATGGTAATTGATTATTAATATATAAGAAACAATTTTATAAAATAAAGTGAAGGTAGGGGAATTCAACTGTAACTCTGAAAAGAATCAATTGTAGATAAATTCATAAGTGACATAGGTATTTCCATATTATATTGATGTTAATTCAGATGTTAATTCATCATCTCAATTTAACTCTCACATAAATCTGTAACAAATTTCCTCTCGCACGGTACTCAATCAATCACTAGTTCAATCGACTTAGCCTTTCCTCCACGTTTCGCCGTCGGCGATCTCGTCGGATATAGAGGAGAGCTCGGGAGCTCCAGCCGACAAAGGAAATGTCTCCATTATAAACCCATGATCATTTCACGGTCACATTATCAACAGTTAGGCGAACAAAAAGCGATCGCCGCTCCCGTCACCGGAAGCCCCTCCTCATTCTCACCCTCGTTTCATCCCCCTCCTCCTCCCTCCCCGCCCACTTCCCCTCCCCCGCCAAACGAAAGTCCTCCCTCTCTCCCCACTCTTGTGCTTTCCCGCGTCACCGGCTGGGCATAATTACGCGGGCGTAGGAAAAATCGAGTGTCTTTTACGCGTTGTCGTTTCCTTTCGACCGATTTCCCAGGAGGGGACTTCCGAACGCCTTCGAGGTTTTGCTGACGTTTCCTACGGAAGTGCAGCCCTTGTTGGTCGCGGGGAGTTGATGTTCGCGTCGTGGTTTCCTTCGCCGGAAATGCGCGCGATGTTGTTTTTTTTTTCCTTCTCGCTCTTTTGTCTATCCAGGAGGCTCGCTGGTCGTTGTTAAGCATTGAGTGGCACTTGAAGGCAAACCGTCGGTCAGCGATGCGAATCGATACGGTTGTTGGTGGGCATCTGAGCTTCCGGTTTCTGATTTTTTGGTCAGGAGTTAAGGAAATGTGTGTGTGTGTGTGTGTATGTGTGTTTGTGGTGGACCAAGCGTTAGTCTACTGATATTTAGGTTTAATAAATATAAATAGTACGTATTTTGTGTCTTCTCGTAAGATGGACTTCTGTAGTTGTTTCCAATATCAACGGAAAACAGTGTGAATAAGTAGCGAGACCGTAAAAGGGATTAAATTGTAAATATGTAATTGAATTTGTACAGAAAAGTGTATAAAATGTAATACGTAAAAGATATTTTACACGAAAATATATTAGAAGCAAATATACTTTTAATGAGTGATTATTTGTTATTGGTAAAAGAGGCGTTAATTATCAAGTTTTTAGCATTTCTCAAATAATGTTTTGTACTTGAAACAGTGACTATGTAATGACAATAATAAATCTCAATGATGATTGTTAACATGCTTCATTATTTTTTTCACGTCATTACTACAAACTATATTAACGAATATTTTAATGAAACTATTTATAAAATAAGTACAGGTTAAAATATCAAATTCATTGCCCATTTTTAGGAGATACTTAACTTACTGAAAAAATATTATTTTCCATTGCCCTCAGAAATTTTCCGATTCGTTAAGTTTTTTTTCGTGTAAATATAGTATAGTCATGTAGTTACGTGTACCTTACCTCATGGTTATTATGGGTCATGAATTACAGAATGAAGATATACGTATATGCAATTTGCCAAATGTCTCATTGATTACAAGAATATTATAGGTGTCAAATTATCTTATCACTTTCATTTCATCCATAAGAGTATCGTGGACGACAGCTGTCTTGTATTAATGAAATCGCATGTCCAGCAGGTGCTGTAAGCTCGAGATGATGAATGGTCCTTAAGAAATAGATGTAAGAATACTAGCACAATGACCTTTACCATTTTAAAAATTGTCCTCAGTGCAAAAAGGGAGATGTTTGTCAAATGCTCACTAGGTAGAAAACCTTCGCAAGTTTAATAAAATTTGATGTAAGTGTATACTCGTAACATCCAAGCAGATATTTTGCTTATTTGCACACTTAGATTTCGCTCTGAAGATTGAGATTTACCACGCAATAATGCATTGTAACTACAAATTAGTATTTCTAATATGTAACATGAAATATTACAATATTTGTGAAAATGAAGTTATTATTTTACGGCTGTAAAAGAAAAATGTTTTTTTTTTATGAACAACCTTTTTACATTCTCATAAATGACATCACGCGTGGTTTAAAATTTACCAAAAAGTCATTGAGCCACGTAGCGGAGAGTTGTTCTGGTGGAATGACCAATTATTTTAGTTTGATACACAGATAGAAAGTGTCAATCACCAAAACGTTCTGTCTGTCCAAAACGCCGCTTAACTTATTTTATTTGTTACCACAGAAACGTGCAACGCAAGGGAAAATTCAAAAATGTTTTGCTATTAGTCATCTGAGATTGTTTACAGTTGAAATTAGTTCTTCTTTGGCATTGGTCTCTTAACACATACATGGAATAATAGTGATTTCGTCAATTTATCAGCAACAGTCATTTCTAGCAGGTTTCACAACCTACGCGTATTCTTCATCGGCGTGGGCACTGGGCTTCCGGGAAGGCCGTAGCTCTGATTCATAATTTTATCCTTTTTAATTTGACAATTTGGGAATTGATATCCGATATTTAAGGAAGAGGCTTTCAAAACTTTGTGGAAAACCTGTAAATGGTCTAACATAAAATCACTTGTATTAATTGTATCATTAAAGCTATGTCATTTTCCTTGTAGTTTGTTTTCTTAATTCCGAAGAAAAAATTCCATAAAAAACTAAAAAAATAAAGGAATAAGGGGCCCAGAAAGCCTTAAAAATGTGCTTGTCCTTCCTCTTGTTTTAGGCTGAGCACTCTTTCGCTATTGTAATATTTTTGGTTATTTGTTGGATTTACATGAGGAATAGAGAAAAACCCAACATAATTACTAGCAAAACATTGGCCGTTTCAAGTTTACCAGCATCATCGTAGACTACCATCGTTTTCAAATTTTCGCCCTCCACACAGCTCTACAACACATCACGTTCCTACCATTCAGAAACATCTCGAAGCAACAGCATATCACGTACAACTCCCACCCCACGACTCTTCACCTGTTCCTCGGGACGTGTGTGTGTACGCGAGTCGTAATCCGGAAATGAGATCAGATAAACGAACATACATGAAGAGCCGCGGCCGCGCAGTGAGATCGGAAAAAAAATCTCATTTCTGTTACAAGTCTAGACGCGGAGAGGGCACTATTATCGAGGAATTTGAACGTCGGGATGATGTTTCGATTAAAATCTTTTCTTGCACAAGAATCATTTCTCCTGTGTAGCGCTCTGATGAGGTTATTACACATCCGTCTTATTGGTCGTGGCGATCGCGATTCTGCTCCGCACAGCGCCGCCGCGCGGTTGTACCAATGAGGCGAGTCCTCTCGGCCGGCGGCGTGGCGGCTTCCGTTCCCAGCGTGCAATTTGTCGGGTCGCGCCTGTTCCCATGGCAGCACAAACCTAATTCCGCAGCGGGTAATCACGCCGCCCGCCCGCCCGCCGACGCCGCACAGTGCGCGAGCAACGCTGGACACGGGGTGGTAGGAGGGTGGAAATCGTTCATAAATTGTAGATTTTCTCGTATCTTTCGAACCTCGCATCTTTCTATTTTTATGCAAAATAATTGTTAATTTTTTAAAAAAATTATATTTTATAAATATTTGTTAATTATAAAATTTGAAATATTTAATAATTATGTAATTTTAAATATTTCATAATCATGTCATTTTAATTCTTTTATAAATATGTAAAATAATTTTCTCGTCGACTGCAATGACATTAGTCGTTGTTGCACGCGTCGTTAGGCGTTGTTCTGTCGATATTGCGTTGTCACGGCTCTTTGGAAACGAGGTGTTATGAGGATGGAAAATGTTGATATACGGAGATGTGGCACGTAAATTTTTTCATGTCCTTCGAATCTCCCTTTTATCGACTTTGATGTAAAATCATTGATAGTTTTTATTTTTCCAGGCTCGTTAACAATGTCATTAGTTGTTTTTGGCGCGTCATGCGGCGTTGTTGCGTCGTTATTGCGTTGTCGTTGTCATTGTCGTTGTCGAAGCTCGCTGGAAACTGGGTAGTATGAGGGTCGTAAATATTATTATACGGAGACGTGGTTAATTGATTTTCTCGTATTCTTCGAATTTTGCTTTTATCGATTTTTATGTAAAATAGTTTATTGGTTCTTATTGTTTTCAGGCTCGTCAACCGCAATGTTGTTGGCACGTCGTTAGACATAGTTATTACGTTGTTGTCGTTGTCAAGTCTCGCTGGAAGTGGGGTAGTATGAGAGTGGAAAATGTTCATATAAGATGTGCCTTTTAAATTTTCTCGTGTTCTTCAAATCTCGCATCATTCGATTTTTTAATGTAAAATGATTGATTTTTTTCATGGCTTGTCAAATACTATGACTATGGTCATTAGTTATTGTTGCACCGACCCATCTTAGCCGGTATACAAATAATGATAATAATAATTATTATTATTTTTACAATAGTTATAACAATAATGATGATAATAATAACTACTACGTTGAAATAATGAAGGTTTTTCTGCAGAAATAAAAAAGTTTTGGAGAAGGTGTGACATGATATTCGTTATTTTGCTGAAGGTATATTTATGAAATATTTTTGGAGAAATATGGAGAAAATGGGATGATTCCTACAAATGCTGAATTGTAAACAGAAAATAATGATTATGATACGTGTCTTTTAGTTTGCATGCTCATAAAATAAGTAATTTTCAATGTCAGACTTGGCACGAAAGATTAAAGACTCTCTGAAACTATTTAGCATGCATTCTTTTCGAATTTCTTGTATATTGCTATGTAGTAGAGGGAAGATTCCGAAAAGTTTCGGAAAAAGCCCCCATTTTTTTTTCAGAAAATAGACTTTTTAAAGCCTTTCTGCAAGTAAATTATTCGAAGTAAAGATTTTTACTTAATGAAATCTACTATCGAAAAATATAACTTTAGATAATGTCATGTTTATTTTTTCGAGTAATTTTCACGCAACTGCGAGTGAAATCATGACTTTTATCAAAATAAATATGTACAAAGGTTTTCTCAAAAACGCTTGGATTTTTTCTTCAGTTTTTTTGTTAAAATTGAGAAAAGGTAACTAATTATACGGCATAGGCTTGATTCCCATTCCAACGTCAGAAATTCCGAATTCTTTCAGAAACTTCGAAATTATAGGTATGCACTTGACGGTGTAAAGGTTTGCAGAGCTATTTGGTCTAATTTCAAATCACTGCGCTAGTGAATATTTTTTCGGCTTGTAATCTCTTTTGAATATTCAACAAATATTATAACATTATGTAAACTACACAAATAATATGAGAAATTATGTGCGCTTCATCAGTACTAGTTTAAAATTAACTCAATATTTTTTGGAGATTTTAAGTGGTGAATAGCAAGTTTCTTTGTGAATTATTTTATCGATATTATGTATTGAGGTTTTAGAGTATTATTTTTTTGCCATATTAATATTTCTACATGATTTTTAATAAATAAATTAAAAATCGTAATTTATTATAAGTTTTCATAACATCAGTCCCACTGTAATGATCGCCGCTAATCTCGACCCGCCGCAGTTGTATTCATAGCGATCCCAATGCCTGGGACTCATCAATCCATTTTCCTTGTCCTCGTGCTTGTTATTGCTGTTCTTTTTTTTTTTCGATGCTGCCGCGGCAGGGGTGTACAATTTTTGTTTCGGTAATGGTTGCCTTCTATTTGCGGTTAACTGACACGAGATGTCCAGGTTTAGACCTAGCTAGAGAAGATATGTATTTTTCTTTACAGTGTAATTAGTTTGATTATAGGTACACACACACACACACACACACACACACACACACACATACACTTGTGCAGTACACTGCATTAGGTTAGATATATGAATTCTAAGACCTCCGGGTTGTTTTTCAAGGTGAAGCGTCTTTATACCCCTGGTGATCTTACGAGCTCAACTTCTAACGAACTGCTAATGATAATCAAAGGCCACTCAAAATATATGCGTGTAAACCTGAAGCGGAATGTTTTCGTGTACTAATATTAGATGGTATTTCCTTCGTCATTCCGGTCATCATTATGTTTGCACACGACCTGTAAAATATCCGAGAATATCGAACGAGTTCCACTGAAAGAATTATGGTAGCGTTCTCCCTCCGTGCCTTCTTGTCTTCAAGTTAAGTGTAGTGGACCGGATCGAGAAAGCGGTTGAGTTCGTTTCAGGGACAATTACTGGGTGATCGTTATAGATCGAATTGGTCTGTGGGTGGGCAGATTGGACCAACGGTGACGCAGATGTCGGTGAATGATGAAGGAATTGGGTGCTGTTCTAGAGAGTTCGGAAGAAAGCATGTGCCGGTATTGTGTGTGCCGATGGTAAATGGAAACGGAAAAACATTGACGATAATAAGGTGGGAGTACAGGAAATGACGCTGATACGATTGACACATTTTTGCGAAGTTATACTTTACAATTAAACATGGATAAAAATGTAATTTACCCTGCATTTGTTCAAAGTTAATATTTTTACAATTCTGCATTACAAATGTCATTCGGGATAATATAATTATTCATAAAGAATTTATTAAATCAGTGATAATAATGTATAAATTGTGGCAACCAACAAATTCCTGATAATGTTGGAGGCAGAGAAATAAGTTATGTAATAATGTAAACCTATTTGCAACAACAGGGCATTTGTTTCTTATGTTAATAATATATTCTGAAAAACAACTGGGATGAGTTAGTTGTTCAAAAGGATCCTTAGTAAGTCTTGCAGCAGGATGACAACTATTATTTGTACCCAATCAGTATCATTTTTTAATATGGCGGTAATATTCTTTCTCTGTGTCGTTTCGTGTTTCTAACTCTTGTTGCCTTTATATATTTACGATGTGTCAATTAGCTAATTTACGTGGTTCAGTAAATATTATATTCAAAATAACTTCGAAATTTTAGTAAAAGTTTTTAATTCTACAATTAAGGAAATACTAGTTGCCTGCAGCAACCCAAATCTACACAATGGTTTTCCAAAAAGAAGCCTGCACCCTGGACAAGGTCAAAAAATTAGACATCGTATAACACTGAAATAAATTAAATGTTTTAACGAAAACAGTCTTCATAAATACTGCAATATCACAGAATCTACATAGTACAACACTTCTTTACATCCCAAGAACATAAAAAAACGGCGTGTTCCATAACCCTACACGCGAATAGCAATATGTATTTTATATATTAATGGCAGGCGGCCTCTTCCTTGAAGCATTGCTGTCGCATCGTGTCAGAAAAGCAGTGACGTAGGAAGTTCGGGAATTCACTCGGTTCGTGCGTTATGAGAATGAGCACATTAGCACAATCAAATATTTGCATAATTCAGACGAAATTTAAAGTGTTTCATTATTTTTGAATTTTTCCCAAGCACCTGCATATGTAACAAAACATAAACACCTCTTACATATCCGGAGGCTGCATTTTTTTCAATTTCTCGGTGAATTGAAAAATAGTAGTATATATTTTCAATTTTTTAAACTAATACAAACACAATGAGTGTTTTTTTAATTGCCATAATTATAAGTAATCGTAAGTTGGTTAAAAGCAGAAGGCGATGTCATAATATGAATAGTTTTAAATTAAAATCGATGAATAACACTGAAACCTTTGATTTTGTAATCATAATAAATAATAAAAGCAATTTGTTTTAGTTCCATCGTTTTGAAGTTGCTTCGAGATTTTGAAATAATAAAAATGTTAAATATACTCGTAGCTCTAAACCAAGCCAAAGACTATCATTGGCTTGAGTCGTTTGAACTGTGTTCACTGGGGTATCAATAGCTCGACTATCATTCGAATGACGCAAATACGTTTATTGCCGAAGCAATTCTCTCGTATCAGACACCCTCAAAATGCGAAGACAACGGCGCGGCAACGGCGACGGTAGCAGTCATTTCTGTGGAGGTGACGCCGGTGGCATCGGCGGTGGCGCTGGCGGTGGCGATGGTAGTGGCGTTGGGGGTGGCGATGGTGGTGGCGATATTGGGGGCAATGGTGGCGGTGGCGGCGGCAGCGGGTGGCCAAGCTGTGTGGTCTTCATCGGTGGCTCCTGTTGCCTCGGTCTCTTCGATCGCCCCACCGCCCCAACTTCCCCCTCTGAACCCACAGCCCCCTTCCCCTTCACCGCATCCGGCAATGTTTTGCCCCCAAGGAATCCGTGTATCGGCCGGCGACTTCCTCGGAAAATGAAGCCATCCTTTGTGTCGTCTCGCCTATTTTTTTAGAAGGCGAGGGCGGCGACGGCGGCGACGGCGGTGGTGGCGGCGTGGCAGGCGGAGGGGTCTCGAAATGGAGAAATTGAATGGTTTTGGAAAACGATTCAATTTGGGCGTCGTCTTCTTGCGACGCGCGTTTGGCGTGCCTCTTCCGAGTGCGTGTGGCAACTGCCTCCGCGTCGAGGGCACCACTGCCACCGGAGACGTGTTCCTATGCTGTAATGGTCTCAAAGGTGGTTGGTGGTCCTTCTAGAAAGGCAACGCGCCGTGTGTTTGTTAAAAATTTGACGTTTTTCGTAAGATGGACAACTACTTTCAATGCTGAGTACGTAGGTATTTAAATTGTATAGAACTTTTGTACTCACATTCTTCATTTTCTAAACAATTATAATTTCAGAAATACTATTGACTGTAGAAAATAGAGAGTGACGATTCACGTAACAAAATAAATAACTCACAAAAAATGAAAAAAATGTAGTTATAATTATGTGAAAATTATCTACGAGAAATTAACACTAGAAGATGAAGTGAAGATCAAAGTTCTAAATATCGCAATACATTTTTTTTCTAAATTAGATTCTAAAAAAATAAATTGTACAAAATACTGTGTCAGACTAGATATTTGAGGTTGTCCAAAGTAATTCAGTTCAAAAAATTGTATGTTTTAAATAATATGTATTTAAAATTTACTTATTTAATAATTTACTAATAACAAAAAAATCAACAAATTGGATATTTAGACTACTAGGCTTTTTTCTGGTAACAAATTAATGGTTACACGCCAGTCATATGCTTATAGGATAAAAACATGTGACTAATTACATTGTTGCGCTGCTGATGTTTCAAATATTTATTTTTGATTTTCCACGTCTCCGAAGCCACGAAGACTCGAAGACTCCAAGAACAAGAAAATAACCCGGCTTCCTTGCATGTATTATTAATTTAGAAAAATACTCTTTAACATCTTGGATGTTTTTATTAATATAAATATGTTTATATTATATGAATAACTAACATGTTATAACGTATTTTTACCCCAATGTACTCTTGGTGTTTACAAAAAAAGGGTGAATTACAAATATTAAATAATTATTTTAAAATATTCAAGTAAGTAAAAGTAAAATGCTTACCATTTCCATCTTTTAAATCTTCAATTAAAACATACCGCAGTATCCTTCGAAAATCAGTTGTTGGTCTATTGTTAGTGTTTTAAACTAGTGCATACGGTATTTCACAGAATCCATACCTATAAAAATACTCAAACGTGGGTTTACTTTTATCGTAGATTTAATTAGAAAATTAATCTCTGCCAATCGCAGTGCTATTTTGATCCCTTTTTCATTTCGACTGTGCAAAATTCAAGAGATCAAAGAATTTCTAGTGAAGCCCAAATTCAACTGCTTCTTCGAGAGGGTGGATTCCACATTTGATGAAGCTATATTTTATTTTATCAATATTATTATCAACTTCGTTCAATCCACAGTGGGTGTCTGGGATCTTCGCCGTCGGACTTCAGGACAGGAAACCTCTCCCTCGGCCTTAACATCTGGAATGAATGAAAAGGAAAGATTGCAGGCAATTAGCGGCTCATTGAAGGTGAAGTTCCAGCATTCGCCTTGATATAATCAAAGATACAATAGGAACTAACAATCAGAGTGGGCAAACTTCAAACATTCCGAGGGACTAAGTTGCTACTGTTAATTATAGCACGTAAATTCCAACGAATAATAGCATCAAGACCATCATTCCAGTCGTCAGATGCACAATCGTAAGATTGCGACTACCGAAGCTGGTATTAATTTCCCGGACGCTTGAGACAATCGATGCTAGTATTAATTAAAAAATAATTAGCGTTTGGACAGGTAATTCACTGCGTTTTACCTTTGCAGATGCCCTGAACCTCTCAAAAACGCACTTAATGAATAAATGTTATTTGTTGATTCTTAATATATAGCACAATAAACTCAAAGACGTGACTTACTGGAGACTGTCCTAAAAGGAAATTGTATGTCGTAACAACGTAGTTGCTACCTGAAATCGTTCTTTTTATTTTCTCACCATATTACGTACTTAGTACGGAGAAAGTATTATAATGCCACGACCAAAATCAGTTTTTTGACATAAAGATACATATTATGAGGTCTGATGTCAAAAAAGTGAACAAATCTTGTCTTGAAAACGTCGTGTAGTCAGAATACATGTTTTGTGGTACCTTGATACTGAAAACTTGGCTGATTGGGAAACTCCTGCCTTTACAAGTGTTCTTGGCTATCCGGAAGACTTCACCTCATTGTGATGCCAAAGTTTCAGCAATCTTGTTATGGTCTTCCTCACGGAAGGTCTGCGATGGAATGGTCGACGCTCAGGTTAATAAACGAGAGTTGCAGAATGCGAACTTGGACCGTCCTTTGCCGTCCGATCACCTACCTTGCCGACCTATTCGACATCCTCGCGTGGCTACGAGTCGGCCCCATGATTGGTTAGCTAGGTTCGTAGTGCAACACACGTATATTACCCGTCTTCACCGTCTCTCTGACTGACCATGTCGCCTGTCTGAGTCTGACTGACTGACTGACTGTCCGTCTGTCCGATTTTGTCCAAAATAGATATTCCCTCACCAATATTTTGATTTTTGGTGGTTCAGTACATAAAGTTTTAACATTTTCAAAATTTTCTCAGAAATTGCTCCAAATTATTTGAATACTTTTTTCTCGAAGAGCATAAAAGACGCTAAAAAATGACATATTTAATTTTTGGAATATTGAAATTTCCGAATTTTCGAAAACAGCAAAAATTAATAATATAATGAGAAAGTGTGCTGTTGTGGCACCACTAGTTCTCTTACCTTCTCCTTTGGAGCCGTCGTTCCATTTCACCAGTGGTGTCAAGGTCTTCTACTGGTTGTAGTCGCACGCGGCGTGGCTTCGTTGCATGCCACGTGCTACTCTGCGCAACTAGCGTCGGGAAAGGAAGCTATTAGTAACCCCGCCTATTTACAATAGGGATGGCGTTGTCTCTGGTGGCAGGGTGACGAACTTCGTGAAGAGGTGATTTCGTCATGGCACTCGGGCCAAGGACTCCCGCTCGTGGCATCGACCTTGACAACTCTGCATTACACTGTCCACGCCAATTCCGAGCGTTGGGGGCGGTTCCAACGTGCGTCCGAATTCAGCGGGACCCGACGCGCGACACAAGGATGCGAGACGGCCCGCTTTTTTGCGAGGGCCCGCCGCCCGGCGCCACTTGACCGAGGGCCATTACGCGTTTTTCCGGCGGGGAGCGGGCGAGCGGCCCGCCCCGCTCGATCAAGAGCTCCTGCGCCTCCCGGCACCTACGTGGGGAGCCACGGTTATCGGTCGCCAATCGGCGCCTCCCAGCGGGAACCTGTCCTTTGTGCTTTTTGGAGTGACAATTAATCGTTTGGGAGATGGCCGCGAAAAAGGACCATTTTTCGGGATGGCGGTCGGTCTCGGAATACCAAGCCCTCGAAAATTGCCGCTTTGTTCTTGCACGTGATTTTTCAGAGGTGGAAGGAATGTAGGTCTTTATTAGTTCGAGATCCAGAAACTTCAGGGACAATGAAGTAATTTGTTAAATTTTGTTTTTACTTTTTAACCTATGTAGGAAACCGACGTCTTTCAAGAGTATTGAAGAATGAAAATGGAGGGAATAGTTCCGATATTATTTACCTAAATGTGATTACACCCAGTTACTTCAAATTACTTCAATTTCTTAGGCATATCTGCCCTCTGTAACCACAAGACACTTAGTTCATTAGTAAAATATTTGTATTTGATTTTCAATACTTAGATAGTCATTGTTTAATGACCGGTGTGGACTGCCGTTATAGCATAACTGGTTAAAACAGTTTTCGGTGTATGTTCGAAGGCATGGATTCGAATCCCACATAGAGCATAGATGTTTTCTTTACACAACTGTGGCATGATTGTCAGTTCATAGCCCTATGTATCACATCCCAACCGCTAATTCAGCCATTCACTCTTCCCAGGGCGGCTGAAATGGACGTTAACGCCAAAATGATTCAACATCCTACGGTGCATTAGCGCAGGTCCATAGGTGCAAAATTCGTTTAGTCATATTGGCACATTAAATAATTGACTGAACTGAGTTACCTTATTTATCCGCTTGGTATGCGATCGAACATCAAATGATGCAAATTTGGCGCAAAATCGATTGCATTTACAGCCGCGTGTCCCACAGTTGAAACGAACTCGGTGAAAATGTTTCTCCCGTCTGTGTCGCACTATACCTCTCTCCAGTGATCTCGATTCGGCGCTTCGCGACCGCCTTTTTTGGCGAGTGCGAAAAGGGCTAACGAGTTAGTCCATCCACTGCCGTATCCACACCCACCGCCGGTGCACCTATCCCATTTGTGTCACTGCTACTGGCCTTAATTACAGGGCGGCTCCCTGGGCGGTCGGCAAAACCACGACCGAACATAGAGCGTATTCGGCAGGGGAAGGAGAGTTAGCGTCAGTGGCACTGAAGATGGTGACGGATGCGATGATGGCTTTGAGGAGAAGCAAGGTAGGGAATGATGATCCTATTCAGTGGCGAGATCACTAAAGATGGAGGAAAGCGGGGACATTATTACGTGGAAAAGGTATAGACCGAGGCCTTCGTAATGGCGTAGCAATATTCGATGCCAGAGAAATTGATCATAAGGAAAAGCAATAGAATATTGGAGATATTGAAGTAATGTAATCCTCACAAAAGCTCTAGATTCGATTATTTGAATTTTCCCAGTGTATTTTTCTCGTCTTGAAAACCTGCAAAACCTGTACTTAATTATTTTTTAAGTTCTAATAAGTTTTCTTTCTATTCAACTACTAAGTTTAATGTTTCACATTTAAGTAATTTTAATGTGTAAATTTCCCTTACCATAATATAAAAATTTCACAACAAAAAATGTACTTGATATGTGAAAATTTAGAAAACAAATTTCAACAAATTCCTTCATTATGTAGAAATATCCAATTGTACATGACCGAGTAATTTTAATTACTCTTTTTTTGTCTGTAGAATTATATTTTGAAACCCAGAAAAGTAATGACCAAAACGATTGATACATACCAATATTGAAACAAATATTACTATGGAGACAAATACACGTATGTGAGGAAGAAGTTGGTGAATGCGTCTATAAAAATCATGAAGAAGGTGGAGTAGACAGTGTGGGAAGTGACGTTGCTGGAGGTGGTGGCGGTGCAGGTCTGTCGGATGTAGAGGTGACGAGGCGGGTCGCTCGGCTTCGAACCAAGGCCTGCCGAAGAGAAATCTGGATGGCGGCCGGCGTGGCAGCTCTTACTACGAAGCCAGTCGTGCCCTGATGATCCGCGTGACTGGAGGGTTCGCTAAAATAGATTGCCGCTATACTCTTGGGAGTGAGTCGACGAAGTTGTTCTTTTTTTATATTCCGCAGAAAATATCAAGGCACGTCGCGAACGGCGGATCTCGCTAGATCACCCCCGCTAAGTAGAGGCGAGTGATGATGATTGGCCGCCGTCTGGGAATGCAGCGCACTGCTGAGAAATGGGAGTGCCATAAGCGGCCAAGTACTTTGTAACATGCTGCTGGAGAAATTACTCATCTGCTGCCTAAGCGGGTCACCGAGACTCCTGGAATTTTTACTTTTAATTTAAGACCTAATCGGAATGCGTGAGGCTACTAAATGATCTAAAGCCTCATTTGATGTGAACCTCGAATTAAATTGCTTATCCCCCAGACTAATTATTTCCGAAAAGAGAGAATAGGATGGGGAAATGCCGGGAAACAATTCCAATAGCTCTCGTGAGGGAAAAATAACGTTAATTATAAATTAGCAATAATACTAATAAGTATTATAGTAATATGGATATTATCGCAGATAAAAAATGGATAACATTTACGACAATAATTCTTAAGGATGTTGATTATGTTAATATTGTTAAAGATAGGACCGAGAACAATGAAGAGAAATTTATTTTAACAATATTCTTCCTCTCGAGAATTTAAAATGTATTCCCTTCGATATGATTGTCCAACAGTAGAATGAATCCAACATATTATTTCGATATGTACTCATTTATCTCTTACTGAGTTTAAACAACCACACGTCGCAATGACCGAAATATTATATCAAAGATCGCTCGAAATTTCGACATTTTATTAAAGACATCGTATTTTAATAACTATCATGAAAATGTAGAGAACAAAGTTACATTTTATTGGTACCAAAGTACCTTGAGAGATTGGTAAGATCACACATCAGTTTTGGTTTTGATTGAAATGAACGACAGATATGTCGCGTTTCTAGATTCTCAATCTCGAATATCTGCAAGATAAAATGCAATTCAGCATCGTAATCATTCCTGTCAGTCTGATGTAAAACCGCGATTAACTGGGTGTGAAAGTGGAGGTATACAAACTCATGGATAAAGCAGTGGTAACAGCGAAGACTAGCATTGCGCGGAAATACACGAAAGACGATCATTGAATTAGGCATTACCAGGCTAAATGAAGTGTACATTGAATGTTCTCTAATTGCATTAATATATACAATTAATAATGTGAATACAATAACAATTAGAAAATAAATTTGATTTGATTTATTTGGTCAGAGAGCTGTAAGAGCCATATAGGAGTGGAGTACAACCTTTGCATGTTATTGTGAGCTCCGTAGTCTCTTCCCCATCCGTTAACCATAAACATTAGAATGATGAGCAAAAGTACCAACAAAGCAAGGTTAGCAGCATTTGAAAATTAGACATTTTGTCTCCAGACTTATATTAACATTTAATTGCATTTGATTTTTTAGTTTAGCCAACAAATTGTAACCCATACCCCCGACTCTACTCCTGCCACAACTAGCAAAAAGAATGCTCGACAAAAATAAATAAATAATAAAATAATAGTGATGCAATGTTATGGGGAATAACCGAAGGAATGAGGGTGGCATTACTGCTGTTCGTGAGAAGGAATGACACGAAATATCGTTAATGAGAGAGAGCAGACCTCCTCCCGCTCCCCCACACGCTATACCTCATCGCTGCGCAACATAAAGCATCTCCAACACGATCCACGCCTCCTGCACCGAATCCACCGCTTCATTTCTTTTCACTGCACAACAGATCCTCCTCGCCCCAGTAACACACTCCCTCACCCACGTCATTCATTTCTAACTGCAGGGACTTCTTGTGCTTTTGCTCAGTCACAATTAGAGGGTTTCTGGGTTTGTGTAAGTCATTGCTCTCAACAATATCTGACTGTGAACAATCACTTTTGTGAATTATTTTGCAAAATCAAAGCTACTTTAAAATACACGTTTCCGAAAAATAGATGAGGAAGATGCTCGCCAGAGATATTTATTATTTTTAATGTGAATTTGCGAGACATTCGCTATAATGGAAGAAACTTTTCATAAAAATATAATTGTTACAGTCATTGGAATAATGTTAATTTATTATTTGCTGACACTCCTTTTCATTTTTTGTGTCCAGCACCATACATCAACTTGCATTGTTTTTACAAGAAGTGACGTCCTGAGCTTGTGTCATCACGTTAGATCAATTTTTATTACGACCTTCAGTTCCGCGTCTTTTGGTGGTATCTGAGATGGATGTTTTGATGAATGGATGATGAAAGATGATAAGAATTTAATGATAATATTTCAGCAATCATTTTTAAATTTTTTTTTATAAATTGGAAATTGAAGATGCAATTAAGGATTCAATGGAATTGAGAGATGATAGAAACACGATAATCCAAGAAAACTTGCAGCGAACCCGTTGCGCAAATTCTACATGTATTGAACGACATTTGAACCCCAATATCCATTGTTGAAGAGTGAGCTTCTTGACTACCAAACGCTACTTAAAATAGATAAAATTATATTTGTTTTATAATTACGTGTAGATACTGGAAGAGTTCGATACTGGAAGGTGACAATACGGTGGTAATTCTACTCTATATACTCCCACACTCTCATAACTACATGCCAAATGCATTGTCAAATTGAGTATTCAAGACAAAATGTATTTAGAGGTACCCATTTTTGCCTACCAGTAGTCCTGAGATATTGATAATTATTTGTGTTATTATTGCTATGAAGTCAGGCATTTGAAGCAAGCAGCAAAATTGCGAGGATTCTGTCTGACGATCCGGCTTGTTTGGTAGCACATCGTATCTTTCCGTCCTCACTGTTTCTTCACAACCCCTTGACATCAATCATGACACGGAGCCACCCTTCATCACCCCTCGTAACTCTGAGCTGATTCTTTTGCCTCCGATTCTTTGTCTTCCCTTGTTACGTTTTGCTGTTATTTTAGTGCGCCTCTCCCTAGCAGTTCACCCACATCGGTGGGCAAGTGGTTCGCTCAGTGGCTTTAAACCCCCGTGTGCAGGTTCGATTCCGGCCGAGGCGCATGGATTTTTGAAAGGTAGAAAATCCCACAGTGTCCATGTTATGCTGGTGGCAAGTAAAAAAACTCTGACAGGAGTGTTGAAGGGATGCCAGGATTCCGCCAAATGGGCAAAAATAAAGGTCGACTTGCAGGAAGAGAATTTGCATTTTGAAGGATTCCGCCCATGGGGGGGAATCTGTTGTTTACCAGGAGGATTTTGGACAATACGATCCTTCTTTTGCTTAAACCACCAATAGTACCCATATTTGTTTGAAAAATTGTACAAATAACGATGTCTTCTGAGAGATACGCACCACATACAAGAGTTTTAGTTTTAAAATACTTGCAAGTATGCAGTTATATCATGATATTCCAGACCCAGTTTTTTTTATTTAAACAAGAATGTAATCGTTTTCACCCTTTTCAAACAATTGTAAAAAGTATTGATGATTTGCGATTGGCCTGGTAAAAAGACATCTCTTTCCACCCTGACGATAGGTAGGATTTACGCACAAGAATATTTAATTTAAACAACTTGTAAATGTGCAGCTATTTTGAAATTACCAGCCCCAATTTCAGAGCTCGCTTTTTTAGCCGCTTACCGTTTTCACCACTCAGTCATTTAGCGAAATGGAACGAATTTTTATTCCTCCGATAGCAGTATTTTCACAGACCGAATCTGGCAATCCTGGTGCTCGGCAAAATTAAATCCTTGCGGCAATTTGCCGTCCTAAGGAGGTATAACGTTCTCCCAACCAGAGAGCTCGGATGTAGTTATTCCAGGTCGATATCTGGCGGAGAATATGAGTCAAAATCCAGTCGTTTCAGACGGACCCCCATAGGAAAAACGGAAAAAGGTTCCCTAGATGTGGGCTGCGCTAGGTTGCAAAGAAAGCCTGGTTTGAATACGAGTGCGGAACTTGTGCTAATGGCTGTGTCCCCGCAAAATAACTTATTCAATAAATAAAATGAACCCTTCCCCCTACTTCCACATTGCAGGTCTTTGCCGCTCCCGCCTTTCACTGTCTTGCGCAAAAACACCGTTCTTTTAACATTACACGACAAAACGTCACAATCTACACAGAATTGGACGATTAAAATATAATTCTCGTCACAACTCGGCTCCTTCGCATCACTCTACGTTTACAACCGACCTTTAAAGAGTGTACCGAAAGTGAACGGCGAAAGTTCAGGAATGAATTCTTCGTACTGAGAGAAAAGACAAAGTCAATTTCATTAGAAATGTCCGGAAATGCTTAATTTCAGTGTCTCTCGAACAGCATCACTCTAAATTGTTAGAACATCTTTACTTCTAGAACATGTCTATCGCTGTGGCAAATTGGGAGCCTAGTTACATTTTTACATGTGGAATCATATAGTAAAATTACAAATACTCCGAAAAACTCTTACAATTAGTCTGCCCGAAATTGATTTCTCCAAAATTGCATTGCATGCAAAAATTTAGTGTTTTCCGCTTCTTTCCACAACTAAAATTACGAAGATAGGAGATTCTTTCCCTTAATGAAATCTGTTCCTTAATGATACATTTTGAAATAAATTTATGTACTTATTTTTCTAACATTTGAGTACCTGTGTTTTAGCACCACTAATTTATTTTCAAATTAATACAGGCAAATGTCGGAAAAGTACAGAATAAGCTGTTCACTGTCCACGACGTGTACTGTACTTTCTCGTTCTTTGTCACTTTCCCTTTACACACACACACACATACCAACTCGCACGCACTCACAACCATTCGCACCCATTCCAATAACTCGACTACCCACACCACCTCTGACCCACCCACACCATCTCAGACCCACCCACACCATCTCAGACCCATCCACATCATCTCAGACCCATCCATACCATCTCGCACCTTCCATATCAATTAGCACATATTCACACACACACCATTCCTACACTCCCCCTTTTTCCATTCCCTGCCCCTTCCACGTCACGACCCTTCCAAGTCACTTCGCATGCGCTCTCACGTCACGTCGCGTCAAGTCGTCGTCGAGAAAGCGAGCGGAGCGGGTGAGCGCGGGTCGCGCGATCGGGAGGGGCGTCCGTGCGGCGGCGGCGGCGGCGATCGCCTGCGTCACTGCGTCGGCGCTGCGTCACCCGGCCGACAGAGCGCCGCGGGGCCGACGCGCCGCCACCCACACGGCGCAGCGGGCGCCTGCCCCCCCCCGCTACACCAACCACACCAGCGCCACCGGCCGCGTCGCCCGTCACCGCAGCGCCACGGTGCGTTCTGGCTGCGGTCGACGATGGCGCCGTAGAAAATGTGTAAGGGACAGGGTTGGTCGAAACTAGTGGTGCCAAGTCCACCACATACTTTTTCGTAATGGGAACGTAATATTGTAATATTGGAATTCCTATCCTAATGACCCATCAGCCATTCATTCAGGTTTCAAGAATTTTGTGCCTATCCTTGTGCATTTGATTTCATTATGAATGAAAGATCAAATATTTTTTTCAAATTCTGTATTTGTTTGTAAATAATTGCCCAAAATGCAGATTTTCATTTCAGACTTCATAATTGACAAATAAATTGATATATTTTAAACATTATTTTTTTCAAATTATTTACAATTGTATATTGTAATGAATAAACTAGAATGGTAAAGGTACTGTGAAAAATTAAAGAGTCAGGATTAGATTATTTGAGTAAAATAATTCTATGGAAATTTATTTTAGAACATTCAATTCATAAACTGAAACATTTAGTGGTTTCAATGATAACCGTGTCTTAAATAAATCTACATAAACCCATTTTTCTCTTCATGAACAAAATAAAGAAAACCATTTTCAAACTTTTTGAGAAAATCTTGTTTAGATGCTTTTGGAAATTTCTCACGATTTGATTTAAAATAAATCAAAAATTCCTTCAAACGTTTGAAAAAAATGATAATAATGGTTTTGGTAATCTATATAAATTATTGCTTGCACAGTTAATAGGCAATAATATTTGTTTGATATCCCCAGAGATTTACTTAATTACACACCCAATGGATTTCATGTCTGTGTAATTCGATTTCCTCTTGTCTTCTTTCATATTGTAACTTTCTTTAATTTCCTGCCCTTCACTGCGCTTCACTGCCCTCTGACGTTCAGAATTTTCTCTGCCTATCTATTATCTATATTTCTCGAATTCTGAGTAAGTATTGATGAAACTTAATTCATTACATTAGCATTTGTAGCGTTTCTCTAAAAATAAAATTTCATTTTCCCGAAATTTTGAAATACGTCGTTCTTTTCATTTTATATCACTGGTGAAATATATAAAAACTTATGTTCTTATAGAGTGTATAATTTAAATACCCATTTGTACAGTTGCTTTAATGATTTCCTATACGATCTTCAGTCGATAGCTGTCAATAATTTTACAGATTGAAGCAGAATTACATAATGAAATTCTTAACCATGCAACATTGGGCAATATGTCGAAACAACTTGTGGGGGCAAAGTCCTTACAATTTCTCCTTAACAAACATATGAATTGGTCGTTTTTCTTGGTATTCAACGTATCATCTCTGATTTTACCAATATCTATTGCCACAACTTCCTTTCCCACACATAACCCGAATACCGCTGTCACCATCGTCTCAAACGATCTTCTACCCCTGGTGTCAGTGCTATTCATCTTCGGCCAGCCTCCCCCTTTGCACAATCGACCACGTCATGGTCGGACCCCCGCGGGCGGCGGCGGTGGTGGCCTGCGGGTCACTTGTGGTTCACCGTACAGAGCGCCGCGACGCCTGGAAGTGACGGACCAGAGCTAGTGGCTCTTCGCACCCGGACTTGGTCTCACGCTGTTCGCCCATGTCACTCTCTCTTTGTCTCTGAGAAGCTCTGCAGGATTTATTCTTGCGGCCGTCATGTGGAGATGAGCATTTGGCCAGTGTAACAGGAAAAGAAAGCAACTGAAGTATTATTTCGTGTCATTACGTAGGAATAAGAGGACTCCACATCGTACATTGGAACCTCTGTAATGAATTTCATATAACGAAAAAGCCATATAACGTAAACAGTAATTGACTTGTAATGTTTGTATTAAAACCCATTAACTTTAATAGACTTTTACCATAACCAAAATTCTTGCCAAAGCCAATGTTTGTTTCATTTTCATTAGAAACGTTTTCCCTGAATTATTTTTTTTAAATGTATGGAGAACAATATTCATGAACATATAATGTTAACATTATTCTTGCAGCATAATAAGTTTTTAAAAACAGTACTCCACTTTTTTTTAGCGTAAATAATCAACTGAAAAAAATAACTTTAAAAATTATATTTAAACTTCTTATGAAGTTTAGCGTTTAAATTTGGCTAATTTGGCTAGCGTTATGTTTAGCGTATTAATCTAGTTTTAGACTACAAAATAGAAATGTAAGGCGAATTGATTTTCATTGTTCAACATGGGATAGTGGATGTTCACTTCTCGAAGTCACTTACCGGCTGAAATTTGTCAGCAATGACACTATCTCATCCGATCCTAGGGTTCGAGTCCCGAGAGTGGCGGATTTTCGACACAAGCGATGTGGCTAAGTCGAATGGAAGTCCGGAAGATAATTTTAGCACTCACGGAATGCGATCTTTCCTTGCTCTGCCTTGTTCTATCCTCTCTCTTTTCATGTACTTACACTCACACTAAAATGCAATACACTTCCTCGTACATTAGACCCGTCAGAAGCTTAGAGCTTGTCCCAGCTGGGGTTGTGCTTCGCTGGTGGAGAAATCTGAAGGGAAAATTCCCTTCAACCTGATGTGCAGGTCGGCAACGTATCAACGTTCAACGCTGGATGAACACCTTCACCACACTAACGGGACTAATGACCATTGCAGTTGAGTGCCAGGAAACATCAATCAATCGGAATATCTTTCCAAAGCAAACGTGTGATTAAATTATATGAGCTGACTCTCGCCTACTCTGTCCTTGATTACGTTTCATGTCCGCAAATGATCAATGAATTAGTTTCAACCGTAATAACAAAATGACACAGTGCCAGTCAAAAAGATGAGGACTTCATTCATAAGTTGCTCTTAATAACATCCAATGTATCTCAGTCACCCTTGTATAAATTTCTTGACCTCATTTCTTTAAAAAGAGAAATTTAAAAGTAACCTGTCCTTGTAATGATGATAATAATGTCGAGTAACCGAGTAATATATCCTACTTGCTTGTCGAAGTAAATATAGATATAGAATTGCAAGTCGTTAATTTCACTTAATGTAACAGGCTTCAAACGATATTTTTGCATAATTGTACTGCAATAATATTTCAAACCAAACGGGTTAAGATAAAAATAATTAATACTTACAAGTATTCTCTCTACAAATTTGCGACTCTTCTATCTCATGATTTGTAATTGCATTAACCTAAAGATGTTACAATTGACAGCAAGCTCATCAAGATATGCGGAGGTTTTGTTACATAATAAGTAAATATAGTTTCTAAACCACTTCTAGAATTTGCTATTGTCACCCATAGCGTATTGTACGCTCTCCTACATAAAAGAGTCGATTATAAATACTTTCTGAGGAGTAGAAATAAATTTAAAAAAATGATATTTATGTTACATCTTTTAAATATAAATTTATTATATATATAATATAAATATTTGTGATAATTGTTTAATTATATATTTTTGCTACAGCTTCCCTCCTCTAACTTTCTTCATCTGTTAGTTCTATTTATCTTCCTGAAAAAGTATTTGTTACTTTCTTGAGCTTTTGTAAGTCGCTCTTATTGTTTACTGAAATTTATTCTTCATTAAGAATATCTTTCTTCTTATATGATTTTGTTTGGGAATGTGGCGATATCTGAATTTCTAAGTAACTAACATTGTTACCTGTCCCTTGAATTAGAATTGCAAATATACATTTTGTTCGTCATACAATAATACACTATTCTGTAATTACTATTTTTCTGTAGTTACTGTAACATTAAATAATTATTGAAAGAAATATACGGTTTTTTGTACTTCTAAAGATTTTATTAAGAAAAATATTCTTGGCCCATTATGTCTCTTTTCTTCTCAAATAAAACTCTAGCAGCAGTCGTTGTGCAATACGTGTTATGTTAGGAGATGTTGACAAATAAGAGGAAGAAGAAAATAATGGAATGTAGAAAAGACCATTATTCTGTCAAATCTGAAGAGGGGAAGGGAAGACTAAAAATATTGAACGAATCGAAAAGTATTGAGTCATTTTTCGAACGTATCAATGGCTATCGACACCAGTCCCGAGTGAATAGATATATCGAAAGTATCGAGAGAACCCAACCCAAGTAATGTTAAATTTCACAAACACTTCTCGATTAATTTCCACAGATGAAAACCATCAGTTTTGACTTGCATTATCTCCGTATTAGCATGCATACGGCGCTTACACCGTTGAACTTTAATTTCATTTTCTTTAACATCCGACAATTCATAGGTTTGTCTCCCGTAAATGACGAAGAATTTCTGGTTTTAAGCCTAATGAAACGAGTTCCTGTAATATACCCGCGTTCCGGGAACTCTACTCTTGACATAATTACAAAATAACACGGCGACGAAATAGCGTAGGTTTAACTGAATGAGATTAGCGACTAAGGCTCCTAATCACTGGAGATGTAGCGCAATCGCTGTCGGCGGCGTCACCCTGCAATCACCAGGGCGCGCCCGGGGCAGCGGCGCGGTCCGCGCCTGTCGATGGCCGCCCGCTCGCCCGCAGCTCTTTTTACGCGTCGCGGCTGCCACATTTCATTTGCCGGGCGGTTCTTGCGCGCCGCGCCGCCGCCGCCGCCGCCGTTATTACTGTCATCGAGAGCGCCATCAGCGCATGTGTGGGAGATGACAGGCCGCACGCTGCACAGAGGTGATGTTGCCGGAGGTCGTCGCCAATGAGGCGAAGGAGCTCGGAGGGAACGGAAACCGAAGAAACGGCGATGTTGGTGTATGTGGCTGTCGCGTAGGGGATGTTGGTGACCTGATGGCAATGGTGGAATTTTCTGGTGCGAGTAATGTTGAGATTGATGGTGTTGGTGGTGACGATTGTTGTTAACATTAGGGAAGTGGAGTTAAAGGGCTGAGAACCAGAGGCTTTAGCAATGAAAGAGGAGTGACGTTCGGGGTATCCAGAGGGTGGGGCAGATAGGGGAACTTGCCCCATGACCCCACTTAAGTGGGGCCCGAAAATTTATACAAAATGAATTTCATTTATTTTTTAAAGCTGTAGTTGAAATATTCACTTTAAAATTTATTAATAATAATAATAATAATAATGAATAAAAGGAACTTTTTTTGGAAATAAGGGCCCCCCAGTAATCTACTGTCCCAGGCCCCTTGCTTTCGCTGTGCGCCCCTGGTGATGTTACAACGAAAATGGCGAAGGAGACGGATGTGAAGTCTGGTGCGGCGGAATTATGTGGTAAAGCGAGAATGGTGATAATGCAAGTGTAGACGACAAAGAGGGGCTGGTGGCAGAGGTGGCGTTCATGGAAGTATTGGAAAATTCAATTGTTGATTTCAGATATGCCAGAGATAGAGAACTGGGATGGAGAAGGAAGTAGGCGATGACATCGATGCAAAGCAGGTGATAGCGGTAGAGAAGACAGAAAGGAAGAGCGATGGCTTGAAGGCGATGAGATGGGCAGCATGGGTGGGAAAAGGCAGCGGAGGACGCAGAGATGAAGCGCTGACTGTAGTTGTCAGGAAGGCATTGGTGGGGATGGGAAGGCAAAGAGTCGCCTTTAGTTACAGCGAAGGCGGTGGAGGGTGGCGTGGGTGGCGGCGAGGAGTGAGGCGGTCAATGAGGAGGTGGCGACAGTGGAAGGGGCGTTGATGGAAGAATTGGAAAAGTGATTTGCTGGTTTCAGATATGGCGAAGATAGCGAAGGTGACGGGGTTGAGGAGGATGGCTGCGACGATATTGATGCAGAGGAGAATGTGACAGCGATGGAGAAGGCACAGAGGTGGAGCGACGCCTGAAGGCGATGAGAGTGGCGGCGGTGAGGGGGCAGCGGGCAATGAGACAGTGGAGGTTGCCAAGAGATGAAGCGTTGACTGTAGTTGTGAGGAAGTCCGTGGTGTGGTTGGGAGTTTGAAATGAGACAGTGGCTGAGGCGAAGAGTCGCTTTTAGTATGGCGAAGGCAGTGGAGGGTGGCGAGTGCGGCGGCGGGGGCGGGCAATGAGTGGGTTCTTGGCGAGTGCCGGCGGCGGCGAGCGTCGTTACCGCCCGCTGCTGTTTATGCAAATAAGGCGCCGTCGCCGCCGCCGCCGCCTCCGCACTCGCCTGCTGCACGCGGACGGCACATGTCGCTCCTGCCCCGCAAGCCGCGCCGCCGCCTCCACGCGTGCACCGGCTAAGAGCAGTGTTCCCTCGAGTTAGCGCTGTCGCACCTGCTCGTCTCTCGGTAGTTTGAACATTCTTCATTACGCTACATTCATTACGCCTTCACACTACTGTTGAGATGATCAGTGAACAGATTCTTGGCTATCCGAGAAACGCTGCGTCTTAAGCAAATTTCCCAATGTTGCGGTCGATATAGTGTGTCCTTCCTCAGGGCAAGATGCGCAGAGATGAACTGTGCACGGGTTTGTGTAGGCTGAGACTCCCCTCCAGTCGGCTAACAGATGGTCGGGAAACGTGATCAGTGCTTTACTTTTATGAGCGTATTTGAAGGATCATTATTTCGCGAAGATAATGTGGTGAGTTGCTTTTACCTTCCGTTGAACGAGCGATGATATAATAATAAGAGGTGCATGATTTCTTTGATGATTATACATGAGATGGCTTTCAGATGGGATACATATAGGTGTAAGATTCCATACCCACGCTGTGCATTTACCCTTAACTTATATGAGACTCGAATCTGCAGGCTTTGGTACCGCGTACGTGGTATCTTCTCAAAGAACATGCTTGGCGGAGATCAGCATTTCATTCTTCCTTATTTCTAAATGTTATAGTCATTTAAGCGTTGTTTATTTCCGATTTCTCATTCCGCTTTATTATTTTACATTTTTCTATATTTTTCTTCCATTGTTTTATGTACGTCAGACTCTCTATATGGACCTTTTTAAACTAAACTTTGTTTCAATAACACCGAACAAATTCTGCCTCTTTTTATACCTTCTCATATACTCCAAATTAACCTCTGGCTATTTTTTGGTTCTGTTTGCTCCTCTCTACATCTGGTATGTTCCTCTTTCTTCTACTTACTGCATTTTCTCTTAATTTTTCAGAAAATTCTTTCCCACCATTCTCCCTCTCTCTGATTTATTTCTGCTATGAATCCTCATCATTTTGTCAGTCTCTTCGTGAGGTGCACAGTGCTAGCCGTAGCGAATGCGATTTTGAATGTGGAACCAGGTATTTCAGGTCCTCTTACTAGCAGGATAAGCCTCTTTAACTCTTAATATTCCTGTTTTATATCCCACGCCTATTTTTTGTAACTCTCGGACGTTCTCTCGAATCCTCGTTGTTCACTACTGTCGAGTATGTTTATGAAAGACCCACTGATTTATAATGCTATCTCGGTATATTGATGGTTTTTCCAGTTAGTCGAAAATCACTTTACTTGGTTACTCACCTTTGGTGAATTTACTTCAAATGTTTCTGTCTCGGGGAACAGATTAATTTTCAATGGACTCTAGATAATATTTTTACTGTATTTACTATAGATGGAATTTTAAATGTATAATGGGAATTATTATAAATAACGTATGATAAAAATAAAACGATGTCTATAAATAATGGAAATCACTACCTCATGCATATTAGGAAACTTCCCTTTCCGTTCCCTATTTATTCGACACACTTATTTTTATTGCACAGTTCCGTATATTCAGTAGTTTTCAATCTCGTTCTCCACGTTCTTGCATTCTCAGAAGTATAATAGCTACCACATTCCTACGCTTCTCTTGCTTATTTCCGTACTTTGCCGTATTTATGTTTGCGGACTCTAATCTGTCTTCTGCGAAATCCCGTGAACTCTGCCTGGCGGCGCCGGCAGACGGCGGCGCTTCCGCAAAACCCCCGTGGCAACGGCGTCCCAGGCGAAACCGCGCGCGAGAACAGCTGTTGTTGAAAGTGTCGGAAGCGCGCAGTCCAGTTTTTACCCGCGCGCGCGCGAGCCTGCTCCTCGTGACGTAAGCCGCAATCTCCGGGGCCGGTGATCAGTGCGCGCCGCCGCCGCGGTGGCACCGTTAACCATCACTCCCCACCCACACCCTACCCACCCCTATAGGGGGAGACACGCTGAAACAACCATGTGGTACCTTGTGACATTACCATAATTTGTTACCACTTCCTCCACATTTCTGCGGTAACTATCATCTGTATCGTTATTACTACTGCTAATCACCATCATCACTTTATCACCACTACCGCTATCACCACTGACATCATCACCATTAGCACTATCGTCGCAACCATCACCACTATCACCATCATCGCAACTATTATCAACACCTACTATCATTATCACCACTATTATTATCACCATTACCATCACCACCACTGTCACCTCACTATTACATGATCACCACTCACCAGTTCTAGAAACTAATATTATTCTATTCCCGCTGCTACCATGTCTGTTATCACCATCACCGCTACCATTAAGATCGCTATTATCATGGCCATGTCTATCACTACTTCCAATACCATCAGTACTGTCTCTTGAGTTACCACCAAAACCTCCACAGTTTTTTCCACTACCTATTCCACAAACAACACTGACTTCACGACTCTTAACACCAGAACGTTCTCTTCATTTACCAGCATTAGACAATCATCACCAATGTAAATTTAATAACCAGTGTCATCATTCAGCGCTATCGCGCCGCTAGAATTACCATCACTACTATCACAAGCATCACAGAGAATACATCCCACAAATGCCATCAGTTCCTCTCACTTTTCTACCAACATGCCAAAAATCAAGTAACAATGAAGAATGGGAAACCAGAGAAATAGAAATAATAAAATGTTTTCTAAGATATAAGAAAGTATAATGATTGAGATGTTGAAAAAAACATGCAGACACTTTAATTATTTGGGAGTGTAGTGATGTATGGTTGAAGATGAATAGAAAGGAGTGGAAAAGATGGAGCATGCATTATTAAATGTTTGGCCAGAATTTCATGTAAAGTAGTTACTGAATGAATAGAGGTGTAAACAGTTGGAAATTGGAAGAAAATTTATGAGCAAACCCATATACATTCTCGAAAACGATTTGTTAAGTAAAACTAGTCTCCGGCATCGTCGTTGGTCCCACAAATCCACTATACCATAGCACCACCACCTCTTCCTCCCAATCCATCATTACCATTCTAACATCTTCGCAGCAGCAACAAACATCGTCGTAGTCACTGTCACTATGACATAAGAGCAATATGAATCCATCATCTTAAACTCTATACAAAATCAATATTATATCCACCTTCTTCACCAACTTCTTCATTTCTATTTCACCCATCTCACTAACTCTAACATTGCTACTACCACATCATCCGCCACACTCATGTACTCCACGTAACAATCTTCATAACCGCAACCACCACTCCCATCTCTTTTACAGCCACCAGCCATGCTGCATCCACTGTCACCGTCTGCCTTTGGCACAATTACCTCTCGGTCCACCACGAGAATTCTCTCTCTTCTTAATTGGCCGTTGCCCAGAATGGTGCAGATTTTACTGTTACTTGTTTGGTGGTTTAAGTGAGTGAGAAGTACTTTCTACGTTTCCAAGACCCTCCTCATCCCCCCTTGTCCAGTGCGAAGGTCATTGTCGCTGGAAGGAGCCGCGGAGGCAATGTCCAGTTGACGAGGTGAAAGGGCGGAAGACGTTAAAAACGCAAGTGGAAGGTCAGTGGACTTGCAATGGACACCTAACTTCATCCACGCACAGGAAGGACTCGAGACACTCCGCAAACGTGTTCTCTTTTTTCATTATTGCTTTCACTTCGTTGTTTTGTACATTTTCGTAATGGTTCTACGTTCTCACTTAAATGAATAAAACTCCAGAATTTGATGGATGCTTGCTGATTGCAATCGAAAATATTCTTTCAAGACAAATTATGTAAAAACGGGTATTTTTATAGTGAATAGCTGAAATTTTCAAACAAGTTTGGGGTCTTAAATGGAAAGTCATTCTATACAAGCCTCGTTTCAAAACTCGTGTTACTTAAATTATTTAATTTAAATATTTAGCGATTTATTAACATTTGCACACGTGGCAAAAAAAAGTTGTAATAAATTTGGATATACAACTCTATTGATGAACTAAATTCAAAACATATATATCATATATCGTTTATTTTTACCTCATTTGCAAACATCCATGCTCGTAAATTAAAACTGTTGACGAACTGTCATTGTCTCATGTTACAAATTATTTCACTAAAAGAAAGAAACATTTTACAATTAACATGGGTGGATATAATACCGAAGAATACTACGACAATTGGGCATTACGTGCTGATGCAACTACAATGACAGTTATATATTGTCTCATGTTGCAGAGACTACTATTCCATGGAGACATGTCTGTAAGACAGTTATATTAAATATTATGTCATGTTTAAGCGTAACGACTTCGGTATTTGAAAATAAAAATTGAAAAAAGTAAATTACTGACTTTCATCTTCACTATTGTAGCCAATCCCTATTCTTTGGATTTGTTACAACTAGCAAATCTTTCATTCACTAATTTCGTGACGGATAGCTGTCCCGTCACGCACTCCTGGGAAATTTCTGGGTAGAATAAAGTTCCCTATCGGGGGTGGGTTCGTCTTTTCAACTAGCTACCAATTAACATCCCAACACAATTTGAAATAATAATGACAATATATTCTTATAAATGAAAGTTTTGTACAACTGTTCTTACATTTAGTTACGGTAGCTATCTTTCCCTACCTAAAAACTGCAGTTTTTTCTCTAAGATGATGTTAACTTTGCATCTTGTTTCAAAGTAACAACTTACACACCCACAAAATCAATGAAAAACACATACAAAATACACTTCAAAAATAACCCTGAAAAAAATACATACACATACAATATTCAGTGGTCTTGTAATGTCTTTGGATTCCTTACACTTGAATTTAGTGAATTAATTCTGTACAAAAAAAACACAATTTTACACTATTTACAAAATCCCCTATCTGATTTCAATTACGACTTTAGTGAGAGAAAGAAATGACTTTTCAGATTATCAAGAATACTGTGCAATACAGTTCTGAATTGAGATTTAGTAAAAGTTCTTTTGGTTTCGTTAAACTCACGGCCGTCGAACCTCTGTAGAATTCCGCGCTGCGAAGACAGCTGCAAGATATTGTCCACGCTGCCAAGGTCGCAGGGTCCCGTGCTCCGCTCCGCGCGCTGCTTGCTGCGTCGAAATCGTGAGGCCACCGCGCGCCGTCTCCCCTCGGCTAGCGGTGTTTTCCAGTTGGCTCCTCAGGCGATGATCCCCTCCGAATCCAAGTCCGGAATCTCCACTTATGACTTTGTATTGGCAAAAGTCAAATTAATTATAATGTCGATTACAGTTCTTATAATTCTGGAGATCTTTATAAATACGTTTTCCGAATAAAATTTCAAACGATAGTACAGACTTTCTGGTAGAGCATACACGTGTCGCTTAACGTCGTCGTAGCGCACAAGATGGCTGACTATTCACTTTTTGTAACTCCAACACGATATGACAACGAATACATACAACTGATCGCTTCGGCGACTCGGACAACAAGAAGGTTGAATTCTTTTGGCACAAGCTCTTGCCGTTACTGTTGGTTCATTCTAATTTTTCATTGGCTGACACAAGAGTGCGTTCAGAAATTAAGTTTACGACTGTCGCCATCTCCTCCTCACCAGATGAACTATTTGTCCGAGATACGGTGTCGTGCCTTCACTGCTAGTTTCCTCATTTATTTAAACTGTAATCGCGTATTAGCGGTTACACTATTTACATCTTTAGCAATACTTAATTCTGGGAATGTGATATTTCCAATCTACATAACTATGCAATTTTTTTAACGTATTGACATACTTCTTTTAAACCAGGGGAATAACTATTTTAAACCACCCTACAATGTCGGATGAAACAGATTTGAACAATTGCAACCACCATTTCATTCTCCGCAAATCATTATTACCTCCTGTTTGCACGGGGCACATAGTATTTGCCACATCTCTTATTTCCAATGTCTGTTCGCGGCTTTTTCATAAAGAAGAGACTACGTGTGGTATAGTGGTGGAACTACTCAAGTTCCAGCTCCGAATACCGGGGGCCACATCCCAGTTGATCCACGCTGAATTTGTGGTTTCAAAATGGGTTCAAGGCAGGATTCCTCAGGGTTCTTTGTCTTCTCCTGGACCTTCAATACACCATTATGCCATTAAAATACTTTCAACAAGTCACACCAGAGTTCATTCAAACCATACATGCTCGGATGGTTCAAAAATCCCACGAACACCTCCCACCATCATCCTCCTTTCATCCCTCATCATCACCCTATCACGTCAGTCTTAATAGTAATAATAATAATAATAATAGTAATAATAATAACCACAATCACCTCCCACCACCCACTACCCACCTGTCGCCTTCCACCATCATCCTGGCGCTTCACCTCTCATCATAATCCGTTCACCTCATTAATAATAATGATAATAACAATAATAATAATAATATTAATAATAATAATAATAATAATAATTGCTACTCAAAGCGGGAGACAGATCTTTGGCGAAGAACTACAGGCATTACGTGCTGTACTTGTCTGCCAGCACTGTACAAAGTTATAACTTCAGCCATAGCTGACAAAATGTACAGACATCTAGATAAGAATCATCTAATGCCAGCTGAACAAAAAGGATGTCGTAAAGGCTCTTATGGCTGTAAGGAAATCTTGCTCCTGAATAAAGTCATCTTGAATGATGTAAAGAAACGCAAACGTAATTTGAGCATGGCTTGGATTGACTACCAGAAGCCTTTGATAGTGTACCACACGATTGGATTTTGAAAACACTGGAGATCTATCGATTTCATCCTAGACTTATTGAATTTTGCAAGGCTAGTATGAAGTCGTGGAGTACCAGCTTACTAATACACAGCGGAAAGGAAGCAGTAGAAACCAGAAGTATTCAGATTAACAGGGGAATTTTTCAAGGAGATTCACTATCCCCTCTGCTGTTTTGCATTAGTTTGATCCCACTATCGAGACAGTTGTCGCAAGCTGATTTTGGTTTTAAGCTCCATGGTGATGAAAGGCCAGTATCACGTTTGTTTTACATGGATGATCTGAAAGTGTTTGCTAAGAATGAAGCGATTCTCTCCCAAATGCTGTCTGTCGTGAATGACTTTAGCAATGACATCTGCATGAAGGTTGGTCTTGACAAGTGTGCAAAAATCAATTTAAAAAGAGGGAAACTCACAACGTCTGAGAACATTGAAATTGATACGTACACAGTAATTCAAGATCTTGAGCCAGGTAAAATTTACAAATATCTGGGCATTGAAGAATGTGAAACCATCTCGAACGACAGAATGAAAGAGAGAATTCGTAGGGAGTATTATAGGAGAGTGAGACTGGTCCTGCAGTCCGCTCTGAATTCCAGGAATAAAATTTCTGCAATAGGTAGTTTGGCGGTACCTGTAGCCGAATACAGTTTTGGACTAGTGGACTGGACTGAGCAGGAAATTCGCACGATGGATCTAAAAACCAGAAAACTGCTAACAATGCATCATGTTGCCCACCCTCGAGCTGATATACATAGACTTTATGTGTCACGTAAGGAAGGAGGAAGAGGCCTCAGACAAATTGAGGCCTGCTGGCACAACGCAATAGTCGGGATGGGAAAGTATGTAGTCAGCCATCAAGATGACACTCTAATGAGGCAGGTCATGAAATCTGACCGAAGAATGGGAAACAGAGGCATTGTTAGTGTAGCTAGAAGCATTGCGAAGAAAACTAGGCAAGACACGTCGAATAACACAGACACTGATGCTGCTAAACATGAAGTGTGAGACACAAAAAATGTTAAACAAATCGTGGAGAGACAAACCACTCCACGGACAATACCTAAAAAGAATGGACAAGGTGCAGATCAATAAAGATCAATAATTTATGTGGCTTAAAAGGGGAAGAATGAAGCCACAATCGGAAGCACTTGTAATAGCTGCCCAAGATCAGGCCTTGAGAACACGACATTATGATAAAGCGGTTCTCAAAATTTCCCAAGATGATAAATACCGCATTTGCCTTGAGCAAGTAGAAACCATTGATCATATTGTCTCAGCTTGTCCAATCCTAGCAAAGACGGAATACCTGAAAAGACATGACAGGGTGTGTAGCTATCTCCACTGGCAGATCTGTACCGCCCTCGAAGTTCCAAACACATGCCCCAAGTGATACGAACACTCACCAAAACCGGTGACGTCTGTTGGATTGTGTACGATATTGGACGACCAACAAATTCAAACTGATCGCACGATAGCGGCAAACAAACCGGATATAGTTATCCGGGATTTGGCGAAAAAATCGTGTTTACTTATCGATGTTGCTGTACCTTGCGATCAAAACGTTGTTACCAAGGAGGCAGAGAAACGTCTTAAATACAAGAGTTTGGAAATCGAGATCAGCCGAATGTGGGGCGTAAACGCACAGGTCGTCCCGATAGTTATCAGAGCTCTGGGATTTGTTCCGAAAAATTTGAGTAAGAACTCGTCTAAACTCCCAGGTAATTCAAAAGAATGGGAAGTGCAAGAAATTTCTTTATTTGGAACAGCCCACATTTTGCGTAAAGTATTGTAGAGGCACTGATAGTCACCGGATCTGTTTCTTAGGTAGCTGGTTGCAACCTGGAGTAGATTTTATATTCAGCCGACTCATAAGATCTTTAGTCGTGATGAAATGGAATAATAATAATAATAATAATAATAATAATAATAATAATAATAATAATAATTCACAGCAGAGACAAAGTTGCTCGGGTCCGTGGTCTAACACACGTGTCTCCTGGGTAACGATAAATTATCCACTGTGATTCGCCGCCTGCACGCTTGACCACTGGTCAGCGCGTCTCCAAATGGCGTGATACCAAGGGTTGGCGTTGAAATAAATAAATAAATACATCTTAAGAATAGAAGAAAAGGTCGTAATAAAAATACAGGGGAGAGGCTAGTGGAGAAGGATCCGTCTAACGCTCGATCCTAAAGATTCGTTGTTTAAGGTACTGTTCCAACATCTGACAGGATGAGTTGAGATCAGCGCTAGCATTGCCGCTGACTTTCCAGTGACTCTGCCTGGAAAGTCCCAGGGTTCCATACCCGATGATGGCGGATTCGGGACACTAGCTTTATAGGTCGAAATAACGAGCTGTCTGGAGAATTCAACAGGCGACTGCTGTGGCTGATGATAGTTGTCCGTGATTTCTCCGAAAAGTAGAAGGCGAATTTAGAGGCAGTGACCTAACAAAAGGACCATGAACAGCGTGCGATCTATCCTTTCTCTTCCTTATCCTCTTCTACCCCATTACTTACCGACACGCTTATATGCAGTATACTACTACACATGTCGGGAGACCAGAGCTTGGCTGAGGTGAGAGACCACTATGGAGATCACTATCCAAGTGGGAGACGAATACCGCTAACTGCCGGAATAAAACATTCACTACACTAACGGAACTACTACTAATAGAAGTCTCTCAGACCGAAATCCGCCTTAAATCGATTAGAGGCAATACGTAAACGATCCAATACAGCAGCGGGTCTATAGAATTCTCTCCCAGCGATCCCGACCGATCGCTGTTACCTAGCTGTTTACCCAGTGTCGAAGATATGCGACCGTAGGGTCTCGAACCCAGTAACCTCCCATAGGCATCTTCAGTAGTTCGCGTACTGGAGGCTGAGCCTTTTAGATCACTTCGTCACGCGCCTATTGAACATTCACTCTACTGAGTGCACGTACCGGGAGGACTGAACCAGAACCGTCGTCGTCCGCTGCCGTGCGACTAGTTCGTTCCGGTCCACCTGCGTCATAAACGTCTCGGACGCGAGCGCGGAGACACGTCATCCTAACTGGGAGGGGGGGGTAAGAAGATGAAGAAGCCTGAAGCGGCACGGCGTACACAGCGATGGTAGCAGCAGGAGCGGCAGCGGCGACTGCGGCGTAAAATCAATGGGACTCGTAACGACCCTCGGCGTTCCGCCAGAACAGCGCCGAGCGGCCGGCTGACACTGCGCACGTGCCCACGGTGAACAACTGACGGATATGGTGATGATGATTGTGGTAGTGGTAATGGTGAGGGTGATGCTGAAGAGGGTGAGGTGATGGTGACGGTGAGGGTGACGGTAAGGGTGCAATTCTCAGAATGTAGTCTTGAAACGACTTAGACAAAGTTTTGCAAAGTGCGGCAAAATTCCCGCGTCAGTGACGTGATGTGCATTATTTATTTATGTAATTGACTGAATTTATTAACCGGATATAATACGTTTCTCTGGTAAAACTAATGATGCACCCTTCGATTTCCGGGCATTTATTATTCATATTCATTCTGTCTCACCTGCTACTCCTCTCCCTGCCATGTTTGTTATGATCATCGTTGCTATCACACTTGCTGTGGGCAGCTAAAAACTCATCGCTGCATACTCGAAGAACACTGATCTTCAATTATCCTGAATCTAATTGCGCTATTGGAATGAATTAAAATTCATTTAGTAGAAAATTTTATGGGATTTCCTATACATGTAAATTCACTTAGTTAATTTACTCACTGTTTTCGAGATATTTGCGAAAAAACGGAAAGAGTGCACTTAATTACTTTAATACATACGTATACATGGCGTAATAAAAGGAGTAATATACGAGGTATAGGCAAAGATATGTAATATTGCGGAAAATCCATTTCGAGATTTTAACGGAAATTCACGTTAAAATCACACAGCACTTTTTCAGAGGAATCGTTTGTGATTTCGAAAAACTTCATTAAAAGTCATTTGAAGCACTTATACTCACAAATACAATAGTGTTTATGAATTGCTGGAAATGTGCATATTATCTGTTTGAGAGATCTTTAAAAAAATACATTTGTGTAATTTTTGAAAAAGAAAAAAAGAACTTTACATCATGTTAAAGAGTGAAATTTACACTATCCGTTCGAAAAGTTTGCGGAAAAAATTAGAGCCATTTATCAGAAAGTGGCGTTTGAGCCTTTCTGAAAATGCGGAATTTGAGCTAGTTTTCACAGAAAACGGTTAAGTTTTCGAGAAACTTGATATAACGTTATTTAAATCACATATACTCATAAATATAATAATGTGGGCAAATCGCCCCTAATATACATATTAATGACGTGAGAGACAAGTCAAAACAAAATTTGTAATTGTTGAAAATAGAAAGAGGATGTAATATTGCAAAACTTTTAAACGTTTCAAAAAAAATGTGTTGGACATTCATGAAAGAACTCACTAAGGAGAACAAATTTCATTTGAAGGGAAAATATCTATCTTTAATTTTGCACTTGTAAGAACAGCCCGAAAAAAGTTCAAACTTCTGCAATATTCCAAAATTGAGAGTTAACCGTGAAATTCGGACGTATGCCGCTTTAATAAGTTTATTTTACTCTATTCTTAAAGAAATTTAAACAAAAAATTTGAGCCGTTTTTGAGAAAATTTTAAAAATGTCCAGGAAGCTTCTGGTAAAGTACTCCCAAATTTTGAAGAAAGTTTTTCAAAATCTGTAAGCTTTGACTGGAGCCAGATCAAAAGGGGTTTCTTCAATTTTAAAAAAAATCCTTTGTATGCTTTAGGCGCTAGTGGTGTTCACAGACGGACGGACGGACGGACGTTTTGCTTTCATTACCACATACATTTTTTTTGTATCAAGGACCCAGAAAACTGGGATTCAGACTACACCGCGTGTTAGGATTTTTTCTTAATTTAGCTACTGGACGTATCCACTTATTCATTATTAGGGTGCGGCAATGTATTTTTTTCTGCCGAAAATCCGCCGTTTTTTGGCGCCGCATTATATAAATTTCCCTATACTATGTATATTACTTCGTGTATACGTAAGTATATGGGAAAGAAAAAGGGAAATTGTTTTTAAATCTGAAACACACTCCAACTTTGTTCGTGTAGATGATCGTCCTCTACTCAGACGGCGCTATTGTGAGTATGACGACAGTATTTCAGGATAATTGATTTATCACTGTTGAATTTGCTACTTACTCGGTGCTGATTTTGGTGTAGATGTGATGGATTATTGCAATAGTATTAGTCTAGTGCCATAAAATGACATATTTTGCTATTTCAAAATCATTTCAGGATGGAAACGTCTGTGACGAATATTTTTGTTACAGATATTACAATTTTAACGAGTTTTCCTTCTTATCAATTGAAATATCTGATGAATTTTCTTTAAGATCATGAAATGAATCGATTTAAAAAGAATATTATATTTATCTTCATATAATATACTATATCTTCGGAAAACTCCGAGAATGCGACGTGTGCCCCTTATGGTTGCCTGTGCTTCTGCCCGACGACAGGCGAGGATGATGCATCTGATATTCGTAAAGAAAAAAATAATGGTAATGGCGAGATGAAGTTCAGAGAAGGAATACTTATAGTAAGGTCAAAGAACGACACTGACTTGAAATTTACAATACGTATTTGATATTTGTTTAGTTCTAACGAAATTTATTCTGTAATTTCTTGGCGTATGATACACAGGTAATATTGTAAATCATTTGAAAATTTACTTGTATACGGGTATGCGAATTCTCAAAGTAGTCTCTGACACTACGGGCGTACTTACGCTTTTGCCGATCAGCGAGATTGTTTGTGGTGTTGATGGTGGTGATGAAGAAGAGGATGAAACTCGCAGAAACAAGACTCGTGACTGTCAAAGTACAATCAAATCAGACTAGAGACGAAGACTATACTTTGTGAATAGTGGCGATCGCCTTAGAGATAATGACTATTAAGACCGTGAAGAGGCAGTGTGATTGTTGTCCAAGAAGTGAGTCGTATGAATGACACTAATTTAACGCGTTCATAGGTCAACAAAACGTACACGAAATCATGAAGGAAAGGGCATTTCTTTGCATTTACTTTCTTACTGCCTATTTGCGATCTTGCGATGTTCATTTAATATTTATTCTACTGCAATTATTCACATAAGTGTTAAGCTTTAATTTCAAGACTCTTTATCCTTGATATTTATTGTAATACAGTGTCGAAGCATTGCATAGTCAAGCCTAGCGATTGGCATGGAACGAGCATCAGAGTTTGAGAAAATGAATAATATTTTAACATGTGCATCTCAAAGAATGTTTAGTCTCCAAAACAAAAATTTCATTACTGCAGCTAAGAAGACTGTCTTACGATTGAATTTTCATTGCATGATTCAAAAATTTGTTTTTCAAGTTTCGCCGTTTTCTTAAATATATTGAGTAATTTTCCGTAATTTTTTTTTCTGGAAAGGTAATTAATGATCGTTTTTCTAATGTTATCATCGTTACTAGAGAAGTCATTTATTACAGTATATAATACACAATGCAACTAAAAAGGAATAAAAATTATGTATGCGTATGTTCAAATATTATTTTATTATAAACAAGAATTCACAGTTTTTCTAACTATTGGAAGCATACTGAAGTGTGTTTGTTAAATATTGAGAATATCGTGAATTCTTTAGCTTTCAAAAACAATTACCAAATCTTTCACATACAGGAGGTCCGAGTTGTTAGTAAAAATTAATCCGTAGTTACACTTTTATCGTAGCAAAAACTTCATTTGAATCAGGTTCTCAACACCTTTCGTATATATCGTATATTTTTCCTTGTATATTTTTATGTTCCCATTAATGTTTGAAGTGTTAGGCCTTAACTCTTCATTATGTTTTATGACATTCCAGAACATAAAACGATGGAAACGTAAAAACCTGGTAAGGTAGAACAACTTTCACAAAGGCTTCCATTCCGAATATTCGAGACAATGATTTTTAACTACATGGTTATAAAAAAATTCTTTTGACTTCTAGTTATAATGGCCATTTAACATCGCTCAAAAGTTTTGAGTTCATTTCTGTTTTGATATTTATGAGTTACTAGCGTAAAGCGTTGCATGAAGACAGACAAGGATGTTAACAATCTTTCCTCTTTACTGTGACAAAGGCATGAATTAAAAGCATTTGTGAAATGGAACAATTCTCAATCAACTGTCTAAAGCATTTTTGTAATGAAAGTTTAAAATATTATTAGTATAAAACAGCTTTGTACCATATTTCTAGAGTTTAATGTTGGTAGTGAATAGGAGGGATGGAAGTCGTTAAATTTTTTTATTACGGGAACCGAATTTTCTCCGGAAATATTGCCCTCGTTTCACTGAAATAAATCATTCATTCTCTGACGAGAATGGAAGAACAATACGTAGTTTTAAACCAACTTTAATGATATTAGAAATCATCTGTTTTCAATTGCAAGAAGTCAAATTAAATTTTCAATGAACAAGCATTTTGCTACAATTATTTTGTCTATAAAAGTATAACTTTGAAGAAACACGTTTCTTACAACATACTATCATTAAGTAGTTTTTCTTCAACTTCATACTATCAGAAGTAATTCATTGGCAAATTTCTCTTGCGGACATTCATAAACTAAATTGTTATAATGAACAAGAGGTTCTATTTGGATGATGGCAACGAAATAAAAGTAAGTCTGAAACACGTCGAGCGACTTTCTTGCGATCTAATTCTCCGAACATTTTTTGTGAGACCACACATATCTGCGGTCACGTGACCTCAACAATCCTGTTTGACCTGCATGATACGATACAGCCCCAACAGCAGTGTTTCAAAACCACACGAACCCTCGTACCTCTACCAAAGATCGAGAAGGGACTCCGCACACGTACAATCTTGCTCCACATAATCGTACACACACGCGCCCCAGAAAAACAAGTCCGGAGGCACTCATGGAGTGGTGACAGGGAAGGGGCCCGGAAGAACAGACCGCCGCGTGCCCCAATTTGTTGTCACTCTCGACAAGTGGCGGCGTACGCTCGCGACCAGCTCGCCGTCCCACGTCGCCCCGCTGCGGTTTTGTAGCCTCACCCAACGTCACCTCACCCGGGCGCGCGCGCCGAGCACAGCGCACCACACAAAAGCCCGAGACTCTCACTGCTCCCCTTGCTAATTGGGGCAGTTAAGATTTGTGTGCCCGGGCTCCAGGGCGGGCACCGACCCTCGCCCCGGCCCTACGCTCACCCCCTCCCAGCCCAAGGGCTCGCCCCTGCGGCGCAGACTCAGCCCCCTTGACACGTATTAGACACATCGCGGCACCGGGAAATACTCGGGCTCCGCCGGCCGCCCGTGGCCCCACCGCCGCCGCCGCCTCCGCCCCTCCCTTCATGCGCGCGCTCGGAGAAAGGATCTGACTTTTTTACTCCTGTCAAAACGGCTGAGAAGGGGAAGTGGAGCAGGTAGAGAAGAGGAGGTTGAGGGGGATTCAGTTCGGCGATGTCGCTGGAACGCGCCGCGGCCCCGCGCGCTGGCTTTGTGTCCGCGGGCGTGGCGGGGCGGGGCGGGGCGGATGGCGTGGGGCGTCGGGCGCGGGGCCTGAGGGCTGGAGAACGCTGTCACTTGGCGCCCAAGGGCGGGGGCCACAGCATGACGCGCGCTTTTGCTCGTTTGCTCGCCTTTTCCGCCGCCGCTGTTCCCGCTCGCTGCTGCCAACGGCCGGCCTGCGACCCACCTCTCTCTCTCCGCGGCGTTCCACTCCGCGATTTTTTATTGGATATTTGGGATGTGAGAGGTGAACGAAAAAAGAAGTAACAACTCATGAAATCTCGATTTTTTTTCTAAAAAGAGGGAACATTCCATGAAATTCGCTTCGTCACGATGGACTATGGGAAAGGTAGGCGGGAAAAAAAAAGCACACACTTTACTTACGTTTCGGACATCAAATCATAAAGTATTGTTGACCCCGCTTGCTCTGAACAGTCGAACAAATCGTGGCATCGGAGTAATTTTTCATGGCGTGCCCGAAAGAAGAAGAACAAAAAGGAGGAAAAAATCGGATGGGGGGGCGGGGGTCCTTTGGATGTCCTTTCAAGATACACACGCAGATGCAGTCGGAGTCCGCGGGAAGTTTCGATGCAGCCAACCCTGAAGGCGAACGCGACAAAGCCCGAAGGAACATGGGTTTTGTAAGTCGTGCGTGGAAGATCTGCCCGCCCGGCCGCTCGACCGACCCGGCGTGGGTGCCCGCCCACTCCGGAGGCCGCCCCCTTCAGGTTTTGGTACCCCGCCCCCGCCCGCGGGGGCGGGAGGTGGGGGCGGGGGGCGGGAATCGAGGGCGGCGGCGCGGCAGGGGGTGGACTGGGATCGTCTCGATTGCACCCCGCAGTTTTCGTAAAATGGGTCAGACCGCTGCAGCCGCCTCCGTCTCCGCCCCCATGCCGCGGACCCAGATAAGTCACAACGATATCTGCCCCGTCTACCTGAGGCGCCCGAAAAATCCGGAGGGTCGCGGCGGGCCCTGCCAGCGGCTATGGACCCCGCCCCCCTGCAAGCCCCAAGACACGCCGTGTAGTCCGTTGTTTCGCTGGATGCTTTTCTGCGAGTATGCGTTTGTGTGTGTGTGTGAAAGATCATGCTGCTGCAATACTCTGGAGAAGGAAGTATCTGATTTTTTGCTAGTCCCCCGTAAGTGGAAGTGTGCGTGTAGCGCACACTTTCAAATTTCGTCAGCCGTTATTTGGTCTTTAATTTTACTCTTTGGAATGTCAAGGTTATAGCCGAAAAAAATCGAAGACAATGAGTTGTTACTCTGACAATATTTTGTCTCACTTCCACCACAAGTAGAAGGTACACATGCTGCAATCTGTGGACAAATAGCTATTGTAAAAATCATTACTGTACGTGATTGTGAGTTAACAAAACTTTGACATTAATTTACTCAAAATTACTGAAATGTTTGTTTTAACCTTAACTTTACAATCACGTTATTCCAACAGACTGTGGTTTGCTTTTAGCTGTTGTTTGAAAATACTAAGAATGAAATAAGTTTATGTGAATGATGCAAACACTCACAGTGCGGAGTAGTGTCGTATGTGTCAGACGACAGAAGTGAGCCGCGCACTCATCGTTGAACTACGGCGTAAGTACTTTTTTGTTTTCAAATTTCTATAACTTAACCCATTATAAAACAAAACGTAGAAACACCGTAATTTCAAACATAAATTCTGACCCATCGTTTTAATAAAATGAAGAGCTCCGAAGCAGAAATTGGTTAGTGGTTGAAACAAGAAACGAATGAAGCCTAGGTTGCTAGATGGGCTGAAATCTAACATATACTGCTTTGAAACGTCAATGGGTTCTTTTTCAGTGTTTTTGGCCAAACAGGTAGAAGGAAATATTTGCTCATACCCTGATCATATGCAGTTTTGAAGATATATTCGTAACTTTTCTTTTATGTTATATTCAAACTAACAGAAAAATAAATCAACCCGTTTAGTTTCTCAAAATTCTGCTAGTTAACATTAAATTGTTTATACGAGTTATGAATTAGTTTTTCTCTTTTTCAAACGAATTTACTTAACCTTAAATCTTGTTTTGTTTCAAACTAAGAGGATTTACAGCACTATTATAAGTATTTAAAACGTTCTACCCGCAATTTCCGAACAATATTTATGTACGAAATAATAAACACTATAATTACATAAAAGGTCTATTAAATGGCAAAAGGCTTCCATTACTTAAAACGCAATTAAATAATAGAGTTTATTTCATGGGTATGCGATTCCATAGGAAAAAAAGCCTTCTTGTGTTGTTCAAACAACCTTCGACGTTTCGAACTAACATAAAATTCGTTTGGAATCACATTCTAGCTATTCACGCAGATCATATTTTTTTGGCATTGAATGCTTTTCTGCGAATCTATAGGTGAAGAGTAGGTGTAGTATATGAACAAGAAGTACGTCTAAAAGTTTTCGGTTACTTTATGCTGTTAGGTAACATCGTGTTTGCACTTCAAGATTCAATCATTTTGGAGATCAAGGAGATACTCGCCTTTCTGATATAATTTAGTGAATTATGATTATTCATAATGCAACCTGTATTTTATTTTATTGCTAGACACGTTTTCGTAAGGGCTGATATGTGTTGATCTTGAGAGTTTCACCAAATCTCTTGTATCTCTAATGTTCATCTGCTCATGAGCTTCGGTTTCTTCTCTTGAATTAAAGTGAGCGCGTTTTGCCCTCTACCTGATGTACACTTTCAATCCCCTTGTATGACCTTGCATTATATCATATATAAACTACATGTACGTACAACTCTTATATATACGTTCTTCGTATCCTTTTTACAAGCAATTCTGTTTTTTTTTTATTATTCATAAAACATATTATATTTGTACATTACTTTTTATTGTTGCTCATGTATGGTAGTCATATTGAAGTGTTTATTTCAACCTTCAATTGATTTTCTGAATATCAAGAATTTCTTTACAGTATCAATAATAATAATAATAATAATAATAATAATAATAATAATATTAATAATAATAGTATCAATAATAATTATTATTCATTGGAAAAATGTATTGATATCACCATTATTATTGAGTATTATCTGTTATTCGGAATTTAAAAAAATTAAGTCGCATCAACAGCCAGTTATTGTTGCATTTACTTTTGTAACTCGTTGCTATTCCTGTATTTCAGCTCCCTTCGACGTTTTGTATATAAACCTAACAGAATGGATAACAATAGAAACAAAAATCGACGAACACTTTGCTTCTAGTCATTATAGTTACAGTTCACCTTTTCCAACAAAAAAATATGGAAAGCACCCAGACCTCTAAGTGAAGTGAGCGCATCGCCTTTAGCATCCGCTTTGTAAATGGAGATTCGCGTTCGAAAACGGGGTTATATCGGGTAAATTATTCTCGAACTTTCTATCTCCCCAGCGCAGCGCGCAAGACAACGAGATTCCATTGGGGAGAGCAGCCAGGAAATATGAATCGCGGCGTCGTTTACTCCGAAGCGGAAACGCCCGCGATTCCCGCTTCGCCCGCTAAGGTCACTCCGCCGAGGTCCCCGTTGTCTCACTGTGGCACCCCGCGTGGCATTGCACGGTCAAAAACGACTGGCGAATAGTGAGTGGGTGAGTCAGTAGGTGGGTGAATGAATAGATGGATGAGTGAGTGGATGGTGTGCGAGTGGATGGGTGTGCGAGTGGATGGGTGTGCGAGTGGATGGGTGTGCGAGTGGATGGGTGTGCGAGTGGATGGGTGTGCGAGTGGATGGGTGTGCGAGTGGATGGGTGTGCGAGTGGATGGGTGTGTGAGTGGATTAATGAATGAGTGAGTATGAATGAGTGAGTTACGAATGAGTGAGTTACGAATGAGTGTGATGAATGAGAGAGTGAATGAGAGATTGAATGAGAGAGTGACGGAGTGAGTGCGTGAGTGAATATGTGAAGAGAGTGAGAAGGTGAGTGAGTGAAGAGTAAGGTTAATGAGTTTATTGTTTCCGGGTGCATAACTGCTCATGTCATTAGTCCCGCACGTGAAGTGTAAGATGTATCTCGGGAAATGTTACGGACGAGCTAAGCTCTGAACATCTTCAGCGAATCTGATCGGAAGATCCTGGGGCTCAAGTCCCGACGGTGGCAGGATTTTCGCCACTGGCTATATAGCTATGTTGAATTCAGCCACTATCCGGAGGAGAATTCCACCGACCGGCTGCTCTGATTATTAGTTTACCGTAGTTTCTCCGATCAATGCCAGACGAGTGCCGAAGCAGTTATGTAACAAACGGGCCATGGATCGCACGCGATATCTCCTCCCACTTCCTTTTCTTGTCCTCTCTCCTTTCATACACACTTACTCTTATACTTACATGCACTATACATAACCTCCTCTGACACTACAACGCATATCTATTACACCGTGTCAATGCATCTTACAGTTTCGGAAGTATTTCTAGATTGTAAAAGTGTGCCACAAGAAATAGGAGAGTAGCCCAACATTGCTTCATAAGGATCTAAGTGGAGACGCGTTAGAGAAGGAAGGATAATACGAGATGCGTATTTTTAAGGTAAGAATTTGAAATCTGCCATAGAAAAACTATTCTTCATGGAATTCAATATCACTGGCCTAAAAATATTGAGACAAGAGTAACTTACCTAGTTGGTGTCGCAAATCGCATAATATGCATAATATGTAGCATACAATACATACATATTACACACTCGTATTATGTAGTGAAGGGTGCTGCATTTGTAGTGAAAGCCGAGTGGATGACCGAAGTCGTAATTCAAAGTTTTCTGAGATTGTGTTGTTTTTTGTGAACGACGTGAAATTCAGGACTCAGAACCCATATTCCTATCGGATCTAAGCTAATACCTTTTGTGATTTAAATTTTCCTTTTGAAAGAGTGTCGGAAAGGGCTTTTAGTGAAGCTGAAATGCCCACATTTCTCGTCGCTACTTCGATGTTGAAGGAGTCTACCTGGTGTGTGACTTGTCACTTGGCTGCTCCTTGGGAAGGCGGTAAACTTATCCTAAAACAAGGATTTTATGCCGAAGCAAAGATTTACTCATTCAAATGTTTCATCTTTGGAAAAGGAAGCTAATTTCGAAGTCTGTATTTTTTTAGAGTTTGCTTTAATATGATATATTGAACTACAATCAGAACTACGAAGTACGAGCACGTACTGGTTCGCTGTATACTTAGATTAATTGTATGTAAAAGTATTTTCGTTACATTAAATTACTCTAAATCTTAAGTTTTTCTTAAAGTTATCAGAGAACTCATGTTATTGTTCTGCGTTATTCTCTAATGCTAATATAAGATCATTCTCCATTAGTTCGGAAAATTCTGACGCAAAATATTCTACAAACTACATTTAATTCCCCTGAGTTGCTTAACACTTCCATACTTTTGTCCTCATTTTAAGATAACTTTAAAAGGTTACTGTTTTGTATGTTTTGTGTATATGTTATAAATTACATTAAATTTAAAATCGATTTTTTGCACGCTTAAGAAATGTATTGTTTAGTATTTACAGATCTTGTTCCCTTCGTATTCACTTTTGGTTCTTCAAATTTAATGTTTCAAAGCAAGTTGCAAATTCTTTATACAAAATACGCATGAAATACTTCACACTTCACTGCATCTGAAATATGTCAGAATTTTCAACACATTTTGCCGGGCGATATTCATTTAATTTTTCCTCGTTTGTCACTGTTTAAAATAACTGTCACTGTTCAAAAATTAGTTGTACCATTCACATGGAAGAAAATTACGGTGTCGTGGACTGAAAATAACCACGGAAGAATGGGGTTTAATCAATGCCACCTGCATAGATCTATTTAGGTGGCGTTGGTTTGATTCCCGTGATACTCACAAAGATCGCAGCGCCAAAGCACGAAAAAACACGTTTTTGGCAATTTCTTGGAATCTAATGGCCGGAACGGACAACAAGTTACCAGTTCCCCATCAGAAAACCGACACTTCATATGTCTCGTTTAGTAGTCGAAAGTGGTCTAACCGTGAGAGACGGAACCGTTTTTCTACACACACGCACATGAGGAGTTTACTCAAATACTACATAAGGATAAAATAACTTCTTACGGTAAATGAGAATGAAGTCATAAATATCACTTTAATGCTACCAACAGTTTGTATTTTATAGATTGGTTTGCAATAGTAAGGCTTGGAGCCCGCATTCGCAAAGTCGAGACACTGTGGTTTCAGTTCTGAACAATGCCTGCAGGAGGCTATAACATCTGCTTTGCATAAATATGGCAAGGCGAAATTGCTGTATTCTCGTGGTGGATACGCCGGAAATAAAGAAGTTGTATTTCTGTCATTTACAGTTAGAGCCTCAGTTTGGAACTCCCTTTAATTTCTTAAGTGTCAAAACATTTTATGGTACAAATAAATTTGTTGTTTTATTTTTTTATGACGCAAATTTTAACTAAATCACGTTTTTACTTTAACAAATATTGCGACAATTCCACGAATTATAATCCTTTCTTAAATTCATCAGTGAGCATTAATAATTAATTAAAGAAGAATTAAATATATCATTCATCAACCTTCGAAATGTTCTTTGTTTCATAACTATAACTATTGGAAATGGTGTAGTGAATACGCGTTGTCAACTAACAAATGATAACTTTGTAAAAAAACTGGGTTTCTTTCTTATCTCATGTAAATTAGCAGTTGCAATTTATCTACAGCCCAAGGAATTTTATTAACATACTGGGCAATAGACCAGCGGTTTCACATTCCACTACTTAACTTAGTATTTATTTTTATTTTATTGATTTATTTAATGTTCGATGATTCTTGACCCGTAGTAATAATGATTGTGAGGTTTACGAGTTTGGGTCAACTTGGTAATAAGGCTTCTTACATTGCCGACGTTTCGGTCGTATATTTGACTTTCATCAGGGCTACATAAAGAATACATACAGTGCTCATATACATACATACATACATAAATACATACATATAAATACAAAATACATACAGTGCTCATATAAAAAAACAAACTAAACATTGGTTTAGTTTGTTTTTTGTAAAAAACGTGTCATGTGAATTGTAAAACCACAATGGACAATGCTCACAGTCGCTGGGCTACTGTGTGCGGTCCCATCTCGACATTCAGGTTTCGAATTTCTTTCATGCCATATGGACTTTGGTGGTCAATGGAGTTTTTGTGATTGATCTTCTCGAATTCATTCCATAACCTGCATATTATATTCGTTATTCATATCTCACCAAGACACCTGCCAACACCATAATTAGGATGTTAATGTTCTAGAAGTATAAGTAGTACTAGTAATTTTACAACGCTCCTGATACAATCACTGCCCTGTCTTTCTGCTCTAAGAATTTGAGGAATAATAATATAAGAAGTATAATATGTTGTAACCGAATGTAGCGAATTCGAAAATGAAAGGGAAAAATGCTCTGAATCGTAGACGAAATAAAAATGTTCTACAGCTAACAGGAAAGTATTACGACATTTGAATAACACTGATTTAGCAATTTTATAAATGATTTTGAAGTCTAAATTTTTACATCGCCTTCTCCGGTAGTTTGCCATGAAATACTGGGCCTGTATGTATCAATACAATATCAGGAATTATTAGTCTGACAATAATGTTACACCAAAATCTACCAATATACGAAGTGATCTTGATCCAATATTCTCGAAGAGTCAAAAATCCACCAAGTTTTATTAAATGTCAAATGAACTTTGCATTTCAACTCACACATTTTTTCTCAAGTGTGTATTATTATTATATAACATTGTCTTGAATGGCGAACTTTTTGGATTGCCGAATTAGAGGTTTGAACTGTTTCGAATTATCAGGATTCGAATTCCAAAGAAGAATCCTGGAATTCCCAGAGGAATTCCGAAGAAAGAAACCCGAATTATAGAGATTCGAATTAGCCGACTTCAAAATTGGAGTGAACAAAATAGGAGGGTTCAAATGCACACACACACACACACACACACACACACGAATACTTGTACTTCATGATCACTAGAGACCGGATTTTTATTTAATTACATTTTTTTGTCTTTCTACTTACCGTTCTCAAAATTGCAATCTTGGCGAATCATATCCCTCCTAACACAATATCCAATTTTTTCGTTACATATTTTTACATATTTAGTACCATATTACATATTTTACATATTTTGCTGTTTTCACATTATATTTTCTTATTTTATCAATTTTCTTCTGTATAATTCCATATTTTTTATGGAAAAAATGTATTTTTTTTTTTAAATATCAGCATTTTCCCTACATTATTGGGGAAATCTGAGTGTCCATCATTGACACAGCGTAGATGAAGATGCTACAGTGTATGTTTGCTGGTCGTAGATCTCACCAGTTTGTGCGATGGCTTCTATTGCGATTAGTCCGGCTGCTAAACTACGGTCCTGAATTACAATAGATAAAGCTTTTATTACTGTCGAGAAAGTTGTATGATGTGAAGTGAGCAGTTTTTATCAATCTAATTTCGTATTACGTAAATGTATTTTATTATTAGTGTATTTTAATATTACATATTATATCCGATTTTACATATTTATTACATATTCTTACTATTTTCATTACATATTTATGTTCATATTTTGACGTTTTATACTACATATTTTTCCGGTCTCTAATGATCACAAATGTCAAGACACCAGAGAGGAGTGAAGAGTAGTCCCGGTTGGGGCGGAGCCCCGCTGGAAAGGCACTTGCAGGTCAGCACCTGATCTTCGAGCAGAAGTGGTCGATTTCCGGAACAAAACGTTTACAGTAACGGGAGTAATGTCCAAAGCAGTTGACGCGCCCAGAAACTATCAATTAATCCAATCAATGAATCGAATATACGGAGTTTGAATGACCGGATTACGAATCGGAGGATTTCGAATTAGATTAGCAAATTCAAATAAAGGGGATTCGTATTAATAAAGCTGAAAATAATGAAATTCGGAAAAAAAATCAGATTATAAAAGACGAAATTAGCGAGATATATCTGTTTGTAAACAACTTAAGAGCAGCAACCTTTTTTTTCTGATTTCAACCTTCTCACCTCTTTTTGTCCGAAAGCTCGTATGTGACGGCGAGCGTCGGGTTAGATTTAGAGGGGTTTGAATGAGGTTACCAATTTCGAAATATGATTCGAATTAACGTTTCTCAAAATAATGAATTTTTGAAGGAAAAAAACCGAATTTAGATTATTGAAGACAAACAAAGACAAACAAGATTTGTTTGCTTTTAAGCCAGCTTAAGAGCTGCAACCCACCTTCTTGCCTTGGAATTCCTTCCCGAAGCTGGCGGTGGCAGCGGGCGTCGCGACGCGTGGCGTCGCCGGGGCGGCGCCGGCGACGTCGGCGACATCCGTCGCGGCGGGACGCCCGCGGGAGGCGTCCTTTGATATCGCTGTCTCCGGAGGAGAGGCGGTCGCGGAGACGTGTCTAGGAAGCCTCATTGAAAAGTCGGCTACGCCCGGCTTAACAATAATTTTTTCCCCGTCGCTGTTCCGGATCCCGCGGCCGGGGTCGGAGCGGCGCGCGGCCGAAGCCGGCGGCCGAGGAGGCAGCGGGGCGGCGGGCGAGCAGGAAGACGGGCCCCGTTCGCATTCGAGTCACAGCCCCCGCAACCGAGCGCCGACGCCTCGGCTATCCGCGGCCATAAATCGCCCCAGCTGGAGAGGATGGTACCGGTGGCGGCGGCGGGGGAATCGGTGGCGGCGGTGGCGGTGGTGGCAGAGCTCGGCGGAGGTGGCGGAGGTTGAGGCGGTGGCGGTGGTGGCGGAGGTAGGCGGAGGTGGCGGAGGTTGAGGCGGTGACGGCGGTGGGGGTGGCAGCGGTGGCGCCAGCGGCGGCGGTGGCGGTGGTGGCGGCGGTGGTGGCGGCGGTGGTTGGAGCGGTGGCGGCGGCGGTGCGGTGGCTTCGATGTCCGAGGCTGTGACTGATGTAGAAGACATTTCATTGGGGTCATGCTGCAGTAGTTGAATATGACCACCTACGACTGAAATAGGGAAAGAATAAGTTTAAAGCTTGTTGTGGTTGACAGTTAATTAAACATGTCGTATATTTTTGTGTTGAATAATTTCAATACCGGTATAATTGAGTGAAAAACTATATCGCAGGCAACAGATTCCTGTATGCAGTAGCCAGGAAGTTGGTAAAAAGTGACCCCAAAAGTATTGATTTTGGTCGTGGAGATCTGTTACATCGCTGAGACCTTTACAACTGCACATCGTGTAGGTCCTCTTTCGTAAATGCCACATTCGGTACACTAAATAAAGAATCTGCTCAATGTTATATTTCAGTTTCATCAACTCTTTCATTCAACTATGCTAACGTTTTGAAAGTTGTAGATTTTTCCTCAATTTGTCGCTGCTGGCTCCTTCACTCTTTCGTGGAACAGACATCGGGCCCAACCATGTGAGAAATTACTCGGAACCATTCATCGGCATTTGCAGATAAGCAGGTCCGTCAAGATTCTGTAGGGTACGTTTGTTTCCGAAGAAGTTTTTAAAGATTATCAAGCAACCGTTTTGAAGAGATAAAGTAAGGTGATTGCCCCCACCGCCCCGATTTCTGTGTATTGTGGAAGTTACTCAAAAATTGAATGACAATGGTTTTCATCTTGTATTTAAATTATTTATTTAAAAAGGATTAAATAAATATGTATAAATGTACACGGAAAGGTTTTTGTCATAAATTAATGCAACAAAGTAATAAAATACATGGAAAACTGCGATATGATTAGGAAAATGCTTGCAAACCCCACTTATTCTGTGAATATCAATTTCTGTGTGATCATGCAGCAGTTCTGTAATGAAATAAAATCGAAACTCAGAATCGGTTGGTTTTCAACATCCACTACTTTGTATTCGTACATAAATAAACATCCTATGAGCCTATCCTGAAGGACGTACTTAGAGCCTGGTTGTCTAACAACTGAAACCTAAATGTATCCCCATGGCATGTTTGAAATGTTTGTTGCAAAAGGAGGAAATATTATGATATGCAAAAAATATACTGCTACTACTAGCAATAATTTATTGAAACAGCACCTGAGGGCAAGGAATAATTACAATTTCGATGACGAATGACGACCTCTGATAATGGTTGTTGTCTCTCAGCGAATATAAATAATGAGTGTCAGGCCTCTTTCTATAGATCAATTTTCGATGTGTAGCAAAAAAGCTATTAGACGAACTCATAAGAGACACAAGTTTAAAACTGCACAATCGCTAGTCACCGAATGCAATAAAGCGGTATTTAAAAATAGATGCTACCGTGCAAAGATAATAATTGACATGTACAAAGATAATAATTGTGACGTTTGCAGACACTACCGGCGGGCAGACGTTTCCGACGTAAAACAATTTTTCGGTATCAAAGACTCATAAACAGTGGATTCTGATTACGCAACGCATTGCAGGAAGTTATTACTAAACATAGGAACAAGATTTATCCGCTTCATTTCGGTGCTACGGACTCACCAAAACGGGTTTTTCTGAGGGAAAATCGCTGTTTTCCCTGCATCGTTACAATACTTTATACTTACAATGAGTGTTATGAGAGAAAGTAATCACAAGGAATGAGATTCGGATGACATGTCATCTTTCATTGGTGCATTGTAGACGTTGATTACTTTTAAATAAATGACATATAGGTGAAAGAAATATATCACCTATATGCCACTATTGGATAGTTGTTTTGTCATTTTATGCCATTTTCAATTTTTAGATAATTGTTTGGACATTTATATATTTTTTGTCATTTTTACGCATTTGGTTCCCTTTTAGTTTTTTTAGCAACGAGTTTACAATGACACACTAATACATTGTTTTTATTGTATTATCAGTTTCATGACGAAATTCAGTACTGCAGTGGACTCCGTTTTCGAACTCTGAGAATTATACCGATCTTCGGTAACTTCCTGGACCAAAACGGACAATTGGAAGATCGGAGCTAAGGATTACATTTACTTCTGAAACAAAGACTTTATATTAATTTGAAATTGTAAAATTCATAGAATAAGTACTTATCATACAATTTTTGAGCATTTAACAATCATACGTAATTTTCCTCTTATTTATAAATAATTTTATAGGTCTTATTCAAAGAATTTTTAGATAATCAGATTCGGAGCCCTCGTAATCATTCTTATGTGACTTGGTGTCGTAACAACAGCATCGGCGAAAGAAATGAAATGGTATACTTTCGCGGCAGCAGTCAGTAATCAGCAGATACTGAATATCCGGGAGAATCCTTTACCCATATCCCAAAGTTCTCGCCGTGAGGCTGCGACCTCTCTTCAGGCATATCGACTTGATATAACGTTGGCGTCTGTGCCTCGGACGCGGCGTTATCCGGACAGTCAAGTATTTGTATTTGTATTTAGCCATTACATGTCTCATAAAGAGCCTCGGCGCCGTTAGATCCCAGAGTTTCTGGTCAGTCACCCAATCAGGAATGATGTGATGTCTCGAATTCGCTTAACCTACGCGACTTCACGTAATTAACGAATGGCCTTTCAGTAACGTGGCCTTTCAGTAAAACCATCCCAGCATTCGCCTGGATGACCGAGGAAAACCATGATGGCCGTCATGGCGATTGAACCCGGGCCTGCCGAATGCGAAGTCAGCGCGCTACGCGCCCTGAACCATTTTGCTCTGTGAACAACCAAATAAATACAATTCAAACAAAAAATCCGTTGGCGTAAATCAGCTGTCACAGAGTCTTTTAATCGGGAGCTTGGATGGCAAGTACAGTAGTGACGTTTAAGCTCCGGATTGGCCGACGTCAGTACTATAAATGTCACTACAGTAGATGTCATCGAATCTCCCGATTGGATGACACGCGTAACAACTGATGAAACGAAACGTCAACGGACTTTGTACATAAATAGAAGTTAACGACAACATTGTCTCCGCAGTGGAAATTCCATGGGCTGCGCCACCCCGCACCTCCCCCTCTCTGCTCATCCGGCGACGGCCGCTTCGCCGGCGCGGTGCTGCTGCGCGTGCGCGTGCGCCGGCGCGTGCGTGCGTGCGAGCGCGTGTGCGGCGGCGGGGGCCGTGCGACAAGTTCCGTTCGGGCTGGCTGCTCCCGCTCGCGCCGCTCGGCCGCCCGCCGCTGACATTTCGCGGGGTCGCACGCGCTGCCCCCGCCGCCCGCCGCCGCCGCGTGGACGCGGCGCGCGCGCGCCCATAACGGGCCGCTTGCTGCCCGGCCGGCCGACGCCGCCTTCACAGGCCTCCCCGCCGCTGCTGCAGCAGCCGCCTCCGCATCTATTGTGGCGTCATACCGGGTGTAATCAAAACACAGACGAGAGTGGGTTGGTAATAACAGTGAGTTTATTCCTAAACTAGACCGTAGTCACAAATAACAAATTTCACAGCTTACAATTAACTTACTAAATAGATGCCACTACTTTTAATCTAACTGCTACCACACCCGCTCTACATCTGAGACCTAATGCATGTCTCGCTCGTCACAACAATAAATTGCCGGCTCCTTGCTACGTGTGCCGCTCGCACAAACTTACGTACACCTGCCCGTCAACCGCTGCTGGGAACAAGAAGGGTCGCGCGCCGTTAATAAAGGGCTTTCTACCGCCCCCGTTGCCCTCCGCGCCGTCTCTGTGCTGGCAGAAATTCCAAATGCGTCTTCTTCTGCAACCTTGTGTTAAAGTTCCTGCCCTCACGCAGATAGACCCCGTTTGAGCGCGCCACGACGCTGCACTATAGTGCGGTTTTCGTAACTTTGCCCCTGACAGGAATCACCTGTTGACGGTTTCATCGAACCGGGAGCTTGAACGTCACCATAGTGGAACGTCACTGTAGCGAAATATAAGCTCCCGATTGGATGGCAGCGAAACAGCGGATTCCTGTCAGGGGCAGAGATACAAAAATCGCAGTATATAGTGCGATTTTCTAACTCTGCCCCTCAAGCCCTAAGGCCACGTTGGAATATCACACGGCATTTCGCGTTTTTTCCCCTCGTCTCGCCTCGTCCTCGTCGTCGCATGATCGCAAGCACTGCTTGATAACGGTCACGATCATCCGATATCTGGGTGGCACGTCTGAGGACGTCGCGAAATACCATGACATATTTTATCGTGAAGACAGGCCTTCAGGGGCAAAGTTAGGAAAATCGCAGTATACAGTCGTCGTTACGCCAGGAGAAATGTCTCAGTGCGTCGACGGATGTCACGGATGTTTGGGTAGGGGTGCCACACTGCTGTACCTCTGACCGGGGGTCCTAGGGTCCGATTTCCGACGTGGCAGGATTATCGACACTCGCTTGTCAGCTAGATCGAATTCATCAAGGAGAATTCTGTTGGCCGGCTGCTATCATTTCCGTGGTTTTCTTCGATCAACACCGGGCGAATGCCATGGACCACGTGCGATCTTTCCTTCTCTTCCTTGGTCCTATACTTTCACACACACACACTTACATATTATACTACCCACACATGCTGAGAGACAGGTCGGGGCTTAGAGCTTGTCCCGTCCAGAGGCGATGCCCCGCTTTTGGGAGACACATGGTTTGGGAAAAACATCACTAGTCGACAGTAGGTCGGTGCCGGATCTCGTATTTTGCGAGTTTTCTCGGTATCAAGCAAAACCATTAACATCTTCGACATCTCCAGAGCGTGCAGTTTTCTTTCAATTTCTGCGCGAGATTTGAATTTACTAATTGAAAGATATTTTTAAAATTTTTAACAAGTTGATTTCCTTCAATTTCTTTCATTTACAGGTTTCATTGTTTTTTCACATTTGTTTACTGTATTTAAACTTATTCATAGTTTCAGTCCGTTACTAGAGTTCAATAGTCAATGTTATCATTTATAAAATTCATATTCTTTTGTCATTTCTTCAACTTCATTGTTATACTGAAGTAATTTTTTACATGCAATCTATGATTCAGGAGAAGATTGGAAAAAGTTTATGACTAGCAACATGATCATCGAGTCTCTCCTCTTATTTAGGTAAGATTTTTTAGAAGTAATGCTGCTTATTTATACAGCATGTACATGCATACACAAAGTTTCAGACGTGATGACCAAAAAATATTCTACTTGGACATGGTTTGCGAATGCCTACAGCTCGAATATTCACCACCAAGACCGGCAGAGCAACGACATTCTTTTTGGTTTAGATCACAGATTCTCCGTACGAATTGTGAAATGCAATGCAATGACTGAATATATATCTTGATTACATGGAATGTGGTCGACCTCACCTCATGGGATGTGGTATTGTCCACTTTCCTGGGGTGTGATAGTTAAAAATCTGGGTAGGGTGCCACACCTAGTGATGGCTAAGTTTAGCAAAAACGTCGATACCCAAAGGTTTTCGATGTCGATGAACATCGATAAAATCATCGATGTTTAAAATATCGATGTTTTAAATATGATGAATCATTTCGAAGTAAAATGCCTTGGTTATAATGTTAACATACCACGTCAATATTAGTTCAAGGTACATTTTGCCTAATATTTGAGTGTCATCTTAATTTCTAATCAATTTTCAATGTAGTCAAGGTTCAAATTGCAGTTATCAACGATATTACCACCAAGAAAAGCAACTACACTGGAAGAAGGTTGCGAATAGGAAATGGTTTCGTGTCGCCTGTAGATCGACAGTATTGCCAATTGTCAATGGTTGTTGATTGCAAGCAATCCAGAAATTAAAATAAACACTGGATTTTGTTTCATGATCATTTTTTTAAATCATGAGGATTTTTTTAAAACATCAATGTTTCTGAACAAATATAGTCAATCTGAAGAAAAACATCGAAAGCAAAACATCGATGGTACAATATCTATGTTTCTGCTCAAAAATATAGGCTTTTTTAAAAATCATTTATTTCCTGTTCAATTACAGTATAATTTTTCAGGAGTTTGAAAAGAAGAATTTTATAAATAACGTTTTGGAAAGACAACAGAGCTTTAAAATTTGGTAAATTAAGTTTTTTACCAATTTTGGAAATGAGTATGGTAAATAAGTCAATACATAAAAATAAACTAATTGAAATAAGTGAGGTTATAATTTAAGTTAGATAGGATAGTTAGAGGTTAAATTTAGAAACAATTGAATTAAACTGAATAAAGATATGTATATTTAGGAAGGGCGAAAAATGTCCTTTGGGAAAGTGTGAACGAATGCGAAGAGCAGGAGAAAGGAATAATATATTAAAGAAATTTTGAGTTTGTGTTAATTATAAAGGTTTTAATGGAATCAATTTTAAAATAGAGACATTAGTCGTAGAACTTTTTTAAAAACACCCATGTTTCTGAACGAATATATCTATCTGAAAGCAAAACACCAATGTTAAAGTATCGATATTTCTGTTCTAAAATATCAATGTTCCAAAAACATTGATGTTTTTTGCCATCCCTAGCTCCTTAGCCACACCCCAAGGAATCGGATGGATAAATCCTTGCTCGCAACAGAGCAGCATGCATGTCGCACGGGGCAGCGCGCGACAGACGGAGGTGACCGAATCTTCGCCGGCCAGGGAGCTCCACATCCTAATTGCTGCTGGCGCTCGGCGGCAGGTTTTTTGGGGGGCGGTTGCGGCGTCTGCGGTCGCTCTTGCCCCCGCAAGGGCTGAGCGCCGCGCGCCGTCCTTGTAATTCAATTTCGATGCGGTGAGAAAGATGACGAGTGCGGAGGTTTCACCTGCCAAATTGCCCCGGATTTATTCTTTTCTTTGACTGTCACCTCGCCTAATGACTGCGCGCCGGCAGTTTTTCTGGCTGGGGCGCCTCGTTGGATTTCTCCGTAATTTCAGGAAGTGTGTAGTACGTGCCGCCCCCCCGGGTAATGAACACGTCGTAATTTAGTGTATTACTGCGAGAAATCATTATTATCAGGTGGGTGATAATTTATTCCATAGTTGGGCATACTGTGTGTCTCGTTGCAGTTATGCATACAGAATTGAAGTAAAAGTCCTTGAAATAAATTCATATAATTTACTCACGCCTACTAGCAGGAACATGCAAATGATTGATAAAAAAATTAATACAAAAAACCAAACTGAGAAGCCCATTCTGTGCCAGAGCAGTCAAACAAAAACAATTAAGAGCACGTTTCCGAACAAACGCAAGGCTCCGTGAACACTATTCGGTCCTCCGAATACCTGTACTGAATAAAACGACTTGGAAGGCAACCGAAAGCACGAGCACTACATGAATCCACTCATGACCACAGTTATAAATCGTCTCACATACACCTATAAGGTAAATTTTCAACAACAGCACAAATGTCATGGACTTGACGACCACATGACGTTGAAAAGAAAAATAATTTATTAATTTCCAATTCATTTATTATTGATTGTGAAAAATTATTTGTCCAGGGCAATTTATTATTGGATTTTCATTTTGCGCATACGTCTGGGAATTTAAATATGAGTTTGTTATACTTTCGAAATAAGCTCACAGAACAATTGTTTTCTGTCAATTTTTATCTGGCGAGTTGCCAAGATGAAACAAGTGTGTGTCCTCAGTCACTAATATTTCTGAAGGGGATATGGCTATCCAAATTGACACACGTGAAAATGTCGCTTCTTTTAAGTAACAAATATTTTAAAAAATTAAGGTTGCGTGTAAAGAAATTCGGATGTTAATTCGTACCGAGTTTAGTTAAGCAAAACTTTTCCTGTGTTTTTAAAAGTAATTATACCTTCCTGGCGTTTCGAAGAACCCTGTAGGTGAACTACTATGAATTACTAATTTGGTTCTTTTTAAGAGAAGAGAGTTAAAATTAGTGGTAAAGGAAAGATTATAGTTAAAATTCAGAGTCAATTTAAAGCTTTAAGGACGCAAATGAAACTTTTAATTATCTTCAAATTGGTCGTTTTAGGGCATTTTACACGTTTCTTTAAAACATTCTTCAAATCTTTCTTACATGGAAAAGATGAAAATCACGAATCGTTCAAACGATCACATTAATCTTTATTTATTTTCACTATAGACATATCGGCAGAATATTTCCATGTATTCCACAAAATCATTATTATTATTATTATTATTATTATTATTATTATTATTATTATTATTATTATTATCATCATCATCATCAATATTAATGTATTTTCTACGCATTACTCTTGAACTCACTTCGCTTTCCAGAAAGATAAATGCAGATAGACCCCAGCTTTCGACATAGATAGGGTCCCTTAAACCACTCATAAGTCGAATATTCGGGTGGCGAAAAGAAAAGATAATCCATTATGCGTTCCTCAGAGCACAATGAGAGGCACAGAAAGTATTTTTACTTTCTTATATTTTTATATTATTCTTATTCTTACATTTTTACTTTCTTCTATACAAATATGTGAATAAGAATTACATTTTTAATTACCATATTATGTAGTTTACACTGCTGAGTAATGGACTATTGGAAATAAAATGAGAAGGTAGAGATTTTCCTGGAGAATCGCCAGCTTCTACTTCCCTTCCTCCTCCTCCGCCTTCTTCATTATTATTGTCATCATTTTTTTCTTTTTTTTAGTGAGTAGTAGCCGTCGAGTATGGAGTAATGTAAATCGACTGCTTTGCAAGTAGTGGCTGATTTGTGTTCACTCTTTTGTAGAATTGTAAAATACGTCGTCGACTTTATTTTAATTGAAGTTATGATCGCACTCGTATCTCCGAATTCTCATAAGTCGAGTACTCGTACGCCGGAGGCTGACTGTACCCACAGCAATTCCAGCAACCTTCCTACTGAGCGCCAGCAGTTCACGCTGTTGATATATCTGCGCCTCCGCCGTGCCCCGCGCTACAGATTAAGGTCTCGCGCATCGTCTTATTAAGTGCTTAAGGAATCATCTTCGCCAGTGTGAGAACGTAAGTTTTCCTCACCTGCTCCCCGCTCGCTCCCCTACTCCGACGCAAATGCACGCCCCGCTCCGCGCGCTCGCCAACTCCGAGAACCCATAAATTGCACGGCCGCGCGCTCCGGCGAACGAGCATCTTTCCCCGAGACAGACCGGGTCACGTTGCGGCTCCGCGAGTCAGTCCTTCAAAGAAAACGCCGCTTTCGGAGGACTATCCATCGCCGGCAGCGGGCGCATTAGGAGTAAATGCCAACACTAAACAGCTAAACAGCGCTGAACACATCCTGGAGCTCGTCGAGTGGTTGATGAGCGCGTTAGGTGTGGCACGCCTCCTGCCCGCCCGCCCGCCCCTTCGCTTGTCGCGTTTTCTCTTCAGAATGGACAGGGCTGAAGCTGGAGTGCGGCTTGTGTTGGATGGAAACTAATTCTCATCAAGGCGTGGACACGCCCTCTGGGTGTGTGACAGTGTTGTTCGTTCCTTTCTACTCGTCCGGGTAAGAACGAGCGTCTGTGACCAAATCGCTGTGAGAAAAGGAGTCACCAATGTTCGGGATTCGTGGAAGTTCTGACTGTTCCATTCTATTGGTCTGAGAAAACAACTGCGATAAGAGCACAACTTGGTGGATAGATTGAATGCTTGGGATGAGAAATGTTTTTTCCGTGAAGTCCTTTCCTTCCAGGGAAACATACCACTCTGGTTGACTGTGATTCGGAAGAGACACCGTCACTCATCCTCTGAGCTGCCGAGATATGGCAAAAACAGGACGGAAATAATTTGCTGTTTGTGACCATCTTTGGAACAATATTGAACACGAAACTAACACAGGCTTATTCATATTTAATTTTTTTTCAACGCCTGACTTTGGCAGACTATCGACATTACCTCTGTGTTCAATTTAACCTCCGCCTGGAGGAGAAATTCACTTGCCGACTCAACTGATTTCTATCAATGCCTGGCGAATGATGAGCAGTATCCTAACAAACACATAACGTGTCGCGCTCGATGTTCCTTTCCTCACCCTTGTTCTTATCCTCTTGTCTTACGCACACTTGTACTCAGACTTACATGCACTTACTACCACACATGGCTCGGTAGCATAAGGCTTGTCGTAGCGGGCGAAGTGCTGGCTGGAGTAAATACATAGAGGTTGAAACGTGCCAACCGACGCTCCGGATCTCATGTTCCAGCGCAGAAGAAACACAGCCATTACACGGGTTATAGGATGCACTAAACCTACGGGAATAATGACGTTAACCGTTGACACGGCTGAAAAAAATAAATACTCTTTCCCTCACTATCTGATTTTGTTTTGACGGTCATTAACAGGCTTTGTTGACGCAGCACCGATACTTATTGCTTTATCATTTTTTATTAGAGTAAAAATGTTATCAAAAACACTTGTGCTACTTTACAGCTTGTTTAAGAAGTTGTGCGTAAAATTCTGCCTGTAATCTATTTCACTCCCAGATCCTGAATTCAAAATCTCGGCTCGGCTCTCACAACTCTGCTAACGAGCGACCTAATGCGGGCCACGGCGTGCGTTCTTAGAATCTCTTGATGTCAGGGCCAGGAAATTCTAACGTCCGTTCATCCACTCGTCAAAGGATGCGAATCGGGCGCCGTGATGCAACTCAACAATTAACATCAGCTGCGCCACCGTGCTACTCTGCCCTAACGCTGCCCGCACCTCCATATTCCCACCGATTCTCCCCACTACACATCATTACGCGCCATACCCTTCTATCTCCTCTTCCCCGCCCCGTCTTTGGGATAAGTGTAGCCGATCTCAAGAATTCTCCAGACTGCGACTGAATTTGAGCTAGCTATCCAGCTAGTGTCGACAATCCTGCCACCGTCGGGACTCGAACCTAATAACTCCCGGTCAGAGTCACTGCAGTGACATCAGTTGATGCCCTGGACAACCTCTCCCTATTAGATCTGTTTTGATGAGAATATTTCATTAATATAAACATTCTATCTTGATTATCTTAGTTGTTCTCCTCTTGCCCGCCCTACACTTCCCCTCCATTCCTTTCCGTACATCTCAACATGTCGTGTGTTCCAACTTGTGACAAGCACGACTTGACCAGGCATTTCCCGTTGCGCCCCGCCTCACCCCTTTCCGTCCCAATCCGTCTTTTCCATCTCACGTCTGTCATCATTACTACGCCCACATCATTCTCATTATTTGCCTTTCTATTCCGCCCACCACTACAAGGCTCAATCCATCTAGGGAGGTCATCATCGCTGTGCCCCCACGATCCAAGCTCGCCTTGCCCATCCATGTAGCTTACTATAACCCCCCCAAAACGTCAATCAACGCCTCTCCACTCTACATGTCTTACAATGCCCGTCTCGCCCTTTCCGGCATCTCCTGCTATTAAACTTGGATTCTATTCACCGCCCACCCGCTACATTGCACATTTCTCCCAGCCTGTCTACCCTTCCAACCCATCAACACCTTCCCTGGAGCCTTAATGCAACCCTTCTCACTCGGGCACGCTCGTGTACGCTCCGTCTAAGCATCTAATCACTGCCCACAACGCCCAATTCGCCCGTCCAACTTGCACATATCACACCAAATCACCACATCCCGCCCACTTCGTTCACTTTTCTCTATTCGCTCACCGCGCCCGTTCTCCTTGAATATCCCGCACATATCCCTTATCCCAACCATGCCGCCCACTCAGCACAACTCTCGCACCCCTCCGACCTCAGCTCCTTCTGCTACCTCCACTCACCTGCGCTTAACCAATCTCACCCACGTTCACCTATGCGACTTGCCCACGCTCTTCTCTGCTCGCCCCTGCTCTGCCCCGCTCACCCCAGCTCACTCACGCTCACCCACGTTCACCCACGCTCAACCAATCTCATCCATGCTCTCCTATGCTCACTTGCGCATGCTCACCACCCGCTCGTCTCGGTTCACCCACGCTCTCCTCCGCTGATCCTCATTCAGCCCATTCTCTCCCATACTCGCCCACACTCATCTACGCTCACCCACACCTACCCACGCTCAACCACTCTCACCCACCATCACCCACGGTCACCCACACTCACCCATTGGCATCCCCGCCCAGCTCTGCCTCCCAAAACCTCCCATCGCTCCCTGCCCGCCACATATAGCGCTCCCCACTTCTTCCTTACCTAATCGCCACCCAGCTCTCCCTGGCGCTAATGGAGGTAAATTTACAAGCGACGCCCGCGGCCCCGCCCCGCCCCGCTCAGGCCCGCTCCGCTCCGCGCCGCGCCGCGCACGGAAGAGACAGCGGAGATTTTTCTGCGGCGATGGAGCCTCTTCCGGGCACGTGCGCAGACTCCCAACACGCTCACTGTCCGGGGACCCACGTGTGATGCTCAGCATCCTTTTGTGGGAGTCAGGCATTACATAGAAGTCCCACATGCCACGCGAGCTTAAACGGCTTTGATAAATTAGACTTTTTATTTGTTTTATTTCTAGTCACATCAACATCTGGGTTATTAGCAACTAAATTGGTCTTATGGCACTCGTTTGTAACAGCATGCAGATTGCATGAATGATGAAATAATTTATTTGTTTTACTTTCTCGCCTTACGAATATTTAAAATTGCAATACCTTCGTAAGCCTAAAAGTTTCGAACTTATTTTGAAGTGCCAAATATAATTTTTTTTATTAGATCAATGTACATGGGAAGAACGAAAATAGAGTCAATTGATTTAATTGCTGATTCATCTTGAGAGCAGTTGCATACATTTGAAACATTACCTTTTCATTCATCATTTTTACGTAAAATACAAATTCAGTAAAAAGCACAAAAATGTACTAGCTAAAGATCTCGAGTTTGTCAAATAAATGTTTTTAATGAAATGCGAGCATTCACAGAAAATTTGAAACGCAATGACTCATTTTAAAACTTTAATTGTCAGTTACCTTTTTTCTTCCATTTTCACATACGAAGTAGTGTGTCGGTTTTGTTCACAACCATTCTCAGAATTTTCAAGTCGTTTTTATCTCTTTACTATGTACTATTGTTTTGTGTCATTCGGAAAGCCTCAACTTACATTATTCACATCTATATGAAAGCTTTTGATCTAAATGAATCAATTCTTGCAATAAAATCTTGCATATTACTATTTGCATTGCCGTCATATTTTCCCTTTTTAGTCTGGTCTCTTAATCATACTTATTATCCACCTCTATTACATGTTAAGAAATATTACACACATTGATTAATAACTGAACATCTTACAGAATAACTTAATGCTCTATTATTCTCTTACTGCTCATTTTCTTTCTTTCTCTCGCAATCTCTCGCTCCATTTCCACGTTCTCCCTTTCTCTTCTCTCTTCTCTCTACTTCTCACTCTCAATCTCTCTCAGCCTCTCACTCTTTCACTCCATCTTTTCCCCCTCCCTCATCACATCATCATTCTCCTTCATGTCCTTGAATACGATAGTTTCTTTGTCCTCTGAACGATAGTTTGCTCTTGAAATACTCTGGAAGACGAACAACATAGTCTCATAGTGTGCCTGGAAGGTTTCAGAAAAAAACGACCAAAAAGCAGAAAACGTTCCCGCGTAGGCGTGGAGGGGGCCGCGATGCCCCTCTGGGAGCGGGCAGGCGAGTGGTCCTAAATCAGGGAGTCGCCCTCACCCGCGTCCCGCGCAGGGAAATACGAGAGGAATTCCTGGTTCGCGGTTGGAATTCCTGCGTTTTGTTCTCGCTCGTCGCCGGAGAAGGCGCTCTTTCACGAGGGACGTGACTGGCGCTTGGAATACATTACGCGCCGTGGCCGCCGCCACTGCCTCAGCTGCCGCCCCCAGCGCCGTTGATGCCGTGGTGGAAGCTCAGAGAGTGATGCAATTCACGTGAACCAAGTTTGAAATTAACTCTCTGGTCGGGAAGTTGATTTTAGGTCATGTTTTTGTCACTCATCTTACGGTCGGCTACTCAATACTTTTGGGTGTTTGCGGTCACATTTCGCTAGCTTCGTTTTAATAGTAGCTAATTATTATTCTATGCATATAATTTAAAGCTCTTCGGAGATTGAAATTGAAACAATGGGTAGTGGATGATTTTTATTTCACCGGAAAAAATCGTACATATGACAAAAAACACCTTGAAAACCTAATTCGTTGCAATTTAATACACTTACTAGAATATATTTATCTTGTAATGCACAGTTTTTCCATTACAAAGGTAAAATCTAGTACGCTAAGTAAACGCACAACATTCAGAAGGTTGCAAATTTGAAATTAGGATTGAGCACTCCAAAAATCTGCAAAATGGTAAAGGTATGCTTATTATGTTGCTACACTAGACTCTTTTTCAACAAGTAATTGAACTATTTATGATTTTCATCACTTTGTTTTCGAAATATCAAGTGTTACTCCTAGAACTAAAGACAGACTTTTATTTTGCCTGCCCATAAAGTTGATATTTTTTCATTGTAAATTTTTTTGAAAAATAAACGCACTACACAATGATTCAGTTTTCTAAAGAAAGAATTGTCTAGTATTCAATTATTATTGGAGTATTTTGTGATTGCTGTTTTAGGTTTTGTGCATTTTTAAAAGTAGTATTTCGAAAATTCAATAAAATGTTCAACAAAATTCGTTTTATAAAGTTGGTTCCAAATAAATTCGTTATTTAAGTATTGAGGTCAGGAAATTCAATTGAATGTTTACCATTTTTTAAATTTTTTTTGTGTTATTTCTTTCAACACAAAAATGTTTTCTCTTTCTGTTATTTCCATGCTTGCACTGCAGAAACACCATTATTTCAGGTCATTATTTTCATTGAATGCTAAGCGTCGGTGAATATGGTGATCGTTGGAAAAGAAGGAAAGAAAAAATCCTGGAAGAAAAAATTATTCAGATTATTTTACTGCCTTGGAATAATAAATAAAAGGTGCGAATGAATAATGAAGAGCAATAAAGGAAGTGTCGTGAAGAAAACATCTAGAAGACTAGCAATACATAAAACGCAACTTCACCTCTAACACCTTCCAAGAAAACCAGCCACAACCTGTAACAAACAGAAAATTCAAGACTTTATATTACCTTTGTGGCACCCGTGTCTCCACAACAACGTTGGTTGTCGCCAAGATACAAGACCTTCAAACATGGTGTGAGATCACCAATTCAAATCTTTCTTCCTTCTTATGAATGCACGTCTGCCTGGACTTAACTTCGGATTATTTTTTTTTTCATTTTCATAGGGGGTGATTCAGTGGAAAATAAATTAAAAGTTACATCGAAATTTGTCTAAATACGATTATTTAAGTTAATATGCTGCTTATAATAATTCAATTGAGCTTACTTGAAAAATACGACGCGAATGAATACAGTCGATAAATGTTTGAATATGGACGCCTTTGATCTCTACTTGTACAGAACGTACCAAATGCTCAATAAACTGAATTAGTAATTAACAAACAAATTATTACGTATGCATTAATTTTATAGACCGAAATTGGAATTGAGGGATTTGACAGGTTCGTACCCGTCGCGTTTACTAGCGGTTGGTTGGGCGAACGAGTCTATGAACTGGCACATCCATCCATTAGATGAGTTGCAGATCATGGATAAAATGGGATAAATTACAAATCCCCTTTGAGATTCAACAGCTTGACTTTATGTAAATCCTACTGACGCGCCACCGTAGCGCGGTCGGAAGGCAATACCGTTTTGCAACGCATTGTAAATTTGCGAGCATAAGAGAAGGTGTTTAATTAAGAAAGATAGGGAATTGAATCCAATATTTTATTGAATTCCATATTTTGTTTGTATTGCGACACCTTTAACAGGTTCTCAGTCTTTTAAACTATACATTAAATTGAATTAACACAAAAATAAACCCTTTTGCATTGTTCGCACTTAATGCTTTCTCTCAATGATATATTTTGTACATAAACACCGGTAGATAAGAAACTGAATAGAGAAAATCACAGGGTTATACAGTGATGGCAGGGCACTTTGGGCATACGTTCAATGAAATGTTTGCTTCTTCCATCGTGAACTCTTCAGATAAATGCGCTTGGAAGCCATGAATCCTTTTGCAACAATCTTAATGAGCAGGTAATGTTAACTCGAATAAATCCTCATAAAAATCTTGCAATGATTGTTGTGAATCGAAATATCTGATTCTGAACAGTTGAAAATAACCTCGAAATGAAATTCCGCCAACTGAAGATGAGATCTTCTCAAATTCTTCACATTCCAAATTCAATGGGCAAGACTGCTGCTCTAGAATAAGTCCCCGCGGTCGCTGTCACGTACCGACCACCGGAAGAGTTCAAAGGCGAGCCGATGAAAGATACAGAGACATTTTATGATATGGCGCCCGAAGATTTGGGATAGTGAAGATTGATACGCCTATTTTACTAAGACTGGTTTAGTACGGACTGTTTTTTTTCAAGTTTGAAAGGCAGTTCACTTCTAAATTAATGATTCTGAAGGCATAATATAATATCAAGTTCCTCAGGAAATCTTTATTAAGAGCTGGAAATGTACTCCTCAACATTCTACCTGCAGATATTAGGTAAATCGGTTATTAATATCTGGGGATCTTGACATTTGAAAGAACCAAAAGAATAATCCAGAAAACTGCGTTTGAATTTTTAATGTTTTAATCTATAAGACCAAAAATTCTATTCGAAACTAGAACGCGATCTTCGGATGAATTTAGAGCAGCCACACCGTCGGCAGAACATGCCGACGACACTTTCTATCATATGACCAACCTTTGGGATATTGTAGATACATTTACATTACCGTCTTTATACACTTTAGAACACCAATCTTGAAACGACAATAATATTAACAAACTAATGCAACAATTTAAGACCATTCGGACACAAAGTTATTTAAAATTCTTTTCTGAACAATCGTTGCGAGATACACATTCACTTTCAAATTGTTTCCCCAAATTACTTACGGAAAAAATATGAATTATATAATTTTTTTCAAATTTCTTAAGGATATACATTTATTTAATGCATTGTAAATGTATTGCATAATGCATTGCATAATGCATTGCATTATTTAAGAATTGTATTTATTGTTTCTAATGACCTTGCAGTTCTTGCGACTAAAATAAGCCTATTAAAAAAAGCGTTGCGATTTCTGAAGTGAGATACAAAAGTTCCACCCGTATGCCTTCTCCCGTCTCTGTTCCAGAAAGCATTCTTCCGACCGCCCCGTTGCCCTGAGTCGACATCGCCGTTTGATGACCACAGCAGGAATTCAGAGTCCCGCACGGCGAATTGGCGATATCATATTGAAACAGCTGTTTTTGTGCACATAAACATTAATCTCAAAATGAGAGCAATTCGCCAACAATATATTACTAACATTAAGATAGCGTGTAGTTATAACTCTTTTAAAATATTATATTCGTGAACAAATAAAATTAACTTCGTTGATTCGTGAATCTCAAAACACAAAGTGCAACAATATCATATTGCGAAATTCCTCACGTCATTTTTCAATGGTCAGAAATTCTGTTCCAGAATTTATTAACAAAGCTACTGACCCGAATCGGTGCCGCCCTGTTGACTTTGAAGGTGATTTCGTACGCCACTTATCATTTACCAACACTTGAAGAAATCACTAATCAGCACTCTTAAACATAATTCTCAAAATAAGAGTACGTGCAATTGAGAAAACCCACTCTTTCAACCAACTCATATCAACAATCGCATTCGCGAACTAAACAAAAAAAGAAAAACTTTAGGATTCATCACTCTCGAAGTAAAAGGGCGACCATTTCACATTCCAGCAGATTCATGGCCAATGAGAAAGAATTCTGTTCAAGAACATATTTCACCGACTTCCCCGACACCTCGAGTTACCGTCGTCGTGTGATGGCAATTGGAGGAATTCAGAGCAGCATATCCACGATTAGGTGTCAGCAAAAGACTGTGAGCCGTCTTATCATACGGCACTTCAATAATTTTCATGTAAACTGAAAAAAAATTAGACAGCAGAAAATGTTTTTGACGAAGAAGTTGTTCCTTCCCTTACAAAACTTACCCGACGAGTAGGAAGAGATATCTTCTGTTGGTTCTTAAACGTATCTTAATTGAAACACAGAAGTTTGTTTTGAAATATTTTAATCATCCAAAGCTCATCTTTGACCTCCCAAAAGGCCTTGAGTTTTTGTTTACTTTCCTTTATTTGGAAAAATTTATTTAAATATTTATGTTCGAATTATGTAATTATTTAAACGAAAATATTGTATAGTATAATATCTACAGTACAATAAATACTATACAATATGTCGTTCCCGGTGGCTGAGATCGTGAAGGCAGTAGTGGTATAGCGATCTTGGACCCAAAGATCGCGGATTCGAGTCCCACCTCGGGCATGATTGTACTTGTGTTCGTCCTTTCACCCCCTGTCATCACCATATTATTACATAAAGTTAAAACCCTATAGTGGTCGCTAATGACCTTGATGTTAATGCGACCTAAACTAGCAATAAAAATATACAATATGATAATAAATACGTTTATTATTTAGCAAAAATTAACGATGCCTCGCCTCCCCCCCCCCCAATGATCGGCTGCATCCGCCCCTTACCCAGCTACCAAGCTGGCGTCGAAAATCCTGCGATCCAAACCTGGTCCCTCTCGACCAGAGGCAGTGCAGTGTCATCGCTTGCCGCCCAGAGCCACCTCAGCGCGTCCGTCTCCGCGAGTCGGCGCCGCCGTGTGATGACCACCGCAGGAATTCAGAGCAGCTCGGCGCGCGGGGCCCGGCGGGGCCCGGCCTGTGCGCGGCGCCGCGCCGCGCCTGCTTACGCGTTGTTTGTATGCGCGGCCTGCGGGCGCAGCGCGCGCGCCGCGCGGCCGCGACGAGCCTTACCGGGCGGCGCTAAGCAGACCGCCGCCGCGACGCCGAGCGACGCCGCCGCCGCCGCCGCGCCGCACGCGCAAAAGGAGAGGAGATGGAGATAGAAAGGGACGGCGAGCCGCGGCTTTGTAAACTTCGGTTTTTCTTTCTTGGCGCGTGGGGGGGGGGGTGTCATCAAAATGGAATATCTCACGGTGTTTCGCGTCGTTCTCGGTTGTGCCGCTAGGAGTCACATTATCGCGACTGTATCGAGCAGTGCTGTCGATCATGCGACTCCTAGTGGCACAACCGAGAAAGACCTGAAATACCGTGAGAAATTCCATATTGATGAGACACCCCCAGGTGCCAGGAAAGAAAAACCGAAGAGTATTGGGGGACGAGGGGGACGGGGATCGTTGCGTCATTTTTATGACTTGAGAAGGAATGTTATGGAAATGTTGGTATTTATAATTTTGAATATTGTGGAAGAAGGTGATGTGAAGAATACAGTTCGTGCTTCGTTTGCCATTGCTATTACATTCCTTGTTTTAAAAATCTATCTAATTGAAAGGACTGCGCAACTTCCTGAGATGTCGCAAGGAGACGGCTATGTAGTGTTTATTGTTCAACTGTTTCATTTTAGATAGGGTTATTAAATGCTAGTATTTACAATTTTGGATGTTCAAATTGAGGGTGAAATAAATAATATAGTACGTGGTTAGTATTAATTCTTCTTAGATTCTTGATTAAAAAACATGTCTAATCCAGAGGACAGGATAACTTCCTGAGATTGTAAGCTGACTGCTTTGTAGTGCTCTGGGAATGGGTGATGAAGATCAATACATCTGGTTCATGGCTTGAAAAAGAATGATCAAAATGTTAGAATTTGCAATTTTAGATACTGAAGAAAAAGATGAAGGAGAAGAGGAAATGAACGATACATTGCGTAGTTTCTGTGGCATTGATATTAGATTCTTGCTTTTAAAAACATATCTAATTGAGAGGACTATCTTATGTCCTGACACAAAGTATGTTGCCAGCTTTGTAGACCGGTGAGACAGGTGACGATGATCAGTCTATCTTCTTCATGAGTTGAGAAAAAATTGAAACTGCTAGTATTTGCGATTTTCGATATTGAGGATAACGGTGAAATGAGGTATTCAGTGCTTGCATCAGTTGCTTCCATAAAACTGCGGGGAAAATTCCCTAATTACACTATCAAGATTTGGGTAAGTGGTTTCTTACAAATTGTCAAAAACTGTCGTATGATGATAATAGTAATAATGATATATAGTAATGATTATTATATTAATAACAATGTCTATTTTCCCGCGGCCAAATTTACGATGGATTTTCTTTAGTTTAAGATAAGATCAATTTATTTAAATTGCAATTGGGTATAACCCGCTAGCAGCTAATTGTGTAAATAAGGTAATATAACTAACATAATATAACTAACAAATTATATAATAATAATAATAATAATAATAATAATAATAATAATAATAATAATAATAATGAAGTTACAAAATTGAGTCCATCTGCTTTAAGAAATGTCAAGTAAATTTTGTCGAAAACTCAACCTTTTCTGTGAAAAGTAGATCAAAATTCCGCAAATGTAAATTTTTTGAAAGATCTCTCACATCGTTAATATGCACATTTTCAGCAATTTCTAAATACTATTGTATTTGTGAGTTGATGTACTTCAAATGACTTTTAATGATGTTTTTCGAAAACTCAAAAATTGTCTGTGAAAAAGAGCTTCAAATTTCGCATTTACAGTAGTATTAAATGCCGTTTTCTGAAAAACGACTGTAAAGTTTTCAAAGAAAATTACCATTTAGGACAAGGATTTAATATTTCTAAAATAATATTTCGTTCTACTATTAGGAAACCGAAAAATTAATAAAATGTCAAAAAAATGTACTTTGAACGGCGATAGATGACAGCTGGCAAGAGAATGTGGCAAGTTTGAATAGCTAGCCAAGACCCAAGGAAATAGAAAACAAATACGAGAAAGTCAAGTTTTCTGTGAAAAACTGCTTCAAATTTTGCATTTACAGCAGCGCTTAAAAAGCATTATCTCAAGAAATGGCTCTAAAGTTTCAACAAAAATGTTCATATACGATGAGGTTTTACTCTTCTAAAATATTCTTAAAGAATATACAACTATTTCAGTTCTTCCATTATGGGACCGAAAATTTGACAAAATATGAAGGAATGTACTTTGGGCATTAGATGGCAGCTGGAAAGAGGGTGGGGCAAAACCGAAAGGGTAGCCCAGGCCTAAGAAATTAGAATTGTATGAGAATGTCTGATTGTATGTGTCATTCTATTGGACTGTAGTTATGAATCACTTAAATGAAATTATTGCCTGCTGTGGAGTCGAGCTAGTAAAACTATCGATGCTACAAACGCGTCTTAGCAGTTTGATTTTGCAGTAATATAATTCATCTAAATAAAAAAGTTGTCGTGCACAATCTTCCGCGAGGTTCGCATGTCCCTATTCAATTTCAGGACCTTTCTGGGACAATAAGCTGAAACATCGTTTTTCTGCGAACAATAACCAACTCCGCTATTGAAAGATTTTTTACCTTTAATTGGTTTCGCATCTTCCCGGCGCTGGGCTCGTTGTCGATGCACGTGCGCGCTCCCATTGCCTCCAAATCCGTCCGCGGCGGACGGCAGCCGCATCGGAGAGCGACCGCGCAATGTCTTCATGACGTAACCTGCTCGGGAGGGCCGCCCCGCGCCGCCAAATTCGTCGCCGCAGTCGCATCTCCGCCTTCCCTTGCGCTGTGCCGCCGCCGCCGCTATCCTTGGGGCGCTCCGCTTCCTCGTCAGCTGCTTCATGCGTCGTTTCATAATTGCCCAGAAAAGACGAGAATCGGTTCTTTCTTCTTTCGTCTCCAACGTCCCGATAGGAGATGAGGGATATGCTTCTAAGAAAAAGGAAAACAAGCAGAAGAGAAAGGGGAGGGAAAATAATAAAAGAAGAAGAGAACGAAGAAGACGAGGAAGAAGAAAATGAAAACATGAAAGAAGAGAAAGACGGGAAAGATTCGGAAAAAGAGGAAGAAGAGCAAGAGTCGGAAGAAGAGGAAGAAGAACAGGAGTCGGAAGAGGAGCAGGAGTCGGAGGAGGAGCGGGAGTCGGAGGAGGAGCGGGAGTCGGAGGAGGTGCGGGAGTCGGAGGAGGAGCGGGAGTCGGAGGAGGAGCGGGAGTCGGAGGAGGAGCGGGAGTCGGAGGAGGAGCGGAGTCGGAGGAGGAGCGAGAGTCGGAGGAGGAGCGGGAGTCGGAGGAGGAGCGGGAGTCGGAGGAGGAGCGGGAGTCGAAGGAGGAGCGGGAGTCGAAGGAGGAGCGGGAGTCGAAGGAGGAGCGGGAGTCGGAGGAGGAGCGGGAGTCGGAGGAGGAGCGGGAGTCGGAGGAGGAGCGGGAGTCGGAGGAGAAGCGGGAGTCAGAGGAGGAGCAGGAGTCGGAGAAGGAGCGGGAGTCGAAGGAGGATCGGGAGTCGGAGGAGGAGCGGGAGTCGGAGGAGAAGCGGGAGTCGAAGGAGGAGCGGAAGTCGGAGGAGGAGCGGGAGTCGGAGGAGGAGAGGGAGTCGAAGGAGGAGAGGGAGTCGGAGGAGGAGGAGCGGGAGTCGGAGGAGGAGCGGGAGTCGGAGGAGAAGCGGGAGTCAGAGGAGGAGCAGGAGTCGGAGAAGGAGCGGGAGTCGAAGGAGGATCGGGAGTCGGAGGAGGAGCGGGAGTCGGAGGAGAAGCGGGAGTCGAAGGAGGAGCGGAAGTCGGAGGAGGAGCGGGAGTCGGAGGAGGAGAGGGAGTCGAAGGAGGAGAGGGAGTCGGAGGAGGAGGAGCGGGAGTCGGAGGAGGAGCAGCAGGTGTCGGAGGAGTAGGAGGAGGAGCAGCAGCAGCAGGAGTCGAGAAGGAGTAGCAGCAGCAGAAGAAGTCGGAGGAGGAAGAGGAGGAGCAGCAGCAGGAGTCGAGAAGGAGTAGCAGCAGCAGCCGAAGTCGGAGGAGGAAGAGGAGGAGCAGCAGCAGGAGTCGAGAAGGAGTAGCAGCAGCAGCCGAAGTCGGAGGAGGAAGAGGAGGAGCAGCAGCAGGAGTCGGAGGAGGGGCAGTAGCAGCAGCAGGAGTCGGAAGAGGAGCAGCAGAAGTCGGAAGAGGAATAGAAGTTGCAAGAGGAGGGAGAAGAACAGGAGTGGGATGATGAGGAATGATAGAAGGAAGAACAGGAGAAAGGAAAGAAGAAGACAGATAACGAGGATGGAGAGGAGGAAGAGAACCGCTAGGGAAAGAACGAAGCAGAATAGAAGGAAGGGAAGGACGTGGGGGAAGGAGAAGAGAAGGAGAAAGAAGAAGTGGAAAATAGAGGGAGAGTAGTGAATAAGAAGCGAGACCGTACAGAGATGAAGGAAGAAGAAGAGGAAGCGGATGATGAATAGGAAGGAGTACAGGAAGCGAAGAAGGAGAGCAAGAAGAAGGAAAGTAAAGAGAATATGAATTAGAAAAATTGGACCACCCGCGCTTGGCAGCCCTTGAGCAGAGCCCGTCGCGGTGGCGTATGCGCAGGAAAGCGCCGCGCTGCAGGCTGCTCGCGTGACATCCTTTTATCGGTGATTACAGCCGGGACGTGCGAAGGCGGCGCGGCGTTTGTGAACAGGTCGAGAAGGTCCGTTCTCGGCTCCCTTTCACTCTCGCCCGCTGCCGCCGCCGCCGCCGGCTCCGCGCAAGGAGATCTTCTTTGCTCGTCTTGTTCGAGCGTCAGAGGTCAGAGAAGCAGCGCGTCTGTTCTCATTACTGCGTGACGACTTCGTTTGATGGAATCTTTCACCCTTTGGTGTTGAGCTTGGAAGTCTTGCGTCGATGGCGTTCGCCGGCGGCGAGAGCTCGGCGGCAACATCGGTGCCACCGTTGTATCACTGACCGAGAGGAACAAGGGTTCGAATCACGTCAATGGCGGATATTCGACTTCAGCTTCTTTGCTAGGGCGATTTCAATCACGGACTAGAGGAGAAACGTTTGCGGTCTGCTACTCTGAACAATAATTTTCATTAGTTATTCTTTTCATTTCATTAGTATCGTAACAAATGGGCTATGGAACTCGCGCGATCTTTTCTTCTTTATCCTACTTCCTTCCTTTCCCCTTCGAGGCACTAATTCTTTCATGCAATGCACTGTAGAAGATGTACTTTCAAATAAAATATTCATAATTTAAGGAAGTATATGTAAGATTATACTGGAGAGAGGAGTAACAGATTATTTGAATATATTTCATATAACAAGAATGTAAAAAGGTAATGGCGAAGGGACGAGTTGAGAACCTTGGCAAACAAGTGACAATAATATCTTGGTAGTTTCAGCAGTGATCTTTAATTAAGATAAGTTAGAAAGTAAATGTGGAATCGTGAAAGATGATGAAATCATGTCTTAAAAGATGTATACAGATGCGGAAGACAAAAATCCTGCTGACATAAGTGTACAAGATAAATTGGAAAATATCGTCACAAGTTCAGAGAGGAAGTGAGATGACAGAGTTTTAGGGCGACAAATGATTGAAGGAAGGGAAAAGGGGAGATAAGGGACTGAGAATGATCTGATAAAAGAGAAAAAATGCCGATATGATGGGCGGGATAGTAAGGTAAATAAATTGTAAATATAAAGTAAATATGTAGTAAATATAAAGTAAATATAAAGTAAATATTAGTAGGAAATGGTGTTAATATTCTCATAGTCAGAATTTGGAATATTTCGCATAATTTTATCACAATAAATTAATTTCGTTTTAAGTCAGATTTTTCAATTTCTAATAAACATGAATTACATTAAATACTCATAAGGCATACATCCTTCTATAAAATCTTCTGAGCGGTAATTAGTCAAAGTGTAGCACCTATCGTAATTTGCTGTAACAATTGAAATATTTTGGTTCAAAACGTTCATTTTTTGTCGTTGTTGCATTTTTACTTTCCCGTATACGTACGTATATACGGAGTAATGTACGTAGTATAGGGAAAGTTAAGTAATGCTGCGGAAAATCGATTCCGAGATTTCAACGGAAAAACACATTTTGGGGTCCCCTGATACCGAAAAAGTGGGTCTTTACAAAACGTCCGTCCGTCCATCTGTCTGTCTGTTTGGGTTTGGGAATGACGCAAAAGATGCAAAAGCAACGCCACTATTTAGATTAAAGAAAAATTCCTGATGTGAATGAAATAGTAGAATTTCTATGCATGTAATTTTATGCAAAAATATATGAATGATGACTGACAAATAAGAACTTGCCATTTCTTATTAGAAAATCTATAGGTAATAACATTGATTTACAACATTGTGCAATGTGCTGTGGATGTATTTTTTATAATGTTTTTTTCTGTTGAGTATACATGCTCTCAAGGATTTTGAAACATAGTTTTTTTGTTATTTAAGGTCGTATCAACTTCTAACAAAATCAACTTTAGCGATCAAATTAACCTTATGATATCTATGAGCATGAAACGATATGGTGATGATAGGGAGTGAACAATGAATGGCAGTGAAAGGGGACAGTGAATGACAAATGCAAGGGGACTCGAACCCGCAACCCTTCGGTCCGAGATCGCTACGGCACAACTGGCTTAGCAATCTCGGCCACCGGGCCGGAAATTATAGTTTGTAAAACATTTAAAATGTATCACACAATAGAGAAATCTTCTCTGTAATGTTTCTGCCATGTCCTTGTGATCAAGTATTTTTTCAATAATGCTTAAGTAAAAATATTAATTTAAGAGAATGGTGGTTAAATTTATCTTATTTTGAAGTGGTCTGAATTTATCTTTGGGAAAGCGTATCTAACACGTACATTTTATCCTCTGTTTTTCCTGATTAAATATGTGAATAAGGGAATGAATAAAGTGAAGGAATAATGTTGGGAAATTTTTAAATATGATGCTAGAATAAGGTGTTGAGTCCGGTCTTAAATCTAAAATCGTGTAGAAACCACACACAAAATGCGAAATCCATGTACCTCGAATGATATTTCCATCAAGTTCTCCTGAACTCTTGCGTTTCTTCTTTGGAGAATTATTCAATGTTTCCATTTCTCTTTCAAACACATTGATCGATGGAGGTTTTCGTGCCCAATTTTTTAGAACGAAATATGGTGATTAATTTTCTAAGAATTTAATGAACTGTGTATGCTTGGAGGTCTACAATTATTTAATAATTATTTATGTTACACGGAAAATATAGTTATTTTGCAAGTATGAAATGTTGCAACACGAGGCCGATAGTCTAAAATTTAATCCAGTTATTTTTATTTTACAATTTTGAGTATCATCTCACTTTTACCACTAGTGCTAAAACTTTTTTGCATGCTTTTGATATCTTAAAAGTAAGTAAAACTATGCGAGTAAGAAATGTGACACGAGGCTGAAGTCCTAGTGGCGTAATCCTACGAGCAAAATAAGATAACTTTTACCACACTAGATTTTAGTCAGCCTTACTGATTTTCAATTCAATTTAAATCAAGCGTTCAAATCACTATTTATTTATTTATTTAATTACGCACAACAGGGCAAAGCTCCAATTACAGTAGGCATTACTAGGAAAAATATATACAAAACATACAAAATAATAAAAAACAGTTACAAATGAAATAACAAAACTAATTACAGAAGTCCATTTACAAGCATACATCTTTTTGCAAAAATTGAAAAAACATGACACACCAGTAAGATAAATAAAAATGGAAACATATCTTCAAAACAGTCATTACAAAAAAGGAATAAAAATGAGTATAAAAAGACAATATTACAAAAATGGAAAACGCTTCTTCAAAATAATCGGAACATAATAGCGAGCAATACTTAACACAATAAATCCACATTCAGTGATCATTCAATATTTTATTTAATTTTGTTTATATTTTAGAAAAGAAAAACTAAAGTCTAAATCCCATACTCTACTGAATTCATTGAATTTTGTAGACATTCTGAAGAGTGGTGAATATTTTTGCGATGTTGTATTTGGTTTATTGGAATTTAGTAATTCTCGTCCTCTTAAATTTGCTACTCGTGCATGTTACATGTTACTATGTTACAATAAGATCAGCAGGAACTGATGCGATAAGACAAATGTATTGTTTTCTTTGCTGTATTCGCATATTTATTTCAATTATATTATTTTTACAATTTTTTAGCATCGTCTCACTTTTAGTACTAGTACTCAAAATTGATCATTTAGCACACTTTTCATGCCGTTAAAGTAACGGCTCTTAATAGGGTCTGTCTGAAAAATATTAGTTATAATCGGAATAACTACCTATATGAAACTCCTCTATTATTCTTGTTTCGCATTTTCTCGATC